>CM066033.1:836889537-838283959 GCA_033557465.1 Ichthyophis bannanicus
GCCCTGATACTCTTCAGACATTGTGTGGGCAGTGAGGGAAGTGAATATTCAGTGGCACTGTGCTGGTTAGTGCTGCTGAATAGCTCTCTCTGCTGTATTAGCCAGGTCCTGCTGCCCGGATAAATCCTGTTGAGTATCATCTCACAGGCGAAATTGGTTGTGTTCATATCAGAAGTATTCTCTTACAGCCTATGTCCTACCTCTGGACAATTCGATATTTCTGCCAAGAGACGGGAATCATAAGAAGCCTGCCATAACTCTTGCCCTCCCAAGGTTGATGTCATAATTGTAATTTGGTGGGGATAAGGCCTATTCAAGATCTAGATATATATATATATATATATATATATATATATATATATAGATATATATTTATATATATATATTCACAAGCACACTGCCAAAACCACTATCTTCTAGTTTGTGAGGGCGTGGTGGTTGAGAACCTTCTTCTATCAGCTGTTATATTTATGCTTTAAGTAGAAGGATTGTAGTCGTGTTAAATCCAAAGGGTAAGGCTTATGACAGAAAAAGACTCTATTTTGCACACAATAGAACAGATAAGGTTCCTGGTACCATTTACAGAATTTTAAATTATAGGATTTTTGCTTAAGGTTCAGCAAGTTGGTGGCAAAACAAGAGACATCAGCATTGACTTTTAAAGTCCCCTTCACTGCAGAAGCTTAGCCCTTTCACATATAACAAGATTCGCCACTTTTCTTATGGTCCTTTGTCAATCATAGCAATAGAAAAACAAACTTTACTTCTTCAATGGAAAATTATCTTCGCTCAAGCATAATGTTCTCTGGACTGCACTTCCAGGTGAAGAACCAAACTTAGGTTATGAAATAAGCAGCACAGTGTCCTCAAGACTCTTAGAGCAGGCTTTTCTTATAAACAGGAGCAAAACACAAACTCTTATATAAGGCTTTTTCCATATAAGAACAGGAGCAAAGCACAACCACTTCTAGCAGCCAATTGACTTTCTCTCCATTTGTGGAGTTTCCACACCGTTGACACTAGAAGCATGAATCACAGCCTTCCCTTCACTAGCTTATGCTGCAATAAAATTCCTCCTTTCAACACACACAGGAATTTGACCTTTCCTTCACTGCTTAGCCTCGGTAGGATAACTTCAGCAAGAGGAACATTTCTTTCCAGGCTGGCCTTTCTTCAGACACGACCAGTAAGAGATTGGCAATAAAAGAACAATCCATCAACATATCCTCTCCTTCCCGAGCTCTGACACTGGTTCTTCCAATTGCATAGGCTCTGACTCACCCATTTGATCAGAGAAAGGCGAACCTTTTAAGGTGAGCTCTGCTAGTGAGTGGTATTTTTGCCTCCTGGGACATCTTACTGTGAGTTCTAGGCTGTTTATTTAATTATTTTACTGTATTGTCTAACTGTTGTTTTGTTTTACTTATTTAGTGTTTGTTCTGTTTAGTGGTGTGCTAATTCGTGGCCTTCTCAGCTGTACTTACTTGTGCTCTCCCTCAATTACCTGGACTGGGGCCTTTGTGTGGTAGCCATTTTGAATTAATCTCTCTCCCCAGAGCCTGCTGTTTAAGCTTTTTCCTGTCCGTAGGCCTGCCTGAGTGACTCCTCCCCCTGTGTGTGTGGTAGCCATCTTTGAATTAATCTCTCTCCTCCGCCAGAGCCTGCTTGTTGTTTAAGCGTTTTTCACACATGTCCTTGCCTGCCTGTAGTGACTCCTCCCCCTGACTCCCCTCCCCCTGAGGTATCCTGTAACCTTGTTCCTGTTTTTCCTCCACCACGTGTGCATAGGCTGTTTTAGGTTATGCTTTTCTCTGATCAGAGAGAGGCTGAACATTTTTACAGAGCTCTGATAGTGAGTGGATTTTGCCTCCTGGGACATCTTACTGTGAGTTCTAGCTGTTTATTGTAATTATTTACTGTTTGTCTAACTGTTGTTTGTTTAATTATTTAGTGTTTGTCTTAGTGGTGTGCTAATTCAGCCTTCTCAGCTGTACTTACCTTGCCTCTCTCAATTAAATGGTCCTTTTTTGGTATCCATTTTGAATTAATCTCTCTCCCCATAGCCTGCTGTTAATATTTTCCTGTACTTGCCTGACTGAGTGACTACTCCCCCTGTGTGTGTGGTATCCATTTTGAATTAATCTCTCTCACCTGAGCCTGCTGTTGATAAGCTTATTCCTGTCCTTGCCTGCCTTAGTGACTCCTCCACCTGACCACCTCCACCTTAGGTATCCTGTAACCTTGTTACTGTTTTCTCCACGTGTGCATAGGCTGTTTTAGTTTGCTTTTCTCTGATCAGAGAAAGGCTGAACTTTTACAGAGCTCTGCTAGTGAGTGGATTTTTGCCTCCTGGGACATCTTACTGTGAGTTCTAGCTGTTTCTTTAATTATTTACTGTTTGTCTAACTGTTGTTTGTTTTATTATTTAGTGTTTGTCTTAGTGGTGTGCTAATTCAGCCTTCTCAGCTGTACTTACCTTGCCTCTCTCAATTAACTGGGCCTTGTGTGGTAGCCATTTTGAATTAATCTCTCTCCCCAGAGCCTGCTGTTAAGCTTTTCCTGTCCTTGCCTGCCTGAGTGACTCCTCCCCCTGTGTGTGTGGTAGCCATTTTGAATTAATCTCTCTCCCCAGAGCCTGCTGTTGTTAAGCTTTTTCCTGTCCTTGCCTGCCTGAGTGACTCCTCCCCCTGACCCCCTCCCCCTGAGGTATCCTGTAACCTTGTTCCTGTTTTCTCCACGTGTGCATAGGCTTTTTTAGTTTGCTTTTCTCTGATCAGAGAAAGGCTGATCTTTTACAGAGCTCTGCTAGTGAGTGGATTTTTGCCTCCTGGGACATCTTCCTGTGAGTTCTAGCTGTTTATTTAATTATTTACTGTTTGTCTAACTGTTGTTTGTTTAATTATTTAGTGTTTGTCTTAGTGGTGTGCTAATTCAGCCTTCTCAGCTGTACTTACCTTGCCTCTCTCAATTAACTGGGCCTTGTGTGGTAGCCATTTTGAATTAATCTCTCTCCCATGTGCATGATGTTATGATTTTCCTGTCCTTGCCTGCCTGAGTGACTCCTCCCCCTGTGTGTGTGGTTAGCCATTTTGAATTAATCTCTCTCCCCGAGAGCCTGCTGTTGTTAAGCTTTTTCCTGTCCCTGCCAGCCTGAGTGACTCCTCACCGCGACCCCATCCCCCACTGGTAGCCTGTAACCTTGTACCTTTTTGTTCCCCGTGGGCATAGGATGTTTTTGTTAGAATTTCACTGATCAGAGTAAGGCTGAACTTTTACAGAGCTCTGATTGTGAGTTGATCTTTGCCTCCTGGGACCTCTTACTTTGCGGTCTTGCTGTTTATTTATTTAATTTCTGTTTGTCTACCTGTTTGTTTGGTTAATTATGTATTGTTTGTCTTTGTGGTGTGCTAGTTGAGCCTTCTCTGCTGTACTTACCTTACCTCTCCTCATTAACTGGGCCTGGTGTGGTAGCCATTTGAATTAATCTCTCTCCCCAGAGCCTGCTGTTAAGCTTTTCCTGTCCTTGCCTGCCTGAGTGACCTCCTCCCCCTGTGTGTGTGGTAGCCATTTTGAATTAATCTTCTCTCCCCAGAGCCTGCTGTTGTTAAGCTTTTTCCTTCCGTGCCTGCCTGAGTGACTCCTCCCCCTGACCCCCTCCCCCTGAGGTATCCTGTAACCTTGTTCCTGTTTTCTCCACGTGTGCATAGGCTGTTTTAGTTTGCTTTTTCCTCTGATCAGAGAAAGGCTGAACTTTTACAGAGCTCTGCTAGTGAGTGGATTTTTTGCCTCCTGGACATCTTACTGTGAAGTTCTAGCTGTTTATTTAATTATTTACTGTTTGTCTAACTGTTGTTTGTTTAATTATTTAGTGTTTGTCTTAGTGGTGGCTAATTTCAGCCTTCTCAGCTGTACTTACCTTGCCTCTCTCAATTAACTGGGCCTTGTGTGGTAGCCATTTTGAATTAATCTCTCTCCCCAGAGCCTGCTGTTAAGCTTTTCCTGTCCTTGCCTGCCTGAGTGACTCCTCCCCCTGTTGTGTGTGGTAGCCTTTTTGAAATACTCTCTCTCCCCATCGCCTGCTGTTTGTTATGCATTTTCCTGTCCTTGCCTGCATGAGTAACTCCTACCCCGGAACCCCTACCACTGAGTTATCATGTACCCTTGTTCCTTTTTTCTCCACGTGTGCATAGTCTATTTTAGTTTTCTTATCTCTTATCAGATAAAGGCTTGAACTTTTACAGAGCTCTGCTAGTGAGTGGATTTTTGCCTCCTGGGACATCTTACTGTGAGTTCTAGCTGTTTATTTAATTATTTTACTGTTTGTCTAACTGTTGTTTGTTTAATTATTTAGTGTTTGTCTTAGTGGTGTGCTAATTCAGCCTTCTCAGCTGTACTTACCTTGCCTCTCTCAATTAACTGGGCCTTGTGTGGTAGCCATTTTTGAATTCATCTCTCTCCCCAGAGCCTGCTGTTAAGCTTTTCCTGTCCTTGCCTGCCTGAGTGACTCCTCCCCCTGTGTGTGTGGGTAGCCATTTTGAATTAATCTCTCTTCCCCAGAGCCTGCTGTTTGTTAAGCTTTTTCCTGTCCTTGCCTGCTGAGTGACTCCTCCCCCTGACCCCCTCCCCCTGAGGTATCCTGTAACCTTGTTCCTGTTTTCTCCACGTGTGCATAGGCTGTTTTAGTTTGCTTTTTCTTCTGATCAGAGAAAGGCTGAACTTTTACAGAGCTCTGCTAGTGAGTGGATTTTTTGCCTCCTGGGGACATCTTATGTGAGTTCTAGCTGTTTATTTAATTTTTTACTGTTTTGTCTAACTGTTGTTTGTTTAATTATTTAGTGTTTGTCTTAGTGGTGTGCTAATTCAGCCTTCTCAGCTGTACTTACCTTGCTCTCTCTCAATTAACTGGGGCCTTGTGTGGTAGCCATTTTGAATTAATCTCTCTCCCCAGAGCCTGCTGTTAAGCTTTTCCTGTCCTTGCCTGCCTGAGTGACTCCTCCCCCTGTGTGTGTGGTAGCCATTTTGAATTAATCTCTCTCCCCAGAGCCTGCTGTTGTTAAGCTTTTTCCTGTCCTTGCCTGCCTGAGTGACTCCTCCCCCTGACCCCCTCCCCCTGAGGTATCCGGGAACCTTGTTCCTGTTTTCTCCACGTGTGCATAGGCTGTTTTAGTTTGCTTTTCTCTGATCAGAGAAAGGCTGAACTTTTACAGAGCTCTGCTAGTGAGTGGATTTTTGCCTCCTGGGACATCTTACTGTGAGTTCTAGCTGTTTATTTAATTATTTACTGTTTGTCTAACTGTTGTTTGTTTAATTATTTAGTGTTTGTCTTAGTGGTGTGCTAATTCAGCCTTCTCAGCTGTACTTACCTTGCCTCTCTCAATTAACTGGGCCTTGTGTGGTAGCCATTTTGAATTAAACTCTCTCCCCAGAGCCTGCTGTTAAGCTTTTCCTGTCCTTGCCTGCCTGAGTGACTCCTCCCCCTGTGTGTGTGGTAGCCATTTTGAATTAATCTCTCTACCCAGAGCCTGCAGGTGGTAAGCTTTTTCCTGTCCTTGCCAGCCTGAGTGAATACTCCCCCAGACACCCTCCCCAGGAGGTATCCTGAAACCTTGATCCTGTTTTCTCCACGTGTGCATAGGCTGTTTTAGTTTGCTTTTCTCTGATCAGAGAAAGGCTGAACTTTTACAGAGCTCTGCTAGTGAGTGGATTTTTGCCTCCTGGGACATCTTACTGTGAGTTCTAGCTGTTTATTTAATTATTTACTGTTTGTCTAACTGTTGTTTGTTTAATTATTTAGTGTTTGTCTTAGTGGTTGTGCTAATTCAGCCTTCCTTCTCAGCTGTACTTACCTTGCCTCTCTCAATTAACTGGGCCTTGTGTGTAGCCATTTTGAATTATCTCTCTCTCCCCAGAGCCTGCTGTTAAGCTTTTCCTGTCCTTGCCTGCCTGAGTGACTCCTCCCCCTGGGTGTGTGTGGTAGCCATTTTGAATTAATCTCTCTCTCCCCAGAGCCTGCTGTTGTTAAGCTTTTTCCTGTCCGTGCCTGCCTGAGTGACTCCTCCCCCTGACCCCCTCCCCCTGAGGTATCCTGTAACCTTGTTCCTGTTTTCTCCACGTGTGCATAGGCTGTTTTAGTTTGCTTTTCTCTGATCAGAGAAAGGCTGAACTTTTACAGAGCTCTGCTAGTGAGTGGATTTTTGCCTCCTGGGACATCTTACTGTGAGTTCTAGCTGTTTATTTAATTATTTACTGTTTGTCTAACTGTTGTTTGTTTAATTATTTAGTGTTTGTCTTAGTGGTGTGCTAATTCAGCCTTCTCAGCTGTACTTACCTTGCCTCTCTCAATTAACTGGGCCTTGTGTGGTAGCCATTTTGAATTAATCTCTCTCCCCAGAGCCTGCTGTTAAGCTTTTCCTGTCCTTGCCTTCCTGAGTGACTACTCCCCCTGAGTGTGTGGTAGCCATTTTGAATTCATCTCTCTCCCCAGAGCCTGCTGTTGTTAAGCTTTTTCCTGTCCTTGCCTGCCTGAGTGACTCCTCCCCCTGACCCCCTCCCCCTGAGGTATCCTGTAACCTTGTTCCTGTTTTCTCCACGTGTGCATAGGCTGTTTTAGTTTGCTTTTCTCTGATCAGAGAAAGGCTGAACTTTTACAGAGCTCTGCTAGTGAGTGGATTTTTTGCCTCCTGGGACATCTTACTGTGAGTTCTAGCTGTTTATTTAATTATTTACTGTTTGTCTAACTGTTGTTTGTTTAATTATTTAGTGTTTGTCTTAGTGGTGTGCTAATTCAGCCTTCTCAGCTGTACTTACCTTGCCTCTCTCAATTAACTGGGCCTTGTGTGGTAGCCATTTTGAATTAATCTCTCTCCCCAGAGCCTGCTGTTAAGCTTTTCCTGTCCTTGCCTGCCTGAGTGACTCCTCCCCCTGTGTGTGTGGTAGCCATTTTGAATTAATCTCTCTCCCCAGAGCCTGCTGTTGTTAAGCTTTTTCCTGTCCTTGCCTGCCTGAGTGACTCCTCCCCCTGACCCCCTCCCCCTGAGGTATCCTGTAACCTTGTTCCTGTTTTCTCCACGTGTGCATAGGCTGTTTTAGTTTGCTTTTCTCTGATCAGAGAAAGGCTGAACTTTTACAGAGCTCTGCTAGTGAGTGGATTTTTGCCTCCTGGGACATCTTACTGTGAGTTCTAGCTGTTTATTTAATTATTTACTGTTTGTCTAACTGTTGTTTGTTTAATTATTTAGTGTTTGTCTTAGTGGTGTGCTAATTCAGCCTTCTCAGCTGTACTTACCTTGCCTCTCTCAATTAACTGGGCCTTGTGTGGTAGCCATTTTGAATTAATCTCTCTCCCAGAGCCTGCTGTTAAGCTTTTCCTGTCCTTGCCTGCCTGAGTGACTCCTCCCCCTGTGTGTGTGGTAGCCATTTTGAATTAATCTCTCTCCCCAGAGCCTGCTGTTGTTAAGCTTTTTCCTGTCCTTGCCTGCCTGAGTGACTCCTCCCCCTGACCCCCTCCCCCTGAGGTATCCTGTAACCTTGTTCCTGTTTTCTCCACGTGTGCATAGGCTGTTTTAGTTTGCTTTTCTCTGATCAGAGAAAGGCTGAACTTTTACAGAGCTCTGCTAGTGAGTGGATTTTTGCCTCCTGGGACATCTTACTGTGAGTTCTAGCTGTTTATTTAATTATTTACTGTTTGTCTAACTGTTGTTTGTTTAATTATTTAGTGTTTGTCTTAGTGGTGTGCTAATTCAGCCTTCTCAGCTGTACTTACCTTGCCTCTCTCAATTAACTGGGCCTTGTGTGGTAGCCATTTTGAATTAATCTCTCTCCCCAGAGCCTGCTGTTAAGCTTTTCCTGTCCTTGCCTGCCTGAGTGACTCCTCCCCCTGTGTGTGTGGTAGCCATTTTGAATTAATCTCTCTCCCCAGAGCCTGCTGTTGTTAAGCTTTTTCCTGTCCTTGCCTGCCTGAGTGACTCCTCCCCCTGACCCCCTCCCCCTGAGGTATCCTGTAACCTTGTTCCTGTTTTCTCCACGTGTGCATAGGCTGTTTTAGTTTGCTTTTCTCTGATCAGAGAAAGGCTGAACTTTTACAGAGCTCTGCTAGTGAGTGGATTTTTGCCTCCTGGGACATCTTACTGTGAGTTCTAGCTGTTTATTTAATTATTTACTGTTTGTCTAACTGTTGTTTGTTTAATTATTTAGTGTTTGTCTTAGTGGTGTGCTAATTCAGCCTTCTCAGCTGTACTTACCTTGCCTCTCTCAATTAACTGGGCCTTGTGTGGTAGCCATTTTGAATTAATCTCTCTCCCCAGAGCCTGCTGTTAAGCTTTTCCTGTCCTTGCCTGCCTGAGTGACTCCTCCCCCTGTGTGTGTGGTAGCCATTTTGAATTAATCTCTCTCCCCAGAGCCTGCTGTTGTTAAGCTTTTTCCTGTCCTTGCCTGCCTGAGTGACTCCTCCCCCTGACCCCCTCCCCCTGAGGTATCCTGTAACCTTGTTCCTGTTTTCCTCCACGTGTGCATAGGCTGTTTTAGTTTGCTTTTCTCTGATCAGAGAAAGGCTGAACTTTTACAGAGCTCTGCTAGTGAGTGGATTTTTGCCTCCTGGGACATCTTACTGTGAGTTCTAGCTGTTTATTTAATTATTTACTGTTTGTCTAACTGTTGTTTGTTTAATTATTTAGTGTTTGTCTTAGTGGTGTGCTAATTCAGCCTTCTCAGCTGTACTTACCTTGCCTCTCTCAATTAACTGGGCCTTGTGTGGTAGCCATTTTGAATTAATCTCTCTCCCCAGAGCCTGCTGTTAAGCTTTTCCTGTCCTTGCCTGCCTGAGTGACTCCTCCCCCTGTGTGTGTGGTAGCCATTTTGAATTAATCTCTCTCCCCAGAGCCTGCTGTTGTTAAGCTTTTTCCTGTCCTTGCCTGCCTGAGTGACTCCTCCCCCTGACCCCCTCCCCCTGAGGTATCCTGTAACCTTGTTCCTGTTTTCTCCACGTGTGCATAGGCTGTTTTAGTTTGCTTTTCTCTGATCAGAGAAAGGCTGAACTTTTACAGAGCTCTGCTAGTGAGTGGATTTTTGCCTCCTGGGACATCTTACTGTGAGTTCTAGCTGTTTATTTAATTATTTACTGTTTGTCTAACTGTTGTTTGTTTAATTATTTAGTGTTTGTCTTAGTGGTGTGCTAATTCAGCCTTCTCAGCTGTACTTACCTTGCCTCTCTCAATTAACTGGGCCTTGTGTGGTAGCCATTTTGAATTAATCTCTCTCCCCAGAGCCTGCTGTTAAGCTTTTCCTGTCCTTGCCTGCCTGAGTGACTCCTCCCCCTGTGTGTGTGGTAGCCATTTTGAATTAAACTCTCTCCCCAGAGCCTGCTGTTGTTAAGCTTTTTCCTGTCCTTGCCTGCCTGAGTGACTCCTCCCCCAGACCCCCTCCCCCAGAGGTATCCTGTAACCTTGTTCCTGTTTTCTCCACGTGTGCATAGGCTGTTTTAGTTTGCTTTTCTCTGATCAGAGAAAGGCTGAACTTTTACAGAGCTCTGCTAGTGAGTGGATTTTTGCCTCCTGGGACATCTTACTGTGAGTTCTAGCTGTTTATTTAATTATTTACTGTTTGTCTAACTGTTGTTTGTTTAATTATTTAGTGTTTGTCTTAGTGGTGTGCTAATTCAGCCTTCTCAGCTGTACTTACCTTGCCTCTCTCAATTAACTGGGCCTTGTGTGGTAGCCATTTTGAATTAATCTCTCTCCCCAGAGCCTGCTGTTAAGCTTTTCCTGTCCTTGCCTGCCTGAGTGACTCCTCCCCCTGTGTGTGTGGTAGCCATTTTGAATTAATCTCTCTCCCCAGAGCCTGCTGTTGTTAAGCTTTTTCCTGTCCTTGCCTGCCTGAGTGACTCCTCCCCCTGACCCCCTCCCCCTGAGGTATCCTGTAACCTTGTTCCTGTTTTCTCCACGTGTGCATAGGCTGTTTTAGTTTGCTTTTCTCTGATCAGAGAAAGGCTGAACTTTTACAGAGCTCTGCTAGTGAGTGGATTTTTGCCTCCTGGGACATCTTACTGTGAGTTCTAGCTGTTTATTTAATTATTTACTGTTTGTCTAACTGTTGTTTGTTTAATTATTTAGTGTTTGTCTTAGTGGTGTGCTAATTCAGCCTTCTCAGCTGTACTTACCTTGCCTCTCTCAATTAACTGGGCCTTGTGTGGTAGCCATTTTGAATTAATCTCTCTCCCCAGAGCCTGCTGTTAAGCTTTTCCTGTCCTTGCCTGCCTGAGTGACTCCTCCCCCTGTGTGTGTGGTAGCCATTTTGAATTAATCTCTCTCCCCAGAGCCTGCTGTTGTTAAGCTTTTTCCTGTCCTTGCCTGCCTGAGTGACTCCTCCCCCTGACCCCCTCCCCCTGAGGTATCCTGTAACCTTGTTCCTGTTTTCTCCACGTGTGCATAGGCTGTTTTAGTTTGCTTTTCTCTGATCAGAGAAAGGCTGAACTTTTACAGAGCTCTGCTAGTGAGTGGATTTTTGCCTCCTGGGACATCTTACTGTGAGTTCTAGCTGTTTATTTAATTATTTACTGTTTGTCTAACTGTTGTTTGTTTAATTATTTAGTGTTTGTCTTAGTGGTGTGCTAATTCAGCCTTCTCAGCTGTACTTACCTTGCCTCTCTCAATTAACTGGGCCTTGTGTGGTACCCCCATCCCCCTGCTGAGGGTTCAGGACAGGGTACCTTGTAACTGCCCTCTTTAATAGGACTTATCTCCCCCCCTCCCTCCCCAGCACCCACCCACCCCTGGGGAAATTGTAGTTTTATAGGTACTTGGACATCTTAGAGGAAAGGGGCTGCTCTCAGGTGCAGCTCTTAATCCAAATCAGTCATACACAGAGGACCTGTGATTAATTAGTTTCAGGTACACAGGGTGTATTAGGGGTATTAGATACACTTTTATTAGTATAAGCATCTACACCAATCCTTCTTATATACCGATTTAAGTGACCTAAACACAAGCTTTAAACTAAGATGCAGTCAGAGGTCCAGCAACGAGATGGGGGTTCTCCAGTCTTTTGCATCGAGTGTCACATGTATGATTATCTCCCAGTTGGTGAGAGGTCCTACATATGCACTAAGTGCAGGGAGCTCTTTGCTCTCAGGGAACGAGTCCGTTCTCTAGAGGCTAGAGTAGCAGACCTGGAAGACATAAGAAAGACAGAGAAGTACATGGACGAGACCTACAGGGATATAGTCCTGAAGTCCCACCTCCAGTCTGGCAGCATCCCTGTTGCCATGGAGGAGAGAGGTCACGTGACAGGAGAGCATCACCCTGGTGTGGCAGGAAGTGATCCTGTAACTAGGACCTGTCCTCCAGGTGATGTAAAACCCTCTCGCACCGAGGACGTTTCTCCAGGGCCATGTCCCCATGAGGGGAGGGTCAGGACAGCTGTTATAGTTGGTGATTCAATCATTAGGAATGTAGATAGCTGGGTGGCTGGTGGACGTGAGGATCGCCTGGTAACATGCCTGCCTGGTGCGAAGGTAGCAGATCTCACGCACCGCCTAGATAGGATCATAGATAGTGCTGGGGGGGAGTCTGCTGTCTTGGTACATGTTGGTACCAATGATATAGGAAAATGTGGTAGGGAAGTTCTGGAGGCTAAATTTAAGCTTTTAGGTAGGAAGTTGAAATCCAGAACTTCCAGGATAGCGTTCTCCGAAATGCTTCCTGTTCCACGTGCAGGACCCAAAAGACAGGCAGAGCTCCGGAGTCTCAATGCGTGGATGAGACAATGGTGCAAGGATGAGGGTTTTGGATTTGTTAGGAACTGGGGAACATTCTGGGGAAAGGGGGGGCTCTTCCGAAGGGATGGGCTTCACCTTAATCAGGATGGGACCAGACTGCTGGCATTAACCTTTAAAAAAGAGATAGAAGCTTTTAAACTAGAAAATAGGGGAAAGCCGACAGTCACCCAGGAGCGCACGGTTCGGACAAAGGTATCCTTGAAGGATACTACCAAAAGCAGTGAGGTTCCAAAAGGGAGTATAGTAGCCCAAATGCCCTTGAGTAAGGAGCAGACAGAGCATAAAGATTCCCAATTACCCATGCCTACCAATAGCCAGATTAATATTAATAAAATGCAGTCTCTAAAATGCTTGTATGCCAATGCTAGAAGTCTAAACAATAAGATGGGAGAATTAGAATATATAGCATTAAATGAGAGGTTAGATATGATTGCACTCTCAGAGACATGGTGGAAGGAGGATAACCAGTGGGACACTGTGATACCTGGATACAAACTATATCGTAATGATAGAGCTGAACAAATTGGTGGAGGGGTTGCGCTCTATGTTAGAGAGGGCATTGAGTCAGAAAGGATTAAAGTTTTGCAGGGAACAAAATATGCTGTAGAATCTCTATGGATTGAAATTCCATTTATGAAGGGGAAGGTGATGGCAGTGGGAGTATACTATCGACCACCTGGCCAGAATGAACAAATGGATGATGAAATGCTCAAAGAAATCAAGGAAGCTAACAAAAGCCACAACAGAGTAGTAATAATGGGTGATTTCAATTACCCCGGTATCGACTGGGACAGTGTCACAGCAGGACAAGCTAAAGAGATAAAGTTTCTAGATGAAATAAATGACTGCTTCTTGGAGCAGCTGGTTCATGAACCGACCAGAGGGGAAGCCATACTGGACCTAGTCCTTAGTGGAACGCCAGATCTGGTGCAAGAAATAAGGGTGTTGGGACCACTTGGCAATAGTGATCATAGTATGATCATGTTTGATTTAATCAGTGGAGGACAGATAGTAAAGGAATCCACAGTACTACCTTTTAACTTTCAAAAGGGTGACTATGATAGAATGAGGAATATAGTTCGGAAAAAACTAAAAGGAGCGGTTCCAAAGGTTAAAGACTTACAGCAAGCTTGGGTGTTATTTAAAAATACTATCCTCGAAGCCCAGACCAGCTGTATTCCACGCATTAAGAAAAGTGGAAGAAAGTCCAAAAAACTGCCAGCATGGTTTAAAGGTGAGGTCAGAGAGGCTGTTGCTGCCAAAAGAGCAACCTTCAGAAAATGGAAAAAAGAGCCAAATGATGAAAACTGGAAACAGCACAAGCACTGGCAAGTTAAATGCAAAGCATTGATAAGGCAGGCAAAGCGGGAATTTGAGAAGAAACTTGCTACGGAAGCAAAAACACGAAATAAAGACTTTTTCAAGTACATTCGTAGCAAAAGGCCTGTGAGAGAGTCAATTGGACCATTAGATGATAGAGGGGTAAAAGGGGCAGTAAGAGGAGACAAGGCTATAGCAGAGAGACTGAATGAATTCTTTGCTTCGGTCTTTACTGAGGAAGATGTAGGGGTGTTACCCAAGACTGAAGTGGTATTTAAAGGTGATACTGCAGAGGAATTGAGAGAAATATCGCTACACCGGGAAGATATATTACAACTATTTGATAAACTGAATAGTAGCAAATCACCTGGACCGGATGGTATACATCCCAGAGTGTTGAAAGAACTGAAATATGAGATTGCAGACCTGTTATTGGTAATCTGTGAACTTTCATTAAAATCATCTGTAATACCTGAAGATTGGAGGGTCGCCAACGTAACACCAATTTTTAAAAAGGGTTCCAGGGGTGACCCGGGAAATTACAGACCGGTGAGCCTGACGTCAGTACCAGGGAAAATGGTAGAAGCCATCATAAAGAACAAAATTACACAGCATGTAGATAGTCATGGCCTAATGGGAGACAGCCAACATGGCTTTAGACAAGGCAGATCTTGTCTTACTAATCTGATCTGTTTTTTTGAAGGTGTGCATAAACAGGTAGACAAAGGTGAGTCGGTTGATATAGTGTATCTGGACTTTCAGAAAGCTTTTGACAAGGTCCCCCATCAGAGACTTTTGGCGAAGCTAAAAAGTCATGGGATAGGAGGCAGTGTACTATTGTGGATCGGGAACTGGTTAAAAGATAGAAAGCAGAGGGTAGGGCTAAATGGCCAATATTCCCAATGGAAAAAGGTGAATAGTGGAGTACCCCAGGGATCTGTACTGGGTCCGCTACTTTTTGACATATTCATAAATGACCTGGAAAAGGGAATAACTAGTGAGGTAATCAAATTTGCAGATGACACGAAACTGTTTAAAGTTGTTAAAACCCAAGAGGATTGTGGAAAACTGCAGGAGGATCTGGATAAATTGGAAGACTGGGCATCCAAATGGCAGATGAAATTTAATGTGGACAAGTGCAAAGTTATGCACCTAGGAAAGAACAACCCACACTATAGTTACAAGATGCAAGGCTCCACATTAGAAACCACCACCCAGGAAAAAGATTTAGGAGTCATCGTGGATAACATGTTAAAACCCTCCGCCCAGTGTGCAGCGGCGGCCAAGAAAGCAAATAGAATGCTAGGTATCCTAAGGAAAGGGATGGAGAATAAAACAAAGGATATTATAATGCCTCTGTATCGCTCCATGGTACGACCGCACCTTGAATATTGTGTGCAATTCTGGTCACCGTATCTTAAAAAGGACATAGAGTTATTAGAAAAAGTACAGAGAAGAGCCACCAAATTGGTGAAGGGGATGGAAGGCTACTCCTATGAAGAGAGGCTAAAAAGGTTAGGGCTCTTTAACCTAGAAAAGAGGCGGCTGAGGGGAGATATGATAGAGGTGTATAAATTAATGAATGGAGTGGAACGGATAAACGTGGATAAATTGTTTACGCTATCAGAATATAGAAGGACTAGGGGGCATGTAATGAAGCTACAGGGTAAACTATTTAAGACAAATAGGAGAAAATATTTCTTCTCTCAACGTGTAATCAAACTCTGGAATCTGTTACCGGAGGATGTAGTAAGGGCTGTTAGTATAGCTGGGTTTAAAAAAGGTTTGGACAAGTTCCTGGAGGAAAGGTCCATAAACCACTATTAAAAAGGGACCCAGGATATCAATGCTTGGCCTAGTACAAGCACTGCAGAACCTGTGTCTTTTGGGGAAACTGCTAGGTACGTATGACCTAGATTGGCCACTGTTGGAAACAGGATACTGGGCTTGATGGACCTCGGTCTGACCCAGTATGGCATTTCTTATGTTCTTATGTTCTTAGAGTGCCCTGCTGACAACCTCTCTGGTGGTCTGAAAGCTTCTCTCCTTCCTGGCTCCCACCTTTGTTGCAAACGTGATTTAGGGAAATCACCTTTCTCAGCAATGGGTAGCTCAGCCTGTCTCCAGAAGTTAGCACCTGCTCTGGCTTCTCCAGCATTCCATCGTCCTTGCTGCTCTGAAGTCTGTCCTCTGCTGCTTCCTCTGCTCCTTCTCCATTCACTCCTCCTTCCACTACTCTCTCCATAATTTAACCAAGGTTTATACTCACTGGGATCCAACCCCACCTCTTTCTGTCCCAGGTGTTTGTAATCCCCCTGCCTTCTGACATCAGAATAATCAGTGCATTTGTTAGAGTGAGGGTTTTTGTCCTTGTGCTTGCTCCCTCTTACACTGTCAGGCATTTCCTGGAACTTGTTCCAGCTGGGGTTTTTTCTGCCTTTGACCTGTGGCTCTGGCCTTTTGACCCTGCACATCTAACAGAGGCCCTTTGATTAAGGTGAATTCCTTATGCTGTTCACCTCCCCCATGCTCAAAATGGTTGACTTTGCCACATACACCCCTGCTTAAGATATTACTGGCTGTTGGAGGAGATTGGGGTTCCTCCAAACAGTCTGTAATTCGGGATAAGGCATCCTCATTCTGTTGAAGTCTACCCGCTCGATGCTCCACTTTGAAGTCAAACGCTTGCAGAGCCATGTACCATCTAGTTAATCTTGCATTGTGGCTTTTCATTTGCTGCAGCCACTTCAAGGGTGCATGGTCTGTAACGAGTAAGAACTTCCTCCTTGTAAGATAGAATCTGAGCACGTCCACTTTCCACTTAATGGCAAGACATTCCTTCTCAATGGTGGAATAGTTGCGCTCCGCCGGGGACAACTTTTTACTCAGGAACATTACTGGGTGTTCCTCTCCTTTGCACTTCTGAGAAAGGACCGCACCTAAACCTGCTTCCGAGGCATCAATTTGCACTATGAAAGGTTGTGCAAAGTCCACTCCAGACAATACTGGAGCTGTGCAAAGCCTCTCTTTTAATAGGTTGAAGGTCCGCTCAGCTTCTGGGGTCCAATTGAGGCAGTTCGGACAATTTTTTCTCAACATGTCTGTGAATAGGGAGTTCTCCTCCGCAAAGCGAGGTAGGAATCTCCTATAGTATCCTACCAGGCCCAGAAAACTTCTCAGGTGTTTCTTGGTTATCGGCCTGGGGAAATTCCTAATGCTATCAACCTTGTTGATTAAGGGCTTGACCTTTCCTCGACCTATCATGTGCCCTAGGTATTTGACCTCTGTCTTGGCAAAAGTACATTTACTGGGGTTTAATGTGAGGCCCGCCTGCCTCATTGACTGTAGGACAGCTTCAATTCTTGAAAGGTGCTCTTCCCAGGTGCGGCTGTAGATTACGATGTCATCCATATATGCAGCAGCATAATCTTGGTGCGGGCGCAGGACCTGATCTACTAGTCTCTGGCAAGTCGTGGCGGCACCATGGCGTCCGAAGGGCATTCTTTTAAATTGAAACAACCCTATTGGGGTGCTGAAGGCGGTCTTTTGGCGAGACTCCCTGGTCAGGGGAATCTGCTAATAGCCTTTTGTCATGTCCAATGTGGTCAAGAATTGGGCTTGCCCCAAACGATCCAGTAGCTCTTCTATCCTGGGCATTGGGTATGCATCAAACACCGAGATGGCATTTACTTGTCTGAAGTCAATGCAGAATCGTAAAGTACCATCTGGCTTTGGCACAAGCACTATCGGACTGCACCACGGGCTTCTTGACTCCTCGATGACTCCCATTTCTACCATTTCACGTACCTGTTCAATTACTTCTTCTTTCTTAGTCTCGGGTAACCTGTATGGCCGCTGGCGAATCACCTTCCCCGGTGTTGCTATAACTTCATGGGCAACCAATCGGGTTTCGCCAGGGACTGGCTTCAGGACATCTGGAAACCGCTGTAACAAATTGGCCAACTCCTTCCTCTGGATCAAGGACAACTCTTCACCCACCTGTGGCTCCTGATGTTTTTCCCATTCTGTTACCTGTGGACCCAACTCTTTCACCTCAGCTTCCTCCCTTCCTTCTTCCAAGGTAGCTGTCAGGCCTTCCATCTTGGCTCGTCTGGTGGATCCAAACCTGCAGGCACCTCGTTCTGTGGGCGTCAACATAGGGACCTCTTCTAGTGGGGGAAACCCCATCCTCTCACACAGAAGCTGGGCAATCCTGTCTCCGACCTGCACATGGAAGTCTTCTTTATCAAAATTAAACAACAAGACTTTCACCGTTCCTCTATAGTCAGGATCAATCACTCCTGCACCTACATCCAGGAAATGTTTTAAAGCTAGGCCTGAGCGAGGGGCTATTCGCCCATAACAGCCAATGGGGATCTCAAGTTGTAGGCCGGTGTCAATGAGAGCCTTGCCATGTCTGGGCACTACTTCATTGACTGCGCTACACAAATCATATCCCGCGGCTTGCGGGGTGGCCCTCCTAGGACTTGTAGCTTTTTCAGAAACTTTACAATATCGCAATACAAACTTCTGTTTATTCTGGAGATCTCCTCCCGGGGGTTTTTCAGTCTGTTTCCTGGGATTCCCAAACAAAGGGCCAGGGACCATTGTTACCATCCCCCTTGCCTGTTGCTCAAGGCCTTTATCTAACCCTTTCTTGAATTGGGGCCAATCCCTTCCTAGAACTAGGTCGTGGGGAAGCTTTGGTACCACAGCCACAGGAATGCTCTTCTGTACCCCTAATCCCTTTATCTCCAGTGTATACACGGGATACCCAGAAGCAGCCCCGTGGATGCAACGGATCTGAACATGACCTTCAGGTCTCCTCTGACCATTCTTTGCTTGAGCCCCAATGGCCTGCCAAAGTCTCTGAGATATCATACTTTGGTCAGCACCAGAATCAAGTAAAGCATTGGTAGGGATCCCCTGTATATTCACACCCAGAGGTTTCACACTTGTACCAACCAACCCAGTACGAGCCTTACATGCTCTCTGTAAGTGTCCTAATTCTCCACAATGAAAACATTTCTTTTGGGACCACTTTTCTTTTTGAGCCTGCATATAAGTTTTCACACATCCTGTTTTATTTCCTTGTTTCATTTCTGATATACCAAAACTGGCTTCAGCCTTCACTTTAGGAACGCCCCCTCCTGGCTGACGTGCTATCTCAGCTTCTATGTAGCGTTCAGTCACCAGAGTTGCCTCCTCTGTGGTTTGGCAGTTTTATTGGATCAGAAATGCTTGAATTTCTCTTGGCACTGCTGCCATAAACTGCTCTAATACAATCATATCTAGAATCATATCCATATTTTTCTCTCCTGGGGTTAGACACTTTAATGCCAGGCCCCATATCCTTTGGCTTAATGCCTTTGGAGTCTCTCAAGTTTTAAGAACTGTGGCTCTGAACATTTGATGATAGACACTTTTAGTTAATCCCAAATGATCTCTAATAGCCATTTTTACAGTCTCATAGTCCAGGGCTTGGGCAGCTGGAATAGCCCTGTATGTAGCCAGTGCTTCCCCTGTTAAAGAGGTCGCTAAATGCACTGCCCACTGGCTAGCTGGCCATCTCATAGCTTGCGCTACCCTTTCAAATGATTCTAGAAAGTCATCAATATCATCCTCAGATGAAAGTTTGCCAAAATTAAAGGCCCCACTTGTGGGTGGGCCTACCAGACTGTCCATTGGGAGTGATGATGGTCCTGCTGGTACCGGCTCTCCTCCACTTTCCTGCCTTTGTGAAGCAACCAGGGCAGCCACTAAGTCCAAGACAGGTTTCTGCTGCTCCCTGATAGCTGCAGCTGCACTCTCTTGGGCTTGCTGTGTCAATTCCTGCTGGCGCTGGAATTGCGCTGCCATCCACTGAAGTAATTCTTTAGACTCCATCTTCACGGATTTCCTGAAAGAAAAACACAAGAAACCAAGGGCGGCACCACTCAACAGCCCCCTTGTCCCCTTTGACTCAAAAGCATTTACTTTTCCCTTTTACTTTTATCCTGAGCCAACCCCACCTGGGTACGCTTTACCTGACTCAGGTGTTGACTCTTGCTTTCAAAGGGTGTCTTTATGAAGATCCAATCTGGACTGCTTTGCCATCTGCTGACTCCAGCCGTGAACTCCACGTGAAGTTTTTTTCAACAGCCGTCCGTGTGCACACCTTCCAACAGCCGTCCGTGCTGTGCACACCTTCCAACAGCCGTCCGTGCTGTGTACAACTTTTGTAAATCCTGAATGGCACAATCCGAACAACTATGCCACTGTCACAAGCACAACGCCAAAACCACTAGTCTTCTAGTTGTTGAGGGCGTGGTGGTTGAGAACCTTCTTCTATCAGCTGTTATATTTATGCTTTAAGTAGAAGGATTGTAGTTGTGTTAAACCAAGGGTAAGGCTTATGACAGAAAAAGAATATATTTTGAACACAATAGAACAGATCAGGTTCCTGGTACCATTTACAGAATTTTAAATTATAGGATTTTTGCTTAAGGTTCAGCAAGTTGGTGGCAAAACAAAGAGAACTCAGCATTGGCTTTTAAAGTCCTCTTCACTGCAGAAGCTTAGCCTTTTCACATATAACAAGATGCCACTTTTCTTATTGTCCTTTGTCAATCAGAGCAATAGAAAAACAAACTTTACTTCTTCTATGGCAAATTTATCTTCGCTCAGCCATAATTTTCTCTGGGCTGCACTTCGAGGTGAAGAACCAAACGTAGGTTATGAAATAAGCATTCACAGTGTCCTCAAGACTCTTATAGCAGGCTTTTCTTATAAACAGGAGCAAAGCACAAATTCTTATAGTAGGCTTTTTCATATAAGACAGGAGCAAAGCACAAACACTTTTAGCAGCCAATTAACTTTCTCTCCGTTGTGGAGTTTCAACACAGAAGCATGAATCACAGCCTTACTTCACTAGCTTATGCTGCAATAAATTCCTCCTTTCAAAACACACAGGAATTTACTTTCTCACTGCTTAGCTCGGAGGATACTTCAGCAAGAGGAACAGTTCTTTCCAGGCAGGCCTTTCTTCAGACACTACAAGTCTAGAGATTGGCATAAAGAACAATCCATCAACATATCCTCTCCTTCCCTAAGCTCTGACACTGGTTCTTCCAATTGCATAGGCTCTGACTCACCCATTTGATCAGAGTGCCCTGCTGACAACCTCTCTAGTGGTCTGAAAGCTTCTCTCCTTCCTGGCTCCCACCTTTGTTGCAAACGTGATTCAGGGAAATCACCTTTCTCAGCAATGGGTAGCTCAGCCTGTCTCCAGAAGTTAGCACCTGCTCTGGCTTCTCCAGCATTCCATCATCCTTGCTGCTCTGAAGTCTGTCCTCTGCTGCTTCCTCTGCTCCTTCTCCATTCACTCCTCCTTCCACTACTACTCGCTCCATAATTTAACCAAGGTTTATACTCGCTGGGATCCAACCCCACCTCTTTCTGTCCCAGGTGTTTGTAATCTCCCTGCCTTCTGACATCAGAATAATCAGTGCACTTGTTAGAGTGAGGGTTTTTTCCTCGTGCTTGCAGTCTATCCCTCTTACACTGTCAAGCATTTCCTGGAGCTTGTTCTGTAGCAGCGGATCGCCACCAAACCAATTACACCAGGAGTCTTTATCAAGGTTCAAGCCAGTTTATTGTATACAAGGCAGTCTAAAAAGCGACAGAGCCCCGCTTTAGCGGAAACATGTTCATTTTATACAGTTTAAACATTTTGATACATGAAAACATTCTATTGGTCTCATGCTAATTTCTATAAACTTTCTATTGGTCTGACATTTCCCTGAATTTGACCAATCAGGATCTATGCCCTTTGCTCTGCTTTCTCCAGCTAGCTGAACAATGGCTTGGTTCAAACCTGGTTACTTTCCTTCATCAAGGTCATATCTAGCTCCTAAAATGTGTAAGTAACAATTCTGGAGTAACGATTTAACATACAGGCATTGTATTCACTTTGTGCAATATTTAATTCTGTCTTTTAATTTTATGTCTCAGCACTATTGAAATCCAGGCTTGGTTCTTAGGCCTGTCATTTTTCAGGTTCAGGTTTATGGCCTAGTCTATAGGTCTTGGCTACCACATTCCCCCCTTTGATTATTCTCACCCAGAATATTAAGATGGGTGAGAAAC
The DNA here is from genome assembly GCA_033557465.1 of Ichthyophis bannanicus. Lineage (NCBI taxonomy): Eukaryota > Metazoa > Chordata > Amphibia > Gymnophiona > Ichthyophiidae > Ichthyophis > Ichthyophis bannanicus. The sequence goes on from CM066033.1 coordinate 836,910,755, forward strand.
AATTCACTTATACTTGAGTTGTTGCCATGTTATGTGGTATAGGTCGATACCATCTCATAACTAGAAGCTTAGTTGTTGTCTGTCTTTCTACAATATTCTCAATGATTGCAGATATATTACGTAGGCAGAGGGGTAAAATGCATGGAAGTATTAAACATGTTATTACTACTAGTGCTGCAATTACTGCAAGTGTTTTCAGACCACCAAACATTGAGAACACAGAACCAAACCATCCATTTAATTCTAGTCCATGCCAGGTCTGAACCTGGTATGTATGTTTGTTTGCGCATATGTTCAGCAATTTCTTCTACTACATGACCTTCATTATCTATTCGTAAACAACAATTGGTTAAATTTAATTTTCCACATACTCCTCCTTCAGCTGCTAGTAAATAATCAAGTGCTAAACGATTTTGATATATAGCTGTACGCATTTGAGTACTTTGTCTGGCTAAGAGCGTTAATGCTCTACTTGTTTCATTAGTTATTATTTCTATAACAGCTTGCAAACGTATAATTCTATTCAACATATAAACTGGGGTACGATATCCCCATGTGCCATCTTGCTTCCAATTGGCAGGTCCATAGTAGGAAATAATTCTTTCAGGTGGCCACTCATCCGTACCACCCCATTTGTCCCATTGACCTATTTTTAAGGCTTCTCTTTTCTGTCTTGTTCTGTATATTGGGTATCCTAACTGTTCTCCCTGGGCAGTGGATAGAAGAAAGAAGGACGGTCTTATTGTTCCCAATACACATGCTCCTCCCCAATTAGGAGGAAGTTTAGCATATGCTCTAGTTCCACAAATCCAGTAAAGTCCTGATGGAGCTTGCCAGGTATTAGGTGATACTAGATTTGTCCATAACTTAGCAAGTTCAGGAAAAATAACTAGAGGATTGGTGGGTTCAGGATCTTTTACTCCTGACCACCAGGACGTCTTTTTCGTTGAGGCATTATAAAACTTCTGGCTGAGACAGACCAGCTGTCCAACCTTTGCAGTAAATTGTGGCCCAATACGTGCAAAACATAGACGTCCGACAATGGGGGTTAGCTAATACCCATTCACTTGTAGCTTTATGAATATTTGTATAATTATATGATACAGAAAAATTTAATTCTTGTGCTTCCCATGGCCATTGATCTCCCATTTTAGTTCCTCCACAGAAGTAACAATTAGTTATATTGAGACTGGTTACCACGGCTCCAGCTAATTCAAGAAACAAATTCTGTGCGGCATGAGGAACTTCAAACTGTGATTTCATAGTTTCATAGAATGTATGGTGTATTCTATATGGTGATGATACATGAGTTTTAGTGTTAAGTTGTATATATACAAAAGTTCCAGGATCTGATCCTCCCGCTGCTATGCGTAAGCCAAATTTATACCCTTGTTTCCATTGACTAGGATTTATGACCAGGAGCCTTAAAGGATTACAGGCACCTTTCTTACACGTCTTTGGATCAGATAAAGACAGTTTTTCTAAGTTGGCTCTACGATTATCTCCTTCCTGTCCTGTAGGGCTACCTGACCATGTAGCATAGTATACACATTCCCATTTTGGACAATAATAAGCTTTTGAAGGTTTACCATAATGTGTTGGAGAGTGTACCCCTATACATATTCCCCATTTATATGCTCCTTCAGGACACATATATTTATCATCAACATAATAATTTCTCTCCCAAGTCCCACATTTCTGATTATAGTTTCTGTTTATGGCATCACAAGCATCAAAGTATAGAGCTGCAGGTTTTGTAGGGTCTTCAAGTTGTTGAGTAGCATTTAAGAGAGCTCCATCTTCATCATTCCATCGTATTTTTAGCACGTAATAGGATGGATTCTGTCGTGGGTGAAAACAAGTTCTGCTCTTTCCTTTTGTGCAAATGTTTAGTTCCGTGCCATTATATATGCATTGACTCACTATACCTGTACAAGTATAGTAGGTGTGATATAGCAAAGTCTGTGTAATCTTTTCTCCAGTACGAGTAGTAGTTATGCATGCAGCACAGGGTGGCAAGGCAAAAGTCAGTTCAAAGTATCTCAAGGTTGCTATCAAGATGAAACAGTAGAGAATCAAGATGAAACGTCTCTGAAGATTTAGTGCAAGTCTTTGAAAAACTAGTGCAACTGTTGATAATTCTTGACCACGAAGTCGTCTTCTTCTTTACTGTACATTGTCCTGTTTTGCTCTCAGTATCATGCAACAGGTGTAGCATTGATTGTAGATCCTCAAGCTTCCGCTGTACATGACCTTACCGATTTCATTGGTAGGTGTGTAGAGCTGTAGATTCCAACATATTTCAATAGACACAGTCCTTTTAGTTTGCACTGTTGATCAAAATGGCACAAAGATTTTCAAATAGTATAGTCCATAATATAGTCTCTTTCTGTTGATAATAAACAAATAGTCTCTTGGGATTCAGGAATTCTATATTAGCACAGTCTCTTTTTTTAAAAATTTCCTGAATTTTTCAATTTGCTTGTCTTCGCAAAGTTAGCCGCAATGGAACTTCTGGATCATGTTCTGATGTCCACTGGTCTGGCTCTGGAGCTGCTGCTGATTTCACTCTGCTGTGATGAATCCAGGGTTCGAGTTCTGCAACTTTCACTGCTGTAGGTGTTGACAGGATGACGACATATGGTCCTCTCCAGTATGGTTCCAACGGTGTCTTCTTCCAGTCTTTGACCCACACCGAAGTACCGGGTTTGTAAGGATGCAGCGGTTCAGTCAGGTTGATGGGTAATTGGTCTTGTACCCATTTGTGAAGATTCTGCAAAATAGAACTTAGTGCTAATAGTTCTTGCCTAGTAATTTCAGATCCTATCTGCTTCATATCCCCTTTGATCCCTTTGACAATAGGTGAAGGTCTACCATACAAAATCTCATAGGGAGAAAGTCCTAATGACTTAGTAGGTGCTGAATGTATCCTTAAAAGAGCTATTGGAAGTACCTGTGGCCATTTTAAATGTGTTTCCTGACAAAGTTTGGACAATTGAGATTTCAGAGTTCTATTCATTTGCTCTACTTTCCCTGAACTCTGAGGTCTGTATGCTGTGTGTAACTTCCATTGTATCTGTAGAGCTTTAGCTAACTGTTGAGTTACTTGGGATATAAATGAGGGCCCATTGTCTGACCCTATAACTAATGGTATTCCAAATCTTGGAACAATTTCACGAAGTAGGACTTTAGTGACCTCTCTGGCTTTCTCAGGCCTGGTGGGAAAAGCTTCTACCCACCCAGAGTAGGTACACACTAGAACAAGCAAGTAACGGTATCCATTTGCTTTTGGCATTTCAGTAAAGTCCACTTGAAAATTACTCATGGGAGTAACTCCTGTTGATTGAATTCTTATTGGTAGATTAGGACCTTGCTTGGCATTGTTTTTGGCACATGTTTTACATTGACAAGCTACTGAAGCTGTCAAAGGTCCCAACAAAGAAATATAAAAATGGGGTTTCAAAGCTTTTGTCATTGCAGTTTTTCCATAATGTGTTGCTTGATGAAATGCTTGAACAAAGGCTAAACTTAATGCTTCAGGAATCACTATTTGTCCAGGAGGTTGACTCCCCTCCTGTGGTGGAAGTTCTATCCATCCATTTCTGAGTACTCCCCCTTCTTGTTCACAATAATAGTCCAATTCTTTTGTAATATATCTGGGATCCCATGAATTAAGAGGTACAGGGAATAGAACTGCTTGAATTGTAGTATTCTGAGTTAGAGTCTGTCCGGTAATGGCTGCTTTACGAGCAGAGGCATCTGCAAATCTGTTCCCTTGTGCAATTTCTCCTTTTCCTGCTTGATGTCCTCGACAGTGCATAACTGCAACTTGCTCAGGGGCCCATACAGCATCTAACAATGTCAATATCTTTGGGCCATATTTGATAGATTTTCCCCCTGAAGTTATCAATCCCCGTTCTCTGTACAAGGCTCCATGAGCATGCAATGTTGTGAATGCATACTTAGAATCTGTGTATACATTTATACAGAGTCCTTTTCCCAGTATTAGTGCTCTTGTGAGTGCTATCAATTCTGCTTTCTGTGCTGATGTTCCTGAGGCTAGGGCTGAAGATTCAATTACAAGATCCAGGGTTACTACTGCATATCCAGCACAGCGATGTCCATTGACTACAAGACTGCTTCCATCCACGAAGAAAGTTTGTTCTGGATCTTCAAAAGGTACATCTGTCAGGTCTGGTCGACTTGAGAATACAGTATCCATGACTTCTATGCAGTCATGATCAGGAGGGTCAGTTCCAATTGGTAACAGTGTAGCTGGATTCAAGGCCTGACTGACCATCAATTGCAATCGAGGATTTTCACACAACATGCTCTGGTACTTTAGCATTCATGAGTTGGTGAACCAGTAATTTCCTTTGTGGTCCATGAGGGTTTGAACAGAATGTGGCACTATTACACAGAGATTTTGTCCTAGAGTGAGCTTGTCTGCTTCAGTTACTAGAAGTGCTGTAGCTGCGATGGCTCTCAGACAAGGTGGCCATCCTTTTGCAACAATGTCCAATTGCTTAGATAGATACGCTACAGGTCGCTGCCAAGATCCAAGTGGCTGAGTCAACACTCCTAAGGCATTTCCTTGTGACTCATGAACATATAGACGAAATGGCTTCTGTACATCTGGTAGTCCAAGGGCTGGTGATGTCATCAGGGCTGTCTTCAGACTCTTAAATGCTGTTTCTTGTTCAGGTCCCCATTCTAATGGAGATTGTTCCAATCCTTTGATGGCTTGATATAGTGGTTTTGCAATTAGAGCAAAGTTAGGTATCCATATTCGACAGTATCCTACTGCACCTAAAAAAGCTCTTACCTGTCTTCTGGTAGTTGGAATTGGAATGCTGCATACTGCTTCTTTGCGTTCTGGTCCCAGTCGTCGTGTTCCATTGGATAGCTGAAAACCTAAGTATTTGACTTCTTTTTGGCATAGCTGTGCTTTTGCTCTGGAGACTTTGTATCCTGCTTCATTCAAGAGATGTAGAAGTTCACTTGTGGCTTGCAAACATTCTTCTTCTGAGTTGGTGGCAATCAGCAAATCATCTACGTATTGAAGAAGAATTCTTTCTCCTGGGATAACTGGATAGCTTGATAAAGCCTTGCTGAGTGAAGTACTGAAGATTGTTGGTGAAATTTTGGAATCCTTGTGGTAACCTTGTCCAGGTAAGTTGGCCTCCTCTTCCTGTTGTTGGATCTCTCCATTCAAATGCAAATAAAAGCTGACTGGCAGGGGCAAGCCGTATACAGAAGAAAGCATCCTTTAAATCTAAAACAGTGAAGTGAGTAGCTTCAGTATGAATTAATCCCAGCAGTGTGTATGGATTTGGTACTACTGGATGAATAGTTTCAATTGCATCATTAACTCTTCTCAAATCTTGTACTGGTCTGTAGTCACCTCCAGGTTTCTTGATTGGAAGTAAAGGAGTATTCCATGATGATTGGCATTCTTTTAGTAATCCATGTTTCAATAATCTCTTCAAATGGATATGTATTCCTTCTATTGCTGGTCGTGGAAGAGGATATTGCTTCACATGCACAGGTTCTGCTCCTGATTTGAGAGTTACAAGAATTGGGGCTATATTCTTTGCTAGGCCAGGTGGATTATCTTCTGCCCATACTCCAGGTGGTGCTGAAATTTCAATAGGAATAGTTGCTTTCTTGACAGGAAAAATGCTGTAGAATCTCCATTCTTCTTCTCGTGGAACTGTTAGTGTCATTAACCCTGCAGGTTTGGGATTTGTGTTTACAGACATTTGCATTTCTCCTTCTTCAGTGAAAGTTATCTGTGCCTGCAGTTTAGCAAGCATGTCTCGACCTAAAAGTGGAATAGGGCATTCTGGTATGTATAAAAATTGATGTGTTATCTTTTGTCCTCCTAATTCACACATGCGATTCTGTAAAAATGGTTTAGTTGCTTTTGTCCCAGTGGCTCCAAGAATAGTGACAGTTCGTTTAGATAAAGGAGCTACTGGTTTTGCTACTACTGAATGTTCAGCTCCTGTATCTATCATAAAGTTCATTTATTGATCCCCTATCTTCATGCAGACTATAGGCTCTTGGGGACCCAGAGTAAACTCAGAGCCCGGTCTGTCCTAATCTTCATCACTATTGTATTCTGCTTCTGTCACTGCAACTGCTTCAATAGCCTCTTCTCTTTTTTTCTGAAACTGCATACGACTTGTTCCTGCTTGATTCTGGTTACGCCCTCTTCCTCTCCAGCTCCCTCCTCCCCTCTGTGAGGTAGGGTTTCTCTGCGGGCATTCATTTCTCCAGTGCCCCTCCTCCTTGCAATAGGCACATTGGTTCTCACCTAGTGGGGGTAGGCTATTCCCTCGACTCCTCCCACGCCCTCTCATTCTTCTGTTGGAAAAACTTCTCCCTCGCTGTTCTACCAAAGCTGTGGCTAAAAGATCTGCCTTCTTTTTCATTTTCCGTTCACTTTCTCTCTTTCATTATCATGATTTATAAATACTTTTTGAGCAACTTCCATCAATTGTGCTGCATTCATACCTGCAAAGCCATCCATTTTCTGCAATTTTCGTTTAATATCTCCTTGGGATTGACTTACAAAATCTGCGTTTACCATGCGCAAATTTTCCATAGCTGCTGGATCATATGGGGTATAGTCTATATGCTTCAGATAATCGCTCATAAAAAGCTGCAGGACTTTCAATTGGACTTTGTATTACTTCCGCTACTTTTCCAATATTCATTGCTTTTTGGCCTCCCTTTTTTAGGCCTTGTAATAGGGCTTGGCGAAACTGTGTTAAAGCTCTCGCCCCCCCCTTCACTATTTGGATCCCATCCAGGATCTTCGTTTGGAAAAGCTGCAGCAGCTGCTTGTTGAGGATTTAAATTTGCTCTTTCAACAAAGTTTTCTTCTAGCCACTTAGTGGATGCCTGCACAATTCTCACTCTTTCTTCAGTAGTAAATAGAGTAGACAAGAGCTGTCGACAATCTGACCAGGTAGGCTGGTGCGTTTGCATTATACTGCTCATTAATTCAGTTAAATCTTGAGGCTTGCTAGGATGCATAATGTGTTTTCCAATTTAACAAGTCAGTTGTAGAAAATGGTACATAAATCAGGCTGGTAGGTCCTAATGCCATCTGTCCCTGATCGTCCCTGATAGGCAGGCCAGGTACCTGACGTAGGGGCATTACTTTTTTACTGGCACCGCCAATACTTCTTAAATCGTATGTTTTCTGAGAAAAACTTTCTATAGCTGCAGGAGATTCTATACTTGTGGATGATTCTGCACACTCAGTTTCGTCAGTAGTCTGTCTCCCTGAAGTGCTAGGACTTTCAGTCGGGGAAGTCTGCCCTTCCCCCAGCCGCAGAGGCGGCACATCAGGTCTAGGCAGTGCTAGTGTAACAGAATGCTGCAGTGATCGTGTTAGAATATCTGGAGACTCTGGGGCAGAATATATAGGCAATCCCCCCTTTCCGGGTTTCTGTTCAGCTGTCTCTAATCCTTTCGTTAGCATAACTTTTCTTAACTCATAATACTGCCTTATCCAGGGTGGCTGCTTCTCACAAATATCTAACCAAGAGTCTATGGAAAGTGCCCTCACGGGGCCATGCACTGTTTATTAACGGCCACTCTCTTTCACACAGCACAGCCATTCTATTAGGAGACATTGTAATACCATAATCCCCAGTAAACCCTTTATTAAAGTTCTTGATCATGATTTCTAACGGAGTTTGCGTAGACTCTATCCCACCCATTTTACGTGTAATGTGGTGCGTCTGTACTACGTAATCACGTACAACAAATTATTACTTCAAACAGTAGGAGAGGGAGGTCGAACTGTGGGGTAAGGGGTCCTCACAGCTATGGAGACAGATAGGGACACAAACAGCAATCACTTCCTCCGTTTCGCGACCTGGACGCGGTCGCCCGGCCAGGAACTGCACTAGTCCGGAGTCCACTCTCGCTTGGCCTTGTCAAGACCTCTCACTCACACATCTCACACACAAACATAATTGCATTTCCCAAAAGCCCAATCCTGACTATCTAGGCTTACCAAAAATATTTTATTACCAGAAGGAGTCAGTGGTTTCCACTTGCGCTCTTAATAGCCCTAGCAAGAGTACTCGGACTGCTACGGACGTGATCAGTGTCCTTTTACCATTTTCCCATTACCATATGGTTCCAGGTTCCAGTACTGTCTGACTTAATAATATAAAAACTCTATACTCACCCAGATCTGGTACCCGTCCCCCAAGCCAGCGCATGGGTTGAAGCCTGGACTCCCCTCCTCGGGTTCGAAGGTGTTGGCCTAGCCGGACCCAACGCCCGCCGAGGCTAGAACCCTCTCCGATTCAATGGACCGGTTGGCGCCTGAGAATTCACACGTCAGTCAGACGCGGTCCCAACCAGGCCAAACCTTGAGGCGAATTTCGTGGTAAATCAGTTTGATCACTCTCTACCACTACACCTTTCCCGGCCAACGCACCAAGAATATGTAGCGGCGGAACGCCACCAAACCAATTACACCAGGAGTCTTTATCAAGGTTCAAGCCAGTTTATTGTATACAAGGCAGTCTAAAAAGTGACAGAGCCCCGCTTTAGCAGAAACATGTTCATTTTATACAGTTTAAACATTTTGATACATGAAAACATTCTATTGGTCTCATGCTAATTTCTATAAACTTTCTATTGGTCTGACATTTCCCTGAATTTGACCAATCAGGATCTATGCCCTTTGCTCTGCTTTCTCCAGCTAGCTGAACAATGGCTTGGTTCAAACCTGGTTACTTTCCTTCATCAAGGTCATATCTAGCTCCTAAAATGTGTAAGTAACAATTCTGGAGTAACGATTTAACATACAGGCATTGTATTTACTTTGTGCAAACTTTGCAATAGCAGCATTTCATTCTAAAGCAATATTTAATTCTGTCTTTTAATTTTATGTCTCAGCACTATTGAAATCCAGGCTTGGTTCTTAGGCCTGTCATTTTTCAGGTTCAGGCTTATGGCCTAGTCTATAGGTCTTGGCTACCACAGTTCCAGCTGGGGGGTTTTCTGCCTTTGATCTGTGGCTCTGGCCTTTTGACCCTGCACACCTAACAGAGGCCCTTTGATTAAGGTGAATTCCTTATGCTGTTCACCTCCCCGTGCTCAAAATGGTTGACTTTGCCACAATATATATATATAAAATGTATCAGAGTGCTAAGTCTCTACTATATAAAATATTTTATAAATTCATTGTAAGAAAAAGCCCCTCAACAGTTCACAATCTTCTAACGCGTACGTTTTTGCTTTTTGTTTTTTGTCGTAGCGTGCCGAGGGAGGGCTGGGATTGACTACCCAACCCCCTCCAGACGGCAGACTTCTTTTATTCACAAAGGTTCCCCACCTTAACATGCAATATGTAAAACGTCACTTATCTGGACAAGTCCCGATTTCCAAGTCCATTTATTAAATCACACCGTTGCCCACATATATTTTATTCACATGACATGCACGTTTTGGGAATAATCCCTGTTTCAACTGCCACACTCAACCAAAATTTATTAGAAGCAACTGTGTCCAAGACGCTGTCCCGCAGCTCAGGGCTATCCGTTATCGCATGGGTTGGACAAATGCATTTTGAAAGGGGAGCCAGCCAATCAAAACAGGGACAACCCCACTACCAGGGGAATCCCTGCGTTAATTGGTTAGTAATTGACAGGTGACCGTAGGAAGATCCAAATATTTATCACAGTAAACTAATCCAATCAATTTCTCGATTGAGTCCTTTGGGATATACTGTATTCAAATGAAAAATCTACCGCTGCTCCAGACATTGAAGTTTCGTTATCCTGTCTCCTCCACACGGATCAAAAGGGATATGATCAATAATTGTCCAGCTTAATTCTTCAAAAGAATGATGATAAGTAATAGAATGAGCTATTACCGGTGCCGATAGTAATTGCTGACGAATTCTAGACACATGTTCAACTAATCTTTTTTTCATAGGGCAAATTGTTCTTCCAACATAAAGTAAATTGCAAGGACATTGCAAAAAATAAACTACATAAGAAGACAAACAAGTGGTCTTCCAATGTCGAGTATAATCGCGGTGTGTGCCTGGGTGCTGCCAAACTAACCCCGAGATTGTTTTAGCACAATAAATACAATTATTACAAGGATTGTTGCCAACATTAATAATCGCTGGTATCGGTCTATCAACCATTGAAGTCGTTTGCACCAGCCTGTCACCCAGATTGGAACCTCTCAAAAAAGCCACTCGTAGAGGTTTATTAAAGCAGTCATGTAACCGTAAAACCGACCAATGAGTATCAAGAATCCGCATTGTCTCTGTGCTACGTACAGTATACGGTAAAACACCCACCACAGCGTCTAAAGGTTGAGATGCTGATGATGTGTATTGTGGGTCCAGCAACCATTCTCTGTGAACATAAGCCCTGCGATAAGCTTTGTGTACCACATGGGTAGGGTAACCCCTATGTAACAGGCGCTGTTTAAGATCCTGAGAATGCTGTTTAAATTCATTAAGAGAATGACATGATCTACGCAATCTCAAAAACTGGCCAAATGGCAAACCCTTATGGAGAGGACCTGGATGAAAACTCTGAAAATGCAACAGACTGGTTTTTGGAATAGCGTAGTTAATAGTTCTCCTTCAATATATACCATCATATCTAGAAATTCAATCTTTAGGTTCTAACTTTATTCACTGAATTAGGTTTGAGTGTGAAGTCTCTACTATATAGCAAATGTCAGGGTTTTGCTCTTTGATGGGATCATGAATAATTTGATTTTTTTGTACTGATTGTGCATTAACGTATAATTTCAAATGAGTTGTTCAGAAGAATCACTGCATTGCATAGCATTGAGGAAATGAATACAGTAATGAACCCGCATCAGAGCCCTGAACCCAAAAATCATCATTTCAGTGGAAAAGGCCAGGGCCATTCTCTTTCATTACTGGTATTGAAAAGGCTTCTCAAGCTTCAAATTTTGGTGATAAATTAATCATAAATTGATATAATCTCAATAAAGCAATGCGTTCAACTACATTCCAAAGAAAAATTCTCTGCAAGCTAACAATACTGGACATTGAGAAAACTGATAATACGTGAGATGGTGCATAAAGGTGCAATGCCCTTTTGTTATGCATGTAATGGCACAGGATTGATGAAGTAAGTAAGGAGGCAACACTCTCCATCCTCTTGAGTCAATCAGAACAAGCTGGTGAAGTGCAGCTTAAGTTAAAAAAACAGAAATAAGTAAGGTAGACAAATTAAGCCTGTAGGGCTATTTATCTCATCAAATGGTGACAAGACAGTGCATATTTATATACATGCCGTGTATAGGCAGATAAGGGGTAGAGTCGTGATGCACCCACATATTTTATAATAGTGTTTTTCAAGCCAGTCCTGGAGTACCTCCTAGCCAGACTGGCTTTATGGATAACCACAATGCCCTTGTGTGAGAGAATTCATGTAAATCTATCTCGTGCATATTCATTATGGATATCCAGAAAACCAAACTGGCTAAGGGGGTACTCCAGGACTAGTTTGAGAAACACTGCTTTATAAAATACACGAGGCTGGTTCTGGGAGCCTATTTTATAAAGGCATCTATGTTTTAAAAAAAGGCTTAAAATGGATGCCTTTTAGATTGCTCACTGCCTGTTATAAAATCAGCCCCCTAAATGCAATAAAACAAGTATATAAGAATTTATTTATTTAATTTTATATACTGCACTCTTTAGAAATCATTGCAGTTTACATTGAACAGGGGTGTTAATTTGGATAGCAACTGAAAGCGGCTCTGCTCCTGTGCATTTATGCCACTGGTATATTTAAACGTTTCTATCATATCTCCCCTCTCCCGCCTTTCCTCTAAAGTATACATATTGAGATCTTTAATTCTGTCCTCATATGGCTTGAAACGAAGACCTCATTTGGTAGCCACCCTCTGCACTGACTCCATCCTGTTTATATGCTTTTGTAGGTATGGTCTCCAGAATTGTGCACACTATTCCAAATGAGGTCTCACTAAGGACTTACACAGAGGTAGTCTCATCTTCTTTTTCATGCTGGCCATTCCTCTCCCTGTACACCCAAGCATCTTTCTGACTTTCACTGTTACCTTTTCTACCTGTTTAGCTACTTTAAGATCATCAGAAATGATCCCGCCCTGATCCCGCCTCTCTTTCATGAACAGAATTACTTCGTCCCCTATACATTACCACTCTCTTGGACTTTTGCAGCCCAAATGAATGACCCTGCATTTTTTAGCATTAAATCTCAACTGCCAAATTCTAGACCATTCTTCAAGCTTAGCTCGATCCCTCCTCATGTTATCTACTCCTTCCTGGGTGTCCATTGCAGATTTTGATATTCACAAAGAGGCAAACCTTACCCAACAGCCCTTCCACAATATTACTAACAAAAATCTGACTGTTCACAGATGAAGAACCAGGAGCAGGACCTCAGAAAACACCCACAAATAAGAACAGAAGCGAGGGAGATCTTGAACAATTTTCAGAAGACTGTGTACGTGAGAAACTAGCTCAACTTAAAGTAGACAAAGCGATGGGACCGGATGGGATACACCCTAGAATACTGAGGGAACTTGGGGACGTTCTAGCAACTCCACTGACCTTTTCAATGCCTCGGAGTCGGGAGTGGTGCCAAAGGACTGGAGAGAGGCTCATGTGGTGCCTTTACACAAAAGCGGAAGTAAGGATGTGGTTAAAAACTACAGGCCGGTTAGTTTAACTTCGGTGGTGAGTAAATTATTGGAAACGCTGCTGAAAGAGAAAATAGGTTTCTGAAGTCCAGCGGATTACAGGATCTGAGGCAGCATGGATTCACCAGAGGCAGGTCTTGTCAGACAAATCTGATTGATTTCTTTGACTGGGTGATCAGGGAGTTGGACCGAGGGAGAGCTCTAGATGTGGTGTATTTAGATTTCAGTAAAGCCTTTGACACTGTTCCTCACAGGTGACTTATAAACAAACTGAGCACCCTAGGGATGGACCCTAAAGTTACTGCTTGGGTTAGAAATTGGTTGGGTGGGAGGCGACAAAGAGTACAAGTAAATGGAGCTCACTCTGAGGAGAAGGATGTTACCAGTGGTGTGCCCCAGGGATCTGTCCTTGGTCCGATTCTTTTTAACATCTTTGTTAGTGATATAGCGGAAGGGCTGTCGGGTAAGGTTTGCCCCTTTGCAGATGATACCAAAATTTGCAATAGAGTAGACACCCAGGAAGGTGTAGATAACATGAGGATGGATCTAGCTAAGCTTGAAGAATGGTCTAGAATTTGGCAGCTGGGATTTAATGTTAAAAAATGTAAGGTCATGCATTTGGGCTGCAGCAATCCAAGGGAGCAATACAGTATAGGAGGTGAAGTACTTTTGTCCACTAAAGAAGAGCGGGACCTAGGCGTGGTTGTGTCTGATGATCTTAAAGTAGCTAAACAGGTAGAAAAGGCGACGGCAAAAGCTAGAAGGATGCTTGGGTGCATACGGAGAGGAATGGCTAGCAGAAAAAAGGAGGTGATAATGCCTCTGTATAAGTCTTTGGTGCGACCTCATTTGGAGTATGGTGTGCAATTCTGGAGACCGCACCTTCAAAAGAATGTGAACAGGATGGAGTCTGTGCAGAGGGTTGCTACTAAAATGATTAATGGGCTTCATTATAAAGCATATGAGGACAGACTTAAGGATCTTAATATGTACACCTTAGAGGAAAGGTGGGATAGATGTGATATGATTGAGATGTTTAAATACCTCCGTGGCATAAATGTTCAGGGAGAGAGCCTCTTTCAATTGAAAGCAATTTCTGATACGAGGGGACATGGGATGAGGGTGAAGGGAGATAGATTCAGGAGTGATATGCGGAAATATTTCTTTACAGAAAGAGTAGTGGATCCATGGAATAGTCTCCCAGTGGAGGTGGTAGAGATGAGGACAGTAACTGAATTCAAAAAGCATGGGACCAACACAGAGGATCTCTAAAGGTAAAAAGTGGACTGTTGTAGTTGTTGTTATGGAAGGACAGACTAGATAGGCCATGTGGTCTTTTTCTGTCATCATGTTTCTATGTTTCTATGTTAAAAGGAATCTGACCAGAGACAGATTCCTGAGGCATACCTGCATCCTTTGTTGCCTCACACTCAACCAGTTTCTAACCCAGTCATTCACTTTAGGGTCCATCCCTAGGCTGCTTAATTTATTTATAGGTTGCCTGTGCAGAACAGTATCTCAGACTTTCTCAGCACACCACATCTAGGGCTCTCCCTCGCTCCAACCTTCTAGTCACTCAGTCAAAGAAATCAATCGGATTTGTCTGACAAGACCTGTCTCTAGTAAACCCATGATATCTCAGATCCTGCAATCCACTGGACTTCAGAAACCTCACTATCCTCTGTTTTTAGCAGCGTTTCCATTAATTTACTCACCACAGAGGTCAGATTAAACCAGCCTGTAGTTCTCAACCTTATCCTTACATCCGCTTTTGTGTAAAGGGACCACATGTGCCTTTCTCCAGCTCTCTGGGACCACTCCTGATTCTAAAGAAGCATTGAGAAGGTCAGACAGTGGAGCCACTAGAACTTCCCCAAGTTCCTTCAATACTCTCAGATGTTTCCCATCTGGTCTCATCGCTTTGTCTACTATTAGTTTAGCTAGTTTATCACAAACAGTCTTCTGAAAAATCTTTCAAGATCCCCTCTACTTCTGTTCATGTTTGTAGGTGTTTTATGAAATCCTGCTCCTGGCCCTTCATCTGTGAACATAGAACAAAAAGCTTCTACATATTCCTCTCCTTCACCCTTGAGTCTGACAATACTGCTTTTGCACTTTCTCCTTTCACTAACATATCTGAAAAATTTCTTGTCCCCACATTTTATTGCATTGGCTATGTCTTATTTTTGTATCTTTTCTTTCCTGACTACTTTCCTAGCTTCTCTAAGTTATTCCAAATATTGATGCTTCTCTTCCTCGTTCTGTGATCTCTTGTATTTTATGAAGGCCACACTCTTTCTCTTCACATTTTCAGCTACTTTTTTTTTAAAAACATAGTGGCCTCTTTCCTTTTACATTTATTTACCTTTCTAACAAAACATTTTTTGCCCTTAAAATATCCCCTTTCTGGTTTGTCCATTGCTTTTCTACATCCCCCAGCTGTTCCCAACCCACTAACAACTCCTTGAGTTAGTTTTCCTAAAGCGTAAGACCCTCGCTTTTGAATGGACTCTATCAGCCCTAGTCCTAATACTGAATCCCATACCATCTCGTGATTGCTGCATGCGAGATGCTGTCCCATTTATAACATTCCTATTGGTAAGCACCAGGTCCAGAAAGGCCCCTTCACGTGTGGGGTCTATTACATGTTGCCAGAATAGTTCTCCCTGTAGAGAATCCAGGATCTCCTTTCTTCTAGATGACACCGCAGCAGGGATGTGCCAGTTAACATCTGGCATATTGAAATCGCCTATCAGTAACACTTCTCTTTTCATGGCAATACTGCTTATGTCGTCTATTAAGTCTCTGTCCACTTCTTCTGCCTGTGAAGAAAATCTGTATATCACACCAGTGCAAATGGATTTCCCGTTCCCTCTTTCTAGTTTAACCCATAGTGCCTCCTTGCTCCTTATAAGCCCTGTAATTCTGTAGCTTTAATATTTTTTATATATAGTTCACTCCTCCTCCCCTTCTTCCTACCCTGTCCTTCCTGAATAAAGTATAGCCTGGAATAATTACATCGTAATCATGGTTGTCCGTGAACCATGTCTCCATAACTGCCACTAAATCCAAGTCAGCCTCCTCCATTAAGGAGAAATTAGGCCTTACCTGCTAATTGTCTTTCCTTGAGTTCTCTCCGGGCCAGTCCAGGTTACTGTTGGGTAGTCAATCCCTTCCAGCAGCTGAGGACTGAATGCTGAAACGTTTACTGGCAGGTGATATAGCTCCCCCTGGTGTCAGGAAACCAGTTACCTATTGTCAAAGCAGCAGACCAAAATAAGAAATCCACTAATATTGAACTATTGGAACCAAACTGAGAAGTCCCGAAGACCACAAAAACTGCGGAGCACGCCCTATCCTGCAAAGAAGCGTACCCCATAAAACAAAAACTGTTGACTTTGCTTTTTCCTTTATTTTTTTATTTGTTTTTTTTTCTTTTTTTAAAACCGCTATGTTTCCAGAATTCCTAATATCCTCTTCCAGCCACCAAATGCCTTAACTGCAAGGGCAAAGCTCTGCAACGGTAAGACTAGAAGGCAGTTTAAGAAACTGATAGGCTCGCAGACGAAATGGGAGGGACCCGGACTGGCCCGGAGAGAACTCAAGGAAAGACAATTAGCAGGCAAGGCCTAATTTCTCCTTCCTCTTCGTCTCTCCGGGCCAGTCCAGGTTACTGTTGGGCAGTACCAAAGCAGTACCTAAACTGGGGAGGGTCCTGAAAGCCCCGCCAAAATGCCCGAGGCCCCAACCTTAGCATCTGCGCGAGCCTGCCCATCCAACCTATAGTGCTTCGTGAAAGTATGGAGAGAGGACCAGGATGCCGCCCGACAGATATCTGCGGGCGGAATCAAGGCAAACTCTGCCCAAGATGTAGCTTGGGCTCTCGTCGAATGCGCTCAAAGCTCCTTAGGAGGAGCCTTGCCCCTGGCCTCATACGCTGCCGCTATCGCCCGTTTCACCCAACGAGCGATAGACGCTTTTGTAGCCGCCTGACCCTTATGAGGCCCTCCAAACAGAACGAACAAGCGATCGGACTTCCGAAAGGAGCGCGTCTTCCGAAGATACTCCCGCAAAACCCATCCTAAATCTAAGCTTTGAAGAGCGCGATCCACCTTCTCGCCCCCTCGTGAGCGAAAAGTAGGAAGTGAAACAGCCTGATTCATGTGAAAATCGGAAACCACCTTTGGCAAGAACGAGGGAACCGGCCGCAGAACTACCTTGTCCTCGGAAAAGTGCAGGTACGGCTCTCTGCAAGACAGCGCCTGCAAATCCGAAACTCTCCGAGCCGAACACAAGGCCACGAGGAAGGCCGTTTTCCAATAAAGCTCTCGGAGACTGTCACTGTCAGTCAACTCAAAAGGCGGTCCCGTTAAGGCCTCCAGAACTAGATTTAAGTCCCACGGAGGCACCACGAGACGTAAGGGGGGACAGATATTTCTAGCCGCCTTGAGAAATCGTTGAACATCCGGGTGCAAAGAGAGGGAAGACCCATTCACCCGACCTGTGAAACAGGAAAGAGCCGCGAGATGAACTTTGAGCGTACTTAGGGCTAGACCCCTTTCTAGTCCCCCCTGAAGAAAAGCTAAAACCTCCGGTAAGCCCACAGCGCCGGGCCGCACGCCCCGATCTCTAGACCATGCCTCAAAAATGCGCCATACGCGAACATAGGCTAGCGACGTCGAGGGCCGCCGAGACTTCAACATAGTAGCGATTACCTCCGCCGAGTATCCTCTCCGTCGCAACCGCTCCCTCTCAAGAGCTAAGCCGTAAGCAAGAACCGATTCACTTGCAGCATCAAGATTGGACCTTGACTCAAGAGGTTGACCCTTAAAGGCAACCGCCAGGGCGGAGCTACGAGAAGTCGAACCAGATCCGCATACCAGGGTCGTCTTGGCCAATCCAGAGCAATGAGAATCACTGTGCCGCTGTAAGCCGAAATCCTCCGAATGACCCGACTGATCAACAGCCAAGGAGGGAACACACAAAGGAGTTTCCCTGTCGGCCAGGGCTGCACCAGACCGTCTAGACCTTCCGACATGTGCTCCCTGCGCCTGCTGAAAAACCGCGATGCCTTGGCACTGGCCAGCGTTGCCATGAGATCCAGGACTGGCTGACCCCACCGCCCAGTTCAGCTCCCACTCTCTGGGATCCAGGCGATGACGGCTGAGATAATCGGCTTGAACGTTGTCCTTTCCTGCTACGTGAGCCGCCGAAAGAGCCACGAGATGCAATTCCGCCCACTTAAGCAATAGCTGACTTTCCTGCAGCAAGGGCGCACTGCCCGTGCCCCCCTGCTTGTTGATGTAGGACACCGTCACTAAATTGTCAGAAAACACTCATACCGCGTAACCTTCAAGGAGATCTGAGAAATGCAGAAGCGCGAAACGCAACGCGCGCAGCTCCAACCGATTGATCGACCAAGTGTTCTCCTCCGCCGACCAGTCACCTTGCACCACCCGAGTCCGACAATGAGCTCCCCAACCGGACAGGCTGGCATCCGTAGTGACCAAGATCCACTCTGGATCCTCCAGCGGAACTCCAGCCTGAAGGTGCGCTGGAAGTTGCCACCACCGCAGACTGAGTTTGACCTCCTACGGACACCGAAGTCTTTGCGATAGGGGATGTACCTGCGGAGACCACCGCGAGATCAAGGCGTGTAGCAGTGGCCGCAAGTGAGCTCTGGCCCAAGGCACCAGATCCAAGGCCGCGGCCATCGAACCCAACAACTGCAAGTACCTCCACGCTGTGGGAGTTGCCAACCCCAGGAAGGCGTCAACCTGGGCTATCAGCTTCCGGACCCTGTCCGGCGGAAGAAGAACCGTTCCGCTCTGCGTGTCGAACAAGGCCCCGAGGTAAACCAAACGCTGAACCGGAAACAACTGACTCTTTGCCTGGTTGACGACCCAACCGAGGTGTTCCAGAAAGTGCACCACTCGGGCCGTTGCTGCGGCTGATTCCTGCCGAGACCCTGCCCGTATGAGCCAATCGTCCAAGTAGGGATGCACCCGAATTCCCTCCTTGCGAAGAGCTGCTGCTACCACCACCATCACCTCGGTGAAGACCCGAGGCGCGGTAGCCAGACCAAAGGGTAACGCCCGAAATTGAAAATGACCCAGGGGAACTGCAAAGCGCAGAAACCGCTGGTGTTCCGGACGTATGGGAATGTGCAAATAAGCTTCCGTCAAATCGATGGAGGTGAGCCATTCCCCAGGCTTTACCGCCCGAATGACGGACCTCAGAGTCTCCATATGAAAATGCGGCACCCGCAGGGAACGGTTTACCCGCTTGAGATCTAAAATAGGTCGAAACGAGCCTTCCTTCTTGGGCACCACAAAGTAAATCGAGTACCGACCTACTCCGCACTGGTCTAAAGGCACGGGAACCACGGCCCGTAGTCGCAACAACCGCTGAAGAGTGCTGTCGATCGCTTGACGTTTCCAAGAAGGACCGCAGGGGGACAACACAAAGGCATCCGCCAGAGGGGATGCAAGCTCCAGAGAATACCCTTCGCGGATGATCTCTAGCACCCAGAGATCGGAAGTTACGTTGGCCCAGACGGAGAGAAACTCCTGCAAGCGTCCACCTACGGGAACCTCCGCCTGGACCAGCGTCCCTTCATTGAGGTTTCTTGGAGGAGGTTTGCTGGGCATTGAAAAACCCCCTGCCAAACCCTCTGGCCCCACGAAAGGACTGCCTCCTGGAAGGAAAGCGACCCCTCTGATAAGGGACAAAGCGAGAGCCGCGGAACCTACGGAGATCCCTGCCGAGACTCCTTTGCGCCGGAGTAGATTTTAGCAGACCTGGGCCGATCCTCAGGAAGACATCCGCCCTTAGTATCGCCCAAATCTTTCACAATTTTTTCCAAGGCTTCCCCAAAAAGCAGCTTGCCCTTGTATGGAAGCTTACTGAGGCGCGACTTAGAAGACACATCCGCCGCCCAGTTCCGCAACCACAGAAACCTCCTAGCCGCAATAAGCGACGCCATGGATTTCACTGATATCCTAATCAAATCATAGAAGGCGTCCACTAAATAAGCCGCCGCCGACTCCAGTTTCACCCCTTCCGGGGACGGATCCTCCAACTTCACCATAGACTGCTCTCCTTGAATCCAACGGATAGAGGCTCGGGATACATATGCTTCGCAAACCGAAGCTTGCAAGGCTAGAGCACTAGCGTCAAAGGCTTGTTTTAACAGCCCTTCCAACTTACGATCCTGAAGCTCTTTAAGGGCCGCCCCCCTTCGACCGGGATCGTGGTTTTCTTAGTGACCGCCGACACTAGCGCGTCCACTTTAGGCATCCGGAGCAACTCCTTCTCCTCCTGAGGAACCGGGTAAAATCGGGCAATGGTTCGCCCCCCTCTTAAACTAGCCTCTGGGCATTCCCATTCTGACTCATTAATTTGCTTAATCACCCTGTGCATAGGGAAACACCGCTGCTCAGGTTTAAACCCTTGTAATAAAGGATCCTCTAATGGCTCCTGTTGCAGCGCAGGAGGTACAATGTTTAAAGCAGCCAGGGACTGAAGAATCAAAGCCCCCAGTTCCTCCTTACGAAAGACCCTGAAAACATTGGGGTCCTCCCCGGGCGCTAGCTCCCCTTCCTCCAAGTCTAAGGGCCAGGAATCCAATCCCCCTTCAGACAAAATTTCCCCTTCTTCAGGCATAAGAGGATCGGAGAGCTGAGGACCTGATGCCCCCGAAGAGAAATCTCTCCCCGGGCACTGCTCCGAGGTCCCTTCCCCCGGATCTGAGAGGATAGGGTCCCCACAAGATAAACCTGCTGGAGGCTTAGGAAACTTGCTTTCAACAGGCTGAGACATCTTTAACAGATAGGCCTTATGCAAGGCTAGAATAAAATCCGGAGAAAAAAGAGAGTCCAATGGACCTGGGGCTGCAGGAGCCGGAGACTGGTCTATCTGCTCTACTTCAGACGTTTTGGAAGACTTAGACTTCTTTTTCCCAGGACGTGGCAACGGCGCGGGAGAGGCAGCAGCCTCTGCAGACACTATGGCCGCCGTTCCCTCCTTAAGCAGAGACCCCTGAGTCCTCTCCAGCCCTATCCCCCGAGCCAGAGCTCTCCATTATGGGCTAAAGATCGCAGCAAAAAAATACACCAAGAATATAAAAGACACTAAGACCTAGCCAGAGAAAAACTGACCCGCCGAAAACACCACGCGAAAGCAAAAAAAAAAAAAAAAAATGGCACGCACGGGCTTTCCCGCCGACGAAAAGCTGCAGGAAACAAGACTGACCGGCGAGAGAAATAAAGTGAAAAACACCAGAAATTCACATAAAACAAATGAAATAAAGAGTACCTGAACTCAGGAGTCTGAACTTTCGCCTCTATGAACTCGCTGCTAGCGAGACTGAGAGACGTTTGAAACTGCAGCGGGAAGAGGATACCGGGGCTCCCGGCGCCTAAGTCCCCCGCTGAAGAACGGATCCTGCGGAAGACAGGCTCTGCCTCCGAAAGTGCTATAAATGATAAATATAGCCGAGGATCAACGTTCTGACTTTGCTCGTGTGACCTAACGGACTTCCCCGAATAAGGGAGCCCTGTTCACTGAAGTGCCCTGCTAGGGCCAGCGATGAAGCCTCTGGTCTCCCAAAACCAATCAGTCTGCCTCCATTAGCATGCTTCTTATTCTGCTCTATATCGTTATTAATCATTAACACAGAGGTAAAATGCGGGTCTTCTGGGAGTCTGCCAGAGAAACATCCTTCCCAAGCTGCTGAGGACTGAAGACTGGGTAACTGGTTTCCTGACACCAGGGGGAGCTATATCACCTGCCAGTAAAAGTTTCAGCATTCAGTCCTCAGCTGCTGGAAGGGATTGACTACCCAACAGTAACCTGGACTGGCCCGGAGAGACGAAGAGGAAAGCCTCATTATCTGGGATCTTATTTCCCATACTATGGACATTTATACACACACTGCTCTCCAGATGTTGTCCCTTTTACCCATTTCTGCAGAGGTATTTAATGTTTTTCTTATCTGAGGGCTTTCTTCACCCATCCCCAATCAATCTAGTTTAAAGCTCTCCAGTAGGTTAGCCAGTCTGCTTTGGAAGAGACTTTGACCCTTCTTGGGTAGGTGGATGCCATCTCTGTTCTGCAGCCCTTGGAAAATCATCTCATGGTCCAAGAAACTAAAATGCCCTCATTATGCTATCCACACTGCCATGCATTCATCTCCAGGATGCAAGCTTCTCTGCCTTGGCCTTTTCCCTCAACAGGGAGTATTGAAGGGAATACCACCTGTGCACCTATCTGCTTCACCCTCTGTCCCAGAGCTATTAAATCAGCGGCGGCCAAGAGAGCAAATAGAATGCTAGGTATCATAAGGAAAGGAATGGAAAATAAAACAAAGGATATTATAATGCCTCTGTATCTTTCCATGGTGAGACTGCACCTTGAATATTGTGTGCAATTCTGGTCGCCGTATCTTTAAAAGGATATAGCGATTTTAGAAAAGGTTCAGAGAAGAGCCACCAAAATGGTAAAGGGGATGGAAGGATACTCCATTGAAGAAAGGCTAAAATGGTTAGGGCTCTTTAACCTGGAAAAGAGACGGCTGAGGGGAGATATGATGGAAGTCTATAAACTAATGAACGGAGTGGAACGGGTAAATGTAGATCGATTGTTTAAGTTATCAGAATATAGAAAGACTAGGGACATGCAATGAAGCTACAGGGTAAACTATTTAAGACTAATAAAAGAAAATATTTTTTCACTCAACGTGTAATCAAACTTTGGAATTTGTTACCGGAGAATGTAGTAAAAGCTGTTAGTGTAGCTGAGTTTAAAAAAGGTTTGGACAAGTTCCTGGAGGAAAGGTCCGTAAACCATTATTAAGAAGGGACCCAGGATATCAATGCTTGACCCAGTACAAGCATTGTGGAACCTGTGTCTTTTGGGGAAACTGCTAGGTACGTATGACGTAGATTGGCCACAGTTGGAAACAGAATACTGGGCTTGATGGACCTTGGTCTGACCCAGTATGGCATATCTTATGTTCACTCTTAATATGCTCAAAGAGATACCTGGCAGTATCATTTGTGCCAAATTTGGTGTGCTTGAGCTCTAATTCTTCCTTTTCCTGGGATGCTTTCACCTCCACTTCCAGGGCTGCATACTGGTTCTCAGTTTGACTGGAGGAGTTGGATTGTTGATTCTGCAGGCTTCAGCGACCAACTCTCTCTTTATTCTGTAGCATCCCATCTTCACCTCTGTTGGAGAGCTTGGATGCTTCGAGAAGCATCTTGTCAATGTACTTCTCGCTGTAACGGATGCTTCTCACCTTGCCACTTCCTCTCTGAGCTCCTCCACTTGTTTCATGAGGGTTTCAGCTTGCAGGCATCTTGCATATGGAACCAGTCCCTCAATGGGCTGTCTGCCTTGGTAGAGGCAGAAACTATTATAGGGCAACAACTTTGGCATTTTTATTTTTCCCAGCCTTTGTTCAGTTGGTGGAGCATTGGTACCTGTTGAATAAAGAAGAGAGACCTATCAAAGTATCTAACCTTTTCTCAGCTGTCCTTTAAGAAAAAACATCAGCTAACCTCTTTCATGTGTGTTCTAACAGTGCTGTTCTATGTCCCCCTCTGTAGCCCTGCTTGCTTGCTAAACAGTTATTAATTTACACCACTAAATTCTGATCTTGTGTTGGAGGTATATAGATTAATGTGTTCCCTTTGTAAAATTATCTAATCAAAGCTCCTTCAAGAATATCAAATTAACTTTTAGTAGATACCCAAATGTGGCACTATTTGCTTTCTAGACTTTCCCTACCAACCAATAAAAATCTGTTGTCTAAGTCAACAAGGTAATTAGGGAGTGGCCCTATATAGTAAAAATTCTCACATGGGTTGAGTGGGAACTGGAGAGGGAAGGGAGAGATCTAACACCATAGCCCATGTTCCCTGTAAAATAGTTATCTCCAAGTTATAATGCCCTGTTCAATGTAATTTCAGTTTGTTCAATGTAAACCGCACTGATGCAGAATAGCGCGGTATATAAGAGAATGTAAATAAATAAATAACACCTTGAGGGGGTCATTGACTTCAAAGTGCTTGCATACCTCTTTGAACTTGTAAGCTAGAGGAGAAAAAAATAACTCTAGCAGCAGAAAAAAAAAGCTTTGCCCAAGAATACAAAAAATTCCCTTTTTGCAATACAGCAGAAAGAAATTAGCTATTAAAAATGGGGGGAAAAGACCCACAATATTACCTTGCTTGCAGTGCAGATCTTCTAATGTCAATTCAGCAAATTTCCTGAGGTGCATAAATGGATGAATATCTGGGAATATTTGGTTTGAGCATTCTTTTCTCATGCAATTATAAAAAGAAGACATCCAACATGGGATATATTAAGCACTATCCCAGGAAGATTTGCTGCTATGCATAACTCTTGATTTTGCTGAATATGGCTTTGCTTTCATAAGAACATAAGATATGCCATACTGGGTCAGACCAAGGTCCATCAAGCCCAGTATCCTGTTTCCAACAGTGGCCAATCTAGCTCATACATACCTAGCAGTTTCCCCAAAAGACACAGGTTCCACAATGCTTGTACTGGGTCAAGCATTGATATCCTGGGTCCCTTCTTAATAATTGTTTATGGACCAAGAACTTGTCCAAACCTTTTTTAAACCCAGCTACACTAACAGCCTTTACTACATCCTCCGGTAACAAATTCCAGAGTTTGATTACACGTTGAGTGAAAAAATATTTTCTTTTATTAGTCTTAAATAGTTTACCCTGTAGCTTCATTGCATGTCCCCTAGTCTTTCTATATTCTGATAACGTAAACAATTGATCCACGTTTACCCGTTCCACTCTGTTCATTAATTTATAGACCTCTATCATATCTCCCCTCAGCCGTCTCTTTTCCAGATTAAAGAGCCCTAACCTTTTTAGCCTTTCTTCATAGGAGTATCCTTCCATCCCCTTTAACATTTTTGGTGGCTCTTCTCTGAACCTTTTCTAATAACGCTATATCCTTTTTAAGATAAGGCGACCAGAATTGCACACAATATTCAAGGTGCGGTCTCACCATGGAACGATATAGAGGCATTATAATATCTTTTGTTTTATTTTCCATTTCTTTCCTTATCATACCTAGCATTCTATTTGCTCTCTTGGCCGCCGCTGCACACTGGGCTGAGGGTTTTAACATGTTATCCACAATGACGCTTAAATATTTTTCCTGGGTGGTGGTTCCTAATGTGGAACCTTGCATTGTGTAACCATAGTTTGGGTTGTTCTTCCCTAGGTGCATAACTTTGCACTTGTCCACATTAAATTTCATCTGTCATTTTGATGTCCAGGAATTGAACCTTGCCATTCCTTAATGCATTCAGATATAATTGAATAACAATATCAATGGTGTGACTGACAATATTAATGTAATTTACTATAGAATGTCATAACTACTGTTATTTTTATAATTGATGTAACATTTTCATTATTTTACCATTTTTTTTAAAACCAGGTACACATCAAAACCTGAAGATAATATCGTTTATGCAATTTTCTTGAAGTGGCCACCTGCTGGATGCATGATACTAGATCAGCCTTATGCCAGAGCAGGGAGAACCCTGGTAAGAAGGCTTATTACCCTTTGACTATTGTATGAGTTGTCTGACGAATAATATTCATGCAGGGGGAGCTCTTTTAGACCTAGCTTTTAGTGGAACATAGGATCTTGTGTGAGAGATAATGGAGTTAGAGCCACTTGGCAATAGTGCTCATAATATGATCAACTTTGATTAATAAATTGAGGGAGGACAGTAAAGAAATTTACTGCACTAGCATTTAATGTTCAAAAGGGAGACTAGGTTAAAATAAGGAGAATGGTTAGAAAAAAAACTAAAAGGAGCAGCTGCAAAAGTTAAGAGTTTACATCAGTCCTGCGGATTGTTTAAAAATGCCATCTTGGAAGCCCAGACCAGATGTATTCTGTGCCTTCAAAAAGGTGGAAGGAAGGCTATATGACTGCCAGCATAGCTAAAAGGTGTGGTGAGATAGGCTGTTAAAGCCAAAAGAATATCTTTCAAAACATGGAAAAAAGGGTCCAAATTAAGAAAACCAGAAACTGTATACGTCCTGGCAAGTTAAATGCAAAACACTGAGAAATCAGGCAAATAAATTTTGAAAAGAAGCTCTCCATGGAAGCAGATGCATAAAAAAAGGTTTTTCAGGAACATTCAAAGCAAGAAGCTTGTGAGGGAGTCAGTTGGATCATTGGATGATAGAAAGGTAAAAGGCGCACTAAGGGAGGACAAGGCCATAGTAGAGAGACTAAATCAGGGGTTCACAAACCTGCCTCCCAGCCAGTCAGGTTATCCACAATGAATATACATGAAGAGATGTGCATGCATTGCCTCCATTGTATGCAAATCTCTCTCATATATATACATTCATTGTGGATATCCGAAAAACCCAACTGGCTGGGGAGGCCTCAGGACAGGTTTGGGAACCCCTAGACTAAATAAATTTTTTGCTTCAGTCCTTAACTGAGGAAGATATTCATGCCAGATAAGATATTTAAAAGGTGACAGTTCAGAAGAATTTGAAACAAATCTCGGTGAACCTGGAAGATATAATACAGCAGTTTGTCAAACTAAAGAGTAGCAAATCACCTGGACCAAAAATTATACATTCCAGAGTAGTGAAAGAACTGAAAAATGAAATTGCAGACCTATATTAGTAATTTGTAAACTATCATAAAAATTATCTACAATACCTGAAGATTGAAAGGTGGCCAATGTAGGGCCAGTTTTTAAAAAGGGTTTCAGCGGTGATCTGGGAAACTATCAGTTGGTGAGCCTGTTGTCATCGCTGGGCAAAACTGTAGAAATCATTATAAAGAACACAATTACTGAACATGGTTTAAAGAGACAAATCCAGCATGGATTTAGCCAAGGATTCCTCATCAATCTTCTACATTTCTTTGAAGGCATGAATAAACATGTAGATAAAGGAGATCTACCTGATATGGTGTATCTGGATTTTCAGAAAGCATTAGACAAAGTCTCTCATGAGAGACCGTTGATGAAATTAAAATGTTGTGCCATAGGAGACAATGCCCTATAGTGGATTTGGTAACTGTTTAAAATACTGAAAAATAGAATAGGGCTAAATGACCAATTTTCTCAATGGAGAAAGGTGAATAATGGAATGTTTTGGGCTTCTATACTGGGCTCACTGCTTTTTAACATATTTATAATTGAGCTGAAAATGGGAATGATCAGAATTCATATAGGTTCTGTCTTGCTGTTAATAAAATTCTTCAAGTGAGATGGTTCTGATAACATATAAGTTCTGCCCTGAAATTTCAAGAAAAAAACAGCACCCAAATCCTTGGGCCAGAAAGTTAGAAATTTGCTTCTAATGCTATTTTTCTTTATTTAACAAAAGTAAGATAAAAGAGAGAAAACATGTATCACAATCTATTTCTCCAAATGTAGCAGGACATTAAAGAAATGTTACATGTAATTTCAGAGCAGTCGACTGAAGCTGGTAAATTCCAACATAATGCATATAAGGACACCGGCAGATTAGCAGATACAGTGGGGCATTGATGTCACACAAACAGTTAAAAAAAAATCACAGGCCTTTACACGTGCAAGCATTGATAACTATGCATGTTAAAGTGCTGATCTAGCAACATTTGTGTGTATTTGCCAGCACCTACAGATGTAAGTGCCGGATTTCACAAGACTGCACGAGTGAAATAACTTTTTAAGGTGGTGTTAGGCACCACGATGATGAGCACAGTTGCTCCCCCTCAAATACTGGTAGGACTCCATGTTCAAACAAGCAGGTGGCTGACACTTACCAATACCTCTGAGCATTTGTAGTTGCTGAACAAGGAAAGTTATATCTCCAGGAACAAGCAGGAATGTAGTCATCACATATGGTATCGTTGGCACCGACGGAGCCCGCGTGGGAACGCTCCCCAGCGTCCAATTAGAAAGCTTTTGGGAGCATCCCACAGCGCCCGCGTTCTGCCTTCTCGCCTTTCCCAACTGCCTCTCTCCAGTTCTTCTTTTTCCGCGGAGCCAGCAGGAGGTCGTTCCTGTCACCGCAGAAGAATTCTTTTTTATTTCTTTGTGGTCGCGTCTGCCTTCCTCGACGCTTTACCGGTACCGCCGTTTTTTTTCTTATTATTTCTGTCTTTAAAAAAAAAAAAAATATATATATATATATATATATATATAATTTATTTTTCTTTTTTCTTCAGGTGCACCCGCCTTTTTGGGCCTTAGGCCCCAAAACCTTTCCTTAAAATGGAGAAACCTGCCTCAGGTTTCAAAAAGTGCACCAAGTATGGCGGTACCATTTCCGTCACCGACACCCATGAATGGTGTCTAAAATGTTTAGGTCCTGACCACTCCATCACGGATTGTATGTCCTGCGCCATGATGTCTAAAAGAGGTCGGCAGAACCGAGCTGCTAAGCTCAGTACCCTGTTTCCCTCTGATGCAGCTTCGGTGGCATCGATGTCTTCTTGGGCTTCTTCTTCCTCCCGTGGATCTCAGGTAACTAAACATAAGTCCAGCTGGTCCTCAAAGGGTAGATCGCCTTCTAAGCATCGAGATGCCTCTGGCTTTGCCCTTGAGGATTCTGCACCGGCAAAATTGCCCCGGCGGGAGGCTTCGGCTTCCAAAGCATCATCGGGGCTCAAGGATGTCCTTGAGGCCTCGACCTCGGCAGAACTACTGGTGGCATTCTCTGGGGTACCGGCGGTCTCCTATGGTACCGACATCCAGGCATTGGCAGCGTCGATAGACCAGAGAGTCCTGGCTATTGAGCGCAGTCTGGCGGCTCTCCTTGCGGCATCGATGCCCTCGGAACCGCGACAGACAATTCGACCGGTACCGGCATCGGTACTGGTACCGATAGCATCGATATCGGCATCGGTGTCTGCTTTGCCGGTACCCAGTCATCCGATGCCCTCCGGTACCGATACTTCCCGGTACCGAGTTCGGTCGGTACGGGTATCGGGCTCTTCAAGAGCATCCGGACAGACGGTACTTCGAGTCCTCAGAAGAATCTGAGGATTCTGACAGTTCTGTCGATGCAGGAATGCTTCTCCCAGAGGAGCCCTCCTCCCCTAAGCGCAGGATGTCTCCTCCAGAGGATATGTCCTTCCAGGATTTTATCAGGGAGGTGGCTTGGGGCCTGTCCATTACTGTGGCCCCTGAAACAGAGCCAAGGGCCAAGGAGTTGGAAATTCTACAATATCCCAAAACGCCTAAGGAGGCAGCTACCTTGCCCATTCATGAAATTTTATATGATCTCATGTTAAGAATGTGGGAGACACCTCTTACCACCTCTCCTCATTCTCGCAGATTGTATGTATCGAGTCCCTCCTTGTCCTGGTTTCCAAAAGACTCAGCTTCCTCACCACTCTATTGTAGTGGAATCAGCTATGAGAAGGATCAAGAGTGCAAAGAGGCATGCCTCTAATCCTCCAGGACGTGAGTGCAGAACCCTGGATGCTTTTGGACATCGGGTCTTCCAAGCTTCCATGCTTTCTGCCAGGATCAGTTCCTATAGTCTCTACATGGGAATGTTCTTGAAGGAGGTCACAGATGATTTAGAAGCTTTAAGTCCTATTCTTCCTGAGGATAGAAGACAGGATTTTCTCACTTTGGTCAAACATGCCCAAGATGTTTCTAAATTTTCCAACCGTGCAGCCTTTGACTGCTTTGAGTGCATAAGCATAACCTCGGCTATTGCCATAGGTGCACGTAGAATTGCTTGGCTCCAGGCATCTGATCTGGAGCTCTGGGTACAAGACAAATTGGGAAACATCTCTTGTATTGGTGAGAACCTGTTTGGTAGAGATTGGCAGGAAAAGGCCAATGAAATGGATGCTGAAAATTCCACCTTGGATAGATTATCCAAGTCCACTGCTGATCCTGCTAGAAAGAAATTGTTCAAGAAACCATTCTTTTCTAAGAAGAAAAGATTTTATCCTGCTTATGTTCAGCAGGGACGTTCTGCAGGTCAGCTTGCCAGGAAAGGTCAGCAACCACCCAAACAGAAGAAAGCAAAGACTGCTAGGCCTCAGCCGGCCCAGCAGGCTCAGCCTCCACATGGCCTTTGACTCTCAACTAGAGAACCTAGCCTTCCTGGCTCTCGGGGGACCAGAGCCTTCCACCATTCCAGGAAGGTTATGTCATTTTGCCCCCAGATGGGAGCAGATAACAGCAGAGCATTGGACACTCTCCATCATAGAGGGAGGGGTACAAGCTTCATTTTACAAGCAATCCTCCTCACACAATAGTAAAGCAGTTCAATTCTCCGACCTCTCTCATCAACCTGCTAGGTCAGGAGGTCGCTATCCTTCTTGCCCAAGGGGCAATAGAAGAAGTACCCATTCATCAGCAGAGTACAGGGTTCTATTCCCCTTATTTCCTTATCCCAAAGAAAACAGAGGGATACAGACCTATTTTAGGCCTCAGAGAATTGAACAAATTTCTTGTCAAGGAGAAATTCAAGATGATTTCTCTCGGATCTCTGCTGCCATACCTTCAGATCTCAAGGATGCGTACACCCATGTCCTCATCCATCCAACCTACAGAAGGTTCCTTCGGTTCCTTTTTCAAGGAAAGCACTACCAATACAGGGTGCTTCCTTTTGGCCTGGCCTCAGCACCAAGGGTTTTCACGAAATGCATGGCTGTAGTAGCAGCATTTCTCCACACTCTAGGGATATTCGTCTTCCCCTACTTAGACGACTGGCTCATTCGAGCCCCAACAGAGTCAGAGGACAGGACTTCTCTATCCTGCACAACGCGTATCCTTCAGTATTTAGGGCTGGTAATAAACATCCCAAAATCCAGTCTAACTCCCACTCAGTCTTTAGAGTTCATAGGAACTTTGCTGGATACCAGAAAGGCAAGGGCCTCTCTCCCCCAGGCCCGTTGCCTTCGCATGGTGCAGTTAGCTTCTCAAGCAGTGCTAAAGCCTCATCTAACTGCTCGAGAAATGTTACAACTATTAGGCCACATGGCATCTACTGGGCATGTGGTTCCCTATGCTCGCCTCCATATGAGGTCAGCTCAGTGGACTTTATCCACCCAATGGACCCAGGCATCAGGATGCCTGTCAGACAAAATAGCAAACACAAGTCGCCTTATTTTGTCTCTCCAGTGGTGGAAGTCCACTCAAAACCTGTTGCTGGGGTCCCCTTTTCAACAACCCTTACCCCAAGCAACTCTCACAGCAGATGCTTCTCCAATGGGTTGGGGAGCTCATCTGCAAGACCTCTCCACCCAAGGCACCTGGTCTCCACAGGAGAGTCATCTACATATCAATCTCTTGGAGCTCAGAGCAATCTTCCTTGCTCTGCAAGTGTTCCACACCCTGCTCAGCTGCAAGACAGTCCTCATTCATACGGACAATCAAGTAGCCATGTTCTATGTGAACAAGTAGGGTGGAACAGGCTCTCTGTCGCTTTGCAACGAAGCTTTGCGACTATGGGCCCTCGCCAGAGAGCATCAGATTCATTTCCTGGCAGTGTATCTTCCAGGCATACAAAACTCTTGGGCAGACAGACTCAGTCGAGTTCTGCTTCCATACGAATGGTCTCTGCATGCAGACCAGGTAACCAAGATTTTTCAAATTTGGGGAACCCCGGACATAGACCTTTTTGCAAGTCCGTGGAATGCCATACTTCCCCGGTTCTGTTCCAGAATTCCGGCTTAGAAGGCTCAGGCCAGGGATGCTTTCCTCCTTCATTGGGGTCAAAACTTCCTGTATGCCTTTCCACCCATTCCCCTAATTCCCAAAACCCTGTTCAAGCTTCAGAGAGACAGAGGCCATATGATTCTCATAGCTCCACATTGGCCACGGCAAGTGTGGTACCCTCTGCTTCTACATCTCTCTCAAACTCCTTCCCTGGAGTTAGGGTCTGCTCCAGATCTCCTATCTCAGGAGGATGGAATGTTATGGCATCCCAATCCCCAGTCTCTGCATCTCAGGGCTTGGTAGCTGAAGGCCTAGATCTCCAAGATCTTAATCTTCCTCAGCAAGTGAAAGATATTCTTTTTGCTTCCAGGAAACTTTCCACAAGACGCTCTTATGCTTTTAAGTGGAAAAGATTTACCATATGGTGTTTGCAGAAGGGTCTTAACCCCCTTGCGATACCTCTGGAATCATTGCTGGAGTATCTCCTTCATTTATGCAATGCAGGACTTAAGACTAATTCAGTAAGAGTCCATTTGAGTGCTATTGCAGTTTCTTTTAAGCCTCTGAATGGACAACCTATTTCCTCTCATCCTCTTATAGCAAGATTTATGAGAGGCCTTCTTCTAACTAAGCCTCCCATTAGGCCACCACCGGTGGCATGGGACTTAAACCTGGTTCTTGGGCAGCTCATGAAGCCACCCTTTGAACCTTTAGCTACTACCTCCTTGAAATTCCTTTCTTGGAAGGTTATCTTTCTCATTGCAATCACATCAGCACGCTGCATTAGTGAGTTGCAAGCGCTAGTAGCTGATCCACCTTATACAAGGTTCCATCATGACAAGGTAGTCCTTAGGACTCATCCACACTTTATGCCAAAGGTGGTCTCGCCTTTTCATCTAAACCAAGCGGTCTACCTAGCTGTGTTTTTTCCAAGGCCTCATGCATCAAATGCAGAGAGGAATCTTATACCTTGGACTGTAAAAGAGCTTTAGCCTTTTACTTACAAAGAACACAGCAACATACAAAGTCCTCTCAAATCTTTGTTGCTTTTGATCCTTCTCATTTCGGACTTCCAGTCTCCAAGAGAACACTGTCTAACTGGATTGCTCAGTGTATTTCCTTCGCCTATCAGAGTAAGAACCTATCTCCAGGAACAAGCAGGAATGAGTCTTCACATATGGGTACGTCGGTACCGACGGAGCCTGCGCGGGAACGCTCCCCAGCGTCCAAAAAGAAAGCCTTTGGGAGCATCCCACACGCATGCGTGCTGCCTTCCCACCTAAGCACTTCCCTCTCATCAGTTTTCCATTTTCCGCGGAGCCGACAGGACGTATTCCTGTCACCGCAGAATTTCTTCTTTTTATTCTTACTTTTTTGTGGTCGCGTCTGCCTTCCCTCGACGCCACCGGTATCGCCGGTGCTTTTCTTTTGTTTTTTCTAAATAATTTCTTCTTTTCGACAAAAATTTTTTCCTTTTAGTGTCTGACAGTTTCTAGGCCACCCGGTTCACATCGCACTCGATGTCACCAGCTAGAATATCTCCACAGGATCAGGTAACCAAACAAGTCTGTAAAGACTAGCCAGTCCTCGAGTGGTTGATCTCCTTTCCAGTATCAAGATTGCTCCGGCTTTGTCCTTGAGGACATTTTGGCAATAAAGCCCCGGCGGGAGTCTTCAGGCTCCAAAGTATTAACGGGGCTTTAGGTCGTTCCCGGGGTTCCCACCTCGGTGAACATACCTGGGCCATGCTCGGTGGTTGTGGCCGCTTCGAGCGGTACCGACACCCCGGCATCGGCTATGGTGATTGATGAAACACTCCTCACTGATGAATGTAGTCTAGCGCTCTCAGTTACTAAGGTACCGTTAGAGTGGCTGCAGACCGTTCCCTCCAGTACCAGTATCGCCTTCAGTACCGGTATTGGCATCGGTGTCGTTACTGTCCATGCTAGCTTCGACAGACTCGATTCCTTCGATGCCGAGCCTGGAATCGATCCCTAGCATGGATGATTCTGTACCGACTCGTCTCGGTACCGACTTCGGGTGGTACCGAAGACATCGATTTAGGGAAAATCTGATGCTTCATCCTTTCAAGTCTTCCAATACCGATGACTGACTGGGATGAGCCCATCGGTACCAAGGCTGAATCTTCAACAAATCCAGCGGATTACAGGATCCGAGGCAGCATGGATTCACCAGAGGCAGGTCTTGTCAGACAAATCTGATTGATTCCTTTGACTGGGTGACCAGGGAGTTGGACCGAGGGAGAGCTCTAGATGTGGTGTATTTAGATTTCAGTAAAGCCTTTGACACTGTTCCTCACAGGCAACTTATAAACAAACTGAGCACCCTAGGGATGGACCCTAAAGTTACTGCTTGGGTTAGAAATTGGTTGGGTGGGAGGCGACAAAAAGTACAAGTAAATGGAGCTCACTCTGAGGAGAAGGATGTTACCAGTGGTGTGCCCCAGGGATCTGTAGATAACATGAGGAGGGATCTAGCTAAGCTTGAAGAATGGTCTAGAATTTGGCAGCTGGGATTTAATGTTAAAAAATGTAAGGTCATGCATTTGGGCTGGAGCAATACAGTATAGGAGGTGAAGTACTTTTGTCCACTAAAGAAGACCGGGACCTAGGCGTGGTTGTGTCTGATGATCGTAAAGTAGCTAAACAGGTAGAAAAGGCGACAGCAAAAGCTAGAAGGATGCTTGGGTGCATACGGAGAGGAATGGCTAGCAGAAAAAAGGAGGTGATAATGCCTCTGTATAAGTCTTTGGTGCGACCTCATTTGGAGTATAGTGTGCAATTCTGGAGACCGCATCTTCAAAAGGATGTGAACAGGATGGAGTCGGTGCAGAGGGTGGCTACTAAAATGACTTTTTTTTTTTTTTTGTGCCATCAAGTCAGTGTTGACTCATAGCGACCCAGCTACCTCTGGGTTTTCTTGGCAATGTATCACCGGAAGTAGATTGCCAGCCTTTTCTTCCGAGGCAATGGAGGGTAAAGTGACTTGCCCAAGGTCACAAGGAGTGCCAGTGGGAATTGAACCCTTGATCTTCTGGGTATGAGGCAGTTGCTCTAACCACTAGGCTACTCCTAAAATGATCAGTGGGCTTCATTATAAAGCATATGAGGACAGACTTAAGGATCTTAATATGTACACCTTAGAGGAAAGGCGGGATAGAGGTGATATAATTGAGAAGTTTAAATACCTCCGTGGCATAAATGTTCAGGGAGAGAGCTTCTTTCAATTGAAAGCAAGTTCTGCTACGAGGGGATGAGGGTGAAGGGAGATAGATTCAGGAGTGATATGCGGAAATATTTCTATCTCCAGGAACAAGCAGGAATGAGTCTTCACACGTGGGAGACGTCTCCGACGGAGCCCGCACGGGAATGCTCCCCAGCATCCAATCAGAAAGCCTTTGGGAGCATCCCCCGCGCCTGCGCGGTGGCTTCCCGCCCTTCCTACTGCCTCTCCCCAGTTTTTCGTTTTCCGCGGAGCAGGCAGGACGTCCCTCCTGCCACCGTAAAATTTTTTCCTTTGTTCTTGTTTCTGTAGTCGTGGCTTTTTCCCGCCGATGGTGGCACCTCCGTGCCCCTTTCTTTCTTTCTTTTCAATTAATTTTCATTTAAATTTCATTTATTTTTGGTCGCCTGGAGGGACCCTCCCCTCTGGGCGTCGAGGCCTACCGGGCTTACAGCATGGAGCCTTCTTCTCCCCAGCAGTGCCCTCACTGCGGGGACCTAATTTTCCAATTGGACTCCAATGCCTGGTGCCTCTCCTGTTTGGGGCCTGACCCTTCTTCCCGGATCCCCCGGGCTACAGTGTCGGGAGAAGACCCTCCCTTTTTCGGATATCCCTCGACGACGTCTTCGCGCCCAACGCGCGGTCGTCGGGTTGTGCCTCTCTCCAGGATCAGGTATCCACACAACAGTCTGTTAAGACTAGCCGAGTCTTGAGGGGCGAGTCTCATGCGCGGTATGGCGACAGCTCCAGCCAACCTCTCAAGTCCCCCTGGCTAATATACCCCGGCGGGAGTCATCGGGCTCCAAAGCATTTACGGGGTTTCGGGATGTTCCTGAGGTTCGCTCCTCACAGAACATTCCCGAGCCATGCCCGAGGGAGGTACCCGCTTTGAGCGGTGCCGATTCCCTGGCGTCGGCGTCGAGTGTTCCACTCTTCGCCAGGGATCGTCAGCTGGTGTCATCGGGGCCGATCGACTCGACCGGGTCTGACCTCCCTACATCCCAGCCATGCTCGGGTGTGGTACCCGCTCCGGGCGGTACTGAGACCCCGGCATCGGCGTCGGTGTCGAGTGTTCCGCTCCTCACCGAGGATCATCGGCTGCTGTCCTCGGCGCCTCCGGGGCCGATCGACTTGGTCCAGCCGGGCGTTCCTCCATCACTGCCATGCGCGGGGGTGGTACCCGCTACGAGCGGTACCGACCCCTCAACGTCGGCGCCGGTGTCGAGCGTCCCGCTCCTCACCGGGGATTGGCGGCTGCGGTCCTCGGCGCCTCCGGGGCCGACCGACTCGCGCCGGTATGGCGTCCCTACGGGGGTAGTATCCGCTTCGGGCGATGCCGACCCGTGGGCGTCGAGTGATCCGCTCCCCACCGGGGATCGCCAGCCACTGCCCTCGGCACCTCTGGGGCCGATCGGCTCGACACAGCCTGGCCCTGCGTTCCGGCCATGTGCGGAGGCGGTACCCGCTTCGAGCGCACCGGCGTCGATGGTTCCACCCCTCGCCGGGGATGATCTCCTGGCCTCGCTCCCCTCGGAGCCGCTCGCTTCAACCCGAGCTGGGTCGCCGGTACCCCAGCCCTGCGCAAGGGTGGTACCGGTTTTGAGCGGCGCCACTCCGCCGGCGACGGCAGGGGCATCGAGCTCAAGGAACCGCCATCAACTTTCCCCGGGGACCTTGGGGTGTGTCGACCAGCACACGGGCGACCCCCCGGCATCGACACGGCCATCGAGGGCCCTGCCCTTTCCTAGAAAAGGGGCCTCAGGGTCTTCGATCGCCTCTATCCCACCGCAGGCTTCCCCCCCGCGGGGGCTCCCCTCGGGGACGGGCCGTATGCCCCGGCAGTTTTTCTATCCGGGTAGGACGGGTTCGAGAGGGGGGCCCGGCATCGGGCAGCGCCCGCCGATCGGTGCCGGCGTCAGATGACCCCCTCTCCACCGAGCACCGTCCTCGGGGGCCCTTGATGCTCGCGGCACCGGTCGGCGCGGTTCCGATCCGCGCTCCGGGATCTCCACCACCGGCGTGGTCGCTCCCACCGGGGTCCTCGAGGAAGGGGTCGATCTCCTCGCTCGGTTCGATGCCCAGCCTGGAGTCGTCGTCCAGCCTTGAAAGCCTGGCCACGGCACATCTCGGGATTGGCCCCTGTCCCCTCCCGCAGCGCAGAGCAGAGACCGCTGGCCCCTGCCCTCCGGCGGCCGCGGATTCTCTCCAGTCACGGGGGGAAGCGCCGCCCCCGGGTTCGGGGCCGAGGCCGATTCCTGCGGCGCCGTCTGTGCCATCAACCTCTTCGATGCCTAGCTTGGAATGAATTCCAGGAGCCGACGACGCCATGTTGACTGCCCCGATCCGGGTCGGTTGGTCCCCTCCTCTGCCCAGCGGGCATCGGCCCGAGCGGCCTCTTAGTGCTCTGGCGGCCTCTCCCGCCATAACTGCTCCGGCAGAGCCGCCTTTTCCGGATTTCCTCCTTGACATGGCGGACTTGCTGGCCATCCCTATCCCGGACCCGAGCCCAGGCCCTGCGGAACAGGCAGCCGTGATGCTTCCTCTGCATCCCTCCCTGCAGGATCTCCTGCTGGGGGCTTGGCGGTCGCCTTTGAGGGTTCCGGCGCCGTCGACTGCGATGCAGGCTCTGTACCGGGTGCCTCCGTCCCCGGGGTTTCGGCAGCACCAGCTTCCACATCGGTCCATTGTGGTAGAATCGGCGCTGAGGAAGGCAGGAAGCAAGGAGAAGCATGCTTCTCGCCCTCCAGGCCGCGCCTCGAAGACGCTAGATACTCTAGGACGTCAAGCCTTCCTAACGTCTATGCTGGCGGCCAGAATTATTTCATATATATTTTATATGAGTCTGTCGCTTCGGGAGGTCACCGAGAGGTTATCTCGGTTATCCACCTTCGTATCTGCAACCAAGGCCTTTGAATATTCCCTGCTTCTTTATCACTACAGGAATATCTCCGGGTTCCTTTCTCATGCTTCGCTGGACTCCTTCCGGTCGGTCAGCAGAGCCTCTGCTGTTGCCATTAGAGCACGCCGTACAGCATGGTTTCAGGCGTCCGAGTTGTGTAGACGGGCACAGCACAACCTGAGTAATTCTCCCTGCGACGGAGATCACCTCTTCAATAGCGAAGCCTTACGTCAGGTCGCACAGTGCTTCGCTAACCTTCCCAGAGTTAGCAGCCAGCCTAGGGCCCGGCTCCCCCCTGGCGGTGGTAAACGCCTCTCCAGACCCCCCTTCCCTAGGAAGAGGAAATGTCAGCCCTCCGCCCACCCTCCAGGCGCGCCCAAGCAAGGGACCTCTCACCCTGGGTTGATGTCCCCGGGCCCGCGCCAGGACTCTCATACTAAGCATTTTTAGGCTCAGGTGGGCGGTTGCCTGCACTTAACCTCCTTACCAGAAGTTTAGAATAGAGCTCTACTCTGGGGCTCGTTCAGTTGGAAATGGTTCGGGAACTTATCTAGGGGTCCTCCGTGGGAAAGGGAGACCACCTTACGCCATGATAGCTATGGCCCACGGTCACCCTACTTACTCTTCGGTACATCCCCGAACCCCTCTCAGCCAGTATTCTCTTGCTGATTGCTTCCGTACTGGAATTCCCCTTCCAGCCGCTATAGTCCCCCTATACTCACCAGGGACTATACCCTCATGTCCCCCGATTGTGCGGGGTACAGGTTCTACGTGCAGGTCCTGGGGACACATATAGGGCCTCCAACCCCTGCAGCGTTCTACCGGACTGATGCTATCCTCCGTCCCCCACGCTACCGCGCTCTTAGCTCGCCGATCTGCCCTTGCCCTCCGGAAAAGATCCCTCCCCTGACGGATCTTGCGGCCACCTCTCCAGGTGGACGTTCTGGGGATCGATGGCAGATCCGCCGTACCAGGGTGCTGCTCATGGAGGCAGGTCCCCCGGCGTGCCTGCGTTAGTACCGGAGGGGGCGTTCCCATTTCCACCGGCTTAGATATACTAGATATCACCTGCTTGGCAGGCGCCTTTTGGGGGATCCCCACAGTACCTGTGTTCTACCGCCTTTTCCCCCTATGGCCGGTACTCACCCCCCCCCCCCCCGGGGGTCCGGCCAGTCCGCCTGCCTATTCCCCGATCGGCCCGCGGACTGGTGGTACCCTACTGCTGTGAAGTCAACAGCTCCTTTTTTCAGTTAGGTCCTCCTCCCGGAGGTCCGGACCCTTGTCTCCCTATCTCTCGCTAGGGCAGACTGTGTACCCCTTCTGCTCCGGGGTACACCTCTACTCTTCTCCGGGATAGGCTCTCTAGTTTGGCCTGTCTTC
This sequence comes from Ichthyophis bannanicus, assembly GCA_033557465.1. NCBI lineage: Eukaryota > Metazoa > Chordata > Amphibia > Gymnophiona > Ichthyophiidae > Ichthyophis > Ichthyophis bannanicus. Next base: position 836,949,697 of record CM066033.1, read on the forward strand.
CACTGTTAGTCCTCTGAGTTATGGACTCTACTCCTAAGGGAGTGCTCAGCTTGCCGTGAGCCCCCTGGAAGACCTGCCGTCCTTCTCCTGACCCAGCTGGCCCCTGGATCTCATGGCCTTCCGGATTTGGAACTTCCTCCTCGCTGCGGTGAAGTTTCCTTGATGACCTCGCTACTGCGTCTACAGTGCCTTCATCACAGGACTACTTCCGACAACCCGGTGGGTAAGCAGTACAGGGTTCTAAACCATTAATTCATTAAAACTTATTGGCCGGTAAGCTCTGTATGGTACTAGGTCATTTACTCATTAAATGCTTAATGATTCTCTTCATGCACCCCTCTGACTACTCGCGTAGCCTGGGTTTTTTTTTGCTGTATCCTAATGGTACCTGTTACGCACTCTAAAGACTTGCCTCCGTAGTCTTTGGATTCGCTGTTCCTCTATTCAACTCCTGCCCTCCATCCCTCAGGGGATGCCGGAGATTCAGGTTGGGCAAATGCCATCCCGTCCTGGGCTGCGCTTATGGGATCTCCCCGGGCATCCTAAGCTAGGGAGTCCCCACGTATGAAGACTCATTCCTGCTTGTTCCTGGAGATAGCACAGTTACTTACCTGTAACAGGTGATCTCCGGAACAGCAGGAATTAGTCTTCACAACCCGCCCACCTCCCCTAGGAGTTGTATCTCTCTTTTTCTCTATTCCTTCCTCTCCTCTCCTTCCGGCTCAGCTATGAAACTCAACTGGGGAGAGGCAGTAGGAAGGGCGGGAAGCCATCGCGCAGGCGCGGGGGATGCTCCCAAAGGCTTTCTGATTGGATGCTGGGGAGCATTCCCGTGCGGGCTCCGTCGGAGACGTCTCCCATGTGTGAAGACTAATTCCTGCTGTTCCGGAGATTACCTGTTACAGGTAAGTAACTGTGCTTTACAGAAAGAGTAGTGGATCCATGGAATAGTCTCCCAGTGGAGGTGGTAGAGATGAGGACAGTAACTGAATTCAAAAAAGCATGGGACCAACACAGAGGATCTCTAAAGGTAAAAAGTGGACTGTTGTAGTTGTTGATATGGAAGGACAGACTAGATAGGCCATGTGGTCTTTTTCTGTCGTCATGTTTCTATGTTTAAATTGGTTGAGTGGGAGACGGCAAAGGTTACAGATAAGTGGAGCTCACTCTGAGGAGAAGGAGGTTACAAGTGGTGTGCTTCGTCCAATTCTTTTTAACATTTTTGTTAGTGATATTGCAGAAGGGCTGTCGGGTAAGATTTGCCAGTTTGTAGATGATACCAAAATCTGCAATAGAGTAGACATCCAGGAAGGAGTAGATAACATGAGGAGGGATCTAGCTAAACTTGAAGAATTGTCTAGAATTTGGAAGCTGAGATTTAATGCTAAAAAATGGAAAGTCATGCATTTGGGCTGCTAAAATCCAAGGGAGCAGTACAGTGTAGGGAGTGAAGTGCTTCTGTCCACAAAAGAAGAGTGGGACCTGGGCGCGATTGTGTCTGACAATCTTAAAATAGCTAAACAGGTAGTAAAGGCAACAGCAAAAGCTAGAGGGTTGCTTGGATGCATAGGGAGAGGAATGGCCAGCAGAAGAAAGGAGGTGATAGTGCCTCTGTATAAGTCTCTGGTGCAACCTCATTTGGAGTATTGTATGTAATTCTGGAGACCGCACCTTCAAAAGGATATAAACAAGCTGGAGTCCGTGCTGAGGGTGGCTACTAAAATGGTTAGTGGTCTTCGTTACAAAGCATATATAGATATAAAGAGCTTAATATGTACACCTTAGAGGAAAGGTGGGATAGAGATGATATGATTGATTGATACATTTAACTACATCCATGGCATAAATGCACACGAGGAGAGCCTCTTTCAATTGAAAGCAAGCTCTGCTGTGGGGGGACATGGGATGAGGGTGAAAGGGGATAGATTCAGGAGTGATATGTGGAATACCTCTTTACAGAAAGAGTGGTGGATCCGTGGAATAGTCTCCCAGTGGAGGTGGTAGAGATGAGGACAGTATCTGAATTCAAAAAAGCATGGGACAAACACAGAGGATCTCTAAAAGAAAAAAGGGGACTATTGTAGTTGATATGGCAGGGCAGACTAGATAGACCATGTGGTCTTTTTCTGTCAGCATGTTTCTATGTTATATAAGTCTAGCCTTTACCCCTCATTTTAGAGGGTCCTCCTCAGGGGAAATTTCTTTTCAAGCTTTTCTGCTTGATATGGCGAAGTTACTTGCCATTTCTATACCTGGTGAAGAATCCTTACCAGGGGATTCAGAGACCCTGCAATCCCCCTGGTTGCCAAAGGAGCTAATCATGCTTCCTTTGCATCAGATCTTACAAGATCTACTTTTAAAGATGTGGGAAACTCCTTTAACGGTATCACCACATTCTGAGACACTTGAAACTAGGTACAAAGTGCCACCTTCTCCAGGTTTTCAAAAGACTCAACTTCCTCATCATTCTATTGTTGTAGAATCAGCAGTGAGGTGTATTAAGAGTGCAAAGAACGCACTCCTCTTATCCGCCAGGTCGTGAGTCTAGTACTTTAGATGCCTTTGGACGTCGATGCTTCCAGGCATCCATGCTTTCAGCAAGAATTATCTCATATATTTTCTATATGGGATTATCTCTTGAAGAGGTCACAAAGAGCTTAAAGCATTTGAACCCTTTTCTTCAAGAGCATAAAAGAGCAGACTATTTCTTACTAGTCAATCATGCTCAAAATATCTCTAGGTTCCTTAATCGTGTTTCCCTAGACTGTTTTGAGTCTATTAGCAGAACTTCTGCTATAGCCATAGGAGCACGACGCATGGCCTGGCTCCAAGCTTCAGACTTGGACAGATGGGTACAAGAAAGGCTGGGAAATACCCCTTGTACTGGTGACAATGTCTTTAACAAGGATGCTTTATTTCAAGCTACTCTGTTAAACACTGATGCTCTTACTGTCAGAGGATTGTCAAAACTTTCCTCTATCCCAGCTAATAAAAAATTTCCTAAAAAGCTTTATCCCCCTAAGGGAAAAAAGTTTTATCCATCTCCTACCCATCATGCAGATGTTTCCATAGACAGGCAACATCAAACCAGGCTAAGAAAATCAAGACCTCAACAGCCTCAGCAAACCCAGCAGTCGCAGGGTTTCTGATATTTCTATTCTCTTTTTTCTGTGTGAGGTTTAGAACCTCTCAGCCTACTTTTTTTAAACAGAAGCATCTAAGGTTCATCTCATCCATGCTGAGATACCAGTCATACATTGACTCAATCCTCGACTCTGGGCATGAATCTTTGCTACAAGGGAAATCCATCTTTTTAGCTCCAAGAGCTATTGAGGACCATCATACCCTAAAGATAACAGCTTTCTCCTTTTAAAAGAAAGGGAGGAGTAACAACTAACAACAAGGTGAGCTATACCCTTCACCTTGACAGTTTTTCTGTACGAGGATATCTTATACTTTTAACCGCAAGGGGACCCTACCTCTTCAAAGACTTACCAAATTGTAAGTCCTCTCAACTCTGTATTACTTTCTATCCCTCTTAGTCCAGACTTTCAGTCTCTAAGAGTACTACTAATCAACTGGAGGGCTTATTCTCTAAGCCCATAGGATTTTTCTTCAATACCTACTCTAGTAGGTGGTTTCCATACAGAGATTTCTTCCCCTTTGTGGTTCATCTTCTTCTCTATGTATCTCAGATACTTCTTTAAGACAGCTTATCAGACAGAAATTGAGTATTACCACTCCAAATTATGTCTGTCGGTCCTCTCCAACCTATAGGACCTAACTTTTTCTGCTACCTTAATAACAGATAACTCCAAGAGAGGTTACACTTTATTGTTGCAGGCATCAGGCCTGTCTACTATTCTTAGCCATCTTCATTTCTTTTTGGCTCCAACAGAATAGATTAGGTTGCACACTGGCAATTAAACAGCCAGATCTAACCAACCTACAACATGCTCTCTGCAATTATATAAGGAAGCTCTGCAACTATGGGCCTTGCCAGAGAGCCTAAGAGCTACTCCTAGCAGGTAGCTTCCAGATGGTTAATAAGGGCTTCAGCTGGTAGACTCTGCCCAGTCATGCTCCTACATGACTGGTTTGTTCCTACTGTTACCATCTTCCTTAAAAATTTTCTTTTAAGGAAAACTAACCAGGGCTTAGACCACGCGAAGGCGTAGAAAATTACACAATTCCCTGGGTTCCACATTTCACTGGAACTCCTACAACAGGGATGCATTCTTTTCACGGCAGTCGGTCCTTAATTACTACTTTCCTTCTAATTCCCTTTACTTCATTGTAGCTTATAATGAATAAAAAGATGCATGATACTCATATTGCCCTCATGGAGGGGCAAACATGGTATCTCCTTATATTGCGTCTTTTTCTCCAGCTACTACCTGAAGTTATAGAAGGATCCAGACTTTCAGTCTTAAGACTAAGGATCTCCTCTGCACTCCTTCACGTATGTCTCCAGATCTGGTTATTCAGGACCTAGATCTTTTAAAGAAATCTAGTCCTCTCCTTGTAAGTGAAGAACATAATACCAGTTTCGACGAAACTTTCCCTATAGTTCTTCCATTTTTAACCAGGCAGAGATTCTCCATCAATATTCTCAAGTAGGTCTTAATCCTTCTTGTTATTGGGTCAATCTCTATACAATATCTGACTTTGAAAGATTTGTTTACTATCCAAATTTATGCTGTCCCAGCATATCATAAAACTTAATGGACAACCAATTTCTCTGGTAAATTGGGAAATACCTTCTTTACCGTAACCTTCTCGGTTACGTCACATCTGAAGCTCTCCATGTAAAGTCATTATCATAAGTGACATCACTTATGAAAGATTTATCTCCAGGAACAAGCAGGAATGTAGTCATCACATATGGGTATCGTCGGTACCGACTGAGCCTGCACGGGAACGGTCCCCAGCGTCCAATTAGAAAGCTTTTGGGAGCATCCCACAGTGCCTGCGTGCTGCCTTCCTGCCTTTCCCAACTGCCTCTCTCCAGTTCTTCTTTTTCCGCGGAGCCAGCAGGTTGTGTTCCTGTCACCGCAGAAGAATTCTTTTTTCTTTCTTTCTTTTTTGTGGTCGCGTCTGCCTTCCTCGACGCTCTACCGGTACCGCCGGTTTTTCTTTTCTTATTTCTGTAAAAAAAAAAACCAAAAAAGATATATTCTCTTTTTTCTTTTTCTTCAGGTGCACGCGCCTTTTTGGGCCTTAGGCCCAAAAACTTTTCCTTACCATGGAGAAACCTGCCTCAGGTTTCAAAAAGTGCACCAAGTGTGGCGGTACCATTTCCGTCACCGACACCCATGAATGATGTCTAAAATGTTTAGGTCCTGACCACTCCATCACGGATTGTATATCCTGCGCCATGATGCCTAAAAGAGGTCGGCAGAACCAAGCTGCTAAGCTCAGTACCTTGTTTCCCTCTGATGCAGCTTCGGTGGCATCGACATCTTCCAGGGCGGCTTCTTCCTCCCGTGGATCTCAGGTAACTAAACATAAATCCAGCCGGTCCTCAAAGGCTAGATCTCCTTCTAAGCATCGAGATGCCTCTGGCATTGCCCTCGAGGATTCTGCACCGGCAAAATTACCCCGGCGGGAGGCTTCGGCTTCCAAAGCATTATCGGGGTTCCAGGATGTTCTCGAGGCCTCGACCTCGGCAGAACTACTGGTGCCATGCTCTGGGGTACCAGCGGTCTCCTCTGGTACCGACATCCAGGCATTGGCAGCGTCGATAGACCAGAGAGTTCTGGCTATGGAATGCAGTCTGGCGGCTTTCCTTGCGGCATCAACGCCCTCGGAGCCACGACAGACAATTCCACCGGCACCGGTATCGGTACCGATAGCATCGGCATCGGTGTCTGCTTTGCCGGTACTCGGTCATCCGATGCCCCCCTGTACCGATACCCCAGTACCGGTTACTCCCGGTACCGACTTTGGTCGGTACGGGTATCGGGCTCTTCAAGAGCACCCAGACAGACGATACTTCGAGTCCTCAGAAGAATCTGAGGATTCTGACAGTTCTGTCGATGCAGCGATGCTTCTCCCAGAGGAGCCCTCCTCCCCTAAACGAAGGATGTCTCCTCCAGAGGATATTTCCTTCCAGGATTTTATCAGGGAGGTGGCTCGGGGCCTGTCCATTACTGTGGCCCCTGAAACAGAGCCAAGGGCAAAGGAGTTGGAAATTCTACAATATCCCAAAACTCCTAAGGAGGCAGCTACCTTGCCCATTCATGAGATTTTATATGATCTCATGTTAAGGATGTGGGAAACAACTCTTACCACCTCTCCTCATTCTCGTAGACTGGATACTATGTATTGAGTCCCTCCTTGTCCTGGGTTCCATAAGACTCAGCTTCCTCACCACTCTATTGTAGTGGAGTCAGCTATGAGAAGGATCAAGAGTGCAAAAAGACATGCCTCTAATCCTCCAGGACGTGAGTGCAGAACCCTGGATGCTTTTGGATGTCGGGTCTTCCAAGCTTCCATGCTTTCTGCCAGGATCAGTTCCTATAGTCTGTACATGGGAATGTTCCTGAAGGAGGTCACAGATGATTTAGAGGCTTTAAGTCCTTTTCTTCCTGAGGATAAAAGACAGGCTTTTCTCACTTTGGTCAAACATGCCCAAGATGTTTCTAAATTTTCCAACCGTGCAGCCTTTGACTACTTTGAGTGCATAAGCAGAACCTCGGCTATAGCCATAGGTGCACGTAGAATTGCTTGGCTCCAGGCATCTGATTTAGAGCTCTGGGTACAAGACAAGTTGGGAAATATCCCTTGTACTGGTGAGAACCTGTTTGGTAAAGATTGGCAGGAAAAGGCCAATGAAATGGATGCTGAAAATTCCACCTTGGATAGATTATCCAAGTCCACTGCTGATCCTGCTAGAAGAAAATTGTTCAAGAAACCATTCTTTCCTAAAAAGAAAAAATTTTATCCTGCTTATGTTCAGCAAGGACGTTCTGCAGGTCGGCTTGCCAGGAAAGGTCAGTAACCACCCAAACAGAAGAAAGTAAAGGCTGCTAGGCCTCAACCGGCCCAGCAGCTCAGCCTCCACAGGGCCTTTGACTCTTGTCTAGAGGTCGCTATCCTTCTTGCCCAAGGGGCAATAGAAGAAGTACCCCTTCATCAACAAGGTACAGGGTTCTATTCCCCTTATTTTCTTATCCCAAAGAAAACAGGGGGTTACAGACCTATCTTAGACCTCAGAGAATTGAACAAATTCCTTGTCAAGGAGAAATTCAAAATGATTTCTCTCGGATCTCTGCTGCCATACCTTCAGAGTCAGGATTGGCTTTGTTCTCTAGATCTCAAGGATGCGTACACCCATGTTCTCATCCATCCAACTCACAGAAGGTTCCTTTGGTTCCTTTTTCAGGGAAAGCACTACCAATACAGGGTGCTTCCTTTTGGCCTGGCCTCAGCACCAAGGGTGTTCATGAAATGCATGGCTGTGGTAGCAGCATTTCTCCGCACTCTAGGGATATTCGTCTTCCCCTACTTAGACGACTGGCTCATTTGAGCCCCAACTGAGTCAGAGGCCAGGACTTCTCTATCCTGCACTATGCGTATCCTTCAGTATTTAGGGCTGGTAATAAACATCCCATAATCCAGTCTAACTTCCACTCAGTCTTTAGAGTTCATAGGAGCTTTGCTGGATACCACAAAGGCAAGGCCCTATCTCCACCAGGCCCGTTGCCTTTGCCTGGTGCAGTTAGCTTCTGAAGCAGTGCTAAAGCCTCATCTAACTGCTCGAGAAATGTTACAACTACTAGGCCACATGGCATCCACCATGCATGTGGTTCCCTATGCTCGCCTCCAGATGAGGTCAGCTCAGTGGACTTTATCCACCCAATGGACCCAGGCATCAGGATGACTGTCAGACCAAATAGCTAACACAAGTCGCCTTATTTTGTTCCTCCAGTGGTGGAAGTCCACTCAGAACCTGTTGCTGGGGTCCCCTTTTCAACAACCCTTACCCCAAGCAACTCTCAGAACAGATGCTTCTCCAATGGGTTGGGGAGCTCATCTGCAAGACCTCTCCACCCAAGGCACCTGGTCTCCACAGGAGAGTCATCTACATTATTATTTGTTATTATTATTATTTAACAGCTTTTATATACCGCGCTATTTATTATCAGTGCGGTTTACATAAAACAAAGATTGCACAGTCAGACAACTGATCTGTGTTTACATTGTAACAGGAGTTTGAACTTGGAGCAACAGGGTAACTATATACATATGTACAACAAACATAATTAGGTCAGGTTGATATTTTCAAGTACATATCAATCTCTTGGAACTCAGAGCAATCTTTCTTGCTCTGCGAGTGTTCCACACCCTGCTCAGCTACAAGACAGTCCTCATTCATACGGACAATCAAGTAGCCATGTTCTATGTGAACAAGCAGGGAGGAACAGGCTCTCTGTTGCTTTGCAATGAAGCTTTGCGACTGTGGGCCCTCGCCAGAGAGCATCAGATTCATCTCCTGGCAGTGTATCTCCAGGTATTCAAAACTCTTGGGCAGACAGACTCAGTCTAGTTCTGCTTCCACACGAGTGGTCTCTGCATGCAGACCAGGTGACCAGGATATTTCAACTTTGGGGAACCCCGGACATAGACCTCTTTGCAGGTCCGTGGAATGCCAAACTTCCCTGGTTCTGTTCCAGAATTCCGGCTCAGGGGGCTCAGGCCAGGGATGCTTTCCTCCTTTACTGGGGTCAAGACTTCCTGTATGCCTTTCCTCCCATGCGCCTAATTCCCAAAACCCTGTTCAAGCTTCAGAGAGACAGAGGCCACATGATTCTGATAGCTCCACATTGGCCACGGCAAGTGTGGTACCCTCTGCTTCTACATCTCTCTCAAGCTCCCTCCCTAGAGTTAGGGTCTGCTCCAGATCGCCTATCTCAGGAAGACGGAATGTTATGGCATCCCAATCTCCAGTCTCTGCATCTCAGGGCTTAGTTGCTGAAGGCCTAGATCTCCAGGATCTTAATATCCCTCAGCAAGTAAAAGATATTCTTCTTGCTTCCAGGAAACCTTCCACAAGACGCTCTTATGCTTTTAAGTGGAAAAGGTTTACCATATGATGTTCGCAAAAGGGTCTTAACCCCCTTGCGATACCTCTGGAATCATTGCTGGAGTATCTCCTTCATTTATCCAATGCAGGTCTTAAGACTAATTCAGTAAGAGTCCATTTGAGTGCTATTGCAGCTTCCTTTAAGCCTCTAAATGGACAGCCTATTTCCTCTCATCCTCTTATAGCAAGATTTATGAGAGGCCTTCTTTTAACTAAGCCTCCCATTAGGCCACCACCGGTGGCATGGGACTTAAACCTGGTTCTTGGGCAGCTCATGAAGCCACCTTTTGAACCTTTAGCTACTACCTCCTTGAAATTCCTTTTTTGGAAGGTTATCTTTCTTATTGCAATCACATCAGCACGCCGTATTAGTGAGTTGCAAGCGCTAGTAGCTGATCCACCTTATACAAGGTTCCATCATGACAAGGTAGTCCTTAGGACTCATCCACACTTATGCCAAAGGTGGTCTCACCTTTTCATCTGAACCAAGCGGTCTACCTACCCGTGTTTTTTCCAAGGCCTCATGCATCAAATGCAGAGAGGAATCTTCATACCTTGGACTGTAAAAGAGCTTTAGCCTTTTACTTACAAAGAACACAGCAACAGAGAAAGTCCTCTCAGCTCTTTGTTGCTTTTGATCCCTCTCATTTGGGACTTCCAGTCTCCAAGAGAACACTGTCTAACTGGATTGCTCAGTGTATTTCCTTCGCCTATCAGAGTAAGCATCTTTCTCTGGAGGGCCATGTCACAGCTAACAATGTGAGAGCCATGGCAGCCTCAATGGCTCATCTAAACTCTGTGTCCATCGACCAAATCTGTCGAGCGGCCACCTGGGCCTCGGTTCATACCTTTACAGCCCATTACTGCTTGGACAAGGACTCCCGCCGGGATGCCTTGTTTGGTCAGGCTGTTCTCCAACTCCTGTTCCATACCTAATCAACTCCTACCCACCTACCCTGGTTGGATGCCAGAGATCCATGGGGGGAGGTAGAGTCCTTTTCAAGGTCACACAACCTGGGGTCTTCCCTTGGCATCTGCAGCTAGGGAGTCCCCATATGTGAAGACTCATTCCTGCTTTTTCCTGGAGATAGCACAGTTACTTACCTGTAACAGGTGATCTCTGGGAACAGCAGGAATAAGTCTTCACAACCCACCCACCTCCCCTAGGAGTTGTATCTCTCTATCTTTCCTTTCCTCTATCTCCCAAAAGCTTTCTTTCTGAACGCTGGGGAGTGTTCCCGCGCAGGCTCCGTCGGTACCGACGATACCCATATGTGAAGACTTATTCCTGCTGTTCCCAGAGATCACCTGTTACAGGTAAGTAACTGTGCTTTCCTGCTTGTTCCTGGAGATAGCATAGTTACTCACCTGTAACAGATGATCTCCAGGAACAGCAGGAATTTAGTCCTCACAACCCACCCACCTCCCCTAGGAGTTGTATCTCTCTATCTATCTCTTTTCTTTCCCTCTCTCTCTCTTTGTCTCAGCTTTAAAACTCAACTGGAGAGAGGCAGTTGGGAAAGGCGGGAAGGCAGCACGCAGGCGCTGTGGGATGCTCCCAAAAGCTTTCTAATTGGACGCTGGGGAGCGTTCTCGCGCAGGCTCCGTCGGTGCCAATGATACCATATGTGAGGACTAAATTCCGGCTGTTCCCGGAGATCACCTGTTACAAGTGAGTAACTATGCTTTCTCCAGGAACAAGCAGGAAGTCAGTCCTCGCATATGGGTGATGTCTGCGCCAACAGAGCCCAGGCAGAACATTTCCCTAGCTTTCAAAGAAAGCCTTTGGGAATGCTACCACGCATGCTGCTGCTTTTGGATCCTGACCCACTTACTCTCCTATCTACACCTATAACTTGTATTTTAATCATTTCCCTTACAAATACCCTGGTCCCCTGTTTATTCTTTTTGACTTAGCAGATCCAGAGAGCATCAGATTCATCTCCTTGCGGTGTATCTTCCAGGCATCCAAAATTCTTGGGGAGACAAACTCAGTCGAGTTTGGCTTCCACACGAATGGTCTCTCCATGCAGACCAGGTTGTCCAAATATTTCAGATTTGGGGAACCCCGGACATAGACCTCTTTGCAAGTCCGCTGAATGCCAAACTTCCCCGGTTCTGTTCCAGAATTCTGGCTCGATGTTGTCAGGCAAGGGATGTCTTCCTCCTCCACTGGGGTCAGGACTTCCTATATGCCTTCCCACCCATTCCCCTCATCCCCAAAACCCTATTCAACTTCAGAGAGATAGAGGTCATATGATCCTCATAGCTCCTAGTTGGCTACGTCAAACGTGATACCCTCTGCTCCTACATCTCTCTCAAGCTCTGCCTCTGGAGTTGGGATCCGCTCCAGATCGTCTCTCCCAAGAGGTTGGGATACTCTGGCATCCAAATCCCCAGTCTCTGCATCTCTGGGCCTGGTTACTGAAAGCCTAGAACTTCAGGATCTTAACCTTTCCCAACAGGTAAAGGATATCCTTCATGTTTCGGGAAACCCTCCACAAGATGCTCGTATGCCTTTATGTGGAAAAGGTTTACCATATGGTGCTCGCAGAAGGGTCTTAACCCTCTTGCGATACCTCTGGAATCGATACTGGAGTATCTCCTTCATTTGTCAAATGCGGGTCTCAAGACAAATTCATTAAGAGTCCATCTTAGTGCTATTGCAGCTTCTTACAAGCCTCTAAGTGGACAACCTATTTCCTCTCATAGCGAGATTTACGAGAGGCCTTCTTTTAACAAAGCCTCCCATAGCCATCACCGGTGGCATGGGACTTAAATCTGGTGCTCAGGCAGCTCATGAAACTGTCCTTTGAACCATTAACCACTATATCTTTGAAATTCCTTTCTTGGAAAGTCATCTTCCTCATTGCAATCACATCAGCACGTCGCATCAGTGAATTGCAAGCATTAGTGGCTGCTCCTCCTTATACAAGGTTCCACCATGATAAGGTAATTCTTTGGACTCATTCACACTTTATGCCAAAGGTGGTTTCACCTTTCCATTTAAACCAAGCGATTTATCTTCCTGTATTCTTTCCGAGGCCTCATGCCTCCAGTGCAGAGCTTTGGCCTTTTACTCGCAAAGGACACAGCAACATAGAAAATCTTCTCAACTCTTTTTGTTGCTTTTGATCCTAGTCATTTGGGACTTCCAGTTTCCAAAAGAACTCTATCTAACTGGATTGCTCATTGCATATCCTTTGCCTATGAGAGTAAGAACCTTCCTCTGGAAGGCCATGTCACAGCTCGCAATGTGAGAGCCATGGCAGACTCAATGGCTCATCTTCGCTCTGTGTTTATCGACGACATCTGTCGAGCAGCTACTTGGGCTTCGGTACATACCTTCACAGCCCACTACTGTTTAGACAAGGACTCCCACTGGGATGCCTTGTTTGGCCAGGCTGTTCTCCAACACCTTTTTCAGACTTAACTCCTACCCACCGTCCCTGGTAGGATGCCAGAGATCCATGGAGGGAAATATGGCCCTTTCACAAGGCCTAACAACTTCCTGGGGCCATCTCCCTGGCATCTGCAGCTAGGGAGTCCCCATATGTGAAGACTACATTCCTGCTTGTTCCTGGAGATAGCGTAATTACTCACCTGTAACAGGTGATCTCTGGGAACAGGAGGAATTTAGTCTTCACAACTCCCCACCTCCCCTAGGAGTTGTATCTCTCTCCCTCCCTCCCTCTGTCTTTTGTCTCAGCTATAAACTCAACTGGAGAGGGACATTTAGAAAGGCGGGAAGCTTGGACGCTGGGGAGCGTGCCCGCGCAGGCGCTGTCGGTACCAACGATACCCATATGTGAAGACTAAATTCCTGCTGTTCCCGGAGATCACCTGTTACAGGTGAATAACTACGCTTTATACTTTAACCAGCTCATCTTCATCCATTCTTTTTCATGCCTTCAAAAAATGTAGCATATTGGTGAGGCAAGACTTCCCTTGGTTCAATCCATGTTGGTTCTGTTGCATTAAATCATGTTTATATGTATTATCAGTAATTGTGTTCTTCAGAATATTTCCTGACATTGCTGCCCAGCTTATTGGTCTATAGTTCCCAATCTTCAGGTATGTATGTATGTATTTAGCAGAAACTTATAATTTGCCACTCTGAGGGCAAAAACAGTATTACACATAGCGACAAGTCACACATAGCAAGACAGATAATATCACTATTTCATCTAAACCCTTCAAACATCTTGTCAAGCAAGGACCCACCACAGTAAATCCAGGAGATAAGCAAATTGCTGAATGTTGAATCATTTGCAGGCATACAGCATAATCTGAGGTGACCACGTTGCAATACTCAAACTCAGATAATACGAATGCCTAAATGAAAACTCTCAAATCATCCCTAGAAAGACTGTAACAATGTCTGTGCAGAAGCTTCAGTTAAGCTAAACAAGCAATATGGGCCCTCATGGAAAGACTAATATCTAATAGCACACCCAGATTTTGAACTTTATCCTTCACTACCCACCTATCTAACTTCAGCGAACTCAAGTTTGGATGGATACTAGCTTTTCTGCCAGCTCTCATTTTCTCAGCAAAATTTAGAGAGAATAAATTATTCTTCAGCCAATCATCTTACCTCCAGCCAGTAATTGATAAAAGCCCTATCTCCAGGAACAAGCAGGAATGAGTCTTCACATATGGGTACGTCGGTACCGACGGAGCCTGCACGGGAATGCAGCCCAGCTTTCAATCAGAAAGCTTTTGGCAGCATCCCTCGCGCCTGCGCAGTGACTTCCCGCCTTCTCCACAGCCTCTCTTCAGTTTTAGTTTTTCCGCGGAGCCGGCAGGACGTTCTCCTGTCACCGCAGAAACTTTTCTTTTTAATTGCTTTAATTATTTTAATTTTTTGTTTTCTTGTGGTCGCGACTGTTTTTCCCGCTACCACCGGTACCGCCGGTGGTTTTTGGGCTAAAATCTGTAAAACTTTTCTTCAGTTTTTTTTGCCTTAACTCTTAGGCCTACCAGGCCTTTTTCATTATGGAGCCTTCTTTTCCTAAGAAGTGCATCCGGTGTGGAAACACCTGTTTCTTTTTAGACACCAATAGTTGGTGTCTCAACTGTGTGGGTCCTGACCCTTTTTCCCCTGACTTGTCAGGAGATAATCTTGTGAGAAAACCTTCAGTATTTAGTTTCCCTCGATACCGTTTTTTCTTCGGCAGTGAGGGTACCCGGTTTCTCTACTTCACAGGATCAGGTAACCCAAAAACAGTCTGTTAAGACTAGCCAATGCTTGAGTGGTATGTCCCATGCCCAGCATGGTGACGGCTCCGGCCTTGCCCTCAAGAACCCATTGGCATTACCCCTGCGGGAGTCTTCGAGCTCCAAAGCGTTAAAGGGGTTTCAGGATGTTCCTGGGGCTCACCCCTCACAGAACATGCCTGAGCCATGTGCGGAGGTGGTATCCGCTTCGAGCGGTACCGAGCCTCCGGCATCGGCACCGGTGTCGAGTACTCTACTCTTCACCAGGGATCGTCATCGGGCATCCTCGGTACCTACGGGACCGATCGATACGCACCGCATTGACTTCCCTCAATCTCAGCCATGCTCTGGGACGGTACCGGCGTCGATCGGTTCCGATACCCTAGCATCGGCATGGATGGGTGCTCATCGGGTATCCTTGGTACCGTCGGTATCGAACGATGTCACCCAGGCTGCCTTAGTGGTATCGGCATCGCCGATCCTACCACCGGCGTCGGAACTGTCGAGACATGCATCGCTAGCCTCGCTCTCTTCGATGCCGAGTCTTGAATCGATATCGAGTCTAGAGGACTGCGTACCGACGCGTACCGGAACCGACTCCTGTTGTTTCCAAATAGGTAGTTCCGAAGATCCTAGCCATAACTCCCTCATGATCTCGGTACCACTACAGCAGTTCCCGATGGCTACTTCACCTGCTAGTCCTTTATCAGTAGCGATGTTGATGCCTGTTCTTGCACCGATGCCTAGTTTGGAACCCATACCTGGCATTGGTGCAGTACCTTGTCCGTCCTCTGATACTCAGGCTCTTTCTTTAGCCTCACCAGGAATACTTCCCATAGGAGATCAGTCTTTTCAGGCTTTTCTCCTGGATATGGCAGCCTTCCTTAATATTTCTATCCCTGGTTGTGATCCTACTCATGGCTCACCGGCACAAATGCAAAATATACAGTTTCCTTTACATCCTGCTCTGCAGGATCTCCTTCTCAGGATATGGAAATCACCCTTACGACTTCCTCAAGTTTCTACTGACCTTGAGGTTAGGTACCGAGTGCCACCCTCTCCAGGGTTCCAAAAACCTCAACTTTCTCATCGTTCCCTTGTAGTGGAATCAGCACTGAGAAAAGTTAAGAGCAAGAAGAAGCATTCTTCTTTTCCGCCAGGTCGTTCTTCAAGAACACTTGATGCTTTTGGCCGTCAGGCCTTCCAAAACTCTATGCTGGCTTCCAGAGTTCTCTCATATATTTTTCACATGAGTCTAACACTCCAGGAAGTCACAGAGAAATTGTCTCTTTTGACTCCTTTTTTACCAGAGCCAAAAGCTGCTGATTATTCCTTGCTCATTAATCACAGTCGGAATATATCCTGGTTCCTGTCTCGTGCTTCTATAGACTCTTTTGAGTCCGTTAGCAGATCCTCTGCTACTGCCATTGCAGCACGTCGCAGAGCCTGGCTTGAGGCTTCAGACTTGAACAAACGGGCACAAACTATACTAGCTCATTCTCCTTGTACAGGGGAAAGTCTTTTCAATAAGGAGGCTTTACGTCAGGTTGCTCAATGCTCCACTGACTCTTTTTCCACTAGAAACCATTCTAAGCCGCCTCCTTCTTCAAAGAGTAGGAAATGTCCTGCCAAACCTTCTTTCCCTAAGAAAAGAAAGTTTCATTCCTCTCCTGCCCATTATTCGGCTGTACCTAAACAAGAGACGCCTCAACCTAGTCTGCAGTCCTCCAGTTCTGGCCTGTCTCCGCATTCCCAGCAACCATAGGGACCGGGAATTGTAACTTACACTTTCCTTCTACATCTTAGAAGTTTTTTCAGTGTACTACCTTGTCAAAAAAAAAAAAACCAAACAATTATTTTGTTCAGGGTCTACACACTTCTCCTCTTCTTACTCTCTAGAGGAGCAGTTGTAACTATCACCTGATAGTTTCTATCCCAACTGAACATTTTTTCCTTCAGTTGACTTCCCCATGGGTACGTCACCCTACAACTACTTGAGGACTACCATACGGAACTACTTCTCTAGCAAGCTCGTTCCCCAGACAAGGATAGCAGATATCCCCTCCTTTTTCTTGTCTGTTTTTTCTTTTTCAACACACGACGGTCTCTTTGCTGTTTCCGTCAGCAGCTCTGCCTGCAGGAGTTACAGTAATTCTCTTGCTGAAACTTTATCCAAGTTCCAGTCCCTTGTTCAAATCTTTGTCTACCATCAGTAGTGATTCCAAGCTGTCTTGGATCCTCCTACTTGTTTAGACTTTCTCACATTATTCTACCCATCTCCTTTCCTAGGATATGGCAACATACCTGACTTTCAGTCAGTTTATCTCATAGCTCTCCTGCACAATGCTCTCTGCAATCTTCAGAGAAGCTTTCTACTATGGGGGCCTTGCTACACAGCATTGGCCTTGTCTCTGAAGTTCCTCTTTTATTAGAGAAGAACTTATAAACCCTTCCTATACCTGAGAGGGTTCCCCGCCCCCCCCCTTTTTTTTTAAATTTGGGGTGTTACCACGTAATCTCAGTTCTTCTACGTGAAGATCCAAGACATCCACCATGTCAGTGTTCTGTGGAAATCCCGCATTGTTCCTTACAGATTCCTATCTTCATCTGTTCTCACGCAAACATCACGGATAACTAGTTGGATTGCCTTCCGGCATCCCTCAATCCATGAAAATAGATTCTCTATACATATCCCAAGTGGGCTCACCCTCTTGTAGGATGCAGAATCTTTTTCTCTTCTATTCCCCATGTACAATTATGGGACTGGATGGTAGACATGTATCTCAATCTTTTGTCTTGTATGTAGCATCTCCTTATATGTCTACATACTTATATCATTACTCTGGTGGTGCTAAACCATGCCCCACAAATCCACATATGTATATTTTTATATTATGTATATATATATATTAATATATATATATCTATTCAAGCCACATATATATATCTCCCCATATATATGTGTTTCATGGGGGGCTTCTTAAGGGTTGGTCAATCGTCTTCACTATCACCCTTACTGTCTATACTACATGCTTTACCTCTTAGAGCAGGGGTCTCAAACACGCGGCCCGCGAGAGACCCTTGTGCGGCCCGCGATGCATAGGGGGGAAAAAAAAAACCCGGCTTCTGCTGCTGCTGCCGCCGCTGCCGTGGCCGGCAATAGCAGCAATATCGCAAGTCCCGCGGGCTCCCCCCCACCCGGCAGATCCCTTCCTGCTTGCCTGCCAATGCTGCCAGTTCTCCGCTTCGGCTTTTAGAGCCGCGAAGGGAGAACTTCTCCCTCGCGACTCTGTTAAGCTCGCCGGGGCAGATGGGAAATTTCCCATCTGCCCCAGCGGGCTTAACAGAGTCACGAGGGAGAAGCTCTCCCTTCGCGGCTCTGAAAGCCGAAGCGGAGAACTGGCAGGCAAGCAGGAAGGGATCTGCCGGGGGGGGGGGGGGGGAGCCCGCGGGACTTGCGATATTGCTGCTATTGCCGGCCACGGCAGCGGCGGCAGCAGCAGCAGAAGCCGGGTTTTTTTTAAAGTTTAATTTTCCCGGGGGGGGGGGAGGGAGCAGGATTGATGGGGGGGGGAGCAGGACTTGATGGGGGGGGGGAGCAGGACTTGATGTGGGGGGGGAGCAGGACTTGATGTGGGGGGGGGAGCGGGAGTTGTGGGGGGGGGGGGAGGACTTGTGGTGGGGGGAGGAGGACTTGATGTAGGGGGGGAGCAGGACTTGATGTAGGGGGGGAGCAGGACTTGATGGGGGCTGGGGGGGGGTAGTACTGAAAATGGGGTGATGGGGGTTAGGACTGGTAATGGACAGATGGGGGTTAGGACTGGAGGTGGTCTGACTGGGGGCCTAAGACTGAAAATGGGGTTATGGGGGGGCTAAGAATGAAGATGGGGCGATGGAAGGGTTAGGCCTGGAAGTGGGCTGTTGGGGGGCTTAGGACCGATAATGGGCTAGGGGGGGGGGCTAGAACTGGTAATGGACTGGGGGGGGTGCTATGACTGGAAATGGGCCGAGTAGAAGGGGGAGCTTGAACTGCAAATAGCTGATGGGGACAGGGTCTTGGAATGGTAATGGGCTGAGTGGAAGGGGGCTTGGAATGGAAATGGGCTGATGGGGAGGGGGGCTTGGAAAGGAAATGGGCTGTGAGAGGAGGGAGCTAGGACTGGAAATGGGCTGATGATGCGGGGACTAGAAGGGAGCGGATGCTGGG
This sequence comes from Ichthyophis bannanicus, assembly GCA_033557465.1. Lineage (NCBI taxonomy): Eukaryota > Metazoa > Chordata > Amphibia > Gymnophiona > Ichthyophiidae > Ichthyophis > Ichthyophis bannanicus. The sequence continues at coordinate 836,968,212 of CM066033.1, forward strand.
TTGGGCAGGAGCTAGAAGGGAGTTGATGTTGGGGGACGATTAGAATGGGATGGGGCTGGGAGAGTGAAATGGAGAGGGGAAATATATTTTGTGTGGGAGGGAAGAAAAATCTACAATTGGCCGGGTATTGGGAGAGTAAGTGGGGATTGAGGATGGAGGGGTAAAATTTGAGTGGATGAAATAGGAATGAGGAAAGAGCAAAAGGAGAATGATTAGTATGTTAAAGCAGATGTAGAGAGAATGGAAAAAAACTAGGAAAGAAGAAAGGAGAAATGGACAGCAGACGATGGAGAGTTAGCAGAAGACACAAAGAAACCAGAAGAAAGTGACTGGAACAATTGCAACTGAAAAAAAAAAATGCACAAAAGGTAGAAAAATATCTCTTTATTTTGAATTTATTAACTGAAATATGTCAGCTCTTGGAAATGTGCATCTTTAACGTCTGCACTTTATTTAATACAAGAGGAAATCAATGTATAGTTTTATTTCTACAGTGTTGTACATTCTAAGTTTGGCTTTTGGGGTTCCCAGTTTAATTGTCTTCCTGTTTCTAAATTGTGATTCCTTGTTTGGTGATGGTGTATGTTCTGCATGTGTAACTGAGCTGAGGTATTCTGTTTATGTAATTCCTATTTGACATTGCCACTTGTTCTTTTTCCCGAGTAGGTCATGTATTGTTATTCTCTGAAATGTGTTGATTTAATATTTGCAGTGTTGCCTTTTGATAGTTAGGGTATGGTGCTTTGTGAGTCCTGGTAGTGCTGTTAGGACACGGCAGGTTTGCTATGGGTTCTAAATGGGCAGTGTTTCTAGTAGTTCCTAATGTGCCTGGCGGTTGGCACTGGTTTATAGTAATGTAGAAATCTTTTAGTCTTTCTTTATCCATACACTCATTAAGAGGCATGTTTACTAAAAGTTAGTGTATGGTAACATTATGCAAATATTTATGCAAATGATGCCCTTATGCAAATGATGCCCTTATGCAAATGAGGCCTGCGTCTTGTGCGGCCCCCGGGTTACTCTACAAGTCCTCATTTGGCCCTCAAAGCAATTTGAGTTTGAGACCCCTGTCTTAGAGGTTTTAGACAGTCTGTTGCCCTACGTCCCATGCCAAATTATGATACAGGACATGTTAAGCCCCAACAACCACTTGGTGCTAACATTTCCCATTTTTTCTTTATGACCTTGAAGCATCCAGCTTCAATATTTTTCCTATCTCTCGCCAGCTAGGAAAAACAGTGTACATCTTTATCTTTGAGTACACAGCTGTTCTACTTAGGAATAGGGGTTTTTTCCAGTTCCCCTCTTCCTGCCAGGACTGGACTAGTTCTCCAACTCCGTCAGTCTTCTTCCTTTAGTCCTCAATGTTAATAACCTTATGCCTAAAGGAGTTTTCAGCTTTTTTCCATAAAGCTTTCCATGGAAGACCTGACGTCTAATCCTACCCAGTTGACACCTGGATAGTCTACTACCTCCAGGTCTGGACCTTCATCCTCACTACTGGGAGGTCACCTTGAAGATTCAGCCACTGCTTATCTAGTAGACTCCATCCTGCTTCCTACTTCCTACACTACAGTAGGTAAGCTGCATATTTTAAGTGTACATTAAATGTGTTTAATGCTACTCATCATATATACCAAGGACTCCTGTAGTCTGTACGATCCTCTAGTCCTTGGCTATGCTGTTTCTTTCCTCACAGCTCCTTTATTGTCAACTCCTACCCTCCATCCCACATTGGATGCCGGGGATTCCTGGAGACAAAATGCACCCCTGATCCAGGCACTTGCATTTTTATGGGATCTCCCCCTGGCATCTCCAGCTAGGGAGTCCCCATATGTGAAGACTCATTCCTGCTTGTTCCTGGAGATAGCACAGTTACTTACCTGTAACAGGTGATCTCTGGGAACAGCAGGAATTAGTCTTCACAACCCTCCCACCTCCCCTAGGAGTTGCATCTTCTTAATTTCTTTCCTTTTCTCTCCTCGCCTTTGTCTCAGCTCTGAAACTCAACTGAAGAGAGGCTGTGGAGAAGGCGGGAAGTCACTGCGCAGGCGCGAGGGATGCTGCCAAAAGCTTTCTGATTGAAAGCTGGGCAGCATTCCCGTGCAGGCTCCGTCGGTACCGACGTACCCATATGTGAAGACTAATTCCTGCTGTTCCCAGAGATCACCTGTTACAGGTAAGTAACTGTGCTGTCTCATCAGACATTCCTGACATGGGGTTACCAGCATGGGTACCACAGACGATTTTTATTGTGAAGTTACAAATGACTAATAATCTGTTTCATTGCTGAGTTTTTTTTCAGAACTCTAGCATGCATACCATTTGATTTGCTTTCTCTGCTCCTCTGTCTGCTCAGCTGAGTGCATCTGGCTTAAATCTTGCCTCATTTCTGACTTTCTTCAATTCAAATTCATGCTTACCTCCTTCCAGTTGGCCTCAGCTCTTTCCAAGCAAAACTACTATATCCATCCGACTAATTCTCTTGCAACTAATCCCCACAGACTTTTCTCTACTCTGAATTCTCTCCTCAGAGCGCCTTCCCATCTCCTTTCTCTCTCTGCACAAACCCTAGCCGAGTTCTTCTGTAACAAAATACACGAGACTTCTCTCCAGTTCCCCCTTAGAACAACTTCATTCCCTCCTCAATATCAACATTTCCCCTCAATTTCTGATACCCTTTCTTCCTTTCCCAAGATCTGTAATGATGAAACATCTCATCTGCTTTCCTCCTCCAAACTTACTACCTGCCCTTCTGATCCCATCCCCACCCATCTCCTTTATTTCATTTCCTCCACTGTCATCCTTTCCATCTCACATATTCTCTTTCTACTGCTACTGTCCCTGCAGCTTTCAAGCATGCTGTGGTTACTCCCCTACTCAAGAAACCTTCACTTGATCCTAACACTCCTTCTAATTATTGCCCAATCTCCCTTCTTCCATTCATTTCTAAATGTCTTGAGCATGCAGTCCTCTACCATTGTCATGAATTTCTTTCCCCTCAAGCTCTTCTGGAACCTCTTCGTTCTGGCTTTTGTGCCTTACATTCAACTGAAACTGCACTTGCCAAGGTCTCCATTGACTTGTTCCTGGCCAAATCTAAGGGCCTCTATTCCATCCTTATCCTTCTTGACCTTTCAGCTGCTTTTGATACTGTTCACCACCACCACCTCCTTGACACATTGTCATCACTTGGTTTTAGAGGCTCTGTCCTGTCCTGGTTCTCTTATCTCTCATCTCTCCAATCACTCTTCCCCTAAAGCAGTGGTCCCCAACCCAGTCCTATGGGGCCCACCGGCCAGTCAGGTTTTCGGGATATCCCTAATGACTATGCATGAGATATATATGCATTAGAGATATCCTGCCAACCTGACTGGTTTGTGGCCCTCCAGGGCTGGATTTGGAGACCCCTGCCTTACACCTCTGTCATTTAAGATTGTGAGTGGGCAAGGTGCAGATGTCCAAGACATCAAAAAGGTTAGATAGAATTTGTCACAGTCCTCCTCACTTCTCACCACCACCAAAAAATTGTCTATTAGACATCTTTTTGGTGGTGGTGAGAATCGAGGAGGAATGTGACACATTCTATATACCCTTTCGATGTCTAGGACATCTGTACCTTGCCCACTCACAATCTTAAATGACAGAGGTGTAAGGCAGGGGTCTCCAAATCCAGCCCTGGAGGGCCACAAACCAGTCAGGTTGGCAGGATATCTCTAATGCATATATATCTCATGCATAGTCATTAGGGATATCCCGAAAACCTGACTGGCCGGTGGGCCCCATAGGACTGGGTTGGGGACCACTGCCCTAAAGCACTCTCAGCTGGTGTTCCCAGGGATCTGTTCTGGGCCCTCTACTGTTCTCTCTCTACACACAGTCCCTTGGTTTTCTCATTTCCTACCATGGATTTCAGTACCACTTTTAAGCTGATGATTCTCAAATCTACTCCTGATATTTTCCCGTCATTGCAGGCCCAGATCTCTGCCTATGTCTCTGACTTTACCAACTGGATGTCTCACCGCTGGTTGAAACTTAACATGAACAAAACTGAACTACTCATCTTTCCCTCTAAACCCTCCTTTCCCCTTCCTCCTTTTTCTATCTCTGTTAATGATACTCTTCTATTTCCTCTTTCCTCAGCCTGTAACCTTGGCGTGATTTTTGATTCCTCCCTTTTCTTCTCCTCTCACATACAACAAATTGCAAAAACCTGTCATTTCTTTATAACATTTACAAAATTTGCCCTCTCCTCTCTGATAACTGCTGGAACACTTGTCAACTCTTTAATTACTTCTCATCTTGACTATTGCAATTTCCTACTTGCAGGTTTCCCTCTGAGTCATCTCTCTCTCCTTCAATCTGTTCAAAACTCTGCTGTGTGATTAATCTTTTGCCAGCCTCATTTTGCTCATATGACCCCTTTTCTTAAATCAATTCATTGGCATTCCTTCTGTTTCTGTATCCATTTCAAACTCCTTCTTCTGACCTTTAAGTGCATTCCTTCTGCTGCACCTTACTTTCTCTCCTCTCCCTCTATACCCCTCCTCATGAATTCCACTCTTCTCCTGGCTTGCTCCTTTCTTTGCCCTTTTCTACCTCTGCTAACTCCAGACTTCGGTCCTTTCACCTCGCTGCTCCTTATGCCTGGTACAAACTCCTTGAATCTGTACATCAGGCTTCACCCCTGCCCCTTTTCTTATCTTTGCTAAAGGCTCACCTCTTTGAGGCTCCCTTTGGATCCTAATTCCTTGTTCCTTGTGTCTCCTTATCCTTCCCTATTATATCCTCTTTCTAACCTTTGACTTGTTTGTCTTGATTACATTGTAAGCTCTAATGAGTAGGAACTGTCTTCATCTGTTTGTACAGCGCTGCATATTCCTAGCAGTGCTTTATAAAGTTTATTAATAATAATAGTGATTTGCTACTTTTTAGATTGTCAAGTTGCCCTATTTACATAGCCCAGGTTCACCATTATTTGTTTCAATTCCTCCAAATTATCACCATTAAATACCCTTTATGGCTTAGTATCCCCCCCCCCCCACCCACTCCAACATCCTCCTCAGTAAAAGCCAAAGCAAAGAATATATTTTAAAGACACATTTTAGATAGTACATTGAGATTAGAATTGAGATGTTGACATTGGGAAGAGTGGCCTAGTGGTTGGGGCAAGTTACCTCAGGCCGGAGGGCCAGGGGTTCGAACCCTGTTAGAGGACAGCAACCTTGAGCTGGAAGGACTGGGGTTTCTAGTCCCACAGGTTCTCCTTATGGCCGTGGGCAAGCCACTTAACCCTCTGTTGCCTCAGAGATTGTGAGCCCTTTGGGTAAAAAGGAAACTATATATATACAGTACCTGAATGTACACTGCTTAGACTGGTAGAAAAGTGGTATATAAGCCTAGTTAAATTAATTAATAATAGTTGGAACATATTTGCTTCTGAGGGTATTTTAGAAATGGTTTGGCTTAATATGGAACTATTTCTAAAAATACATAGAAAGAAGTGCAGGAGCTGTTTTACAAAGTTACACATGAGAAAAATCAGCAGAGGAAACTTGGCAAATTACTTGTGCGTCTGCCGGCATTTTAGCACTTGCATGTGGATGTAAGCCAATTTGCAAACTTAGGGCTGCTTTTACTAATACTTAGTGTGTGCTATCTGCTGCATGACCCATCTTATATGTGTGAGGGAGCAGATGTACATTCCAACAAGGGGAATTTTGGGCCTACTGTGATGTAGTAGCTTCCCAACAAGCTATGGAAATAGATAGGGATCCGGTGGAGAGAACCGGTACTGCAAGAGAATGCAGGATTTTCTCTTCAGAGAGAAAAAAACACATGGCTAATCAGGAAACACAGCTCACCTCAGGGGAGGAGAGAAGCAAAGTCCCTGATTGGGCACGCCCAAGCAGGAGGCGGGCAGTGCAAGGCACGGGGAGCTTGTTAAGCACTCAGAAACAGAGAGAGTTGGAAGAAGAAGGAGGACGGGAACAACAAGGAGAAGAGGAAGAGGACCAGGTTCAAGTCCAAGACTTGGAGAGAGACCCACTAAGCAGCTGTGATTCACTAAGGAAGGATTTTGACTCAGGAAGCAGGTACCTGGGAGACTCAGGGGCAGAAAGAATCTTCTGTGACCAGAAGGATTCCAGAGCACTGAGAGACCCAAGGTTACAGCCCAGGCTTCTGGAGGACCAAGCAGAGCCGTGGAACAGAAGGGAGAGGGGCAAAGAATTCTCATGGAGGAAGCCTCAGCACAAGGTACATGGTGGGGTTGATACAGCTAGCAAGTGTAATAGTGTGAAGCCAGACAGAGTGAAAGCTGATTTTAAAAGCCAGGACAAAGTCAGTCAATATGGTGGCAGTTGGGTTCAGCATGAAAATTGTCTAAGCAGTCCCAGCTATTCTCACAGGCCAGCTGAAACGTTTAGCAGAGAAGCTAATAGGAAGAAAACAGCTGAGTCATATTGCAGAGACGTGAGCCAGGAGAAGCCTGACGATTCTACCTTTGAAGCACTCTTTAGACACTCTCCAAGCAGAGCTGAAGTTTTAACCCCGGCACTTACGTTCAGAGACAAGTGTGGGAGGGATACTTCCAGCACGCTGAATTGTTGTCCTAGTAGATACAGCATTCCTAATTATCCTGAGATAAGGAACTCAAACAAATATTTACCTGAAGAAGAAGCAGTTTATCAGCTTAGCCCAGGAAAGACGCAGGCTGAATTACTTCTTGAAGACTTCAGAGAATTTCTTGAGAGCAGAGCAATTCCTAGCTATAAGTCAGCACAGCCTGAAAACAGCTGTGAAGTGGAAATGCCACTAGTTTGTTCTCAGCCGTCCACTGTGCAAGACCAGCCCATGGATTGCTCAACCTGTCTCATTGAGAAAGTTATTTAAGGCAAAGCTTTAATGGTTATATGAAGAAAGATAACAGAAGTGACCTGAATGTTTGCATTGCTGAAAAGCTTATGAAAAGCGAATAAGTTAAAGCATAATTTGTTTGCATCTCAGAAGCACTGTTGTTTTGCCAGAATTTGTTTAGTAAAGCAAAGGTCACATGCCTACTGAATGTGAACCCCAGAAGATAAAGGACATTTAGCCCAGCACTGAAAAGCCTTGTTTTTCCTCATTCTTGTTTTGGCAATTTTTATCTTCTTTTGCGTCTGTTGCATTTTCAACCGCGGAGCGGGAGAAATAAAACCTCAAAGAAATTTTCTTTGCCTGCCTTACTGCTTGAGCACACACACAACTACAACCTCAACCCTGAAGGGCATCCAAGGCCACCCCCTCCTGAAACCCTCAAGGTCCAGGGAGCGGGTGCGTGGCACTACACATGCATTCCCTATATGTAATACACATGTAGAGTTTTGTCCCCCATGACCACGCTCTGTTAAAATGTCTCCATACTAAGGACATCTGCATGTAAATTGGACCCTTTCTAAAATGGCCATTTACATGTGGATGCAATTTACATGTGTATATGCCTGAATATTGTCAGACGGCTGCCTGGGTGAGAATCTTCACAGTCTTGGCAAGTGCATATATCTATATGATTTGCAAGGGATTGTGGGCAATGCAGTTCATTCACACCAGACACAGCTTCTCACAATAATTAGTTGTGCTTTTGGGTAAAGCCAATAAGATATTTATTTATGGGGTTATTTCTCCCAACACAGATATGCTTGGTAGCACATAAATCAGGTTACTTGCTTTCAGTGTTAAACTTGAAAAAACAAAATCAGGAAAACATTTTAACTTATCAGGCAATCAAAGCAAAAGAAATAAGACCTGGTTGGTAACAAACTGGTCTTTTCTGTAGGCTTTAGCTAATATTCTCTTAGCAATGTATCAAACAACAAACAAAAGCCACAAAGAAGAGAAAAACTGTTCTTTTCAGGTTAACTTCTTATATCTTCCCACATAGATTCAGAAGTGATTCTCCCAGAGCTCACAAGCAATTAGGTAAGGCTCAATTGCTAGCAGTTATCCAGCTGAAACCCCTTAGCTGGCTTGCTTTCTACTGCGTGGCTAAAAATCCTACTCAGGAGCTTTTCTGAGTAGATTAAAGAACAAGTTTGTATTTCTTTGTGATGGTTGCTGTACTTTATAACAGAAAATCACCAAAGGAGTTTAGACAGAGAGCAGTCCATGTAAACAGATTCTTCATCTGCTATCACCCCCTCTTCTTCAACAAGCATGGGTTCAATATCATGGATTGGCACAGATGAATCTCCCAATGGAGCACTTTCAGGAGAATACTTGTTTCCCTGCTGTCTTTCAAGGTTATAGCTAGGGCATAGATCAGTGTTCATACCTGAGCTTCCATTGCTGTTAGAGTTCCTCTCTGTATAGCCTGGCCAGTATGTAGTCCAGTTCTTATGTCCAGCCTTCCAATCCAGATCCCTGGACACTGGATCTCTCTTCACATACCTTCTGGCACGGGTCTTAGGGTCCCTTCCACGTGCAGCCGTCTCCCTCACAGGTACCGTCTGGAGATTCCTAGCTCTGCAGCACCATTCCTCTGGCTTTCCCCAGTCCAGTGGTGTATGCTGGCCCTTGGAATGCCTCCCAGTATACGTACTGCTCTGGACTCTTCTAGACCTCTCAAAGGCTTTTCTCCTCTTTCTTCCAAAGGGTTTCTTTCCCTCTCTGTCCGTCCGGTTTGGCTTCTGCTTCTGATGATCCTCCTGATGATGAAGATGATCAAGCTCAAGCTCAAGCTGCTTCTCTGTAGAATAAACTCTACCTTTATTCTGCTTAGATGAGTGCTCCTCCCTAACACAGCGCAGCTGTGCTGAATCAGGCCCTGCCTTTTGAGATGAGTGCTTAGGGATTACCTCATAGCCCTCCTGATTGAACACACGTTTCCCCACTTCAGCTCCTCTAATGGCTGTTGGAAACCTGGTACATTCTGGGACTGGTAGTCTTTTATGGGAAAATTCTGTTTTCTTATTTCTACCAGAACTGACAGGTTGCTTGTTCAGAGTCACTTCACCTTTCCTATAGCTCCTTCCTGAGCTATGATAAGCTTCCTTATCACAATATACATGTGTAAATCAAAATAACCCCCTTAATCTTTGTGCTATGGCCTAGTTCCCCCTGGCTGTCCATTTTACCCCTTCATCATTTAATGGTCCAGCTGACTCATTCAGTCTTCTTGCTTTAAGTGTACCTGAAAAAGGTTTTATGTTTTATTTATTTTTTGCTTCTACAGTATGGCATGTTTCTTTTCAAATTCTTTTTTGGCCCATCTGATCAGTGTTTCACATCTTACTTGCCAGCCCTCATGCTTTTTCCTAGTTTCTTCATTTGACTCCGCTTTCCATTTTTTTTCAAGAAATTCTTTTAGCTATAATAACCTTTTGCCTCAACTTTTAATTACGTCATCAGTCCTTGGGGTTTTTTTTTCTACTTTCAGCTGATGTAACCCAGTGGATCTCCTCTTTATGACCACAGTAACATAATGGCAGATAGAAACAGATATGGTTCATCTAGTCTGCCCAGTAGGATTGCTGAGGTAGACCCTGCAATGCAGTGTAGATTACTTTCCCTGTGCCTTTTTTTGGGTGAGGGAGGAGGGTGTTGTACCTGCTGTGCAGTTCAGGTTATTTTCCTGATGCCTTTGTTATTCAACAAACACAATATACTTTGCTCTTAAATCCCCAGCTTGCTGTGGGACCTGCAAGGCTGTCGTTCTTTCTGTGCCCAGTCCAGGACCCCTGCCCAGAGTCAGTATAACCATTAAGCAAACTAGGCAGTTGCCTAGAGCACCAGTGGTCCAAAGGCAGGCTATTGCTGCCCCTCTCCAGGACCTGCAGTGGCAGCATTGGCTTCAAACAGCCCTGCTTTGGGCATCGGAGAGAACGGAAACACAAACAGCCTGGCAGCACTAGAGGTTTAAGTAAGGACTGTTCAACGCCATTGCTGTCACTGCAGATCACTGAGAGGGGCGGCAGGGGTGGGAGTAGGGGGTGCAAGGGTTGAGGTTCTCCTAGGGTGTCTCATATTCTCTCCCTACCATATAGCCAGGGAACCTATTCACAGGCAAGTTTACTTTGATTCTGTCTTGCGGTTGATAAAGTGGCATCCATAGCTGCTGCTATTGCATTGATCTATCGCATTGCTGGCTTTCCTCTTTTGTGTTGCTTGATGATTTTCTCTGATCTTTCTCTTCACATGTGTCGTCCAAATTGTAGAAGTTGAAGTCCTGTCATCTGAACTTCTAAAAAAAAAAAAATAATAATAATAATTAAAAAGAAAAGCTTAGGTTTGATCTCCTCATTATAATTCAAAGGCATCAATTTTCTTTCTGTCTTTCTTCTTCACTGCCCAACTTTCACATTCACGTCCATAAGACTTTATTGAAACTAGCATGGCTTGGGTGAGTCTAATCTTTGTATGCAGATGCACATCTCTGCATTTGAGAATCTTGTCTAGGTCCTTCATAACCATTCTGCCAAAAGCGATGCGTCATCTGATTTCTTGACTGCTTGTTGTTTCTTTATTGATTATATTGATCCAAGCAGATTAAAGTTGTCTGCTATTTCTTGTCCATCAAGGAAGAAATTATTGATATTTGTCAGGATGTCTTCTTCATGGTAAGGTGCAGGCCCATTTTAAGACTGTTACTTGATCTTGGATAAGCAAATGCTTCAGATCATCTTCGCTTTCAGCCACTAACATGGGTCTCATACCTATCAGGTTCATTAATCACTGAGCATTATTTATGCCACAGTTCCTTGCCTCCAGTCATTTGCTTTTGGATCTTGATTCACCTGATCTCCTTGTTTCTTTACCTTTCCCCCTTGTTTTATCCCTGTCTACATCTTCTGTGTTGTCTGTCTGGACTAGATTGTAAGCTCTGATGAGCAGGGACTGTCTTTTACATGTCTGTGCAGTGCTGCGTACGACTTGTAGCGCTACGTAAATGCTCAGTAGTAGTAGTGTCACACTTCTATTTAATTTTCAATTGCATTTAAAAGGACTTAGCAGAGCCCCACCCAAAAATTCAAGGGTCCACAATCCAACATAGGACTATGTTTTGAACTTACCATTCTGTTGAGATCACCCAATATGTAGCCACCACACAACAATGCAGCCCAGTTTTTTTCTATCATAGAAGTGTTTGTCATTAGCATCCTAACATAGCTCCTGCGTTATCAGCATGCTGATAATGTTTGGGCCAGTGTACCACATGGCCCTCTCAATTTTCCCCATCTGTAAACCTTTCAGGCCACTAGAGTCTGAAAAACCAACCTGGAGTACCAAGGCTTGTGCTGCTAGTAAAGCCACTTAATCTTGGACTCCAACTGGCTTTGCTTTATAGCTAAGGGCTTCTTAAGATGACTAGTATAGAAATTAATATTCCCTCCCCCTCAGTACTGCCTTCAACATCTCCTGCCATATGATGAGGTCATAGCTGTCAGGAGGGTTAAATTCTATGTAATCAGACATAGGGGTCTGTTTACTAAGCAGCGCTAGTGGCTTCTCTGCAAAATCAGAGCCATGGCCGTAATGAATAAAATGGAGCCGCAGCTCCGATTTTGCACGGAAGCCACTAGCACTGCTTAGTAAACAGACCCCATAGTCTTGTATATCATACTCTGAATTGTGGCATAAATGATGCCCAGTGGTTAACAACAACTTTTAAATACAAAAATGTTGTATCAAATAGAAGGGTGTCCAGACTTTTCAACCTGTTCTATTCACATTTCTTAAAATTTTCAATCTGATAAAATCAACAAATAGTAACTATGCATTAGAATTTGCATAACAATGTTGTATTTAACCTCATACCATGTAAAAGTTGTCAGCATCTGTTCATATAGGGGTTATTAAAATGTATAATTTGACCAGGACTACTAAACCTTTTTGCAGACATCTGTATATTTTAAATATTCTTTAAAATGTGAGGGGGATTGAAAGCCAGCCTTTTCCTATTCAGCATGTATCTGGATGAAACCACTGATGTGGCATAGGGCCATCATCTACTAGTTTTTGTGCAATGTGTAAAAGTTGGTTCAATCAAGGAAGAACTTCTTTTCTGACAGCCACTTGTAACAACTAATAAAGACAGGAATATTTTGCAAAGTTGGACTGCTAATTGGGGGTAAGAAACTGGAGTTAATTTGTATTGATAGGGCACTTGGGAACGAATTTATGGGCCTGGTAAAAGCAGGAGTTCCTCACATTGCTGTCACATGCTGCATTGATACTTGCTTACTTCAAAACAGTACTGGCCCAAAATTTTAAGAACGTGTCCACTGCCATGCAGATTGTAAACTTCATATGAATTAATGCCACAAATCCATCGCTTCTTGAAAATTCTGTTATATCACATGGAAGTATACTGGTTTTCAAAAGGACAGGTTTTCATTTGATCCATGAAATTTGGACAGTGGTTTCCATGTTTAACAAAGAAAAAAAAAAGTCATGTCTGGAAAACTTGAGAATCCAGGATTTATCTGTGGCCTGACTTCGACTGACCTGAATTGTGTGAGGTTGGGCAGGAGTTAAAAGCATTTCTGTGTAAGTTTGTCCCGAGGAACATGTGGTTGGAGAAGGATAATTATATAAATTTTTAAAGGGTGGAAGGACTTCTCACGTGAAGAAATTTTCCAAATCACATCAGGAATGAAATTTTGACTCATTTGATTACCTTAAATGTAATTTTAAAATGTATTTTGACTCAGGAGATAAAGCATGATGCATGAATTTTATAATCCATTCTTCATTGATAGTGTCAATGATGATGACATGGCAAATGATTTAATAGATATGCAAGTCAAAGCAAAACAATTTACAAAGAATTTAGTGAAATTCTGGTGCTCGATAATGGAGGGATATTCTACTGCAAAGCGAGCTCATCTTCTTTGCCACAACTTAACTGAGCTGAAGTAGGCTTTCAGCATTAGCAGACATCAAAACAAAATTGAGAAATTAGTTTGACAGAGATGATATACGTGTTTCTGTATCAAAGACAGACCCCTGTTTCATGTTCTCACCGTGACTGTCATACTCAAGCTGGGGGAAAAAAAGCAAATGCTCCTGCAGCTGTGGTGAGAATTAATACAGCCATGGGAGCAAAAGAAAATAGCTCCTGCAGCTGTATTAATGTTCTGTACAGCCAGGAGAGTATTGGCTTTTGCTCCTGCAGCTGTGTTGCTGCAGAAAGGGGGGGGGGAGGGATGGCTGACACTTGGGCTGGGGGGGGGGTGGGAATCAGGAACTGGACTGGGTACTGGAAATTGACTGATACTGGGCCTGTGGGGACTGGAAATGGGCTGATATAGGGGCAGGGGTGGCTGAGTGATACTGTCAATAGGTTGATATTGGGAATGGGGGGCTGATACTGGGGCTGGGAACTGGGGCTGGCAATGGGCTGAAATTGGGGCTGGGGGACTGGAAATTGCGTGATACAGGGAGTGGGGGCTGGTGCTGGTAATGGACTGATAGTGGGGCTGGGGCTCATACTGGAAATGGACTGAGTGGGGCTGGGGGGGACTGGAAATGGGTTGATGTTGGGCTCATAGTGAAAATGGACTGATTTGGACTGGGGGACTGGAAATGGGCTGATGCTGAGGGCTGGTACTGCAAATGGACTGGGACTGGAAGGGAGCTAATTCCTAGGGGCTGTGGTCTTGGGATTGAAATGGGGCTGATGCTGGAAAATGCTAGGGTAAAAGTAGAAAAACAAGAGAGATGCTGCAGAAATGAGAAGGGAGATGAGGACAGATAATGCGGATTGGGGTGGGGGGTGGGAAGCAAAGCCAACCAAGGGAAGACTGAGAAGGAGGGGTATAATAATACATGCTGGAGTAAGGAGGAAAGACAAGATTAATGAATATTGGAAAAGGAAGTAAATGGGTGGGTACTAGGGAAGGGGAATAGAGGGCAGGTATTAGACACATAGGTTGTGGGAAAGCAGGTTCTCTGACATAAGAAATGCCATACTGGGTCAGACCAAGGTCCATCAAGCCCAGTATCCTGTTTCTAACAGTGGCCAGTCCAGGTCACAAGTACCTGGCAGGTACTCAAAGTCCACAGCTTCCACAGTGCTCTTCCTGGGGTAAGCAGTGTATTTCCCTGGTCCTCTAATCATGGTTTATGGACCTTTTCTCCAGGAACTTGTCCAAACCTTTTTTAAACAGGTGAAGACTCTAAGATTGGGTGAGAAAACAGAAGAAAGACTCTTAAAATAGTCTGGGTATTGGTAGTCAGGGTTTGGGCAGAATTTTGAGTGGGAACTTAAGAGTTGCTTGGGGTGGAATAATGGAGACTAGGAAATTGACCAGAAATTAAGATGACAGTGGGGACAAGCTGATTGGGTGAGGAATATGAGTAGGACTGTGAGACCAAATGCAGAAATACGGGAAGGAGAGAAGGTTTGAAGGACCTGGAGGGTTTGGGGGCAGTTGAAATTGATAGAATGCTATGGAGTGGATGAGAACCACAGGAAGGAACAGGTCTTCCTTGAAGTAGGTGAAAGGATAGAAATGGGAGAAGTGAAAGGAGAACTGGAAGCCTGGATGGGAGTAAGACATAAGAAAGGACCTGGAGGTGAAGTGTTAGGGAATGAGCTGGGGTTGGTAAAAGGGGGCAGTAAGGATGCTGGCAAAGGAATGAGACAGATGTGCAATGGAAGGACTAGGGAAGTAAGATTAGGAAATGGAGAGCTGGTAAGTAGGTGAACGGTGAAAAGAGGAAGACTGAAGATCGTAGGAAGGAAAAAGAGGAATAGAATGAAGCTATAGTTAGGTAAAACAAAATCACCAAAACAAACCCCCAGAAAAAATAAATAAAAATTCTCTTCTTTTTGTCGGATGTGTCCAGGAAAGGAACATAGTAGCAGAACTATGCCCACCACACAGTTACATCCATTTTATTATAAAACCAGAAAAAAACGTTACTTAGCTGGAAATTATTAAGTCGCAGGCTATTCAAGCACGCTTGGGCACACGCATAGGCACAGGCACGACGTGCACGTTTCGGGTTATTTCAACCCTGTTTCAAGTGCTGCCATGATCAAGTTCAACCGTCTTTGAAACGCCGAAATCAGCTGTTTTCGGCGTTTCAAAGACGGTTGAACTTGATCATGGCAGCACTTGAAACAGGGTTGAAATAACCCGAAACGTGCACGTCGTGCCTGTGCCTATGCGTGTGCCCAAGCGTGCTTGAATAGCCTGCGACTTAATAATTTCCAGCTAAGTAACGTTTTTTTCTGGTTTTATAATAAAAAAAGAGGAAGACTGAAGATCGTAGGAAGGAAAAAGAGGAATAGAATGAAGCTATAGTTAGGTAAAACAAAATCACCAAAACAAACCCCCAGAAAAAATAAATCAAAATTCTCTTCTTTTTGTCGGATGTGTCCAGGAAAGGAACATAGTAGCAGAACTATGCCCACCACACAGTTACATCCATTTTATTATAAAACCAGAAAAAAAATTTCCAGCTAAGTAACGTTTTTTTCTGGTTTTATAATAAAATGGATGTAACTGTGTGGTGGGCATAGTTCTGCTACTATGTTCCTTTCCTGGACACATCCGACAAAAAGAAGAGAATTTTGATTTATTTTTTCTGGGGGTTTGTTTTGGTGATTTTGTGTTAATAGTATAATTTGTCACTGAAGTTTGGGGTTTTTTGTTTATAGTTAGGTAAAAGGCAAATGAGAGAAATAGAAGGATCAATGTCAGCAAGAGATGTAGCGAAGGAAAGGAGAAAGAGGGAGTGTGAAGAAACAGAAAATGGAAATGGGATCTTGGGAAAGGACTTGGAAGAAAACCAAAAGGAGGATGTAGAAAAGAGAGATTGGGACCAACCCAACTGGAAAAATAAAAATAAGATGATCAGACTAGAAATGTACAAGAATGGCAGTTTTTAGAGAATAAAATATGTCCACTTTGAAAATGTGCTTTTTTTGTAGTTCATTACAGGAGGAAATGCATTCCTGTTTCACTTTCTTCTGTATTTCACAGCTTGGGTGTCTGATTTTGGGGTTTTCCATTTCAATGTTTGCCTTTTGTAGTTTCTTATTTTTTAATTGGTGATGGTCTGTGTTTTCCATGTGCAGCTGAGATAAGGGATTCTGTTACCATGTAAATCTCTCTAGGAATATGTAGTAGATCAGCTTGTTCTCTTTTTCCAATTAGGGGTTACTGGGGTTCTAGAATATTTGCAGTGCTAAATTTTCCATAGGTAGGGTTGGTGAAATTTGAGTTCTTGATACTGGTGTCGAGTAGCCATTTGCAGGGTTTTGTTATGATTTATTTATTTAACCAGTTTTATATACCACCTTATCCTGCAAGCAAAGTGGTTCGCAATATAACTTCTCATGGTACATTACAACATGTGTGTGAAAGGGGGGGGGGGGGGTAGAATTATATACAGGTGTACAAACTATTTACAGCTGGCTCTTTTGTGATTGTGCGCATGGTCCACGGGCTAAGATTAGCTTGTAGGTGAATGTATCTACTGCGTGTTCTAGATTGTTATGTGGCCGAAGTATTCTGTGAATAAGAGTCTTGAGTGCGTTGCAGAAATCCTTGATGTCTTTCATGGCTCTCACTCCTTCGGGCAGGGAGTTCCACAAGGTTGGTGCATTAAGTGAAGGCGCTCTTCTGGAAGTGGTATGGTTGGTTCTTTGATAGCTTGCTGGTGTGGCAAGCATTTTTTCCATGATGCACAATATCTAGCTGTGGAAGAAGATAGTGGTAGTGTGAGACTAGAACTTGAATAGAATCTTTTTGTATGTTGAGATATAAAGTTAAACACCCTAATTCTGCTCTGCATCTGTTGTGTGAATTTTATTGGTGAGTCTGGGAGTGTTCCATATGAATGAATAATTATGCCCTATCAGACGGCTATTCAGAGGTAATTAGGCATTTGCTAGCAAATGCATAATTAGCCTAATCATGTATTTTCAAAAAAATATACAGATATCAGGCTTTTAAATTGCAGAAAGGCCAGATATTATCTGTATACCTGTGGGGCATGTTAGGGGGAAGAGTAAGGGTAGGCCAGAAAATTATCCAAATAATTCAGCTACTATTCAGGTAAGTTACATGTTTAGGTCTGCAGAATATCAGGCCTAGCCTAAAGAGATAATACAATGGCCACGCCATCACTCAGTATATTCAGCATGCCAACTTTATGGATAGTGATGCAGATTAGAGATTAAGTTAAATGGGAGTGTGGCTTTAACAAGCCAGTGGGCTGAAAATTTACCCGTTTGTGCAGCTTGCATTGCAAGATTGGACCTGAGTGGGGGAGGTGCAGAAGCAAATGTTGGCTCGGGGTGCTACAACCCTTTGAGCCGGCCCTGGCTTTGAAGTTGCAGCAGTCAACTTACTATGCTCATTTATGCAAATTTCTTGCTGCTTTGAATTTGATTTTCTCCATGGTGGACCACAAAATTTATGAAAACTATTCTGTGTACTTGTGTTTTTTCTTGTGTTTTTACTTCCACCTTTATGAAAATATAAATGGGGGGGGGTGGTATCTTAAGTGCAAAAAAAAGTTAGATTGTGTTATCCCATTGACCTTCAAAATCAATACAAAAGCCAATTTTCATAATCATTTGTCAGCCACCAGTATGAACTAGCAACAGTTGATCATATTAGCGCCATTCCTTGGTCTCAAATCTGCGTTTTGGGGGACAACCCCCCCCCAGAAAGCCAGTTGTTTGAATGTAGGAGCTATCTATTTTGTGATAAGCTTCTAGCTCAGACTCCTCATTGATTAGTTGTCTTTGGAGTGGGGGAGTAGCCTGTGGTTAGAGCAGTGGACTGAAGATTGGAGAAGCCAGGTTCAAATCCCACTGTCACTCCTTGTGATCTTGGGCAAGTCATTTAATCCTCCATTGTCTCGGGTACAAACTTAGATTGTAAGCCCTTGAGAAACAAGAATACACCTAGGGACATATTTACTAAACCATGTTAGTCTTTTGCAGCTAATGTGCCATGATTATGCAAATAGCGCCATGTTAGCTGAAAAAGCCATGCATTGTATTTTGCACAGCATTTGGCAAGCGCTATCTACTGCATTAGCAGCTAAAGCGATGTAGTAAACATGTCCCCAACTGTACCTGAATATAACTCATCTTGAGCTACCACTGAAGAAGGCACGAGCTAAATCTAAAATCTATTTTTTTTGAAATCTAGTCTGTCACTTAGAAAGTGTCCAAAGTGCAGTAGAAGTTTTCAGGAGGATGAAGAATGCACTTAAGGGGGCATACTTAATGCATGCAGCCTGCCCCTTGTTTGCTAGTTACTATGGAGGGCCAGCGGTTCAATTCCCACCTGGGGACAGCAATCTCAGGCCGGAGGGACTGGGGTTTCTAGTCCTATAGACACTCCTTGTGGCCTTGGGCAAGCCACTTAACCCTCCATTGCCTCAGGTACACATAGATCGTGAGCCCTTTGGGGACGAGGGAATGTATCCAGTACCTGCTTATAGTGATTGTAAACCGCTCTGATGCCCTTCAGCCTGGGCAGTATATCAAGAAATTGCATAAACATATGTTTTTTTTTTTTTGCAGGTGGAACTGCTTGGATATAGTGTACCACTGAAATGGATTTCACTAGGTAAACAAGGAATGATGGTGTCTTTGCCTCTACTGAATGGAGCACAATTGCCATGCCGGTGGGCCTGGGTACTAAAGCTTAGTCATGTTGTATAATGCTTCTGGGCTTGTTTGTCAATGCTCTTACCCTGAGTAACGCTAGTCAAACCTTATACTGCAAAAAAATCTTTACATAATATTTTAAATAAGGGAATACATGTTTTGTATATAACGATGGAGCTTTTATTAAAAATGATGCCAGTGGAAGTTTCCTTAGTTTTAAATAATATTGAATGAAGGTGACAATTAATTATTTGGGTTAATTTGCCATTTTCTGCCTACCAGGACTTTTATCTTGTTTTCAGATATACACTAGTATGTAAGACAAATTACAATGATGTTCAGGGAACTGTTTTAGATGGTGGCAGACCATCTGTAATTACAGTTCATTCTATTGGATTATTACAAGGGGTTGTTAGATGCGCAAGTTTTTGAACTACACCAAAATAATAGAAATTAACATAAGCTTAATCTGTCACTTAAAAATAATTTAACTTTCTTATCATGACAAAGACATTTTAATAGTTGACAAGCAGAATATAATCAGGCACACAAGTGCGTGATATCATTTATAGTGGTCTCCTCAGTTTTCTTAAATTCTCCCTAATAGTTTTTTTCCAACAAATTGCTTCAGAAAAACTAAAAAAGGAGAAATTTTCTTTGTTTAGTTTTTCTTTGTGATGTCTCATGCTAAGCCTATCTTCAGATCATGCATGGAATGTGCAAGAGATCCAGAACTTTCTACCCAAAAGAGTGATATGCTTGCATTTCAGTTGCAGCTAGGCTGAATGCAAACATTGCATGATAATGTCCATGTGAACATAGAAAAAACATCTTCAGTCTTTGAACACTGCAATGTAAAGTAGAAGTTCCTATTGGTGTGAAGGAAGACAGTAAATTTGCTCAAAGACTGGTGGATTCTGCACAGTCCAGTAGATCCTTATCTACCTATATAGTCTTCACTACTCCTCACAGTGACTTCAAAAGTCCATTCCATACCATTCTTGCGGCACTGGATCAAGGAGGCCTTTGCCTCCCTTTCTGTGCCAAACCGGCTGGTTCCTGAGGGTTTGTATGTGTATCCCCTCAGACATTTGTCAAGTGGCTAGATGGACATCACTTCCCACTTTTGTCAAGCATTACTGCATGGATGTCCACACTCGGGCGGACATAGTCATTGATACAAAAGTCTTAAAATCTGCCTTTTCTTTTTCTCACCCAGTGGAGTTTGTGTTGGTACATCCCACTTGTCTGGTCTGATCTAGCAAGACGATATGGAAGGTGACATGTTACTTATCGGATGTCCTTCCCTTGTGTACTGCTAGACCAGTCCAGGCTCTGCCCCATGACCTAGTTTGGTCTGCTGTTTCTTTGTGTTTGGACTTGCAGGCATATATTCTCTCGACAGTTCTTCTGTCTGAAAATTATCCTGTACATAGTTGTGGTTCCTTGTTTTGTTGAACCTTGTTATCCTCGCTGAGGTTGTGTGCAGTCAAGGATTTTTCAGCACATGTTTGAGTATGAATACTGAAGTGCCCTTAGTTGCATCTGTGATTATAGCAGGATGAGGTCATAAGAAGCCTCTGGAATTTTTTTGACTCCCCTCTGATAGGGGGATACAACTCAAATTGTCTGGACTGTTCTAGCAGGACTCGAGGAAAGGACATTATCCGGTAAGTAAAATGTCACTTTCTCCAGGAACAAGTAGGAAGTCAGTCCTCACATATGGGTGTCAGCACATATGGAGCCCATGCAGAGCATTTCCCCTGCTTTCAAAGAAAGCCTTTGGGAATGCCACCACACATGCGTGATCCCCTTCCTGCCCAAGGGTGCCATCTTACTCGGTCTCCCTTTTTCCATGGAGCCCTTCGGACGTGTGTCTCGTCCCTGGAAAAAGTTCTCTATTCCAACCAGTTTTTTGCTTCCGGCCTTGGCCGGTCCTCTTTCCGCCTCTCGAGCACCTCTGCTTCGGCCCTGGTCTCAGATTTTTTTCCTTTTTGCATTTCACCACACTTTGCGCTCTTTTTAAAAGCTGGCTGCGTCAAGGGCCTTTGACCTCGCAGGGGTCCTTTTTCCCCCCAATGGTCTCCGGTTTTAAGAAATGTGATAGGTGTTCAAAAAACATGTCACTCATGGACACCCATGACTCTTGTCTCAGGTGTCTAGGAGTTGACCATGACCTGGAGCTATGTGCCCTCTGTAAGATGTCCTCTAAGGCCATCCAGAGTCATAAGCAGAAGCTAGATCTATTCCATAAGGCAGCCCTGGTATCCCCGGTTGCCTCCCGTTCTTCGGCCCCGTGATCCCTGGAATCTCCAAAGGACCTTCCCTGGGCCTGGCGGCACTCTGACCAGGGTCGCCTGAATACGAGCGGAAGAAGGCGGCTGCGAGGACTCTGTCGGGGGCACCAGATAAGCATGGAAGGTCATGTGCCTGGTCTCTCAGCCCCCTCGGCAAACTTTGGATTCAGAGAAGGAGCGGCTTAGTACGGTACCTCGAACCGATCCCTGGTCTCCCGAGGGTCACCCCAGCTAGGAACCCCTCTTCTCCTTGACAACTGACCCAGTCACCCTGACGTCTGTGTCACAGGGCCCACTCCCAAGTGGGAGGCCTGAATGCTGACCTTGGAGTGCAGAGTTTTTGCATTCCTCACGGCCCAGTAGGCACTGGTGCTCTGGCCCCACCAGCACGTGCCTCGAAACCGCAGGGACCTCAACCCCGAGAGCCAGAAGCCTTATGAGGATCTTCAGCGTGGGTCTTGATCTCCATCCCGGTCCTCGGGCGCGAGATCTTCTCGGGTGAGTGGCTCGGCAGGCTTTGGCTTCGGCTTCAGGATCCCAGCACAGGTCACCGACCCATCTCTAGCTGCCCGACCTTGAGTCCAACATGGACTACTCAAGAGTGGGAGTCTGACAGGGAGACCTCCCCTCAGACCGACCTCTCCACTGACCCGGATGTGGCGGTCACCTCCCAAGGACACCACCTTTCTGGAGTTCATCTGGGACATGGCGTGAGCCCTAGTGCTCGCCAGAGTTGGAGGAGGAACCCCGCCTGGAGGGGCTCACTATTCTTCAATATGAAGCCCCTTCAAAAGAAGCTCTCAGGGCTGGTTCCTCCCATTCTGAACAGACTCCTTCTCCGCATTTAGGAGACCCCGGCCTCTGTCCCTATCATGAGCAAGCACCTGGGCGCTATGTATAGGGTTAAGCGGGGCCTGGGGTTTCGGAATGCCCAGCTTCCTTGTTTTGTTGAACCTAGTTATCCTTGCTGAGGTTGTGTATAGTCGAGGATTCTTTAGCACATGTTTGGTATGAATACTGAGGTGCCCTTAGTTGCATCTGTGATTATAGCAGGATGAGGTCATAAGAAGCCTCTGGAATTTTTTTGACTCCCCTCTGATAGGGGGATACAACTCAAATTGTCTGGGCTGGTCTAGCAGGACTCGAGGAAAGGACATTATCCGGTAAGTAAAATGTCACTGTCTCTAGGTTACAGCACCAGGCCTTCCTTGGCTCAGCACAACTTTCTTAAAGAGATATCTTTGACTTAATTTATGTCTAACATTTAGCTTTCTCTACAGCACTAGGGATACATCATAATCTTGGTGCAGAGGTCTTCTCCAAACACAGAATTCCACTAGCTTCTGCACAATCTGTCCCAAACAACAAACCCCCAGCTACAACACAGAACAGAGGATTCAGCACCCTTAAAACTCATTTGCTCTTTCGCAGTTAGACTGAAGAAGGTCCTTATTTATTTATTTATTTTACAGTGTGGTAAGCTGGTCAACACTGAGCCCTGGCAGATGTCCTGATAGTCTATCAAGCTGTAGGATGCTTCCTGTTCTCTGCCTGCACAATGACTGTCTAAAAGTGTGGCTCCTCCCACCTCTGCTTCATTATTAGTTGCAGTAGTAGATAAGTTTTCAGCAGCTTTGTTATGTCTATCATGCTTTCATACAAAGAATGTTCAATGACTAAGAGTTATATAACTCCCAGGAGTGTTTTATAAGATCTAGTACCAGACACAACACTGTACTCTGTCCACAGGGGAACACCTGTGCAGAGGGATGCACACACCTCTCAGGTCCCAAGAGTCTCCCTTTTATTCTCCTCAAATTCTAAACTGCAAGGGGGATATTAACGGCTACCTTAATTCCCAAAATCAGAGGTCTCTCAAAGTGGCCTAGAAGACATCCCAAACGCTGGTCTGGATTTCATTCCATGGCTATCATCTCCTGACAAGGAGTTTTGACTGGGAACATTGGCGAGCTTATCCTGGACCCAATGTTCGAGATCTGATGACTGTGAGCAGCAATGCCCACCGCAACCACCTGAATGACTGATTCAAATGCATCATAAACGGCCCTTCTCCTATACTTCGAGCAATCCTTGCTCCCATTGACCAGGCTGCAGAACCTTTCAAGGTGCTCTGGGGGTATCAGAACAGAAAATTCACTGATGTCCCCCATAACATCCTTAAGGAACATGACCACCACCATGGACCTTTGGTAGCACCGTCTGCCAAACCCATCGAGGGTGTAGGCTTCCCGGCCTAAAGGAACAGGTGAGTGCATCTTAGAACTCTTGGTTCTATGCAAGGCTGATTTCACAAATGGGGCAATTGTGACTTCTCGAATCTAGGGCTCTTTTGAACCTGGTACATTGAGTCCAGGCATCTGTTAATGGCGAGCACTGTGAATGTGTTCTTTCGTATTCAAAAGAGCAGGCTTTGGAGGATGCGGTGCACCGGCACCATGACTGCCTCCTTTGGTGGTGATGGATATTGTAAAATTTCCAGTTCACTGTTCCTCTTCGGCCTCGAGAGTGAAAGGGAGAACCTTAGCTATATCCCTGACAAATTTGTGAAACAAGATGTCCTGCAGCAGGGACTTGCGCCTTTCATAGGGAAGTGAAGGGCCTAAGGGGATGTCCTGGTGCTGCTCCAGAGACTCCTCTTCCATCTCCCACCCATTGGACTCTGAGTCCATCAGGAAATCAAAATAGCACCGGACCTCCTCCCGACATCTATGGTGCTTGGGTAGGGACTGTGAGGTCCAGGGTGCTTGATGGTGATGTGGCGGAGCCTCGGAATTGGAGGCACTGGTAGGAGATATGGAATTCGAGCACATACCCAACTGCCCCCCCTCAGGCCGGGTAGGGCATGGGTTTCCAAAAATGGCTGCACTACCACCAGTGTGGCTGCTGCAGATAGAAGGACTGTCACTGGCATAGAGATAGCCAAGATCGCTGCCAAGCTCCACTCGAGAGCTTGCATATGCTCAGCCAACACTGCCGTCTCAAACTGTCAGAACCAGAGTAGCCACCTCAGTCACAGACTCCAGCACCTGTGGCAGGAACTTCTCAATGGTGAGGGCATCAGGAGACTGCCGGCAGACCTCCATGGCCTTTGGAGATGACTCCTCCCATGTGGACAGCTTAGTAGGCTACTCCTGGCCATCACCCATGGAGTCACGTTGAGATAGGCTTTGGTGGTTCCCATGGAGTTTACCCCAGCATTGGCCCCCCACATTGACAGGGTTGAAGACCAGTCCCTCTGAGAATCCATCCCAAGATCAATGGACACCCCCTCCAGTCCATGACACTGTGGCCCCTAAGCATGGGCGCCACGCAATGCCAAAACCTCAGCAGATCCTCTCGAGGACATTGATGCTGATGCCAGAGCCAACGACCTTGACTCAAATGACCTGAAGAGAGACTCACACTGTTTCTCTTAGTTTTTAAGCCCTTCTTTGTCATTTGTAAACACAGACTACAAGAAGAGGGCTCATGGTTGGACTCCGAGGCACTGAATACACCAGTTATGATGGTGCAGGCACACCAGGTGCATTTCTTAGATCTGCTGACCAGATTAGACATGTTGGGGAAAATGACCTCTGCCAAATCGAAGGATTCCAAAGTCCTAGCCAGCCAGGGCATGTGTGGGAAACCCCCCCCCCCCCTGCATTGAAGAAGAAAAAAAAAATCAAGAAAAACTAGAAAGGGAGCGGTGCAGACAGTCGACGCCCCCAATGAAGGCGGGAAGGCTAGCAGAAGAAAAAACAATTACTATTAGCAAAAAAAACCGACCCACAAGGGGACCAAATGTGCATCTAGTCTTTGGAAAAGCATGCTTCATCTACTGGGCTCTGCGGAAACGAGAAGACGGCTCTGGTGGGTAGGAAGGCAGATGCACGTGTGAGGGCGCTCCCGAAACCTTCGCTTGGGCTCAGTCAATGATGTCACTCATATGCGAGGACTTCACTCCTGCTTGTTCCCAGAGAATATCATCATAGCATAATATTCCACACTTTATTCCTAAATTCCTGCCAAAGGTAGTTGCTTTTCATCTTAATGAAGAAATAGTGCTTTATCCTAAATGGTACAAGCATTGTTAATAAGTTCAATTACTGTTATAATGTAAAGTTGCTTGTTATGTTCTATGTAAACCGCCTTTGATCGCTGGAAGAGGCGGTATATAAATCCTATAAAAGAAGTCTGTACACATACTGGGACTGTTAATAAGCTCTTGCTTACTCTCTGAAAACCCCCCTAGAATCTATCAGAAAATCTACCAACGCTATTTATCTTATCCCAATTGACTTGGCATTCCAGTAGCAAAATGGAACCTAGTTTTGAGGGCTAGTTATTAAGGTTTGATAATATTAATGCATGTTATTACTAAGTAGGTCTCACTGAATAATATGGGATTTGTGCTAAAATAATGTGCTATTCAAGTTTTGGACATCTTCAACTGGGCATGCATATATTCTTGCCTGATTTCAGAAATGCCCTGCACATCCTGAGCCATGCGAAAGGTTATACCTGCACCAGGAAAGAAATAGGCATTGGAAAAGTGCTTGTTTGCTAGCCAAACATCTGTAGAGTGTGGAGAAGGTGGTATACTCATATCCCATATATTTTCCATGTTCACAATGAACACTGATGGGGAATGAGGGCTCTTGTTTTTGCTATGCAATGTAGCACGTGGTGGATGTCTCTGTTTTTATTTGTTGTTAAGTGTCGTCGAGTCTGTGTCAACTCATGGTGATCTTCTGGATAGTAATCCTAAATTGTGTTCGGTCATTGTTGATAGAGTGGCACACATAGCTGCTGTTATTGTATCAATCCATCTCAATGCTGGCCTTCCTCTTTTGTGTTGACTAAAGCATGATGTCTTTCTTGAATGATCTCTCTCTTTGCACGATGTGTCCAAAGTATGAAAGTTGAAATCTTGATCTCCAGGAACAAGCAGGAATGTAGTCTTCACATATGGGTATCGTCGGTACCGACGGAGCCTGCGTGGGAACGCTCCCCAGCGTCCAATAGGAAAGCTTTGGGGAGCATCCCACAACGCCCGCATGATGCCTTCCCGCCTTTCCCAACTGTCCCTCTCCAGTTCTTCGTTTTCCACGGAGCCGATAGGTCACACATCCTGTCACCGCAGAAAAACATCCCTTCTATTCTTCTTTTTTGTGGTCATATCTGCCTTCCCTCGACGCTACACTGGTACCACTGGTTCTTCTTTCTTTTTTTCTTAAAAATAAAAAAACCCACAACTTTTTCCATTAATTTTCTCTTCAGGTGCCACGCACCATTTTGGGCACTAGGCCCAACTTTTTCCTTCAAAATGGAAAAACACGTCTTCGGTTTTAAAAACTGTTGCAAGTGTGGCGGTACATCTCCGTCACCGACACCCATGAGTGGTGCCTCAAATGTTTAGGTCCTGACCACTCTATTTCAGAGTGTGTTGCCTGTGGGATGATGTTGAAAAGGGGCCGGCAAAACCGAGCTGCTAAACTTAGCACCCTTTTTCCCTCCGATGCAGCCTCCGTGGCATCAACATCTTCCAGGGCTTCGTCTTCCTCCCATGGATCTCAGGTAACTAAACATAAATCTAGCTGGTCCTCAAAGGGTAGATCTCCTTCAAGACATCGAGATACCTCTGGCGTTGCCCTTGAGGGACTTTCACTGGCAAAATTGCTCTGGCGGGAGGCTTTGGCTTCCAAAGCAATAATGGGGCTCCAGGATGTTCGAGAGGCTTCAATCTCGGCAGAACTACTGGTGGCCATGCTCTGGGGTGCCGGCTGCTTCATCCGGTACCGATACCCAAGCATTGGCAGCAGAGATTCTTGGCTATTGAACACAGTCTGGCGGGTCTTCTCACGACCACGATGCCCCTGAAACCGCTTCAGACAACTCAACCGGTACCGGCACCGACTGCATCAACATCGGCAGGTATTCTACTGGGATTGAGTCATGCGTGTTTATCCGGCATCGACAGGTCAGTACCAGACCACTCCGATGCGGACTTTGATCGGTACCGGTACCGTGCCTTGCACGATCACCCGGATCGGAGATACTTCGAATCCTCGGATGAGTCTGAAGACTGAAAGCTCTGCCGATACCAGAGTACTTCTTCCTGAGGATTCTTCTTCTCCTCAGCATAGGATGTCTCCACCAGAGGATATGTCCTTTCAGGACTTTATCCGAGATGTGGCCCGATGTCTTTCCATCACAGTGGCTCCTGAAAAAGAGCCTAGGGCAAAGGAATTAGAAATCCTACAATACCCTAAAACTCCCAAGGAGGCAGCTACCTTACCTATTCATGAGATCTTGCGTGATCTCATGTTAAGGATGTGGGAAACACCTCTAACCATATCTTCTCACTCTCGAAGACTCGACACCATGTATCGAGTTCCTACTTGTCTTGGGTTTCAGAAGACTCATTACCACACCATTCCATGGTGGTGGAATCAGCTATGAGAAGGATAAAGAGTGCAAAAAGGCATGCATCTAATCCTCCAGGACGTGAGTGTAGGACTCTTGACGCCTTTGGGCGTTGATGCTTCCATGCTTTCTGCTAGGATCAGTTCCTATATCTTGTATATGGGAATGTTCCTTAAGCTCTAAATCTCCTGTGACCTACTTATGAGCCCTCTCCTTCCTGATAAGAGGCAAGATTACCTCGCCCTTGTCAAACATGCTCAGGATGTGTCCAAGTTTGTGAATCGTGCAACATTTGACTGCTTTGAGTGCATAAGCAGAACCTCTGCCATTGCCATAGGTGCACGTAGGATTGCCTGGCTCCAGGCATCTGACTTGGAAATTTGGGTACAGGATAGACTAGGGAATATTCCTTGCACAGGAGAGAATCTCTTTGGCAAAAATTGGCAGGGAAAAGCTAATGAGATAGATGCTGACAATATCACTTTGGATAGATTGTCTAAATCTACAGCTGATCCTGTGAGGAAAAATCCTCTAAGAAACCATTCTTCAGTAAGAAGAGGTTTTATCCCTCCTATACCCAAGCAGGGACATCGTTTAGGTCAGTCTGCCCAAAAGGGACAGCAGCAACAACCTAGGCAAAGAAAGACAAAAGCAGCTAAGCCTCAACCGGCTTGGCAGACTCAGCCTCCACAGGGGCTTTGATTCCTATCTAGAGAACTTTGCCTTCCTGGCCCTGAACCCTCCACCATCTCAGAAAGGTTATGTCATTTTGCCCCCAGATGGGGTCTGATAACAGCAGAAAATTGGTCTCTCTTGTAAGAGAGGGGTACAAGCTTCATTTCCTCAGCATGCCCCCTCCTACAATGGTAAGACAGTTCAATTCTCAGACCTCTCTCAACGACCAGTTAGATCAAGAGGTCACTGTGCTCCTTGCTCAAGGGGCAATAGAAGAGGTACCCGTTCCCCAACGGGGTACAGGGTTTTACTTCCCCTATTTCCTTATTCCAAAGAAAACAGGAGGACACAGACCCATTTTAGACCTCAGAGAATTCAACAAATTTCTGTTCAAAGAGAAGTTCAAAATGATTTCTCTAGGAACTCTGCTGCCATACCTTCCAGAGTCAGGATTGGCTTTTTCTCTAGATCTCAAGGATGCGTACACTCATGTTCTCATCCACCCAACTCACCAAAGGTTCCTTCGCTTTCTGTTTCTAGGGAAGCACTACCAATACAGGGTTCTTCCCTTTGGCCTGGCCTCTCCACCAAGGGTGTTCACAAAATGCATGGCTGTGGTGGCAGCATTTCTCCGCACCCTGGGAATATTCGTCTTCCCTTAGACGACTGGCTCATTCGAGCCCCTTTAGAGCCAGAGGCCAGGGTTGCTCACTCTTGCACAGTGCGCATCTTTCAGTATTTGGGACTTGTCATAAACTTCCCAAAATCCAACCTTGCTCTCACTCAGTCCCTAGAGTTTATAGGAGCTCTGCTGGATACCAGACAGACAAGGGCCTATCTTCCATAGCCCCGCTGCCTTCGCATTGTGGAGTTAGCTTCCCAAGCAGTGCTAAAACCTCACCTCACTGCTTGGGAAATGTTACAATTGCTAGGGCACATGGCATCCACCATGCATGTGGTTCCTTATGCTTGCCTCCATATGAGGGCAGCCCAGTGGACTGAGGCGTCAGGTTGCCTGCCAGACAAAATAGTAAACTCAGATCGCCTTATTTTGTCCCTCGAATGGTGGCAGTCACCCCAAAACCTTCTGGTGGGGTCTCCCTTTCAGCAACCCCCACCCCAAGCCACTCTAACAACAGATGCTTCACAGGTGGGTTTGGGAGCCCACCTGCAAGGCCTCTCTACCCACAGAATGCCTATCTACACATCAGTCTCCTGGAACTCAGAGCAATCTTCCTTGCTCTTCGAGTATTCCACACCCAGCTCAGCTACAAGACAATCCTAGTTCAAACGGACAGTCAAGTAGCCATTTTCTATGTGAACAAGCAGGACGGAACATGCTCTCTGTCGCTGTTCAACGAAGCTTTGCGACTATGGGCCCTCGCCAGAGAGCATCAGTTTCATCTCCTTGCGGTATATCTTCCAGGCATTCAAAACTCTTGGGCAGACAGACTCAGTCGAGTTCTGCTTCCACAAATGGTCTCTCCATGCAGACTAGGTGGCCAAAACTTTTCAAATTTGGGAAACCCCGTACATAGACCTCTTTGCAAGTCTGCTGAATTCCAAACTTCCCCGGTTCTGTTCCAGATTTCGGGCTCAGGGTTGTCAGGCCAGGGATGCTTTCCTCCTCCATTGGGGTCAGGACTTCCTGTATGCCTTTCCACCCATTCCCCTAATTCCCAAAACCCTGTTCAAGCTTCAGAGAGACAGAGGTCATATGATTCTCATAGCTCCATGTTGGCCACGGCAGATGTGGTACCCTCTGCTCCTACATCTCTCTCAAGCTCCACCTCTGGAGTTAAGATCTCCTCCAGATCTCCTTTCTCAAGAGGACGGGATGCTGTGGCATCCCAATCCCCAGTCTCTGCATCTCATGGCCTGGTTGCTGAAAGCCTAGAACTTCACGGTCTTAACCCTCTTGCGATACCTCTGGAATCATTACTGGAGTATCTCCTTCATTTATCAAATGCAGGGCTTAAGACCAATTCAGTGAGAGTTCATTTGAGTGCTATTGCAGTTTCTTTCAAGCCTCTAAATGGACAATCTATTTCCTCTCATAGCGAGATTTATGGGAGGCCTTCTTTTAACTAAGCCTCCCATTAAGCCACCACCGGTGGCATGGGACTTAAATCTGATTCTTGGGCAGCTCATGAAATCGCCCTTTGAATCATTGGCCACTATCTCTTTGAAATTCCTTTCCTGGAAGGTCATCTTTCTTATTGCAATCACATCAGCACGTCGCATCAGTGAATTGCAAGCGTTGGTGGCGGATTCTCCTTATACAAGGTTCCATCATGATAAGGTAGTCCTTAGGACTCATCCACACTTTATGCCAAAGGTGGTCTCACCTTTTCATTTAAACCAAGCCATTTACCTTCCTGTTTTCTTCACAAGGCCTCACACCTCAAATGCAGAAAGGAATCTTCATACTTTGGACTGTAAAAGGGCTTTGGCCTTTTACTTGCAAAGGACACAGCAACATAGAAAGTCCTCTCAACTCTTTGTTGCTTTTGATCCTAGTCATTTGGGACTTCCAGTCTCCAAAAGAACACTGTCCAGCTGGATTGCACAGTGTTTTTCTTTTGCCTATGAGAGTAAGAACCTTCCTCTTGAAGGCCATGTCACAACTCACAATTTGAGAGCCATGGCAGCCTCAATGGCTCATCTTCACTCTGTGTCTATCGATGACATCTGTCGAGCAGCTACTTGTGCTTTGGTACATACCTTCACAGCCCATTACTGCTTGGACAAGGACTCCCACCGGGATGCCTTGTTTGGTCAGGCTGTTCTTCAACACCTGTTCCATACTTAATCAACTCCTACCCACCATCCCTGGTAGGATGCCAGAGATCCATGGGGGGAAGTGGAGCCCTTTCACGAGGGCACACAACTTCTGGGGCCTTCTCCCTGGCATTTGCAGCTAGGGAGTCCCTCATATGTGAAGACTACATTCCTGCTTGTTCCTGGAGATAGCATAGTTACCTGTAACAGGTGATCTCCGGGAACAGCAGGAATTTAGTGTTCACAACCCACCCATCTCCCCTAGGAGTTGTCTCTCTATCTTTCTCTCTTTTCCTCTCTCTTTTGTCTCAGCTTTAAACTCAACTGGAGAGGGACAGTTGGGAAAGGCGGGAAGGCAGCACGCGGGCACTGTGGGATGCTCCCAAAATCCTTCCTATTGGACACTGGGGAGCGTTCCCACGCAGGCTCTGTCGGAACCGATGATACCCATATGTGAAGACTAACTTCCTGCTGTTCCTGGAGATTACCTGTTACAGGTGAGTAACTATGCTTTATCTGAACTTCTAAAGAAAGCTTAGGTTTGATCTCTTTTAGTATGCACTGGTTTTGTTCTTTGAGCAGTCCATGCTATACACAGTATTCTTTGCCAGCACCATAATTCAAAGGCATCAATTTTCTTCCTATCCTCTTCACTGTCCAACTTTCGCATCCATATGATGTTATTGAAAATACTATGGCTTGAAAGAGTTAAATCCTTTGTATGGAGAGAGACATCTCTGCTCTTGAGAATCTTGTCTAGGTCCTTCCTAGCCATTCTGCCAAGAGCAATGCATAGTCTGCTTTCTTGACTGACTGTTGTTGCTTTATTGATAGTTGATCCAAGTCTGTTAAAGTTGTCCACTATTTCAATTTCTTCTCCATCAGCAATGCACTTATTGATTTTGCCAGTTATTGGGATCTTTGTCTTCTTTACATTAAGGTGCAGGCCTATTTTAAGATTGTTCCTTGATCTTGAGAAGCAAATGTTTCAGATTGTCTCCACTGTCAGCCAGTAAAGTGGTATCATCAGCATAGTGAAGGTTGTTGATGAATCTCCCACCAATCTTCACACCTCTGTTGTCTTTATACAGTCCTGCTTCTCTGATTTGTTCTGCATATAAATTAAACAGGGGAAAGTATACAGCCTTATCATACACCTTTTCTGATTTTAAACCATTCTGTTTCTCCTTGTTCCATTCCAACTGTTGCTTTTTGATCAATGTAAAGGTTATGCAAGAGAATGATCAGGTGTTCTGGTATACCCATGCTTCATAATGTGGCCCGGAGTTTTTCATGGTTTACATAGTCAAAAGCCTTACTGTAGTCAATAAAACACAGATATCCTTTTGGTATTCTTTAGTCTAGTCTTTTCAAGGATCCATCATCTCACATCTGTGATGTCTCTTGCTTCTCACTCTTTCCTGAACCCTGCTTGCACTTCAGGCAGTTCTCGTTCCAGGTAGGATGGTACACTCTGCTGAATAATCTTGAGTAGAATCTTGCTGGCATGTGGGATCAGAGCGATTCTGCGATAATTTCCACAGTCAGTTGGATCACCTTTCTTTAACACTAGAAGCCCCAAAAGGAATTTTACCTAGAAAACTCAAAGTGCGTCAATTGACGCATTATCACAGTGACTGCGTTTAGCATGAAATGCAGATGTGAATTGATGTGAAGTTACTTATTTGTTAAATACGTGCAGTATGTGACATCATTACATGACATCGTGTGTTTATTGTTTGTAATGTCGGAGTAAAACTGTAAACAGTGATTGAGATGCGCCATCTAGTGGGAACATGAATTTATACCTAGAAGCCCCAAAGTACGTCAGTTGACACAGCCATGACAAATTGAGTGCATCAATTGACGTACTTTAGGGCTTCTGGGTATAAATTCATTTTCCTGCTAGGTGGTGCATCTGTCATTAATTTTTGATGCACATATTTGAACATCTTTTTTTACCTTGCTAACAAAGTCATGGAACATGACTGACATGGTTCTAGCAGTGGCACTGATATACAACTTCGAAGATGCATTTGCATCAGTTGACACACTTTGGGGCTTCTAGTGTTAATATTGGTATAAACTCAGATCTTTTCCAGTCAAGTTGGCCATGATGTCTTCCTAATTTCCTGGCAGAGCCTTGTAAGTATGGTAACAGCTGCATCAGATTGCTGTAATACTTCAATGGGAATGCCATCAATGCCTGGAGCTTTGTTTTTTGATAAGGCTTTCAATGCTGCTTCGATGACTTCTTTCATCAACAGTGGTTCCAGATCATAAGGTACAGGTTGAAATGGCAGTTGGTCTACTTGACACAATATGATCTTTATCATATAGTAATGCTGTATATTCTTTCCACCTTTTCTTGATCTTATCAGCATCTCGTAACATTCCAATTTGAGGTTGGAATTTTTTCTTTAACTCTCGTTGCTTTAGGAAAGCCAATCTTGTTCTTCCTCTAATAGTTTCTGCTTCTATTTCCTTGCATGCTTCATTGTAGTACTTGTCGTGTCGTGTCTTGCTGCACATTGGAAATCTCTGAGTTCTGTGATTGCCTCTCTTTCTTCTCTGGCTTTAGCTTCTCTGTGTTTCTAAGCAATTTTCAGAGTTTCTTTGGTTATTCATTTTGGCCGTTTTTGCTTTTTCACCTTTTGTAGAGATTTCTCACTTTCTTCCAATACAACCTTCTTGATGTTATCCCATAACTCTTCTGGAGCTCCATCATTTGTATCTAAAGCAGCAAATCGACTTTGCAGGCAGTCTTTAAATTCTGGTGGTATATTCTCAAGGTCATATTTTGCTGTATTCATGAGTGGCTTGCTCTTTTTCAACATTAGCTTGAGTTTGCATACCACAGTCAGCTCCAAGTTTTGTCTTTGTTAATGTTATAGAACTTTTCCATTGTTGACCTCCACAGATTTCAATTTGATTTTTGTACAATCCATTGGGTGAAGTTCATGTGTACCATCATTGCTGGAAGAAGGTGTTTGAGATGAATAGATCATTGGTCTTGCAGAATTCTATCAGTCTTTCTCCAGCTTCATTTCTGTCACCAAGTCCACTTTACCTTCTTTGTTGCCAACTTTTGCATTCCAGTCACCCATAACTATCAGGATATCCTGTTAGCATGTTATTCAAATTTCAGCTTGTACTTGTTCATAGAACTCATCAACTTCATTCTCTTCTGCAGCTGTTGTCGGGGCATATACCTGAATTACAGTTGTGACAATGGACATTCCTCGTAGACTAATAGAAATTAAGCATTCACTGAGTGCATTGTATTTCATTACAGTTCTTGAAATTTCTTAATTATAAATGCAACACCATTTCTTCTTTGTCTTTCATTTCTACCATAGTAGACCATGTGATCATCAGATGCAAAGTGCCTGATGCCAGTCCATTTCACGCTGACACCCAACAGATCGAATTGCACACGTTCCATTTCATTCCTGACCACCTCCAACTTCCCTTGGTTCATGCTTTGTACTTTCCATGTCCCAGTATGTAAGACATCTTTGCAGATTCTGACTCTCATTTCATGCACAGCTACATCAGTAGTCAGATGCCCTGAGGGCTTTGATCCAACCACATCATGAATGCTGGCTTTACTCTAAAAGGTCTTCAGCTCCTCCCCAGTAGCCAGTTGAATGCCTTCTGACCTAGGGGGTTTCATCTTCCAGCACTTTAGTGCAGTCTGTTTTGTGGGACTATCCATTGGGTTTTTGTGGCAAGATATGGAAGTAGGTTGCCGGGTCTTTCTTCTGTGCAGTTTTAGTATTGTTGCTGTTGTCACAGAAATGTGATCCTTTGCCGCCAACAGTCTCATTCTGCTGCTGCCCAGATGGGTGGTTTGTCTTGGCCTGGCACTTCAGCTGAGACCTGTCCATCTTGGGAGACCCTGCCAGTAGTTAAGCTACTGATAGCTTAGCCCTCAGCATCACTGATGCACACAAGCCCTCACAGCATGACAAGCTGCAAATCAAGTAAGGGATGTTTTTATAATCAGGTCAAAACAGATGTCTGCTGTGTTTTTCTGCATGTCCCAGATTGCAAGTGGATGCCCTTTCTAAAATGCCATATCTTGTGTGTTAACACTAGCACACCTTCATAACTTAAGCAGCTAGCCATCTGTATTCATTTCTGTTAACAAGCTATGGCTCTTTTAACCAGTTTGGTCAAATCTCATTAAATCATAGCCATTGTGTCTCATATAGCTCTTCTGAAATCAGCTTCACTGCAGAGCAGCTATCCAGTCCTTGCCTTACTGCCTGGCCTGTCAATCACAGGCAGGTCATGAAATAGCACACAACCTGTCTTTGTGAATTGTGCAGTTAGCGTAGTTACTCACCTGTAACAGGTGTTCTCCAGGAGCAGCAGGAATCAGTCCTCACTTATGGGTGACGTCGGCGCCGACGGAGCCCTCGCGGAGCAATTTTCCCCAGCTTTCAAAGAAAGCCTTTGGGAATTGCAGCGCGCATGCGCGGTCGTCTTCCCGCCCGAGGGTGCCATCTTAGCCAGTCAGATGACATAGCTAAAAAAGACAGCATAAAAATTTGCAAAAAAAGACCATAAGCAGACGATTGCAACTCCAAGGGGAGGAGGGAGGGTAGTGAGGACTGATTCCTGCTGCTCCTGGAGAACACCTGTTACAGGTGAGTAACTACGCTTTCTCCAGGACCAAGCAGGAAGTCAGTCCTCACTTATGGGACTCCCAAGCTCAAGGCTACCGGAGACCCTAAGCACAAAAATGAGCTCCCTCTAGCTCAGCAGCACAGAAGGATAGAATCTTCGCTGAATTATCACCCACCGGTAGCCCACATCCGGGATGGAGGGTAGGAGTTGCTCAGACCTCAAAGAGATTACGGAGGACTGCCTGTCCGAAAGCACTGTCCCTACGGGACTCCCTCTCGAGACAGTAATGGACCGCAAAAGTCTGGCTCGAAGACCAAGTAGCGGCCCGGCAGATGTCTGCCAGCGGAACAGAGCGGAGGTAAGCCACTGACGTGGCCTTTGCCCGAACGCAATGAGCCGTGACTCTCTTTCTAAGGAGAGTCCGGCTGCCCCATAAGCCCAAGAGATACAGTCCGCAACCCAGATGGACAGAGTACGCTTGGAGACCGGGAGCCCCAATTTATTGGGGTCAAAAGACACAAAAAGCTGAGCAGCTTTACGGTGCTCCCGCGTACGGTCAAGGTAGAAGTTCAATGCCCTTCTACAGTCCAGGGTATGGAGGACCGTTTCAGCTCGGCTGGAGTGTGGTCTGGGAAAGAAGGTTGGAAGTACCACCTCCTGATTGATGTGAAAAGGGGAGACCACTTTAGGCAGAAATTTTGGGTGAGTCCGTAGGACTACCCTATTCTTGTAGAACCTAGTGTAAGGGGGATCAGACACGAGGGCCTGCAAGTCACTTACGCGCCTAGCGGAAGTGAGGGCTATCAAGAACAGTGTTTTCCAAGACAGAAAATGGAGAGAACAGGTAGCCATAGGTTCAAAAGGCGGACAGGTGATCCGCTGCAAAACCACATTCAGGTCCCAGTCAGGCGCTGGCGGGCGCAGAGGTGGTTTAAGTAGAAGGAGACCTCGGAGAAACCTCGCTACGAGAGGGTCATTGGAGAGAGGTCTGCCGTCCACTGGCACATGATGTGCTGAAAGAGCACTGAGGTGAACTTTGACGGAGTTGGACTTAAGTCCCAGATTAGAGAGGTGCAGCAAGTACTGCAAGATCACCGACACCGGGCAGGAGAAGGGATCCTGAGACTGTTGGGTACACCAGACTGCAAAGCGACGCCATTTAAGGGCGTAGCATTTGCGGGTAGAAGGCCGTCGCGAAGCTAAGACGACCTCCTCCACCTCCGCCGGCAGGAGAAGGGGAGCAAGGACTACCCTCTCAGCAGCCAGGCCATGAGGTTGAGAGACCTGAGGTTGGGGTGCAGAAGGGACCCTGATCCTGAGTGAGGAGATCCGGTTGTACCCCCAGAGGGATTGGATCCTCCACCGCCAGTTGCAGCAGGAGCGGAAACCACGGCTGCCTGGGCCAGCGAGGGGCCACCAGGATCATGAAGGCTTTGTCTCGGAGAACCTTGAAAAGAGTCCGAGAGACCAGCGGGATGGGAGGGAAAGCGTACAGAAGGCTCCCC
Source organism: Ichthyophis bannanicus (assembly GCA_033557465.1). Lineage (NCBI taxonomy): Eukaryota > Metazoa > Chordata > Amphibia > Gymnophiona > Ichthyophiidae > Ichthyophis > Ichthyophis bannanicus. Next base: position 837,005,153 of record CM066033.1, read on the forward strand.
GACCACGAGATCAGAAAGGCGTCCGCCGCAACCCGAAGGGGGTGTGGCTGACGAGAGCAGAAGCGAGGAAGCTGCCGGTTGTGAGGACTGGCAAAGAGATCCACCGTGGGGAGACCCCACTTGAGGAAGAGCTTCTGAACTACCAAGGGATCCAGACGCCACTCGTGCGGCTGGAGGACCCTGCTGAGTTTGTCTGCAAGGCAATTTTCTTGGCCCGGGAGATAAACTGCCTTGAGGAGAATGCCGTGACTGACGGCCCAAGAGCAGAGCTTCTGTGCCTCCCGGCAGAGGAGGAAGGAGCCCGTGCCCCCCTGCTTGTTCACGTAGAACATGGCAACTTGATTGTCCGTCTGGACAAGGACGGACTGTTGGGAAGTCAGGTGGGAGAAGGCCTTGAGAGCTAGGCGGATCGCCCTGAGCTCCAGGAAGTTGATCTGCTGAGCAGACTCCCACGTGGTCCAGAGGCCCTGAGTACGTGCCTCTTGGCAATGTGCTCCCCAGCCCAGGAGGGATGCATCGGTGGTCAGCACCCGGGTCGGCTGAGGTGACTGGAAAGGCATTCCGAATATCAGGTTCGGCTGCCGGAGCCACCACCGGAGAGACGAGAGCAGCGGCTCGGAGACGCGCACTAGGTCTGCCAGGCCGCCTGTGGCTTGTCGCCACTGCTGGCGGAGACACCATTGAGCAGACCGCATGTTCAGGCGGGCATTGGGGGTCACATGGACGGTGGAAGCCATATGGCCGAGCAGTCTCAGGAAGCGCCTGGCGGAGACCAGGGGCTGGCTGCGAAAGCGGTCGGCTAGGTCCATGAGCCGTTGAGCCCTGTCGAGCGGCAGGTACGCTCGTGCCCGAGGAGTGTGCAGCCTTGCGCCGATGAACTCGAGATCCTGTGAGGGGAGCAAAGTGGACTTTGCGAAGTTTATGACAAAGCCCAAGTGCTGCAGCAGAGTCACCGTGCGGCGCGTGGCGTTGGCGACCTCCTGAGCGGACGCTGCTCTGATGAGCCAGTCGTCGAGGTACGGAAAGACATAGAGGCCGTGAAGCCGGAGATGGGCCGCCACGACCGCGAGACATTTTGTGAAGATTCGCGGTGCGGAGGATAGGCCAAAGGGCAGTACTCTGTACTGGTAATGATTTCCTGCCACCACAAACCTTAGGTATTGGCGGTGGCTTGGGTGGATGAGGATGTGCGTGTAGGCATCCTTTAGATCCAAGGAGCATAGCCAATCTCCCTGCTGGAGGTAGGGCAGAAGGATTCCAAGGGTAAGCATTTTGAACTTCTCCCGCACAAGGAACTTGTTGAGGTTGCGCAAGTCCAGGATGGGTCTGAGGCCCCCTGTTCTCTTTGGTATCAGAAAATACCTTGAATAAAAGCCTTGACCTCTCAGGTGGTGGGGCACCGGTTCCACCGCCTGTTCCTGCAGAAGACCTGCTAACTCCTGAAGGAGCAACTCCCTGTGCAGAGGGGGGCGCGAAGGTTCCCCCGGAAAATAGGAGGGAGGGACCTGATGGAAGTGGAGAAGGTAGCCTTCTCGCACGACCTGAAGTACCCAGGCATCTGCGGTGATGCTGGACCACCTGTGGCCGAAGTGAACCAGCCGGCCTCCGGTGCTGGGAGGAACCAGCGGGGGGGGAGAGGCTATGCTGAGCAGGGGCTGGTGGTGCAGGCTTGGGGGCTTGCTGCCTACGGGACCCGTTACCCCGTCCCTTGGCCTGCTGGCCCTGTTGGGGAGCTGCAGGGGCCTGATAATGGGGGTACTGTTTGTAGGCAGCCGCCTTCCTCGGGTAAAAGGACTTTTTTCCCGAGCCCTTCTTTTTCTGGGAAGGGGCAGAGGTCTTCCTGGAAAGCCTGGTCCTGGTGAGAGTCTCAGTCTCAATTTGTGCAGCCTTTTCCGCCATGGGCTTGCCAAAGAGGTTTTCGCCTCGGCAGGGGACATCGACCAACTTGTCCTGTACCCAGGGCTCAAGGTCCGACAACTGAAGCCAAGCCTGTCGGCGGGCACCGATGCCGGCTGCGGCCACTCTAGCCGAGGCCTCAAAGCCATCATAGGCTGCTCGGGACATGAACTTTGAGCATTCCCGAATGCCCGTGGACAAGGCTAGGAACCTCCGCAAGGGCTCCTCGGAGAGACCAGCGGAGAATCCGGCTAGCTCTTTAGCCAGATCCCGGAGATACATGCCCATGTAGAGCTGGTAAGTCTGGACACGACATGCGAGCATAGAGCCCTGGAAGCACTTCTTGCCAAGGCCATCCAGGTTACGGGCCTCCCTTCCAGGAGGCACCGAGGAGTGCATCTTCTGGCTCTTAAGACGATGCATGGCCGATTCCACTACCATGGAATGGTGTGGCAGCTGTGCCTTCTGAAAGCCAGGGCTCTTGCGGACCCGATAGATAGAATCGACCCGCTTGCTCAGGACCGGCGAGGAGGCCGGACTCTCCCACATGCGGAAGAGTAGTCGTTCCAGCATAGGAGGAACCGGCACAGTAAAGTGCTCCCTCGCGGGAGAGTCATACTGGAGGGCGTCGAGCTCTTCGGCTCGAGGCTCCTCCTCGGGATCCGCAGGGAAGGCCAAAGCCTTGGCCATATCCCTAACGAAGTCCGAGAACCGGGCATCCTCCGGGGGGGACTGCTTCCGAGGCTCGGACCCCGGTGAGTCCGATGGGACACACCGAGTCCGGAAAGAATCAGGTGACTCTTCCTCCTCAGACTCCCAGACCGACTCCGACGAGGACTCGGTGGGGACGGCCCGGGCAGGGTGCGGCGCCAGCCGTCCCGACGTCGAGGGAGTCGGCGTCGGCGACCTCGGTCCCGAACGGGAGGCCGAGGGTGACCTCGACCGAGGATCGACTCGAGTTCTCATTGACTCGAGGATCGGCTCGGTCTCCGGGGTCGACTTGGACGTCGACGTCCCGGCGGTCGGGGCAGCGGCGGCCCCAGCCAGCAGTGCCCGCTGCTGGTCCATGAAGGCAGACAGTCTGCTCTCCAAGGCCGTCAACCTGAGTCCGAGCTCAGGTGACCCAGCAGCCCCCGACTCGGGCCCCGATGGCGTCGGGCCCGACGTCGGCTGTCGCGGAGGCGAGTCCAGAAGGACCACAGGACTTACCCGGGCAGGCATCTCCGACTCCAGGCGAGGTCGCTTCGGGATGTGTTCCTTCTCCAAGGACCCGGGGCGGCTGTCGGGGCTATGCGACCTGGCCCTCGCGGAGCCAGGAGCGTCCACCGACGCCGCCCTCGCGGGTTTTTCCTTCCGACGATGGTCCCCGGAGGGAGAACCCCGGTCGGAGGAGCTCCGTCGACGGTCCGAGCTGGAGCCTTTCGACGCGGAGGCCTCCGACGAGGTCCGGGTACGGCTGGGGTCAGCGAAGATTCTCTCACGCTGATGCCGCCGACTCCTCAACGCCTTTGAGGACAGTTTGCTGCAGGGCCCACAGATCAGTTCCTCATGATCCGGGCCCAGGCAGCGGAGGCAAAAGTCGTGTGTGTCGGTTAGTGACATATTTCGGTCACACCGACCACACCGCTTAAACCCACTGGCAGCCATCGGGGGAAAAAGGGCCCCTGCGAGGTCAAAGGACCGGGCTGCCAGGGAAACCGAAAACGAAAGCTGACTAAGTCAGAAAAACCGAAAAAAGTAAGCGGACTCGAGACCGGCGTCGCGAGTCCGGGCGGGAAAGCGATCGGCGTCGAACCGAAAGGAAAAAGAATAAAATAATGAAGAAAATCGACTTTTTCGCGGGGACAAGACGGGGACGTCTGTAGGGCTCCGCGGAAAAAAGAAGACTGGCTAAGATGGCACCCTCGGGCGGGAAGACGACCGCGCATGCGCGCTGCAATTCCCAAAGGCTTTCTTTGAAAGCTGGGGAAAATTGCTCCGCGAGGGCTCCGTCGGCGCCGACGTCACCCATAAGTGAGGACTGACTTCCTGCTTGGTCCTGGAGAACTTTTGTTTATCTGATCAGGCTGCTCTCCCCAAGCTGAGATCTATACAGCAGTCCCTGAGCTTGGGAATTAGTCACTTATAGGCCTGATTATTTATATATACATACATATACTGTAAAGTCATGGAAATAATTAAGTTATTCACTTGAAACAGGTGTTTTTCATAAACATCATGATTAATCAGGCATAAACTCCTTCACACTTCTATTTGGTGTGGTGATCCTTGAGGTGTGGAACCAAAGAGACTACTGTACATAGAAAGGGCTGCACATGTTCAGAACTTACATTAATTCTGAGCTCTGGAAGAACTGTTCTGTCCTGGTACAATGCAGTGACATCACCCATTTGTGCGTTTACTCATGCTGTCTAAGGGAAAGGCTTAATCTCCAGGAACAAGCAGGAATGAGTCTTCACATATGGGTACGTCGGTACCGACGGAGCCTGCGCGGAAACACTCCCCAGCTTCCCAAAAAGGAAAGCTTTCGGGAGCATCCCACTGCGCCTGCACGCTGCCTTCCCGCCTTTCCTGACCAGCTCTCCTCAGTTCTTCTTTGCCGCGGAGCCAGCAGGTCGAGCCCTGTCACCGCTGAAGAAGTTCTTTATTTTATTTTATTTCTTTGGTTGCGTGTCTGCCTTCCCCGACTCCGGCCCGGTACCGCCGGTCTTTTCTTTCTTCTTTTAAAAAAAAATAAATATATATATCTATACTTTTCCTCACTTAGTGTAATTTTTCTTCTAGGCCTCAGGGCCCAAGATAAAATTTCCCTCATGGAAAAACCAGCCTCCAGGTTCAAGAAATGCACTAAGTGTAGCGGTACTATTTCTGTTACAGATACCCATGAATGGTGCCTTAAATGTTTGGGTCCTGAACACTCCATTCCGGATTGTCCGTCCTGCTCTCTAATGTCTAAACGGGTTTACAGAACCGAGCAGCTAAGCTCCATGTGCTGTTTCCCGCTGATGCAGCGTCGGTAGCATCAACCTCTTCCCGGTCTTCTTCTCCTGATGGATCTCAGGTAACCAAACATAAGTGTAGCAGGTCCTCGAAGGGTAGATCTCCCTCTAAGCATCGAGATGCCTCCGGGCTTGCCCTCGAGGATCCTGCACCAGCCAAACAACCCCGGCGGGAAGCTCCGGCTTCCAAAGCTCCTCCTATGGGGTTACAGGTTGACATCGATGGCACGGCCTCGACCGATCACCTGTTAGATTGCTCTGGGGTACCGGCCTCCAGGCATTCATGGCGTCGATGGATCAGAATGTTCTGTCCATGCAGCGGGCTATTACAGTCTTCATTCAAGCTGCGACGCCGACGGTACCGCAACAAGCTCCGTTGTCGGTATTGGCTCTGGTACCGGCACCATCGATATCGACCAGGATACCGGCTGCGGCGGTTCCTTGTCCAGGGCTATTTCTCAGTACCGATCTGGTACCGAGAACACCCGATGTCGATACCGCTCGATACGCATATCGAGCGTTGGAAGAGCACCCTGACAGGCGGTACTTCGATTCCTCTGATGATTCTGATTCATCAGATGAGTCTCCTGAAGTATCCATAGCCCTTCCTGAAGAGCCTTCTTCTCCAAAAAGAAGAATGTCTCCTCCAGAGGACTTGTCCTTTCAAGACTTCATAAGAGAAGTAGCTAAAGGACTTTCTATTTCAGTAACCTCTGAATCAGAGCCTAGAGCAAAAAAATTAGATATTTTGGGATACTCTAAGGCTCCTAGAGAAGCAGTCACCTTACCAATTCATGAGATTCTTTATGAACACATGATTGATTTATGGGAGACTCCTCTCACTCTCTCTCCTCATTCTCGCAGGTTGGACAGTATGTATCGTGTCCCTCCCTGTCCTGGATTTCAAAAAACTCAGCTTCCTCACCATTCCATTGTGGTGCAGTCAGCTATGAAGAGGATAAAGAGTACAAAAAGACACTCTTCTGCTCCTCCAGGAAGAGAATGCAGGACCTTGGATGCTTTTGGTAGGAAAATCTTCCAAGCCAGTATGCTTATTGTCAGAATCAACTCATATAGTCTTTACATGGGTATGTTTCTAAAAGAAGTTGCAGAAAAGCTGCACACTTTCCTCCCTTTTCTTCCAGAGGATAAAAGGGAGGAATTTCTCCTTTGGCTTAAGCATACTCAAGACATTTCCAAGTTTTCCAACAGGGCAGCCTTTGACTCCTTTGAAGATGCCAGCAGAGCCTCAGGCATTTCCATAGCTGCTCGCAGAATTGCTTGGCTCCAGGCTTCTAATTTAGAACCCTGGGTTCAAGATGGCTTAGGAAATCTGCCCTGTACTGCTGAAAATCTATTTGGCAAGGAGTGGCAAATAAAAGCCACTCAAATGGATGCAGAGAACTCTGCTCTGGATAGGCTTTCAAAGTCAACCTCCATTCCTGCCAAGAAAAAGACTTTTAAAAAGTATTTTTTCAAAAAGGGCAGATTCCCTTCCACTTCTGGCCAACAATCTTCTACAGGTCGCTTTACCACTAAGCGTCAGCAACCTAAGCAGGCCAGGACTAAGCCTACAGGGGCTGCTGCACCTCAGCAGTCCCAACCCCCTCAGGGTTTTTGACTTGATGCTAGAGAACTTAGCCTTTCTGGCTTTGAAACAGGAAGGTTAGCTCATTTTGCTCCCAGATGGGAGCAAATCTCATCAGAGCAGTGGACCCTCTCCATCATAAGAGAGGGCTACAAACTTCATTTCTCAGACCTTCCTCCCCACACCATGGTGAGATACTTCAATTCTCCCTCATCTCTTCTCGACCTTCTAGGTCAGGAGATAACTACCCTTCTTGCCCAAGGGGCAATAGAAGAAGTTCCTCTTCTTCAACAAGGGTCAGGGTTCTACTCCCCCTATTTTCTCATTCCAAAGAAGACAGGGGGATACAGGCCCATTCTAGATCTCAGAGAATTGAACACATTTCTATGCAAGGAGAAGTTCAAGATGCTTTCTCTGGGCACTCTCCTTCCATACCTTCAAAGTCAGGATAGGCTTTGTTCTCTAGATCTCAAGGATGCGTACACCCATGTCCTCATCCATCCATTTCCTCATCCATCCATTTCACAGAAGATTCCTACGTTTTCTTTTCCAAGGAAAACATTACCAATACAGAGTGCTTCCTTTCGGTCTGGCCTCTGCCCCAAGAGTGTTCACCCAATGCATGGCAGTAGTTGCTGCATTTCTACGCACTCTGGGAATATTTGTCTTCCCATACCTGGACGACTGGCTCATCCGAGCTCCATCTCAATCAGAGGCCCAGATTTCCCTGGACCGCACAAGGCGCATTCTGCAGTATCTGGGTCTTGTGGTAAACCTCCCAGTGTCTCAACTTACCCCTACTCAGTCCCTAGAATTCATAGGGGCCTGGTTGGATACCACCACTGCAAGGGCCTACCTTCCTCAGGCCCGTTGCCAACGCCTAGTGCAGTTAGCCTCCCAGATTCAGTCAAAGAGCCACTTAACTGCTCGGGAGATGCTACAACTGCTAGGCCACATGGCTTCCACAGTGGATGTGGTACCCTATGCTCGCCTACACATGAGAGCAGCTCAATGGACTTTGTCCACCCAGTGGACTCAAGCATCAGGAGCTCTCTCAGACCAAATAGCAACCTCCAAACATCTCTTGTGGTCTCTCCAATGGTGGATGTCCCCTCAAAATTTGTTGCTGGGGTCCCCCTTCCAACAGTTGTTGCCCCAAGCAACCCTCACAACAGATGCCTCCCAAACAGGTTGGGGAGCTCATCTACAGGACCTCTCCACTCAAGGCACTTGGTCCCCCTCAGGAGACCTCTCTTCATATCAACCACTTGGAGCTTCGAGCAGTTTTTCTATCTCTCAAGGTCTTCCATACCCTCCTCAGCTACAAGACAGTCCTCATTCATACAGACAATCAAGTAGCTATGTTTTACATAAACAAGCAAGGAGGAACTGGCTCTCTGTCGCTTTGCAACGAAGCTCTAAGATTGTGGGCCTTCGCCAGAGAGCATCAAATCCATCTCCTGGCAGTATACCTCCCAGGAGTCCAAAACTCTTGGGCAGACAGACTCAGTCGAGTTCTGCTTCCACACGAATGGTCCCTGCACATGGATCAGGTACTCAGAATCTTCCAAGAATGGGGAACCCCGGACATAGACCTCTTTGCAAGTCCGTGGAATGACAAACTTCCCAGGTTCTGTTCCAGAATTCCGTGTCAGGGAGTTCAGGCCAAGGATGCCTTCCTCCTTCATTGGGGTCAGGGCTTCCTGTATGCCTTTCCACCCATTCCCTTGATTCCCAAGACTCTGTTCAAACTCCAGAGGGATCAAGGATCTATGATCCTCATAGCTCCACGCTGGCCACGCCAAGTGTGTTACCCTCGACTTCTGCATCTCTCCCAAGCCCCCTCCCTGGATTTGGGAGCTGCTCCAGACCTTCTGTCCCAAAAGGAAGGGACTTTGTGGCACCCAAACCCCAAGTCCCTTCACCTCAGAGCTTGGTTACTGAAGGCCTAGACCTTCAAGGCTTGCATCTTTCTCAGCAAGTGAAGGATATTCTCCATGCTTCCAGAAAACCTTCCACCAGGCGTTCCTATGCTTTTAAATGGAAAAGATTTTCCATTTGGTGTGCTGAAAAGGGTCTTGACCCTCTAGCACTACCTTTAAATTCTCTGTTAGACTATCTCCTGCATCTTTCCAATGCAGGACTTAAGACAAATTCAGTCAGAGTCCATTTGAGTGCTATTGCAGCATCCCTTAAGCCCATCAATGGACAACCTATTTCCTCTCATTGCAAGATTCATGAGAGGCCTAACTTTAACTAAACCTCCCATTAGGCCTCCTCCGGTGGCATGGGACTTAAATTTGGTTCTTGGTCAGCTTATGAAGCCACCTTTTGAACCCTTAGCCACTACCTCCTTGAAATTTCTTTCCTGGAAGGTTATTTTCCTCATTGCAGTCACTTCAGCTCGCCGTATCAGTGAACTGCAGGCCTTAGTGGCTAATCCACCTTATACAAGGTTCCATCATGACAAGGTGGTCCTTAGAACAAATCCACACTTTATGCCTAAAGTGGTCTCACCTTTCCATCTTAATCAGGAGGTATATTTACGTGTCTTTTTTCCAGCTCCTCATGCATCCAGTGCAGAGAAGAGCCTTCATACTCTGGATTGTAAAAGAGCTCTTGCTTTTTACTTACAAAGGACTCAGCAACATAGAAAGTCTTCCCAGCTTTTTGTTGCTTTTGATCCTTCTCATTTAGGACTTCCAGTCTCTAAGAGAACACTGTCCAATTGGATTGCTCAGTGTATTTCTTTCGCCTACCAGAGTAAGAACCTTTCTCTGGAGAGCCATGTCACAGCTCATAATGTGAGGGCCATGGCCACCTCTATGGCTCATCTAAACTCTGTGTCCAGCGACCAGATCTGTCGAGCAGCCACCTGGGCCTCGGTTCATACCTTCACAGCCCATTACTGCTTGGACAAGGACTCCCGCCGGGATGCCTTGTTTGGTCAGGCTGTCCTCAAACACCTGTTCCATTCTTAAACAACTCCTACCCTCCTTCCCAGGATGGATGCCTGAGATCCATAGGAGGACGTAGGACCCTTCCCAGGGTCTCATATCCTTGGGGATCTCCCGGGCATCTTAGCTAGGGAGTCCCCATATGTGAAGACTCATTCCTGCTTATTCCTGGAGATAGCACAGTTACTTACCTGTAACAGGTGATCTCTGGGAACAGCAGGAATAAGTCTTCACAACCCTCCCACCTCCCCTAGGAGTTGTACCTCTTTTCTGTCTTTCCTTTCCTCTCTCTCTCTGTCTCAGCTTTAAACTCGAACTGAGGAGAGCTGGTCAGGAAAGGCGGGAAGGCAGCGCGCAGGCGCAGTGGGATGCTCCCAAAAGCTTTCCTTTTTGGGAAGCTGGGGAGCGTTCCCGCGCAGGCTCCGTCGGTACCGACGTACCCATATGTGAAGACTTATTCCTGCTGTTCCCAGAGATTACCTGTTACAGTTAAGTAACTGTGCTTTACAGGTAAGTAATTTCACTTTTCTATCCAGTTTAACCTTTACAATTCAGAGTCCTTCTGTATAGAGTAATGTGGCTACTAAAAAGATTTTTTTTTAAAGAGGTAGCATCAATTAAAATTTTTGATTGAAATAAGTAAAATGTTTAGGTGCACAACTTATGTGATTAACTGCAATTAATCACATAGTGTTTTTTGGTCAGAGAAATTAAATTTTGTGAAGGAATACACAGATAAATCTAATATGGTTCCAATTTACATAAATACTGTCTTAACAAGTCTATCAGCCAATTATCCTTTCAAAAATAACAGATAAGACTTCAGCTAGGTTTATTTTTAACAATCTCCCCCCCCCCCTCCCCTAACCATCTTAAGTACAATGGGATGTGGTACTCCACAGTGCTGATGGCTCATGCATGCCGTCACCTAGTCCTATGCCAGTACTATCATCCACAAAGCACTCACGGGCCACACCTCTCCTCCTCGGAGGGCAATTTGGGAAGCAGCAGGTTTAGATTTACTATTCGCCAGGAAGCAGTAGAAAGTCAGTCCCCACATATGCGTGACGTCAGCGCCGACTGAGCCCTCGTGCGGAGCAATTCCCCAGCTTTCAAAGAAAGCCTTTGGGATTGCATCGCGCATGCGCGGTCCCCTTCCTGCCCAAGGGTGCCATCTTGCTCAGTCTCCCTTTTTCTGCGGAGCCCAATGGACATTGTCCCTAATTCCTTGAGGAAAAAGTGCATCAAAACTTGTAAGAACTTTTGGATCTTCGACCGGTTTGACGCCGGCTCCCCTCCTCTTCCCACCTTCGGCTCGGTACACCGGTATCGAGTCCAGTCAGTTTTTTGCGTTTTTGTCCTTAGAGACTAGCGTTCACGCTCTTTTTTTATACCCTGTTCTTGGACTTTGGCAGGGATATGGCCAAGGCTTTAGCATTCCCGTCAGATACAGAGGAGGAGCTAAAGAGCTCGATGCCCCTCAGTATGACTTTCCCCCGAAGGAAGCCCTTACTGTGTTGGTTCCTCCGCTGCTGGAACAGCTGATGCTCCGCATGTGGGAGTCACCGGCCTTGTTGCTGGTTCTCAGCAAGTGGGTCAATTCCATCTATCGAGTCCACAAGAGCCCTGGGTTCCAAAAGGCACAGCTGCCACACAACTCCATGGTTGTGGAATCGGCCATGCATAGGCTCAAGAGCCAGAAAACACACACTCCTCTGTGCCTCCTGGCCGGGAGGCCTGGAACATGGACGCCCTCAGCAGAAAATGCTTTCATGCCGTGTCCAAACTTACCAGCTGTACATGGGCATGTACTTGAGGGACCTGGCAAAGGAGATTGACGGGTTCTCAGATGGCCTCTCGGAGGCACCTTTGCAGCACTTCAATGCCTTATCCACTGGGATTCGGGAGTGCTCAAAGTTCATATCTCGAGCGGCCTATGATGGCTTCAAGGCTTCGGCCCACGTAGCCGTGGCCGGCATCGGTGCACGCCGCCAGGCCTGGCTAATGTCATTGGATCTGGAGCCATGGATTCAGGACAAGTTGGTTGATGTCCCTTGCTGAGGTGACAACCTCTTTGGCAAACCCATGACTGAGAAGGCTGCTGAGCTCGAGTCTGAGTACTTGACCCGGACAAGACTCTCAAAGAAGACTTCTGCCCCTTCTAAGAAGAAGGGCTCAGGTAAAAAGCCCTTTTTCCCGAGGAAGGGTACTGCTTATCACAACTACTCCACTTACCAGGCCACCCCAGCTTCCCAACATGGGCAGCAGGCCAAGGGACAGGGGCATGGCCCGCGTAAGCAGAAGGCCCCCAGGCCCCGGCTCCTACCAAGCCAGGTGGGTTTTTTTTGACTCCCAATGCATAGTCTCTCTTCTGCCAGTGGTAAGGTCATGCACAGGGGGCAGGCTAACCCTGAACGCTCACAGGTGGCCAGCCATTACCTCAGATATCTGGGTCCTGCAAATAGTCCAGAGGGGCTATTTGCTCCACTTCAGCCAGTTACCACCCTCTTTCTTTCCAGGGGAGCCTCTCAGACCTCCTCTTCACAGCAACCTCCTCTTGCAGGAGCTGGCAGGTTTTCTATAGGATCAGGCAATGGAACCAGTGCCCCACCACCTGCAGGGCAAGGGCTTCTACTCCCGGTATTTTCTCATACCAAAGAGAACAGGAGGCCTCAGACCCATCCTTGACCTAAGAAACTTAAACAAGTTCATGGTGAGGGAAAAGTTCAAGATGCTTTCCCTTGGAATGTTGCTGCCTTACCTCCACCAGGGAGATGGGCTATGCTCCTTAGACCTAAAGGATGCCTATACACACACCCTCATACATCCAGACCACAGACAATATCTGAGATTTGTAGTGGGAGGAAAACATTTCCAATACAGAGTTCTACCCTTTAGCCTAGCCTTTGCTTCCAGAGTGTTTACAAAATGTCTGGCTGTAGTGGCGGCCTTCCTCAGAAATCAGGGAATTTTTGTCTTCCCTTACCTGGACGACTGGCTCATCAGGGGCCATTCGCCTCAGGAGGCCCAACAGGCCACTTCTCGCACTGTCAACCTGTTGCAACATCTAGGCTTTGTCATAAACCATGCAAAGTCTACTTTGCTCCTCACTCAAAACTTAGAGTTCATAGGAGCAAGATTGGACACCATTCAGGCGAAGGCTTACCTTCTGGAGAACAGGGCACAAAGGCTGCTAGTACTGACACATCAGTTCAGGCACAGGTCTCGGGTCTCGGCGAGACACTTCTTATGCCTCCTGGGCCATATGGCCTCCACGGTGCATGTGACACCAAATGCCTGTCTTCACATGAGAACAGTTCAGTGATGCCTCGGGGATCAGTGGACGCAAGCCACCGGCAGCCTCAGAGACAGAATAACAGTATTCAGACGACTGGTGAAGTCATTGCAGTGGTGGAGTCAACCACCCAATCTACTTGAGGGTGTGTCTTTTCAGATCTCCTCGCACACAAGAGTGCTAACAGATACCTCCTTGCTGGGCTGGGGAGCCCATTGCCAAGGATCATGCACTCAAGGGTTATGGTCTCCTCAGGAGTCTGCACACCAAATCAACCTCTTAGAGCTGCGGGCAATTCACCTAGCTCTTCAAGCCTTTTGTCATGTCCTTTCACATCAGTCTATATTAATACAGATGGACAACCTTGTAGCAATGTTCTATGTGAACAAGCAGGGAGGTACAGGGTCTCATATCCTATGTCAGGAGACACTGGACCTCTGCTCCTTTGCCTTCAGGCAGGGTATGTCTCTCAAAGCAGTGTACCTGCCTGGTCAGGAGAACTGCCTAGCAGACAAACTAAGCAGGATTCTCCAACCTCACGAATGGCAACTGGATCTGGTGGTGGCCCAGCAGATTTTTGACCGCTGGGGACATCCGTCCATAGATCTATTTGCTAGTCCGCAAAATCACCAGCTGCCCAGATTTTGCTCCAGACAGCCACATCCCCTGAGGGTGTCTGCTGATGCTTTCCTGATCTCCTGGTCAGGGGGCCTCGTGTATGTGTTTCCTCCCATGCCTCTGGTGGCCTGGACTCTGTTCAAAATCCTTCGGGACAAGGCCTCGGTCATCCTGGTAGCCCCCAGAAGGCTAAGGCAGCCTTGGTTTCTGCTTCTCCTCCAGCTGGCAGTGGAAACCCCACTTCCACTGGGGACACAGCCCGACTTCCTTTCACAAGAGCAGAGCTCTCTCTCTTGCACCCCAACCTCAGGGCCCTCAACCTGATGGCATAGCTGCTGAAAGGGTAGTGCTGGCTCCTCTCCTCCTACCTCGGAATGTAGAGGAAGTGTTACTGGCTTCCAGGAGGCAATCCACTAGGAAATCCTATGCTTTCAAGTGGCGTAGATTTGAGGTATGGTGTAACCAGCACAATGAAAACCCTTTCTCTTGCCTCGTACCAGTGGTGCTGCAGTACCTGCTTCACCTCTCAGATTTAGGTCTCAAGTCTAACTCTGTCAGGGTCCACCTGAGTGCTTTGTCAGCAAACCACTCGCCCGTGGAGGGGCAGCCTCTTTCGGCTCAACCCCTGGTGTCCAGATTCTTCAGAGGTCTGCTTCTGCTTTAACCCCCAGTTCGTCCTCCGGCGACCGAGTGGGATTTGAATGTGGTCTTGCAGCAGCTTATTCGCCCACCTTTTGAGCCAATGTACTCTTGCCATCTGTGCTTCCTCTCCTGGAAGGTGCTTTTCCTGGTGGCACTCACATCAGCCAGACGTGTGAATGAGCTGCAAGCTCTCATAACTGACAAACCATACACAAGGTTTTATAGTAATAGGGTGGTCCTCCACACTCACCCGAAGTTCCTTCCAAAGGTGGTCTCTCCTTTCCACCTCAACCAGGAGGTGCTTCTTCCGACCTTCTTTCCCAAGCTACATTCCAGCCGGGCAGAGGCAGTCCTGCATACTCTGGATTATAAGAGGGTGTTGTCCTTCTACCTGGATCGTACGAAGGGACATCGAAGGGCTACTCAACTCTTCGTCTCATATGACTCCAGTAAGCTGGAGGTACCTGTTTCCAAGTGTACGCGAGCCATCTGGTTGACCAACCTCCTATTGCAGGGTCGCGTCAGGGCTAAGGCCGCATCAGTGGCTCACTTTCGCTCTGTTCCGTTGGTAGACATCTACCGGGCAGCAAATTGGTCTTCAAGCCAGACTTTTGCAGCCCATTACTGCCTGGATAGGGAGTCCCGACGGGACAGTGCTATCTCCAGGAACAAGCAGGAATGAGTCTTCACATATGGGAGACGTCGCCGCCGGAGCCCGCACGGGAATGCTCCCCAGCATCCAATCAGAAAGCCTTTGGGAGCATCCCCCGTGCCTGTGCGGTGGCTTCCCGCCCTTCCTACTGCCTCTCCCCAGTTTTTCGTTTTCCGCGGAGCAGGCAGGACGTCCCTCCTGCCACCGCAGAACTTTTTACCTTTTTTTTTTTTTTTCTTTTCTTTTCTTGTTCTGTAGTCGCGGCTTTTCCCGCCGACAGCGGCACCTCTGTGCCCTTTTGTTTTTCTTTTCTCACTTATTTTCGTCGCCTAGCGGGACCTTTTTCCCTCTGGGCGCCGAGGCCTACCGGGCTTACAGCATGGAGCCCCAGAAGTGCCCTCACTGCGGGGACAGTGTAGTTACTCACCTGTAACAGGTGTTCTCCAGGAGCAGCAGGAATCAGTCCTCACATATGGGTGACGTCGGCGCCGACGGAGCCCTCGCGGAGCAATTTTCCCCAGCTTTCAAAGAAAGCCTTTGGGAATTGCAGCGCGCATGCGCGGTCTCCTTCCCGCCCAAGGGTGCCATCTTAGCCAGTCTGATGACATAGCTAAAAGACAGCATAAAAATTTGCAAAAAAAACTTAAGCAGGTGATTGCAACTCCAAGGGGAGGAGGGAGGGTTGTGAGGACTGATTCCTGCTGCACCTGGAGAACACCTGTTACAGGTGAGTAACTACGCTTTCTCCAGGACCAAGCAGGAAGTCAGTCCTCACATATGGGACTCCCAAGCTTAAGGCTACCGGAGACCCTAAGCACAAAAATGAGCTCCCTCTAGCTCAGCGGCACAGAAGGAAGGAATCTTCACTGAATTATTACCCACCGGTAGCCCCCATCCGGGATGGAGGGTAGGAGTTGCTCAAACCTCGAAGAGATTTCGGAGGACTGCCTGTCCGAAAGCACTGTCCCTGCGGGACTCCCTCTCGAGACAGTAATGGACCGCAAAAGTCTGGCTCGAAGACCAAGTAGCGGCCCGGCAGATGTCTGCCAATGGAACAGAGCGGAGGTAAGCCACTGACGTAGCCTTCGCCCGAACACAATGAGCCGTGACCCGACTTTCTAAGGAGAGTCCGACTGCCCCATAAGCCCAAGCGATACAGTCAGCAACCCAGATGGACAGAGTACGCTTGGAGACCGGGAGCCCCAATTTATTGGGGTCAAAAGACACAAAAAGCTGAGCAGCTTTACGGTGCTCCCGCATACGGTCAAGGTAGAAGTTCAGTGCCCTTCTACAGTCCAGGGTATGCAGGACCATTTCAGCTCGGCTGGAGTGAGGCCTGGGAAAGAAGGTCGGAAGTACCACCTCCTGATTGATGTGAAAAGGGGAGACCACTTTTGGAAGAAATTTAGGGTGAGTCCGTAGGACTACCCTATTTTTGTAGAACCGAGTGTAAGGGGGATCAGACACGAGGGCCTGCAATTCACTTACGCGTCTAGCGGAAGTGAGGGCTATCAGGAATAAAGTTTTCCAAGAAAGGAAACGGAGAGAACAGGTAGCCATAGGTTCAAAAGGCGGACAGGTGATCCGCTGTAAAACCACATTCAGATCCCAGTCAGGAGCTGGCGGGCACAGAGGTGGTTTAAGTAGAAGGAGACCTCGGAGAAACCTCGCTACGAGAGGGTCGCTGGAAAGAGGTCTGCCGTCCACCGGCACATGATGTGCTGAAAGAGCACTGAGGTGAACTTTGACGGAGTTGGACTTAAGTCCCAGATTAGAGAGGTAGAGCAAGTACTGCAAGATCACCGACACCGAGCAGGAGAAGGGATCCTGAGACTGCTGGGCACACCAAATGGAAAAGCGACACCATTTAAGGGCGTAGCATTTGCGGGTAGAAGGTCGCCGAGAAGCTAGGACGACCTCTTCCACCTCTGCCGGCAGTAGAAGGGGAGCAAGGACTACCCGTTCAGCAGCCAGGCCATTAGATTGAGAGATCTGAGGTTGGGGTGTAGTAGGGACCCCTGATCCAGTGTTAGGAGATCCGGTTGAAACCCCAGAGGGAACGGATCCTCTACCGCTAATTGTAGCAGGAGTGGAAACCACGGCTGTCTGGGCCAGCGAGGAGCCACCAGGATCATGGAAGCTTTGTCTCGGAGAACCTTGAAAAGAGCTCGAGAGACTAGCGGGATGGGAGGAAAAGCATACAGAAGGCTCTCCGACCATGAGAGTAGAAAAGCATCTGCCGCCACTCGAAGGGGATGTGGCTGACGAGAGCAGAAGCGAGGAAGTTGCCGGTTGAGAGGACTGGCAAAGAGATCCATCGTGGGGAGTCCCCACTTCAGAAAAAGTTTCTGAACTACCAAGGGATCCAGACGCCACTCGTGCGGCTGGAGGATCCTGCTGAGTTTGTCCGCCAGGCAATTTTCTTGGCCTGGGAGATAAACTGCCTTGAGAAGAATGCTGTGACTGACGGCCCAAGAGCAGAGCTTCTGAGCTTCTCGGCAGAGAAAGAAGGAGCCCGTGCCCCCCTGTTTGTTCACGTAGAACATGGCAACTTGATTGTCCGTCTGGACAAGGACGGACTGGTGAGAAGTCAGGTGGGAGAAAGCCTTGAGAGCCAGACGGATTGCTCTGAGCTCCAGGAAGTTGATCTGCTGAGCAGACTCCCACGCGGTCCAGAGACCTTGAGTACATGCCCCTTGGCAATGTGCTCCCCAACCCAGGAGGGAAGCATCGGTCGTCAGCACTTGAGCCGGCTGAGGTGATTGAAAAGGCATTCCGAGCACCAGGTTCGGCCGATGAAGCCACCACTG
Organism: Ichthyophis bannanicus; assembly: GCA_033557465.1. Taxonomy (NCBI): domain Eukaryota; kingdom Metazoa; phylum Chordata; class Amphibia; order Gymnophiona; family Ichthyophiidae; genus Ichthyophis; species Ichthyophis bannanicus. The sequence goes on from CM066033.1 coordinate 837,022,610, forward strand.
TAGAGAAGAGGCCAGTGGCCCGGAGACACGCACTAAGTCGGCTAGTCCGCCGGTGGCTTGTTGCCACTGCTTGCGAAGGCACCATTGAGCAGGCCGCATATTCAGGCGGGCATTGGGGGTCACGTGGACGGTGGAAGCCATATGGCCGAGTAGTCTCAGGAAGCGCCTGGCTGAGACAACGGCCGGCTAGGTCCATGAGCCGTTGAGCCCTGTCGAGAGGCAGGAAAGCTCGTGCCTGAGGAGTGTGCAGTCTTGCGCCGATGAACTCGAGATCCTGTGAGGGGAGCAAAGTGGACTTTGCGAAGTTTATGACAAAGCCCAAGTACTGCAGAAGAGTCACCGTGCGGTGTGTGTGGCATTGGTGACTTCCGGAGAGGACGATGCTCTGATGAGCCAGTCGTCGAGGTACGGAAAGACATAGAGGCCGTGAAGCCGGAGATAGGCCGCCACCACCGCGAGACATTTTGTGAAGACTCGCGGTGCGGAGGATAGGCCAAAGGGCAGTACTCTGTACTGGTAATGATTGCCTGCCACCACAAACCTTAGGTATTGGCGGTGGCTTGGGTGGATGAGGATGTGCGTGTAGGCATCCTTTAGATCCAAGGAGCATAGCCAATCTCCCTGCTGGAGGTAGGGCAGAAGGATTCCAAGGGTAAGCATCTTGAACTTTTCCCGCACGAGGAACTTGTTGAGGTTGCGCAAGTCCAGGATGGGTCTGAGGCCTCCTGTCCTTTTTGGTATTAGGAAATACCTGGAATAAAAGCCTTGACCTCTCAGGTGGTGGGGCACCGGTTCCACAGCCTGTTCCTGAAGAAGACTTGCTAACTCCTGAAGGAGTAAGTCCCTGTGCAGAGGGAGTCGTGGAGGTTCTCCCGGGAAATAAGAGGGAGGGACCTGGTGGAAGTGGAGAAGATAGCCTTCTCTTACGACTTGAAGCACCCAGGCATCTGAAGTGATGTTGGACCACCTGTGGGCGAAGTGAACCAGCCGGCCTCCGGTGCTGGAAGGAGGCAGCTGAGGGGGAGAGGCTATGCTGATGAAGTCAAAAACCCCCACCCTGCTGAGCAGGGGCTGGTGGTGCAGGCTTGGGGGCTTGCTGCCTACGGGACCCGTTACCCCATCCCTTGGCCTGCTGGCCCTGTTGGGGAGCTGCGGAGGCCTGATATTGAGGGTAGTGTTTATAGGCAGCCGCCTTTCTCGGGTAAAAGGACTTCTTTCCCGAGCCCTTCTTTTTCTGGGAAGGGGCGGAGGTCTTCCTAGAAAGCCTAGTCCTGGTGAGAGTCTCCGTCTCGATTTGTGCAGCCTTTTCAGCCATGGGCTTGCCAAAGAGGTTCTCACCTCGGCAGGGGACATCGACCAACTTGTCCTGCACCCAGGGTTCAAGGTCAGACGACTGAAGCCAAGCCTGTCGGCGGGCACCGATGCCGGTTGCGGCCACTCGAGCCGATGCTTCAAAGCCATCATAGGCTGCTCGGGACATGAATTTCGAGCATTCCCGAATACCAGTTGTTAAGGCCAGGAACCTCCGCAAAGGTTCCTCGGACAGCCCAGCGGAGAATCCGGCTATCTCTTTAGCCAGGTCTCGGAGATACATGCCCATGTAGAGCTGGTAGGTCTGGACACGACAAGCAAGCATAGAGCCCTGGAAACACTTCTTACCAAGGCCATCCAGGTTACGGGCCTCCCTGCCAGGAGGCACCGAGGAGTGCATCTTTTGGCTCTTAAGCCTATGCATGGCCGATTCCACTACCATGGAATGGTGCGGCAGCTGTGCTTTTTGGAAGCCAGGACTCTTGCGGACTCGATAGATGGAATCGACCCGCTTGCTTAATACCGGCGACGATGCCGGACTCTCCCACATGCGGAAGAGTAGTCGTTCCAGCATGGGAGGAACCGGTACAGTAAAGTGTTCCCTGGCGGGAGAGTCATACTGAAGGGCGTCGAGCTCTTTGCCTCGAGGCTCCTCCTCGGGATCCGCAGGGAAGGCCAAAGCCTTGGCCATATCCCTGACGAAGTCCGAGAACCGGGCATCCTCCGGAGGGGACTGCTTCCGAGGTTCGGACTCAGGGGAGTCGGAGGGGACACACCGAGTCCGAAACGAATCAGGTGACTCTTCCTCTTCAGACTCCCAGGCCGACTCCGAGGAGGAATCGGTGGGGTCGGCTCGGGCAGGCGGAGGCGTCGGCCGCCCCGACACCGAGGGAGTCGGCGTCGACGACCTCGGTCCCGAACGGGAGGCCGAGGGTGACCTCGACCCAGGATCGACTCGAGTTCGCATGGACTCGAGGATCGGCTCGGTCTCCGGGGTCGACTTAGACGTCGACGTCCCGGCGGTCGGGACAGTGGCGCAAACGAGGCTAGCGATCAGTGCCCGCTGCTGGTCCATGAAGGCAGATAGTCTGCTCTCCAAGGCCGTCAACCTGAGTCCGACCTCAGGTGACCCAGCAGCCCCCGACTCGGGCCCCGACGGCGTTGGGCCCGACGTCGGACCTCTCGGAGGCGAGTCCAGGAGGACTATAGGACTTACCCGAGCAGGCAACTCCGACTCCAGACGAGGTCGCTTCGGGAGGTGCTCCTTCTCCAAAGACCCGGGACGGCTATCGGGGCTATGCGACCTGGCCCTCGCGGAGCCAGGAGCGTCCACCGACGCCGCCCTCGCGGGTTTTACCTTCCGTCGATGGTCCCCGGAGGGAGAACCCCTGTCGGAGGAACTTCGGCGATGGTCAGAGCTGGAACCTCTGGACGCCTAGGCCTCCGACCAAGTCCGGGTACGGCCGGGGTCAGCGAAGATTCTTTCCCGCTGGTGCCGCCGACTCCTTAACGCTTTGGAGGACATTTTGCCGCAGGCCCCACAGATCAGTTCTTCGTGATCCGGGCCCAGGCAGCGGAGGCAATTATCGTGTGTGTCAGTGAGTGACATATTTCTGTCACACTGAACACACCGCTTGAAACCACTGGCAGCCATCGGGGGAAAAAGGGCCCCTGCAAGGTCAAAGGACCGGGCTGCCAGCGAAAAACCGAAAAACGAAACTGACCAAAAATCAGAAAAACCGAAAAATAAGAGAAGGACTCGCAACGGCGTCGCGAGTCCGGGCAGGAAAAAGACCGGCGTCGAACCGAAGGAAAAAAGAGAAATCACTAAAATCAACTTTTTCAGCGGGGACACGACGGGTACGTCTGTAGGGCTCCGCGGAAAAAAGAAGACTGGCTAAGATGGCACCCTTGGGCGGGAAGGAGACCGCGCATGCGCGCTGCAATTCCCAAAGGCTTTCTTTGAAAGCTGGGGAAAATTGCTCCGCGAGGGCTCCGTCGGCGCCGACGTCACCCATATGTGAGGACTGACTTCCTGCTTGGTCCTGGAGAATTAGTTTTCCACATGGACTCCAATGCCTGGTGCCTCTCTTGTTTGGGGCCTGACCCTTTCCCCCCGGGTCCTCCGGGCTACAGTGTCGGGAGAAGACCTTCCCTTTTTCGGGTATCCCTCGATGACGTTTTCACGCCCAAGGTGCGGTCATCGGGTTTTTCTTCTCTCCAGGATCAGGTAACCACGCAACAGTCTGTTAAGACTAGCCAAGTCTTGAGGGGCGAGTCTCATGCGCGGCATGGCGATGGCTCCGGCCAACCCCTCAAGTCCCCCTTGGCTACTATACCCCGGCGGGAGTCCTCGGGCTCCAAAGCATTTACGGGATTTCGGGATGTTCCTGGGGTTCGCTCCTCACAGAACATTCCCGAGCCGTGCTCGAGGGAGGTACCCGCTTCAAGCGGTGCCGATTCCCTGGCACCGGTGTCGAGTGTTCCACTCCTCGCCAGGGATCGTCAGCTGGTGTCCTCGGCGCCTCCAGGGCCGATCGACTCGACCGAGTCTGACCTCCCTATGTCCAAGCCGTGCTCGAGGGAGGTACCCGCTTCTAGCGGTGCAGAACCCCCGGCATTGGTGTCGGTGTCGAGCGTCCCGCTACTCACCGAGGATCGCCCGGGGCCGATCGAATCGGTCCAGCCGGGCGTTCCGTCATCCCTGCCATGCGCGGGGGTGGTATCCACCACGGGCGGTGCCGACCCCCCGACGCCGGCGTCGAGCATTCCGCTCCTCACCGGGGGCGGTCAGCCGCGGCCCTCGGCGCCTCCGGGGCCAACCGACGCCTGCCGGTATGGCTTTCCTACGGGGGTGGTATCCAAGCCCAGCGGTGCCGACCCGTCGGCATTGGCATCGAGTGACCCGCTCCCCACCGGGGATCACCTGCCGCTGCCCTCGGCAGCTCTAGGGCCGACCGACTCGACACAGTCTGGTGGCCCTACTTTCAGGCCATGCGCGGAGGTGGTACCTGCTTCGGGCGCGTCGGCGTCGGTGGTTCCACTCTTCGCCGGGGATGGTCATCTGGCCTTGGGGCCGGTCGCCTCGACCCGCGCTGGGTTGCCGGTATCCCAGCCCTGCGCGAGGGTGGTACTGGGTTTGCGTGGCACTGCTCCGCCGGAGATGGCAGGGGCGTCGAGCGCCAGGGACCGCCGTCGGCCTTCCCCGGGAGCCTTGGGGTATGTTGATCAGCCCCAGATGGGCGACCCCCTGGCATCGTCGCGGCCGTCGAGGGCCCCGCCCTTTCCGAGAAAGGGGGCCCCGGGATCTTCGATCCAGCCTGGATCCGCGCCGTCCCGCAACGGTACCCCGGCGTCGGCGCAGGAGTCTGGCACTTCCCTTCCCGCAGGGGCTCGTCGACTGGTACCCTCGGGGACGGGTCGTATGTCCCGGAAGGATTTCCCCCCGGGTCAGGCGGGCTCGAGAGGGGGCCCGGCGTCTGGCAGTGCGCGCCGCCCGACATCGGCGCCGGTGTCGGATGGGCCCCTCTCCACCGAGCTTCGTTCTCGGGGGCCCTTGATGCTCGCGACGCCGATCGACGCGGTTCCGATCCGCTCCCCGGGATCAGCCCCGCCGGGGCCCTCTAGAAGGGAGTCGATTTCATCGCTCGGTTCGATGCCCAGCCTGGAATCTGTATCCAGCCTCGAAGACTTGGCCACGACACGTCTCGGGATCGGCCCCTGTCCCCTCCCGTGACGCAGAGCGGAGATCATTGGCCACTGCCCTCTGGCTGCCACGGAACCGCTTCGGTTGCCGGGGGCGGCGCCGCCCCCAGGTTCGAGGCCGATTCCGGCGGCTCCGTCGGCGCCATTGACCCCTTCGATGCCTAGCTTGGAATCAATTCCAGGAGCCGACGACGCCTTGTTGACCACCCCAGTCCGGGGCTGTCGGTCCCCTCCTCTGCCCAGCGGGCAGCAGCCCGAGAGGCTTCTCGGCGCCCTGGCGGCCTCTCCCGCCACCGCCTCCCACGGCATAGCCCCTCCGGGAGAGCCGTCTTTTCAGAATTTCCTCCTTGACATGGCGGACTTGCTGGCCATCCCTATCCCGGACCTAACTCCAGGCCCTGCGGAACGGGCCACCGTGATGCTTCCTCTGCATCCCTCCCTACAGGATCTCCTGCTGGGGGCTTGGCGGTCGCCTTTGAGGGTTCCGGCACCGTCGACTGCGATGCATGCTCTGTATCGGGTGCCTCCCTTCCCGGGGTTTCGGCAGCACCAACTTCCACATCGTTCCATTGTGGTGGAATCGGCGCTGAGGAAGGCCGGCAGCAAGGAAAAGCATTCTTCTCGCCCGCCAGGCCGCGCCTCGAAGACGCTAGATACCCTAGGACGTCAAACCTTCCAAACGTCTATGCTGGCGTCCAGAATTATTTCAAATATTTTTTATATGAGTCTGTCGCTCCGGGAGGTCACCAAGAGATTATCTCGGTTGTCTCCCTTGTCTGCAACCAAGGCCTTTGAATATTCCTTGCTTCTTTATCACTGCAGGAATATCTCTGGGTTCCTTTCTCGTGCTTCTCTAGACTCCTTCCTGTCGGTCAGCAGATGCTCTGCTGTTGCTATTAGAGCACGCCGTACAGCATGGTTGCAGGCGTCCAAGTTGTGTAGACGGGCACAGCATAACCTGGGTAATTCTCCCTGTGACGGAGATCACCTCTTCATTAGCAAAGCCTTACGTCAGGTCACGCAGTGCTTCGCTAACCTTCCCAGCGTTAGAAGCCATCCTAGGGCCCGGCTTCCCCCGGCGGTGGTGCGCTCCTCACCAGGCCTTCCTTCCCTTGGAAGAGGAAATGTCACCCCTCCGCCCAACCGCCAGGTGCGCCCAAGCAAGGGACCCCTCGTCCTGGGTTGAAGTCCCCGGGGCCGCACCAGTACTCTCATACCAAGCAGTTTTAGGCTGCGGTGGGCGACTGCCTGCAATTACCTTCTTACCAGAAGTTTACAATTGAGCTCTACTCTGGGGTTCGTTCAGTAGGGCAAATGGTTCGGGGGCTTATCCAGGGGTTCAGGTACTCTCCTTCCGTTGGTAGAGGGAGACCACCTCTACTCCATGATAGATCTGGCCCACGGCCAGCTGGCTTACCCTTAGGTACGTCCCCGAATCCTTCTCGGCAGTATCCCCTGCTGATTGCTTCCGTACCGGAATTTTCCTTCCAGCCGCTATAGTTCCCCTATGCTTACCGGGGGCTATGCCCTCATGTCCCCCGATTAGTGCGGGGGCGAGTTTCTGCGTGCAGGTCCTGGGGACACCTATAGGGCCTCGAGCCCCCTGGTGTGTTCTTCCGGACTGATGCTATCCTCTGTCCTTCACGCTACCGTTCGCCGATCTGCCCGTGTTCCACCGGAATAGATCCCTCTCCCGGACGGATCTTGACGCCACCTCCCCAGTTGGCAGGTCCGCCTTACCAGTGTTATGCTCATGGAGGTAGGTTCCTCAGCGTACCTGCATTACTGCTGGGGGGGGGGCGCGTTCTCCACAGATATCGCCTGCGCGATAGGTGCGTTTTGGGGGATGCCCACAGTGCCTGTGTTCTGCCGCCTATTTTTTCCATTGGCCGGTACTCACGCCCCCCCCCCCCACCTCCGGGGTCCGGCCAGTCCGCCTGCCTATTCCTTAGATCGGCCCTCGGACTGGTTGTACTCTACTGCTGTGAAGTCAACAGCTTCTATTTTCAGTTATGCCCTCCTCCCGGAGGTTCAGATTCTTGTCTCCCTATCTCTTAGCTAGGGCAGGCTGTGTACTCCTTCTGCTCCGGGGTACACCCCCTACTCTTCTCCGGAATAGGCTATCCAGATCGGCCAGTCTTCTACTGTTAGTCCTCTGAGTTATGGACTCTGCTCCTAAGGGAGTGCTCAGCTTTGCATAAAGCTTCCTTTAAGACCTGCCGTCCTTCTCCTGACCCAGCTGATTCCTGGATCTCCTGGCCTTCCGGATTTGGAACTTCCTCCTCGCTGCGGTGAAGTTCCTTTGAAGACCTCGCTACTGCGTCTACAGTACCTCCATCACAGTCCTACTTCCTACAACTCAGTAAGTAAGCTTTACATGGTACTAAGTCATTAATTCATTAAGCGTAGTTACTCACCTGTAACAGGTGTTCTCCAGGAGCAGCAGGAATCAGTCCTCACATATGGGTGATGTCGGCGCCAACGGAGCCCTCGCGGAGCAATTTTCCCCAGCTTTCAAAGAAAGCCTTTGGGAATTGCAGCGCGCATGCACGGTCCTCTTCCCGCCCAAGGGTGCCATCTTGCTCAGTCAGATGACATAGCTAAAAGACAGCAAAAAATTAGCAAAAAACGAAAGCATAGAACTGCAACTCCAAGGGGAGGAGGGAGGGTTGTGAGGACTGATTCCTGCTGCTCCTGGAGAACACCTGTTACAGGTGAGTAACTACGCTTTCTCCAGGACCAAACAGGAAGTCAGTCCTCACATATGGGACTCCCAAGCTTAAGGCTACCGGAGACCCTAAGCACAAAAATGAGCTCCCTCAAGCTCAGTAGCACAGAAGGAAGGAATCTTCTCTGAATATGTCTCCAACCGGTAGCCCAACATCCGGGATGGAGGGTAGGAGTTGCCTATACCTCAAAGAGGTTACGGAGGACTGCCTGTCCGAAAGCACTGTCCCTGCGGGACTCCCTCTCCAGGCAGTAATGGGCTGCAAAAGTCTGGCTTGAAGACCAAGTAGCGGCCCGGCAGATGTCTGCCAATGGAACAGAGCGGAGGTAAGCCACCGACGTAGCCTTCGCCCGAACACGATGAGCTGTGACTCTACCTTTCAACACGAGGCCGGCTGCCTCGTAAGCCCAAGCGATACAGTCAGCAATCCAGATGGACAGTGTACGCTTGGAGACAGGGAGCCCCAACTTGTTGGGGTCATAAGACACGAAGAGCTGAACAGTCCTTCGGTGCTCCCGCGTACGGTCAAGGTAGAAGGTCAACGCCCTTCTACAGTCCAGGGTATGCAGGACCATTTCAGCTCGGCTGGAGTGTGGCCTGGGAAAGTAGGTCGGAAGTACCACCTCCTGGTTGAAGTGAAAAGGGGATACCACTTTGGGAAGAAACTTAGGGTGAGTCCGTAGGACTACCCGGTTCTTGTAGAACCTAGTGTAAGGAGGATCAGATACTAGGGCCTGCAACTCACTAACGCGTCTAGCAGAAGTGAGGGCTACCAAGAACAAGGTTTTCCACGAAAGAAAACGAAGTGGGCAGGTAGCCATAGGCTCAAAAGGCGGACAGGTAATCCGCTGCAAAACCACATTGAGATCCCAGTCCGGGGCTGGCGGGCGCAAAGGTGGCTTAAGGAGAAGGAGGCCTCTGAGAAAACGAGCCACCAGAGGGTGGCTGGAAAGAGGTCTACCATCCACCGGCATGTGATGCGCAGAAAGAGCACTGAGGTGGACCTTGACCGAGTTGGACTTAAGTCCAAGGTTAGAGAGAGAAAGCAAGTACTGCAAGACCACTGATGCTGAACAGGAGAAGGGATCTTGAGACTGCTGAGTACACCAGACGGAGAACCGACGCCACTTAAGAGCGTAGGACTTCCGGGTGGAGGGCCTCCTCGAGACCAAGACGACCTCCTCCACATCTGGAGGTAGCTGCAGAGGAGCAAGGACTACCCTTTCAGCAGCCAGGCCATCAGATGAAGAGACCGGAGGTTGGGGTGTAGGAGAGTCCCCTGATCCTGCGACAGGAGGTCGGGCTGAAACCCCAGAGGAAGAGGAATGTCCACCGCCAACTGCATCAGAAGCGGGAACCAAGGTTGCCTCGGCCACCGGGGAGCCACGAGGATCATCGATGCTTTGTCTCTGAGAACCTTGAAGAGCGTCCGAGACACCAGTGGCATGGGAGGAAAGGCATACAAGAGGCCGGTGGACCATGGAATCAGAAAAACATTCGCCGCTACTCTGAGAGGATGCGGCTGTCGAGAGCAGAATCTGGGCAGCTGCCGGTTCAGAGGACTGGCAAACAGATCCATGGTGGGGAGACCCCACTTGAGAAAGATTTGCTGAACCACCATCGGATCCAGCCTCCACTCGTGTGGCTGGAGGATCCTGCTGAGCTTGTCGGCCAGGTAATTTTCTTGACCTGGGAGATAGACAGCCCTGAGGAGGATGCCGTGGCGGACTGCCCAAGAGCATAGCTGTTGTGCCTTCTGAGAGAGGAGGAAGGAGCCTGTTCCGCCTTGTTTGTTTACGTAGAACATGGCAACCTGGTTGTCCGTCTGTATCAGCAGCGACTGGTGGGACAAGGCTCTGAGCGCTAGGCGGATGGCTCTGAGCTCCAGGAAGTTTATCTGTTGAGCAGACTCCCAAGGATTCCAGAGGCCTTGAGTACATGACCCTTGGCAATGTGCTCCCCAACCCAGGAGGGAAGCATCGGTCGTCAGGACCTGAGAATGCGGAGGGGGCTGAAAAGCCACCCCTAGCACTAGGTTTGGCAAATGAAGCCACCATCGCAGAGATGAGACCAGCTGGTCGGAGATCTGTACGGAGTCCACTAGGCTTCCCGTGGCCTGATGCCATTGAGTGCGAAGGCACCACTGAGCAGGACGCATGTTCAGTCGGGCATTGGGGGTCACATGGACCGTGGAAGCCATATGGCCGAGCAGTCTCAGAAAGTGCCTGGCGGAGACCAGCGCATTGCTGTGAAAGTGGCTGGCGAGATCCATGAGCCGCTTGGCCCTGTCCAGAGGGAGGAAGGCCCGCGCCTGAAGTGTGTCCAACCTGGCACCTATGAACTCGAGATTTTGAGAGGGGAGCAAAGTGGACTTTGCGAAGTTTATGACAAAACCCAAGTGCTGGAGCAGAGCCACAGTGCGATGAGTGGCCTGAGCGGCCTCTGGTGAAGATGGGGCTCTGATGAGCCAGTCGTCCAAGTATGGGAACACAAAAAGACCTTGAAGTCTGAGATAGGCCGCCACCACTGCTAGGCATTTGGTGAACACCCTGGGGGCGGAGGATAGGCCAAAGGGCAGTACTCTGTACTGGTAATGATTTCCTCCCACAACAAATCTGAGATATTGTCTGTGGTCTGGATGAATGAGGATATGAGTATACGCATCCTTAAGATCCAAGGAGCATAGCCAGTCTCCCTGCTGGAGGTAGGGCAGCAGGATTCCAAGGGTAAGCATCTTGAACTTTTCCTTTGCAAAGAACTTGTTGAGGTTTTGCAAGTCCAGGATGGGTCTGAGGCCTCCTGTTCGTTTTGGAATCAGGAAGTACCTGGAGTAAAACCCTTGACCCTTCAGGTGGTGGGGCACCGGTTCCACGGCTTGTTCCTGAACGAGACTTGCTAACTCCTGAAGGAGTAAGTCCCTGTGCAAAGGGAGTCTGGGAGGCTCCCCTGGAAAGTAGGAGGGAGGTACCTGGTGAAAGTGAAGAAGATAGCCCTTTTGAACTATGTGAAGTACCCAGGTATCTGTGGTGATGTTGGACCACCTGTGGGCAAAGTGGACCAGCCGGCCTCCTGTGCTGAGAGAAACCAGCTGAGGGGGAGAGGCTATGCTGATGAAGTCAAAAACCCCCACCCTGCTGAGCAGGGGCCGGTGGTGCAGGTTTGGGGGCTTGCTGCCTATGGGACCCATTACCCCGTCCCTTGGCCTGCTTTCCCTGTGGGGGAGCTGCTGAGGCCTGATACTGAGGGTAGTATTTATAGGCAGCCGCCTTCCTCGGGTAAAAGGGCTTTTTCCCCGAGCCCTTCTTCTTTCGAGAAGGGGCAGAGGTCTTCCTTGAGAGACGAGTCCTGGTGAGAGTCTCCGTCTCGATTTGTGCAGCCTTCTCATCCATGGGCTTGCCAAAGAGGTTATCACATCGGCAGGGAACATCGACCAACTTGTCCTGCACCCAGGGTTCGAGGTCGGACGTCTGAAGCCAAGCCTGGCGGCGTCCACCGATGCCGGCCGCAGCTACTCGAGCCGATGCCTCAAAACCATCATAGGCTGCTCGAGATATAAACTTGGAGCACTCTCGAATACCAGTTGACAAGGTTTGGAACCTCTGCAAAGGTTCGTCGGAGAGACCAGCAGAGAACCCGGCTATTTCTTTAGCCAGATCCCGGAGATACATGCCCATGTAGAGCTGGTAGGTCTGGACTCGACAAGCAAGCATAGAGCCCTGGAAGCACTTCCTACCGAGGGCATCCAGGCTTCGGGCTTCCCTACCAGGGGGCACCGAGGAGTGCATTTTTTGACTCTTAAGTCTATGCATGGCCGATTCCACCACCATGGAATGGTGCGGTAGTTGTGCCTTTTGGAAGCCGGGGCTCTTGCGGACTCGATAAATGGAATCGACCCGCTTGCTTAACACCTGCGACGACGCCGGGCTCTCCCACATGCAGAAGAGAAGTCGTTCCAGCATCGGAGGAACCGGTACAATAAAGGCCTCCTTCGGGGGAGAGTCATATTGGAGGGCATCGAGTTCTTCGACGCGAGGTTCCTCCTCGGGATCCGCGGGGAAGGCCAAAGCCTTTGCCATATCCCTCACGAAGTCCGAGAACCGGGTATCCTCCGGGGGGGACCGTCTCCGAGGTTCGGATTCGGGGGAGTCCGAAGGGACACACCGAGTCCGAAAGGAACCAGGTGACTCTTCGTCCTCGGATTCCCAGGCCGACTCCTCGGAGGAGGAGTCGAGCAGCTCCGGTCGGGCGGGCACCGATGCTATCCGCTCCGACGCCGAGGGAGTCGGCGTCGATGACCTCGGTCCCGAACAGGAGGCCGAAGGAGACCTCGACCGAGGATCGACTCGAGCCCTCATGGACTCGAGGATCGGCTCGGTCTCCGGGGTCGACTTGGAGGGCGACGTCCCAGCGGTCAGGGCAGAAACACCGGCGAGGCCAGCGATCAATACCCGCTGCTGGTCCATGAAGGCAGTCAGACTGCTCTCCAAGGCCGTCAACCTGAGTCCGAGCTCAGGAGACCCAGCAGCCCCTGACTTGGGCCCCGACGGTGTGTCCTTCGGAGGCGAGTCAACGAGGACAACACTACTCACATGAGCAGGCAAGTCCACCTCGAGTCGAGGATGTTTTGACAGCCTCTCCACCTCCGAGGACCCGGGACGGGAATCGGGGCTATGCGACCTGGCCCTCGAGCACTGTTCCCTCTAAGCTGTGCGCGTGTGCGCGCGCACACACCTCACCGAGTGAGCGCACATACTTTACAACAGAGCGCACAAAAATTACGGTTCTGATTCTGATAGAAAACAACACAGACTTTCTAAAAATTGAAAAGCTGTTGTGTATTTATGGTTTTCACAAGTTCTACAATATTTTCTAGTGCAATCAATGTGGTGTACATACCGTATTCTGACGTGTAGTCAAATTTTAAAGTATAACTCCGAGTGTCGTTATGTGACGCACAAAAATTTAACCTTCCTTCAAAAGCTGCACAGCTGATATTTTATGCGCGCACAGAGCCTACAGAAAATTAGAGAGAACATTGCCCTCGAGGGACCAGGAGCGTCCACCGATCCCGCCCTCGCGGGTTTCTTCTTCCGATGATGTTCCCGGGTAGGAGACCCCCTTTCAGAGGAACTTCGACGATGCTCAGGACCAGAGTCCCGAGACGTCGAAGCCTCTGACGAGGTCCGAGCCCGGCCGGAGTCAGAGAAGATACGCTCCCGCTGATGCTGCCGACTCCTCAACGCTTTTGAGGACATTTTGCCACACGGACCACAGATCATGGAGTCATGATCGGGTCCGAGGCAGCGGAGGCAGAAGTCATGAGTGTCTGTAAGAGACATGAGTTTCTTACAGAGGTCACACTTTTTAAAGCCGCTGGCAGCCATCGGGGGAAAAAGGGTCCCTGCGAGGTCGAAAGACCGGGCTGCCAGGGAAAAAGGAAAAAGGCGCGAAATCTGTCACGAAGGACAAAAAACCGAAAAATACGGAACGGACTCGCAACCGGCGTCGCGAGCCCGGGCGGGAAAAGAACCGGCGTCGAACCAAAGAAATAGAGAGAAAAAATCAACTTTTTGGCGGGGATTCACAGACGTCTGTAGGGCTCCGCGGAAAAAAGAAGACTGAGCAAGATGGCACCCTTGGGCGGGAAGAGGACCGCGCATGCGCGCTGCAATTCCCAAAGGCTTTCTTTGAAAGCTGCGGAAAATTGCTCCGCGAGGGCTCCGTCGGCGCCGACGTCACCCATATGTGAGGACTGACTTCCTGCTTGGTCCTGGAGAAAAAACCTAATGATGCTCCATGCACTCTAATGACTACTCACCCTGTAGTCTTTGGGTTTTTCTGTTCTTCTCCTCTCAACTCCTACCCTCCATCCCTCGGGGGATGCCGGGGATTCAGGTTGGGCAAATGCTCTCCTGTCCTGGGCCAGGCTTACGGGATCTCCCCCGGGCATCCTCAGCTAGGGAGTCCCCATATGTGAAGACTCGTTCCTGGAGATAGCACAGTTACTTACCTGTAACAGGTGATCTCCGGAACAGCAGGAATTAGTCTTCACAACCCGCCCACCTCCCCTAGGAGTTGTATCTCTTTCTCTCTATTCCTTCCTCTCCTCTCCTTCTGGCTCAGCTATGAAACTTGTCAGACGGCTGCCTAGGGTGAGAACTTACACAATCTTGATGATGCATATATTCATATGATTCTTGCAAGGTATTGTGGGTATTGTAGTTCATTCACTCCTAAACACAGCTGATGACAATAATTTGAGTTGTGAAACCAAGTGGTAAGATCAATAAAATACTACTTTTATTGATGGGGTTTAATTCACCCAGCACATGTATGCTTGATAGCACTATAAATGAGGTTACTTGCTTGCAGTGTTTAAATGGATAACAAAAAGTCCCAAAGTAAACCAGAAAACAACCTTCAGCTTGTCAGGCAATTAGCTAATGTTTTCTTAGCAAATAATTACCAAATACAAAGGCACAACGAAAAGAATAAACTTTGCTGGTTAGGTTAACTTCTGCTTATTTTCCACGCCGATCTCAGCAGTGATTCTCCCTTGCTCACACACACAATCAGGTGCAGCCCTAATTACTATCAATGGACCAGCTGAAAGCCTTTAGCTGGCTGGCTGCTACTGTGTGAGCCCAAATCCTGCTTTAAGAGCTGTTTGCAGTGGAAATAAAGAACAAAGTTAGGTTTCTTTGTGATGGCTGATGTGTTTGCTCATAGAAAACTAGCAATAGCATTTAGATAAAGAACAGTCCATGTAAATAGTTTCATCTGCTGTATTTCCCCCTGCATCAACAATCATAGGGTCAATATCATACATTGGCACAGATGAGTCTTTCATTAAGGCACTATCATGAGAATGCTTATTCCCTTGCTGCCATTCTCTATTATAGATAGGGTCTGGATCAGTGTTCATACCTGAGCCTCTCCTGCTATCATTATTCCTCTCTGTATAGCCTGGCCAATATGTAATCCAATTCTGATGTCCAGCCTTCCAATCTTGATCCCTGGATGCTGGATCTTCTCTCACATACCTTCTGGCCTTGGTCTGAAAGTCCCTTCCACATGCAGTCTTCTCTCTTCCAGGTAGCCACTGGTGATTCCTATCTCTGCCACTCCATTCCTCTGGCTGAATCCAGTCCAATGGACTCTGCTGGCTTTTGGAATACCTCCCAGTATGAGTACTGCCTTGGAATCTCCCGGACCTTCCAATGGCCTTTCTTCTCTTCCTTCCAGAGAGTTTCCTTCTCTCTCTATCTGCTTGGCTTGGCTTGGCTTCTGTTTCTCCAGGTGATACTGGTGCTTGTAGCCGTTGCTGTCTCTGTATCTCTTCCTCCCTCTGTAGCTGTTATCTGAAGAATAAGCTCTATTCTTATCCTGTTCTAATGTGGGCTGCTCCCTAACACAGCGCAGCTGTGTTGAATCAGGCCCTGCCCTTTGAGATGAGTGCTTAGGGATTACCTCATAGCTCTCTTGATTGCACACACATTCTCTCACTTCAGCCCCTCTCATGGCTGCTGGAAACCTGGTGCATTCTGGGACTGGTAGTCTTTTATGTGAAAATTCTGTTTTCTCACTTCTACCAGAACTGACAGGTTGCTTGTTCAGAGTCACATCATCTTTTCTATAGCTCCTACCTGAGCTATGATAAGCTTCCTTATCACAAACTCAACTGGGGAGAGGCAGTAGGAAGGGCGGGAAGCCACCACGCAGGCGCGGGGGATGCTCCCAAAGGCTTTCTGATTGGATGCTGGGGAGCATTCCCGTGCGGGCTCCGTCGGCGACGTTTCCCATATGTGAAGACTAATTCCTGCTGTTCCGGAGATCACCTGTTACAGGTAAGTAACTGTGCTTTCGGCCAGGTGCTTCTCCGGAACCTATTTGAGGTTTAGGCAACTCCAACCCTTTGGTGTCAGGCTACCGGGGGGTATTGCTTTCTCAGCTGAATTGCTATTGCAGCTGCTGCAGCTCTTCTAGGGGGAGCCATTTTTCAGCTATGGGTTCTCAGTAGCCTATAGCTAGGGAGTCCCATATGTGAGGACTGACTTCCTGCTTGTTCCTGGAGAAAGTGTAGTTACAGGTGAGCAACAGGTGTTCTCCAGGGACAGCAGGAATCAGTCCTCACGACCCTCCCTCCTCCCCTGGAGTTGCAGTCCTATTATTGTTTATTTATTTTGCCATTTTTTTAGTTGTTTAAATTAGTGAGTTTCACTGGCAAGCACTCCATTCTATCGAGGAATTCAAACCATTGGGACCATTGTATTAAAGTGCTTCTGCATTGATCATGTTATTCACGGTGCACGGGGGAAATCACAAGATCAAAAACTCTTACGCCGGGAGCAGGAGTGGATCTTCCGGCTTAACACGTTAAGTCCCAATGATTTTTTTAGCTGTGTCATTTGACTGAGTAAGATGGCACCCTTGGGCGGGACAGGGACCGTGCATGCACGATGCAATCCCAAAGGCTTTCTTTGAAAGCTGGGGAATTGCTCCGCACGAGGGCTCCATCGGCACCCATATGTGAGGACTGATTCCTGCTGTCCCTGGAGAACACCTGTTACAGGTGAGTAACTACGCTAACTTGAGTGACTGCCTCTTGTATTTTAGGTAAGTTAAAAATTCAAAAACGAGTTAATTTTTAAATCAATTAAAATGCTAAAAGGTTAATCAAGTTAATAACAAGCTAAATATCCACCTTTGTTTTTTAATTAAAAAATTTTCACTAGCTTAAAACACATGTAACACTATTGTTGTCAACATAGTTGGCACTTTGCAGTTCAACCCTTTAATGTCCAGTATCTCCAAAAAAAAAAAAGTGGCCATGGTTTTGAGCTTTATATGCACACACACATATGACACATAAAAGAATACATTAAAACAACATTAAAGGAAATATAAAAACTGGGGCCTTGCCAGGACCTGATTATTGGCACTTTTATAAACAATTCAAATCAGTTTAAACAAAGGCACCACATTCCCATTGCATTAAAATTAGATGCACCTGTGATCAGTTGTCAGTACTCACATGACTTAAATCAACCACTGAATGATGGCTCTAATGTTTAAAATGGCCACATTCACTCCCTGTTCCATTTTCACAATGGCGAAGAAAGCTGCCTGAGACGGTCACAGAAGCCATTATCACCAAGCATCAAACTTCAAAGGGGTACAAGGCCATCTCCAAAGACCTTGAGATTCCTGTGTCAGTTGACAATGTTAAGATGTTTTCTGCTCATGGAACTGTCAAGAACCTCCCAGGATGTGTTGAGAAGAAGAAAATTAATCCAAGTCATCTTTGAAGGTTAGTGCAAACTGTTGGAAAAACACCACAAACCACATTCAAAGAGCTTAAGGCTGACCTTGAGCAATCTGGAGTGGTGGTTTCAACCCGCACCATATGCCATGCACCAAACAAAGGACTTCATAGGTGAATGCCAAGGAGGACCCCACTGCTCAAAGACAGACATAAAAAGGCGAGCCTGATCCCTGCCCAAACCCACCTTGAGAAACCACCATTATTCTGGAAAAATGTTCTGTGGACAGCTGAAACAAAACTTGAGCTCTTTGGCAATGCAGACCAGTGATACATTTACAGGAGAAGAAATGAAGCTTATAAGGAAAAAAATCCTTCCTACAGTTAAATATTTCTCAAGATATTGAACATTAATATAGCTAAAATGCAAGGGTGCTAATAATGTTCACAACTGTATGTTGAAGTACCAAAAAGATTTTGATTGGATTCATAATGCATGCATTGTTGGCTGTTGAATTATGAATTGCTATGGATCACTGAGCTGAAATAAGGTGGCCCACTACAGAAACCTATTATTACAACCATAATAATCTATATTTACTTGTACACTATTTTGAATGTTGTAGAGCTGAGACCAATCTCCAGCCTCTTCCCCAGAGTCCAGTGTTTGCATGGCAGCAGCACATCAAGGATTTAGGAGCAGTGGGGAGTTTTTGTAGAGAATGTTGATGCTGGAGATTAAGGGCAACAAGTTAAGAGGACTATATTTTGAAAATAGTCATGTCAGTTGCAAAGATGGACATGTCCAAAATGTATTGTTTGTACTATCAAATCCTCTAGAGAAAGCATTATGAGTCCTATTTGCAAAATACTAACCACACTGCAAACTCTCAGCATTAAGCTGGTCCTGGCAGTTTTCCATTCAGTAACAGACGGAGTAACTAACCGCACTGCAGTAACTAAACTTACGCAGGTGGCAGTAACCACTTTCAGGTTAACTGTAAGGCACGGTTCCTGCCCATGTCTATTAACGCGAAGGTCCCACATTAGCCTGCATTAATTGCTCGTGCAGCTTAGTAAATAGACCCCTTGTTAGTATGTGCAATGCACTGTATCACTTTAATGGCGCAGACAGAGCTTAAAGATACCAAATTACCTATGCCTACCAATAGCCAAATTAATATGAATAAAATGCTTGTATACAAATGCTAGAAGTCTAAAAAATAAGATGGGAGAGTTAGAATATATAGCACTAAATGAGAGGTTAGATATGATTTGAATCTCAGAGACATGGTGGAAGGAGGACAACCAGTGGGACACTGTGATACCTGGGTACAAACTATATCGTAATGATAGAGCTGATCAAATTGGTGGAGGGGTTATGCTGTATGTTGGAGAGAGCATTGAGTCAGAAAGGATTAAAGTTTTGCAGGAAACAAAATTTGCTTTAGAATCTCTATGGATGGGAAGGTGATGGCAGTTGGGGTGTACTATCGACTGCCTGGCCAGAATGAACAAATGGATGATGAAATGCTCAAAGAAATCAAGGAAGCTAATAAAAGTTACAGCACAGTAATAATAATGGGTGATTTCAATTTCCCCGGTATTGACTGGGTCAGTGTCACCGCAGGACATGCTAGGGAGATAAAGTTCCTAGATGAAATAAATGACTGCTTCTTGGAGCAGCTGGTTCATGAACCGACCCGAGGGGAAGCCATATTGGACCTAGTCCTTAGTGGAACACC
Source organism: Ichthyophis bannanicus (assembly GCA_033557465.1). Taxonomy (NCBI): domain Eukaryota; kingdom Metazoa; phylum Chordata; class Amphibia; order Gymnophiona; family Ichthyophiidae; genus Ichthyophis; species Ichthyophis bannanicus. Next base: position 837,041,361 of record CM066033.1, read on the forward strand.
AGATCTGGTACAAGAGATAAGGGTGTTGGGCCCACTTGGCAATAGTGATCATAGCATGATCGTGTTTGATTTAATTAGTGGAGGAGGGATAGTAAGGAAATCCACAGTACTACCTTTTAACTTTCGAAAGGGAGACTATGATAAAATGAGGAAAATAGTTAAAAAAAACTAAAAGCAGCAGTTGCAAAGATTAAAGACTTAGTTGTTGAAAAATACTATCTTGGAAGCCCAGAACAGCTGTATTCCACACTTTTAAGAAAAGTGGAAGGAAGTCCAAAAAACTGCCAGCACGGTTTAAAGGTGAGGTCAGAGAGGCTGTTGCCAAAAAAGCATCTTTCAGGAAATGGGGAAAAAAAAAGAGCCAAACGACAAAACTTGGAAACAGCACAAGCACTGGCAAGTTAAATGCAAGGCATTGATAAAGCAGGCAAGGGGAGAATTTGAGAAGAAGCTTGCTGAAGAAGCAAAAACGCGAAATAAAAGACTTTTTCAAGTACATTCGTAGCAAAAAACCCATGAGAGAGTCAGTTGGTCCATTAGATGTTAAAGGGGCACTAAGAGGTAACAAGGCGATAGCGGAGAGACTGAATGAATTCTTTGCTTCAGTCTTTACTGAGGAAGATGTAGGGGTATTACCCATGACTGATGTGATATTTAAAGGTGTGGAAGAATTGAAGGAAATATCGATACATCAGGAAGATATATTACAACAATTTCATAAACTGAAGAGTAGCAAATCACCTGGACCGGATGATATACATCCAAGGGTGTTGAAAGAACTGAAATATGAGATTGCAGACCTTCTATTAGTAATCTGTGAACTATCATTAAAATCATCTGTAATACCTGAAGACTGGAGGATGGCGACCGTAACACCAACTTTTAAAAAGGGTTCCAGGGGTGATCCAGGAAACTACAGACCGGTGAGCCTGACGTCAGTACCGGGAAAAATGGTAGAAACCATCATAAAGAACAAAATTGCTGAACATGTAGATAGTCATGGCTTAATGGGAGACAGCCAACATGGCTTTAGACAAGGAAGATCTTGTCTTACTAATCTGTTAATGTTTTTTTGAAGGTGTGAATAAACAAAGGAGAGTCAGTTGATATAGTGTATTTGGGCTTTCAGAAAGCCTTTGACAAGGTCCCTCATCAGAGACATTTGGCAAAACTAGAGTCATGGGATAGGAGGCAGTGTAGTATTGTGGATCGGGAACTGGTTAAAAGATAGAAAGCAGAGGGTAGGGCTAAATGGCCAATTTTCCCAATGGAGAAACGTGAATGGTGGTGTACCCCAGGGATCTGTGCTGGGTTCGCTGCTTTTTGACGTATTCATAAATGACCTGGAAAAGGAAATAACGAGTGAGGTTATCAAATTTGCAGATGACACAAAACTGTTTAAAGTTGTTAAAACCCAAGAGGATTGTGGAAAATTGCAAGAGGATCTTGATAAATTGGAAGACTGGGCATCAAAATGGCAGATGAAATTTAATGTGGGCAAATGCAAAGTTATGCACCTAGGGAAGAACAACCCAAACTATGCTTACATGATGCAAGGTTCCACATTAGGAACCACCACCCAGAAAAAAGATTTAGGCGTCATTGTGGATAACATGTTAAAACCCTCGGCCCAGTGTGCAGCGGTGGCCAAGAGAGCAAATAGAATGCTAGGTATCATAAGGAAAGGAATGAAAAATAAAACAAAGGATATTATAATGCCTCTATATCGTTCCATGGTGAAGACCGCACCATGAATATTGTGTGCAGTTCTGGTCGCCATATCTTAAAAAGGATATAGCGTTGGTAGAAAAGGTTCCGAAAAGAGCCACCAAAATGGAAAGGGGATGGAAGGATACCCCTATGAAGAAAGGCTAAAAAGGTTAGGGCTCTTTAACCTGGAAAAGAGACAGCTGAGGGGAGATATGATAGAATTCTATAAATTAATGAATGAAGTGGAACAGGTAAACGTAGATCAATTGTTTGTTATCAGAATATAGAAAGACTAGGGAACATGCAATGAAGCTACAGGATAAATTATTTAAGACTAATAAAAGAAAATATTTTTTCACTCAACGTGTAATCAAACTCTGGAATTTGTTACCGGAGGATGTAGTAAAGGCTGTTAGTGTAGCTGGGTTTTAAAAAAGGTTTGGAGAAGTTCCTGGAGGAAAGGTCTATAAACCATTATTAAAAAGGGACCCAGGATATCAATGCTTGACCCAAATACAAGCATTGCGGAACCTGCTAGGTACGTATGACCTAGATGGGCCACTGTTGGAAACAGGATACTGGGCTTGATGGACCTTGGTCTGACCCAGTATGGCACATCTTATGTTATGTTGTTTTATTCTTCCTAAAATGAAAAAAAAAACCGAATAAAAAGCTTTTTCTTGTCTTTTATTGTAATGTTTACTGAATTCTTGGGATTTAAGATATCTGAAATTGTATGCACTTTTACAATGTAATGTAAATCTTGGAAAAGAAAAAGCTCCCCTTTTTTCCTCCTTCTATTTATCTTGCCCCTATGGTAATTGGAATAAAGCATAGCTACTCACCACTGTTCCCTCTAAGCTGTGCGCATGTGCACGCACGTACACACCTCGCCGAGCGAGCGCACATACTTTACAACAGAGCGCACCAAAATTACGGTTCTGATTCTGATAGAAAACAACACAGACGTCTTAAAATTTAAAAGTTGTGATTATCATTACTAGAAATTTTCCACTTCATTTAGTAATCGTCTTTTTTCATTTAATTTGATTAAAATCATACTGTATTCTGACATGTGGTCAAATTTTAATGTATACAACTCCGAGTGTCGTTATGTGGCACACAAAAATTTAACCTTCCTTCAAAAGCTGCACAGCTGATATTTTATGCGCACACAGCCTACAGAAAATTAGAAGGAACATTGCTACTCACCTATAACAGGTGATCTCCGGGAACAGCAGGAATTTAGTCTTCACATATGGGTATCGTCGGTACCGACGGAGCCTGCACAGGAACACTCCCCAGTGTCCAATAGGAAAGCTTTTGGGAGCATCCCACAGTGCCTGAGCGCTGCCTTCCCGCCTTTCCCAACTGTCCCTCTCCAGTTGAGTTTAAAGCTGAGACAAAAGAGAGAGAGAGATAGACAGATACAACTCCTAGGGGAGGTGGGTGGGTTGTGAAGACTAAATTCCTGCTGTTCCCGGAGATCACCTGTAACAGGTGAGTACCTATGCTATCTCCAGAACAAGCAGGAATGTAGTCTTCACATATGGGGACTCCCTAGCTGCAGATGCCAGGGAGATGGCCCCAGAAAGTTGTGTGCCCTTGTGAAAGGGCTCCACTTCCCCCCATGGATCTCTGGCATCCTACCAGGGATGATGGGTAGGAGTTGATTAAGTCTGGAACAGGTGTTGATGAATAGCCTGACCAAACAAGGTATCCCGGCGGGAGTCCTTGTCTAAGCAGTAATGGGCTGTGAAGGTATGTACCGAAGCCCAAGTAGCTGCTCAACAGATGTCGTCGATAGACACAGAGTGAAGATGAGCCATTGAGGCTGCCATGGCTCTCACATTGTGAGCTGTGAAGGTTCTTACTCTCATAGGCAAAAGATATACACTATGCAATCCAGCTGGACAGTGTCCTTTTGGAGACTAGAAGTCCCAAATGACTAGGATCAAAAGCAACAAGGACTTGAGAGGATTTTCTATGTTGCTGTGTCCTTTGCAAGTAAAAGGCCAAAGCTCTTTTACAGTCCAAAGTATGAAGGTTCCTTTCTGCATTTGAGGCGTGAGGCCTTGGAAAAATACAGTAAGGTAAACCGCTTGGTTTAAATGAAAGGGCGAAACCACCTTTGGCATAAAGTGTGGATGAGTCCTAAGGACTACCTTATCATGATGGAACCTTGTATAAGGAGGATCAGCCACCAACGCTTGCAATTCACTGATGCGACGTGCTGATGTGATTGCAATGAGAGATAACCTTCCAGGAAAGGAATTTCAAAGAGGTAGTGGCTAATAGTTCAAAGGGCAGTTTCATGAGCTGCCCAAGTACCATGCCACCGGTGGTGGCTTAATCGGAGGCTTCGTTAAAAGAAGGCCTCTCATAAATCTCGCTATGAGAGGATATAGGTTGTCCATTTAGAGGCTTGAAAGACACTGCAATAGCACTCAAATAGACTCTCACTGAATTGGTCTTAAGCCCTGCATTTGATAAATGAAGGAGGTACTCCAGTAAAGATTCCAGAGGTATGGCAAGAGGGATAAGACCCTTCTGCGAGCACCATATGGTAAACCTTTTCCACTTATATGCATAAGAGCTTCTTGTGTAAGGCTTCCTGGAAGCATGAAGAATATCCTTTACCTGCTGGGAAAGGTTAAGACCGTGAAGTTCTAGGCTTTCAGCAACCAGGCCCTGAGATGCAGAGACTGGGGATTGGGATGCCACAGCATCCCGTCCTCTTGAGAGAGAAGATCTGGAGCAGATCATAACTCCAGAGGCGGAGCTTGAGAGAGATGTAGGAGCAGAGGGTACCACGGTTGCCGTGGCCAACGTGGAGCTATGAGGATCATATGACCTCTGTCTCTCTGAAGCTTGAATAGGGTTTGGGGAATTAGGGAAATGGGTGGAAAGGCATACAGGAAGTCCTGACCCCAATGAAGGAGGAAAGCATCCCTGGCCTGACAACCTTGAGCGGCAATTCTGGAACAGAATTGGGGAAGTTTGGCATTCACATTCAGCGGACTTGCAAAGAGGTTTATGTCCGGGATTCCCCAAATTTGAAAAATCTGGGCCACCTGTTCTGCATGGAGAGACCATTCGTGTGGAAGCAGAACTCTACTGCGTTTGTCTGCCCAAGAGTTTTGAATGCCTGGAAGATACACCGCAAGGAGATGTATCTGATGCTCTCTGGTGAGGGCCCATAGTCGCAAAGCTTCGTTGCACAGCGACAGAGAGCCTGTTCCGCCCTGCTTGTTCTCATAGAACATGGCTACCTGATTGTCCGTTTGAACTAGGACTGTCTTGTAGCTGAGCTGGGTGAGAAATACTCGAAGAGCAAGGAAGATTGCTCTAAGCTCCAGGAGATTGATATGGAGATAGGCCTCCTGTGGAGTCCAGGTACCCTGGGTAGAGAGGCTGTGCAGGTGGGCTTCCCAACTCACCTGTGAAGCATCTGTTGTTAGAGTGGCTTGGGGTGGGGGTTGCTGAAAAGGAGACCCCACCAGAAGGTTTTTGGGTGACTGCCACCATTGGAGGGACAAAATAAGGCAATCTGAGTTTGCTATTTTGTCTGACAGGCATCCTGACGCCTGAGTCCACTGAGTGGATAAGGTCCACTGGGCTGCCCTCATGGAGGCGAGCATAAGCAACCACATGCATGGTGGATGCCATGTGACCTAGCAATTGTAACATTTCCCGAGCAGTGAGGTGAGGTTTTAGCACTGCTTGGGAAGCTAACTGCACAATGCGAAGGCCCTTGTCTGTCTGGTATCCAGAAGAGCTCCTATAAACTCTAGGGATTGAGTGGGAGCAAGGTTGGACTTTGGGAAGTTTATGACAAGTCCCAAATACTGAAGGATGTGCATTTTGTGAGACAGAGCCATCCTGGCCTCCTGCTCTGAAGGGGCTCGAATGAGCCAGTCGTCTAAGTAAGGGAAGACGAATATTTCCAGGGTGCGGAGAAATACTGCTACCACAGCCATGCATTTTGTGAACACCCTTGGTGGAGAGGCCAGGCCAAAGGGAAGAACCCTGTATTGGTAGTACTTCCCTAGAAACAGAAAGCGAAGGAACTTTTGGTGAGTTGGGTGGATGAGAACATGAGTGTACACATCCTTGAAATCTAAAGAACAAAGCCAATCCTGACTCTGAAGGTATGGCAGCAGAGTTACTAGAGAAATCATTTTGAACTTCTCTCTGAACAGGAATTTGTTCAATTCTCTGAGGTCTAGAATGGGTCTGTGTCGTCCTGTTTTCTTTGGAATAAGGAAATAGAAGGAGTAAAACCCTGTACCACGTTGGGGAATGGGCACCTCTTCTATTGCTCCTTGAGCAAGGAGCATAGTGACTTCTTGACCTAACCTGTTGTTGGGAGAGGCCTGAGAATTGAACTGTTTTACAATGGTAGAAGGGGGCATGCTGAGGAAACGAAGCTTGTACCCTTCTCATACAATAAACAGAGTCCAATTTTCTGCTGTCATCTGACACCATCTGGGAACAAAATGACATAACATTCGGGGCCAGGAAGGCAAAGTTCTCTAGATAGGAGTCAAAGCCCCTGTGGAGGCTGAGTCGGTTGAGGCTTAGCTGCTTTTGGCTTCCTTTGTTGCTGCTGCTGCTGTCCCTTTTGGGCAGACTGACCTGAACGATGTCCCTGCTGGGTACAGGAGGGATAAAACTACTTCTTACTGAAGAATGGTTTCTTAGAGGATCTTTTCCTTGCAGGATCAGCTGTAGATTTGGACAATCTATCCAAAGTGATATTGTCAGCATCTATCTCATTAGCTTTTTCCTGCCAATTCTTGCCAAAGAGATTCTTTCCTGTGCAAGGTCTATTCCCCAGTTTGTCCTGTACCCAGATTTCTAAGTCAGATGCCTGATGTGGGAGGAGTGGCCTAGTGGTTAGGACAAGGTACTTCAGGCCGGGGGTTCAAGTCCCACCTGGGGACAGCAATCTCAGGCCGGAGGGACTGGGATTTCTAGTCCTATAGGCACTCCTTGTGGTCTTGGGCAAGTCACTTAACCCTCCATTGCCCATGTTCCCTGTAAGTATTAGCGTATGTGTGTCATATCCCCTTGTGTTAAATGTATCTCCCAATTGACCGCTTTGACCTGGTGAAAAGCGGGATATAAATACAGCTAAATAAAATTCTGCGTGCACCTATGGCAATAGCAGAGGTTCTGCTTATGCATTCAAAGCAGTCAAAGGCTGCACGATTCACAAACTTGGAAACATCCTGAGCATATTTAACAAGAGTAAGATAATCTTGTCTTTTATCATCAGGAAGGAGAGGGCTCATAAGCTCTAAGTCTCCTGTGACTTCCTTAAGGAACATTCCCATATACAAGATATAGGAACTGATCCTAGCAGAAAGCATGGAAGCCTGGAAGGATCGACATCCAAAGGCATCAAGAGTCCTACACGCAAGTCCTGGAGGATTAGATGCATGCCTTTTTGCACTCTTCATCCGTCTCATGGCTGATTCCACCACCATGGAATGGTGTGGTAATTGAGTCTTCTGAAACCCAGGACAAGGAGGAACTCAATACATGGTGTTGAGTCTTCGAGAATGAGGAGATGTGGTTAGAGGTGTTTCCCACATCCTTAACATGAGATCATGCAAGATCTCATGAATAGGTAAGGTAGCTGCCTCCTTGGGAGCTTTAGGGTATTGTAGGATTTCTAATTCCTTTGCGCTAGGCTCTTTTTCAGGAGCCACTGTGATGGAAAGACCTCGGGCCACATCTCTGATAAATCCTGAAAGGACATATCCTCTGGTGGAGACATCCTATGCTGAGGAGAAGAGGAATCCTCAGGAAGAAGTACTCTGGTATCGGCAGAGCCTTCGGGACTTCAGACTCATCTGAGGATTCGAAGTATCTCTGAGCCGAGTGATCGTACAATGCACGGTACCGATCGAAGTTGGCATTGGAGTGGTCCGGTACCAACTTGTTGATGCCGGATAGAGACGCATGACTTGGTCCCGGTAGAATGCCTGCCGATGTTAGTGCGGGTTCTGGAGTCAGTGCCAGTACCGGTTGAATTGTCTGAAGCGGTTTCAGCAGCATCGAGGCAGTGAGAAGAGCCGCCAGACTGCGTTCAATAGCCAAGAATCTTTGGTCTATCGACACTACCGATGCTTGGGTATCGGTGCCAGTTAAAGCGGCCAGAACCCCAGAGCATGACACCAGTAGTTCTGCTGAGGTTGAAGCCTCGCGAACATCCTGGAGCCCCGTTAGTGCTTTGGAAGCCGAAGCCTCCTGCCGGGGCAATTCTGCCGGTGAAAGTCCCTCAAGCGCAATGCCAGAGGCATCTCTATGTTTAGAAGGAGATCTACCCTTTGAGGACCTGCTAGATTTATGTTTAGTTACCTGAGATCCATGGGAGGAGGATGAAGCCCTGGAGGATGTCGATGCCATGGAGGCTGCATCGGAGGGAAAAAGGGTGCTGAGCTTAGCAGCTCGGTTTCGCCGGCCCCTTTTTGACATCATTCCACAGGCAACACACTCTGAAATAGAGTGGTCAGGACCTAAACATTTGAGGTACCACTCATGGGTGATGGAGATGGTACCGCCACACTTAGAACACTTTTTAAAACCCGAAGCAAATTTTTCCATTTTGAGGGGAAAACGTTGGGCCTAGTGCCCAAAATGGTGCTTGGCACCCGAGAAGAAAATTACTGGAGAAAGACTCCAGAAACAAAGTTTTGTAGTTTTTTTAGAACCGGTGCTACCGGTATAGCGTCGAGGGCAGACAGGACCCAAAAAAAGAAGTATAAGGAGGGAATTTTTCTACGGTGACAGGATGTGCGACCTGTCGGCTCCACGGAAAACAAAGAACTGGAGAGGGACAGTTGGGAAAGGCAGCACGCAGGCGCTGTGGGATGCTCTCAAAAGCTTTCCTATTGGACGCTGGGGAGTGTTCCCGCGCAGGCTCCGTTGGTACACATATGTGAAGACTACATTCCTGCTTGTTCCTGGAGATAGTGGTATGGCCAGATTCATCTTCTGATATTTTCAGCCTGTCCTTTTTGTAACTCATTTCCTGGTCTTCCTCCTTCAGCCTCTACCTAGGATGTGTGGTATCAGTTGTCCCCTCTCCCCATTCCTGGCTCCCTTCGTTTCCTCCATGCATTTCCACCTCTGCCTTCATTCGGGTTGTGCTTGTATATTCAGAATTGCAGCCTGTTTTGCCTGTCCCCTTTACCACATCCTATTTGAAAACACACCACTTACATGAAAATCTAGCCTTTGTTTGAAAAGTTGAGGTGAAGATAGGTGAAAACAAATTTACATAAATTTAGAAAGTATGGGGTGAGTGAGTTAAATGTTAAACAATTCCATCTTTATACCTATTCTTATTTAATATGTGATTATCTGCTTTACATAATACAACAAAACATCAATGTAAAACCAATGACCACTGTATTGACTATACAGGATTTCCCCTGACATAGGGATACATAATTTGGAAATTATTGCTCTATGTTCTTTCAAGTTGTATCTGTCAAACAGGCTGATGCAGAAAACTGGTGCTAGATGTGCACTGAATTGATTTTTTATGTATTTAGTAGCACCCTGTCAACACACAACTTTTGATGCTCGATGCAGAAAAGATAGGGTATGAAAATGAAGGACTTGGTAACAGTGCGCATGAAAATGTTAAACTGGGCGCAAAATGGCAGTGTTAAACTGGGAGAGCAAGCCATATGCATGCATACAAGAAGTCTGTGCTACTTTGGCATGCTCTCAGAAAAACAGGCACTGCGTGGCTAATTTGCATATTGGCCCTGAAAGTATTTTGATGGCATCGGGGGTGATCGCCGCAGCAGGAGAAGCCCCTGATGCCATCAAAATAGTCAAGGGCCAGTGTTCCAACTGAAAGAGAAGCCCTGATCCCTCTCCCAGATGGCATTGGAAAAAGCCCCCGATGCCATTAAAACAGTTATGGGCCGCTGCCTCAACAGAAAGGGAATCCCTGGTGGATTAGTGGCCCCTGAACACCCCACCTAAAATAAAAATAAAAGAACCTGGTGGCCTAGCAGCCCCTGAACTCCCACCCCAGTACCTTAAAATAAGCGGGAGCGCTGCCCATTCACTCCCACACTGGGTCCACCATCTTGAAAAAGAGTAGTTACTCACCTGTAACAGGTGTTCTCCAGGAGCAGCAGGAATCAGTCCTCACATATGGGTGACATCGATGGCGATGGAGCCCTTGCGGAGCATTTCCCCAGCTTTCTATGAAAGCCTTTGGGAATGCAGGCACGCATGCGCGGTCCCCTTCCTGCCTAAAGGTGCCATCTTGCTCAGTCAAATGACATAGCTAAAAAGCACACAAAAATGTAAAAATAAACTATGTACAACTGCAACTCCCAGGGGAGGAGGGAGGGTTGTGAGGACTGATTCCTGCTGCTCCTGGAGAACACCTGTTACAGGTGAGTAACTACTCTTTCTCCAGGACCAAGCAGGAAGTCAGTCCTCACATATGGGTGACTCCCTAGCTCTGGGCTACCAGGAACCCAGGCTGAACAAGAGAACTCCCTCTAGTCCAGGGGTGGGCAAACTTTTTGACTTGAGGGCCGCAATGGGTTCATATATTGGACCCGGGGGCCGGACCAAGAGTAGATGGACGTGTGTATGTGTGAATTAATATAAATTAAATTTAAATTTGTAACATTAAATGTTTAGATTAATTTAAGGTAGAAAAGCATAAAAAGAGTTATTTTACAAAACTTTTATGCAATGTATTTCTTTCATAAAATAGTACCTTCAATTTTAGTGTGAACAGTGTTGTTGGTCTCCCTTTTTTGTTAAGGCATCAAAGTCAGGAGATAGCTTTGTTGTTGCAATTCTCAATTTCAAACACATTTACACAGTCCTAATCCAGCCCTTCATCAGCCCATTTCCAGTCCAAGTTCCCCCCCATCACAGCCCATTTCGTCCATTCCCCCCACCATCACAGCCCATTTGCAGTCCTCCCCCCATCACAGCCCAATTGTAGTCCGTTCCCCCACCACAGCCCATTTCCAGTCTGTTCTCCCCCCCCCACCACAGCCCATTTCCAGTCTGTTTCCCCCCCTCCCCGCCCAATTTGTCCGTCCCCCCCAACACCGCCCATTTCCAGTCAGTTGCCCCCCCCCCCACATCACATCCCATTTCCAGTCTGTTTCCCCTCTCCCAGCCCATGTTCAGTCCGTCCGTCCCCACCATCCCAGCCCATTTCCAGTCCTACCCCCCCCACCATCACAGACCGTTTGCAGTCCTCCCCCCATCACAGCCCATTTCCAGTCCGTTCTCCCCCCCCCACCATCACAGCCCATTTCCAGTCTGTTTCCCCCCCATCACAGCCCATTTCCAGTCCGTTCTCCCCCCCCCCACCATCACAGCCCATTTCCAGTCCGTTCTGCCCCCCCACCATCACTGCCCATTTCCAGTCCGTTCCCCCCCCCCATCACAGCCCATCCAGTCCTAGCCGCCCCCCGAAGAGCCCCGCGCGGTCTAAGGGGCTGCAGAGGGAGCCGGGGAAGCCCGCGCGAGGCCCCGGCTCCCTCTGCACAGCCCGCCAGCATGAAGAACCTTTACCTTCCCGCTGGCGGCTGTTGCAATGAAGCCGCGAATGCCGGGAAAGGTTAAAGGCAATGCCCTTTAACCTCTCGCGGCATTCGTGGCTTCATTGAAACAGCCGCCAGCGTGAAGGTAAAGGCTCTTCACGCTGGCGGGCTGTGCAGAGGGAGCCGCGGCTTCGCGCGGGCTTCCCCGGCTCCCTCTGCAGCAGTCCATTTGTTCACCAGGATAACTGATACAGCGGGCCGGATTAAAAGGTCCGCCGGGCCGTAGTTTGCCCATTCCTGCTCTAGTCCCAGCATCAAAGAAAGGCTTTTCACTGACAGAACCTCCACCGGTAGCCCAAAGGGAGTTGCCTAAACCTCAAAGAGATTCCGGAGTACTGCCTGGCCAAAAGCACTGTCCCTACGGGACTCCCTCTCCAGACAGTAATGGGCTGCAAATGTCTGGCTTGAGGACCAAGTTGCAGCCCTGCAGATGTCTACCAACAGTACAGAGCGGAGATGAGCCACTGAGGCAGCCATTGCCCTGACACGATGGGCCGTGACCCGACCCTGCAAAGGAAGGTCAGCCACCCTGTAAGCCCAGGTGATACAGTCAGCCACCCAGATGGACAAGATACGCTTGGACACAGCTAACCCCAAATTATTAAGGTCAAAAGATATGAAGAGCTGAGTAGCCCTCCTATGCCCCTGCGTACGGTCAAGGTAGAAGGATAAGGCCCTCCTACAGTCCAGGGTATGCAGAACTGCTTCAGCCTGGCTTGCATGAGGCCTAGGGAAGAATGTCGGAAGAACCACTTCCTGGTTGAGGTGGAAAGAGGAGACAACCTTTGGGAGGAACTTTGGATGAGTCCTAAGGACTACTCTGTTCCTATAGAAGCGGGTGTAAGGCCTGTCACAGACCAGGGCCTGAAGCTCACTCACTCGCCTGGCCGAGGTTAGGGCTACCAAGAAGAGTGTCTTCCAGGACAGGAAGCGGAGAGGACAAGTAGCCATCGGCTCAAAAGGTGGGCGAGTCAGTTGTTGCAAATCCACATTCAGCTCCCACTCAGGAGCAGGAGGACGGATTGGAGGCTTGAGCAAGAGCAAGCCTCTGAGAAACCTGGACACCAAGGGGTGAACCGACAGAGAATGTCCTTCCACCAGTGAGTGGTGAGCTGCTAGAGCTGAGAGGTGGACCCGAACAGAATTGGACTTAAGTCCCTGATTGGATAAGTGCAGTAGGTACTGAAGCACTACTGGTACAGTACAGGAGAAAGGATCTTCTGTACGTAGCTGACACCACACAGAAAACCTTTTCCATTTCAGGGCATAGGTTTTCCTAGTGGACTGCTTTCTAGAGGCTAGGACAACCTCCTCAACTTCCTGAGGGAGGCCCCAGGGAGCCAAAACTACCCTTGCAGCCTCCATGCCATCAAATTGAGAGCTCTGAGATTTGGGTGCAGAAGGGACCCTTGATCCTGAGAGAGAAGGTCGGACTGCAACCCCAGAGGCAGTGGGGGATCCACTGCCAGTTGAAGCAGAAGTGGGAACACCAAGGCTGTCTCGGCCATCTGGGAGCTACCAGTAGGACCGAGGCCTTGTCCCGTAGAATTTTGAATAGGGTTCGGGCCACCAGGGGCGTGTGAGGAAACGCATACAGGAGGCCCTGGGACCAGGAAATCAGAAAAGCATCTGCTGCTAGCCGCAGAGGATGCGGTTGCCTGGAGCAGAACCTTGGCAGCTGTTTGTTCAGAGGACTGGCAAACAGATCTAGGGATGGAAGGCCCCATTTCAGGAAAATCTTCTGAACCACCAAAGGATGAAGCTGCCATTCGTGGGGCTGCAGAATCCTGCTCAACCTGTCGGCCAGGTAGTTTTCCTGGCCAGGGAGATACACAGCCTTGAGGAACATGTTGTGCTTGAGAGCAAACAAGCAAAGGTTCTGGGCCTCCTGACAAAGGAGCCTGGACCCAGTGCCGCCCTGCTTGTTCATATAAAATATGGCTACTTGGTTGTCTATTTGAACTAAGACAGACTGATGAGCCAGGGATTGAGAGAAAGTCTTGAGGGCTAAACGAATAGCCCTGAATTCCAGTAGATTGATCTGTTGCGTGGCTTCCCAGGGGGACCACAGGCCCTGGGTGCACTTGCCCAGACAATGAGCTCCCCAGCCTTGCAGGGAGGCATCTGTGGTCAACACTACTGTGAACCCAGGAATCTGAAAAGGCATCCCTTGCAGTAGATTGGATGGGTGCAGCCACCAGCGGAGGGAGTTCAGGAATGGTCTGGACACCCTTACTCTGTCTCTGAGGCTCCCTATGGCCTGTGTCCACTGAGTTCTGAGGCACTCTCTGCAGGCCTCATATGGAGCCGGGCATTGGGGGTCACATGTACTGTCGAAGCCATGTGGCCAAGAAGCCTCAGGCAGAGTCTGGCGGAGACCAGTGACCTGATGAGAAACTGGTTTGCCAAGTTTATCAGTCTCTGGGCTCTGTCATCTGGCAAGAAAGCCTTTGCTAGCAGAGAGTCCAGCCTTGCTCCTATGAACTCCAAGTTCTGGGAGGGGAGCAAAGTGGACTTTGCGAAGTTTATGACAAAGCCCAGGTTTTGAAGAAGAGCAATAGTTCGGAGGGTGGCTTGTCTGGCCTCCTGGCACATCTGACCCCTGATGAGCCAGTCGTCTAGATAGAGGAAGACAAAGATACCCTGATTTCTCAGGTAGGCCGCCACCACTGCCAGGCACTTGGTAAAGACCCTGGGGGCAGAGGTGAGGCCAAAAGGCATACCCTGTACTGATAATGGTTTCCTCCACAATGAACCTGAGGTACTTTCTGTGGTCTGGATGAATGAGGATGTGAGTGTACGCATCCTTTAGATCTAAGGAGCATAGCCAATCTCCCTGCTGGAGGTAGGGCAGAAGTGTTCCAAGAGTAAGCATCTTGAATTTTTCTTTCTCTAGGGAACTTGTTGAGATTTCTGAGGTCGAGGATAGGCCAGAGACCACCGGTTCCTTTTGGTACGAGAAAGTACCTGGAGTAGAACCCTTGACCCTGGAGGTGGGGAGGCACAGGCTCCACTGCCTTGTCCCGCAACAGACCTTTGAGCTCCTGAAGGAGAAGATCTGTGTGCAGGGGAGGCCTTGGAGGTTCCCCTGGGAAGTATGGAGGAGGCAGCTGCTGGAAGTGTAGCATATAGCCCTTGTGGACGATGCTTAGCACCCAACTTTCCCCAGTGATAAGTGGCCACCGGTGGGCAAACAGGGTAAGTCGACCTCCTGTACAGGGTTGGGAGAGCAGGGACGGAGAGGCTATGCCTAAGGAGTCAAAAGCCCCCGCCCTGCTGAGTGGGAGCAGGAGCCGTAGGCTTGGGGGCTCTCTGCCTACGGGGCCCATTCCCCTGCTCCTTGGTCTGCTGACCCTGTGGGGGAGCGTGGGAGGCCTGGTACTGTGGGAACTGTTTATAGGCAGTGCCCTTCCTCGGGTAAAAGGGCTTTTTACCCGAGCCCTTCTTTTTTTGAGAAGGGGCAGAAGTCTTTCTAGACAGCCTTGTCCTCGTGAGGTGCTCGGTTTTGAGCTGTGCGGCCTTCTCGGTCATGGGCTTGCCAAAAAGGTTCTCACCTCGGCAAGGGACATCGACCAACTTGTCCTGAACCCACGGCTCGAGGTCCGATGACTGCAACCACGCCTGGTGTCGGGCCGCGATGCCGGCTGCCGCAACACGGGCCGAAGCCTCGAAGCCATCGTAGGCATCGCGGGACATAAATTTAGAGCATTCCCGTATCGCCAAGGACAAGGACTTGAACCTCTGCAAGGGTTCCCCGGAGAGACCAGCGGAGAACCTGGCCAGTTCCTTGGCCAGGTCACACAAGTACATGCCCATGTACAGCTGGTAAGACTGGACACGGCAAGCAAGCATCGAGCCCTGGAAGCACTTTCTACCAAAACCATCCAGGTTCCGGGCCTCCCTGCCGGGGGGCACCGCAGAGTGCATCTTCTGACTTTTGAGACGATGCATGGTCGATTCCACCACCATGGAATGGTGTGGTAGCTGCGCCTTTTGAAAACCAGGGCTCTTCCGGAGTCGATAGATGGAATCGACCCGCTTGCTTAGAACCAGCGCCGAGGCCGGTGTCTCCCACATCCGGAAGAGGAGCCGTTCCAGCATCAGAGGAACCGGAACAGTAAAGGCCTCCTTCGGAGGAGAGTCATACTGTAGGGCCTCGCTCCTCCTAGGGGTCCACAGGGATAGCCAACATAGTGGCCATATTCCGGACGAACTCCGAGAACCGGGTATCCTCCGGAGGGGATCTACTCTGGGGCTCAGAATGCGGTGAGTCCGATGGGACGCACCAAGTCCGGAAGGTGTCGGGGGACTCCTTGTCCTCCGTCTCCCAGGCGGACTCGTCCGATGAGGAATCGGGCTTCGACCGCGTGGGGCCTGTGAGCACCTGCCCCGACGCCGACGGCACCGGTGTTGACGCCCTCGGTCCCAAGCGGGAGGTCGAGGGAGACCGCGACTGAGGTCGACCTCGAGCCTTCATGGTCTTGAGTATCGGCTCGATCTACTTCGATGTCGATGTCCCGGTGGTCGGGGCAGATGCTTCAGACAGGCTGGCCATCAGCGCCCGCTGCTGTTCCATGAAGGCAGACAATCTGCACTCCAAGGCTGTCAGCCTGAGACCCAGCTCGGGAGACTCAGCAGCCACCGACTCAGGCCCCGGCGGCGGCTCTCTGGGAGGAGAGTCCACGAGGACTACAGGAGTTATGTGTCCAGCAGACTCCGGCTCCACACGAGGTACCTTTGGAGGCTTCTCCTGTTCCACGGGCCCGGGGCGGTGGATGGGGGTCTGAGACCTAGCTCTCGAGGAGCCAGGGACCTCCTCCGACGTCGCCCTTGCGAGCCGCTTCTTCCTCTTTCGTTCCTGGTCGGGGGACCCCCTGTCCGAGGAGCCCCGACGGTGCTCGGGATCAGATTCCCAAGATGTCGAGGCCTCAGACGAGGTCCGGGCCCGGCTGGAGGCCGAGTCGGAGAAAAGCCTTTCCTTTTGGTGCTGACGACTTTGAAGCGCCTTAGGATCGTGGTCAGGACCCAGGCACCGAAGGCAGCAGTCGTGTGTGTCGGTGAGAGACATTAGTTTTTTGCACCGATCACACTTCTTGAAACCACTGGAAGCCATCGGGGAAAAAAAGAGTCCCCGTGAGGTCAAAGGACCAGCCTTCCAGGGAAAAAGAAACAAAGGGCGCGAACGCCAGCCACTAAGGGCAAAAACATAAAAAATAAGATCGGGCTCAATACCGGTGTACCAAACCTGGCGGGAGGGGAACCGGCGTCGAACCGGAGAAAAAATAGCGAAGGAATTGCGAAAAAATCCAACTATTTTCCGGGAGGACTAGGACACACGTTCGACGGGCTTCACGGAAAAAGAGAGACTGAGCAAGATGGCACCTTTAGGCGGGAAGGGGACCGCGCATGCGTGCCTGCATTCCCAAAGGCTTTCATAGAAAGCTGGGGAAATGCTCCATCGGCGTCAATGTCACCCATATGTGAGGACTGACTTCCTGCTTGGTCCTGGAGAAATGGTAGTGCCTAGCCCAGCGCGATGCATCGGACAGGGTTAGACTGCCATATAATGCATATTCTACCTTATATTGCAGTCTGACATCACCCGGTGCATCCCAGGATGCACTGTGTGGGGCTAGGCACTGCCATTTTTCAAGATGGCAGACAAAGCAGGAGCACATAGGCAGCTCTCCCTCTTATTTTAAGGTACCGGGTTTGGGGGGATGGATTCAGGGGCTGCTAGCCCACCAGGTTCTTTTATTTTATTTTAGGTGGAAGTTCAGGGGCTGCTAGACCATTGGCCCCTGACAGTATTTTGAAGGCATCGAGGATTTTTCCCCAATGCCCTCAAAATAGTCGAGTAGGGTATTGGGGGTCGCTGGGCCACCAGCGATTCTCTTTCCTGATGCCATCAAAGTCTGTTAGGTAAAGGGGGGATCGGGGCTGCGGGTTCACTAGGAATCAGATTTCCCCCATTTTGATGGCATCGGGGGCTTTGCCTGATGCTTGGATTGTCTTAGGATGATGATTCAGGCATTGGGGAAAGCACCTGGTGCCATCAAAATACTGTTGGGGACCACACATCAGAGGTTTAAGTCACCTCAGACCCTGCACTGAAAATATTGGTGCTATGGCTGGTTGCAAAATCATTTATGTCCGTCTCTCTTTCAGGCACAGCCATCATTTGCATACCAAACTATTATGTACAGCTCATTTTCCTTCAATTTAAATACATTTAAACGCTTGTGGCGTTAATTGGATGCTAGCTTTTCTGTCACTGTTTCTGCACACATCAGTCTGCTTCTGCATTTGACGTTAACACCACATTTGAGCACGTTTTAGTTATCTATGCTTAAAGGCCGTGCTAGCTTTCTGTATCGGCCTTAAAGTTAGATATGTATTTTCTAACAGTGCACATACACAAGGTATAGAGAGCACCAAACCAAGAGCTATTTCCACTGCAGACACAAAGCACAAAAGTCACAGGTGGGAAATGAGGACGTTGGAGAGATGCATTGAAATACAGCTGTGTAGAGTTTGAATACACTGCCTCCATCAGGGGTCAAAAACAGATCATGCAGTCCAAAATCAAATATACAAAAGCTAAAACTATGGAATACACAAATGTATATACTTTATCACTTGATCAATATAAAAGTATGTTGTCACAGTTGGTGTGAATTCCATAGTTTTAGCTTTTGTAATTTTGACTTTGGGACTGTATGATCTGGTTTTTGAGCCTGATGCAGGCAGTGTGCATCGTAACAAGGTAAAAGCTTGTCTCGTTGAAGCTGCTTTTGAATTCTGATACCTTTAGTCTCCTGTTCATTTCCTATGTGTTTTCTTACCATTCCCCTAGATATAGCCTAATTCCCAGTTACTGTGTTGTCCGTCTTGACAAGGGACTGTCTCTTACATGCCTCTGTACTCCTTGTGGCATTATACAAATAAGTAGTAGTAGAAGAAACAGCCATGCCTGGTTTGAATAAACAATTTCATGCATTTACCTCTGCATTCCTATTTCCCTACTGTGGCTTTCATGTACATGTGGCATTCCAGACTCTACACAGTGTAAAAAAGACAAACTGTTCTGAATAGCCTAAAAGTGGGTAGGTTAGAAAGGCTAAAGTCATTTTTGAAATAAAAGTGCTGTGATCCCTACCACAAGCCACAAATTCACTCTGTAAAAGTGCATTTTGCTTGTAAGAGGGGAAGGTTGTCGAATGGTTTTATAGGAGGAATGTCTGATTAATAAAAAGAGGATTTATTTCAGCTTTATGTTCTATTTTCCTAAAGCATCAAACTGCTCTTTCAGGAAATATATTTGGTATGGCTGTATCATTGCTCCAGTCCATCTATTTACTCTTTTTGAAGACAGGAGTTTGCAGTTATGTCTGAAAGTTCCCAAATCCCATATCTCCTTGTATGGATTTGGGTGAATGCACCTCCTATATTTGTCAAATGTCTCCTGAATGTTTGCTTCTGTGACAACTGCAATGCAGTTTCTTGCACTAGTTACCTTTAAAAGGCATAAGTGTGGGTGAAGGAAGTCTATAAAAAGCAGCCACGTACTGGAATGTAGGAAAATGAACATCTAAATGGCAGATGAAATGTAATATGGATAAAAGCAGAGTGATGCACTTAAGGTAAAATAATCCCAGCTACTGGTACAAAATGCTGGGTTCCGAGTTAGGAGACACTGCCCAAGAAAAAGATACTGGAATTATTCATGGATATGGCAAGATTTTCAGCCTAGTATGCCATGCCTGCTAAAAAAAAAAAGGGAAGTAGAATGTTGGAGATTATTCATAAAGGTCTAGCAGTACTCAAGGGAAGGGTATTATCTGGTAAGTAAAATGTCACCTTCAATATTGTCCTGCTAGATCAGTCTAGACAAAGAGTAGTTACTCACCTGTAACAGGTGTTCTCCAGGAGCAGCAGTAATCAGTCCTCACATATGGGTGATGTCGGTGCCGACGGAGCCCCTGTGCGGAGCATTTCCCCAGCTTTCAAAGAAAGCCTTTGGGAATGCAGCACGCCTGCGCAGTCCCCTTCCCGCCCAAGGGTGCCATCTTGCTCAGTCTGATGACATAGCTAAAAGACAGCAAAAATCAAAATGAAGTATATGACTGCAACTCCAGAGGAGGGAGGGAGGGTTGTGAGGACTGATTCCTGCTGCTCCTGGAGAACACCTGTTACAGGTGAGTAACTACTCTTTCTCCAGGACCAAGCAGGAAGTCAGTCTTCACATATGGACTCCCCAGCTCTAGGCTACCATGAACCCAAAGCTGAAAAAATGGCTCCCTCTGCAGAGCCTCAGCATCCATGATAAGAATAGCCTCTGAGAACGCCCCGGTATGGTAGCCCAACGCAAGGGCTGGAGGGTAGGAGTTGCCTAAACCTCAAAGAGATTACGGAGTACCGCCTGTCTGAAAGCACTGTCCCTTCGGGACTCTCTCTCGAGGCAGTAGTGGGCTGCAAAAGTCTGTCTTGAAGACCAAGTAGCGGCCCGGCAGATGTCTGCCAACGGAACAGAGCGGAGATGAGCTACTGACGTGGCTTTTGCCCTGACACGGTTTATGTTTATTTACTTGATATACCGCTGATGGAAAAAACTCGACCCTGCAAGAGGAGGTCGGCTGCCTTGTACGCCCAGGCGATACAATCTCCTACCCAAGTGGACAACGTATGCTTGGAGACAGGTAACCCCAGTTTATTAGGGTCAAAGGAGACGAAGAGCTGAGTAGCCCTTTGATGCCCCCGCGTACGTTCAATGTAAAAGGACAACGCCCTCTTACAGTCCAGAGTTGCAAGACTGTCTCAGCCCGGCTGGTATGCGGCCTGGGAAAGAAGGTCGGAAGAACCACCTCCTGGTTGAGGTGGAAAGAGGAGACAACTTTTGGAAGGAACTTCGGATGAGTCCTAAGGACCACTCTGTTCCTATAGAACCGTGTGTACGGTCTATCAGAAACTAGAGCTTGTAGTTCACTCACACGTCTAGCCGAGGTAAGAGCTACCAGGAAGAGCGCCTTCCAAGAAAGGAAGCGTAAATGGCAAGTAGCCATCGGCTCAAACGGTGGGCGAGTAAGTTGTTGCAAGACCACGTTCAAGTCCCACTCAATGACAGGGGGACGAATCGGAGGCTTGAGCAAAAGCAGGCCTCTGAGGAAGCGGGACACCAAGGGGTGAGCCGACAGCGACTCTCCCTCCACCAGTGAGTGGTGTGCTGAAAGAGCACTGAGGTGGACCCAAACAGAGTTGGACTTAAGGCCTAGGTCTGACAGGTGAAGTAGGTATTGTAACACTACTGGCACCAGGCAGGAGAAAGGATCTTCATTGTGCTGAGCACACCACACTGAGAACCTGCACCACTTGAGTGCATAGGACTTTCTGGTGGACTGCCTCCTCGAGGCCAGGACCACCTCCTCAACTTCCCTAGGTAGAAGTAAGGGAGCTAGCACTATCCTTTCAGCAGCCAGGCCATCAGATGGAGGGATCTGAGATTGAGGTGCAGGAGGGAACCCTGATCCTGAGACAGAAGATCAGGTTGCAACCCCAGAGGGAATGGAGTTTCCACTGCCAGCTGCAGTAGAAGTGGAAACCCCGGTTGCCTCTGCCATCTGGGGGCTACCAGGATGACCGAGGCCTTGTCCCGTAGAATCTTAAACAGAGTTCGGGCCATCAGGGGCGTGGGAGGAAACACATACAGGAGGCCCGTCGACCAAGAGATCAGAAAAGTATATGCTGCCATTCTCAGAGGATGCAGCTGTATGGAGCAATACCTGGGCAGCTGACGGTTCAGTGGACTGGCAAAGAGATTGATGGATGGAAGTCCCCATCGTAGAAAGAGGTGCTGAGCCACCAGTGGATTCAACTGCCATTTGTGAGGCTGGAGAATCCTGCTTAGTTTGTCTGCCAAAAACTTCTCCTGACCAGGCAGATAAACCGCTTTGAGAAACATGCCTTGTTTGACTACAAAGGAGCAAAGGGCCTGCGCCTCCTGACATAGGAGTCTGTACCCTGTGCCCCCTTGTTTGTTCACATAGAACATTGCTACCTGATTGTCTGTCTGAACTAAGATAGACTGGTGAGAGAGGGCATGAGAAAAAGTCCGTAGAGCCAAGTGGATTGCTCACAGCTCCAAAAGATTGATTTGCTGTGTGGCCTCCCAAGGAGACCAGAGGCCTTGAGTGCACGTGCCCTGAAAATGTGCACCTCAGCCCTTTAAAGAAGCATCGTTCGTCAGCACCCTTGTGTGTGCTGGGGCCTGAAAAGGCACCCCCCTTAGAAGGTTTGGGAGATGTACCCACCACTGCAAGGAGTCCAAGAGTGGTTTGGACACTCTTACTCTGTCTCGGAGGTCGCCTGCGCCCACTGAGCTCTGAGGCACCACTGAGCCGCCCGCATGTGCAGACGGGCATTCGGGGTCACATGTACCATGGATGCCATGTGGCCCAGGAGCCGCAGGAAGTGTTTGGCGGATTCCTGAGAATTGCTTAGGAACTGGTTGGCCAAGTCCATCATCTGTGGGCCCTGTCCTCGGGTAAGTAAGCTCTTGCCTGCAGGATGTCTAATCTTGCCCCTATAAACTCTAGGTTCTGTGAGGGGAGCAAAGTGGACTTTGCGTAGTTTATGACAAAGCCCAGATGCTGAAGAAGAGAGACAGTGCAAAGAGTGGCTTGTCTGGCCTCCTGGACAGACTGACCTCTGAGCCAGTCGTCCAGGTATGGGAAGACAAAAATTCCCTGATTTCTGAGATAGACTGCCAGGCATTTGGTGAAAACCCTGGGGGCGGATGTCAGGCCAAAGGGAAGTACTCTGTACTAGAAATGGTTTCCTCCCACCACAAATCTGAGGTATTGTCTGTGGTCTGGATGAATGAGGATGTGAGTATAAGCATCCTTTAGGTCTAAGGAGCATAGCCAGTCTCCCTGCTGGAGGTAGGGCAGCAGTATCCCAAGGGTAAGCATTTTGAACTTTTCCCTCTCCAGAAACTTGTTTAGGTTTCGCAAGTCTAGGATAGGCCGGAGGCCTCCTGTCCTTTTCGGTACCAGCAAGTACCTGGAGTAGAGACCTTGCCCTTTCAGGTGGTGAGGCACCGGTTCCACCGCCTGTTCCTTTAGAAGACTTGCCAACTCCTGAAGGAGGAGGTTTCTGTGCAGAGGGAGTCTTGGAGGCGCCCCTGGAAAGTAGGAGGGGGGTAACTGGTGGAAGTGGAGCATGTAGCTCTGTTGGACTATGCTGAGGACCCAGGTATCCCCTGTGATGGCTGGCCACCTGTAGGCATACAGGGTCAGCCGACCTCCTCTGCTGAGTGGAGCCAGCTGTGGAGAAGAGGCTATGCTGTGGGAGTCAAAACCACGCTCCCTGCTGTGCAGGAGCCGGAGCTGGCGGCTTGGGGGTCTTCTGCCTATGGGGCCCATGCCCCTGGCCCCTTGGCCTGCTGGCCCTGTTGGGGAGCTGGAGAAGTCTGATAGTGAGGGTAGGCTTGTAGGCAGCACCCTTCCTTGGGAAAGAGGGCTTTTTCCCCCGAGCCCTTCTTTTTCTGAGAAGGGGCAGAAGTCTTCCTGGATAGCCTTGTCCTGGTGAGAGTCTTAGTCTT
This sequence comes from Ichthyophis bannanicus, assembly GCA_033557465.1. Lineage (NCBI taxonomy): Eukaryota > Metazoa > Chordata > Amphibia > Gymnophiona > Ichthyophiidae > Ichthyophis > Ichthyophis bannanicus. Next base: position 837,064,278 of record CM066033.1, read on the forward strand.
GATTTCCGCAGCCTTTTCAGTCATGGACTTACCGAAAAGGTTTTCACCTCGGCAGGGGACATTGACCAACTTGTCCTGCACCCATGGCTCCAGGTCTGATGACTGTAGCCAGGCCTGACGGCATGCACCAATGCCGGCAGTGGCTACCCGGGCCAAAGCCTTGAAGCCATCATAGGCTGCTCGAGAGATAAACTTCGAGCACTCTTGAATCCCCGTTGACAAAGCCTTGAACCTCTGTAAAGGTTCCTCAGAGAGGCCAGCTGAGAACCTGGCAATCTCCTTTGCCAGGTCCCATAGATACATGCCCATGTACAGCTGGTAGGTCTGGATACGGCAAGACAGCATAGAGCCCTGGAAGCACTTTTTACCGAGGGCATCCAGGTTCCGAGCCTCCCGGCTGGGGGGCACCAAAGAGTGGATCTTCAGACGGTGCATGGCCGATTCCACAACCATGGAGTGGTGCGGTAGCTGCGCCTTTTGTAACCCAGGGCTCTTACAGACTCGATAAATGGAATTGACCCGTCTGCTAAGAAACGGTGTCGAAGCCGGTGCCTCCCACATATGGAAGAGCAGCCGTTCCAGCATCGGAGGAACCAGTATAGGAAAAGCTTCCTTTGGAGGAAAATCAAACTGGAGGGCATCGAGCTCCTCGGCTCAAGGCTCCTCCTTGGCATCCGCAGGAAAGGCCAAAGCCTTGGCCATGTCCCTCACGAAGTCCGAGAACCGGGTATCCTCCGCGGGGGACCGTCTCTGAGGCTCGGACTCCGGTGAGTCTGAAGGGATGCACCGGGTCCGGAAGGTGTCTGGGAACTCCTCGTCCTCCGTCTCCCACTCTGACTCCTCCGAGGAGTCGTCGAGCGGCTCCGGCCGTGTGGGCCTCGGTGCCACCTGCCCCGACGCTGAGAGTAACGGCATCGACGACCTCGGCCCCGCACGGGAGGTCGAGGGGGACCTTGACCGAGGATCGACTCTAGACTTCATCGACTCGAGGAACGGCTCGGTCTCCGGGGTCGACTTAGACCTCGAGGTCCTGGTGGTCGGGGCAGATGCACTGCTCAGACCGGCGATCAGCACCCGCTGCTGTTCCATGAAGGCAGCCAAGCTGCTCTCCAAGGCCGTCAACCTGAGTCCAAGCTCAGGAGACTCAGCAGCCCCTGACTCGGGCCCAAGACCTTGGCTCCCCTGGAGGAGAGTCCACGAGGACAACTGCACTTACGTGACTCAGGGACTCCGGCTCCACACGAGGTAGCTTGGAAGGCATCTCCGACTCCCCGGGGCAGCGGTCAGGGCTACGCGACCTGGCCCTCGAGGAACCAGGTGCCTCCACTGATGCTGCCCTCACGAGCTTTTTCTTCCTTTGGTGCTCCTGTGAGGGAGACTCCCTTTCAGAGGACCCCCGACGGCGCTCGGGGTCGGATTCCCAAGATGTCGAGGCCTCTGACGAAGTCGGGCCCGGCTGGACACGGAATCGGAGAATATTCTCTCACGCTGATGCTGACACCTCCGAAGCGCCTTCGACGACATTTTGCCGCACGGGCCACAGGCTAGCGGGTCATGGTCGGGCCCGAGGCATCAGTTATGTGTGTCGGTGAAAGACATAAGTTTCTTGCACCGATCTCACTTTTTGAACCCGCTGGCAGCCATCGGGGGAAAAAAGGGCCCCTGCAAAGTCAAACGACCAGGCTGCCAGTGAAAACACAAAAAGAGTACGAACGCTAGTCACGAAGGACAAAAAACGAAAATCACAAGTTTGGATTCGATACTGATGTACCGAGCCCAGGCGGGAAGGGGAACCGGCGTCGAACCGGATAAAATAACGCAAAAATCGCCGAAAAAACCCAACTTTTCCTGGGTGACACGAACTCACATCCGTCGGGCTCCACGGAAAAAGAAAGACTGGGCAAGATAGCACCCTTGGGCGGGAAGGGGACCGCGCAGGCACGCTGCAATTATATCTAACCTTTCATTTAGTGCTATATATTCTAGCTCTCCCATTTTATTTTTCAATCTTCTAGCATTTGCATACAAGGGTTGTATTTTATTCATATTAATCTGGTTGGTTATCAGTTGAACTCTACTCACCATCCCTTTGGCACTCTTTGCCAGATACCATAAGGAATATCACCAGTCTCCCCTCCTTTTGCAAACACCTGAAAACCTTCTTATTCTCTAAACATTTTGGCCCCACCACTTAATACCCCCTCTGACATGAGACCAACAAGACATATTCTTTAACTATTTACAAGTGCAGATTATATCACCTGTGTATAACTCTCCTATTGTAAATAGTTCAATGACTGCAAATAATTTGCTGTTACATGGAACAAACACCACCTTGGTTATATAGTGTATGTATAACTGTGTTACTTGTTATCTACGATGTTATTTGTTCTATATAACTGATGTTCTGTTCACTGTAAACCACTTTGATCCGGTGAAAAGCAGTATGTAATCCTAGCTAAATAAAAATAAATAAATTTGAAATCTTTCATCTCTGTATTTAGGGCATCTGGGTTACTTTTATCTTTATTGGAACCTCTGTGTGGATGCCCTAGCCTTCCCTCTTTTGTTAGTATCCTTCATAGTAATATAGTAAATGATGGCAGATAAAAACCAATATGGACCATCTAGTCTGCCCAGTAAGATGGCCGGATTAAGATGGCAGGAGTAGGTGCCACTCTGTGCAGGCCACCCCTCCCCATGAATTTGTTTAGGGGTGAACACACCACTCCATGCAGGACACCCCTATTTGTTGAGAAGTTAGATGGTTCAGTTTATTTTGATTTTATTCTGTTGCTATAAATGGATCCATTGTGTCTGTCCCATGCCATTTTGAATTCTGTCACTGTATTTGCCCCACCACCTCCATTGGGAGGGCATTCCAAGCATCCACCACCCTCTCAGTGAAAAAGTATTTCCTGATATTGCCTTTCAATTTTCCACCTTGCAGCTTCATGTTATGCCCTCTCTTTTTACAGCTTCCCCGTCTTTGGAAGTGATTTGTTTGTTCATTATTTCTCCTTAAGTATTTAAAGGTCTGAATCATATCTCCCCTATCCCTCCTCTCCTCCAAAGTGTACATATTTAGGTCTTCAAGTCTCTTCTCATAAGGTTTCTGATGCAGGCTCCAAATCATTTTGGTCACCTACATTCTTCCGAACCATGCACTCTTGGGTGACTATCAGCTTTCCCCTATTATCTAGTTTAAAAACTGCTATATCTCCTTTTTAAAGGTTAATGCCAGCAGCCTGGTTCCATCTCAGTTAAGGTGGAGCCCATCCTTTCAGAAAAGCCCCTCCCTTTCCCAGAATGTTGCCCAGCTCCTAACAAATCCCAAACCCTCTTCCTTGCACCATCTTCTCATCCACACATTAAGACTCTGGAACTCTGCCTTCCTTTTTGGTCCTGTACATGGAACGGAAGCATTTCAGAGAATGCTACACTAGAAATTTTGGATTTCAACTTCCTACCTGAAACCTATTGGTTTTTTTTGGCAAAGTGTGATGAGAAGTAAATTGCTAGGCCTTTCTTCCATGCAGTAAATCTACAGCACCTGACATTCCAAAGTGGTCACCCATCCCGGTACTAGCCAGGAACAACCATGCTTAGCTTCTGAGATCAGCCACGATCAGGTTCATTCAGGGCAGCAAAAGGACATTCCTTAACACCAATGGCTAACAGATACAACACAAAGCATAGAAAGTTTTATTTCATGCAGCATCTAATTAACCTGTGGAATCTGTTGCTGGAGAGTGTGGTCAAGACGACTAATAGTGGAGGAGTGGCCTAGTGGTTGGCGCAAGGTACTTCAGGCCGGGGGTTCAAATCCCACTAGAGGACAGCAACCTTGGGCAGGAAGGACTGGGGTTTCTAGTCCCACAGGTGCTCCTTGTGGTCTTGGGCAAGCCACTTAACCCTCCATAGCCCATGTTCCCTGTAAAATAGTTATCTCCAAGTTATAATGCCCTGTTCAATGTAATTTCAGTTTGTTCAATGTAAACCGCACTGATGCAGAATAGCGTGGTATATAAGAGAATGAAAATAAATAATACATTTAATTCAAAAGTGATTTGAAGAAATTCCTGGAGGAAAGGTCCATAAAAAAATATGTAAGTAGACATAGGCGAGCCATTACTAATCCCCGTAAACGAGCTATCAGAAATAGATATGTTTGGGATCTGCCAAGTACTCATGAATTGGACTGGCACTGTCTGAGACAGGCTTCTTGGCTCAATAGATTTTGGTCTGAGTCAGCATGGCTTTTTATGTTTATTTTATAGCATCAACTTTCCCCATGGATTTCTGTTTGGTATGGCCCAAGGAAATCACCTACAAAATGTGGTTGAACCATCCTAGACAGGCAACATAATGCAGATGATCTGGACCATGGTCAAGCCTTTAATTCTGCTTACAGCACATTTTATTTTAATTAAAAGAGATCACTGTATATTAACCCTCTCCAGGAGACTGCCTAGACCAGTGCTTCTCAACCCAGTCTTCTGGGACCCCCCAGGCCAGTCAGGTGTTCAGGATATCCACAATGAATATGTACTGAGATAGGACTGCATGCACTGCTTTCACTGTATGCAGATCTCTCGCATGCATATTCATTTTGTCTATCCTGAAAACCTGACTGGCCTGGGGCTCCCACACCAGAATGACTAGGCCTGTTGAGAACTACTGACCTAGACCAAAAGGCTTTCAAGATTGCCATAAGGAATATGCACAAAGAATTTACATATTACTGGACACCCACTATATTCAAATTTACCTCATGCATATTCATTGTGGTGATCTCAAAAACTCAAATGGCTAGGTGTAGCTGCAGGAGAGAATTGAGAAACATTGTTATGAACAAAAATCATAGAACCCAGATGAATTTTCAGCTGCAGAAATGATTTAAATGTCTATCAATACACTTTTCTATGTATCAAACTTTTAACCGGAGTTAGTGGTTCACAAACCAGTCCTGCGGCACCTCCAGCTACTTGGGTTTTTAGGATAGTTACAATGAATATGCATGAGAGAAATCTGCATGCAACTGAGGCAGTTCAAGCAAAGTTTTCTCATGCATATGCACTGTGGATATCCTGAAAACCCAACTGTTGGAGGTGACGCAGGATAGATTGGGGAACCACTGACCTAGAGCTTCCCAACCCTGCCCTCGTATTTCTACAGCGGAGCATTCATAATGCAAATGAATATGCACAAGATAATTTGTAATACACTAATATTTTAAATATATGTAAACTCCATACATATGCACCATACATATGCACCCAACGAGATGATAGATTATGCGAGCAACAGTACGTGTACGGTAACTCTACTTTTACTATTTTATTGCACAATTAATATGAAATCTCTCTCTAGTATTTGTAAAATTCATACAAATACACTTTTACAGTAAAACATTTTATTACAACACACCCATTTCACTGGGCTTAAAACTGACACAAAAACAGAAGAAAAATATTTACAAATTAATGTGAGAACAATAAGGGTGTAAGAAAAAAAAAAACCCTATTCCATATCACCCTGCTAGACCAGTCCACATATGTGGATTGTGTTTCCCTACCAACAGACTGGTGGAGACAAACAACCAATGAAAAGCCCAGGTTCCAATGACAACACTCCCATGCCTCTATTTGCCTCAGCCACCAGAGATCTCTTTATTATTTGTCCCAAAGCATATGGGAGAAACATCATTCAACCAAACTCGGTTATGTCACTGGGTCTCAGACTCTAATGGTACTGCTTCCTGACTCACGTCCACAAAAGCTCTGTACCGGATTGCATCAATGACCCAAAGAGTGCTCACAACGAGTAGGTCGGTCTGATCCACACTTAAATGTACGTTAAATATATACTCTCATGAACTTCTGTGCTCTAAATCCGACTCCTCGTTGTGACTCAAAATGCTTTCATGATCCCGACGCTCGCCACAGGTACCATCTCTGCGTTTCACACTTTTGGTTCCTCAGGGGATCTATGCACTCATAACCTCGCTGTATAGAAAACAAGCAAACAAATACACATATTATACTAACAGCCACCTACTCCTAATCACTCCATACCTCATACCACAATTAACAAACAAACTCATACCGTCTATGCTGCAAACGCTCTAATTCACGCTAACCGCCATTCCAGACTTCAATCTATAGGAAGCCCACCGACAGGAACACCTTCTTACACTTCAGTAGTATGCACCCTTCCCGATTAAAGGAAGGTCTCCCTTTCTCTCAGTTCCTGCGGTTTAGGAGGAACTGTTCAGACAAGAGTGATTTCAAACGGAAAGCTAAATGTCTTAGTAATAATTTTTCAGAGAGGGGTTATCCTAAGGAGACCATCCGTAGAGCCTATCGTAGGGCGTTGTACAATCGCCGTAGTTTAATGATACAGAGTGTTCCATCAAATCGTCGAGTTAATTTTGAGACAGACACTGTTAATTTTATCACTAGATTTTCACCGTTAAGCACAGCCATACAGAAAGTGTTTCGCAATCATATGAAGGTGCTTACCACCATTCCTGGGTTGGAAAATAAGAGAATACGGTGTGTCTGGCAGAGGGATCGGAATTTGAAAGATCGTTTGAGTCCAGCAGAGGTCAGTCCAATAATAGAAGTCCCGATTAACAGTGAGAGGGGTCACCGTAGTTGTGGTTGTTGTGATATGTGCGCAGTGGCTTTACCGTTGACTCATTTCCAATACGCAGGACAATCGGTGTCTTTGAAATACGCGACCACGTGTGCCTCCACTAATGTGGTGTATGTGATTTTGTGTCCGTGTGGGTTGGCCTATATAGGAAAAACCACACGTTCTCTTCGAATTAGGCTCAGAGAGCATAAAAGTAGATTAAAACACAAAGTGCTTGAAGCCCCCATAGTTCGTCATTGCATAAGTGTTGGACATCAATTTTCAGACCTGCGGAGTTTTTGCTTAGATCAGGTGTTTAGGAGTCAGGGAGCAAGTTCCCTAGACACAGTATTAGTTACCACGGAGCAACGCTGGATTTTTCGATTAAAGACAGTGCAACCAGACGGGCTCAACATAGGGATAGATTGGGCTGTGTGTCTCCAGTAGGTCCGTTGGTTTATATGGCATATGGGTTCCACCTTTGTTAGTAGGTTTTAAAGTGTGAGAATGCTTTAGTTATGAGCCATTTGTATGCATGGGAGGGCATTTTATGAGCCACAATAATGAGTTTCAGAGAGAGGGTTGGTCCTTTATGGTGTTTCTTGTGATTGGAGGAGAGTAAGGGGAGTCCCTGGCATGACGTCGTAGGAGGTGGTTCCATAAAGAGGTTTGTGGTTTTGATTCCGCATGCGCGGCGTCTCTTCCGCCCAGGATTGAAATTCACAAGAAGTTTGGAATGGCGGTTAGCGTGAATTAGAGCGTTTGCAGCATAGACGGTATGAGTTTGTTTGTTAATTGTGGTATGAGGTATGGAGTGATTAGGAGTAGGTGGCTGTTAGTATAATATGTGTATTTGTTTGCTTGTTTTCTATACAGCGAGGTTATGAGTGCATAGATCCCCTGAGGAACCAAAAGTGTGAAACGCAGAGATGGTACCTGTGGCGAGCGTCGGGATCATGAAAGCATTTTGAGTCACAACGAGGAGTCGGATTTAGAGCACAGAAGTTCATGAGAGTATATATTTAAAGTACATTTAAGTGTGGATCAGACCGACCTACTCGTTGTGAGCACTCTTTGGGTCATTGATGCAATCCGGTACAGAGCTTTTGTGGACGTGAGTCAGGAAGCAGTACCATTAGAGTCTGAGACCCAGTGACATAACCGAGTTTGGTTGAATGATTTTCATTTGTATTTGATGGAAGATCGAGTTGGAGCCATTTTGAGTTAATCAATGAGCGGTTTTTTTTCACTATAGAGCAAAGCTAGTCGTTCTGAAGTAGACCGAAAAAATTTTTATGGGAGAAACATGGCAAGCCTCACACAACCTCAATCATGGGCAATAAGGAGTAATCAACAGTCGAGTACTATATACAGGAAAGCATAAACAGAAAGCTGACAGTAGAAGATGAAACTGCAGAGCTAAGTATAAACATCATAGCAGATCCAAAGGTAACGCAGCAGCAGATTAGAGCAAATACAGTTTCATGGGCAGGAGCTGGACTAGTCTAGCAGGACTCAAGGATAGGTCACCTTCCATACTGTCCTGCTAGACCTGTCCAGACAAGTGGGATGTACCAAAGTTACTCCACTGGACAGGAAGAAGACACAGCAGCTCACAAAATCCTTGAGCCAAAGGCAGTGTCTGCCCGCGTATGGACATCCAAGTTGTAATAGTTGACAAAAGTAGAAAGTGATGCCCGCATTGCTGCCTGACAGATATCTGCAGGGACTACCGAGCTCAGCTCCACCCACAAGGATGCTTGTGCTTTGATGGAATGGGCGCACAAACCCTCCAGAACTGGCCAGTTCTGCAACAGATAATCCAAGGCAATGGCCTCCTTAATCCAGCACCCTAAAGTCGACTTGACTGCTGTGTCACCTTTGTGCAGGCCAGCAAACACCTCAAAAAGTTGGTCGGGTTTATAAAAGGAATTTGGAACCTCCAAGTAGTGAAGAAGCACCCTCTGGACATTCACAAGGCAAAGATCCTTATCCTTCCTCCGACGCTGCCTCTTAGAGAAGGCGGGTGGGCAAGACTACCTGGTTCACATTAAAGGAAGAAAGCGCCTTATAAGCTAAAAAGGAAGGCACAGGTCAAATGCAAGCAGCCTCCTTTGAAAAGACAGATAAGGATCTCAGCAAGACAGAGCCTGCAGCTCAGAAATCCACCTTACGGACCAAATCACAACCAAGAAGACTGTTTTCAACATCAAATCCTTCAAAGTAGCGTGCTTCAACAGCTCAAAGGGCACCACCACCAGGGCCCATGGTGCGACTGCATCTTCAATACTGTGTACAATTCTGGTTACCATTTCTTAGAAAGGATATAACAGAATTAGAAGAGGTACAGAGAAGAGCCACCAAAATGGTAAAGTGGATGCAAAGATACGCCTTTGAGGAAAAGCTTAAAATGTTAGGCATCTTCAACTTGGAAAATAGACATCTGAGGAGAGATATGATAGAGGTCTATAAATTAATGAATGGAGTGGAACAGATAAACATAGATCGTTTGTTTATGCCATCAAGATGTTTACTGAGGAAGATGTAGGGATGTTACCCATGACTGAAGTGGTATTTAAAGGTGCGGAAGAATGAAGGAAATATCGATACATCGGGAAGATGTATTACAACTATTAGGTGAACTGAAGAGTAGCAAATCACCTGGGCCGGATGATATACATCCAAGGGTGTTGAAAGAACTGAAATATGAGATTGCATACCTGCTATTAGTAATCTGTGAACTATCATTAAAATCATCTGTAGTACCTGAACATTGGAGGATGGCAAACATAACGCCAATTTTTAAAAAGGGTTCCAGGGGTGATCCGGGAAACTACAGACCGGTGAGCCTGACGTCAGTACCAGGAAAAATGGTAGAAACCATCATAAAGAACAAAATTGCTGAACATGTAGACAGTCATGGCTTAATGGGATACAGCCAACATGGCTTTAGACAAGGAAGATCTTGTCTTACTAATCTGTTATGTTTTTTTGAAGGTGTGAATAAACAGGTAGACAAAGGTGAGTCGGTTGATATAGTGTATTTGGACTTTCAGAAAGCCTTTGACAAGGTCCCTCATCAGAGACTTTTGGCAAAACTAAAGAGTCATGGGATAGGAGGCAGTGTACTATTGTGGATCAGGAACTGGTTAAAAGATAGAAAGCAGAGGGTAGGGCTAAATGGCCAATTTTCCCAATGAAGAAAGGTGAATAGTGGTGTACCCCAGGGATCTGTGCTGGGTCCGTTGCTTTTTGACATATTCATAAATGACCTGGAAAAGGGAAAAATCAGTGAGGTTATCAAATTTGCAGATGACACAAAACTATTTAAAGTTGTTAAAACCCATGAGGATTGTGGAAAATTGCAAGAGGATCTTGATAAATTGGAAGACTGGGCATCAAAATGGCATATGAAATTTAATGTGGACAAGTGCAAAGTTATACACCTAGGGAAGAACAACCCAAACTATGGTTACATGATGCAAGGTTCCACATTAGGAACCACCACCCAGTAAAAAGATTTAGGCGTCATAGTGGATAACATGTTACAACCCTCCGCCCAGTGTGCTAGGTATCATAAGGAAAGGAATGTAAAATAAAACAAAGGATATTATAATGCCTCTGTATCTTTCCATGGTGCGACCGCACCTTGAATATTGTGTGTAATTCTGGTCGCCGTATCTTAAAAAGGATATAGCATTATTAGAAAAGGTTCAGAGAAGAGCCACCAAAATGGTAAAGGGGATGGAAGGATACCCCTATGAAGAAAGGCTAAAAAGGTTAGGGCTCTTTAACCTGGAAAAGAGACGGCTGAGGGAAGATATGATAGAAGTCTATAAATTAATGAATGGAGTGGAACGGGTAAACATAGATCGATTGTTTACATTATCAGAATATAGAAAGACTAGGGGACATGCAATGAAGCTACAGGGTAAAGCATGGTTACTCACCTGTAACAGGTGATCTCCAGGAAATGCAAGAAATTAAGTCTTCACATATGGGTATCGTCCGTACTGACGGAGCTTGCGCGGGAACTCTCCCCAGCGTCTAATAGGAAAGCTTTTGGGAGCATCCCACAGCACCTGCGTGCTACCTTCCCGCCTTTCCCAACTGTCCCTCTCCAGTTGAGTTTAAAGCTGAGACAAAAGAGAGAGGGGAAGAGAGAGAGATACAATTCCTAGGGGAGGTTGGTGGGTTGTGAAGACTAAATTCCTGCTGTTCCCAGAGATCACCTGTTACAGGTGAGTAACCATGCTATCTCCAGGAACAAGCAGGAATGTAGTCTTCACATATGGGGGACTCCCTAGCTGCAGATGCCAGGGAGAAGGCCCCAGAAGTTGTGTGCCCCTGTGAAAGGGCTCCATTTCCCCCCATGGATCTCTGGCATCCTACCAGGGATGGTGGGTAGGAGTTGATTAAGTATGGAACAGGTGTTGAAGAACAGCCTGACCAAACAAGGCGTCCTGGCGGGAGTCCTTGTCTAAGCAGTAATGGGCTGTGAAGGTATGAACCGAAGCCCAAGTAGCTGCTCGACAGATGTCGTCGATAGACACAGAGTGAAGATGAGCCATAGAGGCTACCATGGCTCTCACATTGTGAGCTGTGACATGGCCTTCAAGAGGAAGGTTCTATCTCAAGGATCAAGCAGGAATGAGTCTTCACATATGGGTACGTCGGTACCGACGGAGCCTGCGCGGGAACGCTCCCCAGCTTCCCAAAAAGGAAAGCTTTTGGGAGCATCCCACAGCGCCTGTGCGCTGCCTTCCCGCCTTTCCTAACCAGCTCTCCTCAGTTCTTCTTTGCTGCGGAGCCAGCAGGTCGAGCCCTGTCACCGCTGAAGAAGTTCTTTATTTTATTTCTTTGGTCGCGTGTCTGCCTTCCCCGACTCCGGACCGGTACCGCCGGTCTTTTTCTTCCTTTCTTTAAAAAAAAAAAAAAAAATCTATATTTTTCTTCACTTAGTGTATTTTTCCTCTTGGGCCTCAGGGCCCACAAGAAAATTTCCCTCATGGAAAAACCAGCCTCCGGGTTCAAGAAATGCACTAAGTGTAGCGGTACTATTTCTGTTACAGATACCCATGAATGGTGTCTTAAATGTTTGGGTCCTGAACACTCCATTCCGGATTGTCCGTCCTGCTCTCTAATGTCTAAACGGAGTTTACAGAACCGAGCAGCTAAGCTCCATGTGCTGTTTCCCGCTGATGCAGCGTCGGTAGCATCGACATCTTCCAGGTCTTCTTCCCCTGATGGATCTCAGGTAACCAAACATAAATCTAGCAGGTCCTCAAAGGGTAGATCTCCCTCTAAGCATAGAGATGCCTCCGGGCTTGCCCTCGAGGATCCTGCACCAGCAAAACAACCCCGGCGGGAAGCTCCGGCTTCCAAAGCTCCTCCTATGGGGTTACAGGTTGACATCGATGGCACGGCCTTGACCGATCACCTGTTAGAATGCTCTGGGGTACCGGCACAATCTCCCGGTACCGAATTCCAGGCATTCATGGTGTCGATGGATCTGAATGTTCTGTCCATGCAGCGGGCTATCACGGCCTTCATTCAAGCTGCGACGCCACTGGTACCACAACAAGCTCCGTTGTCGGTATCGGCTCCGGTACCGGCACCAGCACCGATACCGACTGCATCGACATCGACCAGGATACCGGCTGCTGCGGTTCCTTGTCCTGGGCTACTTCTCGGTACCGATCCGGTACCGAGGACGCCCGATGTCAATACCGCTCGATATGCGTATCGAGCATTAGAAGAGCACCCTGACAGGCGGTACTTAGATTCCTCTGGTGATTCTGATTCATCAGATGAATCCCCTGAAGTATCCATAGCCCTTCCTGAAGAGCCTTCTTCTCCAAAAAGAAGAATGTCTCCTCCAGAGGACTTGTCCTTTCAAGACTTCATAAGAGAAGTAGCTAAAGGACTTTCTATTTCAGTAACCTCTGAATCAGAGCCTAGAGCAAAAAATTAGATATTTTAGGATATTCTAAGGCTCCTAGAGAGGCAGTCACCTTACCAATTCATGAGATTCTTTATGAACACATGATTGATTTATGGGAGACTCCTCTCACTCTCTCTCCTCATTCTCGCATATTGGACACTATGGGGCTTGTTTACAAAGCCGCGGCTCCGATAACGATCGCGAACCGCTACCGCAGCTTTGTAAACAAGCCCCTATGTATCGTGTTCCTCCCTGTCCTGGATTTCATAAAACTCAGCTTCCTCACCATTCCATTGTGGTGCAGTCAGCTATGAAGAGGATAAAGAGTACAAAAAGACACTCTTCTGCTCCTCCAGGAAGAGAATGCAGGACCTTGGATGCTTTTGGAAGGAAAATCTTCCAAGCCAGTATGCTTATTGCCAGAATCAACTCATATAGTCTTTACATGGGTATGTTTCTAAAAGAAGTTGCAGAAAAGCTGCACACTTTCCTCCCTTTTCTTCTTGAGCATAAAAGGGAAGAATTCCTCATTTGGCTTAAGCATACTCAAGGCATTTCAAAGTTTTCCAACAGGGCAGCCTTTGACTCCTTTGAAGGTGCCAGCAGAGCTTCAGGCATTGCAATTGCTGCTCGCAGAATTGCTTGGCTCTAAGCTTCTGATTTAGAATCCTGGGTTCAAGATGGCTTAGGAAATCTTCCCTGTACAGGTGAAAACCTCTTTGGCAAAGAATGGCAAATAAAAGCCACTCAAATGGATGCAGAAAACTCTGCTCTGGATAGACTTTCAAAGTCAACCTCCATTCCTGCCAAGAAAAAGCCTTTTAAAAAGTATTTTTTCAAAAAGGGCATATTTCCTTCTACTTCTGGCCAACAATCTTCCACAGGTCGCTTTGCCACTAAACGTCAGCAAACTAAACAGGCCAGGCCTAAGTCTACAGGGGCTGCTGCAACTCAGCAGTCCCAACCTCCTCAGGGTTTTTGACTTGATGCTAGAGAACTTAGCCTTTCTGGCTCTAAAACAACCAGAACCTCTCACCATTCCAGGAAGGTTAGCTCATTTTGCTCCCAGATGGGAGCAAATCACATCAGAGCAGTGGACCCTCTCCTTCATAAGAGAGGGCTACAAGCTTCATTTCTCAGACCTTCCTCCCCACACCATGGTGAGACACTTCAATTCTCCCACATCTCTTCTCGACCTTTTATTTATTTATTTATTTAACAGGTTTTCTATACCGCCTTTTCCTTAAATCAAAGCGGTTACCAAGACACAAGAAGGGAGAACAGAGGCAGGGAGGCATACACTGACTAAACTATACAGTGAAGGTAAAATTGGGATACACAACATCAAGGAACTGTTACAGATAAACACGTTACATGCAGGCTATAATAATAAAGACTTGTTAGGTGTCTGTGCCATAGTGCTCAATGAAGAGTACAAACTTCAGTTGTTTTCTGAACTCCTTTAAATCATCTATGGATCGCACATCAGGAGGGAGAGAGTTCCAGATAAGTGGGGCCGATAAGGAAATTGCCCTTTGTGTAGTACATTTACACGCTTTTCTGAAGCTACTTGGGGTGCTGAGAGTGTTTGATGTAGTTTTTCTTCTTGGCCTGTTGTTATTCTGGAGTAATAGATTATGAAGGCTAAAAGCAGAGCACTTGTGTCTGATCTTGAATATATTAATTACCATCTTATATTTGACGCGCTGGCTTATTGGAAGCCAGTGGAGCTCTTTGAGAGTAGGGGTGATGTGATCTTGAGATGTTGAGCCAGCAATTATTCTGGCTGCTGTATTCTGAGCCATCTGAAGAGGCTTAAGTGAGTGTTTTGATAGTCTGTAGTAAATAGGATTACAAAAGTCCAGAATAGGAGTTATTAAGGCTTGGCAGACTGACCGGAAGTGGTCATATGAGAGTAAGGGCTTGAGGCGTCTAATCACTTTCATTCTATAGTATGCACTCCTCACAGTCTTTCTGATATGTGACTGGAGGGTTAGTCCTTTATCGAGGGTAATTCCAAGATATCTAACTTCGTCCTTGACTGGTATTGTAATATTGTTGTATTTAATGAAAGGTGGGGGGTTGAAGTCGGTGTTTCGAGTGACAATAAGTGCCTCTGTCTTATTGTAGTTTATGGCAAGGTTATTGAGTGTGAGCCAGGAAGACATGTTGTCAAGGCAACTTATAATCTTGCTGTAGTCGGGGCTGATGAGATCAATCGGAATATAAATCATAATGTCATCTGCATAAATCGTGTAACTTATTTGATGGGCTGCCATAATTTGACAAATTGGCTGGATAAAAATGTTGAACAGAAGGGAAGAAAGCGCAGATCCCTGTGGTACTCCTTGTTTGATATTTGTAGGTTGTGAAGTGTTGGTTCCAATTTTAACCTGGAACTGCCTGTTTGTTAAGTAAGAGTTAAACCAACTAAGGACAGTACCAGAGATACCGATATTTTCCAATCTTGATAGGAGGATAGTGTGGTCAACTGTGTCGAACGCCGCTGATATATCTATGAAGATCATTAGAGATCCTTGCCTGTAATTATCTATGGTCTGGGTGATATCATTGAACAGATATAGCAGCAGTGTTTCAACTCCATGGTTGGGGCGGAAGCCATGTTGATGTAGATCGAGTGGGGCATGCTCGTCAACATGGTCTTGGAGTTGTAGCTGTACTGCTTTTTCTATTACTTTGGCTAGGAGTGGTATGCTAGAGATTGGCCTGTAAGCTGCTGGATTGCTCTTATCCAGGTTGGTTTTTTTGAGGATAGGCCTTATTGAGGCTAGTTTAAGTTGTTCAGGCATTGTTCCTTGAGATAGGGAGATGGATACAATGTTGTGTATATAACTGAGGAAGTTATGCTTGGTTGCTTTGAGCCATTGAACTGGGCAAGGATCAGTAGGCGCAGTGCTGGTATTGAGAGCAGAGATGATATCTGAAATTTGTTTGATTGAAGGAGGTCAGGAGGTGGCTACCCATCCGAGCTCCATCTCAGTCAGAGGCCCAGATTTCCCTGGACCGCACAAGACGCATTCTGCAGTATCTGGGACTTGTGGTAAACCTCCCAAAGTCTCAGCTCACCCCTACTCAGTCCCTGGAATTCATAGGGGCCTGGTTGGATACCACTACTGCAAGGGCCTACCTTCCTCAGGCCCGTTGCCAACGTCTAGTGCAGTTAGCCTCCCAGATTCAGTCAAAGAGCCACTTAACTGCTCGGGAGATGCTACAACTGCTAGGCCACATGACTTCCACAGTGCATGTGGTACCCTATGCTCGCCTACACATGAGAGCAGCTCAATGGACTTTGTCCACCCAGTGGACTCAAGCATCAGGAGCTCTCTCAGACCAAATAGCAACCTCCAAATGTCTCTTTTCGTCTCTCCAATGGTGGATGTCCCCTCAAAATTTGTTGCTGGGGTTCCCCTTCCAACAGTTGTTGCCCCAAGCAACCCTCACAACATTTGACAATTTCCAATCTGTAATCAAACCGCTGCTGATCACTGGAAGTAGCGGTATACAAATGTATACTAAATAAATAAAATAAATTTGCCTCCCAAACAGGTTGGGGAGCTCATCTACAGGACCTCTCCACTCAAGGCACTTGGTCCCCACAGGAGACCTCTCTTCATATCAATCACTTGGAGCTTCGAGCAGTTTTTCTAGCTCTCAAGGTCTTTCATACCCTCCTCAGCTACAAGACAGTCCTCATTCATACGGACAATCAAGTAGCCATGTTTTACATAAACAAACAAGGAGGAACTGGCTCTGTCGCTTTGCAACGAAGCTTTAAGATTGTGGGCCTTCGCCAGAGAGCATCAAATCCATCTCCTGGCAGTATACCTCCCAGGAGTCCAAAACTCTTGGGCAGACAGACTCAGTCGAGTTCTGCTTCCACACGAATGGTCCCTGCACATGGATCAGGTACTCAGAATCTTCCAAGAATGGGGAACCCCGGACATAGACCTCTTTGCAAGTCCGTGGAATGCCAAACTTCCCCGATTCTGTTCCAGAATTCCGTGTCAGGGAGTTCAGGCCAAGGATGCCTTCCTCCTTCATTGGGGTCAGGGCTTCCTGTATGCATTTCCACCCATTCCCTTGATTCCCAAGACTCTGTTCAAACTCCAGAGGGATCAAGGATCTATGATCCTCATAGCTCCATGCTGGCCACGCCAAGTGTGGTACCCTCTACTTCTGCATCTCTCCCAAGCCCCCTCCCTGGACTTGGGAACTGCTCCAGACCTTCTGTCCCAGGAGGAAGGGACTTTGTGGCACCCAAACCCCAAGTCCCTTCACCTCAGAGCTTGGTTACTGAAGGCCTAGACCTTCAAGGCTTGCATCTTTCTCAGCAAGTGAAGGATATTCTCCATGCTTCCAGAAAACCTTCCACCAGGCATTCCTATGCTTTTAAATGGAAAAGATTTTCCATTTGGTGTGCTGAAAAGGGTCTTGACCCTCTAGCACTACCTTTAAATTCTCTGTTAGACTATCTCCTGCATCTTTCCAATGCAGGACTTAAGACGAATTCAGTCAGAGTCCATTTGAGTGCTATTGCAGCATCCCTTAAGCCCATCAATGGACAACCTATTTCCTCTCATCCTCTCATTGCAAGATTCATGAGAGGCCTAACTTTAACTAAACCTCCCATTAGGCCTCCTCCGGTGGCATGGGACTTAAATTTGGTTCTTGGTCAGCTTATGAAGCCACCTTTTGAACCCTTAGCCACTACCTCCTTGAAATTTCTTTCCTGGAAGGTTATTTTCCTCATTGCAGTCACTTCAGCTCGCCGCATCAGTGAACTGCAGGCCTTAGTGGCTAATCCACCTTATACAAGGTTCCATCATGATAAGGTAGTCCTTAGGACAAATCCACACTTTATGCCTAAAGTGGTCTCACCTTTTCATCTTAATCAAGAGGTATATTTACCTGTCTTTTTTCCAGCTCCTCATGCATCCAGTGCAGAGAAGAATCTTCATACTCTGGATTGTAAAAGAGCTCTTGCTTTTTACTTACAAAGGACACAGCAACATAGAAAATCTTCCCAGCTTTTTGTTGCTTTTGATCCTTCTCATTTGGGACTTCCAGTCTCTAAGAGGACACTGTCCAATTGGATTGCTCAGTGTATTTCTTTCGCCTACCAGAGTAAGAACCTTTCTCTGGAGAGCCATGTCACAGCTCATAATGTGAGGGCCATGGCCACCTCTATGGCTCATCTAAATTCTGTGTCCATCGACCAGATCTGTCGAGCAGCCACCTGGGCCTCGGTTCATACCTTCACAGCCCATTTCTGCTTGGACAAGGACTCCCGCCAGGATGCCTTGTTTGGTCAGGCTGTCCTCAAACACCTGTTCCTTTCTTAAACAACTCCTACCCTCCTTCCCTGGATGGATGCCTGAGATCCATAGGAGGACGTAGAACCCTTCCCAGGGTCTCATATCCTTGGGGATCTCCCAGGCATCTTAGCTAGGGAGTCCCCATATGTGAAGACTCATTCCTGCTTGTTCCTGGAGATAGCACAGTTACTTACCTGTAACAGGTGATCTCTGGGAACAGAAGGAATAAGTCTTCACAACCCTCCCACCTCCCCTAGGAGTTGTATCTCTTTCTCTATCTTTCCTTTCCTCTCTCTCTCTATTGTCTCAGCTTTAAACTCGAACTGAGGAGAGCTGGTTAGGAAAGGCAGGAAGGCAGCGCGCAGGCGCTGTGGGATGCTCCCAAAAGCTTTCCTTTTTGGGAAGCGTTCCCGCGCAGGCTCCGTCGGTACTGACGTACTCATATGTGAAGACTTATTCCTGCTGTTCCCAGAGATCACCTGTTACAGGTAAGTAACTGTGCTTACTCTCATAGGCAAAAGAAATACACTGTGCAATCCAGCTGGACAGTGTTCTTTTGGAGAGTGGAAGTCCCAAATGACTAGGATCAAAAGCAACAAAGAGTTGAGAGGACTTTTTATGTTGCTGTGTCCTTTGCAAGTAAAAGACCAAAGTCCTTTTACAGTCCAAAGTATGAAGATTCATTTCTGCATTTGAGGCACGAGGCCTTGGAAAGAATACAGGATGGTAAACCGTTTGTTTAAATGAAAAGGTGATACCACCTTTGGCATAAAGTGTGGATGAGTCCTAAGGACTACCTTATAATGATGGAACCCTGTATAAGGAGGATCAGCCACCAACGCTTGCAATTCACTAATACGACATGCTGATGTGATTACAATAAGAAAGATGACCTTCCAGGAAAGGAATTTCAAAGAGGTAGTAGCTAATGGTTCAAAAGGCGGCTTCATGAGCTGTCCAAGAACCAGATTTAAGTCCCATGCCACCGGTGGTGGCTTAATGGGAGACTTAGTTAAAAGAAGGCCTCTCATAAATCTCGCTACGAGAGGATGAGAGAAGCTGCAATAGCACTCAAATGAACTCTCATTGAATTGGTCTTAAGCCCTGCATTTGATAAATGAAGGAGATACTCCAGTAATGATTCCAGAGGTATCGCAAGAGGGTTAAGACCCTTCTGCGAGCACCATATGGTAAACCTTTTCCACTTAAATGCATAAGAGCATCTTGTGGAATGCATCCTGGAAGCATAAAGGGGATATCCTTTACCTGCTGAGAAAGGTTAAGACCGTGACGTTCTAGGCTTTCAGCAACCAGGCCCTGAGATGCAGAGACTGGGGATTGGGATGCCACAGCATCCCGTCCTCCTGAGAAAGGAGATTTGGAGCAGATCCTAACTCCAGAGGCGGAGCTTCAGATAGATGTAGGAGCAGAGGGTACCACATTTGCCGTGGCCAATGTGGCGCTATGAGAATCATATGACCCCTGTTTCTCTGAAGCTTGAACAGGGTTTTGGGAATTAGGGGAATGGGTGGAAAGGCATACAGGAAGTCCTGACCCCAATGGAGGAGGAAAGCATTCCTGGCCTGACAACCCTGAACCGGAATTCTGGAACAAAACCGGGTAAGTTTGGCATTCAGCAGACTTGAAAGAGGTCTATGTCCGAGGTTCCCCAAATTTGGAAATTTGGGCCCCCTGGTCTGCATGGAGAGACCATTTGTGTAGAAGCAGAACTCGACCGAGTCTGTCTGCCCAAGAGTTTTGAATGCCTGGAAGATACACCGCAAGGAGATGAAACTGATGCTCTCTGGCGAGGGCCCATAGTCGCAAAGCTTTGTTGCATAGCGACAGAGAGCCTGTTCCACCCTGCTTGTTCACAGAGAACATGGCTACTTGATTGTCTGTTTGAACTAGGACTGTCTTGTAGCTGAGCTGGATGTGGAATATTCGAACAGCAAGGAAGATTGCTCTGAGTTCCAGGAGATTGATATGTAGCTAGATCTCCTTTGGAGTCCAGGTACCCTGGGTAGAGAGGCCTTGCAGGTGGGCTCCCCAACCCACCTGTGAGGCATTTGTTGTTAGAGTGGCTTGGGGTGGGGGGTAGCTGAAAAGGGGACCCCACCAAAATGTTTTGGGGTGATTGCCACCATTGGAGGGACAGAATAAGGCGATCTGAGTTTTCTATTTTGTCTGACAAGCAACCTGACACCTGAGTCCCTTAGTGGATAAAGTCCACTGGGCTGCCCTCATATGGAGGCAAGCATAAGGAACCACATGCACAGTGGATGCCATGTGGCCTAGCAACTGTAACATTTCTCGAGCAGTGAGGTGAGGTTTTAACACTGCTTGGGAAGCTAACTGCACAATGCGAAGGCAGCAGGCCTGTGGAAGGTAGGCCCTCGTATGTCTAGTATCCAACAGAGCTCCAATAAACTCCAGGGACCGAGTAGGAGCAAGGTTGGATTTTGGGAAGTTTATGACAAGTCCCAAATACTGAAGGATGCGCATTGTGCGAGAGAGAGCAACCCTGGCCTCTGGCTCTGAAGGGGCTTGAATGAGCTAGTCGTCTAAGTAAGGGAAGACAAATATTCCTAGGGTGCGAAGAAATGCTGCCACCACAGCCATGGATTTTGTGAATACCCTTGGTGCAGAGGCCAGGCCAAAAGGAAGAACCCTGTATTGGTAGTGCTTCCCTTGAAATAGAAAGCGAAGGAACTTTCGATGAGTTGGATGGATGAGAACATGAGTGTACGCATTCTTGAGATCTAGAGAACAAAGCCAATCCTGACTCTGAAGGTATGGCAGCAGAGTTCCTAGAGAAATCATTATGAACTTCTCTTTGAACAGGAATTTGTTCAATTCTCTGAGGTCTAAAATGGGTCTGTGTCCTCCTGTTTTCTTTAGGATAAGGAAATAGGGGGGAGTAGAACCCTGTACGAGAATGGCTACCTCTTCTATTGCCCCTTGGGCAAGAAGCACAGTGACCTCTTGACCTAACTGGTCATTGAGAGAGGTCTGAGAATTGAACTGTCTTACCATTGTAGGAGGGGGCATGCTGAGGAAATGAAGCTTGTACCCCTCTCTTACAATAGACAAAGTCCAATTTTCCGCTGTTATCTGACCCCATCTGGGTGCAAAATGACATAACCTTCCTGGAATGGTGGAAGGTTCTGAGCCGTTCAGGGCCAGGAAGGCAAAGTTCTCTAGATAGGAGTCAAAGCCCCTGTGGAGGCTGAGTCCGCTGAGCAAGTTTAGGCTTATCTGCTTTTGTTTTTCTTTGCCTAGGTTGTTGCTGCTGTCCCTTTTGGGCAGACTGACCTAAACGATGTCCCTGCTGGGTATAGGAGGGATAAAACTTCTTCTTGCTGAAGAATGGTTTCTTGTAGGATTTTTTCCTTGCAGGATCAGCTGTAGATTTAGACAATCTATCCAAAGTGATATTGTCAGCATCTATCTCATTAGCTTTTTCCTGCCAATTCTTGCCAAAGAGATTCCTGTGCAAGGAATATTCCCTAGTTTATCCTCTACCCAAAGTTCCAAGTTAGATGCCTGGAGCCAGGCAATCCTATGTGCACCTATGGCAATAGCAGAGGTTCTGCTTATGCACGCAAAGCAGTCAAAGGCTGTACGATTCACAAACTTGGAAACATCCTGAGCATGTTTGACAAGGGCGAGGTAATCCTGCCTCTTATCATCAGGAAGGAGAGGGCTGATAAGCTCTAAATCTCCTGTGACCTCCTTAAGGAACATTCCCATATATAATATATAGGAACTGATCCTAGCAGAAAGCATGAAAGCCTGGAAGGTTCAAAATCCAAAGGCGTCAAGAGTCCTACACTCACGTCCTGGAGGATTAGATGCATGCTTTTTTGCACTCTTGATCCTTCTCATAGTTGATTCCACCACCATGGAATGGTGTGGTAGCTGAGTCTTCTGAAACCCAGGACAAGGAGGAACTCGATACATGGTGTCAAGTCTTCGAGAGTGAGGAGATGTGGTTAGAGGTGTTTCTTACATCCTTAACATGAGATCATGCAAGATCTCATGAATAGGTAAGGTAGATGCCTCCTTGGGAGCTTTAGGTTATTGTAGGATTTCTAATTCCTTTGCCCTAGGCTCTTTTTCAGGAGCCACTGTGATGGCAAGATCTCGAGCCACATCTTGGATAAAATCCTGAAAGGACATATCCTCTGGTAGAGACATCCTACGCTGAGGAGAAGAATCATCCTCAGGAAGAAGTACTCTGGTATCGGCAGAGCTTTCAGAGTCTTCAGACTCATCCGAGGATTTGAAGTATCTCCGATCCAGGTGATTGTGCAATGTACGGTACCGGTACCGATTGAAGTCGGCATCCGAGGGTTCCAGTAACGACTTGTCGATACCGGATGGATAAGCATGACTCGGTCCCGGTAGAATACCTGCTGATGTTGATGCAGTCGGTGCCGGCACTGGAGTCGGTGCCGGTACCGGTTGAATTGTCTGAAGCGGTTTCAGGGGCATCGAGGCCGTGAGAAGAGCCGCCAGACTGCATTTGAAAGCCAAGAATCTCTGGTCTATTGACGCTGCCGATGCTTGGGTATCGGCACCGGAAGAAGCAGCCAGTACCCCAGAGCATGGCACCAGTAGTTCTGCTGAGGTTGAGGCCTCGAGAACATCCTGGAGCCCCGTTAGTGCTTTGGAAGCTGAAACCTCCCGCCGGGGCAATTTTGCCGGTGAAAATCCCTCAAGGGCAACGCCAGAGGCATCTCGATGCTTATAAGGAGATCTACCCTTTGAGGACCTGCTAGATTTATGTTTAGTTACCTGAGATCCATGGGAGGAAGATGAAGCCCTGGAAGACGTCGATGCCACAGAGGCTGCATCAGAGAGAAAAAGGGTGCTAAGTTTAGCAGTTCGGTTCTGCCGGCCCCTTTTCGACATCATCCCATGGGCAACACACTCTGAAATAGAGTGGTCAGGATCTAAACATTTGAGGCACCACTCATGGGTGTCGGTGACAGAGATGGTACCGCCACACTTGGAACACTCTTTAAAACCCAAAACGGGTTTTTCCATTTTAAAGGAAAAAGTTGGACCTGGTGCCCAAAATGGCACGTGGCACCTGAGGAGAAAGTAACTGGAAAAGACTCCAGAAGAAAGGGTTTGGTTTTTTTTTTTGAAAAAAAGAAAGAACCACCAGTGGTACCGGTGTAACCGGTGTAGCGTTGAAGGAAGGCAGACACAACCACAAAAAAAAAAGAATAGAAGGGAATTATTTTCTGCAGTGACAGGATGTGCGACCTGTCGGCTCCGCGGAAAACGAAGAACTGGAGAGGGATGGTTGGGAAAGGCGGGAAGGCAGCACACAGGCACTGTGGGATGCTCTCAAAAGCTTTCCTATTGGACGCTGGGGAGAGTTCCCGCATAGGCTCCATCGGTACCGACGATACCCATATGTGAAGACTACATTCCTGCTTGTTCCTGGAGATACTATTTATGACTAATAAAAGAAAATAATTTTTCGCTCAACGTGTAATCAAACTCTGGAATTTGTTACTGGAGGATGCAGTAAAGGCTGTTAGTGTAGCTGGGTTTAAAAAAGGTTTGGACAAGTTCCTGGAGGAAAGGTCCATAAACCATTATTAAGAAGGGACCCAGGATATCAATGCTGGACCCAATACAAGCACTGTGGAACCTGTGTCTTTTGGAGAAACTGCTAGGTACGTATGACCTAGATTGGCCACTGTTGGAAACAGTATACTGGGCTTGATGGACCTTGGTCTGACCCAGTATGGCATATCTTATGTTCTTATAGGACACTCAATGAAGGTATAATGTAACCCATTTATGACTAATAAGAGAAAATATTTTTTCACTCAACGTGTAATCAAGCTCTGGAATTCGTTACCGGAGGATGTAGTAAAAGCTGTTAGTGTAGCTGGGTTTAAAAAAGGTTTTGACAAGTTCCTGGAGGAAAGATCCATAAGCCATTATTAAAGAGGATCCGGGAATTCCACTGTTTGCCTCGGGACAAGCACTGTGGATCCTGTGTGTCTTTTGGGAACCTGCCACGTACTTGTGACCTGGATTGGTCACTGTTGGAAACAGGATACTGAGCTTGATGGACCTTCGTCTGACCCACTATAGCATTTCTTATGCCCTAGCCCCACTCATCTGGTGGGAACAGCATCACTGCCTTTAGGCACAGCAACTTGTCCAAGGTGATCCACGCAGTGTCGCTCTGAATGCAGATCCATAAGGGAAGATGGCAAAGGCATCCGGAATCGGCTCTTTGAATTCCAAGACATAGCTGAACTGAATGGTGTCTAGCACCCAGCAGTCCTTGGCAACCGAGGCCCATTACTGAAAGAAACAGAAGAACCAGGGAATAGGCCCAAAAATCTTTATTGCACAGCCTGGGAGGGTCCTCCTCTGGAAGGGACGAGTCCCTGGGCCCATGCGCTCCACGAAAGGACTGAGCCTGAAGCACTGAAGCAGAGGGAAAGATAGGTTTTTCAGGATGATAATGACGAGTTCCATGGCCCCTGGAAATAGGCCCTTGGTGGACAGGTAGAGGCTAACAAGAAGTGGCACCAGCCCGCTTTACAGGCCCCCTTGGACCCATCTTCAAAAAGGCAGTAGATTTTCTCTTGCCAGGTCCTTCAGCAGCTTCCCCAAATTGACTCCAAACAGAAGCTTCCTCTGAAAAACCAGCTGGGCCAATCAGGCTTTGGAAGATGTGTCCACTGCCCAATAGCCATAGCTAAATCCAATGCCATGACACCATCATCAGGGCACCATGCTTGGCCACCAAAAGTACCAGGTCATACATGGCATCAGAAAGGCAGGGCATAGCAGGCTCCCAAAGAGGTGTACTATCAGCTGGCGGGAGAGACTGAATCCACTGGAGCAGGGCTCAAGACAGAGACTGGTACATACCTCCAGCTCCAGAATAATCACCACCATGGTGAAACTGGCTCCTCAACTAGTCCAAAAAATCCTTTAAGGCCGATCTGCCTTCCACAGGAATGGTGGTCCATTTGTAACCGCTGTGACCTGTGCATTCACATTGGGAATGCCAAACCACTCAATGCGCTCCTCCGGGAGAGTGGAGATCTTCTTACACACCCTTAACCCTTTAGGCGGGGAGTCAGGAGAGTCCCACTCTGACTGGATCATATCCTTGATCACATCCTGTAATGGGAGGACAGAAATGGATTTTCACACCCCTTGAAGAAGCAGATGTATCTTCAGCTCCTTCTACGTGCTGAAAGCATATGTCAAGTTCATGGCAGATGAGACCCTGGCAACCGGAGCTACCAGCACCTCTTTCTAGAATAGGTAGACCACAATGATCTCCTCACAATGTTCTAAAGGCGAGAGTATCTCTTTATCCACGTGAGAGCCCAGTATCAAGTCATCTGAATTCAAGTTGTAGTCAAAATCTCGGACTGCTCTCAGCTGTTCCCCATTGTCAGGGGGTGTCCCATCCCAAGAATGCTTAATCAAAGGCAGTTGAACAGGGCTTCCACGCTCCGCCCGCCCCACATGAGACTGCTCCTGGGGGCACTTAGAGGCCACAAAGTCTGAATTTCAATACCAGAAGGATCAGGCCTGCTGAAAAAAGAGAGAATTCTGAGGAGGACAATCCGGAGTCTGGAAGCTCTCCTCTTGGAAATGAAAGACCCCCCCAAAACCAGGGGGCACAGCCTTCTCAGACCTCTTAGAGGACAATGAGCAGATCAAAGCACAGTTGCCAGATTCTCTGGCCGGCTAGATATCCTTACCCACAGCGTCTTCCGTCACCTCCTGTCCTAAGGCAGGCAAGGCCAAACTAACCGCATCCCTTGACTGAAAGATGGGGGAGCAGGCCCTCCAGGGACAACTCACAAACTCCCATGCAAGAGAAGCAGAGTTCAGAATCTGAAGTTGAGACATCTCGCTTGCCACAGATCAAACAATGTTTCCTGGAAGAAGACAGAGAGTTAAGGCCAATATCACAACAGCACACGCTAGGGCTGCAGTGGCCCGAAGGCACAAGTTAACTGTGCTTTTATTGTGGCACACCTTGAGGGGGCTTTATTTGCGGCACGCGTTAACTGCGCTAATCTTCAGGAACAAGCAAAAATGCCGTCTTCACATATAGGTATCGTCTGTACCGACGGAACCTGTGTGGGAACGCTCCTCAGCATCCAATAGGAAAGCCTTTGGGAGCACTCCACTGCGCCTGGGCATCTGCCTTCCCACCTTCCCCTCTTCAGTTCTTCGTTTTCCCGCAGAGCCAGCAGGTTGTTCCCTTCCTATCACTGCTGAAAAACTTTTATTTTTTTTGGGTTTAAATTCTGTGCTCTGCTTTTCCATCGACACCAGTACCTTCCCTTATACTGGCCACGATATTTTCTTCTTTACATTTTCTTTTTTTTTATTTTATCTTTTTATTTTTTGGTGGTTTCACCGCCAACTTATGCCTCGGCCTACTTTTTTCCATCATGATGGAAAAACATGTCAGTGGCTTTAAAAATTGTACCAAGTGCTTTGGTACAATTTCTATCACCGACAAACATAACTGGTGTTTGAAATGTTTGGGCCCAGATCATTTACCAAATGATTGTCCTTTGTGCCAACAAATGACAAAACAAGGCCTAAAGAACAGGTCCAGACAGTATGCGTCCCTGTTTGCTCCGGACTCGATTTCAGTAGTTTTGGCATCGTCGAAGACGTCGGCTTCCTCTCTTAGTTCTCAGGTCTCCTCAGAGTCCATGCATAAATCTAAGTCTAAGTCATCTGCATCGAAACCAGATATTGATCCTCGAGGCAAGTCCCTTCATCGTCATTGCGACTCACCAAAAGATGCGTCTGATGCGAATTGGCCTGCTAAACAGCCCCAGTGGAAGGACCAGTCCTCCAAAGCTAACAAGGGCTCCAGGATGTTCCTGAGGCCTCGACCTCCGGAGAACTACTGGTTCGTGCTCTGGGACGGTGGCTCAAAGCCGCGTACGTGATTCCACCCAGGCATCGGCCTCCTCCCTCGACCAGGGCATCCTGGCTATCAAGAGGAGCTTGGAGCACTCCTAGCCTTGGTACTGACAACATCAACAGCGCAGGCATTGACCTCCGAATCAAGGCGATACCTTTGGGGCCATGCCAGCCCTCAAGCTTGTATAGACAGCTCCTCTCCCCCCGATGCCTCCTTTGGAACCGATAGGCATCATCGATACCCCACCACTGCCCAGATCCAGTACCCCAGCTCACCACTGGTATTGACATTGGCATGGAAAAGTCAATACTTTTTTTTGTCTGAATCCGACTCGCCCTCTTCCGATGATACCTCAGAGGATTCCAGAGCTACCCGAGACATTCCTTCTGAGCCTTCTCCCACTTTATGAGCGGCGTCGATCCCCACCTGAGGACATATGCTTTCAAGACTTCATTCGGGACATGGCAGTGGGCCTCCAGATTACTGTAACATTGGAAACAGAACCAAGGGCAGAGGAACTGGAAATACTCCATACCCCTCAGTGTCCAAGGAAGCAGCCATGTTACCGGTGCATCGAATCCTGCAGCATTTAATGCTACATATGTGGGAGTCCCCATGTACCGAGTTCCACCATGCCTTGGCTTTCAAAAGCCTCAACTACCACAACACTCCATGGTAGTGGAATTGGCAATGCGCCACATTAGGAGTTCTAAGACTCATTCTTCCATGCCTCCAGGATTCTCAATGCTTTTAGGTGTTGCTGTTGTCAAGCATGTAAGCTTACTTCCAGGATTACTTCTTACGTGCTCTATATAGGCATTTATCTCAAGGATATCTCGAGGGATCTGGAGAATTTGGCTCCTATCCTTCTTGATCACAAATGCAATGCATTCCTGGCCTTAGTTCGGCAGAATCAAAATCCATCAAAGTTCCTTACCAGGGCATCTTTTGATGCATTTGTGTCTTCCAGTAGAGCTTCAGCAGCCTGCAGCGGTGCCTGCAGAATGGCATGGCTCCAGGCTTCTGACCTTGAACAGTGGGTTCAGGATAATTTAGCAAATATTCCTTGCTCTGGAGAGAACCTCTTTAGAAAAGGTTGGAGAGAAAATGCTGGGGAGCTTGAAGCGGATGGATCTCACCCTCAGACATCTTTCCAGAAAGGCGTCAAGACTCTTCTAGGAGAAAGACCAAACCAATCCAAAGGAGGCTTTTTATCCTAAAAAGAAGAAATATTATCCTTCTTTTCTGCCTGCAGTGGCTTACCAAACTCATCAGCAACAGCAGAGACAACAGGGTCCTCGCCAGGCTAAGAAGTCTAAGACTCCTAAGCCACAACCAGCGGCACAGCCACAGTCAGCACCTGAGTTTTGACTCTTTCCTAGAGAGCATAGCTACTGTGCCTCTACAGGGTCCACACCCTTTCACATAGCAGGCAGGCTTTGTTCTTATGCCCACTGGTGGCACCTGATCACTTCGGAACAATGGACTCTCTACATTGTCCAAAGGGGCTACTCTGCTTCATTTCCAAAGCTTAACCCCCCACTTCCATAAGAGATTATCCTGCAAATTCCTTACAGGCCAATCTCCTGTCAGTCGAGGTGGCAACCCTGTTATATCTCAGGAGGCTGTAGAAAAAGTTTCTCCCACCCAAAAAGGCAGGAACTTCTACTATCCTTATTTTTTTATCTCCAAGAAAACAGGAGGGTTCAGGCCCATTCTAGATCCAAGGGATCTCAACAAATTCCTCGTCCGAGAAAAATTCAAAATGATTTCCCTTGGTACACTTCTGCTATACCTTCAGAGGCATGGCTAGCTATGTTCTCTAGACCTCAAGAAGGCATACACACAGTTGCTGATTCACCCTCAACCAGTGTTCCCTCTAAGCTGTGCGCGTGTGCGCGCGCACACACCTCACCGAGAGAGCGCACATACTTTACAACAGAGCGCACAAAAATTACGGCTCTGATTCTGATAGAAAACAACACAGACGTCTTAAAATTTAAAAGTTATGATTGTAATTACTAGAAATTTCCCGCTTCATTTAGTAATCGTCTATTTTCATTTAATTTGATTAAAATCAATGTGGTGTACATACTGTATTCTGACGTGTAGTCAAATTTTAAAGTATATAACTCCGAGTGCCGTTATGTGGCGCACAAAAATTTAACCTTCCTTCAAAAGCTGCACACAGCTGATATTTTATGCGCACACAGCCTACAAAAAATTAGAGGGAACATTGCCCTCAACACAGAAAGTATCTGCGCTTTCGGTGTCAGCAGATACAGGTGAGTACCAATGCTGTATTGGTAAGGTAACAGGTGTTCTCTGGGGACAGCAGCAATCATTCCTTACATATGAGTGACGTTGGTGCCGATGGAGTCCTCACAGAAGCATCCCCCCAGCTTTCAAAGAAAGCCTTTGGGAGATGCCACCAAGCATGTGTAGTCCCCTTCCCGACAGCAAAAATAAAAGATGGTAAAGGAGCAACTCCAAGGGAAGGAGAGAGGGTTGTGAGGACTGATTCTTGCTGTCCTGGAGAACACCTGTTACAGGTGAGCAACTACTCTTTCTCCGGGAACAAGCAGGAAGTCAGTCCTCATATATGGGACTCCCCAGCTACAGGTTACCGATAGCCCATAGCAAAAAGCAGGGGCTCCCTCACGGGGCGCCACAAGCAGCAGCAAGTGAGTCTGTATCCACAGACCACAGTAGGACCCGTGTGTCCAATGAAACCAGCACTCCGGTAGCCTGAACACAGAAGGGTCGGAGGGTAGGAATTACCTAAACCCCGAAAAGGTTACGGAACACAGCCTGGCCGAACGCACTGTCCCAAACGGGACTTTCCTTCCAGGCTGTAATGGGCTGTGAAGGTATAGGCCTGGCAGATGTCCACCATCGGGACAGAGTGCAAGTTTACCACCGAGGCTGCCATGGCCCTAAAACAGTGCGCCATGAGGCGGCCTTCCAGCAGGAGCCCCGCCTGTCCATAGACGAGTGTGATACAGTCCGCCACGAAGGTGGACAGCGTATGCTTGATCACTGCCTCCCACAACCTACTGGGGTCATAGGAGATGAAATGCTGAGCAGCTCTGTGGTGGCCCTGAGTGCTTTGGATATAGAAGGACAAAGCCTTCTTACAGTCCAAGGTGTAAAGGACAGTCTCCGCCCAACTGGAGTGAGATCTTGAAAAGAAGGTAGGGAGCGCTACTTCCTGCTTCAGATGGAAGGGTGATACTACTACCTTCAGAAGGAATTTGGGGTGCATGCGAAGCACCACCCTGTTCTTCTAGAACCTGGTATAAGGTGCCTCCACCACTAGGGAGACCTAGTGAGCAGAGGTGAGCGCAACCAGGAAAGCCACTTTCCAAGAGAGATAGCAAAGGTGGCAAGTAGCTAGAGGCTCGAAGGGTGGGCGAGTGAATGTTGAGGTCCCATTTGGTTGCCGGAGGGCGAACCAGGGGCTTCGATAGGAGCAGGCCCCAAAGGAAATGGGTCACAAAAGATTGGACCGAGAGGGGCTTGCCATCCACCGGATGGTGGTGCGCCACCAGGCCACTAAGGTGCACCCAGACAGAGTTAGACTTGAGTCTGGATTATGAGAGGTGGAGAAGGTACTGTAGTCCCACTGGGCAGATCGGGTCAGCCCCGTGCTCGGTGCACCAAACCGAAAACCTGTGCCATTTGAGGGCATAAGCGATCCTAGTGGAGGCCTTGCGAGAAGGCAGCAGAATCACTTCCACCTCAACCGAGAGGTTGAAAGGGGCCAGAGTCACCCTCTCAGCAGCCATGTTGTCAATGACAGGGATCCCAGTTTGGGGTACAGAAGAGAGCCCCCCTCCTGAGACAGGAGTGCAGGAGAGGTCCCCAATGGGATGGGGGTCTCCACCGACAACCAGAGGAGCAATGGGAACCATGGTTGTCTGGGCCACCAAGGAGCTATCAGGATGAGCGAGGCCCTGTCACGGAGGATCCTAAACAAGGTCTTGGCGATCAGCAGCATGGGAGGGAAGGCGTACATGAGGCCTTCCAACCATGAGACAAGGAACACGTCCGCTGCCACTCTGGAGGCGTGAAACTGGCAGGAACAGGAGTGGGGCAACTGGAAGTTGTCTGGGCTGGCAAACAGGTCCATCACAGGTCTGGAAAAGCCAATTGGCCTCTTGTGGCTGGAGGACTCTGCTCAGCCTGTCGGCCAGAAGGTTTTCCTGGCCTGGTAGGTACACTGCCCACAGGAGGATACCCTGTTGGACTGCATACGAGCAGAGGACCACTGCCTCCCAACAGAGGGCACGACACCCTATGCCCCCCCCCCCCTGTTTGTCCACATCGCCACCTGGTTGTCCAAGGGCTAGGTATATGGCCCGCAGCTCCAGGAGGTTGATTTGCTGGGTGCTCTCGTCTGGTGACCAGTTGCTCTGGGTGCGGAGCTCCCCATCCGAGCAGGGAGGCATCCGTGGTGAGGACCCTCGAGAGACTCGGGGCCTGTAAAGGCAGGCCCGCTTCAAGATGCTGGAGAGATTGCCATCGGACCAGGGAGTCTGCCAGTTGATGGGTTACAAAGAATCTGTCCCGGAGGCAACCCATGGCCTGAGACACCACTGCGCTGGCCTCATGTGAAGGCAAGCATCTGGGGTGATGTGGACTGTGGAGGCCATGTGCCCAAGGAGGCGCAGAAGAAGCCAGGTGGGCACAAAGGGACGATACTGTATGTCCCATGCCAGAGTTCTGAGACGGTCGGCTTGGTCCTTTGACAAGAAGGCCTTCGACTGGAGAGTGTCGAGCTTTGCCCCGATGAATTCCAGACCCTGTGTCGGGAGGTGGCGAGACTTGGGGTAGTTTATGACAAAACCCAAGTGCTGTAGAACCTGGATGGTGCGTGCAGTGGTCTGCTGCACCTCTGAGGCCATGCCTCCCTTTATGAGCCTGTCATCCAGGTAGGGGAAGACAAAGACCCCCTGGAGACATAGGAAGGCGGCCAAGACTGCCAGGCACTTTGTAAAGACTCTTGGGGCAGAGGCCAAGCCAAAAGGGAGTACCCTGTACTGAAAATGTCTACCCCCCACTATGAACTGCAGGTACTGCCTGTGGTTGGGGAGGATGAGGATGTGGGTATAGGCATCCTTGAGATCTAAAGAGCATAGCCAATCTCCCTGTTGGAGGTATGGCAGCAATGTTCCAAGGGAGAACATCTTGAACCTCTCCCTCACCAGGAATTTTTTGAGGTTGCGCAGGTCAAGGATGGGCCTTAGGCCCCCTGTTCTTTTTGGCACAAGGAAGTACCTGGAGTAGAATCCCTTGCCCTTGAGATTGTGGGGCACCATTTCCACCACTTTGTCCTTGAGAAGACCTGCGAACTCCTTCAGTAGAAGGTCTCGGTGGAGGGGCCACCCGAGGGGCTCTCCCCGGAAATAAGGGGGAGGTGTCCGAGTCAGGTGGAGGAGGTAACACTCCTTGATCACCTGAAGTGCCCAGGAGTCGGTGGTGATGGTCAACCACCTCTGGGCATAGTTGGCCAGACGTTCCCCTGTGGGCTGCTGATCTCCTTGGGGTAGATAGGCTATGCTCAAGGAGTCAAAAACTCCCTCTTGGCTGGGTCGGAGCTGGTGCCTGGGGTTTTGGAGCCTTCTGCTTACGAGGGCCATGCCCATGCCCCTTGGCCTGCTGACCCTGTTGGGGAGCTGGGGAGGCCTGAAAAGGTGGGTGGTTTCTGTAAGCAGCCCCTTTCCTTGGGTAGAAGGACTTTTTACTTGAGCCCTTCCATCGGGGAGGGGCAGCGGTCCTTTTTGAGAGCCTGGTCCTCGTTATGAACTTGGTCTCCAGCTCAGCAGCTTTGTCAGTCATGGATGGGCCCTGTCCTCGGGTAAGTAAGCTCTTGCCTGCAGGATGTCTAATCTTGCCCCTATAAACTCTAGGTTCTGTGAGGGGAGCAAAGTGGACTTTGCGTAGTTTATGACAAAGCCCAGATGCTGAAGAGGAGAGACAGTGCAAAGAGTGGCTTGTCTGGCCTCCTGGTGAGAATGGCCCCTGATGAGCCAGTCATCCAGGTATGGGAAGATAAAAATTCCCTGATTCCTGAGATAGGCCGCCGCCACCACCGCCAGGCATTTGGTGAAAACCCTGGGGGCGGACGTTAGGCCAAAGGGAAGTACTCTGTACTGGAAATGGTTTCCTCCCACCACAAATCTGAGATATTGTCTGTGGTCTGGATGGATGAGGATGTGAGTATAAGCATACTTCAGGTCTAAGGAGCATAGCCAATCTCCCTGCTGAAGGTAGGGCAGCAGTATCCCAAGGGTAAGCATTTTGAACTTTTTCCTCTCCAGAAACTTATTTAAGTTTTGCAAGTCTAGGATAGGCCAGAGGCCTCCTATCCTTTTTGGTACCAGCAAGTACCTGGAGTAGAAGCCTTGCCCTTTCAGGTGATGAGGCACCAGTTCCACCGCCTGTTCCTTTAGAAGACTTGCCAACTTCTGAAGGAGGAGGTTTCTGTGCAGAAGAGGGAGTCTTGGAGGCTCCCCTGGAAAGTAGGAGGGGGTAGCTGGTGGAAGTGGAGCTTGTAGCCCTTCTGGACTATGCTCAGTACCCAGGTATCCCTTGTGATGGCTGGCCACCTGAAGGCGTACAGGGTCAGCCGACCTCCTGTGCTGAGTGGAGCCAGCTGTGGAGAAGAGGCTATGCCGTGGGAGTCAAAACCCCGCTCCCTGCTGTGCAGGAGCCGGAGCTAGCGGCTTGGGGGTCTTCTGCCTACGGGGCCCATGCCCCTTGGCCTGCTGGCCCTGTTGGGGAGCTGGAGAGGCCTGATATTGAGGGTAGGATTTGTAGGCAGCACCCTTCCTCAGGAAAAATGGCTTCTTTCCCGAGCCCTTCTTTTTCTGAGAAGGGGCAGAAGTCTTCCTGGACAGCCTTGTCCTGGTGAGAGTCTCAGTCTCGATTTCCGCAGCCTTTTCAGTCATGAGCTTACCGAAAAGGTTTTCACCTCGGCAGGGGACATCGACCAACTTGTCCTGCACCCGTGACTCCAGGTCTGATGACTGTATCCAGGCCTGACGGCGTGCACCGATGCCGGCTGCAGCTACCCGGGCCGAAGCCTCGAAGCCATCATAGGCTGCTCGAGAGATAAACTTCGAGCACTCTCAAATCCCTGTTGACAAAGCCTTGAACCTCTGCAAAGGTTCCTCGGAGAGGCCAGCTGAGGCCAGGTCTCGTAGGTACATGCCCATGTACAGCTGGTAGGTCTGGACACGGCAAGATAGCATAGAGCCCTGGAAGCACTTTCTACCGAGGGCATCCATGTTCCGGGCCTCCCGGCCGGGGGGCACCAAGGAGTGCATCTTCTGACTCTTCAGACGGTGCATGGCCGATTCCACAACCATGGAGTTGTGCGGTAGCTGCGCCTTTTGGAACCCAGGGCTCTTAAGGACTCGATAAATGGAATCGACCCGTTAGCTAAGAACCGGCGTCGAGGCTGGTGCCTCCCACATACGGAAGAGCAGCCGTTCCAGCCTTGGAGGAACCGGTACAGTAAAGGCTTCCTTCAGAAGAAAGTCATACTGGAGGGCATCGAGCTCCTCGGCTCGAGGCTCCTCCTCAGCGTCCACAGGGAAGGCCAAGGCTTTGGCCATGTCCCTCACGAAGTCCGAGAACCGGGTATCCTCCGAGTGGGGGGGGGGGGGTGGCCGTCTCCGAGGCTCGGACTCCAGTGAGTCCGAAGGAACGCACCGGGTCCAGAAGGTGTCCGGGGACTCCTCATCCTCCGTTTCCCACACCGACTCCTCCGAGAAGGAATCGAGCGGCAACGGCCGTGTGGGCCTCGGTGCCACCCGCCCCAACCCCGAGGTTATCGGCATCAACGACCTTGGCCCCGCACGGGAGGTTGAGGGAGACCTACCGAGGATCGACTCGAGACTCGGCTCGGTCTCCGGGGTCGACTTAGATGTCGAGGTCCCAGTGGTCAGGGCAGATGCACCGGTCAGACCGGCAATCAGCACCCGCTACTGTTCCATGAAGGCAGCCAAGCTGCTCTCCAAGGCCGTCAACCTGAGTCCATGCTCAGGAGACTCAGCAGCCCCCCGACTCGGGCCCCAGCGGCTTCGGGCCCGACTTCGGCTCTCCCAGAGGAGAGTCTACAAGGACAAGTGCACTTATGTGACTCGGGAACTCCGGCTACACATGAGGTAACTTGGACGGCCTCTCTGACTCCGAGAGCCCGGGGGGGCGGCGGTCAGGGCTACGCGACCTGGCCCTCAAGGAACCAGGAGCCTCCACTGACGCTGCCCTCGCAAGCTTTTTCTTCCTTCTGTGCTCCCGGGTGGGAGACTCCCTCTCAAAGGAACCCCGACGGCGCTCGGGGTCAGACTCCCGAGATGTCGAGGCCTCTGCGAAGTCCGGGCCAGGCCAGACGCAGAGTCAGAGAAAATTCGCTCACATTGATGCTGATGGCTCCGAAGCACTTTCGACTACATCTTGCTGCACAGGCCGCAGGCCTGCGGGTCACGGTCGGGCCCGAGGCAACGGAGGCAGCAGTCATGTGTGTCGATGAGAGTGTCGATGAGAGACATAAGTTTCTTGCACCAATCACACTTTTTGAACCCTCTGGCAGCCATCGGGGGAAAAAGGGCCCTTGCAAAGTCAAAAGACTGGGCTGCCAGTGAAAACACAAAAAGAGCATGAACGCTAGTCACGAAGGACAAAAACCGAAAATCAAAACTCCGGACTCGATACCGGTGTACTGAGCCCAGGCGAGAAGGGGAACCGGCGTCGAACCGGATAAGACACAGCGAAAATCGCAGAAAAAAAAATCAACTTTTCCCGGATGACATGAACTCACGTCCGTTGGGCTCCGCGGAAAAAGAAATGCTGAGCAAGATGGCACCCTTGGGCGGGAAGGGGACCGTGCATGCGCTCTGTATTCCCAAAGGCTTTCTTTGAAAGCTGGGGAAATGCTCTGCACGGGGGCTCCGTCGGCGCCGACGTCACCCATATGTGAGGACTGACTTCCTGCTTGGTCCTGGAGAAAAAAGAATTACAAAAACTACAAAAATAGGCCCGAATTTGATGCTGAGACAACGAAGTCAGGTGGCGTGAAGAGTACTGGTGCGATACCGGAGGCGAGTATGAAAACTCGAAGAGAAAAATCAACTTTTTCCCTAGACAAGCCAGACAGACCTCTGAAGGGCTCCGCGGAAAAATTGGGACTGAGCAAGATGGCACCCTTGGATGGGAAGGGGACCATGCATGCGTGGTGGTATCTCCCAAAGGCTTTCTTTGAAAGCTGGGGGGATGCTTCCACGAGGTCTCCGTCGGCGCCGACATCACCCATATGTGAGGACAGGCTTCCTGCTTGTTCCCGGAGAACAGGTGCTCCCCTTCGGGTTAGCTTCCGCACCCCGAGTATTCACAAAATGCATAGCAATCGTGGCTGCCTATCTTCGTACTTTTGGGATGTTTGTCTTCCTGTACTTAGACGACTGAGTGATCAGGGGAGAATCCCGAAAAGAGGTAAAACTTTCTCTTCATCAGACCATCATTGTGCTCCAAAACCTGGGATTAATCTTACATTTTCCCAAGTCGCACCTGATCCCCTCCCAGAGACTCAAATTCATCAGACCGCTTCTAGACATTTGTCAGGCCTGTGTTTTTTTTTTCACAAGATCGCTCTGCCCATCTCAACAAGCTTTCACACACCATATGAAGTCACATGTCATGACAGCTTGAGAAATGCTACGCCTTCTGGGACACATGACCTCCACAGTCCATGTTGTCCCTTATCCCGGCCTGCACATGCAACAAACTCAGTGGACACTGTCATCTCAATGGACCCAGGCAACCAGGCATCTCTCAGGCAAGACTTGTGTTACCCCTCCTCTTGTCAACTCCCTTCAGTGGTGGTGCTCCCCTCAAAATCTTCTCGGAGGGTCACCTTTTGAGATACCTCCACCTCAGTGCACCCCGACAATGAGTGCTTCCAAACTTGGGTGGGGAGCACATCTGAACAATCTCACTACACAGGGGCAGTGGACACAGCAGGAGTCTCAGTTGCAAATCAACCTCCTGGAGCTATGGGCTCTCACAAATGCCCTTTGCGTAACCCCAATCTTCGAGCAAACAGGTCTTAGTCCAAATGAGCAACCAGGTGGCCATGTTTTATGTGAACAAGCAGGGGGACATGGGTTCCTATCCCCTCTGCCAGGAAGCCTTTGGTCTCTCTGGTTCTTCTTCACTGCACACCGCATCCATCTCAGGGTAGTTTATCTTCCAGGTGAACAGACTCAGCCGCATCCTGTGTCCACTCGAGTGGACTCTAAATCAGGACACGGCATCTTGATCTTCCCTCAATAGATCTGTTTGCCACTCAGGAGAATACACAACTACCGCTGTTTTGCTCA
Organism: Ichthyophis bannanicus; assembly: GCA_033557465.1. Lineage (NCBI taxonomy): Eukaryota > Metazoa > Chordata > Amphibia > Gymnophiona > Ichthyophiidae > Ichthyophis > Ichthyophis bannanicus. The sequence goes on from CM066033.1 coordinate 837,101,535, forward strand.
AGGCTTTCCTCCCTCAACAGTCAAGTAATGGATGCCTTCCTTCTCCATGGGGGAAGGGTCTGCTTTATGTATTCCCACCCACCCCCTTAATATCCAAAACCCTGTTCAAACTGCAGGCCATGATTCTAATAGCTCCTTACTGGTCCCATTAGCCATGGTTTCCTCTGCTGCTTCAACTAGCATGTACTCCACCCCTCAGTCTGGGACATGCACCCAATCTCCTCTCCCAGGATCATGGGACACTTCTCCATCCCAAATCACAAGCCCTCCATCTCACAGCGTGGCTACTGAGTGCATGATATTTACTGATCTCGACCTTCCTCAACAGGTCAAGGACATCTTACTTGCATCACACAAGCTATCTACTAGGTGTTCTTATGCCTTCAAATGGTGAAGGTTCACTCTTTGGTGTACCCCGAAACATATTGACCCCTCTGCATGCCATCTCGGCCTATCACAGGCAGGTGGACATGCACCCTATTTCATCTCACCCCTTGGTGCAACGATTTATGCAGGGTCTCCTGTTGTCTAAGCAGCCAATCAAACCACCACCAGTGGCTTGGGACCTAAACGTGGTCCTTGCACAACGTCTAAAGCCTTCTTTTGAGCCTTTCGCCACCACTTCTGTACCTTCCAAGAGAGGACTTTTAGTCTTCCTCATTGCTCTCATCTCAGCTCGCCGTATTAGCGAATGTGGAAGCATTAACATAAGAACATAAGATATGTCATACTGGGTCAGACCAAGGTCCATCAAGCCCACTATCCTGTTTCCAACAGTGGCCAATCTAGGTCATAAGAACCTAGCAGTTTCCCCAAAGTTGGTGTCGGATCCTTCGTACACCTGGTTCCACCATGACAGGGTAGTTCTCCATACACATCCTCACTTCCTCCCGAAGGTAGTCATGCTACCAGTCTTCTTCCCCAGACTGCATGCTTCTAGGGCTGAAGCAGTGCTGCACACTTTAGACTGTAAGCTTACACTGGCTTTCTACTTGGACAGAGCCAAGGTTTTCAGGAAATCCCCACAATTGTTCATTTCCTTTGATCCAAGTCATCTTGGACTTTCAGTCTCAAAATGCACCATTTCCAACTGGATTGCAGACTGTATTTCTTTTGTCTATGCTCAAGCAGGACTCTCCCTCGAGGGTCATGTCACTGCTCACAATGTGAGAGCCTTGGCAACCTCAGTTGCCAACCTTTGTTCTGTCTCCATTGACAAGATCTGTCAAGCAGCTACCTGGGTCCACCATTCACTCTTTCACTGCTCACTACTGCCTCAAGAAGGACTCCCATCGGGATGCTGTCTTTGGCCAGGCTATCCTCCAGCACTTTCTGGGACTTAACTGCAACGCCTATCCTCCGTCCCGGGCTTTTTTCTGGCACCAGACTTCACTGTCAATGTTCTTGCTGACAGTCATTGGGTCCAACAGAGCCACTTTGTATCCACACCCTCTGGATCTATCCTTTAGCCTTGGGGATACCGTTGCTAATCCAGTCTGGTTCCTGGGAGCTAATGAGTCCCATATGTGAATACTGCATTCCTGCTTCTTCCTGGAGATAGCGTAGTTACTCATCTGTAACAGATGATCTCCGGGAACAGCAAGAATTAGTCTTCACAACCTACCCTCCTCCCCTAGGAGTTGTATTCTTTTTTCCTCTATTGCTCAACTACAAGCTCAACTAAGGAGAGGACTTCGCAAGGCAGATGCGCAGGTGCAGTGGAGTGCTCCCAAAGGCTTTCCTATTGGATGCTGGGGAGCGTTCCTGCATGAGCTCCATTGGTACCAACGATACCCATATGTGAAGGCTGATACCTGCTGTTCCTGAAGATCACCTGTTACAGGTAAGTAACCGCTTTATTGTGATGCGCTAAGGTAGGTACACATGTTGGAGTCACTTGGGTGGAACATGCGTGCAGACCGTGCGACCACCAGGCGCACAAAAGGAGAACACACTACTAACACATGCATAAAACAGTGGGAAACCCCCACTCTGTGCCAACGGTCGTCAGCAGTATACGCCGAATTGCCTCCCACACAGACAGAATCAGGAGCCACCAACAAGGTCAAGCCTTGGTACTCATCCCCCTGAGATCCCTAGGCAGAGGATCCATGTCAAGCTCAGCTCTACTCCCATGATACTGTTTCACTGACTTTGGCAGCACTGCATTTAAGGTGGCTGGCTGGCAGGCAGGCAGATCCTTCTGAGAGTCTACTGCAATCTTTGGGAGAGAGCAGGGGGCGTTGAGGTTGTGCAAGGCCGCTGCATTCTTCCAGATCCTTCCAATTTTGTGGCTGCTCAACAGGCTCTTATCATAAGAGAATAGAGCTGAACCAATTTTCCCTCCTCCTACGGCTACCGAAAAGACTGCAGTCTAGTGGAGCCTTCCACATCACGCTCAAGTGAGAGTGTCACCCTCAAGGTGGTTGTTCATGAGTGTCTAATCAAATCTTTTCTTCCCACTCCTCAGGTTTCTTCAGAAAGGAGAAAATCCATCCACCATCTGCTGGAGACATAGAAATACTGAAGGGACCTCTGGTGACTGAGGCGAATCGAGCCATGGGAGTGATGTCATTAAAACCTGGGCTTTTCCTTGGTTCTTTTTGTCTCCACCAATCTGCTGATAGGGGAAAACAATCCACTTGTCTGGACTAGTCTAGCAGGACGATATGGAATGCACATTAAACTTTAGTAAACATGCCCCCAAATCTGTGGTTTTCAACCTATTCCTCAAGTACTCCTTAGGCATTCTGGTTTTCAGAATATCCAGTTAGTATGCTTGAGAGATTTGCCTGCAAATCTAATTCAGAAATGTTCATCATGTATATCCTGGAAACTAGACTGATTTGGAGGTGCTAGAAAACTAGGTTGAGAACAACAAACAAAACCAATTCCCAAACTCAATATTAGTCAAGACTAAGTGGAGAAAATTCAAGTAGGTACCTCCGTTAGAAAATGGTGCAAAGGGACAATTTTGTGTGGTTTTCTCCTTAAGCGAGAAGACACATCTAGAACTGCAGTAGCGCATTTTAGGTCTCTAGACCAGGAAATTCAGATGTACAAGGAATTCTGCACAGGAAGGGAAAGTCAAATAACTCCTCAGCTGAAAAGCTGTAGGCCACAGATCAAATGACTCCAAATATTCAATCTTTCAGATAGCTCAGGAATTTTGTAGAAGAAAAGCCTTGGTATGGAACATTAGATCTAAAAGAAAACATTATTATATGTTCAAGGAAAAAATGACCGAAGCAAGCTAGCACCACCCAGCTGCACTATATTTTATTCTTGCCTTGAACATGTTAACAGAAAGGTACATAAGAAACAGCTGACTTTACACAACAAAGTAAAATGTCAGTTTTAAATTAGGCTACAATATTTCTTTGCAGTGGCACTCAGTCTGTTCTTTCAACAATGTCCCATACTGAGTCCTGTGTATAAAGTTAAGAGTATACTTGGATCCAGTATTTATCATAGGGGGAATTCCATTGTATGCAGCACTGGTACAGATACTCCCTCATGTCTCTAATTAGATTTGTTCCTGCCACCAGCTGCATGATCGTAGCAGTCACTTTGTAGAACGGCATTTTCTTCGGAATATATTGTTGTCATCTGTGACACAGTTTAAACGGATACACTATGTCTGATTTGTAAACATTAGTGTATAATAAAAGCATTTCATATTTATTTTGTGTCTGATGGAAAGGAAGCATAACCATAGTTTCTGCTTACATAAACGCCATCACTTCTCCAGTTGCTGAGGTGTGCTGAAAGCTTCGTAAACATTAGCAGCAAAATCTTTGACTTGTTCCATCATCATCAGATCCTGGAAGAACAGTGGATAAGAAAACATGACTGCAAAAAAAAAAAAAGAGGGCTACCTCTTTCAGCAAACACTGAAATTACTGTAAAGCTGTATTGGTTTAATTTTTTCAAAATCATAATATGCTGGATCAAAACAAAATATCAATTCCAGCTCAAAGAAAATATTCAAACAAAAGATTTCACATATACTACACACTATAAGACAGCACCAAGTGTATGGTATAGAATACATCACCACCCTCCAAAAATGATGTTCTAATAACACACTACAGTGCTTTATTTGGAGACTCTACAAATTTTTTGGGAGGTAAAGAGTAGTTACTCACCTGTAGCAGGAATCAGTCCTCACATATGGGTGACATAGACGCCGATGGAGCCCTTGCGGAGCATTTCCCCAGCTTTCCAAGAAAGCCTTTGGGAATGCAGGCATGCATGCGCGGTTCCCTTCCCGCCTAAAAGTGCCATCTTGCTCAGTCAAATGACATAGCTATAACAGCACACAAAAATTGTAAGAATAACTATGTACAACTGTAACTCCTAGGGAAGGAGGGAGGGTTGTGAGGACTGATTCCTGCTGCTCCTGGAGAACATCTGTTACAGGTGAGTAACTACTCTTTCTCCAGGACCAAGCAGGAAGTCAATCCTCACATATGGGTGACTCCCTAGCTCTGGGCTACCAAGGAACCCAGGCTGAACAAGAGAACTCCCTCTAGTCCCAGCATCAAAGAAAGGCTTTTCACTGACAGAACCTCCACCGGTAGCCCAACGGAGGGCCGGAGTTGCCTAAACCTCAAAGAGATTCCGGAGTACTGCCTGGCCAAAAGCACTGTCCCTACGGGACTCCCTCTCCAGACAGTAATGGGCCGCAAAAGTCTGGCTTGAGGACCAAGCTGCAGCCCTGCAGATGTCCACCAATGGTACAGAGCAGAGGTGAGCCACTGAGGCAGCCATTGCCCTGACACGATGGGCCGTGACCCGACCCTGCAAAGGAAGGTCAGCTGCCCTGTAAGCCCAGGTGATACAGTCAGCTACCCAAGTGGACAAGGTACGCTTGGACACAGCTAACCCCAAATTATTAGGGTCAAAAGATACGAAGAGATGAGTAGCTCTTCTATGCCCCTGCGTACGGTCAAGGTAGAAGGATAAGGTCCTCCTACAGTCCAGGGTATGCAGAACTGCCTCAGCCTGGCTTGTATGAGGCCTAGGGAAGAATGTTGGAAGAACCACCTCTTGGTTAAGGAGGAAAGAGGAGACAACTTTGGGGAGGAACTTTGGATGAGTTCTAAGGACTACCCTGTTCCTATAGAAGCGGGTGTAAGGCCTATCACAGACCAGGGCCTGAAGCTCACTCACTCGCCTGGCCGAGGTTAAGGCTATCAAGAAGAGTGTCTTTCAGGACAGGAAGCGAAGTGGACAAGTAGCCATCGGCTCAAAAGGTGGGCGAGTAAGTTGCTGCAAGACCACATTCAACTCCCACTCAGGAGCAGGACGACGGATTGGAGGCTTGAGCAAGAGCAAGCCTCTGAGAAACCGGGACACCAAGGGGTGAACCGACAGAGAATGTCCTTCCACCAGTGAGTGGTAAGTTGCTAGAGCTGAGAGGTGGACCCGAACAGAATTGGACTTAAGTCCCTGATTTGATAAGTGCAGTAAGTACTGAAGCACTACTGGTACAGTACAGGAGAAAGGATCTTCTGTACGTAGCTGACACCACACAGAAAACCTTTTCCACTTCAAAGCATAGGTTTTCCTAGTGGACTGTTTCCTAGAGGCTAGAACAACCTCCTCAACTTCCTGAGGTAGGCCCCAGGGAGCCAAAACTACCCTTGCAGCCTCCAGGCCATCAAATTGAGAGCTTTGAGATTGGGGTGCAGAAGGGAACCCTGATCCTGAGAGAGAAGGTCGGGTTGCAACCCCAGAGGCAGTGGGGGATCCACTGCTAGCTGAAGCAGAAGTGGAAACCAAGGCTGTCTTGGCCACCTGGGAGCCACCAGCAGGACCGAGGCCTTGTCCTTTAGAATTTTGAAGAGAGTTCGGGCCACCAAGGGTATGGGAGGAAACACATACAGGAGGCCCAGAGTCCAGGGAATCAGAAAAGCCTCTGCTGCTATCCGCAGAGGATGCGATTGCCTGGAGCAGAACCTTGGCAGCTGTTTGTTCAGTGGACTGGCAAACAGATCTATGGATGGAAGTCCCCATTTCAGGAAGATCTTCTGAACCACCAAAGGATGGAGCTGCCACTCGTGGGGCTGCAGAATCCTGCTCAACCTGTCGGCTAGGTAGTTTTCATGGCCAGGTAGATACACAGCCTTGAGGAGCATGTTGTGCAGGGAAAAAGAAAAAAAGGGCGCGAACGCCAGCCACGAAGGGCAAAAAACCGAAAAAAATAAGATCGGGCTCGATACCGGTGTACCGAACCCGGCGGGAGGAGAACCGGTGTCGAACCGGAGAAAAAATAGCGAAGGAATCGCGAAAAATCTAACTATTTTCCGGGACGACTAGGATACACGTCCGGTGGGCTTCACGGAAAAAGAGAGACTGAGCAAGATGGCACCTTTAGGCGGGAAGGGAACCACGCATGCGTGCCTGCATTCCCAAAGGCTTTCTTGAAAAGCTGGGGAAATGCTCCGCAAGGGCTCCATCAGAAACATAGAAACATGATGACAGAAAAAGACCACAAGGCCCATCTAGTCTGTCCTTCCATAACAACAACTACAACAGTCCACTTTCTACCTTTAGAGATCCTCTGTGTTGGTCCCATGCTTTTTTGAATTCAGTTACTGTCCTCATCTCTACCACCTCCACTGGGATACTATTCCATGGATCCACTACTCTTTCCGTAAAGAAATATTTCCGCATATCACTCCTGAATCTATCTCCCTTCACCCTCATCCCATGTCCCCTCGTAGCAGAACTTGCTTTCAATTGAAAGAGGCTCTCTCCCTGAACATTTATGCCACGGAGGTATTTAAACATCTCAATCATATCACCTCTATCCCGCCTTTCCTCTAAGGTGTACATATTAAGATCCTTAAGTCTGTCCTCATATGCTTTATAATGAAGCCCATTAATCATTTTAGTAGCAACCCTCTGCACCGACTCCATCCTGTTCACATCCTTTTGAAGGTGCGGTCTCCAGAATTGCACACCATACTCCAAATGAGGTCGCACCAAAGACTTATACAGAGGTATTATCACCTCCTTTTTTCTGCTAGCCATTCCTCTCCGTATGCACCCAAGCATTCTTCTAGCTTTTGCCGTCGCCTTTTCTACCTGTTTAGCTACTTTAAGATCATCAGACACAACCACGCCTAGGTCCCGCTCTTCTTTAGTGGACAAAAGTACTTCACCTCCTATACTGTATTGCTCCCTTGGATTGCTGCAGCCGAAATGCATGACCTTACATTTTTTAACATTAAATCCCAGCTGCCAAATTCTAGACCATTCTTCAAGCTTAGCTAGATCCCTCCTCATGTTATCTACACCTTCCTGGGTGTCTACTCTATTACAGATTTTGGTATCATCCGCAAAGAGGCAAACCTTACCTGACAGCCCTTCCGCTATATCACTAACAAAGATGTTAAAAAGAATCGGACCAAGGACAGATCCCTGGGGCACACCACTGGTAACATCCTTCTCCTCAGAGTGAGCTCCATTTACTTGTACTCTTTGTCGCCTCCCACCCAACCAATTTCTAACCCAAGCAGTAACTTTAGGGTCCATCCCTAGGGTGCTCAGTTTGTTTATAAGTCGCCTGTGAGGAACAGTGTCAAAGGCTTTACTGAAATCTAAATACACCACATCTAGAGCTCTCCCTTGGTCCAACTCCCTGGTCACCCAGTCAAAGAAATCGATCAGATTTGTCTGACAAGACCTGCCAGCGTCGATGTCACCCATATGTGAGGACTGACTTCCTGCTTGGTCCTGGAGAAATAAAATGTTCATTAAAAATCTTTTACTATAAGATAATTTTTCCACTTTCAAAAAGATTACTTGGTGGAAAACTGTCCTGCGCCATCCCTCTCACAATTCAGCTTAAGAGAAATGCAAGTTTCAGAAGGGAGAGGGAGGGAAAGCATAGTTACTCACCTGTAACAGGTGTTCTCCGGGGACAGCAGGAATCAGTTCTCACATATGAGTGACGTCAACGCCAACGGAGCCCCGTGCGGAGCAAATCCCCAGCTTTCAAAGAAAGCCTTTGGGAGTTGCTATCACGCATGCGTGGTCGCCTTCCCGCCCAATGGTACCATCTTGCTCAGTCAAATGACATAGCTAAAAAGACAGCAAAACAAATGAAAGAAAAAATAATTGGACTGCAACTCAAGGGGAGGAGGGAGGGTTGTGAGGACTGATTCCTGCTGTCCCCGGAGAACACCTGTTACAGGTGAGTAACTACGCTTTCTCCGGGAACAAGCAGAAAGTCAGTCCTCACATATGGGATTCCCCAGCTACAGGCTACCTTGAACCTATAGCCAAAAAAAGGCTCCCTCGAGAGCCACAAGCAGCCGCAATGAAACCCTAACCAGGGAAGTAGCACTCCGGTAGCCTGAACACAGAAGGGTCGGAGGGCAGGGGTTGCCTAGACCTCAAACAGGTTACAGAGCACAGCCTGGCCAAAGGCGCTGTCCTGTTGGGACTCCCTATCCAGGCAGTAATGAGCCGCGAAGGTATGACCCGAAGACCAGGTGGCGGACCGGCAGATGTCCGCCAAAGGAACAGAGCGCAGGTGAGCTACTCATGCTGCCATGGCCCTGACCCAATGAGCCATAACACGGCCCTCCAGCGGAAGCCCCGCTGCCTCATAAGCCCAGGCAATACAGTCCGCCACCCAAGTGGACAGCGTACACTTTGTCACCACCTCCACCAGCTTACTGGGATCGTAAGAAACGAAAAGCTGAGAGGCTTTCTGGTGAGTTTGCGTACGCTGGATGTAGAACGACAGATCCCACTTACAGTCCAGGGTATGGAGGACCGCCTCTGTCCGACTGGCATGCGGCCTGGGAAAGAAGGTAGGAAGAACCACCTCTTGATTGAGGTGGAACGAGGAGACCACCTTTGGAAGGAACTTGGGGTGTGTGCGAAGCACCACCCTATTCTTGTAGAACCTGGTATAAGCACCACGAGAGCCTGGAGCTCGCTCACTCTCCGGGCAGAAGTGAGCGCAGCCAAGAATACCACTTTCCAGGAGAGGTGCCGGAGGTGGCACATGGCCATCGGCTCAAATGGCAGCCGGGTAAGCTGCCCCAACATGACATTAAGGTCCCATTTGGTCGCTGGGAGACAGACCAGGGGTTTCAACAGGAGCAGGCACTTTAGAAATGCGTTAACGATAAAGGAAGAGAGACGCATTTGATTTTATCACGGGGGGTCACCACAAGTTGACCAATGGTAAAAGGGTACAATCAATATAACAAAAATCTTCTCAAGGGGCAAAAAGTAATATAGAGCAAAACAGATACAACCCCAATCAATGTAACCTAAAAAACCCAAAAATAAAACACATACACAAAAAACTGAAAACTGCCCGTCCACCAGTGAAGGAGGAAAAAAGATCTCAGTATCTTCCTGCACAAAACAGTGACAGGAATCAAGTCTGTCTGCAGACGTCCAAAACGTCTAAGAGAACAGAACAGACTAGGAATTACATCAATGGTCACAAAAAAACCTCTAGCCAACCTGAAAAAAACCAGGTGGCAACCAGCAGGCTTCCGAGCAGTTAAGTGCTACCGTCACATAACATTAACAAAGAAAGCTCCGGACACTTATCTTTCGATGGTAACAGTCACAATGTGATGAAGATGATGGAGACGTTGAAGATCAAACAATGATGGTCTAGAAACCGTATCTGAATGTAAAAAAATTATAGTTGTCAATACGGTATTTCAGGTGATAAGGAACTCCGACATCCGATGTTTCGCCTTTGTGGCTTCCTCAGGGAGCAAAAAAATCACTTGTCGCCGTGCAACTATGTGACTCGATAGAACGAAGTACCGGAGCAAAAAAGCCTGTGTGCTGGGTTTGGGAAAATGAAACGCAAAAATATAGCAGCCAAAAGACGCTGTGATGATCGCCGGCTCATGGCTCACCTCCCCAAAAAAACCTGTGATTTTTTTGCTCCCTGAGGAAGCCACAAAGGCGAAACATCGGATGTCGGAGTTCCTTATCACCTGAAATACCGTATTGACAACTATATTTTTTTACATTCAGATACGGTTTCTAGACCATCATTGTTTGATCTTCAACGTCTCCATCATCTTCATCACATTGTGACTGTTACCATCGAAAGATAAGTGTCCGGAGCTTTCTTTGTTAATGTTATGTGACGGTAGCACTTAACTGCTCGGAAGCCTGCTGGTTGCCACCTGGTTTTTTTCAGGTTGGCTAGAGGTTTTTTTGTGACCATTGATGTAATTCCTAGTCTGTTCTGTTCTCTTAGACGTTTTGGACGTCTGCAGACAGACTTGATTCCTGTCACTGTTTTGTGCAGGAAGATACTGAGGTCTTTTTTCCTCCTTCACTGGTGGACGGGCAGTTTTCAGTTTTTTGTGTATGTGTTTTATTTTTGGGTTTTTTAGGTTACATTGATTGGGGTTGTATCTGTTTTGCTCTACAATGGTAAAAGGGGTCATGGTACAAAAAAGGTTGAGAACCACTGACGTAGAACATGGCCACTTGGTTGTCCGTTTGGACCAGTGCCGGCAGGCTCGACGGCAACAACTCGGTCCCAAATGAGAGGCCAAGTGCGACCTCGGCCGAGGATAGACTCGAGCCCGGAAGGTCTCGAAGATCGGCTCAGCCTCAGAGGTTGACTTTGACATCGAAGGCCCGGTGGTCGGGGTGGAGGAACCGGACATGCCGGACATCAGCACCCACTGCTGTTCAATGAAGGCAGTAAAACTGTGCTCCAAAGCTGCCATCCTGGACCAGAGTCTGGGAGGTTCTGCCGCCTCCGGCTCTGGCACCAACACGGTTGGCCCCAACGCCAGTTCCCCTGGAGGGGAGTCTTCGACAAGAACAGTCGGTACTTGCCTAGGCTGATCCGCTTCCTGACGAGGAACTTTGGCTGGGCGCTCCTTCTCCAACAATCCGGGCAGGCGCTCGGGGCTCTGCGAACGGCCCCAAGAGGAGCCCAGTCGTTCAGAACCGTCCAGAAACACCGCCTTCGAGGATTTCTTCTTCCCCCAAGATGTAGAGGCCTCAGACGAGGTCCTGGCTCTCGGAGGCATGGGGGATTCGGGAAAAAAAGTACGGAAACGCCTTAAAAGGAAAAAAATTTAACAAAACGCAGAAAAGACTGACCCGATACCAGAGTACCGAGGCCGGAAGGATACCAGTATCGACCAGTTGGGCCAAAAAGGCACACAGAAAAAAAAAAAAACTTTTTCCAGGACACGAGGGACTACGTCCGATGGGCTCCATGGAAAAAAGGAGACTGAGCAAGATGGCACCCTTGGGCGGGAAGGGGACCACGCATGTGTGGTAGCAACTCCCAGAGGCTTTCTTTGAAAGCTGGGGATTTGCTTCGCACAGGGCTCCATTGGTGTCGACGTCACCCGTATGTGAGGACTGACTTCCTGCTTGTTCCTGGAGAATATATTTTTCATTTGGCTGTTGTGGACTAGGATGTGTGGATGCATTAAAGCAGTGTTTGTTCCATGTATTTTACCTCCAGGCTATAAGGCATCAGAAGGTGAACATTTTGGAGAGAGTGGAGACCACTTTTGGATCCTGATCAGCTTAGTCTCCTATGTGTTTCCTTACCATTCCCCTAGATGTATCCTTGTCCTCAACTGTTGTGTTGTCTGTCTTGACTGGATTGTACAAAAATCTACCGGGCATTTCTCAGAGCGATGTGTTCTGTCACAATTAAATATCAATCCACTCTATGAATAACCAAACACTGTTTTGTGTCAATGAGTACTTCTTATCGTGATGATTCTATAACAATTCACTTCTAAATATAATCAAAATTGCAAAGAAGGTCTGGCACTAGTTTCCTGACTTCAGTTTTGTCAAAACTTTCAGTGCCCGCTTGCATCAATGACCAATCCAATGCAAATAAATTACAATCCTTCTTAAAATTCTGTATTTCAAAAATAATTGACTGGATTGTAAGCTCTGATGAGTAGGGACCATCTTCTGCATGTGCCTGCACAGTGCTGCGTACCCATTATAGCGCTATTATTTTATTTATTTATTTATTTAACATCTCTTCTATACCGCGCTATTAAAATCAGCATGGTGTACATCGAACAAAATATACTGCAATGCATACAGGTAACATTGAGTTTACAGAGAACAAGGGAATATATAACATGGAATAACAGGGATAACTATGTACAGTCAACATTATACTATATATATGCTTTTACTATATACCATATTTAAACTCGAGTGGATATTGTACGTGTATTCATGTAGGTGGCACGGGTCAACAGTAGTAATGTGAACTATCGTGGAGTCTAACCATTTTCTGGTTGTATTAAGGTGCTAAGGTGTTTGGTGTAAGTGGGAGGCCTGTTGGTTGTGTGAGTGTCCATGATCACTTCTGGGTAGTATTTTGTGAATAAGTGATGTTTCACGGCTTTTCGGAATTGTATATATGCTTTTGATGCCGCGGATTTCATGGGGAAGTATATTCCAATTCATGGGTGCGAATATTGAGAAAGCTCTGTTTGATGTAGCTTTAGTACATGATGTCATCATCTTGGGAACTATTAAGGTGTTCATAGCTGTAGTCCTTCTGTTTCTATTTTCGAGGGTGTTATGGATTAGTTTGCTGATTGGTGTCGGTGGGTAGTTATTCATGGCTTTGAAGGTCAGGACTAGTGACTTATATGAGAGTCTGGCTTGTAGAGGTAGCCAGTGTAGGTCTTTCATGATAGGCGTTATGTGAGCAGATCTTGGTGACCCAGAGAGGACTCTTGCAGCTGCATTCATAGCCAGACGAAGTGGATTTAAGGTTGATTGAGAGAGCCCGTGGAGGATGATGTTCGCAAAATCTAGATGTGGGAGGACTAGTGCCTGGAAGGTTGTTCGGTAATCAGTATAGTCAAGTAGGGGGTGGAGGTGGCGTAGCGTTCTGATCTTATGATATATACTCTTTGTCACATTCTTCACATGCATTGTCATCTCCAGGTGTTGATCTAATGTGATGCCGAGGTATCGGATTGAGGGTTTGGACGTCAGTTCTATGTTGTTGACCAGCAGCGATGGAGGAGGTACGAACTTACGATTCCTTGTAACAAATAGGACATCAGTTTTGCTATGATTTATTCTTAAATTTTGAGTCAGCAGCCATTCAGCTACTGCTCCGAAACAATTGATTATTGGTGTAAACACTGGTTGGTCAGTTTTGAACGGCATGTATATGAGGATGTCATCTGCGTATGCCAGGCATTGCACGTTGAAGGATCTGATCAATTCACATATCGGCTGCATATATATATTGAACATTAATGCCGATAGGGAAGATCCTTGTAGTACACCTTAAGACTGTAGGAATGGCTCTGAGGATACCTGGCCTGTTTTAACTTGTTGCCACCTATTGGAAAGGTAGGATCTACACCATTCCAATGCTGTGCTTCGAATCCCCTTCTCTCTCAGACGTTGCAGCAGTATATCGTGGTTCACAGAATCGAAGGCGGCGGAAATGTCTAAAAAGATGAGGACAAATCCTTGTTTGATGCTGTTTATTCCTGTGATCAGGTCATTGAATAGGGTTGTAAGGATTGTGTCGACTCCATGTGCTTCTCTGAATCCATGTTGTGATTTGTCTAGTGGTGCTTCTGTGTCAATATGATGCTGGAGCTGTTGTTGGGCAGCTTTCTCGATGATTTTTGCAAGCTGGGGGATGCTCGAGATTGGCCTAAATGATTCAACTTTGGATGGATCGAGCTTACTGTTTTTTAGTAGGGGCTTGATAGAGGTGTGTTTAAGACTCTGGGGGAATGAGCCTGTTAGAAAGGACTGGTTCAGTATTTTGCACAGGATTTGGCTTAGATCATGTCGCAGATCTTTGATCCAGTTGGCTGGACATGGGTCATTAGGTGCCGTGCTAGGATTGATGGAGGCGACAATTTTCTCAATTTCACTAGTTGATATAGTATTGAAGTTGCAAAATGGAGTTATTTGAGATGCCTTAGGTGATGTAGAGGGGTTGTTGGTATTTATGCTCGTGCTGGCCTTAATAATTTTTGATTGCAGGTAGTTTGCGTAGTCCTGTGGCTGCGGCATTGCAGGTTGGGCTGAAACTGGCTCTCTTGTTATGGATTTTACTAACTTGAATAGTGCATGAGGTTTATTGATGGAGCGTTTCAATAGGTTTGTGTGGTAGAGCTTCTTACTCAGTGTTACCTTCTCACGGTGGGTAGTTAAGTGTGAGTTATATGTTTCAAGGGCCTCTGGTGAGTGGGTTCGGCGCCACTGTCTTTCAAGTTTGCGTAAGTGGATGAGAGATGTACGAAGGTCAGTAGAGAACCATGGCGCGTGTTCTCGTTTTCTTATTTTCTTATCCTTGTGCACTGGACATGAGGTGACTCTGAGGTTCTCGTCCCATTTGGATATCAGGTCATCTAAGTTGAGGGAGGTGTTAGTCAAGAGTGGTTGAAGGTTATCTAGGACCTTGTCACGGTTGAGAGGTTGAAAACGGGCTGCGTGGGTTCCAGGTGAGTTAGATGGTATTTGGCTCATGTGAGAGGTATAGGTGGGTATGTTGAATCGAATAAGGTTGTGATCAGACCATGGTACTGGTATAACCGACAGTTCAAGGGCTTGGTGTGTTAAGGTGTTGAAATGGGGTGCGAAAATGAGGTCTAGTTTACCTCCTTTAGTGTGGGTGGGAGAGTCGACGTATTGTTTGTAGCCTAGATTGTATTGTTTGTAGCCTAGATTGTATTGTTTGTAGCCTAGATCCCCTAGTGCATCTAGAAATGCTTCTGAGTGGCTGTCATGGAGAGATGGGAGGTTGAAATCACCAACTACCCAATTTGGAGAGCGTGAGGTGGATGTTGCGCACGCGAGTTCGATTATTGTTGGAAGGTCATCCGGTGATGGGGAGGGTGCTCGATAAAGCAGGTTGATTGAGCAGAGTTCATTAGATATAGTGAGGGAGTCGAGGTGGGTTGAGCTGGAGGAGTTGCATAGCTTGAAATTAAGATCTGTTTTGGCGAGGATGAGCGTTCCGCCTCCTTTTTGAGTGGACCTGTGGCATGTGTAGAGGTCAAATCCAGGAGGCAGCATCTGATTCAGGAGGATATACAAATGATCAGTAGTAGTAGTAAACTTTCTATAGCCCTTGCACATATGATTTGGACATGGAGAAGAGACTTTCCCAGTTTAAGTCTATCTGATATTAAGTGGACAGGGAGTCAGCAGAATGGGCGAGTGGTAGGAGAGTATGGATCTCTATGGCAAGTCATTTTTGGAAAAGCCAGCATGTTACCATTATGCAGAGCCAGCTATATCACTCAGAGCAACTACCCACACTACCATTTTACAACTTGCATTATTCATTACTTGTTTGACACTTTGTGCTCCCTAAGATCCACCAGAAACTGAATCTGAAAGCAAAACTGCTCACTAGTAACAGGTGTTTTCCCTAGACAGCAGGACTCATTAGACACACAAATGAGTGACGACATCTGATGGCAATGGGCCAGGTTTCTCTTCCACAGCTCAAAACTTTACTGTAAAGTTCTGAGCATGTGTGGCTCTTCCTATGCGCAACGTCCTCTTCAGGTGGTTTCAAAGCTCTTTTAAGGCCGATCCACCTTCCAATGGAATGGAGGTCCGTCTGGTAACTGCCATGACCAGCGCATCCACCTATGGAATACCAAACAACTCAACGCACTCCTTCTCCGGAAGAGCGTAGATCTTCTTACACATCCTTAGCCCCTTTGGTGAGGAGTCTGGAGAGTCTTACTCTGATTGGACGAGATCCTTGATCACATCTGGGAACGGGAAGATAGTAGTGGATTTTCGCACCCATTGAAGGAGCAGGTGCAACTTCGGCTCCTGTTCCGTGCTGGTAGCATCTGTCAAATTCAAGTGGATGAGACCTGTCATCAACCCCCCCCTGGTGGCCAGTGGCTGTAAGGGTAGGTTGAGCATATTATTTTCGGGGAGTAGAGGGCTCTTTTAAGGCCAAGGGTATCTTGGTCTTTGTAGTCCTGCTCCTTTGTGAATAAATTGTGTATGCCAAGTAGAGGGTAAATAAGGCTTTTATTTCCCTTTTAACGCAAAAGGTTCGCTGAGATACAGAAATACAGAAAGTCCTTCTTTTCAAGCTTCCACCACAACATAAGTAAAGAGGTAAACTGTTACAAACTTCACAGTTGCTTGTAGGATTTAACCCAGGATTCTTTCAAACTTTACAGCAAAACAAAGGAGTGAACATTCCTCTTTCATTCAGCACAAACATGAGTATTCTCAAAGCAATGTCTGTATAACTCACAGTTCAGGGAATGATTCAAAACTGCCCGCAATACAAATGGAGCAATCCATTAATTCATCTTGAGATAAGGGAATAGGATCCTCATGCGCTATCTGCATGGGCTCTGGGTCATTGTTATCTCCCTCTGAATTGGAGCTTTCCCTGGCCGCTATAGTTTGCCGTTCACTGTTTCTGTTCCCTTGGTTCCAGTAAGGCTGTTCTAGGGCTCTCAAATAAGCATGGCTTGTTCCTATGCCCTTATGTCCTGGCTTATAAAACTCTGGCCTGCTTCTTTTCCTTTCAAACTGGATATCTGCTTTACAAGAGCTTCTAGGAGCTGAGCTTCTCCTTATGAATAAAGTGTCACCATACCTTGGCTTCCTGTAGCCGGTATAACTGGAGTTTTCCTTCTCAGGCACTTCTCTCAGGACACAGTCTCTTTGGCAGATTTTCTCATGGAAGCTTCTAGGCACTGCTTGACCTTTCTGTAGCCTAGGAAAACCTGGTGAGGAATCCAGACTTCCTTGCTTCCTGGTATAGGTAACTCTGCTATCAGTACCTTTCCTTCTGGAGCCTTTCAATCCTGTTTCAGGCTCTTCTGGTGAGCGTAGGCCTCTCTCCAGGTATGGCTCTCTCCTTCTGAGCTCTTTACCTCTGAGGTCTCCTGCTACCAAGTCTTTCTCCGGACTGACTCTCCACGGCCCGTCTTTCTCTCTGGCTCTTTCTGCTCCTCTTCCAGCTCCTGCTGTCCTTGTCGTGCTGCTCGTCTTGGCTGCACTGCTTGACCGGGCTGGGCTGCTGTTCCTGGCTGTCTCAGCTCCCCTTCTCCTCCTGCTCTTCTCTCCTGCACTAGCTTTCTGCTTATAAAGGCATTCCACGTTTGAGTTCCCCGGGCTACTTTTCAGGTGCAGCTGATTAACTTCTGCAGAATCCTCAGCCGGGTATGTTAACTCAGCCTCTGTAAGTTTTCGCCTGCTCCCTCTAGCTGCGCTTCAGGGCAATTGCATCTTCTGCACATCATTTGTTTTGTGAAAGACGGAGAAATTTCACTTACCGTTAATTTCCTTTCCTGGAATACTGCTAGACCAGTCCAGACAAGCGGGTTATGCACCCCTGCCAGCAGATAGGGAGACAGAGAAAAAATCTCCAGAGCTGTGATTGGTCAGGCTCTGGGTGACATAGGCATACCCCTAGGGGTCCTATTCAGTAACAATGTAACAAGCCAAAAAGGCAACATCTCAGGGACAAAACGCAACTATGAACCCTTAAACAAAAGGAACCAACTCAACCCCTCGACGCGAACGAAAAACAGAAGAGGAGGATCAAATATCATTTCCAAGGGAAGAAGCCTGAATTGACTGCTTTGACACATTCCCAGGAAACAAAGTACGGATGTGCTCGCGGAGCCTATGACTGTCGGCTGCTCTGCACAAGTACCAGTGCCTCTGACAAGCTGGGTGGGTTCTGGACTGGTCTAGCAGTATTCCAGTAAAGGAAATTAACGGTAAGTGAAATTTCTCCTTCCAGATCATACTGCTAGACCAGTCCAGACAAGCGGGAAGTACCCAAGCTAATTACCCTCAGGGTGGGCAGTGTCACAAAGTAGGTTTAACAGAGCCCATGGAAATAGGCAAAGATGCAGGCAGTGAAACTGATTCTGACATTTCAGAGGAGCACATGTCAGGATGTTGCTATAGGCAACCCAAACAAATCAGGTCACGAGCTAGAGAAACACACCCAAGCAGCAGAAAGGCTGAGGGATCAGTAACTGATGAAAGCCAGCTGGGAGTGGGTGGAGCTGACACACACGCAGATAAACTCAATGCACATGGAGTTAGGGGCAGAAGCAGAACAGAACCCGGAAGGAACACGGGAACAGGCAGTCGTGAGTATTCAGAGAGCCAAGGACGTGCTGGGAGAAGCTCAGGTTGGAATGAAGCCGGTGGAAGAACTATAAAAGCTAAAAAGTGTTATTCCAAGGGAGAGAGTGAGAACCCAGGTGCCTGTGGTGGAAGGCAGAGCACAGAAACGTCAGAGCTCAGGAGAAGTTATCTAAAAGGTAACGGCGAGTTCAGTTGGGAAGCTAGTTGGAGGAAGCCTGAGGAAACTATTTACCCTAGTAATTGGCACAGGAAAAGTAAAGCTTTTGTACCTGAAGATAATCTTGTATCTGGGAGAAGGACAAAAGGCAGGAGCCGTGGAAAGCTTCCACTTGATGTTACTCTGGTGTCTGCAGCAGCAGAGAGAAGCCCAAGTCCGAGACTGCTAAGAGGTAAACCAATTGTAGCTAATAGAGGGAAAGGTGAATGTTGTAATTTCCCCTATGGTCCTCAGCATTTGAAAGGCTCCCAAATTAAATACTCCAGTGAATGTGGTAGTAGCCTGTCCCACATTCTCACAGAGAGAGAAAGAGAAAGCGTAGTTACTCACCTGTAACAGGTGTTCTCCAGGAGCAGCAGGAATCAGTCCTCACTTATGGGTGACGTCGGCGCCGACGGAGCCCTCGCGGAGCAATTTTCCCCAGCTTTCAAAGAAAGCCTTTGGGAATTGCAGCGCGCATGCGCGGTCGTCTTCCCGCCCGAAGGTGCCATCTTAGCCAGTCAGATGACATAGCTAAAAAAGACAGCATAAAAATTTGCAAAAAGAACATAAGCAGACGATTGCAACTCCAAGGGGAGGAGGGAGGGTAGTGAGGACTGATTCCTGCTGCTCCTGGAGAACACCTGTTACAGGTGAGTAACTACGCTTTCTCCAGGACCAAGCAGGAAGTCAGTCCTCACTTATGGGACTCCCAAGCTCAAGGCTACCGGAGACCCTAAGCACAAAAATGAGCTCCCTCTAGCTCAGCAGCACAGAAGGATAGAATCTTCGCTGAATTATCACCCACCGGTAGCCCACATCCGGGATGGAGGGTAGGAGTTGCTCAGACCTCAAAGAGATTACGGAGGACTGCCTGTCCGAAAGCACTGTCCCTACGGGACTCCCTCTCGAGACAGTAATGGACCGCAAAAGTCTGGCTCGAAGACCAAGTAGCGGCCCGGCAGATGTCTGCCAGCGGAACAGAGCGGAGGTAAGCCACTGACGTGGCCTTCGCCCGAACGCAATGAGCCGTGACTCGACTTTCTAAGGCGAGTCCGGCTGCCCCATAAGCCCAAGAGATACAGTCCGCAACCCAGATGGACAGAGTACGCTTGGAGACCGGGAGTCCCAATTTATTGGGGTCAAAAGACACAAAAAGCTGAGCAGCTTTACGGTGCTCCCGCGTACGGTCAAGGTAGAAGTTCAATGCCCTTCTACAGTCCAGGGTATGGAGGACCGTCTCAGCTCGGCTGGAGTGTGGTCTGGGAAAGAAGGTTGGAAGTACCACCTCCTGATTCATGTGAAAAGGGGAGACCACTTTAGGCAGAAACTTTGGGTGAGTCCGTAGGACTACCCTATTCTTGTAGAATCGAGTGTAGGGGGGATCAGACACGAGGGCCTGCAATTCACTTACGCGCCTAGCGGAAGTGAGGGCTATCAAGAACAGTGTTTTCCAAGACAGAAAACGGAGAGAGAACATGTAGCCCTAGGTTCAAAAGGCGGACAGGTGATCCGCTGCAAAACCACATTCAGGTCCCAGTCCGGCGCTGGCGGGCGCAGAGGTGGTTTAAGTAGAAGGAGACCTCGGAGAAACCTCGCTACGAGAGGGTCGTTGGAGAGAGGTCTGCCGTCCACCGGCACATGATGTGCTGAAAGAGCACTGAGGTGAACTTTGACGGAGTTGGACTTAAGTCCCAGATTAGAGAGGTGTAGCAAGTATTGTAGGATCACCGACACCGGGCAGGAGAAGGGATCCTGAGACTGTTGGGAACACCAGATTGCAAAGCGACGCCATTTAAGGGCGTAGCATTTGCGGGTAGAAGGCCGTCGCGAAGCCAAGACGACCTCCTCCACCTCCGCCGGCAAGAGAAGAGGAGCAAGGACTACCCTTTCAGCAGCCAGGCCATGAGGTTGAGAGACCTGAGGTTGGGGTGCAGTAGGGACCCCTGATCCTGAGTGAGGAGATCCGGTTGTACCCCCAGAGGGATTGGATCCTCCACCGCCAGTTGCAGCAGGAGCGGAAACCACGGCTGCCTGGGCCAGCGAGGGGCCACCAGGATCATGAAGGCTTTGTCTCGGAGAACCTTGAAAAGAGTCCGAGAGACTAACGGAATGGGAGGGAAAGCGTACAGAAGGCTCCCCGACCATGAGATCAGAAAGGCGTCCGCCGCAACCCGAAGGGGGTGTGGCTGACGAGAGCAGAAGCGAGGAAGCTGCCGGTTGTGAGGACTGGCAAAGAGATCCACCGTGGGGAGGCCCCACCTGAGGAAGAGCTTCTGAACGATCAAGGGATCCAGACGCCACTCGTGCGGCTGGAGGACCCTGCTGAGCTTGTCCGCCAGGCAATTTTCTTGGCCCGGGAGATAAACTGCCTTGAGGAGAATGCCGTGACTGACGGCCCAAGAGCAGAGCTTCTGTGCCTCCCGGCAGAGGAGGAAGGAGCCCGTGCCCCCCTGCTTGTTCACGTAGAACATGGCAACTTGATTGTCCGTCTGGACAAGGACGGACTGTTGGGAGGTCAGGTGGGAGAAGGCCTTGAGAGCTAGGCGGATCGCCCTGAGCTCCAGGAAGTTGATCTGCTGAGCAGACTCCCACTTGGTCCAGAGGCCCTGAGTACGTGCCTCTTGGCAATGTGCTCCCCAGCCCAGGAGGGATGCATCGGTGGTCAGCACCCGGGTCGGCTGAGGTGACCGGAAAGGCATTCCTAATATCAGGTTCGGCTGCCGGAGCCACCACCGGATAGACGAGACCAGCGGCTCGGAGACGCGCACTAGGTCTGCTAGGCCGCCTGTGGCTTGTCGCCACTGCCGGCGGAGACACCATTGAGCAGACCGCATATTCAGGCGGGCATTGGGGGTCACATGGACGGTGGAAGCCATATGGCCGAGCAGTCTCAGGAAGCGCCTGGCGGAGACCAGGGGCTGGCTGCGAAAGCGGTCGGCTAGGTCCATGAGCCGCTGAGCCCTGTCGAGCGGTAGGTACGCTCGCGCCTGAGGAGTGTGCAGCCTTGCGCCGATGAACTCGAGATCCTGTGAGGGGAGCAAAGTGGACTTTGCGAAGTTTATGACAAAGCCCAAGTGCTGCAGCAGAGTCACCGTGTGGCACGTGGCGTTGGTGACCTCCTGAGCGGACGCTGCTCTGATGAGCCAGTCGTCGAGGTACGGAAAGACATAGAGGCCGTGAAGCCGGAGATGGGCCGCCACGACCGCGAGACATTTTGTGAAGACTCGCGGTGCGGAGGACAGGCCAAAGGGGAGTACTCTGTACTGGTAATGATTTCCTGCCACCACAAACCTGAGGTATTGGCGGTGGCTTGGGTGGATGAGGATGTGCGTGTAGGCATCCTTTAGATCCAAGGAGCATAGCCAATCTCCCTGCTGGAGGTAGGGCAGAAGGATTCCAAGGGTAAGCATTTTGAACTTCTCCCGCACAAGGAACTTGTTGAGGTTGCGCAAGTCCAGGATGGGTCTGAGGCCTCCTGTTCTCTTTGGTATCAGAAAATACCTTGAATAGAAGCCTTGACCTCTCAGGTGGTGTGGCACCGGTTCCACCGCCTGTTCCTGCAGAAGACCTGCTAACTCCTGAAGGAGCAACTCCCTGTGCAGAGGGGGGCGCGGAGGCTCTCCCGGAAAATAGGAGGGAGGGACCTGATGGAAGTGGAGAAGGTAGCCCTCTCGCACGACCTGAAGCACCCAGGCATCTGCGGTGATGCTGGACCACCTGTGGGCGAAGTGAACCAGCCGGCCTCCGGTGCTGGGGGGAACCAGCGGGGGGGGAGAGGCTATGCTGAGCGAGTCAAAAACCCCCACCCTGCTGAGCAGGTGCAGGCTTGGGGGCTTGCTGCCTACGGGACCCGTTACCCCGTCCCTTGGCCTGCTGGCCCTGTTGGGGAGCTGCAGGGGCCTGATAATGGGGGTATTGTTTGTAGGCAGCTGCCTTCCTCGGGTAAAAGGACTTTTTTCCCGAGCCCTTCTTTTTCTGGGAAGGGGCGGAGGTCTTCCTAGAAAGCCTGGTCCTGGTGAGAGTCTCAGTCTCAATTTGTGCAGCCTTTTCCGCCATGGGCTTGCCAAAGAGGTTTTCGCCTCGGCAGGGGACATCGACCAACTTGTCCTGTACCCAGGGCTCAAGGTCGGACGACTGAAGCCAAGCCTGTCGGCGGGCACCGATGCCGGCTGCGGCTACTCGAGCCGAGGCTTCAAAGCCATCATAGGCTGCTCGGGACATGAACTTTGAGCATTCCCGAATACCCGTGGACAAGGCAAGGAACCTCCGCAAGGGCTCCTCGGAGAGACCAGCGGAGAATCCGGCTAGCTCTTTAGCCAGATCCCTGAGATACATGCCCATGTATAGCTGGTAAGTCTGGACACGACAGGCGAGCATAGAGCCCTGGAAGCACTTCTTGCCAAGGCCATCCAGGTTACGGGCCTCCCTTCCAGGAGGCACCGAGGAGTGCATCTTCTGGCTCTTAAGACGATGCATGGCCGATTCCACTACCATGGAATGGTGTGGCAGCTGTGCCTTTTGAAAGCCAGGGCTCTTGCGGACACGATAGATAGAATCGACCCGCTTGCTCAGGACCGGCGAGGAGGCCGGACTCTCCCACATGCGGAAGAGTAGACGTTCCAGCATAGGAGGAACCGGCACAGTAAAGTGTTCCCTCGCGGGAGAGTCATACTGGAGGGCGTCGAGCTCTTCGGCTCGAGGCTCCTCCTCGGGATCCGCAGGGAAGGCCAAAGCCTTGGCCATATCCCTAACGAAGTCAGAGAACCGGGCATCCTCCGGGGGGGACTGCTTCCGAGGCTCGGACTCCGGAGAGTCCGATGGGACACACCGAGTCCGGAAAGAATCAGGTGACTCTTCCTCCTCAGACTCCCAGACCGACTCCGACGAGGACTCGGTGGGGTCGGCCCGGGCAGGGTGCGGCGCCAGCCGCCCCGACGCCGAGGGAGTCGGCGTCGGCGACCTCGGTCCCGAACGGGAGGCCGAGGGCGACCTCGACCGAGGATCGACTCGAGTTCTCATCGACTCGAGGATCGGCTCGGTCTCCGGGGTCGACTTGGACGTCGACGTCCCGGCGGTCGGGGCAGCGACGCCAGCGAAGCCAGCGAGCAGTGCCCGCTGCTGGTCCATGAAGGCAGACAGTCTGCTCTCCAAGGCCGTCAACCTGAGTCCGAGCTCAGGTGACCCAGCAGCCCCCGACTCGGGCCCCGACGGCGTCGGGCCCGACGTCGGCTGTCGCGGAGGCGAGTCCAGAAGGACTACAGGACTTACCCGGGCAGGCATCTCCGACTCCAGGCGAGGTCGCTTCGGGAGGTGTTCCTTCTCCAAGGACCCGGGGCGGCTGTCGGGGCTATGCGACCTGGCCCTCGCGGAGCCAGGAGCGTCCACCGACGCCGCCCTCGCGGGTTTTTCCTTCCGACGATGGTCCCCGGAGGGAGAACCCCGGTCGGAGGAGCTCCGGCGACGGTCCGAGCTGGAGCCTTTCGACACGGAGGCCTCCGACGAGGTCCGGGTACGGCTGGGGTCAGCGAAGATTCTCTCACGCTGATGCCGCCGACTTCTCAACGCCTTCGAGGACAGTTTGCTGCAGGGCCCACAGATCAGTTCCTCATGATCCGGGCCCAGGCAGCGGAGGCAAAAGTCGTGTGTGTCGGTTAGTGACATATTTCGGTCACACCGACCACACCGCTTAAAGCCACTGGCAGCCATCGGGGGAAAAAGGGCCCCTGCGAGGTCAAAGGACCGGGCTGCCAGGGAAAACGAAAACGAAAGCTGACTAAGTCAGAAAAACCGAAAAAAAGTAAGAGGACTCGAGACCGGCGTCGCGAGTCCGGGCGGGAAAACGATCGGCGTCGAACCGAAAGAAAAAAGTATAAAATAAAGAGGAAAATCAACTTTTTCGCGGGGACAAGACGGGGACGTCTGTAGGGCTCCGCGGAAAAAAGAAGACTGGCTAAGATGGCACCTTCGGGCGGGAAGACGACCGCGCATGCGCGCTGCAATTCCCAAAGGCTTTCTTTGAAAGCTGGGGAAAATTGCTCCGCGAGGGCTCCGTCGGCGCCGACGTCACCCATAAGTGAGGACTGACTTCCTGCTTGGTCCTGGAGAATCTCTGAATAACAAAGAGAGACTGTTTAATAATGTGCCAAACTGTGCAAGAGAAGAATTGTTAAAGGCAGAAGAGGAGGATATGCAGTGTGAGGTACAGGGGGACACAACGTGTAATGAATACATGGACTGTACGCTTACAATTTCTGATAATATATCTTCTCTGCGGTGAACAAGTTGTGATACTTGCCAAGCCTTAAAGCTACAAAGAAAAGGGTTTTTGTGTGCTGGAAAAGGGCTGTTTAACTACTTTTGTTTGCATGTTAAAAGCTGAAGATAAGCATTTTTCTGTTCCCATTTTGTTTCTTTGTTTGTGCCCAAAGTGGGGCTGTTTACCTTTTTGTTTTGACCACTGAAAGAATCCTCCCGGAAGGGGAATAAAACCTGTTTAAGCCTTACCTCGTTTCCACAACTTATTCTTTTGACTGGCCTAAGAAAAACTACGTATCCCAGAGTGCCAAGCAAGGTCTCTGGGCTGGTTAAACACAAGGCCACGGCTTAATACTCCGCCTTAGCTTGAAGGTACAAGCAACGGCGTGACAGCAGATAGCGCCGCCGACAGCACCGCAACTCCGAAACAACTGTCCTCTCGGGCCTGTATATCCAACCGATAGTGCTGAACAAAAGAGGACAAGGACGACCAGGTGCCCACTCGACAAATATCGAGAGGAAGGACGTGGGACCTCTCGGCCCATGACGTGGATTAGGCTCGAGTGGAATGAGCGCGAAGCCTTTCTGGAACCAGCTGGCCTTGGAGAATGTAGCGATTGAAGGCTTGGAAGCAGCCAAACCCTTGCGCGGCCCCTAAAGGAGAACAAAAAGATGGTCAGTCTTGTGAAAGGAATTGGTAACTTTCAAATAGCGAAGGAGAACTCGCTTAAGGTTGAGGAAGGGAAGACTTTTGCGTCTACCTGCACACTGTTCGTTAGAGAAGGCAGGCAATAGCAGGGGCTGATTGACATGAAAAGGAGTAACCACTTTGGGCAGGAAGGAATGCAGCGTTCGAAGAGTTACCCCCTCAGGAGAGAAGAAAGACACGGATCCCTGCACGAGAGAGCGTGAAGCTCCGCGATTCTTCGAGCCGACGTGATTGCTACCAAAAACAGCGTTTTGAGCGTCAAAACTAGAAGAGACACTTCCTTCAAAGGCTCAAAGGGCGGATTTACGAGCACCCTGAGAACTAGTGCAAGATCCCAAGGAGGAACTACCGGACGGGGCGGAGGACGAAGCAGTTTGACACCTTGCAGAAACCGAGACACATCAGCGTGGGATGCAAGGGATCTACCAAGCACCAGACCCCGATAACATGTCAAGGCAGACATGTGCACTCGAAGCAAACCGAGCGCCAACCCTTTATCAAGACTGTCCTGTAAAAAGGCAAGAATATCAGGAATTGAGGTAAGGTGATGACGTGAACACCAAGCCTCAAAGACGGGCCACACTCTCGCAGCAGTAGTGGATGTTGAAGACCGTTGTGCGCTAAGGAGGGTAGCCACCATCTTAGGCGGATACCCCTTATGCGTCAAACGGTGGCGTTCAGGAGCCAAGCTGTAAGCAAGTAGGGAGCTGTATTTTCCATGAAGATCAGTCCCTGTCTGAGGAGTCCGGAGGGAGCTGCCAGCTGCAATGGCGACCCCCGTGAAAGCCTTATGAGCTCGGCATACTATGGTCTTCTTGGCCAATCCGGGGCCACGAGGACTACCGGCCTCCTGTGCGACCGAATTCGCTGCCGGATCCTGCCGATCATGGACCAGGGTGGAAAAACATAAAGAAGCTGGTTTTCCGGCCAAGTCTGAGCCAACGCATCGATGCTGAGAGTCCTGCGTTCTCTCCAACGGCTGAAGAAACTCGGAACTTAGGCATTCGCTGCCGATGCCATGAGATCTATCGCCGGCGACCCCCATTTTTGAACTATCCTCTGGAAGGCTAGCGGGGCCAGTTCCCACTCGCCGGGGTCGACGGTATTGCGATTCAGAAAGTCCGCCTTCACATTGCTGGTTCCTGCAATGTGTTGGGCGGAGAGGGCTTGGAGAATTCTCTCTGCCCAAGGAAGAAGAAGAAGAGCCATCTCGTTCGACACTCCTGTGCAGAAGAGTGTGAAATCTCAGTAGAGCCAGACGTACTGCTCGTGCCTCTAGTCGATTGATCATCCAGCGGGAATCGCGTGCTGTCCAAGTGCCCTGCGCAGTGTGAGATCGACAGTGCGCGCCCCAACCGGACAGACAGGCATCCGTTGTTAGAATGATCCAACACGGAGTCTCGAAAGGAACCCCTGCTCGAGGCAAGACCTGTGCTAGGAGACTGCGAACTTGAGAAGTTAACTTGAGGAATCGAGGCATTGACAAAAGGACCCGACCTAAGGCTGATTTGAATCGAGCCCCCAAAAATTCGATCTCCTGGGATGGCCGAAGACAACTCTTGTTGCAGTTGATTACCCAGCCGAGGTTCTCGAGAAGGCAACAACCACCGAGACTGTGCAGCAAGCCTCGGGGAGAGAGTCTGTGCGAATGAGACAGTCGTCCAGATAAGGATGAACTCTGATGTCGCGGCTGCATAAGGCCGCAGCTACTACCACCATTACCTTGGAGAAGGTTCGAGGCGCCGAAGCTAGACCGAAGGGCATCGCACGAAATTGGAAATGTTGACCAAGTACCGCGAATCGAAGGAATCGGTGATGCCCCTCTCGAATGGGAATGTGAAAGAATGCTTCCGCGAGATCGAGGGAAGCTAGAATTCCCCCTAGCGTACCGCTTGAATAACGGATCGCAGAGTCTCCATTCGAGATAGGATGAAAGGAGCAGTCTTTTTTTTTTTTTTTCGGCACCACGAAATAGACACAGCGGCCTAGTCCACTTTCCAACGGTGGAACTGGACGAATGGCATCTAAACGCTGGAGTTTTTGAATGAAGCAACATCCGCTGCCCATTGAAGCAGCTAGAGCCATCTCCGAGCTACTGTCACCGGTGCCAGGGAGCGAGCTGACAGCCGCAAGAGATCATAGAAGGCCTCTGCCAGGAATGCAGCGATGGATTCTAAATGAGCCAACTCGGGATCACCTGGAAGCTGCTGAATCCATCGAAGGGAGGCCCGTGCTGCTAGACCTCTGCACACCCCTGCTTGAAGGGAAAGAGCAGACG
The DNA here is from genome assembly GCA_033557465.1 of Ichthyophis bannanicus. NCBI lineage: Eukaryota > Metazoa > Chordata > Amphibia > Gymnophiona > Ichthyophiidae > Ichthyophis > Ichthyophis bannanicus. The sequence continues at coordinate 837,129,114 of CM066033.1, forward strand.
ACCAAAAACCCATCTTTAGCAGACTCTCAACTGTTTAGGTCTTGCTGGTCGCGGAGTGCCGCTCCGCCCTCAACCGGAATTGTGGTATGCTTGGTGACCCCGGTCGCTAACGCATCAACTTCCGAGTATTGCAGTCAACGGTCCAAGTCAGAGGGAGACCAAGGGTATAACTGACCAATACCGCGTGCCATACGCTGGTACAGAGGAGTTGAAATCCCATGGAGGAAAAGAGAAACTTCCAAAGTCAGTGTAAGGTAATTACAGTGACTGAAAAGTAGGGAAATTAGAATTTGATCCCTCTGCATCCACTTAGACCCTCATGGCAGGGGCTGGAAGGTGTTTTTGGGGAGCTGCACTGACAGTGAAATCAGAAGCTCAAACCCTGCTGCATTGCTGATTACAGAAAATACAGTTATTAACCCTTTCCAGGCCGAGCCCAAAACTGTCAGGATCCAAAATGCTGACTAAATATTCCTATCAAATGGTATATAATACATGACCATAGCAGAAGGAACATCACTATTAGAACATATTGAATAAGACGGGTACAATTTTCCTGAAATATGTACAAATTAACCCGGCTGCAGAATGTGGATTAAAAATTTAAAGTAGGCCTTCAAGAGGGAAGCCTGGGAAACCCAGAGAAACACCTCTTGTGTGCTCTGGGTGCATCCAGGAAAGAAAAATGAAGGAAAGAAAATAGGAACTTCAAAACCCAGTTTAACAGACCCTGACGAAACTGGAAGTGAAGGAATCAGGTCAGAGATAGCCGGTCCCGATGCAGTTGAAATCAACCCAGGGCAGCTGAGGCAAGTAAGAAAACAGTTTACTTACAGTTTCTCTCAGAAATTGATACCTGATCCTCCTGCTGTCTAAGCCCACGTGGCAAAGACGCAGCGCTGCTTAAAGAAAATCGGGAGCTCTACTGAAGCCAGGCTCAGGAGCTCCCCAAGTTTATCTGGGGAATCAAGTTGCTGGGAAACCCAGAGTAACACCTCTTGTGAAATCTGGGTGCATCCAGGAGCCTCAAGATACAGGGAAACCCAGAGTAACACCTCTTGTGTAATCTGGGTGCATCCAGGAGCCTCAAGATACAGTGAAAAAGGAAAAAACTAATTGTAGAACAAGCTTGAAGAACACCCTCATCTTCTGAGACAGAGAAAATACTGAATAGGACCCCTAGTGGTATGCCTATGTCACCCAGAGCCTGACCAATCACAGCTCTGGAGATTTTTTCTCTGTCTCCCTATCTGCTGGCAGGGGTGCATAACCCGCTTGTCTGGACTGGTCTAGCAGTATGATCTGGAAAGCGTTTTTTCCTAAGTCTTCACTTTCATTAGCATCCACTCTATGACAGACCCCGGCAATCAACACCGCCAACTCCTCCTTCTGGAACAGGCAGATCATACTTGCCTCCTCACAATCTTCTGAAGGTGAAGAGTACTTCTTCATCAAAGTCTGAGCCCAGTATCGAGCCATCTGAATCAAAGTCATAGTCAAAATGTTAGACAGTTCCCAGCTGTTCCCTATCTCCAGGGGACACCCCACACCAAGGATGCTTAGCCAAAGGCAATCAAACAGGGCTTCCACTCTGCCTGCCTTGCATGAGACTGCACCCGGGGGCGCCCAGAGGCCGCAGGGTCCAAACATCCATGCCAGAAGGAACAGGCCTGCTACAAAAAAAAGAAAATTCCAGGTAAGACAATCAGGAGGTCTGGAAGCTCTCCCCTCAGAAATGACCTTGCAACACCATGGGGGCACAGCCTCTGTAGACCCCCAGTGGTCAAGGAGCAGCTCACAGCAAGGTCTCCAAACCCTCTGGCTGGCTGGATATCCTTACCCATAGCGCCGTCACTTCCTGCCCTGAGGCAGACAAGACCGGTTCAACTGCATCCTCCAGCTGAGAGGGGGAGCAGGCCCTCCAGGGATGATTCAGAAGCTGCCATACAAGAAGAGCAGAGTCCAGAATCCAGAGAAGAGGCATCTCACTTGCCACAGGCCAAATAACGTCTCCTGGAAGAAGACTGAGAGATAAGGCAAGTATCGCAACAGCGTGCACAAAGGCCGTAGCAGCCCAAAGGCATGCATTAACTGCACTTTAACTGTAACGTGTATTACAGGCACTAGGGTAAGGCGGCACGTATAGACCGCGTGACTGCCAAGTGCACAGTAGGAGAAAACGTTACTAATGTGTGCAGAAAACAGCAGGGAACCCCCACACTGCGCCAACAGTCTACCATGAATTGCATTCCACACAGAATCAGGAGCCTCGACTCTTCAGTTTTTTTCTGCTCTGCTGAACAGACAAAACATAGCTCTCTTAAATTGTAGATAATGTTTTTCATCATTATCTTTGCACACATTCTCTGAATCAACAGACATGTCTCCAAAAGCAGAGCTGCAACCTTGTCCAAAATGTTGAAGGAAAATTCTGAATTCTGACACACATCCCAGGTGAGTGCTTTGCCTTGGACCAAATCATGATCAAAAATCCTGAAAGCGTTGTGCTCATGTGTCTCCAGGAGCAAGATGTTAGGGTCGGCCCAACCATTAAGCAAAGTAGGCAGAGACCTGGGGCAGCAAACTTTGGAAGACAGCAAAAGCAGGCCAATCAAAGCTAAATAATAGATTTTGACAGCCAGAGGGCAGGGGGGGGGGGGGGGTTAAAGCTTGACATCTGCCTAGGGCTCCAATACTTTGGACCAACTCTAGGGCTGGCCCTGTTCACTGCTGCCATATGGGCCCCCCTTCCTGCCTGGGCCCCCTTGCATCAATAACAACCATCATTCACAGATGTTACCACAAGATTTTGGGCTGGAAGCGGGAAGTGATGGCTGCCAGACCTGAAAATTTCAATGCACAGGGAAGAGAAGCAGGAGGAAGCGCAGCAAACAGTTTCAAATAGGTTTTAACACTCTGCATTCACCACTGCCATGTGGAGCCCTCCCCCCATTCCTGCTTGGGCAGAATTTACACCACTGTGAAAAATGTATACAATATGCTTCTGATGTGGTGATACAGTGTAGAAAGGATAGACTGCAACTACATGGGAGAGGTCAGCAAATAAATCCTGAACAGTTGCTTAAATCTAAGCAGAGATTCTAACTACTGAGATTCTACAGGCATGGTTGTATTGCTGCTTATCTTATAACTGCAGCTTTTAGAAGCATGTATTTTGATGTAGAATGCGTGGGTGTCTATTATTGCATAGAAGACAATCTAAAATAATTTTAAAGCAATAAATCATCTGCATGTTCTTCAAAATAATAATGTTTGCTTAAATAGGTGCAGTCATCTCCATGCAAGGATTTCCTGTCATGGTCACAGCAGTTTTAGATTAATAATCTGATGTATGATAAAGCAGAATTCTGCCTTTATCACTCCAGAATGTGAATACTTTTGCAACCAGTCTCAGGCATTATCAGTCCTTTCCATCATACTGGTATTTGAGTATCTGGTTTCTGTTATCTATTCTGTTAGGTAGAACTACTGGCTACCCTCTTCATGTGTCCTTTACTCAGGGTCGGCCTGTCCATTAGGCGGGTGAGGCAGCTGCCTAGGATGGCAGACCTCTGTGGGCCAGCCCTGCCTTTACTTCTAGCTCAATCAGAACCATGAACCTTCATTCACAACTACATGGGGATGTTCTATTTTAATAGAATCTCACTGTTCCTAGTTTGGCCATTGCAGCATATAGTCCTGAGACCAGCAGCCAAGGACCAAGACTGTTCCTGCAAATCTATATCATGGGCTCTTAATCTGGCCACCATGTTTCACCCTTCTTGTTGGCCATGACTACCCCTCCCCCCCTCCCCCCCTCCCCCCACCAAACACCCAAGGGGCTATGACAGCTGCCTTGGAAACATCTGGCCCCAACAGACTTAAGTGCAGAAAACCCAATTTGGGGATCAAAATGTGGACCTTCTGCATGGCAGTACAAAGTAAAGCAACCAAGCCACTAATCCAGCCCCAGTTTTTATTTCTTACCTGAACAAAATGGCTAGGCATTTCACTGCATACTGAATGGATCTGTCCGTTTACTATCGGAATTATTTTAGCTAATGGAAGGCAAACGCTAGAAAGACTGCATAAAACAAAAAGAAGTCAGAAATATGGGCAAACGTCATTTGAAACAGTGTTTCTCATCAATATCCCAACAGCTTATTCTTCAACAGGCCAACGGCCAATAGGTCCGATTTTACTGCTCTCACTACAGAAAATAGACAGCTGCTTAGAGAAATATTAGCCTCTCTGAATCAGCTAGTGGTATTTAGAGAGAATAAAATCCAGACAACAATCCTATCTTCTTTGCTCTCACTTGACATACAAACTTGTCCAAACTTGTCAGTTTTAATACACACACTAGAATATTATCACAAAAGAAAAGAAAAACATACATGACACTCTACTTGTTTTCTGCACATGTGGAAAGCTTTGAGGATGTTAATAAGTAGTTAAGCATACATTCTGTTAAACCTTCACCTATATACGATGCTTTGTATAAGTCTTTACAGCCTTGCCTTTTTTTACATTCAGCTGTCCAAAAATTACAACTGAAAAGTGAAAATGCATTAAACTGGGAGTTTGTTTTGCTGAGCTACACAACATACTCTACACTTTTAATGTGAAAGGGCAGTTATAGTAATATAAAAAAAAAAGAATAAAAACCCAAATGCATTGACGGCATAAGTCTTTGTACCTTTGTCATGGCGAGGTTGTAAAGACTTACAAGGCACTGTAAGGTCTTATGAGTATGTCACAGAGTAGGGTTGCTTCTGGCATCAGGGACGCAGTAATCATATGGAGAAATGTTTCAGCATGATTCACCAAAGATGGTAGATATTGTTCATTTATAAATGCTGTTTCTTTACCTCACATCCCGTTCCGCTGTATCACCACCTTTGCAAATGAAAGGTAAGCAGCATCCAGAAAACGTCTGAATCAGGTGCCAAAGAATCAAAACATGGGTCAGACATAATCTGCATCAATTTTAAGTGTTTTTCTCCCAATTTTCAACCTCTCTCAAAATCACAGTTTATTTTTCTATGGGGAAGGGGTCCCCATTGTTCAAAGGTTCTGCATCATATAGCAAAAGATCAATCAAAAACAATTTAAGAAATGTTTACCCATTAATGGAGTTACTTTGATTGAGGTCCTGCTCAGTAGGTCTAAAAAACTCTGCGACATTATCTAGAAGTCGACTGAACCCTTTGTTTAAGCATGTGTTCAAAACCGTGCTGAAATCTGGACTGTAGAAAAATATAAAACAGGGATGGAACTATAAACTCAAATAATAAAAATCTTTAAACAAGGTGACGGCAAAGAGTCAAAAGCATAAAGTCATGCAAAACCAACCACAATAATGTGACTTGTAATCAATTATGTTAGGTATGACCACACAGGGGAGGAGTCTTCTAAGATGGCTGCGGAGTGTTTCCGTTTGCTCTAATGCCTAACAGAAAGGGGAAACTGAGGGCTGTTCCCTCTGAGGCCCAGTTACCCAGTTCTGGTCCCATGGACCGTTTTGTTACGCTACCTGTGGATAAAATTCAGGAGATTCGAGCCGGCTTGGTCCCGCCTAGCACAGACAGTCAGGCGCCTCCGTCGGACACTGAAACGTGTCTCTCTCCTGCAACGAGGATTCCACCGCCACGCCCAGCTGCTTTGGACCGCTCCTCAGCTTCTACAGCGTCGACTGCCCCCAAAGAGGAGACGCCGGCTGCGGAGAGGGTGTTGGCTGAGCGATCGGTCTCTCTGTCCCATGATAGTCTCGGGGAGGCTTCGGGTGATATTTTGGCGGGGACGACTCCGGTGCAGTCTTCCTTGTTGGGAAGTTCTTTCCCTCAGTTGGTTTCAACACCCCTATTGCCGGATCCCCCTCCTCTGGCTTGTCCTAAGGTGTTCACTCTAGAGTCGATTTGGGAAGCGATTGCCACTCTTTCTACTACGATTTATTCACAAACTGCATTAGTAGCCTCCCGGGTCCAGGAGAACAGTGCCAACATTCAGAAGAACACTGAGAATATTGAAATGGCAATGTCTACATGTGTACAAATGAAGATACAGAACAATACTCTCGGGTCTCAGCTGGAAAATGTTACTGACATGCATGCTGCATTAACTAAAGAAAATGGGATTCTTAAATACAAATTGGAGGTGTTCGAAAACGCCTCCAGGGCAGTGAATCTCCAAGTTCTGAACTTTCCACATCTTCCTGGTGTTGCAGCTGTCGACATGTTTAAACGATATATGTTGGAGATTTTGAAAGTTCCTGCTGAACTGATTCCACCTTTAAGTAAGGTATACTATCTGCCTCGTGGAAAAAAGAGTTCTGAGACCTCTGTGGCAGTATCCACTGTGAATTTTAACGTCCTGGATGTTACTGGCTTGCTCGAGGACACTGGGGGTGAACTCTCTGTACCTATTTCTTCAACATTATTAGTTCAGTGTGCTCTTGTTACAGACAAAGATTGGCTTCTTAAGATGTTTTTCAAGAAAAGATTGCAAACCTTCTTGGGCTTTAAAATATCTATGTTTCCTGATTTAGTTAAGGAGACACAGAGGAGGAGAAAGCAATTTTTGCTTTATAAGGCAGGGGTGTTAAAAATTGGGGGATCTTTTTTCCTTAGATTCCCATGCAGGTGTCTGGTTATTATTAAGGATGTTAAGTACATTTTCTCTGATCCAAGTGATCTGAATACTTTCATTAATGCCAGACTTCCTGCTAATGTTTCATCTGTTATTCCTGCACCAGAGTAATTTTGTAATCTAATTATATCCTCGGATTTGGTTATATATCCTGGGTCCTCCGTAGTCAACTGATATCTTAGGTTTCTTTAAGAATATCTATTAATGTTTTCATCCAAAGGCTCTGCTTTGGTTTGATGTTTCTTTCTCTCCCCCTCCAAAATGTGGATTACAATGGAGTACATTTATTTAGGTTTCTTTTAAATTAGTCTTTTGAATGTTATTCATATATACTCTGTTTTCATTGTAAGGAAATGGTGTATTTTCTTGCTGGATTTGTTAATAATTCAATAAATAAATAATTTAAAAAAATTATGTTAGGTATGAGTATGGAATTATGAAAGTGACTAAATAATTTTTAAACATGGCTACAATAATTTCCCCTTAATTGCTTTCCTAAAGAGGTAGGCATTTGAATAAAATGTATTTCAATTCAAATAAGGTATTTTAGCTATCAAAGAGCTGTTTTAAAATCCAAAAAGAACTTAGTAATGATCCATTTGGCCTATTTACTATACAAATAATGCCGTTTTTTTCTCTAAATGTATATACAGGATAGTACCCCATTATAAATTATAGCATTCTTGTAATGCAGATAGATTATGGTAAGAGCTTCCTACACCATGTGTCTTCTTTAGATAGCAATAGTTATAACTTCAGCAAGTGTCTCTGTGGTTCGGTGATGTGTCTGTAATTGTGTGGAATATGGTGGTGCGTGCAGGACTGCGCTGCATGTGTGTGTGTAAAAGTGGGGGTGAGGTGCTTGCATGTATGTTCTGGGGGGATGCACCATTTGGCATATACAGATTGTCATTTTTGTCCCTGTAACATCCACCTTGCACTCCTCCATCTCCATTTTCAACCCCTCTTCCCACTCTATGTTCCCCTTCTCCCTCCTCTCAGCACCCCCACCTCCTGCCCTCCGTTCCCCCATCTTCCTTTTATTTTTGTTTAAGGCACTGCCCCTTTAATTTTTTTCTGCTTCTTTTCCTGTCAAATCCCCATGAGCAGAATAGGAGCAATCTTTGCCCTACAGGCTGTCTGCTGCATCTAACCCCTGATTGCAGCAACGATCCCTCCTGTTCTGCCCATGGAGAGCAGAGCGTGACGGGGTTCACAGCTTTAAAACAACAAAAAAAAAGGACAGGGAGAGAAGCATTGGACTCTACCTACAAAGCTGCTAAAAATCTTTTTTTCATGCCGCAAATCCAACGATAAAACACTATTTTTCCAACCCTGGGAAAACCCCTAAAATCCCAAATGATAAACACCTAGAATCGGAAGCCCAATCCAGCACTGCTTTATCACAGAAGTGATCATTCTACGTGCTACTCCTTTGACAGTTTCAGCAAGTTAACTGGGTAAATGGGCATGAGCTTGAAGGAGAGAGCACATCTAAGTCTAAATATTTAGAACCATACAAACAGGCAAACAGTACATGATGGCCTACACTGAGATGCTCCAGAACTTAATACTGCAAAACTTTACCTTTGATCTTACTAATATACTATACATTTTAACCTCTCATATCCCCCCTCAAACATGCATACAGTTCAGAACCAAAGTACAAGCAGAATAAAGCTGAATTGTGTAGCTATGACAGTACTAACTATTCTTAAAAGCACACTGCTCTTACCTTTCCAACATGTCTCTAGTTTCATTCAGTAGTTTAATTGTGCTGACATCTTTTTCTGTAAGTCCACATGCCTAGAAAATCAAATATTGTGATTTAACACTTTCAGAGAATAATTTTATAAGGTGGCATCTAGTTTTAGGTGCCAACAATGCATGTAAATGTCCATATTTAAGTCATTTACATGCATAAAGTGGCTACTTATGTGCATCAGTGACCTCTTAGAAAAAAATACTGACTAAAAGAAAAGGATAAAAGGATGTGCTTTGTTTGCATTGTGCATACTTTCACTGGAGGCATGCACATGAGTGGTGCAAACAAATATGCATGTTGATTATAAAATACTATGATTTATGCACGTACTTGCAGAAGTACACACAGTAATTTACACCAGTTCTAGAGCTAGTGTAAGTTATCGCACCTCAACTAAAGGTGTGTTCTCTGCCAGTTACGTCAATATTTTATTAAGTCAAGTAAGACCATACTTGACTTTATAAAATAGGCATAAAATACGCACGTGAAAACACATATTGACTACGCGCAACTTTATAAAATTACCCTCATAAGGCATTTAAAGCAAGTGTATGGCCAGAATGGTGGAACAAGAGTCTCCTGGAAATAGCTCTATCGCATATGGAAACAATCAACAAGTGGAAAAAGCATGCACATGTGTGTGTATGTTTGTGTCTTTATGTGTGTCTCCCTCTCTTTGGTCTGGTGGAGAGGTGTTGTTTGAAAGGAATGGTCCTCAAAACATTCTGTTGGTTTGGAAAGAATAAAAAAATGAAACCAAGGTTGCTAACATGTCTGACCACTAGATAACATTGTCACAGATTTCAAAGCATGGATTTTACAATTAACAACATGTTGTCACTATCCCAAGGCAGCCCGTAAAACCGTTGCGGAGCCTTTCTGCCTCTAAACGGGCTCCGTGCAGCATTGCCCTGCCTCCAAAAGAAGTGGTAAACAACTTCCTTTGGAGGCGGGGCAATGCTGCACGGAGCCCGTCGAGACAGGAAGGCTCCGTAATGGTTTTACAGGCCCAGCCGCGGTTCCCCTAGAGGCAGGGAGCTGCGGCTGCAGAAGATTGGAGTCGGTGAGTTTGCCGCTGCCGAGAAGCGGACTCGACAGCGGCAGCAACTTGTGCGCTTTTTTTAAAAAAAATTTTAACATGGCGGAGTGAGGCGACTCCTGCTAAATCCTGTGGCGACCCCCGTGGGGGTCGCGACCCACAGTTTGAGAACCGCTGATATAGAGGATAATGATGTATTGATAATGGAATTGATGTAGAGAGTAATGATGTAATGATAATGGAAGTGTTGAATTGATTAATTGATGTGGTCAAGGTTTGTAAGTATTTGTTGTAATAGTATCAATATCATAAATTGAGATTTGAGGAGGATTGTGCATACAGCACAGTTACTTACCTGTAACAGGTGATCTCTGGGAACAGCAGGAATAAGTCTTCACATACGGGTATCGTCGGTACCGACGGAGCCTGCGCGGGAACGCTCCCCAGCGTCCAGAAAGAAAGCTTTTGGGAGCATCCCACAGCGCTTGCGCGCTGCCTTCCCGCCTTTCCCAAACGCATCTCTCCAGTTCGAGTTTTAAGCTGAGACAAAGAGAGAGAGAGGAAAGAGTAGTTACTCACCTGTAACAGGTGTTCTCCAGGAGCAGCAGGAATCAGTCCTCACTTATGGGTGTCATCGACGCCGATGAAGCCCCAGCGGAGCATTTCCCCAGCTTTCCATGAAAGCCTTTGGGAATGCTGGCACGCATGCGCGGTTTCCTTCCCGCCTAAAGGTGCCATCTTACCTCAGTCAAATGACATAGCTAAGAACCGCACACAAAAATGTAAAAAGTAAACTATGTACAACTGCAACTCCAAGGGGAGGAGGGAGGGTAGTGAGGACTGATTCCTGCTGCTCCTGGAGAACACCTGTTACAGGTGAGTAACTACTCTTTCTCCAGGACCAAGCAGGAAGTCAGTCCTCACTTATGGGTGACTCCCCAGCTCTGGGCTACCAGGAACCAAGTCTGAACAAGAGAACTCCCTCTAGTCTCAGCAACACAGTAAAGGCTTTGCAAGAACACACCCTCCACCGGTAGCCCAACCAGAGGGCAGGAGTTGCCTAGACCTCAAAGAGATTCTGGAGTACTGCTTGGCCAAAAGCACTGTCCCTACGAGACTCCCTCTCCAGACAGTAGTGGGCTGCAAAAGTCTGGCTTGAAGACCAAGTAGCAGCCCTGCAGATGTCTTGCAATGGAACAGAGCGGAGGTGAGCCACTGATGCAGCCATTGCCCTCACACGGTGGGCCGTGATCCTACCCTGCAAAGGAAGGTCAGCTGCCTTGTAAGCCCAGGTGATACAGTCAGCCACCCAGATGGACAAGGTACGCTTGGACACAGGCCTCCCCAAGTTATTGGGGTCAAAAGATAGGAAGAGCTGAGAAGCCTTCCTGTGACCTTTCGTACGTTCAAGGTAGAAGGATAAGGCCCTCCTACAGTCCAAGGTATGGAGAACTGTTTCAGCCTGACTTGCATGAGGCCTAGGGAAGAATGTTGGAAGAACCACCTCCTGGTTGAGGTGGAAAGAGGAGACAACCTTAGGAAGGAACTTAGGGTGAGTCCTGAGGACCACCCTGTTTTTATAGAACCTGGTGTAAGGCCTATCACAGACCAAGGCTTGAAGCTCACTCACTCTCCTAGCCGAAGTCAGGGCTATCAGAAAGAGAGTCTTCCATGAAAGGAAGCGTAGAGGGCAAGTAGCCATAGGCTCAAAAGGTGGGCGAGTCAGTTGCTGCAAGACCACATTAAGCTCCCACTCAGGAGCAGGAGGACGTATGGGAGGTTTGAGCAGTAACAAGCCTCGGAGAAATCTGGACACCAAAGGGTGCACAGACAAGGAATGGCCCTCTACTAAGGAGTGGTGAGCTGCCAAAGCAGAGAGGTGTACCCGAACAGAGTTGGACTTGAGACCTTGATTGGACAAGTGCAGCAGGTACTGAAGTACTACAGACACAGTACAGGAGAAAGGATCCTCAGCACGTAGCTGACACCACACAGAGAACCTTTTCCACTTGAGAGCATAGGTCTTTCTAGTGGATTGTTTCCTGGAGGCTAGGAGAACATCCTCAACCTCGGGAGGCAGGCCCCAGGGAGCCAACACTACCCTTGCAGCCTCCATGCCATCAGATTGAGAGCTTTGAGATTGGGATGCAGCAAGGAGCCCTGATTCTGAGAGAGAAGGTCAGGCTGCAATCCCAGAGGCAGAGGCAGATCCACTGCCAGTTGAAGCAGGAGGGGGAACCAAGGCTGCCTTGGCCACCTGGGAGCTACCAAGAGGACTGAGACCCTGTCTCGGAGAATCTTGAACAGTGTTCGGGCCACCAGAGGGGTGGGAGGAAACGCATAGAGTAGGCCCTGAGTCCAGGGAATCAGAAAAGCATCTGCTGCTACTCTCAGAGGATGCGGTTGCCTGGAGCAGAACCTTGGCAGCTGGTTGTTCAGTGGACTGGCAAACAGGTCTATGGAGGGAAGCCCCCATTTCAAGAAAATCTTTTGAACCACTAAAGGATGTAGCTGCCACTCGTGTGGTTGCAGAATCCTGCTCAATCTGTCGGCCAGGGAATTCTCCTGGCCTGGAAGACAGACTGCTTTGAGGAGCATGTTGTGCTTCAGGGCAAAGGAACAGAGTTCCTGGGCCTCCTGGCAAAGGGGCTGGGAACCAGTTCCGCCCTGTTTGTTTACACAGAACATGGCTACCTGGTTGTCTGTCTGGATAGCACAGTTACTTACCTGTAACAGGTGATCTCTGGGAACAGCAGGAATAAGTCTTCACATATGGGTACGTCGGTACCGACGGAGCCTGCACGGGAATGCTCCCCAGCATCCAATCAGAAAGCTTTTGGGAGCATCCCTCGCGCCTGCGCACTGCCTTCCCGCCTTTCCAACTGCCTCTCCTCAGTTGAGTTTCATAGCTGAGACAAAGGGAGAGAAAGAGGAAAGGAAGATAGATAGATACAACTCCTAGGGGAGGTGGGTGGGTTGTGAAGACTTATTCCTGCTGTTCCCAGAGATCACCTGTTACAGGTAAGTAACTGTGCTATCTCCAGGAACAAGCAGGAATGAGTCTTCACATATGGGGACTCCCTAGCTATAGATGCCAGGGGGAGATCCCATAAAATGCATGTCCATGGAACAGGACTGCACTTTCCACACATGGATCTCTGGCATCCCATGAGGGATGGTGGGTAGGAGTTGAAAAGAGAGGAGCTGTAAGAAAAAACAGCAAACCTAAGGACTACAGGAGAGGAGTCCTTGGTATGTATGATAAGTACCATTAAAATTATTTAATGAACAATCACAATATGGAGCTTACCTACTGGATTGTAGGAAGTAGAGAGCGTGATGGAGTCTACTGGAGATTCAGTAGAGGAATCCTCAAGGTGACCTCACAGCAGTGAGGGTGAAGGTCCAAATCTGGAATTGGCAGCTGACCCAGGTGTCAACTGGGGTAGTATAAGAACAGCAGGTCTTCAGTGGAAAGCTTTATGGGAAAAAGCTGAAAACTCTTTTAGCTACAGAGTCATTAACATTGAGGAGTAAAAGAGGAAGACTGACCAATTTGGACAACTAGCCCAGTCCTGGAGGGAAGAAGGGGTATGAAAAAAAGCCCGTATTCCCAAGGAGGACAGATGTGTGAAGGGCTGAAACCTCAGAACTACTGAAGATCTACACTGTCTTTCCTAGCTGGTGAGAGATAGGAAAGATATTGAAGCATGATGCTTCAGGGATAGCGAGACCTAGAGTAAAGTGGAAGCTGTTAGTACCACAGTAGTGGTTGTGTGCATAACAGCCCCCACATACCGAGGGACAGTATGAAGATATGCAAGCCCACTGTCTGGAACCTTTAAGAAGGTAAAACCTTTATAGCATAGACAGTTAGGGAGATAGTATGTAAATACATATCTACTTATAAATAGCATCTCGACAGATACACATATATAGGGATATATATAGATATAGATATATATATAGATATCGATATATATATATATATATAGATATGTGTATATATGTGTGTATATATATATATATAGGGGCATAACCTATGCACACACAGCTTACAGACATATTTATCTATAGAAATATATAGAGATATATACATACATGAATATGTATGTCTGAAGATACATGTCTGCAACTAAGCCCCATAAGAACATTCACATGAGAGATGTGAAGGAGAAAGATTCATCTAATAACAAGAAGGTGGAACCTACTTGAGAAGATATATAGAGAATCTATTCCTCCGGGCTAAGAGGGTGCAGGAATGCTATCCAGTGAAATAACCAGGATGGTTGCATGAAAAAACAGAGGATAATATCAGTCTGTAAAGAGGAAGTCGTGAGTTCTGTAGAACTCTGACATGGTAAATGGACAGAAAACGCATAGAAGGAGATACCAGGATGATCCACTGGAGGGACACAGGGGTATCATGCGTTACTAGTAGAATATGTGCTGTCCATGAGGGGTAGGATAGCATGAGGACAAGCTGTAAGGAAAAAAGAGCATATTCCTGCAGGATTGGAAAAACTCTTTGGACATTCACGCAGAAAAGGCTTATATCCTGTATTATAACAGGAGACAAGAGGGTGTGGAGAACCCTCACAGTCATGGAAAATGACTGATAAGCCTTTTCTACCATATAGAATAGCCATCAGAGACAAAGTCCAATGCTCTCTAGCAAGGGCCCATAGTAGAAAGCTTCTTTGAAGATTGCAGAGAGCATTATGCAGGAGAATTAGGAGATAAAACTGACTGTAGGTCAGCTGTGCTGCCAAATCCAAGGAAATGGAGATGGCCAGAAAAGAAGATAATGTGAGAAGCCTGAAGTGATTAGGATTATCCAAGATAGATGAAGCACTATCTTGGAATCACTACTAAGGCTAGACAGAAAGTAGTGGAAGACAGACTGGAAACTTGTGGGAAAGTACCAGTAGTTCAATCACTGGAACTCCTGCATGAACAGCAGCTGAAAGAGACAGCAGAGAGAATCTTCCTGTGTAAAACAGAGAGAACAGACAAAGGGAGAGGAAATATTTCTGTCCCTGTCTGATAAGCTGTCCAGAGAATTTATTCAAGGAAAAAACTCTACACTGGAATGAAAGGCTAGAGAAGCTGTACAGTATGGTACCACTCATTCAGGGGAAAGCCTGGATGAGAGGGTAGAGAAACAGGAGCTGAAGGGTGACTTACCATATGGTGAGTCAGCTGAAGGAAAAAATGTTCATGTTGGGACAGAAACTATCATGGGATAGTTGTTAACTTTTCTTCTTGGTAGGAAGAAGAGGAGAAACCTGTAACCCATAGACAATAATATCCTGACAGCTCAGCATATCCTGAAGAAAGGAAACCACGTGTAGAGTTTTAAAGAGAAAACAGTGAACAAACTTCTGCTAAGAAGTAGTTAACTGTAGGTTGCAACCTTCAGGAACCTATGGTTGCTGGGTATGCTCAGACTGGCTAGAGTTTGGATTCTTCAGACCAGGACGAGGTGTCCCCTGCTTGGGTACATCTGGATGATGGGCAGGAGAAGAGTGAAACCTTCTTTTCTTAGGGAAAGAAGGTTTGGTAGGACATTTCCTACCTCCTGGGGAAGAAGAAGGCTTAGAATGGTCCCCAGAACCAGGGAAGTCAGTGGAGCAATGAGCAACCTGACGTAAAGCCTCCCTATTGAAGAGATTTTCTCCAGTACAAGGAGAATTACCCAGTGTGTTGTGCCCATCTGCTCAAGTCTGAAGCCTGGAGCCAGGCTCTACGTCGTGCTCCTATGGCTATAGCAGAGGTTCTGCTAACAGACTCAAAAGAGTCTAGAGAAGCACGAGAAAGAAACCAAGAGAGATTCTGGCTATGACTAAGAAGTAAGGAATAGTCTGCAGCCTTGGGCTCTGATAGAAAATGAGTCAAAAGAGATAATTTCTTTGTGACCTCCTGGAGAGATAGACTCATATAAAAAATATAAGAGATAATCCTTGTTGCCAGCATAGATGTTTGGAAGGTTTGACGTCCAAAGGCATCAAGTGCTCTAGATGCACGACCTGGCGGATAAGAAGAATGCTTTTTCTTGCTTTTCACCTTCCTCATTGCTGATTCCACTACAATGGAATGATGGGGAAGTTGAGTCTTTTGAAACCCTGGAGAGGGGGGCACCTGATACAGAACATCAGTTGCTGTAGAAGGTGAGGAAACCCTTAAAGGTGTTTCCCATATTCTCAGAAGAAGATCCTGCAAAGAATGATGTAAAGGAAGCATTATATTTTCCTTTTCTGCAGGAGAGCCTCGAGTAGGATCACAGCCAGGGATAGGAATAGCAAGGAATGTTGCCATGTCAAGGAGAAATTTCTGAAAAGAGGGATCTCCAATGGGAACTATCCCTGGGTAGGCTAAAGTTGAAGGAGCAGCCTGGGCACCAGAGGATGTACTGGTCTGGTGCAAAAAAAGAGCCCCACTAGATGGATACTGGTACTGGCAGTCACGATTTGAGGCAGTCAGTACTGCATCGTCCATGCCAGGTATCGATTCCAAACTAGGCATAGAAAGGATCGATGGAGAAAAAAGCATGGAAGTGGCTGGTCTCGATGTAACTGCAGGAACCGACATCGATACCGATACCGGTAGCTGTGCCGGAATCGGAGGCGATAACGCCATTGAAGCAGTCATCGGAGGCTGCTCAAGTGGTACCGAGGCAACCAGAAACCCTTGGTGAATATCCTCGGTACTGCGTATCCGGAATCGATAAGGGTCGGTTCCGAGACGTGTCGGTACCCAGTCTTCTAGACTAGATATCGATTCCAGACTCGGCATCGAAGGGAGCGAGTCTATCGATGCATGTCTAGAGGGTACCGACGTCGGTGGTGGTATCGGCGATGCTGTCGATACTGGAAAGGCAATCTGGGACATATCGATCGGTCTCGAAGGTACCGAGGACGCCAGATGACGATCCCTGGCGAAGAGTGAATCACTCAACACCGGTGCCGATGCCGGGGTATCGGTACCGCTCGAAGCGGATGCCACCACCGAGCATGGCTCAGGTATGTCCTGTGAGGGGTGAGCCCCAGGAACAACCTGAAACCCCTGAAATGCTTTGGAGACCGAAGACTCCCGCCAGGGTTTTGAAGCCAATAGGGTCTTGAGGGCAAGGCCGGGGCCGTCATCATGCTTGGCATGAGACCTACCACTCAAGGACTGACTAGTCTTAACAGACTGTTTGTGGGTTACCTGATCCTGTAGAGAAGAAATGGTCGGTGCCCTGACACTGGAAAGGAACTCGGTATCGAGGGAAACTCGAAATGGAAAATCTCTTCTCATAAAATTGTAGCCTAATGGCTCCGGAGGGAAAGGGTCAGGACCCACACAGGTTAGACACCAGTTATTGGAGTCTAAAAAGAAAACTGTATTTCCACAGTTAAGGCACTTCTTAGGAGAAGGCGGCTCCATGATGGGGAGGCCTTACAGGCCCAAAAATTTAAGACAGAAACTGAGGGAAAAAGTCCCTGAGTTTAAGAAAAAGAAAAGAAAAAAACCCACCGGCGGTACCGGTGGAGGCGGGAAAAACAGCCACGACCACAAGAAAACAAAGAACTAAAGAATTAAAAAATAAATTTTCTGTGGTGACAGGAGTACGTCCTGCCGGCTCCGCGGAAAAACGAAAACTGTGGAGAGGCAGTTGGAAAGGCGGGAAGGCAGTGCGCAGGCGCGGGGGATGCTCCCAAAAACTTTCTGATTGGATGCTGGGGAGCATTCCCATGCAGGCTCCGTCGGTACCGACGTACCCATATGTGAAGACTCATTCCTGCTTGTTCCTGGAGATCAAGACAGACTGCTGTGCCAGGGAAGCAGTAAAGGCCTTGAGGGCCAAGCGAATAGCTCTGAGTTCCAGCAGATTGATCTGCTGGGACACCTCCCAAGGAGACCATAGGCCCTGGGTGCACTTGTCTAGGCAGTGTGCACCCCAACCCTGCAGAGAAGCATCGGTGGTCAGTACCACTGTATGAGGTGGGATCTGAAAGGGCACCCGCACCAGCAGATTGGGGGGGGTGTAGCCACCATTTGAGGGAGGTCAGGAACCGGTGGGACACTCTGATCCGGTCTCTGAGACTGCTTGAGGCTTGAGACCACTGGGTCCGAAGGCACCACTGGGCAGGTCTCATGTTGAGCCTGGCATTGGGGGTCACCTGTACTGTCGACGCCATGTGGCCCAGAAGCCTGAGACAGAGTCTGGCGGAGACCAGGGACCGGTGCAGAAACTTGCTGGCAAGGTCCATGAGCCTTTGTGCTCGGTCCACTGGTAAGAATGCTCTTGCCAGCTGAGAATCTAACCTTGCCCCTATGAACTCCAAGTTCTGGGAGGGGAGCAAAGTGGACTTTGCGAAGTTGATGACAAAGCCCACCTTTTGGAGCAGGTCTATGGTTCTGGTGGTGGCTTGCTGGACCTCGAGAGACATCTGGCCTCTGATAAGCCAGTCATCTAGGTAGGGAAATACAAAGATGCCCTGATTCCTCAGGTAGGCTGCCACCACTGCCAGGCACTTGGTGAAGACCCTGGGAGCAGAAGTCAGCCCAAAAGGCAGTACCCTGTACTGATAGTGGTTTCCTCCCACCATGAATCTGAGGTACTTTCTGTGGTCTGGATGAATGAGGATGTGAGTGTAAGCATCTTTTAGATCTAAAGAGCATAGCCAATCTCCCTGCTGGAGGTAGGGCAGAAGAGTTCCAAGAGTAACCATCTTGAACTTTTCCTTTACCAGAAACTTGTTCAGGTTTCTGAGATCCAGAATGGGTCGAAGACCACCAGTTCTTTTTGGCACCAGGAAATATCTGGAGTAAAACCCGTGACCCTGGAAGTGGGGAGGCACAGGCTCCACCGCCTTGTCTAGTAATAGCCCTTGGAGTTCCTGGAGGAGAAGGGCAGTATGCAGGGGAGGCCTGAAAGGTTCCCCTGGAAAGTGTGGCGGAGGAAGTTGGTGAAAATGGAGGGCATATCCTCGATGGACTATGTCCAGAACCCAACTGTCCTGAGTAATCAGGGGCCACTGATGGGCGAACAAGGCTAGGCGGCCTCCTGTGCAGGGCTGGGACTGCATGGGAGGATTGGCTGTACTCAAGGAGTCAAAAACCTCCACCCTGCTGAGTGGGAGCAGGGGCCGGAGGCTTGGAGGCAGTCTGCCTACGGGGCCCATTACCCCGGCCCTTGGCTTGCTGACCCTGTGGGGCAGGTTGGGCAGCCTGATAATGTGGGTACTGTTTGTAGGCAGTGCCCTTCCTCGGGTAAAAGGGCTTTTTACCCGAGCCCTTCTTCTTATGAGAAGGGGCAGAGGTCTTCCTCGACAGCCTTGTCCGTGTGAGGTGCTCAGTCTCGAGCTGTGCGGCCTTCTCGGCCACAGGCTTGCCAAAAAGGTTTTCACCTCGGCAAGGGACATCGACCAACTTGTCCTGAGCCCATGGCTCGAGGTCCGATGACTGCAGCCACACCTGGCGTCGAGCCGCGATGCCAGCAGCCGCTACCCGGGCCAAAGCCTCGAAGCCATCGTAGGCGGCACGGGACATGAATTTCGAGCATTCCCGTATCCTCAAAGACAAGGACTTAAAACTCTGCAAGGGCTCCCCGGAGAGACCAGCAGAGAAATCGGCCAATTCCTTGGCCAGATCCCGTAAATACATGCCCATGTAGAGCTGGTAAGTCTGGACACGGCAAGCAAGCATGGAGCCCTGAAAACACTTTCTGCTGACTCCATCAAGGCTTCGGGCTTCCCTACCGGGAGGCACCGCAGAGTGCATCTTCTGACTTTTCAGACGATGCATGGCCGATTCCACAACCATGGAATGGTGTGGCAGCTGTGCTTTCTAGAAGTCAGGACTCTTGCGTAGCCGATAAATGGAATCGACTCGCTTGCTCAAAACCGGCGCCAAGGCCGGTGCCTCCCACATCCGGAAGAGGAGCCGCTCCAGCATCGGAGGAACCAGAACAGTAAAGGCCTCTTTCGGAGGAGAGTCATACTATAGAGCATCGAGCTCTTCAGCTCGAGGCTCTTCCTCGGGGTCAGCAGGGATAGCCAGGGCAGTGGCCATATCCCGGATAAACTCCGAGAACCTAGTATCCTCCGGAGGGGATCTACTCCAGGGCTCAGACTCAGGCGAGTCCGACGGGACACACAGAGTCTTAAAGGTGTCATGAGACTCCTCATCTTTTGTCTCCCATGCCGACTCGTCCGACGTGCAGTCGGGGTCCGACGCCGCGGGGCCCCTGGGCACCCACCCCGACGCCGGAAGCACCAGCGTCGAGACCCTTGGTCCCGAACGGGAGGCCGAGGGAGACCTCGACCGAGGACGACCTCGAGCCGCAAGGGACTCGAGTATCGGCTCGGTCTCCGGGGTCGACTTGGACGTTGATGTCCCGGTGGTCGGAGCAGATGCGCCAGACAGGCTGGCCATCAATGCCCGCTGCTGGTCCATGAAGGCAGACATCCTGCTCTCCAAGGCTGTCAACCTGAGGCTCAGCTCGGGTGACGCAGCAGCCCCTGACTTGGGCCCCGGTGGCGCCGGGCCCGACATCGGTACTCTGGGAGGCGAGTCTTCGAGGACAACAGGACTTACGTGTCCAGCAGACTCCGGTTCTATACGAGGAACTTTGGTCGGCTTCTCCTGGTCCACGGGTCTGGGACGACGGTCGGGAGTCTTAGACCTGGATCTCGAGGGTCCAGGGACTTCCACCGACGCCGCCCTCGCGAGCCGCTTCTTCCTCTTACGTTCCCTCTCGGGAGACCCCCTATCCGAGGAGCTCCAACGCATCTCGGGATCGGAATGTCGAAGCCTCAGACGAGGTCCGGACACGAGCAGAGGCCGAGTCGGAGAAAAGCCTTTCACTCTGCTGTTGACGACTTCGGAGGGCCTTGGAAGACATTTTTCCACATGGCACACACGATTTAGAATCATGGTTCAGGCCCAGGCACCGAAGGCAGCAGTCGTGGGTGTCGGTGAGAGACATAATCTTCGTACAGCGATCACACTTTTTAAAACCACTGGAAGACATGGGGGAAAAAAGGGACCCCGCGAGGTCAAAAGACCGGCCCTTCCAGGGAAAAGAGAAGTTGAGGCGCGAACGCCCAGCCACTAAGGGCAAAAACCGAAAAAGAAAAAAGGGGGTTCGATACCGGTGTACCGATCCCGGCAGGAGGGGAACCGATGTCGAATCCGAGAAAAATCAATGTTAGAAAGAAAAAATCTACTTTTAACTGGGAAAACAGGACACACGTCCGATGGGCTTCACGGAAAAAAAGAGACTGAGGTAAGATGGCACATTTAGGCGGGAAGGGAACTGCGCATGCGTGCCAGCATTCCCAAAGGCTTTCATGGAAAGCTGGGGAAATGCTCCGCTGGGGCTTCATCGGCGTCGATGACACCCATAAGTGAGGACTGACTTCCTGCTTGGTCCTGGAAAAAGGAAAGATAGATAGAGAGATACAACTCCTAGGGGAGGTAGGTGTGTTGTGAAGACTTATTCCTGCTGTTCCCAGAGATCACCTGTTACAGGTAAGTAACTGTGCTATCTCAAGGAACAAGCAGGAATGAGTCTTCACATATGGGGACTCCCCAGCTAGAGATGCCAGGGAGATCTCCAAGGTTGTGAGTCCCTGAGAAGGGCTCTACCTGCCCCCATGGATCTCGGGCATCCAACCAGGGATGGGGGGTAGGAGTTGATTAGGTATGGAACAGGTGTTTGAGAACAGCCTGACCAAACAAGGCATCCCGGCGGGAGTCCTTGTCCAAGCAGTAATGGGCTGTAAAGGTATGAACCGAGGCCCAGGTGGCCGCTCGACAGATTTGGTCAATGGACACAGAGTTCAGATGAGCCATAGAGGCTGCCATGGCCCTCACATTGTGAGCTGTGACTTGGCCCTCCAGAGAAAGGTTCTTATTCTGGTAGGCGAAAGAAATACACTGAGCAATCTAATTGGACAGAGTTCTCTTAGAGACTGGAAGTCCCAAATGAGAGGGATCAAAAGCAACAAAGAGTTGAGAGGACTTTCTATGTTGCTGTGTCCTTTGTAAGTAAAAAGCAAGCGCTCTCTTACAATTCAGGGTATGGAGATTCCTCTCTGCACTTGATGCATGAGGTCCTGGAAAAAAGACAGGTAAAAAGACCTCCTGGTTCAGATGAAAAGGTGAGACCACTTTAGGCATAAAGTGTGGATTAATCCTGAGGACTACCTTGTCATGATGGAACCTTGTATAAGGAGGATTAGCCACCAAGGCTTGCAGCTCACTGATGCGGCAAGCTGAGGTGACTGCAATGAGAAACGTAACCTTCCAGGAAAGAAATTTCAAGGAGGTAGTGGCTAAGGGTTCAAAGGGTGGCTTCATAAGCTGGCCAAGAACCAAATTCAAGTCCCATGCCACTGGAGGTGGTCTAATGGGAGGTTTAGTTAAAAGAAGGCCTCTCATGAATCTTGCAATAAGAGGATGAGAGGAAATAGGGTGTCCATTGAGAGGCTTAAGGGATGCTGCAATAGCACTCAAATGGACTCTTACTGAATTCGTTTTAAGGCCTGCATGGGATAAATGCAGCAAATACACCAGTAAAGAATTCAGAGGTATTGCAAGGGGGTTAAGATCCTTCTGTGCACTCCAAATGGTAAACCTTTTCCATTTAAAAGCATAGGAACGTCTAGTGGAAGGCTTTCTGGAAGCATGAAGGATATCCTTCACCTGCTGAGAAAGATGCAAATCTTGAAGGTCTAGGCCTTCAGCAACCAGGCTCTGAGATGAAGAGACTGGGGATTTGGGTGCCACAACGTTCCCTCCTCCTGGGACAGGAGGTCTGGAGCAGATCCCAAGTCCAGGGAGGGAGCTTGAGAGAGATGCAGAAGTAGAGGGTACCACACCTGGCATGGCCAATGTGGTGCTATGAGGATCATAGACCCCTTGTCTCTCTGAAGTTTGAACAGTATCTTGGGAATTAGGGGAATGGGTGGAAAGGCATAGAGGAAGTCTTGCCCCCAATGAAGGAGGAAGGCATCCCTGGCCTGAACTCCCTGACACGGAATCCTGGAACAGAACCGGGGAAGTTTGGCATTCCACGGACTTGCAAACAGGTCTATGTCCGGGGTTCCCCAAATTCGGAAGATCCTGGCTATCTGGTCCCCATGGAGGGACCATTCGTGTGAAAGCTGAACTCGACTGAGTCTTTCTGCCCAAGAGTTTTGAACGCCTGGAAGATACACTGCTACGAGATGAATTTGATGCTCTCTGGCGAAGGCCCACAATCTCAAAGCTTCGTTGCAAAGCGACAGAGAGCCAGTCCCGCCCTGCTTGTTCACGTAGAACATGGCTACTTGGTTGTCCGTGTGGATGAGGACTGTCTTGTAGCTGAGCAGGGTGTGGAAGACTCTGAGAGCTAGAAGAATTGCTCTGAGCTCCAAGAGGTTGATATGTAGAGATGTCTCTTGTGGAGACCAGATGCCCTGAGTGGAGAGATCTTGTAGATGAGCTCCCCAACCCCTTGGAGAGGCATCTGTTGTAAGGGTTGCTTGGGGTAGCGACTGTTGAAAGGGGGACACCAGCAACAGATTTTGAGTGGACGTCCACCACTGGAGAGACCAGAAGAGGCGACTGGAGGTTGCTATTTTGTCTGACAGGCACCCTGATGCCTGGGTCCATTGGATGGACAGAGTCCACTGAGCTGCCCTCATGTGAAGGCGAGCGTAAGGAACCACATGCACGGTGGATGCCATGTGGCCTAACAGTTGTAACATTTGTCGAGCAGTTAAATGGGACTTTTACTGAATTTGTGAGGCTAACTGCACCAAGCGTAGGCAACGGGCCTGGGGAAGATAGGCCCTTGCAGTTGTGGTATCCAGCAAGGCACCTATGAACTCTAGTTGAGTAGGGGTGCGATGGGATTTTGGGATGTTTTTTACAAGTCCCAGATACTGAAGAACACGCCTTGTGCAGGCTAGGGAAGTCTGGGCCTCTGACTGGGACGGAGCTCGGATGAGCCAGTCGTCCAGATATGGGAATACAAATATTCCTAGAGTGCGTAGAAATGCAGCTACTACTGCCATGCATTTTGTGAACACTCTTGGAGCAGAGGCCAGACCGAAAGGAAGCACTCTGTATTGGTAGTGCTTTCCTTGATAAAGGAACCGAAGGAACCTTCTGTGTGCTGGATGGATGAGGATATGGGTGTACGCATCCTTGAGATCTAGAGAACAAAGCCAATCCTGACTCTGAAGGTATGGAAGGAGCGCACCGAGAGAAATCATCTTGAATTTCTCCTTGCATAGAAACTTGTTCCATTTTCTGAGATCTAATATGGGTCTGTAGCCCCCTGTTTTCTTTGGGATAAGAAAATAGGGGGAGTAGAACCCTGAGCCCTGTTGAAGAAGGGGTACTTCTTCTATTGCCCTTTGGGCAAGAAGGGTAGCAATCTCCTGGATCAGAAGGTCGAGGAGAGATGTTGGAGAATTGAACTGTCTCACCATGGTGAGAGGCTCTGGTTCTTCTAGAGCCAGAAAGGCTAAGTTCTCTAGATGTAAGTCAAAGGCCCTGAGGAGGCTGAGGCTGTTGGGCCGTAGCAGTCCTTGCAGCCTTAAGCTTGGCTTGTTTAGGTTGTTGCTGACGCTTTGCAGCAAAACGACCTGCAGAAGATGCCTGCTGACTATAAACAGGATAATATTTCCCCGTTTTGGGAAAGAAAGCCTTTTTAAATAACCTTTTTCTAACAGGAGCAGAAGTAGACTTTGAAGGTCTATCTAAGGCAGAATTCTCAGCATCCATCTGAGTGGCCTTTGCTTGCCAATCCTTGCCAAAAAGGCTTTCACCTGTACAAGGAAGATTTCCTAATCCATCCTGGACCCAGGGTTCCAAATCAGAAGCTTGTAACCAAGCAACTCTGCGTGCACCTATGGCAATAGCCGAGGCTCTGCTGGCACACTCAAAAGAGTCAAAGGCTGCACGGTTGGAAAATATGGAAACATCCTGGGCATGTTTAAGCCAGGTGAGAAACTCTTCCCTTTTATCTCCTGAGATAAAAGGAGATAAAGTTTGCAGATGATCTGTAACTTCCTTTAGAAACATCCCCATATAGAGGCTGTTGTTGTTGTTAAGTGCCGTCGAGTTGGAGTCGACTCATGGCGACCCTCTGGATAGCTATCCTAAATTGTGTTTGGTCTTCAGTCAGGCGGCTTATTGTTGACAGACTGGTACCCGTAGCTGCTGTTATTGTATCGATCCATCTCATTGCTGGCCTTCCTCTTTTGCGTTGACCTTCTATCTTGCCAAGCATGATGTCTTTCTCTAATGATCTCTCTCTCCACATGATGTGTCCAAAGTATGAAAGTCGAAGTCTTGTCATCTGAGCTTCTAAAGAAAGCTTAGGTTTGATCTCCTCTAGTACAGACTGGTTTGTTCTTCGGGCAGTCCATGGTATACACAGTATTCGCCGCCAGCACCATAATTCAAAGGCATCAATTTTCTTCCTATCTTTTTCACTGTCCAGCTTTCACATCCATATGATGTTATTGAAAATACCATGGCTTGAACAAGTCGAATCTTTGTATGGAGAGAGACATCTCTGCTCTTGAGAATCTTATCTAGGTCTTTCATAGCCATTCTGCCAAGAGCAATGCGTCGTCTGATTTCTTGACTGCTTGTTGCTTCTTTATTGATAGTTGATCCAAGTAGGTTAAAGTTATTCACGATTTCAATTTCTTCTCCTTCGACGATGAACCTGTTGATTATGCCAGTTGTCATGATCTTTGTCTTCTTTACATTAAGGTGCAGGCCCATTTTGAGACTATGTTCTTTGAATGTGAGAAGCAAATGTTTCAGATCATCTTCACTTTCCGCCAGTAATGTGGTATCATCAGCATAGCGAAGGTTGTTGATGAGTCTTCCACCAATCTTCACACCTCTGTTGTCTTCATACAATCCTGCTTCTCTGATGATTTGTTCTGCATATAAATTAAACAGGTAGGGGGAAAGTATGCAGCCTTGTCTTACACCTTTGCTTATTTTAAACCATTCTGTTTCTCCTTGTTCCGTTCGAACTGTTGCTTCTTGATCAATGTACAGACTGTGCAAGAGAACAATCAGGTGTTCTGGTATACCCATGCTTCTTAATGTGGCCCAGAGTTTCTCATGGTTTACACAGTCAAAAGCTTTGCTATAGTCGATAAAGCACAAATAGATATCCTTTTGGTATTCTTTAGTCTTTTCAAGGATCCATCTCACATCCGCAATGATGTCTCTCGTTCCTCGCCCTTTTCTGAACCCTGCTTGCACTTCAGGTAGTTCTTGTTCCAGGTATGATTGTAGTCTCTTTTGAATAATCTTCAGTAGAATCTTGCTGGCATGTGGGATCAGAGCGATTGTGCGATAATTTCCACAGTCAGTTGGATCACCTTTCTTTAGTATTGGTATAAACACAGATCTTTTCCAGTCAGTTGGCCATGATGCTGTCTTCCATATTTCTTGGCAGAGCCTTGTAAGTATGGTAACAGCTGCATCAGATTGTTGTAATACTTCTATGGGAATGCAATCAATACCTGGTGCTTTGTTCTTTGATAAGGCTTTCAATGCTGCTTCAACTTCTTCTTTCATCACCAATGGTTCCATTGAGGCTATAGGAGTTGATTCTGGCAACAAGCATATTGGCCTGGAAAATTCTCCGGCCAAAAGCATCCAAGGTTCGGCATTCTCTTCCTGGAGGATTAGATGAGTGTCTTTTTGCACTCTTTATCTTCTTCATAGCAGACTCCACTACAATAGAGTGGTGACGAAGCTGAGTCTTATGAAAGCCAGGACAAGGAGGAACACGGTACATGGTGTCCAACCTACGAGAATGAGGGGAGATAGTGAGAGGTGTCTCCCATATGCCCAACATGTGATCATAAAGGATCTCATGAATTGGTAAAGTAGCTGCCTCTTTAGGAGCCTTAGGATATTGTAAAATATCCAATTTCTTGGCTCTAGGCTCTGATTCAGGGGCCACTGAAATGGGAGAGGCCCCTGGCCACTTCCCTAATGAAGTCTTAAAAAGACAAGTCTTCTGGAGGAGATATTCTTCTTTTTGGAGAAGAGGGCTCCTGAGGAAGGATTACCGATGCTTCAACAGAAGCCTCTGATTCATCAGAGTCTTCGGAGGAATCGAAGTATCGCCTGTCTGGATGCTCCTGCAGAGCCCGATACGCGTACCGAGTGGTATCGACATCGGGAGTGATCGGTACCGATTCGGTACCGATGGGCATCACAGAACAGGGTACCGCTGCAGTCGACACCGAAGCCGATGTCGATGCAATCGGTACCGGCACCGGAACCGATATCGGTGCCGGTGCCGGAACCGGTACCGACAACGGAGTTTGTTGCGGTACCGGAGGCGTCGCAGCTTGTATGAATGCCGTGATGGCACGCTGCATGGTCAGAATATTCTGATCCATCGACGCAACCAATGTCTGGATGTTGGTACCAGTGGAAACCACCGGTACCCCAGAACATGGCAACAGGTGATCGGTCGAGGCTGAGCCATCGATGTCAACCTGTAACCCCATAGATGAAGCTTTGGAAGCCGGAGCTTCCCGCCGGGGTGGGATCCTCGAGAGCAAGCCCGGAGGCATCTCGATACTTAGAGGGAGATCTACCCTTCGAGGACCGGCTGGACTTATGTTTGGTTACCTGAGATCCATGGGAGGAAGAAGAAGCCCTGGAAGATGTCGATGCCACCGAAGCTGCATCAGAGGGAAACAGGGTACTGAGCTTGGCCGCTCGATTCTGTCGACCTCTTTTAGACATCATAGAACAGGACTCACAATCGGTGATGGAGTGGTCAGGACCCAAACATTTTAGACACCACTCATGGGTGTCAGTGATAGAAATAGTACCGCTGCACTTCGTGCACTTTTTAAACCCGGAAGCAGGCTTTTCCATGAGGAAAATTTTTCTAGGCCTAAGGCCCAAAAGGAAAAAATGCACAGAAGTGGGAAACGGTAGTTTTTTTTTTTTTTTAAAGAAGAAAGAAGAAAAGACCGGCGGTACCGGTCCAACGTCGAAGAAGGCAGACGCGCGACCAAAGAAATAAAAGAAAATAAAGAACTTCTTCAGCGGTGACAGGAACACGACCTGCTGGCTCCACGGAAAAGAAGAACTGGAGAGAGGTCGTTGGGAAAGGCGGGAAGGCAGCGCGCAGGCGCTGTGGGATGCTCCCAAAAGCTTTCTTTCTGGATGCTGGGGAGCGTTCCCGCGCAGGCTCCGTCGGTACCGACGATACCCATATGTGAAGACTCATTCCTGCTTGTTCCTGGAGATCCATTGTTACTGATAGCATAGTGTAATGTGAGTGGGTGGGTTAAATATGAGTGTGTTAGAGTATGAATGGATATGGTATGTTTGTATTACATGTTTGCAGTTGTTAAAATGTTTGCAGACATCTCTATTGTATTTTGATATTGTATTTAAGTAATATATAATGTAATAAATTTAATATATATATTTGACTTTGATAGGTGTATGTGTTACCTTTTGTGCTTTAATAGATTATACGTATTGGTAATTGGCCAGGTTATTTGTTTTAGTTATTTTTGTAAATAACTTGACAAACATGAACCTCACACTCCAAAACCAGAATATGTGTAATATGATCTCAGTCTCTCAAATTTACTGCTAATACTCACTGTAGTACTTGGAAACTCCTCTTAATCAGGCCTATGGCTCCCAATACGATAGGAAATATTTCTCTATTCAGAGCTTTCCAATATTTCTGTGTGTATCCTGTATGCATGCATGCATATACGTGTGTGTACACGAGCATGTCTGTGTTTGTATATCTCCATTGTGTGTGTGTGTGTGTCTGTGTCTGTGACAGGAAGAGGAGAGAGGAAGGACAGTTTGAAAGAAGCAATTCCCTAACTGTTATGTTTCAGTATATCAGCCTCTCCCAGAGAAATGTATTGGGCCATTTTTTGAGGACCTTATTTTCCTGGCTCCCTCTCCTCTGGATCCAATCTAGTCCATATTTGAACTGTGTGCATTTTCTGCCATTTTCCCAATACCATATTTGGTTCTGTTTTTACTAAATATTTGGAGAATTATTTTGTCCTCAGACAGATATTCTCAACCCCTAATGTATAATTTCTTTCCGACATTCCACTGGACTGGAAAGAATAAAAATGCAAGATTGGGCAAAAGGAAGAGAGGCAATTCATTTTAAATACTTTGCTGGATTCGTTTTCTGTTTGCTTGCCTACAGGTCCTTATTTGCTAAATTACATTCCAAGGAAAAGCAAGCCACAGCTGCTTGAAAACATGCTCCACTATTTATTCTAATTTTCTTGCTACCATGAAAACAATACGAGTCAACAAATTCAACACAGAGCTAAAAAGAGCCTTCTTTCTGGGACACACAAGTCCACAATCCATGCATATACAGTGGTGTGCAAAAGTCTGGAATCACTTGTGAGTTTTGCGTTTTTCGTACTTTCTAACGTTTTTTTTTTTAATTGTGCGTTAGCCCAGCATATTCATCTTTCTACCATGTTAAAAGGGATACATTTGGCTATTAGAGTTGACTTTTTTTGCATTCCTTGCTTCCAATTTAAATTCTTTACACATACTGGGAGATAGCTACTGTGATTTTTGTGGATCCTGCGTCAAAACTGGATCGAGATTATCTAATATGCACATGCTATTTCTGACCAATCAGGAGGCTGGTTTCACTAACCAATCACAATGCAGATATCTAGCCAACAGTGCACCTATAAAAACTCACGGAATTTTTGAATTTCATAAGCTTTTTGGATTGACCATGAAGATGACTCGGACCCTGACATTGGAGGAGCGTGTTTGTGTGTCCTTTATAAGCGAGGAAGGATTTTCAAGCTGTCAGATAGCCAGGAAAGTTGGCTGCAGTCAGAGCGCTGTTGTTAAGATTGTACAGAAGAAGAAAGAAACGGGTTCAGTGGTGGACAAGCTCGTTCAGATCATCCACGTGCATCAACATCAGGCCAGGACCGCGCACTACGATGCATTTCACTGACTAATCGCAAGTTGACCTCTCCTCAGCTACTTCGAGAGTGGTCAGACAAGAGTGAGGTCAGTGTCAGCTCATCAACAGTTCGTCACCGGTGCCTGCAAAGCACGGAATAAGCCACTGATGACTGACATACAAAGGTGCAACCGGATCGTGTGGGCGAGAAAGCACTCAACCTGGTCAACTGAAATGTGGGAAAAGGTACTATTCAGCGATGAAAGCACCTTCTGCCTGTTTGGTAACCAGGCCCATACCTATGTGAGGAGATTTCCTGGAGAGGAATTCAAGCCTGAGTGTCTCAACCTCACTGTGAAGCATCCTTTGAAGGTCATGGTCTGGGGTTTCATGGCTGCCAGTGGCGTTGGACGTCTTCACATCGTTGATGGAATGGTCAACGCGTCCAAGTACATCACCATACTGCAAAAGTGCATGGTGCCATCAGCACACCAGCTGTTTCCTGGCCAGTTCCTGTTCCAAGATGACAATGCACCCTGCCATCGCTCCAGACAGGTGATCAGCTGGAAGCAGCAGAACATCAAGTCAATGGACAGGCCTGCCCAGTCTCCAGATCTGAATCCAATCGAGAACCTGTGGCACAAGGTGGCCTTGGAAATATCCAAGAGGCATCCGACATCAAAGCGCGAGCTGATTGAGTCACTCATTGCAGCTTGGAACCACGTTGTCACCAACGATCACCTTGTCAGACTGGTTCATTCAATGCCAAAAAGGTGCAGTCAGGTGATCAAGAACAAAGGGCCACATACATTAATTTGAAGGCCACATACATTCAAGGCCACATACATTAATTTGAAGGAAACCTGGCGTTCGTCCATAATATTTTAAAGCATACTTACAATAATATATCATTGGCCAAAGATATACATTACGAGATTTTCATAGAAAATCTATCAACAGGACAACTATAGGGAACAAACTCAGAAAATAAGGGCCAAACCAATACTAAAAGTTGGCCCTAATAGCCAAATCTATCACTTATTATGAGATACACAGAAAAAGCCATTGCGAGAAAAAAGAAATTAAGATATAAGGTCACGAAGTTGAAAAAACGTCAAATTTACAAGTGATTCCGGACTTTTGCACACCACTGTACATGGATCCAAAACAACCCCAACCCCTCAATCCCATCAGATTCTTCATGACTGCTCTGAAATGTCCAGAGACTATGATGTGGACAGGACATTAAATAAAAAGTTATTAGGGGGACATACATAGACATAAGACACAGAACTGTCATAAGCTGTCTTCTACTTTACAAAGTGGGCTAAAAATGACAGACCCAATTTTCGAAGGCCTTTAGATGGGTAACTTCCCTTATCCGGGATTTATCAGGCCCATCCCTTATCTGGGATTTTCGAAGGGCACCTACATGGGTAGTGCCCTTCGAAAATTCTAGATATGTCCCTAACGTGCCCAGATGCTATCTGCATAGCATCAGGGCTTGTTGGGGGCATGGCAGAGCGTAGGCGGACCATGGCCCTACCCATGTGGCACCAATTTTTGATGCTACACGGTTAGCGCTCTGTGCCTTAATGATAGGTGTGTGAAAACCTTGCCTATCTTTAAGACGCAGGGACTAACCGTGTAGCATCGAACATCAGTGCTACCTTGCTGCTACCTGGCTATGCAGCAACACTCGGATTTTCGATGTCAGGGCCGCACATGACCCCAGCATAGAAAATCCGGGTTAGGTGGGAGATGGGCAAGCTATGTGCCAACGCAGTGCATAGCGCTGCTGAGCTCAAAATCAGGCCAGACTTTTTATTTTTTTTAAGTTCCGTTAAGTCAATGCGGACTCCTGGCAACCTGGCAGCCCCTGGGTTTTCTTGGCAAGGTATGACCAGAAGTAGATTGCCAGGCCTTTACTTCCGAGGCAATGGAGGGTAAAGTGATGTCCCCAAAGTCACAAGTAGTACCAGTGGGAATTGAACCCTGATCTCTTGGGTATGAGGCTACTAGGCTACTCCTCCACTCCCATATGACTCATAAATATAGACATCCATAGGAGCATGGTACAAGAGGCTTGAGGAGGCTAAGCCTTCCCAAATCCCAAGATGGCAAAGAGGAGCAGGAGCTGGAGTATGCAGTACAGATAGTACAGGCTAAGAACAGGGCAGGCGCTGTACTATGGCATTTTGAACCACTGTAGCATACCCAAGGAGCAGGTCATGCTCCTTGGGGCAATTCCTGGAGCCTTCCCTGCGTGCTTGGCTATGCACACTTTTAGACTGTTTTCTGAGTCTGGAATCATCCTGGTTGGATCTGTAATTCGCCCTCTTACTCAACTGTTTGGAACATTTGATGCCCTCAATCTATCCTATTCCTTTTCTTTTGGGTTAGGTATTTTTCTAACATTCTCCTGTCTCCTGCCCACGGGTAAGGAATCTTTCTACTACACTCCTCCTCCTCCTGAACCTGCTGCAAATGCTTCCTCTATTTCCTTAGTTCAAAACCAGTTTAATTCAAGGCATTATGTTGGACCACAGTGCTCTTGACATACTGTGCCTGAAACATGGTAAAAGGATGGTGATGAACCCCTTTTGGACCAGTATCTACCAACTGGCTA
The DNA here is from genome assembly GCA_033557465.1 of Ichthyophis bannanicus. Classification (NCBI taxonomy): domain Eukaryota; kingdom Metazoa; phylum Chordata; class Amphibia; order Gymnophiona; family Ichthyophiidae; genus Ichthyophis; species Ichthyophis bannanicus. The sequence goes on from CM066033.1 coordinate 837,161,161, forward strand.
CTCAGCCTGCTCAGTTCCATAAGCATCTAGAGCTGAGGGAGGAGTAGCATATGTCTACTCAGACTCCCTGACCCTCTCAGCTATCCAGAATCGCTAAAATTAAGGCAACCTCTCTGTTTTACCTATTGTTGCCCTACTGCCCCCTGTCTAATGGTCAAACTGTCTTGGATCTGTTTTATCACTATATCTCAGAGGTTACTGTATCATATTCCAACCTGCTTCTTCTCAGGGATTTTAATATCAACCCTGACAACCTAGAAAGACTGTATGTGAGATATTTTGCTTCCTATCTGACCAGGGCTCACGCAACATTCAGTCAGGCCCATGCACTAAGCTAGCCATCTACTGGACCTCCTCACAGACCAGGGCTCCATTGTCTACCCTGGGGATATTGAAATTATAACTCTTCCTCTTCTCTGGACTGACCACTATCTTACTAAGTCCAGGATTCCCTATTCTGAACCCTATCTCCTGTGACAGATAGCAACGTCTCCAAGTTTTATAGTAAGAAACTTGCATGTACTGATCCCTCTTCTCTTCTTTTCTTCCCCTTCATGACCTTTTTCAAGCAGACTATGCTACCTTACCACTCTCGGATCAGGCTCAGACCTGTAACACTGTCCTCAGTTCCACCTTGGAATCAACTGCCCTACTAAGATCATATTCCTGCCAGGCCCATAATTGCCACACTCGACACAATGACAAGCTCTGACTTCTCAAGTGATAGCTCAGAAGTGCCGAGGAAGCAGACAACATGAGGAAAGATCTATAAACAATGGAAGAATGGTTTAATGCTTAGCAGTTATGATTTAATGCGAAGTAATACAGAGTCATGCATTTGGTATGCAGAAATCCAAAGGGATTGTATGCAATAGCAGGAGAAAGGTTGGTGTGCACAGACCAGGAGAGGGACCTTGGAGTGCTAGTACCCGAGGATCTCAAGGTGACGAAACAATGCGACAAAGGCAGTAGCAAAAGCCAGAAGGATGCTGAGCTGCATAGAGAGAGGAATAACCAGCAGAAAGGAGGTGGTGTTAATGCCCCTGTACAAGTCACTGGTGAGGCCTCGCAGAGTATTGTGTTCCGTTTTGGAGACCATATCTCAGAAAGGACATAAAAAGACTTGAAACGGTTTAAAGGAAGACGAGTGAAATGATTCGGAGCCTGCGCCAGAAGACATATGACAAGAGATGAAGACCTAAATATGTATACCCTAGAGGAGAGGAGGGGCAGGGGAAATATGATGCAGACTTAAATTCTTAAAGGGTATCAATAACACTTTTCACAAACCTTTTTCAAAGACGGGACAGCTGTAAAACTAGAGAACATACAATGAAGCTGCAAGGTGGTAAACTTAAAAGCAACATCAGGAAATATTTTTCCACTGAAAGGGTGGTGGGTGCTTGGAATGCTCTCCCAATGAAGGTGGTGGGGGCAAATACAGAGACGGAATTCAAAATGCCATGGGACAGAGACAGTGGATCCCTTTATAGCAAGATGATGAACTCAAAGCAAACTTAAATATCTTTTAATTGAATGGGGCTGACCTGCACGAAGCAGCACTTACAACCACTCTAACTTTACTGGGCAGACTATATGGACCATACTGGTCTTTATCTGCCACCATATACTGTGTTACTATATGTATGTATGTTACTTTGGAAGACATCCAAGATTCCCTGCTATCTTGTAACTTATTTTTATTTATTTATTTAGTAGTGCTTATATACTGCATTTCACAGGGTCAAAGCAGTGTATATTCAGGTACAGTATATATATTTCCCTTGTCGCAAAGGGCTCACAATTTATGTTTGTGCCTAAGGCAACGGAGGGTTATATGGCTTGCCCAAGGCTACATGCAGCACCTATGAGACTAGAAACCCCAGTCCCTCCGACCTAAGATTGCTGTCCTCCAACAGGATTCAAACCCCTGGCCGTCCGGCCTGAGGCAACTTGCCCCAATCATTGGGCCACTCCACCCATCAGAGAATTCTATTCCTTATATCACCTAAAGCTCTCCCAAGCAAAAGGGTTTATACAAAATTAATCCATAATTCAGCGAATTGCCCTAAAAAATGTTCTTGTGCTTGCAAATCTTCCTTGTACAAAACACAGCCCTGCTTCCCACATCTTAGGCCCCTCTGCCAATCACCTGGCTAACTATTTCAGCTTGAAAATACCCTTCCTCAAAGCTTTCTAAGAGATATATTGAATGATATAACAGTTCAGCACGCCTGAGCTGCCTTCAGAATCTGGTAATTCGATCTTTATTTCACTATCACAGCACTAGGGTCTTTTTTCAAACAGGCCACCGTTTTCTCCTTAGCCAAAGTGATTTCTTCCAAGAAAAACAATTGTTGCCCTAGATCCTACTCCATCAGCCTGGTGGGGCAGTTGGAAAAGTGAACAAGCTACTGGCTCTTTTGAACATCAACAATAACCTCTCTTCTGGACTAGCCCCAAACCCCTGGAACAGTGATGAAATGACCACAAACAACCCAAAACACTGCAATCAGAGTACGTTCATCTGCACGGAAATTCGACCATGTAACTCTATTATTTATACAGAATCACTGGCTCCCTGTGCTTTACAGAGTTCATTTTAAGATTTTGACACTGGTTACTAGTACCCCCACTTACAGTTGTGGTCAACATTATTGGCACCCTTGCATTTTAGGTATGTTATGTACAATATCTTGAGAAATAAAGTGTAGTTACTCACCTATAACAGATGATCTCCAGGAACAGCAGGCATTAGTCTTCACATATGGGTATCATCTGTACCGACGGAGCCTGCACGGGAATGCTCCCCAGCATCCAATAGGAAAGCTTTTGGGAGCACTCCACTGCACCTGCACATCTGCCTTCCCAACTCCTCTCTTCAGTTGAGTTTGTAGCTGAGACTAGAAGAAAAGAATACCCAACTCCTCCTAGGGAGGAGGGTGGTTGTGAAGACTGATTCTTGCTGTTCCCAGAGATCATCTGTTACAGTTGAGTAACTACACTATCTCCAGGAAGAAGCAGGAATGCAGTCTTCACATATGGGACTCACTAGCTCCCAGGCACCAGACAGAAAAGACATCTTTGAGGCTAAGGAATGGAGCCAAGAAGGTATGGACAAAAAGTGGCCACAGCGGACTTGAGTGCAGCAAGCAAGAGCATGGAGCAAGGAGTCAGGTGTCAAAGAAGTGGAATGGTAGGAGTTGTGATTAAGTCCTAAATAGATGCTGAAGAACAGCCTGGCCAAAGACAGCATCCTGACGGGACTCCCTGTCAAGGCAGTAGTGAGTGGCAAAGGTGTGAACAAAGGACCAGGTAGCTGCCCAGCAGATATCCTCTATAGAGACAGAATGGAGGATGGTGATTGATGTTGCCATGGCCCCCACATTGTGAGTGATAACGTGACCCTCAAGAGAGAGTCCCGCTTGAGCATAGGCAATAGAAATGCAGTCTGCAAGCCAACTGGATAGGGTGCGTTTCGACACGGGAAGACCTAAGTGGCTTGAGTCAAAGGAAATAAGTAACAGAGGATTTCCTAAAAGCCTTGGTCCTGTCCAAGTAGTAAACAAGAGCGTGCTTGCAATCCAAGGTATGCAACACTGCCTCTGTTCTCGAGGCATGCGGCCGGGGAAAGAAGACTGGTAGCATCACAGATTGGTTGAGATGAAAAGTTGAGACTATTCCAGAGACTGAATTGGGCACAGATAGCTTTTGGCATAATTGATCACCCATCCAAGACGGTCCAGAAATGACAGACTGCAGAAGTAGCCCCTCGAAAATCGTTGCTCTGATCAGCCAATCGTCTAGATAAGGAAGAACCTGAATATCTTGGTGCCGCAGGGAAGCTGCCACTACTACCATTACCTTGGAGAAAGTGCGAAGAACTGAGGCAAGACCAAAGGACAGAACATGAAACTGATGTTGACCAAGGACCGTGAAATGTAAATACTACTGATGATCTTGGCAGATTGGAACATGAAAATATGCTTCTACCAGGTCCAGGGATGCGAGAAATTCACTTGGCCAAACAAGCGAATGACTGTCCTGAGGATTTCCATCCAGAACCGCGATACCTGAAGACAGCGATGGACTCCCTTGAGGTCCAGGATAGGATGGAAGGAGCCCTCCTTCTTGAGAATGACAAAGTAAATTGAATAGTGACCAGAACCTCTTTCTTAGAGAGGAACTGGGCATACCGCATTGAGCTGAAGGAGGTGGTGGAGAATAAGGAGTACAGCTGCTGCCTTGGCTGCGGAACCGCATGGAGAGATGAGGAAGACATTTGGCATGGGTTTGGTGAAGCTGAGAGCATAACCCTGTGTTACTACCTCAAGTACCCACCGGTCCAATGTTATATGGGTCCATTCGCAGGAAAAATAACATAAGCATCCGCACATAGGAGGCACCCTGGAATTGACCCAGAAACCGTCAATGGGAAGATTTGGCAGAATCAGAAAACTTGTTAGATGAGGAAACATTGTCCCAGTTGCAATAGATGCCCCGAAAGTACTGAGGCTTAGAACCAGCCCTATTCGAAGAAGAACCAGATTTGCTAGGCTGGTAGTGACAAACGTCTCTGAAGTGGACTCTGTAAGTTGAGGACACAGACGATGATGTGGTAGGATGACAAAAACTGGATTTGGGCTTATCCTCTGGCAAATGTTGAGGCTTGACTTTCCCCAAATCCTTCACAAGTTTTTCCAAATCCTCACCAAAAAGGAGGGGGCCCTTGAAAGGAAGCTTGGCGAGATGGGACTTGGAAGCAGCATCCACATTCCAATGATGGAGCAACAGCCCGTGCAGATAAGTGCAGCAGATTATAAAAGGCATCTGCAAGAAAGGCAGTGACTGACTCTAAGGGGCTTGTTTACAAAGCCGCGGTAGTGATTCGCGATCGTTATCGGGGCCGCGGCTCCGATAACGATCGCGAACCGCTATCACGGCTTTGTAAACAAGCCCCTAAATGAGGCAAAGCTGGATCATCCAGAAGTGACTGAAGCTATCAGAGCAGAGCGAGTGTAGAGACACATTAGGAGAAACTCACTCTAAGGAGACCATCTGTTGTAGTTCCAGGGGAAAGGGAAAAGCCTTAGGTTTCCTGATACCCACAATGATGGGGTCTGCCTGAGGTTTAGAGGAATCCAAAGGCTGTTGCACTTGAGAGTTCGAGAGGTGGAGAGCCTCCGTAATTTGAGCAATGAGAGGAGGAAGCTCTTCCTTATGGAATAAATGGATATCTTGACCATCTTCTTGAGGCTCTTGGTCGTCTTCCAATGGCGAGAGCTCAACTTCTTCCTGGCTGGACTCAGAAGTGATAGAATGTTCATCACCAGTCCCTTGGAGGAGAGGTATCCTTGGCCAGATCTAGAGAAGCTCCAGCCAAACTTTGGTGGACACGCTTTCTAGATGGTGGATCAGTGGTGGTCGAAGTAACCAAAGTCTTCGAGCGCCACGTATCCTAGGCCTGATGGAATAGCTGTACAAACTGGAGATCAGAGCCATCAGCTGAAGTCTGCATAGGCTGAATAGAGAGTTGTAGAGGGGGAGCAGGCTGCTCAGGCAACAAAACCAGAGAAAGGGCATAAATCAGTGATCACTTTGGATAAACATGATCATTTTACTAAACTTATTTCTAATACCAACAACTGTCCAAAGCAGCTGTTTTCTGTTGTCTCTTGTCTGCTGAGACCCTCCCTGTCTGCGCCTCAACAACCTTCAACTCAACAATTTGCTGACTACTTTCCCACTAAGGTTCCTAAGCTGCAGCTCTCATTGCCATCGGTGCAGCCTTTTTCCATTTCTGACATTACCTCCTCTGAGGAATCTTCCTACTCTCAATTGCATCATTGATCCAATTTCAATCCATTACTCAAACCACCATTAAGAAACTCATTATTAGTTCATCCAAAACCACTTGCTCCCTGGATCATATCCCTTTCTACATGGATCACCGAGCCCTCTCTCTCTCTTCTTCCTTTTGTATGTTCACAGGTGTTTTTCCAGATCATTGGAAAACCACAAGTGTTCGTCCTCTGCTTAAAAATACCAATCTTGACTCCTTGCTTTTTGGGAAACCGCTTCGTACTTGTGACCTGGATTGGCCACTGTTGGAAACAAGATACTGGGCTTGATGGACCTTGGTCTGACCCAGTATGGCATCTCTTATGTTCTTATATTCTAACATCTCAGACCAGTTTCAAATCTCCTGGTCATTTCCAAAATTTTAGGGAAAGCAGTGTTTCAACAGATGCTGTTTTATTTTGAAAAAAAAACCAATTACTTACACCTCGGGCAATCTGGTTTTAAGGAAGGACACAGTACAGAGACCATCATTCTCTCTGTCTTGAATGATGTCCATTATTCTTTAGATAAAAGGTAATGCTTCCTTTGCAGTCTCACTCGATCTTTCTTGTGCATTTGATTTGGTGAATCATTCCCTACTTCTCTCTCGGTTATCCTCAACTAGGATCTAGGGTACAGTTTTACTCTGGTTTCACTCTTTCTCACCGATTTTTCTTCAGGGCATCCCAGGGCTCCACTTCCACTCCACATCCTCTCACCTGTGGTGTCACATAGGGATCTGTACTTGCACCTCTTCTTTTCAATATTTTCTCAGGCCCCCTTGCTACTATCATTCAGTAGCAGGATGTCACCACATATTATGCGGATGACATCCTACTGCTGTTTCACACAGGTGGCCCTGGACTTGACTATTCTTAATAACTGTCTGTCTCTTGTGGCGACCTGGCTTCATGATAACTTTCTGAAGCTGAATCTAAGCAAAACATCTGCTGTTTGGTTGACTGGATCTACTTCATTGCCATCTATTTCTCTTGTACTTGGCGAATGTCTCATATCTTTCTTCTTCCATACGCTATCTTGAAGTAGTCTTAGATACTGCTCTTTCTTTTCAGGATCACATTAGCATGGTGGTGAAACAGACTTTACACCAGGGGTCTCAAACTCCAGTCCTGGAGGACCGCAAACCAGTCAGGTTTTCAGGGTATCCCTAATGAATATGCATGAGATATATTTGCATGCACTGCCCCCATTGTATGCAAATATATCTCATGCATATTCATTAGGGATACCCTGAAAACCTGACTGGTTTGCGGCCCTCCAGGACTGGAGTTTGAGACCCCTGCTTTACACCATGCATCAGATTCATTCAATTCATTCTTTTCTTTCAGACTCTTCTTTACACACACTTCTCATGTTAGTCATCTCAAAAATCGATTATTATAATGTCGTATATGCCGACCTACCCCAATTTCAGCTTAAATGGTTGCGGTCTATCCAAAACGCTGCTATTCGTCTTCTTCACCACGCCTCCAAGTTTGATCATGTTTCTCTGCTCTTTATCAGATCACACTGGCTGCCCATTTACTATCATATTCAATTTAAAATCCTAACACTGACTCGCAAGATCCTCCTATTCTGGTTTACCAATTTACCTTTCTTCTTTGCTCATTTTGCATGCTCCCCCCCCCCCCCCGGCTTCTCCGTTCAGTCTATGGCTTCCGTCTGTATCTACCGTCATCTTCACAAACCCATTATGAGCACACCAGACATTCAGCTTTTTACTTTCTCAGCCCCTATTTATGGAACTCTCTGCCAACTAATATATGCTTAGAAAATGGAAATTACACTAACCTGGTAATTGTAGTTCCTGTAGGATCCAGTTTAGTCCTCCACAATCGGGTACTGCCCCTCTCACTGCAGCCTGTAGACTGGACCAATCAAATCTTCTGTAGTACATATCCAGCAGGAGCTCCCAGAAGCCCCCAGTGTACTAGTAACAAAGCATACTGAACGAAGCAACACATCAGATTATTATCAGATTAACAATAAACCTTGTACTTCCCCCCCTGGAATAACCAACTCCCTCCCCAAACGAGGAAGTCAGAACACTGCACGGCGCCGGAATCGACGCCCCTAAATTGACACAGAGCTCCCCCCAGGTACTAAGGAGCTTACGGAACCCCAAAAGAAAGGGAAGAGCCATAGCTATAAGCACGACTGCCGCTAAGGTCCGAACGGGACGCAAAACTATCTTAGAATCTCCCGCTCGGGATAGCGCGCCGCAAGATCATGCAGATATTCGGGAGGGAAGGAGGACTAAACTGGATCCTACAGGAACTACAATTACCAGGTTAGTGTAATTTCCATTTCCTGTGCGGATATCCAGTTTAGTCCTCCACAATCGGGATGTAACAGAGCAGTTAAGACCGGGCGGGACCTTGTAGGCCGGCGCGCAAAACCGCCGAACCAAAACAGGAATCCCGAGCCGCTGACACATCACGAGACTGGACACACTGGGGGGCTTCTGGGAGCTCCTGCTGGATATGTACTACAGAAGATTTGATTGGTCCAGTCTACAGGCTGCAGTGAGAGGGGCAGTACCCGATTGTGGAGGACTAAACTGGATATCCGCACAGGAACTTCTTTTTCACGGTTCAAGACCTTGCTAAAGACTCATCTTTTTCAATCATTGCCACCTGATCACTCTTTGTCCTGACCAATTAATTTTTCCCTGGAGCTGCAATGTCCCTATACCTCTCCTTCCCTTTCTCTGCCCACCCTTCCTCACTCACTTATTATCCTATTTTTAACTGACATTCTTTTCAGTTTTAACTGGTTTTATATGTAAACTGCTTTGATGTTCAAAAAGCAGTATATCACGTTTTTAATAAACATAAACATTGAGATCTAGCATCACCGTGAGGTAACCCAGAGGGAGCTAATGCATAAGTAAAGGGCGGTATATCAAATGCCTAAACCATAAAGAGATCTGGAAGGGCTACTTGAAACAGGATCTGTAAATGCAGAAGGATCCCTTTGATCAGAACCACAGGAGGAACACAAACTACCTGTCAAAGTGTTACATTTCTTCCCACAGCCCAAGCAGCGCTATAGGGAAGAAAGAAATTTTACAACAGGATAAAAGAAAAAGACACAGGAAGAGCCGGGGAGCCAAAGATCAAGAGACACTGAAGAAACAATGGTAGCCGCGGCACAAAAATATGATGGGAAACAGCAAAACAAAGCCGGGAAGCAGCCGCCAAATGACTGCCTGAAGAAAAGCAGGAAAAAGGCAACTGCAGAAAATGGAGCACACCAAAAAAAGAAGGGAGGTGCACGTGGTCAGAAGAACAAGATACCACCAAAAAACAGATCAGGACGCTACTTTTTAAAAGAGAACTGTGAAAGAAATAAAACAATCACTGCTCTCAAAGAGGAAAAAACAGATAAAGAAGGAAGGGTCCGGAGAAGAAAAAAACTGCTTGACATCTTCCTCAGCAACCGGGTCCTTGAATAAGGTGTTTTATTTTTTTTTTAAAGAAACTTTAAGGAGTTAGAAAAATAACAAAAGGTGACTGCCAACTTAGCCTATAGAAGTCTTTCTTGCAGAATAGTCAGAACGGAAGGCTGCAGCTGCTCCTCATGAACAGGCGCACTTCCCTTCAGAGGTGCTCTACTGGTCCTCTTGACCAGGAGCAGCTCTGGAAAGTGAAGAAAGGAAAACTGTTGGCAAAGAAGGGGCATCACAGTGTGCACAACTGCCAAAGATAGCTACACCGACACCAAATCTCCTCTCAGAGAATGCCAGGAGCTAGGAGAAGTCCACTATCTATTGAGACAGAGAAATACAGAAGCTCCCCTTGGGGGATGGGTTTTTATACCAAGGGTGCTGTCACAAAGCTTCAGGAATTTCTCTTTGTCTCACCATCTGCTGGCAGGGGGGCACAACCAACTAGTCTGGACTGGTCTAGCAGGATGTATTTGGAATGTTTTACATCTATATGTACACCTTGCAGCGCTATACAAATGATTAGTAGCAAAAGGTTCTGTACAGTTTTGAAAACACACTTATTTTCTCTAGTTTTTCAGGACCAATGATTGATCTGGCCCTGAAACATATTGATTACTCCCCCTGGCTCCCCACCTGATTTTGTTACTTTATCTTTCACGCTAAACCTTTGATTGGAGTTTTACTACTTTTCTGCATTTTATTATTTTAATATTGTTAACAGCTTTGCTTGTTTCCCTGAAAGGCAATATATTAAGAGTTTTAACAAACACAAACATAAGGCACGAACATACAGGAAGCTCTACTTGCGGCAGCTGCTAAACCCCCTCCTGCCTCTGACTAGTCTTGACCAGTGAAATGAGTCAATCAGAAGCTAAATGCTTCCTCCAGCTTGGACAGTGGCAAGGGTGAGACAGCAGAGAGAGGAGAAAGGACAGATCGTGTGTTAATATAGGGATGGAGGATAAGACAAAAGTGCAAGAGTGTTGTGTGGAGGGGGGCAGTAAGAGAAGACGGTTACAGCATCAGCAAGGGTGGGTGCACATACAAGAGAAAGCAAGAATCTGTGCATGTTTAAGGGGGAAGATCAAGAATGTTTCTGGGGGGCAAAGATTGGTAAGAGGACAGAGAGAAAGAGAATCTCTGTATGTGACAGAGAGCACAAAAGTGTGGGAGGGTCAGAAAAAGCCTGTCTCTCTTCTTTTTTTTGAGGGGGGGGGAGGGAAAGGCCATGAGAGAAGAGAGATAAAAAGCACATAAGTCTGGAGGCACAGTGAAAGGAGCAAGATATTGTGAGTATGTATGGGTGAGTGAGGGAGGAAATCCAAGAATCTGAGTAGGTGTGGGGAGGAAGGAAAGAGAGCAAGAGATTGCTTTTTTTGGAGGGGGACAGTGAGATATGAGGACCAGGGACTATGTGTATGTGAAAAGAGAGATTTTTTTTTGGGGGGGGGGTGGAATAGATTAGGGCATATATATGAAAACAAAAGAAGGAAGAACAATAATGCTGGGGTGAGTGAGTGAGGAGAGTAAGGATGGCAAAAGAAGGGCAAACAAAAGGAGTGTGTAGTAGTGAGAATGGAGAGAAGGGTAAGTAAGGGGGAGGAAACACATGTGAGAAGAGAAGAAGCAAGATGGGGAGAAGGACAGCAAAGACAGGAGAGGAAGGGGTGATGGGGGAAGATAGGACCAGGGATGGAAGGAAACGGGAGGAGATGATCCTAGACTGGTGAGAGGAAGGAATTCAGGGTGATAAAGCAGGAGAAAGAGAAAGAGCAACAGTGAAAGAGCAGATAAGAATAGGAAGAGGAGACTAGAAAAAAAAGCAAAGGGTGACAGAAGAGGAACAGAAAGTATTAAAATATTTGCTGCTGAAGAAAAGAGAAAGAATGAAGAGATACAACAAATAGAGAAGAAAAAGGAAGACACCTAGAAAACTGGAATAGAGACAAGGGCAGAGAATGAGGAAAGGTGACATTTTACTTATCAGATAATGTATTTTCTTTGAGTCCTGCTAGGCCAGTCCAGACAAGTGGGCTGTGTCCCCCCACAATCAGAGGTGGAGATACAGAAAAAAATCTAAAGGTTTCTTAGGACCTCATCCTGCAACCACATCTGAAGCAGCTAGGGACATACTACCCCAGTATTTGTACCCAAGCCATGGTCAAAACCTCTGACCACACACAGCCTCAATGAGGGTAACTGACCAACAGTCCAAGGAACATAACTACAGTATATACAGAATACCCTTTGGAAGAAGGTCTGCCAAGAGGAATATAGCCCGCAGGGCTAAACTGCAGAAAACAGCAGGATTATAACACACCATAGGGGCAGGTCCTCGACTGGCCTAGCAGAACTCAAGGACACAATCTGGTAAGTAAAATGTCACCTTCCATATCATCCTGCTAGGTTACTCTAGACAAGTAGAACATACCAAAGCTACACCTCCTTTGGGCAGGAAGAAGACACAGCAGACTTCAAGATTTCTGCACCGAAAGTCAGGTCTGCCTGAGAGTGGACATCCAAATGTTAAAGCTTGCCAAAAATGGAAAGTGATGATCATGCTGCCACCCAACAAATGTCTATGGGAGTGACTGAGCTATGCTTTGCCAAGGAGGAAGCCTGAGCCTATGTGGAATGCACATGCAAACTCTCTAAGATCAGCCGGTTCCATAACAGATAAGCTGAGGCAATTGGCTCATTTATCCAAAGGCCCAAGGTAGATATTGTGGCCGCTTCACCATTAGACAGGCCTGCCAAAAGGATAAAAAGTCTGTCCGATTTTCAGAAGGAGTTAATGACCTTCAGGTATCCTCCTAATATCCACCAGGCAAAGGTACTTATCCTCCCCCTCACAATATTTCTTTAGGAATGAAGGCAAAAAGACCACTCTGAGTGACATGAAGAGATTACACCACTTTGGGCAAGGATAGGGATCTCAGCATGACAAGGCCTGCAACTCCAAGATATGTCTCATCAAGCAGACCTTGACTAAAAAGCCAGCCTTGAGGGACAAATCCTCGCGTGTAGCTCTCCTCAAGGGCTCAAACGTCTCAGATAGCAAGGCTCAAAGCACCAAACTGAGATCCAAGAAGGAACAGTTGATCACAGGGGAGGATGCAAGTGTTTACCTCCCCGCAGAAAATCGGCCACATCCAGGTGTGAGGCTACTGAGCACCCCACTTCTGGCCCTCTGAAACAAGCCAGAGCTATCACCTGAATCTTCAGAAAACTAAGAGGCCCTTGTCAAATCCATCCTGGAGGAAGGAGAGCAGAGCCAACAAGTCTGTAGCACTCAGGCTGACTCGATGCTCATGACATCAGTGCTCAAAAAGACACCAAACGTGCATATAGACAAGACAAGTGGAGACTATCTTTGCTTTCTGAAGCATGGAAAGTGCAGCAGAACAGCCCTTATGCACTAAGCATTGCCTCTCAAGAGCTAAGCCATAATAAGAAGAGAGCCTAATCGTGTAATAGAACTGACCCCCTTCCTCAACAGCGCCCAAGTTGATGGGGTTACCCTACTGGAGGCATATCAAATCCGCAAACCACAGCCTTCTTTACCAGTTGGCACCACCAGAACTACTGGACCCCGAAAGTGCTCTACACAATGAAGCACTCGCCCTATGAGAGACCACGGAGCAAACATATAGCAGAACCTGCCTTGGCCAAGATTGGACTAGGGCATCCACGCTCTCAGAGCATGCCTTTTTGTGGCAGCTGAAGAACCACTTTACCTTAGCATTGGCCCGAGTCACCATCAGATCTATCTTAGTTCAGGATCCTCCAGAACGCCATTTAACTCAATTCCCATTCTTCAGGATAAGGGTGTGCCAATTGAGATAGTCCACTTCCATGTTGTCTATACCCGCAATATGCTGAGCCAAGAGAGTCAGGCAATTTTGCTCTCCTCAGGAGAAGAGGAAGGTCATTTTCCGAACAATCCCGGAACTCTTCGTGCCCCCTTGCCTGTTGACATTTATTTATTTATATTTATTTATTTAACAGCTCTTATATACCGCACTATTTTATCAGCGCGGTTTACAAATAACAAAGAATACTCAGATCAGCGGAGACTGATTGGGTTTACATTAAAACAGGTAATAGAACTTGGCTACCATCATGTATTGTCCAAGAAGATTCAAACTGCCATTTCCCAGACTAAGCTCATGGCTTTCGCCTCCAACCAGTTGATGAACCAAGCTGCCTCTTGCTAGTTCCAGCAACTCTGGGCTGTCTTCCCCTTGCAATGGGTTCTCCAGCTGAATAGGCTAGCATCCAGTGTCAGAAGCACTGGTGATTATCCAGAGGAAGGCCCTTTAGCAGATAACTGGGCTGCTCCCACCATCGCAGACTGGATGCCACCAATAGGAGAAGGAGAAGCCTGATCTCAAAGTCCTGTGAAAAAGGAGACCAAGGGATAGCAAGCACATTTGCAGTGGTTTCATGTGTGCGTGCGCCTTGTGGACCATCTCAATCGTCACCGTCATCAATCCTAGGAGCTGAAAGTAGTACCATACCTTGGCTGATGCCTTTTCAAATGCAGCAGGCTCCCAAGAAAGCAGCTTCCCCGCTCTCTTTTTCAGGCAAGGAGACCCTTCCTGATCCGGTGTCGAACCATGCCCTAAGATAGCATAGTTACTCACCTGTAACAGGTGATCTCCGGGAACAGCAGGAATTTAGTCCTCATATATGGGTATCGTCGGTACCGACGGAGCCTGCGCGGGAACGCTCCCCAGCGTCCAATCAGAAAGCTTTTGGGAGCATCCCACAGTGCCTGCGTGCTGCCTTCCCGCCTTTCCCAACTGCCTCTCTCCAGTTGAGTTTTAAAGCTGAGACAAAGAGAGAGGGAAAGGAAAGAGATAGATAGAGAGATACAACTCCTAGGGGAGGTGGGTGGGTTGTGAGAACTAAATTCCTGCTGTTCCCGGAGATCACCTGTTACAGGTGAGTAACTATGCTATCTCCAGGAACAAGCAGGAATGTAGTCATCACATATGGGGACTCCCTAGCTTTAGGTGCCAGGGAGAGACCCCAGAAGTTGTGTGTCCCTGAACAGGGCTCCACTTCCTCCCATGGATCTCTGGCATCCTACCAGGGATGGTGGCTAGGAGTTGATTAGGTATGGAACAAGTGTTGGAGAAAAGCCTGACCAAACAAGGCATCCTGGCGGGAGTTCTTGTCCAAGCAGTAATGGGCTGTAAAGGTATGAACCGAGGCCCAAGTGGCTGCTCGACAGATGTCATCGATAGACACAGAGTGCAGATGAGCCATTGAGGCTGCCATGGCTCTCACATTGTGAGCTGTGACATGGCCCTCCAGAGAAAGGTTCTTACTCTGATAGGCGAAGGAAATACACTGAGCAATCCAGTTACACAGTGTTCTCTTGGAGACTGGAAGTCCCAAATGAGAAGGATCAAAAGCAACAAAGAGTTGAGAGGACTTTCTATGTTGCTGTGGGTTCGATTCCCACTAGCACTCCTTGTGGCCTTGGGCAAGTCACTTAACCCTCCATTGCCTCGGAAGAAAGGCCTGGCAATCTACTTCCGGTGACACTGCCAAGAAAACCCAGGAGCTTCTGGGTCGCCAGGAGGCAGGACTGACTCGAAGGCACACATTGCATTTTTTTGTGTTCTTTGTAAGTAAAAAGCTAAAGCTCTTTTACAGTCCAAGGTATGAAGATTCCTCTCTGCATTTGATGAATGAGGCCTCGGAAAAAACACCGGTAGGTAGACTGCTTGGTTCAGATGAAAAGGCGAGACCACCTTTGGCATAAAGTGTGGATGAGTCCTACGGACTACCTTGTCATGATGGAACCTTGTATAAGGTGGATCAGCTACTAGCGCTTGCAACTCACTAATGCGGCGTGCTGATGTGATTGCAATGAGAAAGATAACCTTCCAAGAAAGGAATTTCAAGGAGGTAGTAGCTAAAGGTTTGAAAGGTGGCTTCATGAGCTGCCCAAGAACCAGGTTTAAGTCCCATGCCACCAGTGGTGGCCTAATGGGAGGCTTAGTTAGAAGAAGGACTCTCATAAATCTTGCTATAAGAGGATGAGAGGAAATAGGCTGTCCATTTAGAGGCTTAAGGGAAGCTGCAATAGCACTCAAATGGACTCTTATTGAATTAGTCTTAAGACCTGCATTGGATAAATGAAGGAGATACTCCAGCAATGATTCCAGAGGTATTGCAAAGGGGTTAAGAGCCTTTTGCGAACACCATATGGTAAACCTTTTCCACTTGAAAGCATAAGAGCGTCTTGTGGAAGGTTTCCTGGAAGCAAGAAGAATATCTTTCACTGGCTGAGGGATATTAAGATCATAGAGACCTAGGCCTTCAGCAACCAAGCCCTGAGATGCAGAGACTGGGGATTGGGATGCCAAACAGTCCATCCTCCTGGAACAGGAGATCTGGAGCAGACCCTAACTCCAGGGAGGGAGCTTGAGAGAGATGTAGAAGCAGAGGGTACCACACTTGCCGTGGCCAATGTGGAGCTATGAGAATCATATGAACAGGGTTTTGGGAATTAGGGGAATGGGTGGAAAGGCATACAGGAAGTCTTGACCCCAGTAAAGGAGGAAAGCATCCCTGGCCTGAGCCTTCTGAGCCGGAATTCTGGAACAGAACCGGGGAAGTTTGGCATTCCACAGACTTGCAAAGAGGTCTATGTCCGGGGTTCCCCAAAGTTGAAATATCCTGGTCACCTGGTCTGCATGCAGAGACCACTCGTGTGGAAGCAGAACTCGACTGAGTCTGTCTGCCCAAGAGTTTTGTATGCCTGGAAGATACACTGCCAGAAGATGAATCTGATGCTCTCTGGCGAGGGCCCATAGTCGCAAAGCTTCGTTGCAAAGCGACAGAGAGCCTGTTCCCCCCTGCTTGTTCACATAGAACATAGCTACTTGATTGTCCATATGAATGAGCACTGTCTTGCAGCTGAGCAGGGTGTGGAACACTCGCAGAGCAAGAAAGATTGTTCTGAGCTCCAAGAGACTGATATGTAGATAACTCTCCTGTGGAGACCAGGTGCCCTGGGTGGAGAGGTCTTGCAGATGAGCTCCCCAACCCATTGGAGAAGCATCTGTTCTGAGAGTTGCTTGGGGTAGGGGTTGCTGAAAAGGGGACCCCAGCAACAGGTTTTGAGTGGACTTCCACCACTGGAGGGACAAAATGAGGCGACTTGTGTTTGCTATTTTGTCTGACAGGCATCCTGATGCCTGGGTCCATTGGGTGGATAAAGTCCACTGAGCTGCCCTCATGTAGAGGCGAGCATAGGGAACCACATGCACGGTGGATGCCATGTGGCCTAGTAGTTTTAACATTTCTCGAGCAGTTAGATGAGGCTTTAGCACTGCTTGAGAAGCTAACTGCACCAAGCGAAGGCAACGGGCCTGGGGAAGATAGGCCCTTGCCTTTGTGGTATCCAGGGAAGCTCCTATGAACTCTAAAGACTGAGTGGGAGTCGGACTGGATTTTGGGATGTTTATTACCAGCCCTAAATACTGAAGGATACGCATTGTGCAGGATAGAGAAGTCCTGGCCTCTGACTCTGTTGGGGCTCGAATGAGCCAATCGTCTAAGTAAGAGAAGACGAATATCCCTAGAGTGCAGAGAAATGCTGCTACAACAGCCATGCATTTCGTGAACACCCTTGGTGCTGAGGCCAGGCCAAATGGAAGCACCCTGTATTGGTAGTGCTTTCCCTGAAAAAGGAACCGAAGGAACCTTCTGTGAGTTGGATGGATGAGAACATGGGTGTACACATCCTTGAGATCTAGAGAACAAAGCCAATCCTGACTCTGAAGGTATGGCAGCAGAGATCTGAGAGAAATCATTTTGAATTTCTCCTTGACAAGGAATTTGTTCAATTCTCTGAGGTCTAAGATAGGTCTGTAACCCCCTGTTTTCTTTGGAATAAGAAAATAAGGGGAATAGAACCCTGTACCCTGTTGATGAGGGGGTACTTCTTCTAGTGCCCCTTGGGCTAGAAGGATAGCAACCTCCTGACCTAACAGGTTGATGAGAGAGGTCGGAGAATTGAACTGCCTTACTATTGTGTGAGGGGGCGTGCTTGAAAAATGAAGCTTGTACCCCTCCTTTATGATGGAGAGTGTCCAATGCTCTGCTGTTATTTGCCCCCATCTGGGGGCAAAATGACATAACCTTCCTGGAATGGTGGAAGGTTCTGGTCCCGCCAGAACCAGGAATGCTAAGTTCTCTAGATGAGCGTCAAAGGCCCTGTGGAGGCTGAGCCTGCTGGGCCAGTTGAGGCCTAGCAGCCTTTACTTTCTTCTGTTTGGGTGGTTGCTGACCTTTCCTGGCAAGCTGCCCTGCAGAATGTCCCTGCTGAACATAAGCAGGATAGAATTTTTTCTTTTTAGAAAAGAATGGTTTCTTAAACAATTTTCTTCTAGCAGGATCAGCACTGGACTTGGATAATCTATCCAAGGTGGAATTTTCAGCATCCATTTCATTGGCTTTTTCCTGCCAATCTTTACCAAACAGGTTCTCACCAGTACAAGGGATATTTCCCAATTTGTCTTGTACCCAGAGCTCTAAATCAGATGCCTGGAGCCAAGCAATTCTACGTGCACCTATGGCCATAGCCGAGGCTCTGCTTATGCACTCAAAGTAGTCAAAGGCTGCACGGTTTGAAAATTTTGAAACATCTTGGGCATGTTTGACCAAAGTGAGAAAAGCCTGTTTTTTATCCTCAGGAAGAAAAGGACTTAAAGCCTCTAAATCATCTGTGACCTCCTTCAGGAACATTCCCATATAGAGACTATAGGAACTGATCCTGGCAGAAAGCATGGAAGCTTGGATCAACCGATGTCCAAAAGCATCCAGAGTTCTGCACTCACGTCCTGGAGGATTACAGGCATGTCTTTTTGCACTTCTGATCCTTCTCATAGCTGACTCCACTACAATAGAATGGTGAGGAAGCTGAGTCTTATGGAATCCAGGACAAGGAGGGACTCGATACATAGTATCGAGTCTACAAGAATGAGGAGAGGTGGTGAGAGGTGTTTCCCACATCCTTAACATGAGATCATATAGAATCTCATGAATGGGCAAGGTAGCTGCCTCCTTAGGAGTTTTAGGATATTTTAGAATTTCCAACTCCTTGGCCCTTGGCTCTGTTTCAGGGGCCACAGTAATGGACAGGCCCCGAGCCACCTCCCTGATAAAATCTTGGAAGGAAATATCCTCTGGAGGAGACATCCTGCGTTTAGGGGAGGAGGGCTCCTCTGGGAGAAGCATTGCTGCATCGACAGAACCGTCAGAATCCTCAGATTCTTCTGAGGACTCGAAGTATCATCTGTCTGGATGCTCTTGAAGAGCCCGATACACGTACCGACCAAAGTCGGTACCGGGAGTAACCGGTACCGGGGTATCGGTACCGTAGATCATCGGATGACTGGGTACCGGCAAAGCAGACACCGATGATGATGCTATTGGTACCGGTACCGATACCGAGGCCGGTGTCGGTACCGGTATAATTGTCTGTCGCGGTTCCGAGGGCTTCGATGCCGCAAGGAAAGCCGCCAGACTACATTCCATAGCCAGAACTCTCTGGTCTATCGATGCTGCCAATGCCTGGATGTCGGTACCGGAGGAGACTGCCGGTACCCCAGAGTATGGCACCAGTAGTTCTGCCGAGGTCGAGGCCTCGAGAACATCCTGGAACCCCGATAATGCTTTGGAAGCCGAAGCCTCCCGCCGGGGTAATTTTGCCGGTGCAGAATCCTCGAGGGCAACGCCAGAGGCATCTCGTTGCTTAGAAAGAGATCTACCCTTCGAGGACCGGCTGGATTTATGTTTAGTTACCTGAGATCCACGGGAGGAAGAAGCAGCCCTGGAAGACGTCGATGCCACCGAAGATGCATCAGAGGGAAACAGGGTACTGAGCTTAGCAGCTCGGTTCTGCCGACCTCTTTTAGACATCATGGCACAGGACATACAATCCATGATGGAGTGGTCAGGACCTAAACATTTTAGACACCATTCATGGGTGTCGGTGAAGGAGATGGTACCGCCACACTTGGTACACTTTTTGAAACCTGAGGCAGGTTTCTCCATGGTAAGGAAACATTTTTGGGCCTAAGGCCCAAAAAGGCGCGTGCACCTGAAGAAAAAGAAAAAAGAGAAAGAGTAGTTACTCACCTGTAACAGGTGTTCTCCAGGAGCAGCAGGAATCAGTCCTCACATATGGGTGTCATCGGCGCCGATGAAGCCCCAGCGGAGCATTTCCCCAGCTTTCCATGAAAGCCTTTGGGAATGCTGGCTCGCATGCGCGGTTCCCTTCCCGCCTAAAGGTGCCATCTTACCTCAGTCAAATGACATAGCTAAGAAGAGCACACAAAAATGTAAAAACACAAACTATATACAACTGTAACTCCAAGGGGAGGAGGGAGGGTTGTGAGGACTGATTCCTGCTGCTCCTGGAGAACACCTGTTACAGGTGAGTAACTACTCTTTCTCCAGGACCAAGCAGGAAGTCAGTCCTCACATATGGGTGACTCCCTAGCTCTGGGCTACCGAGGAACCCAGGCTGAACAAGAGAACTCCCTCTAGTCCCAGCAGCAAAGAAAGGCTTTTCAAGGACACAACCTCCACCGGTAGCCCAACAGAAGGCAGGAGGGCAGGAGTTGCCTAAACCTCAAAGAGATCCCGGAGTACTGCTTGGCCAAAAGCACTGTCCCTAAGGGACTCCCTTTCCAGACAGTAATGGGCTGCAAAAGTCTGACTTGAAGACCAAGTTGCAGCCCTGCAGATGTCTACCAAGGGCACAGAGCGGAGATGAGCCACTGAGGCAGCCATTGCCCTGACACGATGGGCCGTGACCCTACCCTGCAAAGGAAGGTCAGCCGCCTTGTAAGCCCAGGTGATACAGTCAGCCACCCAGATAGACAAGGTACGCTTGGACACAGCTAACCCCAACTTATTGGGGTCAAAGGATACAAAGACCTGAGTAGCCCTTCTATGCCCCTGCGTACGGTCAAGGTAGAAGGATAAGGCCCTCCTACAGTCCAGGGTATGCAGAACTGCTTCAGCCTGGCTTGCATGAGGCCTAGGGAAGAATGTTGGAAGAACCACCTCCTAATTGAAGTGGAAAGAGGAGACAACCTTAGGGAGGAACTTGGGATGAGTCCTGAGGACTACCCTGTTCCTATAAATCCTGGTGTAAGGCTTATCACAGACCAGGGCCTGAAGCTCACTCACTCGCCTAGCCGAGGTAAGGGCTATCAGGAAGAGTGTCTTCCAGGAGAGGAAGCGCAGTGGACAAGTAGCCATCGGCTCAAAGGGTGGGCTAGTCAGTTGCTGCAAGACCACATTCAGCTCCCACTCAGGAGCAGGAGGACGGATGGGGGGCTTGAGCAAAAGCAAGCCCCTGAGAAAGCGAGACACCAAAGGGTGACCTGACAAAGAATGTCCCTCCACCAGTGAGTGGTTATCTGCTAAAGCTGAGAGGTGGACCCGAACAGAATTGGACTTAAGTCCCTGATTTGATAAGTGCAGTAAGTACTGAAGCACTACTGGCACAGTACAGGAGAAAGGATCCTCTGTACGTAGCTGACACCACACAGAAAACCTCTTCCATTTGAGAGCATAGGCTTTCCTAGTGGACTGTTTTCTAGAGGCTAGGACAACCTCCTCAACTGCCTGAGGCAGGCCCCAGGGAGCCAAGACTACCCTTGCAGCCTCCAGGCCATCAAATTGAGAGTCTTGAGATTGGGGTGCAGTAAGGAACCCTGCTCCTGAGAGAGAAGGTCGGGTTGCAACCCCAGAGGCAGTGGAGGATCCACCGCCAGTTGAAGCAGAAGAGGAAACCAAGGCTGTCTCGGCCATCTGGGAGCTAACAGCAGGACCGAGGCCTTGTCCCGAAGAATCTTGAACAGAGTTCGGGCCACCAAGGGCGTGGGAGGAAACGCATACAGGAGGCCCTGAGACAAGGACATCAGAAAAGCATCTGGTGCGATCCTCAAAGGATGTGGTTGCCTGGAGCAGAACGTGGGTAGCTGCTTGTTTAGTGGACTGGCAAAGAGATCTATCCAAGGGAGACCCCACTTCAGGAAGATCTTCTGAACCACCAAGGGATGCAGCTGCCACTCGTGGGGCTGCAGAATCCTGCTCAACCGGTCGGCCAGGCAGATCTCCTGGCCTGGGAGGTACACGGCCTTGAGAAGCATGTGGTGCTTCAGGGCAAAGGAACAAAGGTTCTGAGTCTCTCGACAAAGGATCTGGGACCCAGTGCCGCCCTGCTTGTTCACATAATACATGGCCACCTGGTTGTCTGTTTGAATCAAGACTGAGCGGTGAGCCAGGGCTGGAGAAAAAACTCTGAGAGCCAAGCGGATAGCTCGAAGTTCCAGCAGATTGATCTGTTGGGCTGCCTCCCAGGGAGACCAGATGCCTTGGGTGCACTTGTCCAGACAATGAGCACCCCAGCCCTTCAGAGAGGCGTCGGTGGTGAGGACCACTGAGTATTCTGGCATTTGGAAGGGCATTCCTTTGAGTAGATTGGGTGGATGTAGCCACCAGCTGAGGGAGGCCAAAAGGGGTTTGGACACCTTTATCTTGTCTCGAAAGTGGTCTATGGCTTGAGACCACTGAGTCCGAAGGCACCACTGTGCAGGCCTCATATGGAGCCTGGCATTGGGAGTCACACGTACTGTCAAAGCCATGTGACCCAGAAGCCTGAGGCAGAGTCTGGCGGAGACCAGGGACTTGCTCAGAAACTGCTTTGCCATGTCCATCAGCCTTTGAGCCCTGTCTTCTGGCAAGAATGCCTTTGCCAGTTGAGAATCTAACCTTGCCCCTATGAACTCCAAGTTCTGGGATGGGAGCAAAGTGGACTTTGCGAAGTTTATGACAAAGCCCACCTTTTGAAGCAGAGCAATGGTGTTGAGGGTGGCTTGTCTGGCCTCCAGGGACGTCTGACCCTGATGAGCCAGTCGTCCAGATAGGGAAAGACAAAGATGCCTTGATTTCTTAGGTAGGCCGCAACCACTGCCAGGCACTTGGTAAAGACCCTGGGAGCGGAGGATAGGCCAAAAGGTAGTACTCTGTACTGATAATGGTTCCCTCCCACAATGAACCTGAGGTACTTTCTGTGGTCTGGATGAATGAGGATGTGAGTGTACGCATCCTTTAGATCTAAGGAGCATAGCCAATCTCCCTGCTGGAGGTAGGGCAGAAGTGTTCCAAGAGTAAGCATCTTGAACTTTTCTTTCTCTAGGAAATTGTTGAGGTTTCTGAGGTCCAGAATGGGTCGAAGGCCACCGGTTCGTTTGGGTATCAGAAAATACCTGGAGTAGAATCCGTGACCTTGCAAGTGGGGAGGCACAGGCTCCACCGCCCTGTCCACCAACAGACCATGAAGCTCTTTTAAAAGGAGGTCTGTGTGCAGGGGAGGCCTTGGAGGCTCCCCTGGAAAATATGGTGGAGGCAGTTGGTGAAAATGGAGGGCATAGCCATTGTGGACTATGTCCAGCACCCAACTGTCCTCGGTGATAAGGGGCCACTGGTGGGCAAAGAGGGCGAGGCGACCTCCTGTGCAGGGTGGGGAGAGCAGTGGAGGAGAGGCTACACTCAAGGAGTCAAAAACCCCCACCCTGCTGAGTTGGAGCAGGGGCCGGAGGCTTGGGGGTCCTCTGCCTACGGGGCCCATTACCCTGGCCCTTGGCTTGCTGACCTTGGGGGGAAGCTTGGGCAGCCTGATACTGAGGGTACTGTTTGTAGGCAGTGCCCTTCCTTGGGTAAAAGGACTTTTTACCCGAGCCCTTCTTCTTATGTGAAGGGGCAGAGGTCTTCCTCGACAGCCTTGTCCTGGTAAGGTGCTCTGTCTCGAGCTGAGCGGCCTTCTCGGTCACGGGTTTGCCAAAAAGGTTCTCACCTCGGCAGGGGACATCGACCAACTTGTCCTGAACCCATGGCTCGAGGTCCGATGACTGCAGCCACGCCTGGCGTCGAGCCGCGATGCCGGCAGCCGCTACTCGGGCCGAAGCCTCGAAGCCATCGTAGGCGGCGCGGGAAATGAACTTCGAGCATTCCCGAATCCCCGAGGACAAGGTCTGAAATCTCTGCAAGGGTTCCCCGGAGAGACCAGCAGAGAAGCCGGCCAGTTCTTTGGCCAGGTCCCGCAAGTACATGCCCATGTACAGATGGTAAGACTGGACACTGCAAGCAAGCATCGACCCCTGGAAGCACTTCCTGCTGACGCCATCGAGGTTGTGGGCCTCCCTGCCGGGGGGCACCGCAGAGTGCATCTTCTGGCTCTTCAGACGATGCATGGCCGATTCCACAACCATGGAATGGTGTGGTAGCTGTGCTTTCTGGAAACAAGGGCTTTTGCGGAGTCGATAAATGGAATCAACTCGCTTACTTAGAACCGGCGCCGAGGCCAGGGCCTCCCCCACATACGGAAGAGGAGCCGTTCCAGCATCGGAGGAATCGGGACAGTAAAGGCCTCCTTCGGAGGAGAGTCGTACTGTAGAGTATCGAGCTCCTCGGCTCGAGGATCTTCCTCGGGATCAGCAGGGATAGCCAAGGCAGTGGCCATATCCCGGACGAACTCCGAGAACCTAGTGTCCTCCGGAGGGGATCAGACTGCGGTGAGTACAACGGGACGCACCGAGTCTTAAAAGTATCGGGAGACTCCTCGTCCTCCGTCTCCCAGACGGACTCATCCGAGGAGGAGTCAGGATCCGACCCCGTGGGGCCCCGAGGCACCCGCCCCGACGCCGGGAGCACCGGCGTCAACACCCTCGGTCCCGAACGGGAGGTTGAGGGAGACCTCAACCGAGGACGACTTCGAGCCACGAGGATCTCGAGTATCGGCTCGGTCTCCGGGGTTGACTTCGATATCGACATCCCGGTGGTCGGGGCAGATGCACCAGACAGGCTGGCCATCAGTGCCCGCTGCTGCTCCATGAAGGCAGACAGTCTACACTCCAAGGCTGTCATCCTGAGACTCAGCTCGGGAGACGCAGCAGCCACCGACTCGGGCCCCGGCGGCGCCGGGCCCGACGTCGGCTCTCTGGGAGGAGAGTCCACGAGGACTACGGGGCTTACGTGTCCAGCAGACTCCAGCTCCACGCGAGGAACTTTAGCAGGCTTCTCTTGGTCCACGGGCCCGGGACGGCGGTCGGGGGTCTTAGACCTGGCCCTCGAGGGGCCAGGGACCTCTTCCGACGCCGCCCTCGCAAGCCGCTTCTTCCTCTTACATTCCCGGTCGGGGGATCCCCTGTCCGAGGAGCTTCGACGGTGCTCGGGATCGGAATCCCGAGATGTCGAGGCCTCAGATGAGGTCCGGGCCTGGTCGGAGGCAGAGTCCGAGAAAAACCTTTCCTTTTGATGCTGTCGACTCTTTAGTGCCTTGGAAGACATCTTCCCACATGGCCCACACGACTTTGGGTCGTGGTCAGGGCCGAGGCACCGAAGGCAGCAGTCGTGTGTGTCGGTGAGAGACATAATTTTCTTACACCGATCACACTTTTTGAAACCACTGGAAGCCATCGGGGAAAAAATAGCCCCAGCGAGGTCGAAAGACCGGCCTTCCAGTGAAAAATGAAAAAAGGGCGTGAACACCAGCCACGAAGGGCAAAAACCGAAAAATGAAGAAAACATGCTCGATACCGGTGTACCGAACCCAGCGGGAGGGGAACCAGCGTCGAACCGGAGAAAAAATAGCGAAAATCGCAGAAGAAAAAAAATCACTTTTATCC
Organism: Ichthyophis bannanicus; assembly: GCA_033557465.1. Lineage (NCBI taxonomy): Eukaryota > Metazoa > Chordata > Amphibia > Gymnophiona > Ichthyophiidae > Ichthyophis > Ichthyophis bannanicus. Next base: position 837,186,202 of record CM066033.1, read on the forward strand.
GGGAGAACAGGACACACGTCCAATGGGCTTCTCGGAAAAAAAGAGACTGAGGTAAGATGGCACCTTTAGGAGGGAAGGGAACCGCACATGCGTGCCAGCATTCCCAAAGGCTTTCATGGAAAGCTGGGGAAATGCTCCGCTGGGGCTTCATCGGCGCCGATTTTTATTTATTTATTTATTTATTTACATTCTCTTATATACCGCGCTATTCTGCATCAGTGCGGTTTACATTGAACAAACTGAAATTACATTGAACAGGGCATTATAACTTGGAGATAACTATTTTACAGGGAACATGGGCTATGGAGGGTTAAGTGGCTTGCCCAAGACCACAAGGAGCACCTGTGGGACTAGAAACCCCAGTCCTTCCGGGCCAAGGTTGCTGTCCTCTAGTGGGATTTGAACCCCCGACCTTCCGGCCTGAAGTACCTTGCCCCAACCACTAGGCCACTCCTCCACTCCGATGACACCCATATGTGAGGACTGACGTCCTGCTTGGTCCTGGAGAATATATATATATTTTTTTACAGAAGTAAGAAAAGAAAAAAACGGCGGTACCGGTAGAGCGTCGAGGAAGGCAGACGCGATCACAAAAAAGAAAGAAAGAAAAAAGAATTCTTCTGCGGTGACAGGAACATGACCTGCTGGCTCCGCAGAAAAAGAAGAACTGGAGAGAGGCAGTTGGGAAAGGCAGGAAGGCAGCACGCAGGCGCTGTGGGATGCTCCCAAAAGCTTTCTGATTGGACGCTGGGGAGCGTTCCCGCGCAGGCTCCGTCGGTACCGACGATACCCATATGTGATGACAACATTCCTGCTTGTTCCTGGAGATACTTTCTAACAACTGGATAGGCTTCAGGTAGCTCTTGTCGTAGTTGACCACCCAAGCCCAGACTCTCCAGAAACTGCAACAGTCAGGCCGATGCCCAAAGTGCCTCTGAACGTGACCTGGCCCGTATAAGCCAGTCATCCAGGTATGGATGAATACAAATCGCTTTGCACTGCAGAGCAGCGGCAGCCATCACCATGATCTTGGCGAATGTCCTCTGTGCCAAAGGACAGAGCAGCTAACTAAAAGTGCAAGCAGAGAACAGAGAAGTGCAGGACGCACTGTTGATATTCATGAATGGAGATGTAAAAATGGGCTTCAGCCAAGTCCAGAGATGCGAGAAACTCCCCTCACCAGACCACTCAGATGACTGACCTCAACATCTCCATGTGGAAATGAAAGATCCTTAGGTGAACACTGATGCCCTTGAGATGCAAGATCAGGTGGAAGGACACATCTTTTTTCAGTACCACAAAGTAAACTGAATACTAGCCCTTGCCTCTTTCAGCAGATGGCACCAGCATGACAGCCTGGAGCCTGAACAGTCTCTCTAGGGTAGCTTGAATGGCGGCCTCCTTGACCGCAGACCCACATGGAGACATCACGCGTGCATCTGTGATGGGATCCTTGCATTCCAGCACATAGTCATACTGAATGATGTCGAGCACCCACCATGTCCAAGGTCACACAGGCCATTCCTGGAATAAGTGATGAGTCAACCTACAAGAGGCACCCTGAAATGGACCCCTACCCATCATTACGTCTGATGGGAGAACCCAGATCTGGAAGAGGAGAAAGCCTCATAGGGTCCGCAAATCCCTCGAAAGGACAGAGTCTGGGAATGAGAGCCTAAGGCAGGAAAGGATGACCTCCTTGGGCAATACTTCCAGGAATCCTGGTAGTGGGAGCGCAAGAAGAACATGATATAGAGAAAGAGAGGTCATGCTTCCCAGGCCCTTTAGGTCTATCCTCTGGAAGATGTTACATAAATTTGGTACAGAAACAGGAACTTAAATCTGATACGCGCCCTCCAAGCAGAGACAATGCTGGGCTCAGTGCTACTCCCCTGCTTCCAAGGCCTGCAGGCACATACCTCTGAAAATCTTTACCCAGATCTTCAGGGGATAGCCAGGGTGAGGAGAAGGGGAAAGGGGGATGGAGGCTTTGTAACCGATTCCTCCAGGGTCCTAATCCAATTCTGGCTGTTCAACCAGCCCTTAACAGGATAAGGATGGAAAACTGAACCAACACCCTCCTCCTTTAGCAAACCCAGGAGGGCACCAGTTTTAAGAGTGACCCAAAGTGAGCCTCTCACTTTGAGCTCAAGTGAGGAAGTCACCCCTAAGAGTGGTTACTCACAAGCTAAATCAAATTTTCCTCAAAGTTTTCACAGAGCTGCTCAGATGTGTCCACACTCTGCTGGAGACAGAGTAATATCTGGGGTCGTATGCTCCTAGCTGCCTTAGATATGGTTGCAGGATGTGGTCATTAAGAAACCTCTAGATTTTTATTTTGTCTCCACCTTTGCTGGTGGGGGAAGACACTTGTTTGGACTGGCCTAGCAGGATGATATAGAAAAGGATGTTGAGCTAGAACAGCACGCCAAGACACCAAAAGTTAGAAAATTTTTATTCTCTGACAGAGAAGATTTAATAAGTAGAAAGTAGTTCCCTGGATGGAGGGGGAGAAGAAAGGGAGAAAGACTGTGCAGCCACACACTCCTCCCTCTACACCTACTTTATCCCCTGCTCCTCTGCTTCAGCCTCCCCAAACAAGTGAGCTACCAAACACCTATGTATATTTATTTATTTGGACAGTTTTCTATACTGCCCCTTCCAGAGATCGGGGCGGTTTACATAGAACACAACAAGTTACATAGAACTAAGTGTAACTATATACATAGAACCAAGTATAACTATATATGTCCACTTCAAAGCAGGAGCATGTTTTCAAATTTGTCCTGCTGTACTACATGTGGATGAAAAAAAAATAAGCAGAAATCAAACTAACAAAAGTGATCAATTCTAATTCTACCGTCCACTTCCAATCATGTTACAGCATAGAAATAAATGTACCATTTTGCTAGAATGAACACAGTGACGAGTTTATAAACTGTAAAAATGTCAGTTGTTTTTGGAAGTTGTTTACTTGCATTTTATACATAACCTGTTTGAATGTCTGTGGGCCAACAGAACAAAAACATTAACGTACAGTAACTGGCAAGTCATCATCATCATCAACTGGTACAACTAAAGTTAGCTTGACGCAAGATTAGGACCATCTGCAAAACAAAGACCAAAATGACCCAAATCCTCCTCCTACACATGAGACTATGTGAAAAACCTACCTGTGCTGTTAATGGATTCTCCTCGTCAGGCATCATGAAGCAGCAAAATGGTGACCTGCCACTGTCTCTCTCAGTGGGTGATAGATCCTGGCTCAGTTCCACTTCTTTTCGCACTTTTTTCAGAGTCTGCTCTAGTTCCAAAAGTGACAGCGCATGTTTAAGAGATACGCTGTCCAATGAAAAATACAAGGCAATGAAAGCTTAAGATGAACTGCTGTCTGGAAAATGTGTATGCATATTTTTCAATAACTTTATTTCTTTTAATGTGACTCATAAAGTCATAGATTGATTTATTACAGTATGGACATAGACATGGACAAACCCCTCCCTCCTTAGACACACATTCCCTGCTCTTTTTGCATTCCTCCTTCTCTTCCTAGATGCTGTCATACTGATTCCCTCCCTTTTATCAGTCCGTACTGGGATTTGACATCAACAAGAGCTTGTTGACCTGGCAGTTTCCTCAATGTATAGGTCAGTAAGTGCAGCAGTAAGTGCAGTAGTGTTCACTCTGGGTGTGGATAGGCTACTGGGAGCCCAGAGCCAAATGAAAGAATTTAACCCTCACCAACCCACTGCTCCCAAGGACTTCCCGAGCAGTAATGTCGCCCTGATGTCAGCACGTCCTCCTTAAGTTTGAGAAATGTGAACCAATGCATGCTCACAGACCCTGCCTGATGGACTTTCTGTTGAAACAGAAACCTGCATGCTTTACTGTGAAGTGCGAGGGATCAAATTTAAGCTCCTTTGCCCAAAGGGGCTAGCTGGGTCTCTGCATGCCGTGGAGGTGGCACATATTGGTCTAGAGAAGGAAGGAAGATGGCTGCCACTACTACAGTGTTAGCTCCTGTTAAAGTGCACATTGGAGGTAACTCTATAGTCCTTAATCTAGCGAGGACTGCTGGTGACACTCAGGCAATGAGCCTATGAAAAGACTGGAGCACCAGTAGCTACTAAGTGTTAAGAAGGACAGTATGAAGCACAGTCAGGGCCAGCCTGAGGGTTTCTGCCGCCCTAGGCAGACCTCCATGCTATCCCCCGAAGACTATGGTGCCATTCAGCCCACCATGCTGCCCCCATGGCATTCATCTTTTCACCTGGGGGAGGGGGTGGCACTGTGAGGCCTCCATTGTCAGGCTTTATAGTGCCTGCGCTAGCATGCCTACTGCCTGCTGCTCTTGTCCCCCACCGAGGCAACTTCCTGTTGGAGGGGGCAGGAGCGGCAGAAAGCTGCGTCGAAGGGGGAGCAGCAGTGGCAGGCCATGAGTGTGCTAGCACAGATATAAGAGAGAGAATACTGGAATAGTTGTCTCTCTAAATAACAAAAGCTCAGTTTTGAATCCGTTTAGCAATGTAATTTAGCAGCACATTGTACTGAAGGGTGCTACACTCACTGCCAACCCACTTAGAAAACATTCAAATTCTAGAGTCTAGAAAGTGAATATGTAATTTCCTCCCACTACTTAGCAAGGGAACAGCCTCCGCAACTCAGCCAGTAGAACAGCACTTCCTAAACATTTAGCTAATATGATCCCACTCACCCAAAGTCAGGAAGCAGTCAGCATGAGGCTTGTGTATCACTGCATGCTTAACCATGAATCTTCACACAGATTTCCATTCTAAGATTGTGTAGGAGAGGCATTGGCCTACGAGAATGTGCTGAATGTTTCTGCCAGTTCCAGGGTGGAGAAAGGATCCAAAGGAGGACCTGAGAAGAACTGTGCAGTCTGGTCTCTTATGATCCCATCTGGAGTCACAACTCACATTCTGGGAACCAGTGTAATAGAAGATATCAGACTATGCTATCCTGTGACTTTTCTTTCCTTTACTGTTTCACCCTTTCAACTAAATCAAGCAACTTGAACCCTTAATTAGCAGGTTGTTTCATAGATTAATTTGTTTACATTAACAACTGTCCTGTTTTGTAACACATCTGTTATCTATCCCTTAATTACATCCTGGATAATGTTGGTACCGTTTCTCTAGCATTAAAAGGGCAAGAATAATATAAGTATTATGTATAATACATAAATTGCTTTTCAGGTTAGGCTTGGAATAGCTGAGAAATAGAATGAAGGTCTGCATTTTTCCATGACTTCTCCACTTCCTCAGATACAAATCTGTAGTTTGATACAGCAAAGTGTGCTGCTATTAGCACAAGCAATAGTGCAGTGTTTGTGCAGAATCCAAGAAGGAATCTAACACACACACAATTCAACACATTTAAATGGATGATAATGAAACAATTAGCTATGTATCACAGATGCAGAGAAGTGTGCAGAAAACCAGAAGATTCAGCTCAATGATGGAATTTTAACATGATGTCTGAGATGGCATTAAGGGTTAGCTCATAGGCCTGTGGTCAGTGCTCATGAAGAATTAGTGCAGTTACTCACCTGTAACAGGTACTCTCCGAGGACACCAGGAATCAGTCCACACATATGGATGATGTCGGAACAGACTGAGCCCTTGTGGAAGCATCCCCCCAGCTTTCAAAGAAAGCCTTTGGGAGATGCTACCACGCATGCATGGTCCCCTTCCTGCACAAGGGTGCCATCTTGCTCAGTCAGATGGCATAGCTAAAAGACGTAAAAATGAAGAAAACAACTCAAAAGGGAGGAGGGAGGGTTGTGAGGACTGATTCCCTGGAGAACAACTATTACAGGTGAGCTAATAACGCTTTCTCCGGGAACAAGCAGTATGTGAGGAAGTCAGTCCTCACATACTGGACTCCCTAGCTACCTGCTACCGAAAGCCCATAGACAAAAAAAACACAGGAACAAGGGAAGCTGTAAGCTGCAGCAATTGAGTCTGCAGGTGCAGACTGCAGTAGGATCCGTGTCCAATGGAAGTGACAAAAGGATCAGAGGGCAGGAGTTGCCTAGATCCCGAAAAGATTACAGAGCATGGCCTGGCCGGGCACTGTCATATTGGGACTCCCTCTCCAGGCAGTAATGAACTGCGAAGGTATGGACTGAAAACCAAGTGGCGGCCTGGCAGATGTCCACCATCAGAACAGAGCGCAGATTTGCCACAGAGGCCGCCATAGCCCTGACACAGTGTGCCGTGACTCGGCCCTTCAGCGGGAGCCCCGCCTTCTCATGGGCGAGGGTGATACAGTCCGCCACTCAGGAAGACAGTGTACATTTGGTCACCGCCTCCCCCAGCCTACTGGGGTCATATGAGACAAAAAGCTGAAAAGTTTTACGGTAGCCCTCCAAGATGTGGAGGACATTCTCCGCCCTACTCGCATGAGGCCTTGGGAAGAAGGTGGGCAGCACCACATCCTGGTTGAAGTGAAAGGGTGATACCACCTTCGGAAGGAATTTGAGGTGTGTGTGGAGCACCACCCTGTTCTTGTAGAACCTGGTGTATGGTGCCTCTGCAACTAAGCCTTGGAGCTCGCTAACCCTGTGAGCAGAGGTGAGTGCAACCAGGAACACTACCTTCCAAGAAAGGTATCGCAGGTAGCAGGTAGCCAGGGGCTCAAAGGGCGGGAGAGTAAGCTATGCCAGTACCACATTGAGGTCCTACTCTGTCGCCGGGGGGACGCACCGGGGGCTTTGATAAAAGGAGTCCCCTCAAAAAACAGGTCATCAGCAGCTGGGCCGAGAGGGGTTTGCCATCCACCGGTTGTTGATGCGCTGCTAGGACACTGAGGTGGACTCTGACGGAGTTTGATTTGAGCCCGGATTGCGAGAGATGAAGGTATTGCAGCACCAGCTGCACCGGCAGAATGGGATAACCCCGTGCTCCGTACACCAAACTGAAAATCTGCACCATTTGAAGGCCTATGCTTTTCTGGTGGAAGTCTTACAGGATCTCCTCCACTTCTCCCGAGAGGCTGAAAGGGGCTAGGGTCACCCTTTCAGCAGCCTCGCTGTCAGTGACAGGGACCCCAGGTTAGGGAGCAAGAGAGAGCCCCCCCCCTCCTAATACAGAAGCCCTAGAGAGCTCCCCAATGGAATGGGAGTCTCCACAGACAGCCGGAGGAGTAACGGGAACCACGGCTGCCTGGGCTATTGCAGGGCTATCAGGATCAGGGAGGCCTTGTCGTGGAGGGTCCTGAATAACGTTTTGGCAATTAGTAGTGTGGGTGGGAAGGTGTAAATGAGCCCTTCCAACCACGAGATGAGAAACACGTTTTCCGCCACCCGGGAGGGGTGGGCTGGCCAGGAGCAAAAGCAGGGCAACTGGTAGTTGTCCGGGTTGGCAAACAGGTCTATCCATGGTTCCTCTCAGAGGTGAAAGAGCCAGTTGGCCACTCTGGGGTCCAGATGCCACTCGTGCAGCTGGAGGACCCTGCTCAATCATTCTAGCCTGGCAGGTATACTACCTGTAAGAGTATACCCTGCTGGACTGTGTAGGACCAGAGAGCCATCATCTCACAGCTTAGGGTGTGTGACCCCTTGCCCCCCTGCTTATTCACAAAGAACACTGCTACCTGGTTGTCTGTTTGGATCAACACTGGCTAGCGCCATAGGCAGTGGCAAAAAGCTCGGAGAGCTAGATGTATCACTCCTAGCTCTAGGAGGTTGATCTGCTGGTTGCTCTTGTCCTGCGACCAGTTGTCCTGGGTGCAGAGTTCCTCACAGTGGGCTCTCCATCCCAGCAGGGAGGCATCTGTCATGAGAATCCTTAAGGGGCTCAGAGTTTGGAAGGGAATCCCTGCCTCAAGGTACTGGGGGTTTTGCACCAGGTCAAAGATTCTGCCAACTGGTAGGTCACTGAGACTCTGTCCCGGAGACAGCCTGTGGCCTGTGTCCACTGGTCCCGAAGACACCACTGTGCAACTCTCATGTGAAGGCGAGCATTCGAGGTGACATGGACCGTGGAGGCCATGTACCCGTGTAGGCGCAGCAGGAGCTGAGCAGACACCGAGAGATGATATTGTACGTCTAGGGCCAGTCCCCGGAAAGGAAGGCCTTTGCCTGGAGGGTGTCAAGTCTTGCTCCTATGAACTCCAGACACGGAGTCGGGAGGTGGTGGGACTTGGGGTAGTTTATTACAAACCCCAGAAGCTGCAGGACCTGGATGGTATGTGCAGTTGCCTGCTGCACCTTTGAAGCCATGCCTCCCTTTATGAGCCAATTGTCCAGGTAAGGGAAGACAAAGGCCCCCTCCTGGAGGAGGAGGAAGGCAGCCACAACTGCCAGGCACTTGGTGGAGACTCTTGGGGCAGAAGTCAAGCCAAAGGGCAACATCCTGTATTGGTAGTGGCCACCCCCACCATGAACCTCAGGTACTGCCTGTGGTTGGGGTGAATGAGGATGTGTGTGTAAGTAAGCATCCTTCAGATCCAAGGCACATAGCCAATCTCCTTCTGGAGGTAAGGCAGCAATGTTCCAAGGGAGAGCATCTTGAACTTCTCTCTCACCAAGAATCTGTTCAGATTGCACAGGAGGAGGATGGGCCTTAGGCCCCCTGTTCTTTTTGGTACGAGGAGGTACCTGGAGTGAACCTCTTGCCCTGAGATGGTGGGGAGCTGGTTCTACCATTCTGTCCTCAAGAAGATCTGCGAGTTCCTTCAGTAGGAGGTCCCAGTGAAGGGGAGACCTGGGAGGCTCTCCCGGAAAGAAAGGGGGAGGTGTCTGGGCTAGATGGAGGAGGTAGCCCTACTTGACCACCTGGAGTGCCCAAATATTCGTGGTGATACCTGGCTACCCTTGGGCATATTGAATGAGACGTCCCCCTGTGGGCTGCTGACCTCCTTGAAGTGGAGAGGATATGCATATGGAGTCAAAAGCTCTCCCCTGGCTGGGCCAGGGGCAATGCCTTGGGCTTGGGAACCTTCTGCTTACAAGGGCCTTGCCCATGTCCCTTGGCCTGCTAACCTGCTGAGGAGCCAGGGAGGCCCGAAAAGGTGAGTAGTTTCTGTAAACAGTCCCTTTCCTCAGGTAGAAGGACATTTTACCCGAGCCCTTCCGTTGGGGAGGGGCAGCGGTCTTTTTAGAGAGCCTGGTCTCCAGCTCGGCAGCCTTGTCGGTCATGGGTTTGTCAAAGAGGTTCTCTCCTTGGCATGGGAAGTCAACTAATTTGTCCTGAACCCATTGCTCGAGGTCGGACGACTGTAGCCAAGCCTGGTATCAGGCACCGATGCCTGCCGCCGACTCAAAGCAGTCATAGGCTGCCCAAGACAAACTTGGAGCACTCATGAATGGCCTTGGCCAGGCTCTTCAATCACTGCAGGGGTTCCTCAGAAAGACCAGCTGAGAACCCTGCGAGTTCCTTCACCAGGTCTCAGGTACGTGCCCATGTACAGCTGGAAGGCCTGGACCTGGTCAATGAGCATTGAGCCCTGGTAGTACTTTCTACCAAGGGCATCCAGGGTGTGTGCCTCCCTGACGGGGTCACCGAGGAGTGCATCTTCTGGCTGTCCAGCTGACACATGGCCAACTCCACCACCAGCTCACCAGCTGCACACCAGCAGCACAGATGCCAATGTCTCCCACATACAGAGCATTAGCCGCTCCAGGATGGGTGGGATGGACACCGTAGGCGATTCCTTCGGGAGGGCCTTGTATTGGAGGATTTCTAGCTCCTCCATCCAAGGGTCCTCCTCCCAATCCATCGGGAATGCTAGAGCCTTGGACATGTTCCTGATAAAGTCAAGGAACGCCATGTCCTTGGGCAGGGCCTGACACCAGAGCTTCGAAAAGGGGAGTGTGAGGGGCATCACGGTGGCAATGGGTGTCCGGCAACTCCTCATCCTCCATCTCTCACTCGAGGGAAGGATGTCTCATGGGCTCCAAGGCTAACCGCCACCTGCAGTCCTCAAAGGCCTAGTGGCTGGTGCAGAGCACACTGGCTGGGGAAGATCGTGGCCCTGTAGAATGGGACCCAGATTGAGACCTCGGCCCAGGATCGAATCAAGGCTGAAAGGTCTTGCAGATCGGCTTGGCCTCCGGGGATGTCTTTGACGTCAAGGGCTCAGTGGTCTGGACGGAGGAAACAGTGGTACTGGACAACAGCGCCTGCTGCTGGTCCATGAAGGTAGACAAGCTGTGCTCCAGGGCCTCCATTCTGGACTCCAGGCCGGAAGGCTCCGCAGCCATCGATGCGGGCACCGAGGGAATTGGGCCCGATCCCAGTTCCCCCGAGGGGGAGTACTTGATGAGGATGGTGTCAGGTGACCGAGGCCGGTCCGAGGTTGAGTCCTTTTGGGGGACCTTAGCAGACTGCTCCTTCTCTGATCCCTTGTACAAGCATCTAGGACTGTGGGACTTGGCTCGGGACTTACCTGGCCCGTCCAGGGATGCCGCCTTCGAGGTCTTCTTCTTCTTGAGTTCCCTCAAGGGAGACCACCTTTCTGAGAAACCACAGTATCGATCGGGGTCTCTAAGGCTACCCCGAGATTCCATGGCTTCAGAGGAGGCACTGGCCTTTGGAGGTACTGGGGACTCCAGGTAAAAAAAAAAAAAAAAAAAAAAAAAAAAATTATTGTGCTGCTGCTGCTGGAGGCTCTTGAGGGCCTTGGTGGACATCTTTTTACAGAGGCTGCATGCCATGGGGTTGTGGTGCGGTCCCAGGCAGCGAAGGCAGCAGTTGTGTGTGTCAGTCAGGGATGTTAATTTGGCACACCAATTACACTTCTTAAAACCCACTGGTAGACATGGGCGAAAAAAGTATCCCAGCAAGGTCGAAAACCCTGAGTGCTGCCAGCTGGAAAGAAAGGCACAAAGAACCTGAGACTCGATGCTGGGGCAGCAACCTCGAGTGACAGGAAGAGTACCACTACTGGAGGAAAGTATGAAACTCAGACCGAGAAAATCAACTTTTTCAGGGGAAAGAGCAGACTAACGTCTGAAGGGCTCCGCGGAAAAAAGGAGAATGAGCAAGATGGCACCCTTGGGCGGGAAGGGGACCAGGCATGCGTAGTAGCATCTCCCAAAGTCTTTCTTTGAAAGCTGGGGGGGGGAGGATGCTTCCACGAGGGCTCCGTCGGCGACGATGTCTCCCATATGTGAGGACTGACTTCCTGCTTGTTCCCGGAGGATATACCTGTTTCTTCAGTGTACAGCACCAGCAATTTTTTTCTGATTTTGTCGGAGAGTGCTCTAAAAAAAAAGATGGCTGGGAAAATGTGCTAGAACAAGGTCATGCACATGTACTGGATTGCTATCTGACACAAACAGCAACATTATTCAATGCAGATTCATATTGTTGTTTATGTGCCAGACAGAAAGCCAGCATATGTGCACAAGTGCCAAACCAGGGTTTTTTTTGTGTTCGAGATACAGGTGTTACTAATGCTGACCCCTGTGTGCATGTGCCTGGTTTGTTCTCCTGGTTTAGCAAAGACCTTTTGCTCACAGCTCATTTACATGCTATTTGCTTACAGCACTGCTGAACAGAACTTCTGCGCTAAACTTCCATTAGGAAATCCTGTACAAGAACTTTAGCGTTGGGCTCTAGCGCAGGATTTCTGCATCAAGCCCTCCGATTGTAAACCCTCCAAGGATAGGAAACACCTACAGGACGTTGTTAGTAAATGATCCCCTTCATGTACGATTCTTTTTCCTGATTTTTTTTAAGCTACTTCTTGTGGGATTGATATTCAGCCCGGGGCATTTGGTGCTGCTGAAACAACTGACTGCTGTGGGCAAAAATGAGACTAGATATTCAGTACCAGAGTCTATATGGCGTCTAGTGCTGAATATCCAGTTCTAGTGGCAATAGGTGTTGCTCTCCGGTTAGCAGCAATATTCAACAGCTAACCGGAAAGCAGCAACCATATAATATTAGGACAGCTATTTATCTGTCCTAGCTTTATGCAGTCTGTCTATCCAGCTGGCAGCTGAATACTGCCTCTAACCAGATATATACATTATTTACATCAAGCAAAGGTGTTTAATACTACTATCTTGGAAGCCAAGACTAGCTGTATTCCATGCTTTAAGAAAAATGGAAGAAAGTCCAAAAAACTGCAGCATGGTTTAAAGGTGAGGTCAGAGAGGCTATTGTTGCCAAAAAAACATCTTTCAGGAAATGGAAAAAGGAGCCAAATGATGAAAACTGGAAACACAGGCACTGGCAAGTTAGATGCAAGGCATTGATAAGGTAGGCAAAAAGAATTTGAGAAGAAGCTTTCTGTGGAAGCAAAAATGCACAATAAAGACTTTTTCAAGTACATTCATAGCAAAAAAACACCTGTGACAGAGTCAGTTGGACCATTAGATGATAGAGGGGTAAAAGGGGCACTAAGAGGGGATAAGACCACAGCAGAGAGACTGAATGAATTCTTTGCTTTGGTCTATACTGAGGAAGATGTAGGGATGTTACCCTTGACTGAAATGATATTTAAAGATGATGCTGCAGAAGAACTGAAAGAAATATCGATACACCGGGAAGATGTATTCCAACTATTTGATAAACTGAAGAGCAGCAAATCACCTGGACCGGATGATATACATCCAATGGTGCTGAAAGAACTGAAATATGAGATTGCAGACCTACTATTAGTAAGCTGTGAACCATCATTAAAATCATCTGTAATACCTGAAGATTGGAGGGTGGCCAATGTAACGCCAGTTTTTAAAAACAGTTCCAGGGGTGATCTGGGAAACTACAGACCGGTGAACCTGACGTCAGTACCGGGAAAAATGGTAGAAACTATCATAAACAACAAAATTACTGAACATGTAAATAGTCATGGCTTAATAGGAGACAGCCAATATGGCTTTAGCCAAGGAAAGTCTTATCAACCTGATTATTCACACCTTCAAAAAAACATATTAGTAAGACAAAGGTGGATCGGTTGATATAGTGTATCTGGATTTTCAGAAAGATTTTGACAAGGACCCTCATGAGAGACTTTTGACGAAATTAAAAAGTCATGGGATAGGACGCAGTGTACTACTGTAGATCAGCAACTGGTTAAAAGATAGAAAACAGAGGGTAGGGCTGAATGACAAATTTTCCCAATGGAGAAAGGTGAATAGTGGAGTATCCCAGGGATCTGTGCTGGGTCCACTGTTTTTTAACATATTCATAAATGACCTGGAAATGGGAATAACGAGTGAGGTAATCAAATTTTGCAGATGAAGCGTAGTTACTCACCTGTAACAGGTGTTCTCCAGGAGCAGCAGGAATCAGTCCTCACTTACGGGTGACGTCGGCGCCGACGGAGCCCTCGCGGAGCAATTTTCCCCAGCTTTCAAAGAAAGCCTTTGGGAATTGCAGCGCGCATGCGCGGTCCTCTTCCCGCCCAAGGGTGCCATCTTAGCCAGTCAGATGACATAGCTAAAAAAGACAGCATAAAAATTTGCAAAAAAACTAAAGCAGACGATTGCAACTCCAAGGGGAGGAGGGAGGGTTGTGAGGACTGACTCCTGCTGCTCCTGGAGAACACCTGTTACAGGTGAGTAACTACGCTTTCTCCAGGACCAAGCAGGAAGTCAGTCCTCACTTATGGGACTCCCAAGCTCAAGGCTACCGGAGACCCTAAGCACAAAAATGAGCTCCCTCTAGCTCAGCAGCACAGAAGGAAAGAATCTTCGCTGAATTATTACCCACCGGTAGCCCACATCCGGGATGGAGGGTAGGAGTTGCTCAGACCTCAAAGAGATTACGGAGGACTGCCTGTCCGAAAGCACTGTCCCTGCGGGACTCCCTCTCGAGACAGTAATGGACCGCAAAAGTCTGGCTCGAAGACCAAGTAGCGGCCCGGCAGATGTCTGCCAGCGGAACAGAGCGGAGGTAAGCCACTGACGTAGCCTTTGCCCGAACGCAATGAGCCGTGACTCGACCTTCCAAGGAGAGTCCGGCTGCCCCATAAGCCCAAGAGATACAGTCCGCAACCCAGATGGACAGAGTACGCTTGGAGACCGGGAGCCCCAATTTATTGGGGTCAAAAGACACAAAAAGCTGAGCAGCTTTACGGTGCTCCCGCGTACGGTCAAGGTAGAAGTTCAAAGCCCTTCTACAGTCCAGGGTATGGAGGACCGTTTCAGCTCGGCTGGAGTGTGGTCTGGGAAAGAAGGTTGGAAGTACCACCTCCTGATTGATGTGAAAAGGGGAGACCACTTTTGGAAGAAATTTAGGGTGAGTCCGTAGGACTACCCTATTTTTGTAGAACCGAGTGTAAGGGGGATCAGACACGAGGGCCTGCAATTCACTTACGCGTCTAGCGGAAGTGAGGGCTATCAAGAACAGTGTTTTCCAAGACAGAAAACGGAGAGAACAGGTAGCCATAGGTTCAAAAGGCGGACAGGTGATCCGCTGCAAAACCACATTCAGGTCCCAGTCAGGCGCTGGCGGGCGCAGAGGTGGTTTAAGTAGAAGGAGACCTCGGATAAACCTCGCTACGAGAGGGTCGCTGGAGAGAGGTCTGCCGTCCACCGGCACATGATGTGCCGAAAGAGCACTGAGGTGAACTTTGACGGAGTTGGACTTAAGTCCCAGATTAGAGAGGTGCAGCAAGTACTGCAAGATCACCGAAACCGGGCAGGAGAAGGGATCCTGAGACTGTTGGGTACACCAAACGGAAAAGCGACGCCATTTAAGGGCGTAGCATTTGCGGGTAGAAGGTCGTCGCGAAGCCAAGACGACCTCCTCCACCTCTGCCGGCAGGAGAAGGGGAGCAAGGACTACCCTCTCAGCAGCCAGGCCATTAGGTTGAGAGACCTGAGGTTGGGGTGTAGCAGAGACCCCTGATCCTGAGTGAGGAGATCCGGTTGAAACCCCAGAGGGAATGGATCCTCCACCGCTAATTGCAGCAGGAGCGGAAACCACGGCTGTCTGGGCCAGCGAGGGGCCACCAGGATCATGAAGGCTTTGTCCCGGAGAACCTTGAAAAGAGTCCGAGAGACTAGCGGGAAGGGAGGGAAAGCATACAGAAGGCTTCCAGACCATGAGAGTAGAAAAGCGTCCGCCGCAACCCGAAGGGGGTGGGGCTGACGAGAGCAGAAGCGAGGAAGTTGCCGGTTGTGAGGACTGGCAAAGAGATCCACCGTGGGGAGGCCCCACTTTAGAAAGAGCTTCTGAACTACCAAGGGATCCAGACGCCACTCGTGCGGCTGAAGGATCCTGCTGAGTTTGTCCGCCAGGTAATTCTCTTGGCCTGGGAGATAAACTGCCTTGAGGAGAATGCCGTGACTGACGGCCCAAGAGCAGAGCTTCTGTGCCTCCCGGCAGAGGAGGAAGGAGCCCGTGCCCCCTTGCTTGTTCACGTAGAACATGGCAACTTGATTGTCCGTCTGGACAAGGACGGACTGATGAGAAGTCAGATGGGAGAAAGCCTTGAGAGCCAGGCGGACCGCCCTGAGCTCCAGGAAGTTGATCTGCTGAGCAGACTCCCATGTGGTCCAGAGGCCCTGAGTATGTGCCCCTTGGCAATGCGCACCCCAGCCCAGGAGGGATGCATCTGTCGTCAGCACCCGGGCCGGCTGAGGTGACTGGAAAGGCATTCCGAATATCAGGTTCGGCTGCTGAAGCCACCACCGGAGAGACGAGACCAGCGGCTCGGAGACGCGCACTAGGTCTGCTAGGCCGCCTGTGGCTTGTCGCCACTGCTGGCGGAGACACCATTGAGCAGGCCGCATATTCAGGCGGGCATTGGGGGTCACATGGACGGTGGAAGCCATATGGCCGAGTAGTCTCAGGAAGCGCCTGGCGGAGACCAGGGGCTGGCTGCGAAAACGGTCGGCTAGGTCCATGAGCCATTGAGCCCTGTCGAGCGGTAGGTATGCTCGTGCCTGAGGAGTGTGCAGCCTTGCGCCGATGAACTCGAGATCCTGTGAGGGGAGCAAAGTGGACTTTGCGAAGTTTATAACAAAGCCCAAGTGCTGCAGAAGAGTCACCGTGCGGCGCGTGGCGTTGGTGACCTCCAGAGCGGACGCTGCTCTGATGAGCCAGTCGTCGAGGTACGGAAAGACATAGAGGCCGTGAAGCCGGAGATGGGCCGCCACCACCGCGAGACATTTTGTGAAGACTCGCGGTGCGGAGGACAGGCCAAAGGGCAGTACTCTGTACTGGTAATGATTTCCTGCCACCACAAACCTTAGGTATTGTCGGTGGCTTGGGTGGATGAGGATGTGCGTGTAGGCATCCTTTAGATCCAAGGAGCATAGCCAATCTCCCTGCTGGAGGTAGGGCAGAAGGATTCCAAGGGTAAGCATCTTGAACTTCTCTCGCACGAGGAACTTGTTGAGGTTGCGCAGGTCCAGGATGGGTCTGAGGCCTCCTGTTCTCTTTGGTATCAGAAAATACCTGGAGTAAAAACCTTGACCTTTCAGGTGGTGGGGCACCGGTTCCACCGCCTGTTCCTGTAGAAGACCTGCTAACTCCTGAAGGAGTAATTCCCTGTGCAGAGGGGGTCGTGGAGGTTCTCCCGGAAAAAAGGAGGGAGGGACCTGGTGGAAGTGGAGAAGATAGCCTTCTCGCACGACTTGAAGCACCCAGGCATCTGAGGTGATGCTGGACCACCTGTGGGCGAAGTGAACCAGCCGGCCTCCGGTGCTGGGAGGAACCAGCGGGGGGGGGAGAGGCTATGCTTAGTGAGTCAAAAACCCCCATCCTGCTGAGCAGGGGCTGGTGGTGCAGGCTTGGGGGCTTGCTGCCTACGGGACCCGTTACCCCGTCCCTTGGCCTGCTGGCCCTGTTGGGGAGCTGCAGGGGCCTGATAATGGGGGTATTGTTTGTAGGCAGCCGCCTTCCTCGGGTAAAAGGACTTCTTTCCCGAGCCCTTCTTTTTCTGGGAAGGGGCGGAGGTCTTCCTAGAAAGCCTAGTCCTGGTGAGAGTCTCCGTCTCAATTTGTGCAGCCTTTTCAGCCATGGGCTTGCCAAAGAGGTTTTCGCCTCGGCAGGGGACATCGACCAACTTGTCCTGCACCCAGGGCTCAAGGTCAGATGACTGAAGCCAAGCCTGTCGGCGGGCACCGATGCCGGCTGCGGCCACTCGAGCCGACGCTTCAAAGCCATCGGCTGCTCGGGATATGAATTTTGAGCATTCCCGAATACCAGTGGACAAGGCCAGGAACCTCCGCAAGGGTTCCTCGGACAAACCAGCGGAGAATCCGGCTAGCTCTTTAGCCAGGTCTCGGAGATACATGCTCATGTATAGCTGGTAGGTCTGGACACGACACGCAAGCATAGAGCCCTGGAAACACTTCTTGCCAAGGCCATCCAGGTTACGGGCCTCCCTGCCAGGAGGCACCGAGGAGTGCATCTTCTGGCTCTTAAGACGATGCATGGCCGATTCCACTACCATGGAATGGTGTGGCAGCTGTGCTTTTTGGAAGCCAGGGCTCTTGCGGACTCGATAGATAGAATCGACCCGCTTGCTCAGGACAGGCGAGGTGGCCGGACTCTCCCACATGCGGAAGAGTAGTCGTTCCAGCATGGGAGGAACCGGTACAGTAAAGTGTTCCCTTGCGGGAGAGTCATACTGGAGGGCGTCGAGCTCTTCGGCTCGAGGCTCCTCCTCGGGGTCCGCAGGGAAGGCCAAAGCCTTGGCCATATCCCTGACGAAGTCCGAGAACCGGGCATCCTCCGGTGGGGACTGCTTCCGAGGCTCGGACTCCGGTGAGTCCGAGGGGACACACCGAGTCCGGAAAGAATCAGGCGACTCTTCCTCTTCAGACTCCCAGACTGACTCCGACGAGGACTCGGTGGGGTCGGCCCCGGCAGGGCACGGCGCCTGCCGCCCCGACGCCGAGGGAGTCGGCGTCGGCGACCTCGGTCCCGAACGGGAGGCCGAGGGTGACCTCGACCGAGGATCGACTCGAGTTCGCATCGACTCGAGGATCGGCTCGGTCTCCGGGGTCGACTTGGACGTCGACGTCCCGGCGGTCGGGGCAGCGGCGCCAGCGAAGCCAGCGAGCAGTGCCCGCTGCTGGTCCATGAAGGCAGACAATCTGCTCGCCAAGGCCGTCAACCTGAGTCCGAGCTCAGGTGACCCAGCAGCCCCCGACTCGGGCCCCGACGGCGTCGGGCCCGACGTCGGCTGTCTCGGAGGCGAGTCCAGGAGGACCACAGGACTTACCCGAGCAGGCAGCTCCGACTCCAGGCGAGGTCGCTTCGTGAGATGCTCCTTCTCCAAGGACCCGGGACGGCTATCGGGGCTATGCGACCTGGCCCTCGCGGAGCCAGGAGCGTCCACCGACGACGCCCTCGCGGGTTTCACCTTACGACGATGGTCCCCGGAGGGAGAACCCCTGTCGGAGGAACTCCGGCGACGGTCCGAGCTGGAACCTTTGGACGCGGAGGCCTCCGACGAGGTCCGGGTACGGCTGGGGTCAGTGAAGATCCTATCCCGCTGATGCCGCCGACTTCTCAACGCTTTGGAGGACATTTTGCCGCAGGGCCCACAGATCATTTCTTCATGATCCGGGCCCAGGCAGCGGAGGCAAAAGTCGTGTGTCAGTTAGTGACATATTTCGGTCACACTGACCACACCGCTTGAAACCACTGGCAGCCATCGGGGGAAAAAGGGCCCCGGCGAGGTCAAAGGACCGGGCTGCCAGGGAAAAACCGAAACGAAAAACTGACTAAGTCAGAAAAACCGAAAAATAAGAAGAGGACTCGAGACCGGCGTCGCGAGTCCGGCGGGAAAAAGACCGGCGTCGAACCGAATGGAAAAAAAGAGAAATTCTGAAGAAAAAATCAACTTTTTCACGGGGACACGACGGGTACGTCTGTAGGGCTCCGCGGAAAAAAGAAGACTGGCTAAGATGGCACCCTTGGGCGGGAAGAGGACCGCGCATGCGCGCTGCAATTCCCAAAGGCTTTCTTTGAAAGCTGGGGAAAATTGCTCCGCGAGGGCTCCGTCGGCGCCGACGTCACCCGTAAGTGAGGACTGACTTCCTGCTTGGTCCTGGAGAACACAAAATTATTCAAAGTTGTTAACACCCATAAAGGTTGTAGAAAATTGCAAGAGGACCTTGATAAATTGGAAGACTGAGCATACAAATGGCAGATGAAATTTAATGTGGACAAGTGCAAAGTTATGCACCTAGGAAAGAACAACATAAACTATGGTTACATGATGCAAGGTTCCACATTAGGAACCACTACCCAGGAAAAAAGATTTAGGCGCCATTGTGGATAACATGTTGAAACCCTCTGCCCAGTGTGCAGCAGGGGCCAAGAGAGCAAATAGAATGCTAGGTATCATAAGGAAATCCCTCCTCTCTCAGAATCATTTCCGCACAGTCTGTCAAGCACTAATAACTCCCATCTTAGACTTCTGCAATCCAGTCTATCTTGGCCTAACAAAGCAGCCACTCCGGCCACTGCAAATGGCTTATACAGCACGCATAATATCTGGCTCATCAAGACAAGATCGCATCACCCCCATTCTAAAACACCTCCACTGGCTCCCAATCAGCTCCCATATCAGATATAAGACAATCCTAAACATCTTTAAAATCAAACACCAGACATCAGCACTCAGCCTACAACCACTCATATAACCCGACATCAGCACCAGACCAAGGAGGAGAGGCACCTCTGACCTCATCAATACACCAAAAGACTTCACCAAGGTACATAAGGGCACCGCAAGAGCTCTATCGCTGGCTGCACCTGCAATATGGAACGCCCTCCCTGATGACCTACGATTGACGAAAGACATCAAGGACATCAAGGACTTTCGGAAATAGCTCAAGACGATGCTCTTCATTGAGCACTACGGTGACATCACATAATCTGCCCGCCAGCTCCCGGGCTACATACCAAGCCCCCTCTCTTTCTCCTTCATGTACATAGCCTTGTAAAGTAGCGCACGCTGTAAATAGCCCACCACGAAGCAACAAACCAACTTACACACACACACATTCACTTTATAACACTGCATGCACACACAAATGTCACTATACTTCAATTGGTTGCTGTGTAAACCACTTTGATTACTGAAGGCGGTATATAAATCCTCTAAAATAAATAAGGAAAGGAATGGAAAATAAAACAAAGGATATTATAATGCCTCTGGATCATTCCATGGTGCGACTGCACCTTGAATATTGTGTACAATTCTGTTCGCCGTTATCTTAAAAAGGATATAGCGTTATTAGAAAAGATACAGAGAAGAGCCACCAAAATGATAAAAGGGATGAAAGGATACCCCTATGAAGAGAGGCTAAAAAGGTTAAGGTTCTTCAACGGAATGGGTAAACAGATCGATTGTTTACATCATCAAAATATAAAAAGACTAGGAGACATTCAATGAAGCTACAGGGTAACCTATTTAAGGCTAATAAGTGAAAATATTTTTTTCACTCAACGTATAATCAAACTCTGGAATTTGTTACCAGAGGATGTAGTCAAAGCTGCTAGTGTAGCTTGGTTTAAAAAAGGTTTGGACAAGTTCCTGGAGGAAAAGTCCATAAACCATTATTAAAGCGGACCCTGGATATCCATTGCCTGACCCAATACAAGCATTGTGGAACCTGTGTCTTTTTTGGGAAACTGCTAGGTACTTGTGACCTAGATTGGCCACTGTTTGGAACAGGATACTGGGCTTGATGGACCTTAGTCTGACCCAGTATGGCATATCTTATGTTCTTACTTGTGTACGGTGTTCTATGGGGATACTCAGCGGCACTAACAGGTTAGTGCTGCTAAACATCAGCATTGTCGTAGTTTATGCGGTTTGCAAGTGCTGCAAACCATATAAACCCTTTTAAATATTGGGTCCTATGTTACTTTGTGGTCTTGCTTCTTATGGAGATGTGACAACAAATA
This sequence comes from Ichthyophis bannanicus, assembly GCA_033557465.1. Lineage (NCBI taxonomy): Eukaryota > Metazoa > Chordata > Amphibia > Gymnophiona > Ichthyophiidae > Ichthyophis > Ichthyophis bannanicus. The sequence goes on from CM066033.1 coordinate 837,207,057, forward strand.
AAATAAACGTGATAGTAAGCAAATCCCAAACTTCAATAAATAGCCGTCTGTCCTCTCTTTCTTTATAAAAGCACAAATGGTAAAAAAAGACTGTTCATTAACAAATTTACACACCAAAATCTTAATGTATCCTAAACACTAGCATCATCTGTATTAAGTTACAAGAGTGTAAAAATGGCAACTACTCAACTGTGGCTCAATATGCACACCAGGTTCACATCCCATAAGTGTTTTAAAAGCACTACAGAACCAGTTAAGGCAGACCACTTACCTTCCAAGGTCAAACAGTCAAGATATCATTTTTATGTGGCTCATCCTGTGAGGAAAGCTGAAAGTATCCCTAATGTAAAATACATTATTTCTGTCTTCCTTATGCAAGCAATAGCAGCAGAGAAAAAAATCTTTTTTTTTGTTTTTTTGGGTTTTTTTTTTACAGGAAATCCTTAAAATTATATAAATCTCTACATTCAACAACATATCAGAATCACATCCAGGAGGTGCTAATTAACATAATACATACATACACCTACTAACAACCCAGTGAATCCTCAAAGAGAACCCAAAGGTAAATATAAAGTAAAGGTAAATATAAAAGAAATCCCAAAACATACTAACCCTTCCCTTTCAGAAAATCTAACAAATGCTCTACCTCCCCAAATATATATCGCTTCCCTTGATAAAGTACATGACAATTACATGGGAATTTCAGGAAATATTTAGCCCCTAGAGCCACCACATGTAGACGGACCTCCAAAAAGGCTTTCCGTCTTCCTTGTGTGGCTCTTGAGACATCAGGAAAAAGTTGAATAGATTGTCCGCAAAATTTCTCAAACTTTTTCTTAAAGTAAGCCCTAAATGTTTTTGGCTATCCAAATCAGAAACCAATGAAACCAATAGAGTAGCACGAGTAGATATCTCATCCTGAGATGATTCCAAAAACACAGACAAATTTAACAAAGGCGAAGATCCCATTTCCCCCTGTACATCCTCTCCTCTAGCATTATCTCTACTTGAACCCCCCCGGAATCAGGTAATATATACTCGAAATAGCCATAGAATCAACATCGACTAAAAGCAACACTTCTTTCAAATATTTTTTTAAGAGGATAACAGGATCCAAATAATGTGTCCGAGGGAAATTTAAGAAACGCAGATTCTTAGCCCGCAGGGAGTTTTCCAAAACTTCATCTTAACGACGCAATAAGGAAACATCTTTCAATGTACCTAAAAGCCCTTGGTTAGAAAAATCCTGCGTTTCATAAGAGTCAACCCTTTTTTCTAAGGAAATCAATCTGGCCTCCTGATCAGAAAGTTTATTCACAGTTTCTTTTGAAAAAGTAGAGAGCTTTTGCAGGGAGATTCCAAAAACCACCTCCATCCGAGAAAGCATAGTCCAAACATCTTTCAGGGAAACATCCTCCGGAGGAGCCGGCACTTCAGTAACACCAGAAAATACTACAGCCGACGGAAGTGGAGGAGGCAATACAGAGGTTGAGGGATCTAATCGTAAAAAAGATGACGACAAAACAGGCTTCCCAGCTACAAGCTGATCATTCCCAGACAAGAGAGGGAGTTCAAATATACTTCCTTTAGATAAATGCGTCGAGGACTGCACAATCTCATGAGGGGATAAAACGGAAGAAGGAGTACTCACAGTGGAAGCTTCCCCCGGAGTATTGTCCACTACAGGAACAACAGCTGGTAGTCCTCCAGTATGAATATGGGCATCCATCGGACCTGTAACCTTTACAGCCTTTGTCTGGGCCGGAATATAACGCTTCTTCCGTTTCCCCATCCGCGGTTATTCTCACTGCCTCGAATGCCGAAGGGGCGCCAAAGGGGCGTGTCCTGCCCCTTTGGTCACGCACCCGCTACCGCGTCCCGTGTAGGGGGGCAGGATGATATAGCCCCAGCAAAAACAGCGTCCCCAATCAGAGGAGCTGCAGCAGGTCACCGGGCAGGCAGATAAATGCAGTCACGTTCAAACAAATCAGGAAACAAGCACCTCAGTATCCCGCGTAGGGGGCAGGATGATATAGCCCCAGCAAAAACAGCGTCCCCAATCAGAGGAGCTGCAGCAGGTCACCGGGCAGGCAGGTAAATGCAGTCACGTTCAAACAAATCAGGAAACAAGAACCTCAGCAGAGAAAAAATCTTTAGTAAATATATAGGCAATGGAAGTGGAACTACCAGGAACCTGCAGCATACATGGTAATTCCTGAAATATGTGATGTCTCTTGGAAGATCAGTTCTCCAAAGATTTTGTACATACTGCTACAAGATTGAACCTTATTTTAAGCCCTGTGTAGAGGCTCAGTATTTACACTGTAACTCAGGTAATGCCCATGCAAGCCAAGAATGCTTTCTTGATATGTATTTCATTCAGTCCTAGGTAACAAAGATTCATAGAATCATTTAACTCTATCAGTAGAAATACTAGACATGAGCTCACAGAAATTGTATTTTACCTTCCCAAAATTTTCTGAACGGCTTGTTTTACCACAGTTATCAATTCTGTCAACCCTAGTGAGAGACAAAAACAAATCCATTATTTATTACATCTCCTAAAGTAAGGTTTGCAAAAATGTATAAAAATATATAAGAAGAAAAATAAGAGGAGTCACAGTGCCACAGTTTTTTTTCAAAAAGTGCTTTCTACAATTCTGATCTCCTGAAGGCTCTGGTAGATGGGACTGTGTTTTGCTGATAATGCTGCTTGAAACAGAATAAGTTTTGTGGGACTAGCCTACTGAAATGTTAATCCACATTGCACGGACTCATACTTCGCTTCAGAGGCAACACATGCTGACAAAATAAAATTGCAAAATCTTGATATTCTCTCCATCTGATTATTTACATTTTGTCCACCCACTCAGTGGCTGCACAAAATTAAGCTGCCACTGCCATAGTTGCTCACTAGAGGGAACACTGGTCCAGACCTACCATTTATTTATTTATTTTATTTATTTTATTTATTACAAGTTCTTATATACCGCACTATTCGGCATCAGCGCGGTTTACATTATAACATAAAGACCATAACAACAAGCTGTTTGGTTTACATCGAACAGGAGTACAAACTTGGAGAACCGGGGTAAACTATATACAAGAGATAATTACATAGAACAGAATAGAGTCTTAATAATATCAAGAACGGCATGGTGTGTTCATGAGTGGGTCACTTCCTCTGGTTCAATTGCTGGTAGGGTAGTATTGAAGGAAGAGGTGGTATTTGAGTGCCTTCCTGAACTGGAGTAGGTCAGTAATGGCCCTTATGTCGGAGGGTAGAGCGTTCCAGCATTTGGGTACATAGAAACTGAAGGCTCTGTTTGAGGTTGTCATGTTGCACTTTGTCAACGCCTTCGAGGTTGTCAGTAGGTTTACGGCTGATGTTCTTCTGGATCTGTTGGGGGGTACTGTGTGAATCAGATCTGTGAGTGAGGAGGATGAGATACCCTTGATTGCCTTGAATGATAGGACTAGGGTTTTAAAGATGATCCTCCCATGGATGGGGAGCCAGTGAAGCTGTTTAAGAATGGGAGTTACGTGGTCGCTTCTGGAGGCTCCGTAGAGGACTCTTGCTGCGGCATTCATGGCCATCTGTAATGGGCTAAGAGTGGATTGAGGGAGACCTTGTAATATGGCATTTGCAAAGTCGAAGTGTGGCAGGATTAGTGCTTGGTATATGGTTCGGAAGTCATCAGGGTCCAACATGGAGCGCATATGCCTAAGCGAGCGTATTTTGAAGTATACAGCTTTGACTATGTTATTTATGTGATGTTTCATATCCAGACGTTGGTCCAATGTAACTCCAAGGTATCTTATTGTTTCTTTAGCTTGTAGGTCAGCTTCCTTGACACTGACGTGGGCTGGAGGGGTGAAGTTGGGGTCTTTGGAGATGAAGAGCACCTCTGTTTTTTTATGTTGAATGCGAAGGTTTTGTGATTGGAGCCACTCTGAGACCGAATTGAGGCAGTCTACCAACGGTGCCAGGTCTAATTAAGTTGTGGAGAAAGGCATATATAAGAGAATGTCATCTGCGTATATCAAGCAGTTGACTTTGAAAGATCTTATGATGTCGCAGATGGGCTGCATGTATATGTTAAATAGTAGGGAAGACAATGAGGAACCTTGAGGCACACCTTGCTTTTGATGGAAGCGTTTTGACTCTTCTGTACCGGACTTCACATATTGCCATCTACCATCCAGGTAAGAGTTGCACCATTCTAATGCACTGTTGCAGATACCTTTCTCTTTCAGTCGTCCGAGGAGAATTTCGTGGCTTACTGAGTCGAACGCCGCAGCGATGTCTAAGAAGACGAGTACAAATCCTTGTCGGATGTTGTTAATGCCTGTGATAATGTCGTTGAATAGGTTCGTGAGAAGGGTCTCGACCCCATGATATTCTCTGAACCCATGTTGGCAGTGATCTAGGGGCGCTGTGGTGTCTATATGATCTTGGATTTGCCGTTGTGCCTCCTTCTCAATTATCTTGGCTAAGAGGGGAATGCTAGCTATAGGCCTATAAGATTCGACCTTTTGCGGGTCTAGCTTGGGGTTTTTCAAAAGTGGCCTGATGAAAGTCTGCTTGAGTGCTGCAGGGAAGTACCCTGTTGTGAATGAGAGGTTCATTAGATTTGCAACGAAGGGGCTGAACGCACAACGTAGCTCCTTAATCCAAAAAGCTGGGCATGGGTCCGTTTGTGCAGTGGAGGTATTGAGAGATGCTATGGTGTCCTCGATGCATTTAGTGGATGGTGTAGAGAAGATATTTAGTGGGGTTGCATTCGTTGGTTCTTGGAACGGGACTGTTGACACCTTGTTAGTTTGCACTATCTTGGATTGCATGTAGTCAGCGAATTTCTGTGGATGAATCTCACTGTGTTGTTCGGGAGAAGGTTCCTTTGAGAGGGATTTGACCAGGTTGAAGAGGTCACGTGGTTTATTCAGTGATCTCTTTAGGGTGTCTGTGTGATATTGTTTCATTGTGGTTGTGATTGCTTCACGGTGTGTGGAGAGGTGAGTACGGTAGGCGGTCTGATCTTCAGTGGAAAGTGATCTGCGCCAGCGGCGTTCCAGTCTGCGGAGTTGAGTCAGAGAGGCTCGCAATTCAGGAGAGAACCATGGGGCGGTGCTTCTTTTTCTCCTCTTTGTGTTATTGGAAATTGGAGGTTGTGATATGGCATGCAGATTGGAGTTCCAGGAGTTGATTAGTTCGTCGAGGTCTGGTGTGGTTTTGTTGAGGAGTGATTGGGTCTCAGCCAAGATGTGTTCTCTGTTAAATGGTCTAAATCTTCTTGTGGGCGTCCGTGATGTGCTGTGCATGTTTTGGCTTCTGTGCAGCTTCTCATTGATGATGGGGATCTGGAAAATGATCAGTTTGTGGTCTGACCAGGGTACATCAACGATTGATATTGGTAGGTTGTGGTTTTGTTGAATGACTGTCTGAGGAGCAAATACCAAATCCAGAATGTTTCCCTTTATATGAAGCATCACTGAGAGACAAGATGGAGGGAGTTGCCAGAGGACTTTTAAGAGCATATGCCATAGCTTAGTTGTGCCTCTCTTCTGGCTGCCTCTGTAGTCATATGTGTGGAGGGATGGGCACCAGAAATGATGCCAAGTCAACCCACGGTCTCTGCTTCTGAGCAACACACAGTGCAGCTGGATTGAGAGTTCATCATCAGCACTACTGTGAAGACCAAGACTCGACTAGACAAGCTGATGTCACTATCTTGGAAAAAGACAGAACTGAGTGACCCAGTCAAACAGCTGAAAAGGTATTATCTGTGTGTGGTTTTGTCTATCTATCATAGTGTGGCCAGTCTGCGTGTAGGTGTGAGGTGTATATCTGCATGGATAGAAGGGTGGCTATGGCTGACATGTCTGCACACTCCTGCTTTGAAAGAAGAAAAAGAAATGACTCTACAATAAGTTATTGATTCCCTATACTTCTCCTAAACCCAAAATAGGGCCCCCGTTCAGGGAAGAGACATTAACTATCCATCTGATTTTAGAATTTCTAGCTAGGTAATATGATAAAATTAATAGACAGCATTCTGGGATAGACCAAAGGGTTTGTAGCCATTGGGTTGTGCAACCAACGTCATTTCTGTTTAATGAGAATAGTTTTATGACAGAGTGTCTGATTTAAGAGGGCATGTAGAATCTACTTAGGCGCCTATTTGTCTTTATAAAATACTAGCTAAGTGGCAAGGATTGTGCTTTAAAAGCAGGAGTAAATGTCTGTGCCTAGATTACTGAAGCATGCATACAAAGTAAAGTATTTTATAATCTACACACGTACTTGCAGACTCAATCCATGATCTGCCCAGACTGCACCCTCGGCTGCACCTACTAACAAAGTATGCATATTTATGCCAACATGCGTACTTTTTCAGTTAGTATTTATAAGTGGCCACATATGCATGAAAATGACTTTATAAAATTACCCCAATGTGTTTTACTTTTGCTACATATTATGGTAAAATATAATTCTAAACATATACATGCTCAATTTTAGGAGTTAACCTTATACAAGGGATCTGTATGGACAAAAAATGAAAGAAATCCATTTGAAAATGGGTCCTATGTTTTTATGATGAGATGTTAAGTACTGAAATAAAAATGCAGCCTTCCACCAATAGAGAAACAAATCAGATGTTATAAGCCATTAATTCTGAAGAAGGGAGGATTGATCAACCATGGGAAGTCTTGTTGCTGAAATTGTTCTATGTAAACCACTTCGAATTTATGATGAGGCGGTATAGAAAACCTATTAAATAAATAAAATAAAATAAATAAAGTCAAGAAAGGAAAGTGCTAGAACTGCCTTGCTCATTATTTTCATGGAATATCTGCCTGCCTGAGGAAAGTGATACTGCCATACTATAGTCTGGTTTGCTAAAAGCCTATCCCATTGACTTCTGGGAATTTTAGTCCTTTCCCATTAAAAAGGAAGGTGATTTTGGGAACCTGCCAGGTACTTGTAACCTGGACTGGCCACGGTTGGAAACAGGATATTGGGCTTGCTGGACCTTGGTCTGATCCAATATGGCATTTCTTATGTTCTTATTTAATAAAATCAGAACGCTTGCACCCAAGTGGAATGCACACGCAAACTATCCGGAACCAGCCTGTTCTACAACAGATTTGCAGAGGCATTTGCCTCCTTGATCCAGCACCCCAGATTTGGCAGTCGCATCACCTTTACATAGTCCCGCAAACTGCACAAATAGATGGTCTGACCTGCGAAAGGAGTTAGTAACCTTCAAGTACTGGAGAAGCACTCTCCGGACATTCACCAGGCGAAGTTTTTTGTTCTTCCCTTGTCACTGCTCCTTAAAAAAGAAGGGAAAACAGACTACCTGATTCATATGGAAGGCAGATACCACCTTGGGCAAGAAGGCACAAGCGAAATACTCAAGGCCTCCTCCCAAGAATGATAAGTAAAAGTCCCTGCATGACCAGGCTTGCAGCTTGGAGATATGTCTCGCTGGACAGATTGTAACCAGAAAGATAGTCTTGAGGGTCAGATCTTTAACCCGCTTCAAGGTCCAGAACACTAGGCAGAGATCCCATGGAGGAACAACTGAATACAGCGGAGGATGCAGATGTTGTACCCCCCTGGAGTAAACAGGAACCATCAGGATGCGAGGCAATAGACCACCCCACCACTGGCCCCCTAAAGCAGAAAAGGGCCACTACCTTCAGGGAACTAAGAGAAAAACCTTTGTGCAGACCCTCTTGAAGAAATTCAAGTCTGCTGTATGAAGTCTAATCTGATGCTGATGGAAGCAATTCTCAAAGTGACACCAGATGTGTACATAGGCCAAGATGGTAGAACCTCTACTAGCCTTGAGGAGTGTGGAAACCATGGCAGGAGAGTAGTCCTTATGCGCTAAACAGTGCCTCTCAAAAGTCAAGCTGAGTCATCCAGAAGAACCGGTCCTTGATGCAACAGGCCCCGGGCTGGGTGCAGTTACAAAGGAGGACCCTGAAGAAGCCTCATCAGGTCCCCAACCCACAGCCTCCGCAGCTAATCTAGCACCACCATGATCATCCAGGCCAGATGCCACTCTATGCGTCAATGCATGTGACTTACTAGTGGCTGCGGAGGAAAAACATACTTTGGCCACGGCTGATCTAGGGTGATGATGCCCTCAGAGCCTACATCCTGTTGTGACTGAAGCAGCATTCGGCTTTGGAAATGGATTGATTGCCATCAGATCCATCTTGGGATGACCCCACTGGTGCAGAATCTGCTGATAGGCTGTTTGACTCAGTTCCCACTCCCCGGGATCTAGAGCATAACAATAGAGGAAGTCCACCTCCACATTGTCAACTCCAGCGATGTGTTGTGCAGATAGAGCTAGCAGGTTCCTTTCTGCCCAGGGGAACAAGAAAGTCATCTACAGGGCCACTCCGGTACTGTTCATGCCCACTTGCCGATTGATGTATGTCACAGCCGTGACATTGTTCAAGTAAACCTGGACTACTTTGCCCTTGATCAGGGTTCAAGTGCAGAAGGACCAACTGAATGGTCCTCGCCTCGAGGCAGTTGATGGGCCAAGCCAACTCACAACTGTTCTAACACCCCTGAGCTGTACAGGTCTCACAATGAGCTCCCCAGTCAAAACCTGGCATCTGTCGCTAGAAGCCATGAGCGATCGTCCAATGGCATACCCTTCCACAGGTGCTGTGGTGCTGCCACCACCTCAAGCTGGAGAGGCAGCCTGATCTCGAACTCCTGAGAGCTAGGAGACCACCAAGAGGGCAGGGACTGCATGTGAGCTCATGCCAAAGGCACCATGTCGATCACTGCTGTCATCAAGTTGAGAAGCTGAAGACAATCCAAACTTTGGGAGCTTGCTGAGATTGGAAGGATTTCAACTTGGCCAACAAATTGTTCATCCTTTCTTCAGGCAAGAAGACTCTGCCTACCAAGTGTCAAAAGACACTCCCAGGTATTCCAGTGATTGGGAAGGCACTAAGTGGCTCTTTCCTGGATTCATCACCCAACTGAGACTCTCTAGGAACTGTACCACCTAGGCTGAAACCTGAGCTGCTTTGAACTGCGACTTGGCTTGAATGAGCCAGTCATACAGAGACAAATGAATACAAATCCCCTTGAGAAAGTCCGGAGGTGGTGGAAATGCCAAAGGGGAGAGCAGCAAACTGAAAATAAGGGCCAAGAATGGAGAAATGAAGAAAGCACAGTTGATATTCCCAAATAGGGATGTGGAAGTAAGCCTCAACTGTCCAGAGATGCGATAAACTTTCTGGGGCATATCACCTGGATCACTGACTGAAGAGTCTCCCATACAGAAGGTAAAGGGTGGAATAAATCTTCCTACATACTTTCACAGCCCCTTCACTGGTGAGTCGAGCAAGTTCCACTCCAAGCTTATCGTGCTCTTGATAACCTCTGGAAAAAAGACTTCCAAACCCCCTGCAAGAGAGGGTGGACCTGAGGCCCTTGTTCCGCACTTAAATTTGGTCACCCCTCCCATAGCTGAAGACACCTGAGCAATCAGGGCTGCCAATTCATCCTTCCTGATCAGGCGAATAACACCAGACTCGCTGTGATCTTCAGAGTAGGAGGATAACTCGTCCTCCAAGTCAGAATCAGAGTCCAATGCATCGGGACTAAACTATTGGTCTTGGCCAAAGGACAACTAACCCAAATCTCCAGACTACAACTGTCTTCAAAAGCACTTAGAAGGTGAGGACCAAGCCAGACTTTGACTCACTCGCTGTCCTTTCTCTAAATACGCCAATGATGTGTTACTATACGCTCCATTCACCATCGACAAAACAGAATACTTGTCCATAGTTGAATGTTTCAACGCAGTCTCATATTTGGCTCATGACGCACAACCTGAAGGTCAACACCAATAAGACTGAGGTCTTATTCATATCCAAAGACCCCACTTTTACCCCACCGCCCTCCTTTAAAGTGAAAGACTTCGAACTTATAACTAAGCAAGAGGTCCAATATCTGGGAGTAACAATTGACCAACACCTGTCATGGGAGACCCACACTCAAAATATCTCCAAGACAGTTTACTATAAACTAAGAACCCTCCGGCACTTACGACCTCTCCTTGAGACCTCTGACTTCCGCTCAGTTGCTCAAGCTCTCATCCTCTCTCATCTAGATTATTCCATCATCATCCTTCACGGTATGCCAAAGCACACCCTCCAGCCACTACAACTCGCCATGAACACAGCTGCCTGCATAATCCTAGCTGCATCCAGACACGACTACATCACTCCCATTCTAATTCAGCTTCATTGGCTCCCCATAACGAGCCACCTGACCTACAAAGCAATGCTACTCACTTTTAAGACCCTGCATACAACGTCGGACATGTCCCTGATGAAGTTGAGGAAAGCCATGTCCTCAGGTGGGGACCACCGCTGGGGCTCTGAAGGAGGGGAGTCCAAGGGGACGTTGCAGGGGCGATGGGTGCCCAGCGACTGTTTGTCTGTCTCCCACTCAGAATAGTCCATCAAGGACTCAAAGGAAAGATGGCTCATGGGCTCTGGACCTGACCCCTGCCCACAGCCCTCAAATGCCCCATGGCTGATGCCAAGCGCACTAGCTGGGAAAAATCCCAGTCCCATAAAGCGGGAACCAGATTGAGACCTCGGCCGAGGATCGACTCAAGGCCGAAAGGTCTCGAAGATTGACTCGGCCTCCAGGGACGTCTTCAACGTTGAGGGAGCGGTGGTCTGGGCAGAGAAACCAGTGATACCGGATAACAGCGCCCGCTGCTGGTCCATGAAGGCAGACAAGCTGTGCTCCAGGGCCACCACTCTAGACTCCAGGCCAGAAGGCTCCTCAGCCATCGGCACAGGCAACGAAGGAATTGGGCCCGATGCCCAGCAAAGGAATTGGGCCCAACGCCAATTCCCTTGAGGGGGAGTCCTCGATGACGATGGTGTCAGGTGACCAAGGTTGAGTGCTTTCAGGGGACCTTCACCACTCCTCCTCCAATCCCTTGGACGAGCGTCTAGGAGTGTGGGACCTGGCTCGGGGCATACCTGGCCTGTCGGAGTCGTCCAGCAACACCACCTTCGAGGTCTTCTTCTTCTTGAGTTCCCTCGAGGGAGGCCACCTTTCCGAGGAGCCACGCTTCGGTTGGGGTCCGTAGGGCTACTCCGAGATTCCGCAGCTTTGGAAGTACCAGGGACTCTGGGAATAACTTATCGTGCTGCTGCTGTTGGCTCTTGAGGGCCTTAGTGGACATCATTTTACAGAGGTTGCATGCCGTGGTGTCGTGGTCAGGCCCCTGGCAGCGAAGGCAGCAGTCATGTGTGTCGGTCAGGGACATTATTTTGTCACACCGGTCACACTTCTTAAAGCCACTGGTAGCCATGGGGGAAAAAATTCCCCCAGCGAGGTCGAAGACCTGCAGTGCTGCCGGTTGGAAAAAGGCGCAAAGTCACCAAGGAAGGGAAGAAAAACTAAGAACCCGAGACTCGATGCTGAGACAGCAAACAGGAGTGGTGGGAAGAGTACCGGTGCACTTCCGGAATGCTACCACGCATATGTGGTCCCTTTCCCACCTAGGATGTCATCTTGCCCAGTTAGTGACATAGCTAAGATGGCAGTAAAAAAGAAATCAAGCAAGTTAGGGAAGGCAACTCCTGGGGAGGAGGGAGGGTTGTGAGGACTGATTCCTGTGTTCCTGGAGAACACCTGTTACAGGTGAGTAAGCATAGTTACTCACCTGTAACAGGTGTTCTCCAGGGACAGCAGGAATCAGTCCTCACATATGGGTGACGTCGGCGCCGATGGAACCCTCGTGCAGAGCAATTTCCCCAGCTTTCAAAGAAAGCCTTTGGAAATGCCTCATACATGCACGGTCCCTTTCCTGCCCAAGGGTGCCATCTTGCTCAGTCAGATGACATAGCTAAAAAGACAGAAAATGAATAAAAAGCAATAATAGGACTGCAACTCCAGGGGAGGAGGGAGGTTCGTGAGGACTGATTCCTGCTGTCCTTAGAGAACTCCTGTTACAGGTGAGTAACTACGCTTTCTCCAGGAACAAGCAGGAAGTCAGTCCTCACATATGAGACTCCCTAGCTACAGGCTACCGAGAACCTATAGCTGAAAAAAGGCTCCCTCTAGGCGAGCTGCAACAGCAGCGAGAGAACTTTCTCCGAGGATGCATCCCCCATGGTAGCCTCACACCAGAGGGCTGGAGTTGCCTAAATCTCGAATAGATTCCGGAGTACCGCCTGACCGAAAACGCTGTCCCGTCGGGACTCCCTCTCCAGGCAGTAATGGGCTGCAAAAGTCTGGCTTGAAGACCAAGTTGCAGCCCGGCAGATGTCTGCCAGCAGAACAGAGTGGTGATTAGCTACTAATGCGGCCTTAGCCTTGACAGTGGGCCGTGATACGACCCTGCAGCTGAAGGTCAGCTGCCCTGTACACCCAGGCGATGCAGTCTGCCACCCAGGTGGATAACGTGCGCTTGGAGACCAGTTAGACCCAGTTTACTAGAGTCATAAGAGACGAAGAGCTGAGAAGCCTTCCGATGTCCCCGCGTACGCTCCAGGTAGAAAGCGAGCACCCTCTTACAGTCCAGGGTATGCAGAACTGCTTCTGCCTTATTGGTATGTGGCCTAGGAAAGAAGGTTGGAAGAACTACCTCTTGATTGAGGTGAAACGAGGAAACCACTTTTGGGAGGAACTTGGGGTGTGTGCAGAGCACTACCCTGTTCTTGTAAAACTGTGTGACACTAGAGCCTGCAGCTCACTCACACGCCTAGCCGACGTGAGCGCTATCTGGAAGAGCACCTTCCAGGAGAAGAAGTGCAGATGGCAAGTGGACATCGGCTCAAAAGGAGGGCGAGTAAGTGGCTGCAAGACCACGTTGAGATCCCACTCCGTCGCCGGAGGGCGGATTGGAGGTTTCAGCAGGAGCAGGTCCCTGAGAAACCTGGCTACCAAGGGGTGAGCCGAGAGAGGCTGACCGTCTATCGGGACATGGTTAGCCGACAAGGCACTCAGGTGGACCCTGACTGAGTTAGACTTGAGTCCCACCTCAGAGAGATGAAGCAGGTACTGTAACACTTTGGGAACCTGAGATGAGAAGGGTTTCACAGTATGCTGGTGACACCACACTTGGATCCTGCGCCATTTACAAGCGTAGGATTTTCTGATGGATGGCCTCCTGGAGGCCAACACCACCTCTTCTACCCCTTCGGGTAGGAGAAGAGGTGCAAGGCCTACCCTCTCAGCAGCCAGGCCATCAAATTGAGGGATCTGGGATTGGGGTGCACGAGGGAACCCTGCTCCTGGGTGAAGAGGTCGGGCTGCACCCCCAAGGGGAGAGGGGTTTCCACCGCCAGTTGAAGAAGAAGTGGGAACTAAGGATGTCTTGACCATCTGGGCGCTACCAGGATCACCCAGGCCTTGTCCCTGCGAATCTTGAAGAGAGTCCGTGCTACCAGAGGCGTAGGCAAAAAAGCATACAGGAGGCTCCCGACCAAGGGAGAAGAAACTCATCGGCCGCTACCCTGAGGGGGTGCGGCTGTCTGGAGCAAAACCGGGGCAACTGACGATTCTGTGGACTGGCAAAGAGATCCATGGATGGGAGGCCCCAGTGGTTGAAAATCTTCTGGGCGACCTCCCTGTTCAGTCTCCCTGCTGGAGGTAAAGCAGAAGTATCCCAAGTGAAAGCATCTTAAACATTCCCCTCACCAAGAACTTGTTGGGATTTTGCAGGTCCAGGGTGGGGCGAAGGCCTCCTTGTCTTTTCGGTATCAGGAAATACCTGGAGTAAAAGCCTTTCCCCTGCAGGTGGTGGGGCACCGGTTCCACTGCCTGATCCTTGAGAAGACCAGCTAACTCCTGCAAGAGGAGGTTCTTGTGCAAGAGGGGTCTGAGATGCTCTCCTGGGAAATAGGAGGTAGGTACTTGGCTGAACTGGAGAAGATAGCCGTCTTGGACTATCCTTAGAACCCAAGTATCGGATGTAATGGCTGGCCACCTGTGGGCGTACAGGGACAGCCGACCTCCTGTGCAGGGCCAAACCACTGGTGGGAGAGGAGCTATGCAGTGGGTGTCAAAAACCCCCTCCCTGCTGGGCAGGAGCAGGAGGGTTTGAGGCTTACGAGGGCCATTCCCCCGTCCCCTGGCCTGCTGCCCCTTCTGGGGAGCTGGGGAGGCCTGGTAAGTGGGGTGCTTTCTGCAAGCCTGTCCCTTCCTCGGGTAAAAGGGCTTTTTCCCCGAGGCCTTCTTCCTGTGAGAAGGAGCAGATGTCTTCTTTGACAGCCTTGTCAGGGTCAAGTACTCGGACTCGAGCTCAGCAGCCTTTTCAGTCATGGGTTTGCCAAAGAGGTTATCACCACGGCAGGGGACATCGACCAACTTGTCCTGTACCCATGGCTCTAGGTCAGACAACATGAGCCAAGCCTGGCGCCTTGCACCAATGCCGGCTGCGGCTACCCGGGCCGAAGCCTCGAAGCTGTCGTAGACTGCGCGAGACAAACTTTGAGCACTCTCTGATCCCGGTGGACAGGGCCTTGAAGCACTGCAAGGGTTCCTCGGAGAGGCCAGGAGAGAACCCGGCAATCTCCTTTGCCAGGTCTCTTAAGTACATGCCCATGTACAGCTGGTATGTCTGGACACAGCATGACAGCATCAAGCCCTGGAAGCACTTTCTGCCGAGGGTGTCCAGGTTCTGGGCCTCCCGGCCGGGAGGCACTGAGGAGTGCGTCTTTTGGCTCTTGAGCCTTTGCATGGCCGATTCCACAACCATGGAGTTGTGCGGCAGCTGTGCCTTTTGGAACCCGTGGCTCTTACGGACTCGATAAATGGAATCGACCCGTTTGCTGAGGACTGGCGCCGAAGCCGGGGACTCCCATATGCGGAGCATCAGCTGTTCTAGCATTGGAGGCACCGGTACAGTAAGGGCCTCCTTCGGAGGAGAGTGATACTGGAGGGCATCGAGCTCTTCAGCTTGAGGCTCCTCCTCGGCATCTGAAGGGAAAGCCAAAGCTTTGGCAATATCCCTAACAAAGTCCAAGAACCTGGTGTCCTCCGGGGGCGACCGTCTACAAGGTTCCGAACATGGTGAGTCCGATGGGACGTACCAGGTCCGGTGGGTATCTGGCAAGTCTTCCTCCTCCGTCTCCCAAGCCGAGTCCTCCGAGGAGGACTCGATGGGCTCCGGCCTCGAGGGCTTCGACCGCGTCCGTCCCGATGCCGATGGCCCCGGCGACGACGACCTCGGTCCCGAACGGGAGGGAGACCGTGGCCGAGGATCGACTCGAGCCCGCATGGACTCGAGGATCGGCTCTGCCTCCGGGGTTGACTTAGACGTCGAGGTCCCAATAGTCGGGGCAGATGCGCAGGTGAGACCGGCTATCAGCGCCCGCTGCTGGTCCATGAAGGCAGACACGCTGCTCTCCAAGGCCGCCAACCTGAGACCTAGCTCAGAAGGCTCCGCAGCCACCAGCTTGGTTCCTGACGCCAGTTCTCCCGGAGGAGAGTCCACAAAGGACAACAGGCATTACCTTTTCCAACGCCTCCGGTTCCGTACAAGGTATTTTGGCAGGCCTCTCCAACTCAGCGAACCCGGGGCAGCGTTAGGCACTCCACGACCTGATACCCGAGGGCCCCAGATGATCAGAGTCTTCCAGAGATGCAGCCCTCGCGGGTTTCTTCTTCTTACGGTGCTCCTGGGTGGGAGACCCCCGCTCAGAAGACCCCTGACAGTGCTCGGGTTAAGAGTCCCGAGATGTCAAGGCTTCTGACAAGGTCCTGGCCCGGACGGATCCAGACTCGGAGAAAATAGTCTCGCGCTGGTGCCGCCTGCTCCTCAACGCCTTGGAGGACATCTTGCCACACGGACCGCAAACACCGGGTCATGGTCGGGTCCGAGGCAGCAGTCATGGGTGTCGGTGAGGGACATAAGTTTTTTGCACCGATCACGCTTTTTAAACCCGCTGGCAGCCATCGGGGGAAAAAGGGCCCCTGTGAGGTCGAAAGACCGGACTGCCAGTTGAAAGAAAAAGAGCGTGAATGCTAGTCACTAAGGACAAAAACGAAAAAGTTAGTCGGACTTGATACCGGTGTACCGAGCCGAGGCGGGAAGGGGAACCGGCATTGAACCGGTACCAAAAATGGTAGAATTAGTCAAAAAATAATCAACTTTTTCTGAGGATAATGGGATGTTTGTCGGGCTCCGCGGAAAAAAAGAAGATTGAGCAAGATGGCACCCTTGGGCGGGAAGGGGACCGTGCATGCGTGAGGCATTCCCAAAGACTTTCTTTGAAAGCTGGAGAAATTGCTACACACGAGGGCTCCATCGGCGCCGACGTCACCTATATGTGAGGACTGACTTCCTGCTTGTTCCTGGAGAAACTACGCTTTCTCCAGGAACAAACAGGAAGTCAGTCCTCACATATGGGACTCCCTAGCTCCAGGCTGCTGAGGACCAAATCATGACGGTAACAATGGTGACCGGTGAGAAACTCTGCAAGACCCTAGCATCCAGCAACACTATCACTTCAGTAGCCTGAACACAGAGGGTCAGAGAGCAGGAGTTGCCTACACTTCAAAAATATTACGCAGCACTGCCTGACCAAAGACACTGTCCCTCCAGAATTCACTTTCCAGGCAGTAGTGTGCTGCGAACATGTGAATGGATGACCAAGTGGCGGCTCTGCGAATCTCCGGCACCGGCACAGAATGGAGGTGGGCCACTGACACGGCCATCGTCCTCACACGGTGCGCTGTGACCCAGTGCTCAAGGGAGAGGCCCACTTGCTCATAAGCGAGAGCGATGCAATCCGCCATCCAAGAGGATAGGGTAAGCTTGGATACAGGGAGCCCCAGTCTGCTGGGGGTCATAGGCCACAAAAAGCTGGGGGTCATAGGCCACAAAAAGCTGAGGTGTCTTTCGGTGGCAAGTAGAAGGACAGGGCCCACTTACAATCCAATGTGTGGAGCATGATTTCCTCCCTGCCGGCAAGAGGCCACGGGTAGAAGGTGAGGAGTACCACCTCCTGGCTGAGGTGAAATGGGGATACCACCTTCGGGAGAAACCTAGGTTGAGTGAGGAGCACTACCCTGTTCTTGAAGAACCTGGTGTACGGAGGGTCCGCCACCAGCGTTTGATGCTCGCTGACTCTATGAACTGAAGTCAGGGTCACCAGGAAGGCCACCCTCCAAGATAGGTATCTGAGGTGGCAAGTGGCCAAGGGCTCGAACTGTGGTCTAGTCAGCTGGGAAAGCAGTACATTGAGTCCCACTCTGCTGCCGGAGGGCAGATAGGGGGCTTGGATAGTAAAAGGCCCCGTAGGAACCTGGAGAGTAGGGGCTAGCTGAATAAGGGCTTACTCCCTACTGGATGGTGGTGAGCGGCTATGGCGTTCAGTTACACCTGGACCAAGTTGGATTTCAGCCCTGTGTGCAACAGATGCACTAGGTACTGGAATACCAGCTGTATGTGGCAGGAGAATGGGTCTTCCTTCCTATCCGCGCACCACAAGGCGAACCTGCGCCACTTGAAGGCAAAGGTTCTTCTCGTGGAGGGTTTCCTGGAGGCCAGCAGGTGGTCTTCAACCTCTTATGGCAGGTTGAGTGGGGCCAGGGCTACCCTCTCAGCAGGCAGGCCATTAGAGTCAGTGACCCCACATTGGGGTGCAGAAGGGAGCCTTCCTCCGAAGTCAGGATGTCCAGGGCCCAACCCACGGGTACTGGGGTTGTCACTGCCAGCGAGAGTACTAGTGGGAACCAGGGTTGCCTGGGCCACCTGAGGGCAATCAGTATCACTGATGCCCTCTTGTTTGGAATCTTCAACAGTCTTGGCAACCAGAGAAGTCGGTGGGAATACATACAGCAGTCCCTCGGATCATGAGATCAGAAACCCGTCTGCTGCTACCCTCTGTGGGTGCGGCTACCTGGAGCAGAAGCGATCCAGCTGCGTGTTGTCCGGAGAGGCAAAGAGGTCCATCTCAGGCCAGCCCCAAAGGCAGAAGAGCCTCTCCGTCACCGCGGAGTCGAGACGCCACTCGTGAGGGCACAGGACTCTGCTTAGTCTGTCCGCTAGGTGATTGTTCTGGCTCGGGAGGTAGACCGCTCGCAGGAGCATGCCGTTGCATACTGCGAAAGAGAGGCAGGCTACCGCCTCCTGGCAGAGGGCATACGAGCCCATGCTCCCCTGTTTGTTTATGTAGAACACTGTGACCTGGTTGTCCATCTGGACCAAGACAGGTCTGTTATGCAAGAAGGTGAATTCCACAGTGAGCTCCCCAGCGCTGGAGAGGCATCTGTGATCAGGGTCCTCTGTGGCGGGGGCACCTGGAGGAGCATTCCTGCTCGGAGGAGACCTAGGATTTGCCACCAGTCGAGGGATCTCAACTGCCGTTGGGAGACCCTGACCCTGTCACAGAGCTGGCCCGTGGCCTGGGTCCACCGAGTACGCAGGCACCACTGGTCTGCCCACATGTGCAGATGGGCAGAGGCGTGACATGGACCATGGAGGCTATGTGTCCCAGGAGGTGAAGGAGGCGGTGAGTTGGCACCGTTCTGCAGTGTTGGACCTCTCCCGCCAGCTGTTTAAGGCATTCTGTCCTGTCCCAAGTGAGGCGGGTTCTGGCCCGCACCATGTCCAGCTGAACACTGATGAACTCTAGGTCTTGCACCGGACAGAGAAGTGATTTGGAGTAGTTGATAACAAACCCCAGGTGCTGCAGGAGAATGGTACACTCTGTGCCCTGGCTGGCCTCTGCAGCTGTGCCGCCTCTGATAAACCAGTCATCCAAGTAGGGGAAGACGAACACCTCTTGTAGGTGCAGATGGGCGGCTACCACTGCTAGGCACTTTGTGAAAACTCTTGGCGAGGAGGCCAGGCCAAAGAGAAGTACCCTGTATTGGTAGTGGCCTCCCCCTACCATGAATCTCAGGTATTGCCGGCGAGATGGGTGGACCAGGATGTGGGTGTAGGCATCCTTTAGGTCCAAGGAGCAAAGCCAGTCTCCCTGGTGGAGGTAGGATAGCAGAGTCCCAAGGGAGAGCATTTTGAACTTCTCTCTCACCAGAAACATGTTCAAGTCTTGGAGGTTCAGGATGGGCCCGAGACCTCCAGTTCTTTTGTGGACAAGAAAGTACCTTGAGTAGAAGTCCTTGCCCCAGGCTCCACTGCTGCTAGCTCTGCGAGTAAGAAGGCCTGGTGAAGGAGAGGTCATATCGGCTCTCTCGGAAAATGCCCGGGAGGTGGCAACTGGAAGTGGAGGTGGTAACCCTCCTTCACTTACTGGAGTGCCCACTGGTCCGAGGTGACCTCGGGCCAGTTGTGGGCGAAGAGTGCCAGGCGGCCCCCTGTGGGCTGGAGAAGGTCTCCTAGAGGGAGGGAGGCCCCGCCCTGGGAGTCAAAAGCCCCCACCAATTTGGGCCAGGGCTGGTGCCCGAGGCTTGGGGGCCTTCAGCTTCCTGGGACCGTGTACCTGACCTTTGGGCTGGGATCCTTGCTATTGCTGGGTTTGGAAGGTTTGGTAGTGGTGACTCTGGTGGAAGAGGCCCTTCTTCCTTGAGAAAACCAGCCTTTTCCCCGAGACTTTCTTACGGGGAAGGGTAGAGGTCTTTTTTTGAAAGCCTCTGTCTGGTCACCACCTTGGCCTCAATCTCGGCTACCTTATTAGCCATAGGCTTACCAAACAGATTCTTTCCATTGCAGGGGACATCCTGCAGCTTTTCCTGGACCCATTGCTCGCGGTCCGAGGTCTGCAGCCAGGCCTGGTGCCAAGCACAGATGCCTGCCTGGGATGCAGCCTCGAAACCATCA
This sequence comes from Ichthyophis bannanicus, assembly GCA_033557465.1. Taxonomy (NCBI): domain Eukaryota; kingdom Metazoa; phylum Chordata; class Amphibia; order Gymnophiona; family Ichthyophiidae; genus Ichthyophis; species Ichthyophis bannanicus. Next base: position 837,226,865 of record CM066033.1, read on the forward strand.
TAAGCAGCCTGGGATAGGAACTTAGAGCAGTCCTGGATGGTCGCCACTAAGGTCTGGAAGTGTTGCAGAGGTTCCCCAGTGAGTCTCGTAGAGAAGCCGGTTAGTTCCTGGATAAGGCTCTTGAGCTACATACCTATGTAGAGCTCATAGGTTTGTATTCAGCAGCTCAACATGGCCCCTTGGAAGCATTTGTGCCCTAAGATGTCGAGGGTTCTGGCTTCTCTACCGGGGGGGGGGGGGGGGGTACAGAAGAGTAAGTCTTCTGACTCTTGAGCTTCTGCATCGAGGATTCCACCACTATGGAGTTGTGGGGCAGTTGGGACTTCTGGACGTCTGGACTCCTCTTGAAGCGGTAGATGGCATCGAGAAGTTGGTTAACCACCGGCTCAGAGATCGGGGTTTCCCACATCCTGTAGAGCAGATGCTCAAGGATGGGTTGCACTGAGAGAGCCTCCTTTGATGGGGACTCATACTGGAGGATTTCCAGTTCCTCGGTGTGTGTCCCCTCCTCAGATTCGGTGGGGACCGAGTGTGCTCGGGCCATGTCCTGGACAAAGTCATGGATTGCCACGTCCTTGGGCGGGGAATGGCGCAGAGGTTCCAGGGGAGATTGCTCTGATGGGATGTCCCGGTGTCAAGAGGTCTCGGGAGAGGCCTCGACATCGGTCTCTTAGTCTGACTCCGAAGGCATCGAGGAGTCCGAGGCTCGGAGTTCCCGTGCCTTAAGGCCTGCATCGGGGAACTGGGATCCCCAAAGGGAATCGGGTCAGACTCCCGGAAACTGGCTGGGGAGGACTGAACACCCGAAGCTCAGGACTGGGACCTTGATTGGTGCCGATAGCACTCGGTGTCCGGCTCGATATCCAGTGGCACCACCGTAGTCGAGGGCCCAGTTATCAGGGCAGATAATGCGGATGAACCTGACATCATTGCCTGCTGCATGGCCAGAATGGCAGAGATACTCTGTTCCATGGCCACCATTCTGGCCTTGATGCCAGAAGGCTCTGCAGCTTTGGGCACAGGCACAAAGGGTCTTGAACCCAGCACCGGCACTATTACGAGTATGTCCTCAACGAGGACCACAGCCTCGGGGAGCCTTGCACGGTTGCCACCGGCTGAGGACTCCTTCCTAGAGACCTCAGGAGGGCGCAGTTTGGAGTCGCCCGAGTCCCACTGCGGGACCTTACCGGGTTTCCCTGGTGGAACCTAGCCTAGCTTCGAGGATTTTTTCTTTTTCTTGCCGGGGTCCAGTGTCTTCCCAGAAAAGCCGCTGCTGCAGGACTCCGAAGATGCTCGGACTTTACAGAAGTTGCTCGGCCTTGGGTTCAGTGTCGGCGATGCTGGAGCAGAGACGGACAGCGGGAACATCTTCTCCTGCAACTCTGACCTTTTCTTGTTGGTTCGCAGAGTCATAGCCTGGCACAGGTCACAGGAGATACTGTCATGGCCCGGGCCAAGGCAGTGCAGGCAGCAGTCGTGGGTGCCTATGACAGACATGGTTTGACTGCAGCAATCACATTTCTTGAAGCCACCGGGAGACATGGTGGTTCACACCCGGGTGGGGTCGACAACCCCCGGGCGTAAAAAGGCGCGAACGCTGATCGAGGCAAGCCTCTGTAAAAAAGAGAGAGAGGAGCCGAGAACAGCACCGGCTCGAGGCAGGAAGAGGAACCGGTACGCAAACCGGGAGAAACTCAACTAAAAAGTACATTTTTTAAGAGTTTTTCTGGGGACACAGGGCATGTGTCCATTGGGCTCCGCGGAAAAAAGGAGACTGAGCAAGATGGCACCCTTGGACAGGAAGGGGACCACAAATGCATGGTGGCATCTTCTAAAGGCTTTCTTTGAAAGCTGGGGGATGCTTCCGCAAGGGCTCCGTCGGTGCCGACGTCACCCATAAGTGAGGATTGACTTCCTGCTTGTTCCTGGAGAATATTTTTTCACTCAATACGGAATCAAACTCTGGAATTTGTTATCAGAGGATGTAGTAAAAGCTGTTAGACTAACTGGATTTAAAAGAGGTTTGGACAAGCTTCTGGAGGAAAGTCCATAAACCATCATTAAAGAGGACCAGGGAAATCCACTGCTTACCCTGTGACATGCAGCATGGAATCCTTTTGGGAACCTGACAGGTACTTATGACCTGGATTGGTCACTGTTTGAAACAGGATACTGGGCTTTATGGGCCCTTGGTCTGATCCAGAATGGCATATTTTATGAAGTCCAGTTGAGCAGGAGAAAACTACCAAGTCAAAAAAAATGTCGTCAATAAAGTTTATAATTCCTATATAATAATTACTGACTGTAAGGGATTTTAAACTAATGGACAATATAGATTAGCTGAAGCTTTCTCTGAAGTCTATGGAATTCAACCAAGGGGTTGAGGAGTAGCCTAGTGGTTAGAGCAGTAGGCTAGAACCAAGGAAGTCAGGGTTTGAATCCCCACTACTGCTGCTCCCTTTTGATCTTGAACAAGTCATTGCCTCAGGTATAAACTTAGATTGTAAGCTCTGAGGAGACAGGAAAATACCCACTGAAGGCATGAGCTAAATCCAATTCCCTTTTTCCATTTCCCATTTAAATATTGTGGAGTTTCACAGTTTCTTAATTAGCAATGACATTATGATGCTATGCATAACAAGTTGTGTGTCCATAAGAATTTTATTTAAACAAACTCTACTGCTGTGTGAAAATAAGGCATGGAAATGTCTTACCATCTCCTAGAAGGTGCTGAATGCTGGACAAATATTGCTGTTGTACTTCAGGAGGAGCTAGAATTGTCTGAGAGGAAAGATATATATACATACTTTAAATACTGTGGACTCAATATTTAAAAAGAAGAAATTAGGCCTTACCTGCTAATTGTCTTTCCTTGAGTTCTCTCCGGGCCAGTCCAGGACATTTGGGTGGTCAATCCGCTCCAGCAGCTGGGGACTGAATACTGACAGCTTTTCCTGACAGCCTACCCAGCTCCCCCTGGCGTCAGAGAGTCAGTCTTACAGTAACAAAGCCGGGAAACAAACTAGTACTGGAAACAAAAACAAAACAAAAACCAAGAACCAACCCTGAAAAGACCATTCCATGTAGCCCATTCTTAACTTTTCTTTCTTTTTTTTTACTGAAGAACCCCTGCTTTCTTATAGGGGAATCCCCAGAATCCACTTTCAATATGTTCTACCTCTCTGTATCCCCGGCGACTAGCTCGACCACATCTGCTAACTCCACCAACGCTTCCGCCGAGGCCACATTCATCTCTAAAGCTCGCAGACAGCTCGGGAGGGCCCTGGACTGGCCCGGAGAGAACTCAAGGAAAGACAATTAGCAGGTAAGGCCTAATTTCTTCTTCCTATTCGTCTCTCCGGGCCAGTCCAGGACATTTGGGCAGTACCAAAGCAGTACCTAAATCTGGGAGGGTCACGCGAGCCCCGCCATAATCGCTGAGGCACCCACTCTAGCATCATCCCTCGCCTGAACATCCAACCTATAATGCTTCGCAAACGTATGCAGCGAAGACCACGTCACTGCCCAACAGATATCCACCGGCAGAACCAATGCATACTCCGCCCAAGAAGCAGCCTGCCCCCTAGTCGAATGAGCTCCGAAACCCACTGGAACAGGCTTGCCCTTGGACTCATACGCCACTCGTATCGCATGTTTCACCCAACGAGCGATAGAAGCCTTTGTAGCGGCCTTACCTTTAGCCGATACCCCGTAGAGGACAAACAACCTGTCGGATTGTCGAAAAGACTCTGTTTCCTTCAAATATCTCTGCAACACCCGACCTAAATCCAGCTGCCGAAGCGAACGATCCAACTTACCGCCCTTCGGCTCCCTAAAGGTGGGAAGCGAAACAACCTGGTTCATGTGAAAACTGTAAACTACCTTAGGCAGGAATGACGGCACTGGCCGCAACACCACTTTTTCCGCCAAAAAACGAAGATACGGTTCTCTGCACGAAAGAGCTTGGAGATCTGAAATCCTTCTCGCAGAACACGCCACCAAAAAAGCTGTCTTCCAGGACAACTCCCGAAGGCTTCCAGGTGCCCCCGCCACAAACGGGGGTTCTGTCAACGCCTGTAATACCAAATTCAAATCCCAAGACGGTACCACCTGTCTCTCGTGCCGTTTTTTTGTTTGTTTTTTTTAACTGCCCTGCTAGGACAGAAAATTTCCTCAAGGGTTAACCCCTTCCAAAATGCCCCCGACTCATAGAATAGCCTTTGTATTATTATTATTTTTGTAATATTCTTCCACCTAACCAGGAATCCACTATTTGTCTCTCTGGGGAGCTGGGCAATCCGATGTCCTATCCAGCTGCTGAGGACTGAAAGACTGACTCTCTGACGCCAGGGGGAGCTGGGTAGGCTGTCAGGAAAAGCTGTCAGTATTCAGTCCCCAGCTGCTGGAGCGGATTGACCACCCAAATGTCCTGGACTGGCCCGGAGAGACGAATAGGAAAGCTGAGCGCCTAAATTTGTGCCCTATTTTCAACCAAAAATAGGAACCTAAGGTTTCAGCTGAAAAGTCATCTTAATTTAAGAGCCCAATATTCAGCCTGCGGTGATCAGCATTTTTACAGTGCCTGGCCACCATAGGCAAAACTGAAACTGGATATGCAGCACCAGAATTCGGGTATCCTCTGATGCTAAATATCTGGGTTCAGCACTGACCGGTGCAGCTATCCGGACAGTGACGATATTTAACTGCTCTCTGGATAGCTAAACTGCATACAATTAGGATTGCTATTGAGATAAGAGCCTGAATAAAGTTAGGTTATCTGGTTAGCAGACTGAAAGTCGCCATTAACCAGGTAATTACTAGGATCGGCCTCATCCCACCCACAGCCAGTGCCGTTGCAGTTAGAGAGGACATTCAGTGCACTGTCTAGTTAGTGCCACCAAATTCCTCCTCAGTACAGGTTATCTGGTTAGCAGTTCCTCCTAACCAGATAAACTCCTTTGAACAGGCCCTATGCTTATAAATTTAAGACTGCCATTTATTTGCATAGATTTATGACCCTAATGCAGAAAATCAGTGCTAAACTCTTAACTTTCCCTCCAACCCTAAATTCTTCCCAATTGCCAACAACCTTTTATCCTCCTAAATTAAGATGTTTAATCAAATTTTGAAGTATGAAAATATAGGCAATCAGCCCTAATAAAATTTCAGAGAGGCCAATTTAGGAGCATAACTCTCAAAGTTAGGAGTATAAATCCTTTGAATTTTGGGCTCTGAAATTTTAAGAGCAAATAATTCACTCAGTATTCTGCTGTCTTATGGTCATATGCAGGGCCAGCCTGCCAACTAGGCAAACTCGGCAGTCACCTAGGGACGCAGGCCCTGGTGGGCAGCACAGCAATCTCCTCTTCTTCTAAGCACTGGCTCAGTCCTAGGCAGGCCTGATGTGCCGCCATCACTGCATCACCCTTGACATCCAGCCTTTCACCCTGGGGATGATGGGCAGCACAGCAATCACCTCTTTAGTGGCATTATAGGCATGCGTGCATTTATGTCCTGCCACTCCTGCCCCCTCAGACAGGAAGCTGCATCAGAGGGGGGCAGGAGGAGCAGGCTACGAGTGTATGCATGCATTTTAAGGCCTGTTAGGGCTTCAAAGAGGTGATTGTGGTGCCACCCATCAGCCCAAGGTGAGATGCTGGATTTCGCGTGTGGCGCAGCTATGGCATGAGGTGGGGGCAGCACATTGGACTTGCCTGGGGGGGGGGCAAGAACCCTTGGGCCACCCCCAGTCATATGATAGTGAATATACACTCTTCAGTGATCATGTGCACACTACTGCATAATGAAAATATACAACATTTATGAAAGAGCAATCAAGTCGACAGTCCAATGGTTAGTGCTGAACTGGAGACCAGTTAGGTTATTGGTTCACTGGCTCAGACTCTTGTTCCTTGAGTAAATTAAGGCTGGTTGTAACTTGCCTTTAACTACTACTGGAAAGGTGTGAACTAAAAATACAAAAATAGTGTTCACAGATCCCAAAATAAAGGTTCAACAGTGCACTGCTCCTCAACCAACACCTGCTGGCCAGCCAATAGAGCAGTGAAGACTACATATATATCCTGCCCTCTCCGCAGGATAATGGGAAGGGGAAGTAGAAGAAAACAGGTAAAAAATTAGAAACCAGCACAATGGCTTCTTCATACAGATCAAATGGGAGGAATAAAAGGGCAGACAGGCAGGGGAGCACAATTTTTAAAAAGTAATTTTATACATGCACAATCAAGTCATTCATTACTCAAAAGGTGCCAAAACCTTCATTGAAAACATATAAAGATCTAAATCCCTTTTAAATTCAGCAATGCTATCTTAATTATATCCTCTGGGAAAATCAAACTATGTACTTAAAGCAGTGTTCTCTGTGGTCATGCTGTTACTGATGAAGCCCAAACATGGGAAAGCTCTCCCCAAGTCTTTCTAAAAGCAAAATCATTTTGCTTTACAGCGTATGCATGTGAATTCCTGCACTGTGTTGTTGTGTGAGGTAGTCTCAGTTGTTTTCTAGCTTTAAAAAATACATCTCCAAGGGGGAGGTGGGTAGATTAGGTGAAAACGTCTATCCTGCTGTCTATGGAGAACACATGCTACGAGTTTGTAACTGGTTTTTCTTCTGAGGACAAGTAATGAATCCTCATGTGTAAGAGTCTCTAACTACAGATTTCTTTTAACAGAAAATGAGGAAAAATGGAAAAACAGATTGCCAATGGACAGACAACAAATATGCTCTTGATGGCAACTAGCCACCTTTCAGTTTTTGTCTTTCTTTTAATGAAGGCAGCCTAGATTTCATAAAAATGAGCTTTAGGGGAATAAAGTTGGATTATAAACCTCAAAGAGATTCCTCAGGATGGATTGACCAAAACCTGTCTTGTCAGGAATTCCAAACAATGAGATGTAAATATATACTGTATGGACTCATTTCCAAGTTGCAGTCTTGCCAACCTCTTCCATAAAAGCTGATCTTCAGTGTGCTACTAATGTAGCCATGGCTCAGACAAGGTGATCCTTGACATGACCCTTGGAGGTCAGACCTACTCAGGCATAAGCAAAGGAGACAAGTCTGAAAACCAATTAGAGTTCTGTTGGCTGCAGCAATCCAAAGTTTATTGAGGCTAAAAAAAGAAAAAACCTCACAAAGCTGGGTGAACTTTCTAGGGGTTTTAGTCTGCTTCAAGTAGAAGGCTAAGGTTCTCTTGCAATCCACTGTGTAAGATGCAGTCACTATTGTGGTCATGTGGTTTAAGGAAAAATATTAGCAGGATCTCCTTAACCTCTTATGGTAGGTTGAGCGGGGCCAAGGCTACCCTCTCAGCAGCCAGGCCATTAGAGTCAATGACACCACATTGGGCTGCAGAAGGGAGCCCTCCTCCTGAGATAGGAGGTCCGGGGCTCGACCCAGGGGTACTGGGAGTGTCGCTGCCAGCGAGAGCAGTAGTTGGAACCAGGGTTGCCTGGGCCACCCAGGGGCGATCAGTATCACCGATGTCCTCTTGTTCTGAATTTTGAACAGCATCTTGGCGACCAGGTAAGTCAGTGAGAATGCATACAGCAGTTCCCTCGGACCAAGAGATCAGGATGGCATCTGCCGCTACCCTCTGTGGTTGCGGATGCCTGGAGCAGAAGTGAGCCAGCTGTGTGTTGTTGGGAGAGGTGAACAGGTCCATCTCAGGCCAGCCCCAAAGGCGGAAGAGCTTCTTCGCCACTGCAGGGTCAAGACGCCACTGGTGAGGGCACAGAACTCTACTGAGTCTGTCCGCCAGTCTGTTGTCCTGGCCCAGGAGGTAAACTGCTCCCTTCTGGCAGAGGGCGTATGAGCCCGTGCCCCCCTGCTTATTTATATAGAACATCGCGACCTGGTTGTCCGTCTGGATCAGCACAGGTCTGTTCCACAAGAGGGAGTGTAACGCACGTAGGGCGAGGAATAACGCCTGGAGTTCCAGGAGGTTGATCTATAACAAAGACTCCTCCCTGGACTAGTAACCCTGAGTGCGGTGAAGTCCGCAGTGAGCTCCCCAGCCCTGGAGAGAGGCATCTGTGGTCAGGATACACTGCGGTGTGGAAGCCTGGAAGGGCATTCCTGCCCGGAGGAGGCCCAGGTTTTGCCACCAGTTGAGGGATCTCACCAGCTGGTGGGAGACAATGACCCTGCCCCGGAGTTGGGCCGTGGCTTGGTTCCACTGAGAACGCAGACACCACTGGGCTGTCCATATGTGCAGGCAGATTAGGGGTGTGACATGGACCATGGAGGCCATGTGTCCCAGCAGGCGGAGGTGGTGAGCTGGCACCGTTTTGTGGTGTTGGACCTCCCCTGCCAGCTATTTGAGGTGTTCTGCCCTGTCCTGAGGGAGGAGAGCTCTGACCTGCACCAGGTCCAGCTGAGCACCAATGAATTCTAGGCCTTGCACCGTAAAGATATGTGATTTAGGGTAGTTGATGACAGACCCCAGGAGCTGCAGGAGGAGGATGGTACGTTCTGTGCCTGACTGGCCTCTGTGGCTGTGCCGCCTCCAATGAGCTAGTCATCCAAGTAGGGGAAGACGAATACCCCTTGTAGGCACAGATGAGTGGCTACCACTACTAGGCACTTTGTGAACACTCTTGGCGAGGAGGCCAGGCCAAAGGGAAGTACCCTGTATTGGCAGTGGTCTCCCCCTACCATGAATCTCAGATATTGCCTGTGAGATGGGTGGACCAGGATGCGAGTGCAGGCATTCTTTAGGTCCAAGGATCAAAGCCAGTCTCCCTGCTGGAGGAAGGGCAGCAGTGTCCCAAGGGAGAGCATTTCTAACTTCTCCCTTACCAGGAACCTGTTCAGGTATCGGAGGTCCAGGATGGGGCTGAGACCTCCCCCCCCCCCCCCGGTTCTTTTGGGGACAAGAAAGTACCTTGAGTAGAAGCCCTTGCCCCACAGGTGCTGGAGAACAGGCCCTACTGTCCTGTCCATTAGTAAGCCTGCTAGCTATGAGAGCAAGAGGGTATGGTGAACGAGAGGTTGCACTGGCTATCCTGGAAAATGCCCCGGAGGTGGCAGCTGGAAGCGGAGGTGGTAACTATCCTTCACCACCCAGAGCGCCCAGTGGTCCAAGGTGACCTTGGGTCTCTTCTGGGTGAAGAGTGCCAGGCGTCCCCCTGTGGGCTGGAGAGGGTCTCCCAGGGGGGGGGGAGGTCCCGCTCTCGAAATCAAAAGTTCCCACCAGGTGGAGCCACAGCAGGGGTTAGCGGCTTAAGGGCCTTTGGCTTCCTTGGCCCATGTCCCTGGTCCTTAGGCTGGGATCCCTGCTGCTGCTAGCTCGGGAATGCTTGGTAGTGGTGACTCTGATAGAAAGGGCCGTTATTCCTTGAAAAGTTGGTCTTTTCCCCGAGGTTTTCTTATGGGGAAGGGTAGAGGTCTTATTTGAGAGCTTCTGTCTGGGTCACCATCTCAGCCTCAATCTCGGCTGCCTTGTCGGACATAGGTTTCCCTAACAGGATCGTCCCAGTGCAGGGGACATCCAGCAGCTTTTCCTGGACCCATTGTTCAAGGTCCGAGATCTGCAGCCAGGCCTGGCGCCAAGCACCGATGCCTGCGGCTGCTGCCCGGGCTGCAGCCTCAAACCCATCAAAGGTGGCCCAGGACAGGAACTTATTGCGGTCCCGGATGATGGCCACCAAGGTTTGGAATCACTGCAGGGGTTCCCCGATGAGCCCTGCTGAGCCCACGAGCTCCTGAATGAGGTTCTTTACATCCCTATGTAGAGCTCACAGGTTTATATCCAGCAGCCCAGCATGGATCCCTGAAAGAACTTGCGCCCCAGGGCGTCAAGGGTTCTAGCCTCCCTATCCAGGGGTATAGACAAATAAGTCTTCTGACTCTTGAGTTTCTGCATCAAAGACTCCGCCACCATGAAACTGTGGGGCAGTTGGACCTTCTGGAAGCCTGGACTCCTCTTGACGCGGTAGATGTTGTCGAGGCATGGGCTGACCACCAGCACTGAGGCCAGGGTCTCTCACATCCGTAGGAACAGCCGCTCGAGAATGGGTTGCACCGGCACCGACAGAGCCTCCTTTGGCAGAGACACATACTGGAGGATCTCCAATTCTTCGGTACGTGGGTCCTTCTCGGACTCTGTCGGGACCAAGAGGGCTTGGGCCATGTCCTGGACAAAGTTGTGGAATGCCACGTCCTTGGGTGGGGAATGGCGCCGGAGTTCCGGGGGAGATGGCTCCAAGGGGATGTCTTGGTGTCTAGAAGTCTCGGTGGAGGCCTCAACATCGGTCTCCCAGTCTGACTCTGAGGGTGTCGAGGAGTCCGAGGCTCGGAGCTCCCATGCCGCGAGGCCTGCGTCGGGGAACCGGGATCCTCCGACCGTTCTCAGGTCAGATTCCAGCTAGGGAGGACCAGACACCAGAGGATAGGGACCAGGACCTCGATCAATACCAAGGACTAGCCTGAGGCAGAAAGCGCTCGGGGCACTGCTCGGCATCCGGGGACGCCACTGCAGTCAAGGACTTGGTTGTAGGGGCAGATGATGCGGACAAACCTGACATCACCACCCACTGCATGGCCAGGATGGCAGAGATACTCTGAGAACCGCCATTCTGGCCTTGATGCCAGAAGGCTCGGCAGCTTTCGACACGGGTACTGAGGGTTTTGGGCCCGGCACCAGCACTCTGGTGAGCGCATCCTTGACAAGGACCAATGGCCTCAGGGAGTCTCACATGATCATCGCCAGCCGAGGACTCCTTCCTAGAGACCTTAGGGGGGTGCTGCTCGGAGTCCGCCGTGAGACATTACCGGGTTTCCTGAGTGGAACCTTGACTGGCTTCAAGGATTTTTTCTTTTTCCTGCCAGGGTCCGGTGTCTTTCCGGAGGACCACTGCCATAGGACTCCAAAGACGCCTGGGCAACACAGGAGCTGGCTCAGCTTTGGGCTCAGCGTCGGGGAAACAGGGGCTGAGCCAGACCGCGGGAATATCTTCTCCTGCAACTCCAACATTTTCTTATTGGTCCGAGAAGTCATGGCCTGACAAGTCGCAGGAGGTACTGTTGTGGTCTGGGCCGAGGCCGTGCAAGCAGCAGTCGTAGGTGTCTGTGACAAACATAATTTGACTGCCGCAATCACACATTTTAAAGCCACCGGGAGACATGGTGGATCACACCCGGATGGGGCTGATGACCCCCGGGCAAAAAAGGCCGCGCGCCGGTTGAGGAAAGCTTCAATGAAAAAGAGAAAGGGAGCCAAGAACAGCGCTGGGGACGGCACCAGCTCGAGGTGGGAAGAGGAGCCGGTACGCAAACCATGAAAAACTCAACTAAGAATAATTTTTAAGGAATTTTTCTGGGGACACAGGACATGCGTCTGTTGGGCTCTGCGGAAAAAAAAGAGACTGAGCAAGATAGCACTCTTGGGCGGGAAGGGGACCACGCATGCGTGGTAGTATTCCCAAAGGCTTTCTTTGGGAGCTGGAGAAATGCTCCGCATGGGCTCTGTTGGCGCCGACGTCACCTATATGTGAGGATCGACTTCCTGCTTGTTCCTGGAGAAATAATGCTAAATAAAAATAAATAAATAATTTGGACAAGTGCAAAGTTATGCACCTAGGAAAGAGCAATCCAAACTATGGTTACATGATGCAAGGTTCCACATTAGGAACCACTACCCAGGAAAATATTTAGGTGTCATCGTGGATAACATGCTGAAACCCTACACATGATAAAACCTCTACCAACTCTTCTATCGCCAAGAAAAAGAACGCACCATGGTTCTCCTCAGAGTTACGAACCTCCCTACAACAACTGAGGAGACTAGAGAAGAAATGGAGACACTCCCTAAACCCTCATGACCAGTCCATTTACCTAGCCAACTTGACGTCCCATCGCCAGCTAACCTGGGATAAGAGAAGAGAACACCATACAAAGCTACTTAGCCGTTCCCTCAACAAACCAAGAGATCTCTTCCAAATAGTAAAATCCCTAACTACTGAACCTCCCTCACCACAACAGGAATATATACACCCACAACTATATGCTGATTACATCCAATCCAAGGCAATCAAGATCACTGAAGCAACCACAAGTGTAACCAAGCAACCCTCCAACGTCCAATTCATACTCAATAATTTCTCATCTCCAACTCCAAAGTCTATTGAAGAAATTATTACATCCATCAACGCCACTACCGCTCCAAATGATCCATGTCCAGCCTTCTGGATCAAATCACTGAAAACAGAACTTAGCCCATACATATCAGCCTTAGCTGACCAGTCCCTTAGATCCGGGATATTTCCAACAGCTCTCAAGCACACCTCCATCCGTCCCCTACTGAAGAACAACAAACTGGATCCGAAAAAGGAAGACTCCTATCGCCCAATTTCAAGCATTCCTTTATTAGCCAAGATCCTAGAAAAAGTCGTTCTCAGACAAATTCAACAACACATTGATTCCGAGGCCCCACTAGATCCAAACCAACATGGCTTCAGGGAAGCCCACGGAGTTGAAACCCTCCTAACTTCCCTATTGAACACACTCATTAATACAACAGACAATATCAGAAATGGAGTCGCTATGATCTTCCTAGACATAGCAGCAGCTTTTGATTCTGTTGACCACAACCAACTACTCACCAGGCTCCACGAAAAAGGAATTCAAGGAACGGCACTGAATTGGTGCAGATCTTACCTAGAAGATCGCTGGCAACAAGTACGGACTGGTGATACCACATCTCAACCTTTTCATCAGAAGCAAGGAGTTCCGCAAGGTTCCTCCCTTTCAGCCCTTCTATTTAACATCTATATGCAACCTCTCTGCAACATCTCCCGCTCTTTCGGAATATCATGTCTTATCTATGCAGATGACGTGCTCTTATTCACTCCAATTAATGTATTAAAACCTGACTACACTACACTAATCACCTGCTTCAACTCGATATCAGATTGGCTACTCTCACAAAACCTCAGAATCAATTTTAAAAAAACCGAAGTCCTGATTGTCACTAGAAACAAAGACTTCTCTCCCCCACCAACTCTAAGAACACGAGATGCTGATCTACCACTCAAAACCTCAATACGTTATCTGGGTATTATACTTGACCAGCGACTTGAATTCAAAGATCACATAAAAAATACTGTAAAAGCCATTTACTACAAAATTAGGACTCTTCGACACCTCAGACCTATGCTTGAACCATCTGACTTCCGTACAACCTTCCAGGCATTAGTCACTCCTCATTTTGACTATGCAAATATCGTTCTTCATGGCCTACCCAAGAGCACTCTAAACCCGCTTCAATTGGCCATGAATACAGCGGCCAGAGTTCTTCATGGATCCCCAAAAAGCCAACATATTACTCCCATCCTATTTGACCTCCACTGGCTCCCACTAGCTTGCAGGATTTTATACAAAGCTCTCATCCTGACCTTCAAAGCATTCCACCATATCTCATCATCCTCCTTATCTGATCTCCTCCAACACACACAGAACACCAGATCTAGACGTTCTGTAACAGAGAACATGCTAACAGTCCCAAATGACAGCAAAAAACTCACTCAAACAACCACTTTAAGAGCATTCTCTTCCTTCGCCCCTAGATGCTGGAACACGCTTCCACCTAGTATTAGATCACAAAAAGACCTGTCCCAGTTCAGAAAATCCATAAAAACACATCTCTTCCTACAACACTTCTCACAATATACTGACCCCCCTCCCACACAGACCATTGATCACGGCTAGTCAAATAAGCTCCCGAAACCTTACCACTTGATCTAGACCAAGCCTCACAAACCCTACCTTTAGAGCTCGAGCATTTAAGAACCTATTGTAAATAATTGAAAATATCTGTTAATTGTTAATCCCTGTTATCCATGTTTTTATTCCCTGTTCTCTGTAAACTTAATACTTGTTTTATGTTTAAGTACAAAATTTGTTAAAATGTAAACCGCGCTGATATCAAAAGTGCGGTATATAAAAGCTGTTAAATAAATAAATAAATAAATAAATATTATAATGCCTCTGTATCGTTCCATGGTGCAACTGCACCTTGAATATTGTGTGCAATTCTGGTCGCTGTATCTTAAAAAGGATATAGCAGAATTAGAAAAGAAACAGAGAAGAGCCACCAAAATGGTGAAGGAGATGGAAGGACACCCTTATGAGGAGAGGCTTAAAATATTATGGCTCTTCAACCTGGAAGAGACACAGCTGAGGGGAGATATGATAGAGGTCTATAAATTAATGAATGGAGTGGAACGGGTAAACGTAGATCAATTGTTTACACCATCTAAAAGTAGAAAGACTAGGGAATATACAATGAAGCTACAGTGAAAGCCATTTAAGACTAATAAGAGAAAATATTTTTTCACTCAACGCGTATTCAAATTCTGGAACTCCTTACTGGAGGATGTAGTAAAAGTTGTTAGTGTAGCTGGGTTTGCAAAAGGTTTGGACAAGTTCCTGGAGGAAAGGTCCATAAAACATTATTAAAGATGACCTGGGAAATCCTCTGCTTGCCTCAGTACAAGCATTGTGGAAACTTTATGTCTTTTTGGGAAACTGCCAGGTACTTGTGACCTGGATTGACCACTGTTGGAAACAGATACTGGGCTTGATGGACTTTGGTCTGACCCAGTATGGCATTTCTTATGTTCTTAAGAGGTTTCTTGGAAAGGGGCAGTTTGCAGTGGTGAATTAGTTGCAGGGGTGTATTTTTTTTTGGGGGGGGGGGGGTGAGGGCAGTTTGTAGGGTGGTGGGATAGTTCCAGGGAATCAATTTTGGAGTTGAGACAGTTTGCACGGCGGGGAGGAGGGGGGGGGGGCAGTTGAGGCAGGGTATTTTTTTGGAAGTGGGCTAATTTTGGGGGTGGTGGGGAAAGAGTATGGATATTCATTGGGGTGGAGCAGTTGTGGAAGGCAATTGGTAAGGTGGTGGGGCAGCTGTAGCCGGGTCATCTCTGGGGTTGGACAGTTGCAGTGGGCTAGATTTTGGGGATGGGGCAGTTTTGGGAGTTAGATGAATACAGAACAGGGAGATGGAGTTTGAAGGGAAGAAAAATATGGCAGCTGGGAAATTCTTACTGTAAGCTTGTATACTACAAAAGTTGGATTCCTTCTCCCATAAAAATATATTTGGTTATTTTTGAAGGGCTTCTCTGGAACCCCCAGTCTGATTTGGCCCATTTTGGAAACTCATGTCCTTTTACTGGCTTTTCCCTTCATACTTTTTCTCATTCTGTTAGATTTTCAGAGAATTATTAAGTTCCCAGACAAATGGACAGACATTCTTGATCCTTTTAATATAATTATTTTCAAGTTCTGTTGGGTTAGAACAGGGATTCTCAACCCACTTTTTAGAACACATCTAGCAAGTCAGGTTTTTGGAATAACCATAATGAATATGCATGAGAAATATTTGCATATACTGCCTTCATTGTATGAAAATGTCTTTCATGCATATTCATTGTGGTTATTCCAAAATTCCGACTGTCTAGGTGTGTCCTGAGGACTGGGTTAAGAACTCCTGGTCTAGAGAGGACAAAAAGGTAGAATCATTTGCATGAGAAAGCCAGCTGTAACACCAATTTATTTGGAACTGTTAGAAACTGCTCATAATACAAAGTGTTCTGGGGAGTCAAAGAGAACTCTCAAGTCATGCATCACACTTCTAGTGAAGAACCAAGATCATGTGTTTACCAGACTAGCACTGGTCAAAAATTGTCCAGAAAGAGAAAGCACAGTTACTTACCTGTAACAGGTGATCTCTGGGAACAGCAGGAATTAGTCTTCACATATGGGTATCGTCGGTACCGACGGAGCCTGCGCCGGAACGCTCCCCAGCGTCCAAAAGGAAAGCTTTTGGGAGCATCCCACAGCGCCTGCGCGCTGCCTTCCCGCCTTTCCCAACCGTCTCTCTCCAGTTCGAGTTTTAAAGCTGAGACAAAGAGAGAGAGAGGAAAGGAAAGATAGATAGAGAGATACAACTCCTAGGGGAGGTGGGAAGGTTGTGAAGACTAATTCCTGCTGTTCCCAGAGATCACCTGTTACAGGTAAGTAACTGTGCTATCTCCAGGAACAAGCAGGAATGAGTCTTCACATATGGGGACTCCCCAGCTAGAGATGCCTGGGAGATCACCTAGATTGTGAGTCCCTGGAGGGCTCCATCTCCACCTATGAATCTCAGGCATCCAGTCAGGGATGGAGGGCAGGAGTTGATTAGGTATGGAACAGGTGTTTGAGAACAGCCTGACCAAACAAGACATCCCGTCAGGAATCCTTGTCCAAGCAGTAATGGGCTGTGAAGGTATGAACCGAGGCCCAAGTGGCTGCTCGACAGATTTGGTCGATGGACACAGAGTTTAGATGAGCCATAGAGGCTGCCATGGCCCTCACATTGTGAGCTGTGACATGGCCTTCCAGAGAAAGATTCCTACTCTGGTAGGCGAAGGAAATTCACTGAGCAATCCAATTGGACAGAGTTCTCTTAGAGACTGGAAGTCCTAAATGGGAAAGATCAAAAGCAACAAAAAGTTGAGAGGACTTTCTATGTTGCTGTGTTCTTTGTAAATAGAAAGCAAGTGCTCTTTTGCAATCCAGGGTATGAAGACTCCTCTCTGCACTTGATGCATGAGGTCCTGGAAAGAAGACAGGTAAATATACCTCCTGGTTCAGATGAAAAAGTGAGACCACTTTAGGCATAAAGTGTGGATTAGTTCTGAGAACCACCTTGTCATGATGGAACCTTGTATAAGGGGGATTAGCCACTAGAGCTTGCAACTCACTGATACGGCGAGCTGAGGTGAGAGCAATGAGAAAAATAACCTTCCAGGAAAGGAATTTCAAGGAGGTAGTGGCTAAAGGTTCAAAGGGTGGCTTCATATTCATAAGCTGGCCAAGAACCAAATTTAAGTCCCATGCCACTGGAGGTGGTCTAATGGGAGGTTTAGTTAAAAGAAGGCCTCTCATGAATCTTGCTATAAGAGGATGAGAGGAAATAGGTTGTCCATTAAGAGGCTTCAGGGATGCTGCAATAGCACTCAAATGGACTCTGATTGAATTTGTTTTAAGGCCTGCATGGGATAAATGCAGCAAATAGTCTAGTAACGAATTCAAAGGTATTGCAGAAGGGTTAAGACCATTTTCTGCACACCAAATGGAAAACCTTTTCCATTTAAAAGCATAAGAGCGTCTGGTGGAAGGCTTTCTGGAAGCATGTAGGATATCCTTCACTTGCTGAGAAAGGTGTAAACCTTGAAGGTCTAGGCCAGCGATGGCGAACCTATGGCACGCGTGCCACCTGTGGCACGCGAAGGCCTTGCAGCTGGCACGCGGGAAGGTCCGCAATTAGGGTTTTTTTTTTTTTTCAATTTTACTTGTCTGCTGCCGCTGTCGGGGCCGCCGCGGCAAAATCGAGCGTGCCGCGGGGCCCCCCTGTACCCGGCAGAGCCTGCCCTCCCCGTAGCAGCTCTCTCTTTGGCAGCTCTCTCTTTGGAGCTGCAGTCAGACGCGCCGGCTTGCAGAGCGCGAAGGGAAGAGTTTCCCTTTCGCAACTCTGTTAAGCCCGCGGGGGCTGATGGGAACTTCCCATCAGCCCCCGCGGGTTTAACAGAGCAGCGAGGGGGAAAATATTCCCTCGCGCGCTGCAAGCCGGCGCGTCTGACTGCCGCTCCAAAGAGAGAGCTGCTACGGGGAGGGCAGGCTCTGCCGGATACAGGGGGGCCCCGCGGCACGCTCGATTCTGCCGCGGCGGCCCCGACAGTGGCAACAGACAGGTTTTCTTTTTTTTTTAATTTTCCCTGGGCTGGGGGGGGGGGTTAGGAGTGGTGATGTGGTGGGATGGGCTGGGCTGGGCGGGGGGGGGTTAGGAGTGGTGAGGTGAGGGGCTGGGCTGGGCTGGGCTGGGGGGGGGTTAGGAGTGGTGATGGGCTGGGCTGGGGGGGATAGGAGTGGTGATGGGCTGGGCTGGGGGGGTTAGGAGTAGTGATGGGCAGGGCTGGGGGGGGTGTTAGGAGAAGTGCTGGGCTGGGGGGATTTAGGAGTGGTGATGGGCACTGGGCTGGGGGGGGTAGGAGTGGTGATGGACACTGGGCTGGCTGGGGGGGGTTAGGAGTGGTGATGGGCACTGGGCTGGCTGGGGGGGTTAGGAGTGGTGATGGGCGCTGGGCTGGGGGGGTTAGGAGTGGTGATGGGCGCTGGGGGGGCTTAAACTAAAAATTGGGTGATGGGGGATTAGGAATGGAAATGGGCTGGTGGGATTAGGACTGGAAGTGGGTTGATGGGGGGTTAGGACTGGTAATGGGCTATGGGGGGGCTTAAACTGAAAATTGGGTGATGGGGATTAGGACTGGAAATGGGCTGGTGGGATTAGGACTGGAAGTGGGTTGATGGGGGGTTAGGACTGGTAATGGGCTATGGGGGGGCTTAAACTGAAAATTGGGTGATGGGGGATTAGGACTGGGAGTGGGCTGCTGGGGAGGTTAGGACTGGTAATGGGCTATGGGGGGGCTTAAACTGAAAATTGGGTGATGGGGGATTAGGACTGGAAATGGGCTGGTGGGATTAGGACTGGGAGTGGGCTATGGGGGGCTAGGACTGGTAATGGGTTGGGGTTGCTAGGACTGGAAATGGGCTGAGTGGAAGGGGGCTTGAACTGCAAATAGCTGTTGGGGATGGGGCTTGGAATGGAAATGGGCTGAGGGGAAGTGGGGGGCTTGAACTGCAAATAGCTGATGGGGACGGGGCTTGGAATGGAAATGGGCTGAGGGGAAGTGGGGGACTTGAACTGCAAATAGCTAATGGGGAGGGGGACTTGGAATGGAAATGGGCTGAGTGGAAGGGGGCTTGAACTGCAAATAACTGATGGGAAGGGGGGCTTGGAATGGGCTCTTAGGGGAGGGAGCTAGGACAGGAACTGGGCTGATGGATGGGCTAGGATAGAACTGAGAATTGGGTGTTGGGGGAGCTAAGATTGGAAATGGGCTGTGGTGGGGGCTTGGATTGAAATGGACTCATGGAGGGGCTAGAACTGGAGGTAGGCTCATGGGGGGCTTGGATTAGAAATGGGCTGAGTGGAGGGGAGCTAGGATTTAACATGGGCTGATGGTGGGGCTAGGAAAGGACTAGAAATGGGCTGATGGGAGGCTGGTATTGGAAATGAGCTGATGAAGGGACTCGGATAGGACTGGAAATGGATGGGGGAGCTAGGACTGGAAATGGACTGATGAGGGGACTAGAAGCGAGCGGATACTGGGTGGGGCTGGAACTAAAAGGGAGCTGATGTTGGGGGAGATTAGAAGGGGATGGGGCTGGGAGAATGAAATGGAGAGGGGGAAAATATTTTGTGTGTGAGGGAAGAAAAATGTACAATTGGCCGGGTATTGGGAGAGTAAGTGGGGATTGAGGATGGAGGGGTAAAATTTGAGTGGATGAAATAGGAATGAGGAAAGAGCAAAAGGAGAAAGATTAGTATGTTAAAGCGGATGTAGAGAGAGAATGGAAAAAAAACTAGAAGAGAGAAGAAAGGACAAATGGACAGCAGATGATGGAGAGTTAGCAGAAAACATGAAGAAACCAGAAGAAAGTGGCTGGAGCAATTGCAACTGTGTAACTGAGCTGAGGTATTCTGTTTATGTAATTCCTTTTTGACATTGCCACTTGTTCTCTTTCCCCAGTAGGTCATGTATTGTTGTTCTCTGAAATGTATTGGTTTAATATTTGCAGTGTTGCCTTTTGATAGGTATGGTATGGTGCTTTGTGACTCCTGGTAGTGCTGTTAGGATACGGCGGGTTTGCTATTGGTTCTAAATGGGCAGTGTTTGTAGTAGTTTCCTAATGTGCCTGGCGGTTGGCACTGGATTATAGTAATGTAGAAATCTTTTAGTCTGTCTTTATCCATACACTCATTAAGAGACATGTTTACTAAAAGTTAGTGTATGTTAGCATTATGCAAATATTTATGCAAATTGACGTGCTGGCACTTTGAGGAAATTCTTTGGTTTTGTGCGGCAGTTTGGGCACTCGGGCTCAAAAAGGTTAGCCATCACTGGTCTAGGCCTTCAGCAACCAGGCCCTGAGATGAAGAGACTGAGGATTTGGATGCCACAAGGTTCCCTCCTCTTGGGAGAGGAGATCTGGAGCAGACCCCAGGTCCAGGGAGAGAGCTTGAGAGAGATGCAGATGTAGAGGGTACCACACTTGGCGTGGCCAACATGGTGCTATGAGGATCATAGACCCCTTGTCTCTCTGAAGCTTGAATAGAGTCTTGGGGATGAGGGGAATAGGTGGAAAGGCATAGAGGAAGTCTTGCCCCCAGTGAAGGAGGAAGGCATCCTTGGCCTGAACTTCCTGACACGGAATCCTGGAACAAAACCGGGGAAGTTTGGCATTCCACGGATTTGCAAACAGGTCTATGTCTGGGGTACCCCAAATCCGAAAAATTGTGGCTATCTGGTCCCCATGGAGGGACCATTCGTGTGGAAGCAGAACTCGACTGAGTCTGTCTGCCCAAGAGTTTTGAACCCCTGGAAGATATACTGCCATGAGATGGATTTGATGCTCTCTGGCAAAGGCCCACAATCTCAGAGCTTCGTTGCAAAGCGACAGAGAGCCCGTCCCCCCCTGCTTGTTCACATAGAACATGGCTGCCTGATTGTCCGTATGGATGAGGACTGTCTTGTAGCTGAGCAGGGTGTGAAATACTCTGAGAGCCAAGAAGATTGCTCTGAGCTCTAAGAGGTTGATATGAAGAGATGTCTCCTGTGGAGACCAGATGCCTTGAGTGGAGAGATGAGCTCCCCAACCCTTTGGAGAGGCATCTGTTATAAGGGTTGCTTGGGGTAGCACCTGTTGAAAGGGGGACCCCAACAACAGAATTTGAGTGGACTTCCACCAGTGGAGGGACCAAAAGAGGCGACTGGAGTTTGCTATTTTGTCTGACAGGCAACATGATGCCTGGGTCCATTGGGGGGATAGAGTCCACTGAGCTGCCCTCATGTGAAGGCGAGCATAAGGAACCACATGCACTGTGGATGCCATGTGGCCTAAGACTTGCAACATCTCTCGAGCAGTTAAATGGGATTTTAACTGAATCTGGGAGGCTAACTGCACCAGGCGTAGGCAACGGGCCTGGGGAAGATAGGACCTTGCAGTTGTGGTATCCAGTAAGGCCCCTATGAACTCTAGAGACTGAGTAGGGGTGAGATGGGATTTTGGAATGTTGATTACCAGTCCCAGATACTGAAGAACACGCCTTGTGCAGGCCAGGGAAGTCTGGGCCTCTGATTGGGATGGAGCTCGGATGAGCCAGTCGTCCAGATATGGGAATACGAATATCCCCAGAGTGCGTAGAAATGCAGCTACTACTGCCATGCATTTTGTGAACACTCTTGGAGCAGAGGCCAGACCGAAAGGAAGCACTCTGTATTGGTAGTGCTTTCCTTGGTAAAGGAACCAAAGGAACCTTCTGTGTGTTGGATGGATGAGGACATGGGTGTACGCATCCTTGAGGTCTAGAGAACAAAGTCAGTCCTGACTCTGGAGGTATGGAAGGAGAGTACCAAGAGAAATCATCTTGAATTTCTCCTTGCATGGAAACTTGTTCAACTCTCTGAGATCTAGGATGGGTCTGTAGCCCCCTGTTTTCTTTGGGATGAGAAAATAGGGGGAGTAGAACCCTGAGCCCTGTTGAAGTAGGGGTACTTCTTCTATTGCCCCTTGGGCAAGAAGGGTAGCAATCTCTTGACCTAGAAGGTCGAGAAGAGATGTTGGAGAGTTGAACTGTTTCACCATGGTGTGAGGATGAAGGTTTAAGAAATGTAGCTTGTATCCCTCCCTTATAATGGAGAGGGTCCATTGCTCTGCTGTGATTTGTTCCCATCTGGGAGCAAAGTGAGCTAACTTTCCTGGGATGGTGAGAGGCTCTGGATGTTCTAGAGCCAGAAATGCTAAGTTCTCTAGTGGAAAGTCAAAGGCCCTGAGGAGGCTGAGGCTGTTGGGCCGTAGCAGTCCTCGCAGCCTGAGGCTTGGCCTGTTTTGGTTGTTGCTGTCTCTTTGTAGCAAAACGACCCTGAGAAGAGGTTTGAGCATAACCAGAAGAAAATTTCCCTTTTTTTGGGAAAGATCCTTTCTTGAATAACCTCTTCTTGAAAGGAGTAGTAGTAGACTTTGAAAGTCTATCTAAAGCAGAATTTTCAGCATCCATCTGGGTGGCTTTTGCTTGCCAATCTTTGCCAAACAGGTTTTCCCCTGTACAGGGAAGGTTGCCCAGACCATCCTGTACCCAGGATTCCAAATCAGAGGCTTGTAACCAAGCTACTCTGCGTGCACCTATGGCAATAGCCAAAGCTCTACTGGCACCCTCAAAGGAGTCAAAGGCTGCATGATTGGAAAACTTGGATACATCCTGTGCATGTTTAAGCCAGGTAATATATTCTTCTCTCTTATCTTCTGACATAAAAGGAGATAAGGTGTGTAGATGGTCTGTAACCTTTTTTAGAAACATCCCCATATAGAGACTATAGGAGTTGATTCTGGCTACAAGCATACTGGCCTGGAAGATTTTCCTGCCAAAAGCATCTAAGGTTCTGCATTCTCTTCCTGGAGGAGCAGAGGAGTGTCTTTTTGTACTCTTGATTTTTTTTTTCATAGCAGACTCTACCACAATAGAGTGGTGAGGAAGCTGAGTCTTATGAAAACCAGGACAAGGAGGAACACGATACATGGTGTCCAACCTACGAGAAAAAGGAGAGGTGGTAAGAGGAGTTTCCCATATACCTAACATGTGATCATAAAGAATCTCATGTATTGGTAGAATGGCTGCCTCTTTAGGAGCCTTAGGATATTGAAGAATATCCAATTTTTTGGCTCTGGGCTCAGTTTCAGAGGCTACTGCAATGGACAGGCTTCTGGCCACCTCCCTGATGAAGTCCTGGAAAGACAAGTCCTCAGGAGGAGACATTCTCCTTTTTGGAGAAGAGGGTTCCTGAGGACGGATCTCTGATGCTTCGATGGAAACCTCTGATGCATCAGATTCTTCAGAGGAATCGAAGTATCGACTGTCTGGATGCTCTCGTAGGGCCCGATACGAGTACCGAGGGGTATCGACATCGGGAGTCATTGGTACCGAATCGGTACTAACAGGCATCACTGGATACCGTATCGCTGCTTTCGATGCTGATGCCGATGCAAGCGGTACTGGTATCGGAACCGGAGCTGGATCCGGAACCGGAATCGGTATCGACAACGGAGTTTGTTGTTGTACCGTGGGCATCGCAGCTTGTATGAAGGCCGTAATGGCACGCTGCATGGTCAGAATATTCTGATCCATCGACGCCACCAATGTCTGGATGTCGGTACCGGGAACCGCCGGTACCCCAAAACATTGTAACAGGTGATCGGTCGAGGCCGTGCCATCGATGTCAACCTGTGACCCCATAGATAATGCTTTGGAAGCCGGAGCCGCCCGCCGGGGTAATTTTGCCGGTGTGGATTCCTCAATAGTAAGCTCGGGAACATCTCGATACTTAGAGGGAGATGTACCCTTTGAGGACCAACCGGACTTAAGTTTTGTTACCTGAGATCCATGGGATGAAGAAGAAGCCCTGGAAGACGTCGATGCCACTGAAGCTGCATCGGAGGGAAACAGGGTACTGAGCTTGGCTGCCCGATTCTGTAACCCTCTTTTAGACATCATGGAGCAGGACTCACAATCCGCGATGGAATGATCAGGACCTAAACATTTTAGACACCAGTCATGGGTGTCTGTGACAGAAATAGTGCCACTGCACTTCGTGCACTTTTTAAACCCGGAGGCGGGCTTTTCCATGAGGAAAAAGACTGTAGGCCTAAGGCCACAGAAGAAAATGCACTGAGGCAGAAAGAAAGTTTTTTTTCTTTTTTTTTTTTTAAAGAAAGAAAAAAGACCGGCGGTACCAGTCCTCGAGAAGGCAGACACGCGACTAAAGAAAATAAGAATAAGAAATTCTTCAGCGGTGACAGGAAACACGACCTGCTGGCTCCGCGGAAAAGAAGAACTGGAGAGAGACGGTTGGGAAAGGCGGGAAGGCAGCGCGCAGGCGCTGTGGGATGCTCCCAAAAGCTTTCCTTTTGGACACTGGGGAGCGTTCCCACGCAGGCTCCGTCGGAACCGACGATACCCATATGTGAAGACTCATTCCTGCTTGTTCCTGGAGATATGACAATTACTAGATGAGATTAATAGGAAAATGACAAAGGTAGTACAACTTGGATTGAAAACACAAAGAAATAATTCAATGCGATTCACAAACTCTCTTTTGCTCTGAACTCACAGGGCCGCTTTTAGCCACTGCTGCGTTGTCGAGGTAGATGTATCCGCCAATAATGTTTAACTGGACCCGTAGCAGCACTACAAGCATGCAGGTACTGTACACTGCTACTATGCTCCTGGTAAAACCTTGACAAAATAAAGGAAAGGAATGAATATATTTTAGTCATGTCTACCAGCACAGAAGTGCCCATTAAAGCCCAAATTGTATGGATTTATTGATTTCTTTACCTCTCAAGGGAACAGAGAGATCCTTAAAGGCAGGTCTATTCTTTTCTACAGGCTGTTTATGTAAGTACTCATACTCTGCAAGTGCATTTTTTTTGCCTCCAATAAAGATTATGTCATGTGCATTACCACACTGAATGCCATCCTTCTCAGGCCCCATTGCTTTACTACACACATTACAAGACATGCTTTATTAGCAAGTACATTTTGCCAATATTGTTTTAATTATTCATTTTTTAATTTGCTTCCATTCCACCTCAAGTTTGCATTATTCTAGTTGGGTGAACTTAAAGCAGCAACTCAGCTTGGCCCACCAGGATTTCTCCCAAAGCTAAAAAAAGTGTGTAAGTATCTATAAATAGTCATATGAAATTTTGCCTGTAAAAATTGCTTTATAAAAATCCTTCAGGCTTTAGGCCCTGCTTCCCTTTCCCTGATGCATGGTCTTATTGAGCCCCTAGAATAGGAGAAAATATTTCACTGGTTCCTGCCCTGTGGGCATGCTAGATGTCAGGAATGTGCATAACCAAAAACCATTCAGTTCATGTTCATTTTAAATGAAATTTTCGGGGAACAGCATAAGTGAGTAGAGGAAGTGTGCACAGAGTTGGCGGAGTAGTGCCTACCGCAGCATGCACATGCTGGGCTGCCCTGATGTCACTGCTGAAGCCTAGTAAAGATCACGCTGTCAGGTCATCTGTGGGAACAGCGTGAGTGAGCAGAGGAAGTGCGCAAAGAGTTGGCCAGGAAGTACAACTTACAGGAGCAGGCACAGGCTGGGCTGCCCCGTCATCGCTGGGACCTGGTAAAGATTCCGCCATCTATGGTGTGACCAAAGGGACGTATCTAAAGGGGCAGGTCATGCCCCTTGGGAGCCCCTTTGGAGCCACAGCAGAGCAGCAGAGAGATCTCTCTGACTGTGTTCTTATCTGATGTTGCCTAAAGGTAAGGGGAAGCGTAAGGTCAAGTGTAAGATCTCAACACCCTC
This sequence comes from Ichthyophis bannanicus, assembly GCA_033557465.1. NCBI lineage: Eukaryota > Metazoa > Chordata > Amphibia > Gymnophiona > Ichthyophiidae > Ichthyophis > Ichthyophis bannanicus. The sequence goes on from CM066033.1 coordinate 837,252,371, forward strand.
TGGGCCAATTAAGTCTGGAGCCATAGATAAATGTGTCACAGTGAACCAAGGTCCATCTAAGTTAAGTGCTGTGCCTACGATTTCTTCTTCTGAGGGGGTATCATTACGTTCTATTGAGTGCACACCACCCCCTCCACAAGGTCTACAGTTGTTGGAAAGTTCTACAGTCGTAACTGAATTAGTTCAATCTGAGGGCACAGTTTCAATCCCCATATGGGTACTGGGGCTTGGGATCCCATGATAACTCCTTTACATGAGCCTGATAAAGCAGTGATGTTGCAAGGTATTTGGAAAGCAGTTACTAGGATTGAGCCTACAATTATTAATACTACTTCTCAGTTGTGTCATTTTACTAAGGAAGCCTCACTTAAATTTGCTGATATTGACTCTAAGACTACCGCCTGCTGTAAGAAGGTGGACCTTTTACAATCTCAGGTTTCCTCTGTCACAGTGTCACATATCAAAGACTCTTTGAATCTGCATTACAAGACTGAGATAAGGAAAATGCTCTTAGAAACAAAAATGTGCATGTTTTATATTTTCCTTCTCTTTCATTGCTTTTTCTAGAAAGAGTAGTTACCTGTAACAGGTGTTCTCCAGGAGCAGCAGGAATCAGTCCTCACATATGGGTGATGTCGGCGCCGACGGAGCCCTCGTGCGGAGCATTTCCCCAGCTTTCAAGAAAAGCCTTTGGGAATGCAGCGCGCATGCGCGGTCCCCTTCCCGCCCAAGGGTGCCATTTTGCTCTGTCTGATAACATAGCTAAAAGACAGCAAAAAATCAAAATGAAGTATATGACTGCAACTCCAGGGGAGGAGGGAGGGTCGTGAGGACTGATTCCTGCTGCTCCTGGAGAACTGTTACAGGTGAGTAACTACTCTTTCTCCAGGACCAAGCAGGAAGTCAGTCCTCACATATGGGACTCCCCAGCTCTAGGCTACCGGGAAACCAAAACTGAAAAAATGGCTCCCTCTGAAGAGCCTCAGCATTCATGATAAGAATATCCTCTGAGAACGCCCCCATACAGTAGCCCAACACAAGGGCCGGAGGGTAGGAGTCGCCTATCCTCAAAGAGATTACGGAGTACTGCCTGTCCGAAAGCACTGTCCCTTCGGGACTCTCTCTCCAGGCAGTAATGGGCTGCAAAGGTCTGGCTTAAAGACCAAGTTGTGGCCCGGCAGATGTCTGCCAACGGAACAGAGCGGAGATGAGCTACTGACAAGGCTTTTGCCCCAACACGGTGGGCCGTGACTCGACCCTGCAAGGGGAGGTGGTTGCCTTGTACGTCCAGGTGATACAATCTGCTACCCAAGTGGATAACGTACGCTTGGAGACAGGTAACCCCATCTTATTAGGGTCAAAGGAGACGAAGAGCTGAGTAGCCCTTCGATGCCCCCGCGTACATTCTATGTAAAAAGACAAGGCCCTCTTACAGTCCAGGGTATGCAAGACTGTTTTAGCCCGACTAGTATGCGGCCTGGGAAAGAAGGTCGGAAGAAAAACCTCCTGGTTGAGGAGGAAAGAGGAGACCACTTTGGAAGGAACTTGGGATGGGTCCTTAGGACCACCCAGTTCCTATAGAACCGTGTGTATGACCTATCAGAAACCAGAGCTTGCAGTTCACTCACACATCTGGCCGAGGTAAGAGCCACAAGGAAGAGCGCTTTCCAAGAGAGAAAGTTGCTGCAAGACCACGTTCAAATCCCACTCAGTTGCTGGTGGACGAACCGGAGGCTTGAGCAGAAGCAGGCCTCTGAGAAATCTGGACACCACAGGGTGAGTCGACAGACTGTCCTTCCACCGGTGAGTGGCACGCTGATAGGGCACTGAAGTGGACCCGAACAGAGTTAGACTTAAGGCCTAGGTCTGACAGGTGAAGTAGGTACTGCAGTACTACTGGCACAAGGCAAAAGAAAGGATCTTCACTGCGCTGAGCCCCTCACACCGTAAACCTACGCCACTTGAGGGCATAGGATTTTCTGGTGGACTGCATCCTAGAGGCCAAGACCACCTCCTCAACCTCCTTAGGTAAACATAAGGGAGCTAGCACTATCCTTTCAGCAGCCAGGCCATCAGATTGAGGGACCTGAGATTGGGGTGCAGAAGGGAACCCTGATCTTGAGAGAGGTCGTGTTGCATCCCCAGGGGGAATGGAGTTTCCACCGCCAATTGCAGGAGAAGTGGAAACCACGGCTGCCTCGGCCATCTGGGAGCTACCAGAATCACCGAGGCCTTGTCCCAGAGAATCTTGAACAGAGTTCGGGCCACCAGGGGTGTGGGAGGAAATGCATACAGGAGGCCCATAGACCAAGAGATCAGAAAAGCATCCACTGCTATCCGCAGGGGATGTGGCTGTCTGGAGCAGAACCTGGGCAGCTGACGATTCTGTGGACTTGCAAAGAGATCGATGGATGGAAGTCCCCAGCGGAGGAATATCTGCTGGACCACCAATGGATTCAACTGCTATTCGTGAGGCTGGAGAATCCTGCTTAGCTTGTCTGCTAGGAAATTCTCCTGACCAGATAGATAAACTGCTTTGAGAAACATGCCTTGATTGACTGCAAAGGAACACAGGGTCACAGTGCCTCCCGACATAGGAGCCTGGACCCCGTGCCCCCTTGTTTGTTCACGTAGAACACTGCCACTTGATTGTCCGTCTGAATTAGGACAGACTGGTAAGATAGGGCATGAGAAAATGTTTGTAGAGTTAAGCGGATTGCTCGCAGCTCCAAAAGATTGATTTGCTGCGTGGCCTCCCGAGGAGACCACCGGCCCTGAGTGCACATGCCCTGGCAATGTGCACCCCAGCCCATTAAGGAAGCATCAGTCGTCAGCACCCTTGTGTGTGTTGGAGCCTGAAAAGGTACCCCCCTGAGAAGATTTGAGAGATGTAGCCACCACTGTAAGGAGTCCAAAAGTGGTTTGGACACCTCTACTCTGTCTCGGAGGTCGTGCGTCCACCGAGCTCTGAGGCACCATTGAGCAGGCCGGCGTTCGGAGTCACATGCACCGTGGATGCCATGTGGCCCAGGAGCCGCAGGTAGTGCCTGGCGGATACATGAGAAATTGCTGTGGAACTGGTTGGCCAAGTCCATCAGTCTGTGAGCCCTGTCCTCGGGCAAGTAGACTCTTCCCTGAAGGGTGTCGTCTTGCTCCTATAAACTCAGGTTCTGAGGAGGGAGCAAAGTGGACTTTGCGTAGTTTATGACAAAGCCCAGATGCTGAAGAAGAGAGACAGTGCGAAGAGTGGCTTGTCAGGCCTCCTGGGGAGACTGGCCCCTGATGAGCCAGTCGTCCAGGTATGGGAAGACGAAAATTCCCTGATTCCTGAGATAAGCTGCCACCACTGCCAGGCATTTGGTGAAAACCCTGGGGGCAGAGGTTAGGCCAAAGGGAAGTACCCTGTACTGAAAATGGTTTCCTCCCACCACAAATCTAAGATATTGCCTGTGGTCTGGATGAATGAGGATGTGAGTATAAGCATCCTTTAGGTCTAAGGAGCATAGCCAGTCTCCCTGCTGGAAGTAAGGCAGCAGTATCCCAAAGGTAAGCATCTTGAACTTCTCCCTCTCCAGAAACTTGTTTAGGTTTCACAAGTCTAGGATAGGCCAGAGGCCCCCTGTCCTTTTTGGTACCAGGAAGTACCTGGAGTAGAAGCCTTGCCCTTCCAGGTGGTGAGGCACCGGTTCCACCGTCTGTTCCTTTAGAAGACTTGCCAACTCCTGAAGGAGGAAGTTCCTGTGAAAAGGGAGTCTGGGAGGCTCCCCTGGAAAATAGGAGGGGGGTAGCTGGTGGAAGTGGAGCATGTAGCCCTGCTGGACTATGCTCAATACCCAGGTATCCCCTGTGATGGCTGGCCTCCTGTAGGCGTACAGGGTCAGCTGATCCCCTGTGCTGAGTGGAGCCACCGGTGGAGGAGAGGCTATGCTGTAGGAGTCAAAACCCCGTTCCCTGCTATGCAGAAGCCGGAGCTGGCGGCTTGGGGGTCTTCTGCCTATGGGGCCAGTGCCCCTGCCCCTTGGCCTGCTGACCCTGTTGGGAGCTGGAGAGGCCTGATATTGAGGGTAGGATTTGTAGGCAGCACCCTTCCTCGAGAAAAAGGGCTTCTTTCCCGAGCCCTTCTTTGTTTGAGAAGGGGCAGAAGTCTTCCTGGACAGCCTTGTCCTGGTGAGAGTCTCAGTCTCGATTTCTGCAGCCTTTTCAGTCATGGGCTTACCGAAAAGGTTTTCACCTTGGCAGGGGACATCGACCAACTTGTCCTGCACCCATGACTCCAAGTCTGATGACTGTAGCCAGGCCTGATGGCGTGCCCCGATGCCGGCCGCGGCTACCTGGGCCGAAGCCATCATAGGCTGCTCAAGAGATAAACTTTGAGCACTCTCGGATCCCTGTTGACAAAGCCTTGAATCGCTGCAAAGGCTCCTCGGAGAGGCCAGCTGAGAACCTGGCAATCTCCTTTGCCAGGTCTCGTAGGTACATGCCCATGTACAGCTGGTAGGTCTGGACACGGCAAGATAGCAGAGCCCTGGGAGCACTTTCTACCGAGGGCATCCAGGTTCTGGGCCTCCCGGCCGGGGGGCACCAAGAAGTGCATCTTCTGACTCTTCAGGCGGTGCATGGCCGATTCCACAACCATGGAGTTGTGCGGTAGCTGCACCTTTTGGAACCCAGGGCTCTTATGGACTCTATAAATGGAATCAACCCGTTTGCTAAGAACCGGCGCCGAGGCTAGTGCCTCCCACATATGGAAGAGCAGCCGTTCCAGCATTGGAGGAACCGGTACAGTAAAGGCTTCCTTCGGAGGAAAGTCATACTGGAGGGCATTGAGCTCCTCGGCTCGAGGCTCCTCCTCGGCGTCCACAGGGAAAGCCAAAGCTTTGGCCATGTCCCTCACAAAGTCAGAGAACCGGGTATCCTCCGGGGGGGGGGAGACCTTCTCCGAGGCTCGGACTCCACTGAGTCCGAAGGGACGCACCGGGTCCGGAAGGTCTCCCACGCCAACTCCTCCGAGGAGGAATCGATCGGCTCCGGCCGTGTGGGCCTCAGTGCCACCCGCCCCGATGCCGAGGGTATCGGCGTTGACAACCTCGGCCCCGCACGAGAGGTCGAGGGGGATCTTGACTGAGGATCGACTCGAGACTTCATTGACTCGAGGATCGACTCGGTCTCCGGGATCGACTTCGACGTCGAGGTCCCAGTGTTTGGGGCAGATGCTCCTGTCAGACCGGCGATCAGCACCCGCTGCTGTTTCATGAAGGCAGCCAAGCTGCTCTCCAAGTCCGTCAGCCTGAGTCCAAGCTCAGGAGACTCAGCAGCCCCCGATGGCATCGGGCCCGACGTCGGTTCTCCCGGAGGAGAGTCCACGAGGACAACAGCACTTATGTGACTCAGGGACTCCGGCTCCACTCGAGGTATCTTGGACGGCCTCTCTGACTCCGAGAGCCTGGGGTGGCGGTCAGGGCTACGCGACCTGGCCCTCAAGGACCCAGGAGCCTCCACCGATGCCACCCTCGTGAGCTTTTTCTTCCTTTTGTGCTCCCGGGTGGGAGACTCCCTCTCAGAGGAACCCCGACGGCGCTCAGGGTCAGACTCCCGAGATGTCGAGACCTCTGATGAAGTCCGGGCCCGGCCAGACGCGGACTCTGAGAAACTTTTCTCACATTGATGCTGACGGTTCCAAAGTGCCTTCGACAAAATTTTGCCACATGGGCCACAGACCAGCGGGTCATGGTCGGGCCCGAGGCAGCAGTCATGTGTGTTGGTGAGAGACATAAGTTTCTTGCACCGATCACACTTTTTGAACTCGCTGGCAGCCATCAGGGAAAAAAGGGCCCCTGCAAGGTCAAAAGACCGGGCTGCCAGTGAAAACACAAAAAAGGCGCGAACATTAGTCACGAAGGACAAAAAACGAAAATGAAAATTCCGGACTCGATACCGGTGTACCGAGCCCAGGCGGGAAGAGGAACCGGCGTCCAACCGGATCAGAAAAAGCCAAAATAGCCGAAACAAATCTACTTTTCCCGGGTGACACGAACTCATGTCCGATAGGCTCAATGGAAAAAGAAAGACTGAGCAAGATGGCACCCTTGGGCGCGAAGGGGACCGCGCATGCGCACTGCATTCCCAAAGGCTTTCCTTGAAAGCTGGGGAAATGCTCCGCACGAGGGCTCCGTCGGCGCCAATGTCACCCATATGTGAGGACTGACTTCCTGCTTGGTCCTGGAGACATTTTTTTACAGAGGTATTTTAAAGAGGTTCTTTTGTCTTGCAAATGTAGATGCTATACAGATATCTAAATGCTATTACTTGTCTGTTTTATCTAAAGTAGTTGATTCTGCTTTAGATCGCCTATATGTCCTCGCCCCTCCTACAGATATTAACTGAACCATGTTTCTTGAAGATTCAACAGACAATATTACCTCTCAAGCAACTTTGCTTGATTCTTTTGTTTTAGAAAATGATGAAAAAAATTGGTTTTGAAAGCCTTTTTTAAAAAAGGGGATATGTTGTTTTGTGGCGCACAAGTTTTGATTTTTCTAGATGTTTTTCGGCCTACACAACAGAGGAGAAAACTGGTTTTGGCCCTCAGGCCCTGCTATGGGGGGTTTTTTTTGCTATCCTTTTAAGTGTTTGATAACTTATAAGAATATGCATTATATGTTTTCAGATCCTTCTCAGGTTGAGAAATTTATATTGGATCATCAGGTATTGAAGTCTGCGTGACTTATTCCTTAGTTTGTTGTAAATTGATTTTTTAGGTGTTTAGGTGGCTTTAAGGTTGTTTACCTGCTGTCGTTGTGAGATTTTGTAATCTCTTATTTACCTTTTTTTTCTTTTACTTTGACTTTACAGATATGTTCCTAGTGGTTAGAACACTGGCTTGGCAACCAAGCAACCAGGGTTCAATTCCCACTAGCACTCCTTGTGGCCTTGGGCAAGTCACTTAAACCTCCATTGCCTCGGAAGAAAGGCCTGGCAATCTACTTCCGGTGACACTGCCAAGAAAACCCAGGAGCTTCTGGGTCGCCAGGAGTCAGGACTGACTCGAAGGCACACATTGCATTTTTCCCGTAATGTGGGCTAATGTTTTTGCATCCTGGATATTCTAATTATTGGATACTTATTGTTTATTATTCCTTTTTGTTGTTGATATATCTTGCAATACTTCTTTTTTCCTTTCTTTTTCCTGTATGGAATAAGTATTTAAAATTTCAAAAACGAAAAAAATATTTTTTTTCTTTTCTTTTTTTCTTTTTTTTTAAAGATTTTTGGCCATTCTTCATGCTCTGTTCATTCTTGAACTATTTTAAGCACAAAGGTGAAATTAGACTTACCTGCTAATTGTTGTTCCTTGTGGAACTCTAGTCTAGTCCCGGACATCTGGGGTATAAGCACCTCCTCCCGCAGCCTTGGAGACTGAGCCCATCACCTTTTTTGGTGGCACCAGTATAAATAGATGAGGAACCGCCTCCTTGATCCAGTAACCTATTGACAAAGCAGACTCACCAGAGGAATAAGTAAGCAGATATAACATTCTAAAAATTTAATTTACACTACTACATCTTAACTAAGTTAACTGCCAAAACAGTGGCTGAACAGCCGAACCCGGCAACACACCAGACAAGGCCTAAGCAAAATTCCGCTCAGCCTCATCTGGCCCCCTTTCTAAAAACCTCCAAACAGGCACTGTTATCACTGTCCCTGAAAGACGTGCTCCGTCCCACTCCCGGATCGCAGGCCACCCAGGCGCCGCTGCAGCCAAGTGATACAAACCTTTAAATTCTTCATGCTACAGATCCATGTCCACAGTAGGGAGGGTCACGGGACTAGACTAGAGTTCCGCAAGGAACAACAATTAGCAAGTAAGTCTAATTTCACCTTCCTTGTCATCCCTTTAGTCTAGTCCTGGACATCTGGGGATGTAACAGAGCAGTAATATCTCAACGGGAGGGACCCGCTAGACCAGCCTGAAGAACCGCTGATCCAAAACTAGTATCCCTTTCCGCTTGTACATTGATCCTGTAATGCTTGACAAAGGAATGCAGCGAAGACCAAGTCGCCGCCTTACAAATCTCTGCCGCAGGCACCAAACTGTACTCCGACCAAGAAGTTGCTTGCGCCCTAGTCGAATGAGCTTTTAATCCAGCCGGGACGACCTTACCTTTTAACAGATATGCCGAGGAAATGGCCTCCTTAATCCATCTCACAATAGAAGCCTTGGACGCCGACTCTCCTTGCTGCGGACCTCCAAATAAGACAAACAATCTATCAGTCTTACGAAAAACCGCCGTTCTCTGCAAATACACCCTTAATACTTGACTCACATCCAACCGATGCAACCTCTTCAAGGCACTGTCTGCAACCTCCTTCACGAAAGTCGGTAAAGAAACTGTCTGATTCACATGAAAGACCGATACCACCTTAGGCAAAAATGAGGGCACTGTGCGCAACACCACCTTTTTGTCATAGAAGGTCAGAAACGGCTCCGTACACGATAAGGCTTGCAATTCCGAAATCCTTCGTGCCGAAGCAACTGCTACTAAGAACATCACCTTCAGCGTGAGATCCTTTAATGTTGACTTAGCCAAAGGCTCGAACGGCGCACTCACCAACGCCTCCAGCACCAAGTTGAGATCCCAAGTCAGAACCTGAACTCGGTAAAGAGGTCTCAGCAGTGAGGTCGCCTTCAAAAACCGCTTCACATCCGGGTTAGCTCCCAGCACTAAACCTTGCACCTTTCCCCAATAACAAGAAAGAGCTGCCAATTGGACCTTCAAGGATGCTGCCGCTAGACACTTGTCAAAACCGTCCTGCAAAAAGTCGAGAATCTGCAGAATGGAGGCTCGTAACGCTACCACTCGCTGCACTTCGCACCAGGCCTCAAAAAGTTGCCATACGCGGATGTAAGCCATCGAAGTAGACCGACGCCTGGACCTTAGCAAAGTGGCAACTACCGCTGACGAATACCCCCTGGCCGTCAACCTTGCCCTTTCAATAGCCAAGCCATAAGTGAGAACCGACCCACTTGAGGCATTAGTAAGGAACCCTGTCCCAACAAATCCTCTCTGATCGGCAGCCTCCACGGAGCCTCCACCAGGAGTCGCACCAGGTCGGCATACCACGGCCTTCTTGGCCAGTCCGGCGCTACAAGAATCACCTTTCCTCTGTGCATCTCTATTCTCTGAATTAGACGACCTATCCAGGCCCACGGAGGAAACGCGTAGAGGAGCTGCTCCTCCGGCCACGTCTGCAACAATGCGTCCAAGCCCTCGGACATTCTTTCTCGCCTTCTGCTGAAGAACCTCTCTACCTTTGCCGAAGCGAAGGTCGCCATGAGATCCATCACTGGAACTCCCCAGCGCTCCACTATCATCTCGAAGACCTCCTGATTGAGAACCCACTCGCCCGGGTCCACCGCGTTCCGACTCAAATAATCTGCGGTCACATTGTCCACTCCGGCTACATGTCCCGCCGACAACTCTTCCAGATGCACCTCGGCCCACGCGAGAAGCTCCTCCGCCTCTGCCTCCAGCGCTACACTGCTGGTGCCCCCTTAACGATTGACATAAGCTACCGCCGTGGTGTTGTCCGACAGGACTCGAATTGCACTGCCTTGCACGTGGGACTGGAATGCCCTTAATGCCAGGCTGACCGCTCTGAGCTCCAACCTGTTGATCGACCACTGCCTTTCCTGATTTGACCACTGTCCTTGCGCAAACTGCCGCTCGAAGTGCGCCCCCCAGCCGTAAAGGCTGGCATCCATCGTCAACGGCTTCCAATCCGGCGACTCCAATGGCATACCTTTCTCTAGATTTCTGGGATCGAGCCACCACTGGAGAGAGAGCTTCACCGGCCCCGGACACACCAACTGCAGAGACAACTGATCCGATTGATTGGACCACCGCCAGAGCAGCGCCCGCTGCAACGGCCTCATGTGCGCCCTGGCCCAAGGTACAAGATCTAGCGTGGCCACCATTGTCCCCAAAAGCTGTAGGTAATGCCACGCTGACGGGGCCCTCCTTCTCAGGAACTCCCGAATGAGCCGGCACAGCCCTTGGGCCCTGGCGAGCGGAAGGAACACTCTGCCTGCCTTCGTGTCGAATCAAGCACCTAGATACTCCAGCTCCTGGGTCGGTGTCAACTTGCTTTTTGCGATGTTTACCACCCACCCCAAGCTTTGAAGAAACCGCACTACCCGGAGTGTAGCCTCTTCGCTCTCGCACTGCGACTTTGCTCAAATCAACCAATCGTCCAGGTACGGATGAACTAACACCCCCTCTCTGCGCAACTCCGCCGCAACTACCACCATCACCTTGGTAAAAGCTCGCGGAGCCGTCGCCAAGCCGAACGGTAACGCCTGGAACTGAAAATGCCCCATCTGAACTGCGAACGGCAGGAACTGCTGATGTTCCAACTGAATGGGAATGTGCAGATACGCCTCTGAGAGGTCCAGAGAGGTAAGAAACTCTCCCTTTCGTACTGCCACTATGACAGATCACACAGTTTCCATGCGAAAATGAGACACACTGAGACACTTGTTGACTCCCTTGAGGTCTAGAATCGGCCGCCAGGAACCTTCTTTCTTGGGTACCATGAAATATATCGAGTACGGACCGCAGCCATACTGACTGACCGGGACTGGCACTACCGCTTTTAGATCCCGTAATCTTTGTAATATCTCCTGCACCGCCCGACGCTTTGACTTCGTCCTGCAGGGGGCCTGGACGAAGGATTCTGCAACAGGTCGTTGAAGCTCTAGGGCAGCGATGGCGAACCTGTGGCACGCGAAGGCCTTGCAGCTGGCACGCGGGAAGGTCCGCAATTAAGTAAAATTGAAAAAAAAAAAAAAAACCTGTCTGCTGCCGCTGTCGGGGCCGCCGCGGAAGAATCGAGCGTGCTGCGGGGCCCCCCTGTATCCGGCAGAGCCTGCCCTCCCCGTAGCAGCTCTCTCTTTGGAGCTGCAGTCAGACGCGCCGGCTTGCAGAGCGCGAAGAAAAGAGTTTCCCTTTCGCGACTCTGTTAAGCCCGCGGGGGCTGATGGGAACTTCCCATCAGCCCCCGCGGGCTTAACAGAGCAGCGAGGGAGAAACTCTTCCCTCGCGCACTGCAAGCCGGCGCGTCTGACTGCAGCTCCAAAGAGAGAGCTGCTACGGGGAGGGCAGGCTCTGCCGGATACAGGGGGGCCCCGCGGCACGCTCGATTCTGCCGCGGCGGCCCCGACAGCGGCAGCAGACAGGTTTTCTTTTTTTTAAAATTTTCCCTGGGCTGGGCTGGGCTGGAGGGGGGGGGTTAGGAGTGGTGATGGGCTGGGGGGGGTTAGGAGTGGTGATGGGCTGGACTGGGGGGGGTAGGAGTGGTGATGGGCTGGAGGGGGGGTTAGGAGTGGTGATGGGCTGGGCTGGGCTGGGGGGGTTAGGAGTGGTGATGGGCTGGGCTGGGGGGGTTAGGAGTGGTGATGGACACGGCTGGCTGGGGGGGGTTAGGAGTGGTGATGGGCACTGGGCTGGCTGGGGGGGTTAGGAGTGGTGATGGGCACTGGGCTAGCTGGGGGGGTTAGGAGTGGTGATGGGCGCTGGGGGGGGTTAGGAGTGGTGATGGGCGCTGGGGGGGCTTAAACTAAAAATTGGGTGATGGGGGATTAGGACTGGAAATGGGCTGGTGGGATTAGGACTGGAAGTGGGTTGAGCGGGGGTTAGGACTGGTAATGGGCTATGGGAGGGCTTAAACTAAAAATTGAGTGATGGGGGATTAGGACTGGGAGTGGGCTGATGGGGAGGTTAGGACTGGTAATGGGCTATGGGGGGCTTAAACTGAAAATTGGGTGATGGGGGATTAGGACTGGAAATGGGCTGGTGGGATTAGGACTGGGAGTGGGCTATGGGGGGCTAGGACTAGTAATGGGTTGGGGGGGTTGCTAGGACTGGAAATGGGCTGAGTGGAAGGGGGCTTGAACTGCAAATAGCTGTTGGGGATGGGGCTTGGAATGGAAATGGGCTGAGGGGAAGTGGGGGGCTTGAACTGCAAATAGCTGATGGGGACGGGGCTTGGAATGGAAATGGGCTGAGGGGAAGTGGGGGGCTTGAACTGCAAATAGCTAATGGGGAGGGGGACTTGGAATGCAAATGGGCTGAGTGGAAGGGGGCTTGAACTGCAAATAACTGATGGGAAGGGGGGCTTGGAATGGGCTCTTAGGGGAGGGAGCTAGGACAGGAAATGGGCTGATGGATGGGCTAGGATAGAACTGAGAATTGGGTGTTGGGGGAGCTAAGATTGGAAATGGGCTGTGGTGGGGACTTGGATTGAAATGGACTCATGGAGGGGCTAGAACTGGAAGTAGGCTCATGGGGGGCTTGGATTAGAAATGGGCTGAGTGGAGGGGAGCTAGGATTTAACATGGGCTGATGGTGGGGCTAGGAAAGGACTAGAAATGGGCTGATGGGAGGCTGGTATTGGAAATGAGCTGATGAAGGGACTCGGATAGGACTGGAAATGGATGGGGGAGCTAGGACTGGAAATGGACTGATGAGGGGACTAGAAGGGAGCGGATACTGGGTGGGGCTGGAACTAAAAGGGAGCTGATGTTGGGGGAGATTAGAAGGGGATGGGGCTGGGAGAATGAAATGGAGAGGGGAAAAATATTTTGTGTGGGAGGGAAGAAAAATGTACAATTGGCCGGGTATTGGGAGACTAAGTGGGGATTGAGGATGGAGGGGTAAAATTTGAGTGGATGAAATAGGAATGAGGAAAGAGCAAAAGGAGAAAGATTATTATGTTAAAGCAGATGTAGAGAGAGAATCAAATTGATTCTCTGACAATACAAAGATTCCAACCTTTACAAATGATGTTACATAGTTCAGGCAACTTTATAAAGAGTTTTTAGATACTAAAATCTTGTTGTTAAGGTTTAATTGACATGCTGGCACTTTGAGGAAATTCTTTGGTTTTGTGCGGCAGTTTGGGCACTCGGGCTCAAAAAGGTTAGCCATCACTGCTCTAGGGCATACCCCTCCTTTTTTTAAATTAAATTTTCAATCAGTATAACAACCAATCAAGAGAGTACAGGAAAATCAAATCATCAAGAACACATCAAGAAAAGTGAATAATATCATCAAGGCAAAGACTGATAAAGCCCACATTAATGGGACCTAGAAATGAAAAGAATGTTACCAAAAAAATAAAGGAAAACAGAGCTTAAACAGCCCTGGGCATACCCCTCCTTTGTTACCTCCAAAACCCAACGATCCGAAGTGATTTGGACCCAGGCAGGGTAGAACTCTTGCAGACGACCTCCCCTGCCTGTGCCCCCCTTGCTTCATTGCGGCTTTTTGAGGGCCGAGGACGAGGAGGCTCCAAAACCTCTCCCCGCCCCCTGAACCCTCGAAAGCCCTGGGACCTATACTGGAAACATCCTCTCTGAAACTGTCCAAATCTGGGCGCCCGAAACCTCCGAAACTCTCTCTGTTGACTTCTGGAAAGCGCGAGTGGGCGATTTTGCTTCTGCTTATCTTCTGGCAGCCTTCCCCCTTTAGACTCTCCGAGGTCTTTCACCAACTTATCCAAATCCTCTCCAAAAAGAAGCTTGCCCTGAAAGGGAAGCTTACCGAGTCTTGCTTTTGAGGTGCCATCCGCCGCCCAATTGCGCAACCAGAGATACCTCCGTGCCGCCACCATGGACGCCATACTCTTCGCCAGACCTCTAATAAGATCATACTGCACATCCGCTAAATAAGCAGCTCCCAACTCCAGTCGGGCCGACTCATCCACCGTCTCGTCTTCCCGGCCCAGCAAAATCCACTGAGCCCACCGAAGGCATCCTCTAGCAACCCACGCTCCGCAGATAGCCGCTTGCAAGGATAAAGCATTGACATCAAACACTTGCTTCAGCAGAGTATCTAGCCGACGGTCCTGCGCATCCTTAAGGGCCGCACTGCCCTCCACCGGAATCGTGGTCTTCTTGGTAACCGCGGAAACTGCCACATCCACCTTAGGTGATTAAAAAAGTTCCTTATCCTGCTCCTGCAATGGATACAGCCGTGCCATTACCCTGGAACCCTTTAGCCCGTCCTCTGGCATGTCCCATTCTTCCTGAATCATTTCCTTAAAAATCCGATGCATTGGAAACACCCTCTGGGACTGCCGCGTCGCCTGAAGCAACGGATCCTCCAAAGCAGAATCCGCGACGCTCTCCGCCACCGGCATGTTAAGCGCCTTCAGGGTCTCGGAGATAAGGGCTGCCAGTTCTTCCCAGCGGAAGACCCTAACCACCCTGGCTTGGTCCTCTTGCTCTGCAATCTCACCTTCCTCCAGGTCTAGATCCCCATCCGAATCCGGACCGTCCGAGACCTCTCCAGAAACCACCGTTGCTACTCTAACCCTCTTGTATGGGGTGCTTACCGGCCGTCTACTGAGGAAACTCCCGGCTTCTTCAGGCCCCCCACCAACTCCGCAGTGCTCTGTTTCCCTGCTAGGGCCTGCTGTAGCAAAGAAAGAAAGAAAGTCCTGCGAAAAAATGGCTGCCAGCCCCCCCTGCAAGCCTGCCTGGGATGTGGAGGGCTCCTCTGCCATGGGAGGCCCCTGAGGAGGCCCCGACGAAGGCCCTGCAGGAGAGGGCAGCTCTGGAGAGCCCAACGCGCCCTCCCTCAGTGCAGCGCCGTCCGCTTCAATGTCCTTGGACTCCTCCTCCAGAGCGCATCCCTTACAGACCCCCATCTCTGAAAGGGATCCCCTCTTGGCCCCACACATGACACATTGGGGTCTGGATGGCATCCTGGCAAGCTCAACCCCTCAGCTGCCATAGCTAACCAAAGGACCCGAGCTGTATGAAATTCTCTTGTTGTTTTTTTTTGTTTTGTTTTAAACAACTTCTTCCAGCCAAAGAACGGAGTGCCCTGCCCCCAGAACGCAGCCCCCGTCTATGGCCCGCCAAAAATGCGCGCGCGTCCGCCCAGCGTTTCCCACTGAAAATGCTGTGTGAGGAAGGCCTGTGCACCGCTTACCTCAGCGCGAGCAGATTGCCGCACTTTTTCCCCCCGGGCTAAACCCGCAGTTCTCCAAAGCCTCCAATAGCAGCCTGTCCACTGCACGTCGCACACCGCGGCCGGAACGCCCCGCGGGCTCTGACCTGTATTCAAAAAGGCCGCAGGCAAGCGATTTGCCGGCGGCGATTCCGCCACGGCAGCCAAATCAGCCCACGGCGCGGCTCCAGACCCCGGGACGGGTGCTCCCTCAACATCTCCTCACCCGCAGCCCGGGTTCGGGAGACGGAGGCCCCAACAGCAGCTCCCACACTCCACCCGGATACAGTACCTCCCGGGAGGGGGGGGAAGAGAGGGGGAAACCAAATTCAGCCAGGAAGATAGCAGCCTCTCAGCAGACAAAGTCCTTTGCTGGTAAACTTAAAGCTGCAGGCAATGCTTTCCGAATCCAATTTTTTTTTTTAAACTAACTACAACAACTCCACACTAATTCCTCCAGTGAGCCCCTCTGAGGCTCACACCTCCTTCAGCTGCCTTGGAGACTGAGCTTACTGGATCAAGAGGCGGTTCCTCATCTACTTAATACTGGTGCCACCAAAAAAGGTGATGGGCTTAGTCTCCAAGGCTGCGGGAGGAGGTGCTTATACCCCAGATGTCCGGGACTAGACTAGAGGGACGACAAGGAAAAAACAATTGTGCACATGCAGCACCAGACCAATCATCAGGCAAACCTGGGTGGGAGGGGCGGGGTGGCATGGCAAGGAGCAAGGCATGTAAAGCTAAAAAAATAGATTCTGACAGCCAGGGTAGGGCATAAAGCTTAAGGTTTGCCTACATCTTGATCCAACTCTGGGGACAGCCCTGTACACATGTTACTTTTTAAGTATGCATGCATACTAGCAATCTGCACGCACCTTAAATTGTTAGGTGCCCTGAGAAACAGAATGCACACTAACGAATACACACCACTACTGCACCTACATAGCAATGTTTTGGAAAAAGGTTCTCCAGTTACAAAATAACTTATCCTTTGACATAAAAAAACAAACTAGGTCCTAGATAGCTAAAATTGGAATTAGAAGTAGCATTATTTTCTTTTCAGGAACTGGCAGGATTTAAATAATTTGTGTATTGTTTGGTTTATGGTTTATTAAAATCCTGATGTACCGCCTTTCAAACATCAAAGCAGTGTACAATAAAAACATAATTAATAGAACAGAAGAGAAAGGAACGCCATAAAATCTGATAGGACAGGTAAATAGTTAAAGAGCAGGTAGGCACAAAAGGAGGGGCGGGGGGAGAGAGGCAGAGTTCCAAGGAGTTAGGCAGTGAGGTTGTATGCGTGTTTGACATCTGTACTGGTCATGTAATGTCTGAAGGTCTTGTTATTTTGAGTTTATTGTTGGTATGTTTTATTTCGTTGGATGAGTGTTTTATTATAATTCACTTAGTACAGAATAGGCAGAACATACATCCTTTCAAATGCATTTGAATGACTGAGGAAGGATACTATTTAATGCTATTCATATTTTGATATAAAAATTTCACTCACACATATTCACTCTGACGCCCCATGTACCCTAACTCTCCAGATAAAATTTTACACTGGCTATGCTGGACAGAAGTGTAGCATCTGCAACACACCCCAAAACCAGAACATTAAAACTAAAATCCCCATAAAATATGGAATTTGTTTAAGACATATATGATGATTAAGAATGCATATAATTTTGTTTTTAATAATTTTGTATATTTCAATATGAAAACTGTTTAAGCAGTACAAAGGAGTCCGACTTATAAACTTACTTATTATCTTTAGATCTTCCCATATTTCAAGCTTGTTGGATGGCCTGTAAAAAAAATATATATATACATATCAAAAAAGGTGAAATTAGACTTACCTGCTAATTGTTGTTCCTTGAGGAACTCCAGTCTAGTCCCAAACCTCTGGGGTTGTGCTCCTCCTCCAGCAGTTTGGAGACTGAGAATGTCACTCTTGTGATGACACTGGTACATAAGCACAGGAACCTCCTTCTCACTCCAGTAACCTACTGACAAAGCAGATTCACCGGAGCAACAATTAAGTAGCAAATACTACTAACTAACTGTACCAACTAACTAAACTCTCAATAATGCATGAGAAAATATGTACATTTTAAGCTCTCTTATTCTTTCTAGTGTTTGATAAGTGCTTAGGTCCGCTCTCCCTCCCTTATAAAAAAATGCGGACCCCACACTTCCCTCCCCAAGTCGCACCCTGCGCTAAGGAATTATGTTGCCACTCAGCCAACATGTCGCTTACCTGTAGGCCCTTATGCTTCAAGGTCATAGTCCACAAAAACTACCAGGGCGGGATACAGGACTAGACTAGAGTTCCTCAAGGAACAACAATTAGCAGGTAAGTCTAATTTCACCTTCCTTATCATCCCTCCAGTCTAGTTCCGAACCTCTGGGGATGTAACAGAGCAGTGAAAGAAATCAACGGGTGGGAACCTGTATACCAGCCTGAAGCACCGCCGATCCAAAACAGGTGTCCCTCTCCGCCTGAATATCCAGACGGTAGTGTTTGACAAAGGAATGCAGAGAAGACCAGGTCGCTGCTTTACAAATTTCCACAGCCGGTACCAAGCCGCACTCCGCCCAGGACGCTGCCTGCGCTCTGGTAGAATGAGCTCTCAGCCGTTCCGGCACCAACTTACCCTTCAGAAGATATGCTGACGCTATTGCCTCTTTCAACCATCGGGCAATTGAAGCTTTAGATGCTGCCTCTCCTTTTCTCACTCCCGCAAAAAGAACAAACAGCCTATCCGACTTAAGGAAACTGGCCGTCCTTTGTATGTACCTCTTTAAACGCCCGAACATCCAACCGATGTAACTGACTTGAGGGATGGCTCCCACTGTAACACCGGCAACGAAACAACTTGATTCTTATGAAATGCCGAGACCACCTTGGGTAAAAAGGGTGGCACCGGCCTCAAAACCACTTTTGAATCAAAGAAAGACAGGACAACGCTTGTAGCTCTGAAATTCTCCTCGCCAAACAAATAGCCACCAAGAATGCCACCTTAAGGGTAAGGTCCTTTAGAGACGCGCTAGACAACGGCTCAAAAGGCTCCCGCACCACCAACGGCAGATCCCATGTCAGAAGCACTTGTGTACAACGGGGCCTCAATAGCGCTACCACTCTCAAAAAACATTTAACATCTGAATGTCCCCCCAGCGCTACTTCTTGAATCTTTCCCCTATAACAGGACAACGCTGATAGCTGCACTCTTAAGGATGAGGCCGCTAAGCCTTTTTGAAACCCATCCTGTAAGAAAGCCAGAACCTGTGGTAAGGAAGCTCTTAACGCCACCACCTGCCTGTCTACACACCATGCTTCAAACACCCGCCAAACTCGGATATAAGCTAATGAGGTCGATCTTTGCCGAGCTTTCAGCAAGATGGAAATCACCACCATTGAATACCCCTTTGCTGTCATCCTAGCCCTCTCAAGAGCCAAGCCGTAAGCGAGAATCGATCCACTTGAGGCATGTACAGTGGTCCCTGAGATAGTAGGTCTCTCCGCAGGGGAAGTTGCCACGGCTCCTCGACCAAGAGTCTCATCAGATCGGCATACCATGGCCTTCTTGGCCAATTCAGCGCAATCAAGATTACCTGACCTCTGTGAAGTTCTACGCGCTGTAGCACTCAACCTATTAACACCCAAGGTGGAAACATGTATAGGAGTTGCCCTTCCGGCCAGGGCTGAATGAGAGCATCCAGGCCCTCCAACATCCTCTCCCTTCTTCTGCTGAAGAAGCGAACGACCTTTGCCGACTGGAACATCGCCATAAGATCCATGACGGGCGTCTCCAAATGCTGCACCAGCAGTGCGAACACCTCCGGGTGAAGGACCCACTCCCCCAGGTTTACCTTTACCCGACTCAAGAAGTCGGCTTCCACACTGTCTACTCCCGCTACATGTGCCGCCGATAACGCCACTAGGTTCTCCTCGGCCCAGTCGAACAAACTGGGCCTCCGCCTCGAGTGCTACACTGCTGGTGCCCCCTTGACGGTTGATATAAGCTACCGCGGTCGCGTTGTCGGAAAATACCCGAATGGCCTTTCCTTGGAGATAAGGGTGAAAGGCTTGAAGCGCCAGCGCTACCGCCCTCAACTCCAATCTGCTGATCGACCAGACCTTTTCCTGATCGGTCCACAGCCCCTGAGTGAACCTTCCTTGGCAGTGAGCTCCCCAGCCCAAGAGACTGGCATCTGTCGTCAGAGATATTCATGCCGGAGCCTCCAATGGCATCCCTCTTTCTAGACACCCTGGACGTAACCACCACTGAAGTGCCTTGCACGTTACTGAGGGCCGGGCAGCCTCTGCGACAACAGATTGTTTTGGTGTGACCACCGCCTTAACAACGCCCTTTGCAACGGTCTCATGTGGGCCCGCGCCCACGGCACCAACTCGAGAGTCCCCGCCATGGTCCCGAGCAACTGCAAATAATGCCACGCCGTAGTATACTTTTTGCTGAGAAACTCCCATACTAACCTCCTCAGTCCTAGCGCCTGCTGCTGAGGAAGAAAGACTCTTCCCACGTTGGTATCGAAGCGCCCCCCCCCCAGATATTCCAGGCTCTGAGAAGGGCTCAACTTGCTCTTCACCATGTTGACCACCCAACCGAGATCCTGCAGGAACGCCACCACCTTGGCAGTAGCTGCCTCGCTCTCTGCCCTGGACTTCGCTCGGATCAACCAATTGTCCAGATAAGGGTGCACCAATATTCCCTCCTTTCCCAACGACGCCGCTACCACCACCATCACCTTGGTGAATGCCGTGGTGCCGTAGCTAGACCAAAAGGTAACGCTTGGAATTGGAAATGTCCCATAGGAACCGCAAACCTGAGGAATTTCTGATGCTCCTGCTGAATCGGAATGTGCAGATACACCTCAGACAGGTCCAGGGATGTAAGAAATTCCCCTTTCCTTACCGCCGAGATGACCGACCTCAGGGTTTCCATCCGAAAATGAGACACTCTGAGACAGCGAGTCACTCCTTTGAGATCCAAAATCGGCCGATAAGTTCCCTCTTTCTTTGGAACCACGAAGCATATGGAGTATCGACCACAACCAAATTTGTCGAGAGGGACCGGCACTATCGCTTTGAGGGATAGCAGTCTTTGTACCGTCTCCCGCACCACTTTGCGTTTGACGCTTGACTTGACTGGAGACTGCACGAAAGACTCTGTCACTGGTCGCAGAAACTCCAACGCATAGCCTTCTCGAATGCCCTCCAGCACCCACTAATCTGACGTGATTTGGACCCAGGCAGGGTAAAACTCCCGTAAATGACCCCCTACAGGAACCAGCTCCACCCGGATCCCCCTGGCTTCATTGTGATTTTCGAAGATTTGAGGACAAGAACAAGGAAGAGGGTGCAGCAAATCCCTTACCTGCTCCTCTAAAGCCTCGAAACCCCTGATTCCTATAGAGAAAACGCCCTCTCTGAGCTTGCCCGAACCTCGGGGAATGAAAACAACAAAAGTCCCTTTGCTGGCCTTTAGGCATGGGAGCCGACCGGCCCTGCTTTTGCCTTGGAAGACCCGGTGTACCGGAAAGGCTCTCTGAGACTTACGGAAGACCTGAAACAAAAGATCCTCCAGGGACTCGTCCTCCGCCGGCCCCTGTGCAGGCATATTTAGAGTACTCAACGTCTCCGCAATAAGGGCCGGCAGTTCTTCCCTTCGAAAGACGCGCACCACTCTGGCTTGCTCCTCCTTGTCCTCGAGCTCACCTTCTTCCAATTCCTCCTCGGGGAGCCCACTCTCGCCGTCCTCATCCGACAGATGCCCCTCCGAAGCCAGAGATGGCGCATCAGGCTCCGCATCCAGCCGTAGCCTTTTGCCTCCGTGCTGGCCCTCTGCGGAGAAAACCTGGCTGGCACGCTTTATGCGGGTCCCGTCGGAAGGGTCCGTCTGTGTAAGGGGCAGGCCACCTACCGCCTGCTGAAGAAGGGCCACAAAGTCAGGCGAAAAGATGGACTCCAGCCCCTTTGCCCAGGACACCTGGGGCACGGGCCTCTCCACGGCGGTAGATGGCCCAACCACCGGCTCCCCATGGGGTAAACCAACTGAGGGGGCGTCCAGAGGCCCTGCCTCCGACCCTGTCCGCTCCCCCACATTCTCCCCGGAAGGATCCAGGGTTGCGGCCTCCTTAGAGCAACTTCTGCACACTCCTGAGTCTAGCAGAGTACTCCTCTTAGCCCCACAAATTACACACTGGCCTTTGGGAGACATAGCCTCTAAGAGCTACCTCCCCCCCCCTTAGGGCCTCACTCGCCAATTGCCACCCCCAAGGGAACCGCGGGAGTCTGCACCCCCCTGGGAAAGTCCTTACACGGCTATGCTGTGTCCTTTGCCCCAACGTGGCCTGTTTCCTTATTTTTTTAAACACACGCTGTAAAAAAAGAAGCACCATAGCTGTCTCCCCTGATCCTCTCCCACAGGTCTGCCAACCGCGGCACTAGAAGCCGGGAAACAAGGG
This sequence comes from Ichthyophis bannanicus, assembly GCA_033557465.1. Taxonomy (NCBI): domain Eukaryota; kingdom Metazoa; phylum Chordata; class Amphibia; order Gymnophiona; family Ichthyophiidae; genus Ichthyophis; species Ichthyophis bannanicus. Next base: position 837,273,877 of record CM066033.1, read on the forward strand.
GGAACGCGGGAGCAGCCGCAGTGCTCCCGCGCTAATGCCACGTGGCCGGGCCTGCACTATAACAAGATGCTCCTGCGGGCCGCGGTAAAAGGAGACGGCCCCAAGCCCGCCCTCTTACCTGCGCTGCCCCTGCAGCTAGAATCTGACGGGCTGATCACACCGCAGCCCGAGGAGGACCAGAGGGCCTCAATTCCGTCCTGCAAACACCGCGCAGAGGGCCGGCTCCGGACACCCCCGCGGGCAGCCAGAGGCGCACTCACAGGCAGGTCTTCTGTTTGGCGCTTGGCTGAACAGCTCTATCACCTCTGCCGGCTCAGCTCCACTGCACCGAACCGGGAGCGAACCGGCCCCTCTGCAGAAGATCGCGGGCCACTCGGAGGGGAAACTAGGAGAGGTAAGAGGAGAGCCTGAGGCACAGCTCCTGAAATTTAAAGGTACAGGCCTTTTTTTTTTAAATCTAAGAACCAACTACTTCACTCAAACTATTCCTTAATTGTTCCTCCAGTGAGCCCGGACCCCCGGGCTCGACCTAGTCAGCTGCTTGGAGACTGAGGTAACTGATGGAGGAAGGCGGATCCCAGAGATATATACGGATGACATCATGAAAAAGAAGGAGGTCCCTCAGTCTCCAAGCTGCTGATTAAGGTGGACAACTCAGAGGTCCGGGACTAGACTGGGGATACGATCAGGAACTAGACAATTGTGTAGCAGAAGACAATATACAAAGCACTCACCTGCTTTTTAGCAGACTTGTAAGACTCTCAGAGCTCAGCTGCTGCATGAGGGCATCCTTCAAAGCTGGCAGCATTGATAACACTGCAATTAACAGAAGGCAAAAATACAGAAGCATGTTAGCGTCAGCCATAACATTAAATACAGCACCAAAAATATTCTTCAGCAATATCTTTTGCAATGCTCTGTGCTGAATACGAACACTGGAAAGAAAAACTCTGTAAAGGAAGGAAGCATAAGGGCCAAATATACAAAGGGCTTTCTTCCATTCTGTGTTTATGACAAAATACTTAGCATATCTGGTTATAAGTGTTTAGGAACTGATTTCCCCTGATTCGTACAGCAGCTTACAACAGAGTCAGAGCAAGATACAGCATGTAGTGGGGAGCAGACAATGTTTTTTGCGACTTCTACATATACGTAGATCTTTCTAATGTAGCTCATTCTTGGCAATGTTATTGGAGCATTATTGCCATCACAAAGATATTTCTTTAAAATGTTTCTTCCCCCCACCCCCACCCCTCCATGGATTCCTTTGAACTCACAACATGCAAGTGCTTTAAACGACTCAATTTACTGACTGGCTATGCAGGCAAATTAGTTTATACCAATGGCTTCATACAAATACTTCACTCTGACATCATCACCTCAGCATGCTCAGTGCTCTGTCCGGTTACAGATGCTGCTGCCATTATGAAAGTGAGGCTTATGCATTGTTAAATAAGCTCAATAATATATTATGATAATCAGAGCAGGAACTGGACTCAAAGCAGAACAAGACATATACAAGGACACTTTTTACTTTACATAAGGAAGTGTTTTTTTTTTAAAGCAGATGTAAATTTACCAGAAATTGTTTAGCTCTAAATTTGGGTGGATCAGCTCTAGAGCAATGGATATGAAGCTGATATGCAGATAACTGAAGTGTTCAAGTTAAAAAAATAAATTTTTTTAAAATCTATTTCTGAAAAGTCATTTGGGAAGGTAGGAGATATTTTACTGGAAAATGTCCAAGGGTGTGAAAACGTTTACAAGGCAATGTACTTTCAATCTGAAATTCCTTTAAACTTCATTATTTTAAAGGAAGTAGAACATTAAATATTGTATATGTACATTTTTGTGCCTGTTTAATACTAAACACCTCTTAGATTTCCTGCCAACAATCTTCAACCTAAAAAAAAGAGAAAAGTTTCCATCCTTTCAAGTTTTATGTGCACAGTATTATTCACAGCTGTTTGTACCCAGGACACAGTTTTCTCAGCTATTGAGATGTATTTTTTAAAGTCTGAAAACACTGCTTTGTAGAGATAAAATTGTGAAATGCTTATGGTACAAGAAGAGTTTTCTCCTACCTGCTGTACTTGCATAGAGTTTAACCTCTACATCTATAGAATAAAACAGAGAAAGAGCACCAAGGATGGGCCTCAAGGATAAGATGCAAACCCCGGTATCCTTGAAGAGCTGCTACCACTTAGACAACAAAAAATGTTTTTTTTTTCCTCCATGAAATGATGGGATTTTTCTTGTGGGCAAATGGGTTAGTTTTGTAGATACCATAACAGAGAGAAATGATGTTGCTTTTCAAACAAGAAGTCGGAGCCTCCTGCAAGACCCTCTACTACTACTAGCAATCAATTATAACATTAAAAGGGTAATTGTATAACTGGCGGCTAGTTAATAAGCATTTTGGTGCATCTATTTTATGCCTATTTTACAAAGTCAAGTACGTGCACACCTGACTTTATAAAATAAAAAGAACATGTGTGCATTAAGGACTGATCACTTACATCAGCCTTAGAGCTGGTGTAAATGATCATGCATACTTTGTGCATGTATATGCATAAATTAAGGAATTATCATCCTCCATGTGGGTACTTGCTCACTCCACCCAAACTCTGCTCTGTGCACGCCCACAGTGAAAGTATGCGCCATAAAATGAATATGTGCACTTTTACAATGGACATGAGTTTATTAGAGGCCTTTTATGTGCATAAATGACTAAACTATGTCTTTCTTTTATATGCCAACTTTCATGCTTAAGAGTAGGCAGCCCCTTATAAAATGACTCCCTAAAAGAAACTTCTCAGCAAAGATTTTCATGCGTTTCTGCCAAAGAGTAGGCTAAAAATGTACCACTAAGATTAATAAGAGACAAAAATCTAGGTAACTTGTGTTAATAAATCATTTTCACTACATTTACTAGTGAAGTGGTTCTGTTTTTAAGTGTGCCACCTATGTATGCATAAGATCTCGTGCCCAAATTCTTAGTCAGCCAGAATAAGGGCGATTGGAAATCAACATTTTATAGCAGCTTTCATCCTGTCTTTTGTCTCATCTTAAGAGCTTCTTCACAAGACATGCCCAGTCTGCAAAGGAGGACTAGCTAAACACAATGATGGAAAACTCACTCTAAGTACTGCAAACAGGTTCTGGATTTAAAGACTCAGTTGTTTCCTTCTGTTCCTTTGCACTTACAGCTCGGTTGGAACAAGGCTGGGATCTGGTGCCATAATCCTCCATTTGTAAATACCATGATATTTTTTTCCTTAGCTTAAATCCCCTCCCAACCTACTTCTAGCCCAATCATTGCAGTGATAGTGCTCACCAAGACTTATAGATCTCAGCTTCTTTCAGAGCCCTGTATTCATGGACCCTAAATCGGGTCACTATGGGGTATGTTTACTAAAGCGCATTAGTTGCTGCAGGGTGACAATGCATGCCAAATGCAAACATCGCAATGATTTTCTGCGATGTCTGTATTTTATACAGTAGCTGCTGGCTTGGGTGGGAAGTGGGTAAGATTAGGGCAGAGAGTTGTCATTCCTGTAATACGCAATAACCATGGATGTAAACATCATGTGGTAATCACTAAAGTTGCAGGCACTGCCTCTGCACCTAACCCCACCTCAACGGGTGGTGATGGCAGCATCTGCAGTACTAGCCGAGTGTCATCCCTACATATTCACCGTGGTATCTGCTGGGTAAGTTCTGTGCACACCCCCAACAGATTCCGTGGGGCTTTTGCAGCTAACGCAGAGCTTTTGCAACTAATGCCAAGTGTTAGCTGCAAAAGTCGATTGCGCTTTAGTAAACATACCCTTATGTGTCACCACTGCATAATGACTCTACAACATCTCCAGCTTTAGTTAACTGAAGAACTGAAAGATCTAGCCCAGGAACCGAATCCATGGCCTTAATGGAAGATGCAGCACTTCCACTGAGCCACTTTAGCAATTAAGATTTTCCAGAAATTATTCTTTTTGTATTTTCAGCTTTGACCTTTCTTCATCATATGGCATGCCCAAGCAGACCATGGTGATCATGAATTATTCGTAGTATATTATACCTAACCCCAACCTGTACTGAGTCCCACTGTATCTATGTTAACCGCACTTAAACTGTTACTTATATATAGTTTGTATATAGTTAGCCATCTCCTGTACATGTAAACAGCTTTGACCTGGTGAAAAGCAGTATATAAACCTAGCTAAATAAAATATATAAATAGACATGGATCCAAAAATCAGGTTAAATCTGTATAATTTGACTATCCCGAAAACCAGATTGATCTGTGGAACTCAAGGGCTGAAGTTCACCATTTCTGACATAAGGAAAGACAAAACTAGCTAAAGACTTCTCACGTCTCTCAATCCCTTTTCTATTAAAAGAAAACAAACATGCAAGAGACAAAAGAGATGAAGAACAGAAACTATAATCAAACAGTGCAAACCACCATGAAGTTTTACCTGTCATGTTGCAAGTTCTCTGATTACTTTCAAAATGATATTGTCTTCGGGCCTGAGCAATATATTCTGCAGCTTCTCTTTCCTGTATTTCTCTAATTTTCTTCTGTGCATACTTTCCCAGCAAATAAACTCCTATAAATCCAAAATATATAAACAGTGTACAATTAGTAACCAGGAAGACTACATTTAATGCTATGCCACATGAAAAATATTTTGATTCAGTAAGACTAGCTCTGATGGGGTTTTTTTCTAACAGATATCCTCCACTGTGTCCCAGGCAGTAGAACTGTCCATATTGCTAAATCTAGGATGCTTTACTGCAAGCAACTCAAGCAATTCCATCAGTGCTCCTTGAAATCCATCTGTACAAAAAAAGACTGCAAGATAGGATCTCCAACAAAGAAATCCTTAAAGGTACCATATCCCTAGAGGGAATGATAATAAAGGTACAGTTTTGATAGTCAGGCCATGACAAAGATAGAGGGCACCAGAATTCCTAACATTTGTGTTCTATAGCCAAATGAAAAATGGGCACAGATTACAGGAAAGAGCACACCTAAGATTTGAGGACACCCTCAAGCAGAGACTTAAAACTCTTAGCTCTCCCTATATCCCTCCTTGGGAACACCACTCATCAGGGAATTTGCTTTTATCTGTGCCCTTCTACTCCACTGCCAACACCAGACTCTGCTCCTTCCACCTTGCTGCACCCTACGCCTGAAACAGACTTCCTGAATCAGTACATCAGGCTAAAAACCCACCTCTTTGATGCTGCTTTTGAATCTTGATCCCCTTATTTCCTGTTCAAGACCCTTGTATTTTAATCATTTCCCTATAATTAAACTCCCTAGTACCTTGTTTGTTTTGTGTGTTGTGAACTGTCAAGTAGGGACTGTCTTAAGTACGGTGCTGCATGTATCTATCTAGTAGCACTATAGAAATGATCAGTAGATACAACTCAGCAATTAAAGAGGATATACTGTAGCCTTGGACAGAGTCAGATAGAGGCAGCTTTACCACTTGGCCACCCAAAATCTGGAAACAAAGCAAACCCAAACACAAAAGGAAATGATTGAGAGAAGACAGACCAATTCCACAAGTTCATCAACTGCAAGTTTTTCACCTGCATCACCTATATTCTCACTTGCACCACAAGACTGGTCTTATATCACATCAACAGATTCATAAATAACCTTAGTCAGAGTGGGCTGCTGAATGTTGTCATTCAGGGGAGACTATCTTCCTCCTCATCCACAGTTCAGTATCAAAAAGCAATACGCATAACTTGTGAATATAACTATATAAATTCTGAAGATTAGCCATAAGTACTATGGGTGTTTGCGCAGCATTACAATTCTAGAAACATGACAACAGAAAAAGACCACATGGCCTATCTAGTCTGTCCTTCCATATCAACAACTACAACAGTCCCCTTTTTACCTTTAGAGATCCTCTGTGTTTGTCCCATGCTTTTTTGAATTCAGATACTGTCCTCATCTCTACCACCTCCACTGGGAGACTATTCCACGGATCCACCACTCTTTCCGTAAAGAAATATTTCCGCATATCACTCCTGAATCTATCCCCCTTCACCCTCATCCCATGTCCCCTAGTAGCAGAACTTGCTTTCAATTGAAAGAGGCTCTCCCCCTGTACATTTATGCCACGGAGGTATTTAAACATCTCAATCATATCACCTCTAGCCCGCCTTTCCTCTAAGGTGTACATATTAAGATCCTTAAGTCTGTCCTCATATGCTTTATAATGAAGACTACTAACCATTTTAGTAGCCACCCTCTGTACTGACTCCATCCTGTTTATATCCTTTTCAAGGTGCGGTCTCCAGAATTGCATGCTATACTCCAAATGAGGTCGCACCAAAGACTTATACAAAGGCACTATCACCTCCTTATCTCCAGGAACAAGCAGGAATGAGTCTTCACATATGAATACGTCGGTACCGACGGAGTCTGCGCGGGAACGCTTCCCAGCGTCCAATCAAAGAGCTTTTGGAAGCATCCCACCACGCCTGCGTGCTGCCTTCCCGCCTTTCCCAACTGCCTCTCCTCAGATTTCGTTTTTCCGCGGAGCCGGCAGGATGTCCTCCTGTACCGCAGAAAATTCTTCTTTTAATTCTTTAGTTTTCTTGTGGTCGCGGCTGTCTTCCCCGACGCCACCGGAACCGCCGGTGTTTCTTTTTTCTTTTCTTGTAAAATTTTTCCCTTTAGGGGAATATTTTTTCTTCTGAGTGTCTTACGGTTTTTCAGGCCTTCTAGGCCTCTCCATGTCCCTCATGGAACCGCCAGCCACTTTCTCCAAGAAATGTTCAAACTGTGGCGGTACAACTTTATTTTTAGACTCCCAAAATTGGTGTCTAACCTGTTTGGGTCCTGACCTTTTTCCTCCGGAGCCCTCGGGCAACAGTATTGTGAGAAGAGGTTTTCAACATCAAGTTTCCCTCGATATGAGGTTCCCTTCCAACTTCAGGGCACCGACCAGTTCTTCTTCTACACAGGATCAGGTAACCCACAAACAGTCTGTTCAGACTAGCCAACCCTCAAGTGGTAGGTCTCATGCACAGCATGTAGACGGCTCCGGCCTTGCCCTCGAGGGCCCATTGGCTTCAAAACCCCGGCGGTAGTCTTCGGCCTCCAAAGCCTATGTGGGGTTTCAGGTTGTTCCTGGGGCTCAACCCTCACAGAACATACCTGAGCCATGCCCGGTGGTGGCATCCTCTTTGAGCGGTACCGATACCCCGGCATCGGCACTGGTGTTGGACGTAACACTCCTCACCATGGATCGTCGTCTGGCATCCTCAGTACCTACGGGACCGGTGGACACGTTCCAGACTGACTTTCCAGTATCGGTACCGATACCGATACTACCACCGACGTCGGTACCCTCCAGACGTACATCAATAGACTCGCTTCCTTCGATGCCGAGTCTGGAATCGATCTCTAGTCTGGAAGACTGGGTACCGACACGTCTTGGTACCGACACCTATCGGTACCGGACGCTCGGTACCGAGGGTGACTGCCGAAGGCTTTCGGTTACCTCGGTACCGATTGGGCTGTCACCGATTGCTGCTCCGATGTCGGTGTCGGGTTCGGTTCCGACAGAGATACCGGTATCGGTACCGGTATCCACAGTAGCATCATGGCCAGCTCCTTCCATTCTTCTTTCAACAGGATCGCTCCCTTCTATACCAAGTTTGGAGTCGATACCTGACATGGACGATGTGGTACTGACTGTCGCTGGTCCTGACCTCCAGTACCAGCGTCCATCCATTAAGGATCCCATACTGCACCGTGCAGGATCTTATATTCCTATATACTCAGATAGATCCTTCGGTGCCAGGCTAGTTCTTCAGATCTAACTTGTCCAGGGGAGGTTCTCTTTGGAGATCCTTCTTTTCAGAGTTTCCTCCTGGATATGGCAAGATCACTTGTCATTCCTATCCCTGGCTATGATCCTACACAAGGCTCTGTTTCTACCAAAGCAAAGGAGAACATAATGCTTCCTTTGCATCATTCCTTGCAGGATCTTCTTCTAGGAATGTGGGAAGCACCTTTAAGGGTACCCCCACCTTCCAGAGCAACTGATCTCCTATATCAGGTGCCCCCCTCTCCAGGGTTTCAAAAGACTCAACTTCCTCATCATTCCATTGTAGTGGAATCAGCAATGAGGCGGGTGAAGAGTAAGAAAAAGCACTCTTCTTATCCGCCAGGTCGTGAGTCTAAGACACTAGATGCCTTTGGACGTCAAACCTTCCAGACATCCATGCTTTCAGCAAGAATTCTCTCATATATTTTTATATGAGTCTATCTCTTGAGGAGGTCACAAAGAAATTACATCTTTTGACTCCTTTTCTTTCAGAGCCCAAGAGTGCAGACTATTCCTCACTGCTTAGTCATATTCAAAATATATCTTGGTTTCTTACTCGTGCTTCCCTAGACTCATTTGAGTCTGTTAGCAGGACTTCTGCTATAGCTATAGGGGCACGACGTAGAGCCTGGCTCCAAGCTTCAGACTTAGACAAATGGACACAACAAAGACTGGGTAATACTCCTTGCACTGGAGAAAATCTCTTCAATAAGGAGTCTTTGCGTCAGGTTACTCAGTGGTCCACTGACTTACCTGTTTCTAAGGGCTGTTCTACGCCTTCTTCTTTCCCAGTAGGTAGGAAATGTCCTACCAAACTTTCTTCCCCTAGGGGGAGAAGGTTTTATTCATCTTCTGCCCATCATACAGATGTTCCCAAACAGGGGAAACATCACCCTGGTCTGAAGAATCCAAACTCTCACCAGGCTCAGCAAACCCAGCAACCGCAGGGTTTCTGACTAATCATCATCACATTTTTGTGCCTCTTGGGGTTTAGAACCTGCAGTTGGCTTCTTCTCAGTAGAAGCCTTCCACTGCTTTCATTCTAAACTCTAGGCATGGATCTCTTTTCACAAGACATCCATTTTTCTCTGTTATACGAGCTCTTAGGATATTCATGCCTATAGGTCACAGGTTTCTCCTCTTCTTCCTGCTAGGGAAAGAGGTTTAACAACTATCAAACGATAGTTTTCTGTACCAGCATGAATTTTTCCTTTCTACAGACTTACCACATTGTAAGTCTCCATTCAGCTCCATCTTTTCTACCCTCTTACCAAGCATTTCCTCTGTAAGAGTGGTACTAGTACACTGGAGGGTTTCTTCTTCAGCCCCTCTAGTTTTGTCACTATTCCAGTGTGGAGTTTTCCTCTCTGAGTTAACTCCCTTCTTCATTTTTGCTTTGGGGCAGCTTATCAGACAGGTCCAGAGTTTTCTTACTCCTGTTCTGTCTGTTCTTTCTGTTTTTAAACAGAAAGATTCTTTCTGCTGTCTTGCTATCAGCTGCCCATGCAGGAGCCCTAGTGATTGGACCACTGGTTCTTCTCCACAAGCATCCAGAGTTGTCCTCCACTACATTCTTTCTGGCCTTAGTAGTGACTCCAAGACAGTGGATTCATCTTTCTTGGGAAATCTATCACTACAGGCTTCTCAGATTGTCTTCTATTCTTGCCATCTCCAATTCCCTTGGGTTTGGCAGCATAGTTGACGTAGGTACTGGCTTTTCCAGCAGCCAGTTCTATCTCCTAATTCTCCTGCATTCTGCTCTCTGCAATTCTACAGAGAAGCTTTCCACCATGGGCCCTTGCTAGAGAGCATTAGGATTTTCTCAAACAGCTGTCCTAGATGGTTGGAAAAGGCTCCCTCAGTCATGCCCCTCATGACTGGAAGGGTTCTTCCTACCCTACTATCTCCTTTTTAAAACAAAGGACATGGGCCTTCTCTTATGTGAAAGCTTAAAGAGTTGTTCAATTCCCTGGTTTGGTCCTCAGGATTCCCACCGGGAATATGCTCTTTTTTTCTTTGCAGCTCGTCCTCATGGTATCCTAATCCTTCATGGACAGCGCATATTTAGCTAAAGAACGCATGATACCCTTTTTGCCCCTCAAGTAGGTCAACATGGTATCTCATTCCTATGCGTCTTCTGTCCATTTACCATGCTAGAGTTCTGGAGGACTCGAGACTTGCTGCCTGCAGACTGATATTATCCTCTGCTTTTCACGTAACCATCCTGGTTATTTCACTGGCTAGCATTCTTGCAGCAATCTAGTCTGTTCCTTGTCAGGGAGATTTTTCCCCTGACTCCTTCCATCATAACCAGGGGGAATAGATTCTCTATATATCTTCTCAAGTAGGTTCCACCTTCTTGTTATTAGATGAATCTTTCCTCTTCACATCTCCTATGTGAATATACTTTCTATAGGCATATCTCTGTCTGCTTAACTGCAGACACCTATATATAGGCCTATATATATTCATATCTATATATATATCTGTATACATCTCTATAGATATATATGTCTGTCATTTGTGTGTGTATATGTTATACCCTTCTATATCTAACTATAGATATATATATATTCTTATGTCTATCTATATATCTATATGTATATATATATATATACGTATATATATGTGTATCTGTCAAGATATTTATTATAGGTAGATATGTATTTACATACTTATCTATCTGACTGTCTATGCTCATATAGATATATATGTCTCTATATGATTCTGACAGTTGGTCTCTACCCATACCCATGCTGTCCCAGCATGTTTGGGGTGCTACACACACAACCACTACCGTGGTAGTTAACAACTTTTCTACCATAACCTTAAGGGTTAGGTACCCCTGAAGCTCTCCATGTTCCAGTATCTTTCCTAGCTATCACCAGTTAGGAAAGACATTGCGGATCTTCAGTTAATCCGAGGCTCTAAGGCCTCAGACACCTGTCCTTTCTTTTTGTGATACAAGGTTTTTTCCATACCCCTTCTTCCCACAAGGACTAGGCCGGTTTGTCCAAATCGGTCAGCCTTTCCTCTTTTTGCTCCTAAGAGTGAGCCACTCTGCAGCCAAAAGAGTTTGGGCTTTTTCCATAAAGCCTTCCGCTGAAAGCCTACCGTTTTTGTACTACCCCAGTTGATCCCTGGGGTTACCTCTCACCTTTCAGGATTCTGACCTCCACTATTTTTTTCCAACAGGTTTATTACCTCCACTTCACAGTGAGGTCCTCCTTGAGGTTCCTCTACTGGATCCCCAATAGATCTCATGAACCTCCTTACTTTTCTGCAATCCTGTTAGGGGAGGTCCATACTGCAATATTTCATTTTCATTATATTTGATGATAATTGTCATCCACACAAGGATGTTATTGACCATTTTAGAGAACATTATTACTCTCTCACTGGAGTCTGTATTATTGTGATCTTTACTGATAATGCAACTTAAACACACAAGTTCCACCATGCCAAATGCAGATGGATGCGTGTGCACGCAGCAACGCCAAGTGTATTCAAATAATATGCAAATGAGCTGCACTTATTAAAAGAGAATGCTAATAAGGTCTGCGCCCAATGCAAAAAAATGTGTAGAGGATTACATAACCAGCAGAAGCACCAATATCTCTATGCCTGGTCTGAAGTGACAAACATTGTGTGTGTGTGTAGGGAAAGACTGTTTCAGGGTATGTATAGGTGAACATTTTCTGCATGTATCTTTCAGTGAATAAGCAAAAGTTCAGCTTTCAAGAAGAAATGCTTTTTTCTTTTATCCTTGTGTGTTTTTTTGACTCATTTATCTTTTATTTTAGGGCTCTTTGTTGTGATTTCATAAAAACATGCTTTTGGACGAAATAGTGTTGATTATTAAGGTCCTGTATGCATAACTAAGCATTTGACATTTACCCGCGTGCATACACAACCACTTGTAGCGCGTCTGTTTGTGCATGCGTTGGACTCCCCCATTCAACTTTACACTGAAGTTTTGTGCACAGCTCTTTTGGAAAGACGCCCTTTGCTATAAACCTGTGCTCACGCTATTGGCGCGCTATGGAAATACATACACAGCTAATAACGTCCACCTTCAGCACTGGCTTTCTGCATAGGCCTGTATATTACTATGAGGCAGGCAGGTTTGGCTCCCAGTGTATGCAGAATTCAAAAGAAACTTCAGAATGCACTTGATTGCAGGTTAACAAACAGCCCTGTAGCTCTTAGCGGAGCTGTTTGTTTACTCCTCCGTGGTATTATTTCACCAGCACAATCATTAGCCTCGGGCTTCCCTGGCAGAGACTGCAGAGGGGCCGGAAAACGGTCAGTCTCTCCCATCCCTCATTTCCATCTCCAACCCACAGCTGGCCCTCCGCACCCACCTCCGGCGGCGGCTCCCAAGAACAGGAGCTTCCTCCGGTGTCGCTTCAGGAAGTTCCAAGCGGACAGCATGACGCGAGGGCACCGGGACAAGGTCCGGACCCGCTACCGCCTGGAGCTCCTAAAAAAACTGGGGAATAACGCCGGGAGTAGAGAAGAGAAACAAAGGGACGGAGGTCTGTCACTCGGCAGATCGAAAAACCCTTTCGCCGAAGTCACGGCAAACCAGCAGCACCAGTAACCACGTCCCCTGGCTCTCCTCGCGCAGAGCAGGTCTCTGCTCATCTAGCAGGGAAAGGGGGCGGGGCGGGAGCAGGAAGGGGCACGCGCTACGCACAGAGTCCGCCCCTAGCCACTCCACTGAGCATGCGCCTTGCCACGTGCTCCTGGCGCGTCTCGTCTTCTTCCGAGCATGGGCGGCGTGGAGGTGGAGGGGGAGAGTCAGCGTTGGATGGAAGAAGCTTTCCGAATGGTATGGGATTCACCGGGGGGCACACCGCAGGGCTTCATTAAAATCATTTCGTCCTCCAACTTCCCACTCAATTATTTACGTGCTTGTGGAAACCAATACTTTTCTTGTTTTCTCTGTCCTGGTGCATTTTGGTTTGTTTAGTACTCTGTTCAAGTCGAAAAACAATTTACTACACCGACAAGGATCCAAGCTAACCCAAGACCTACTTTCCAGACACTAGATCAGATCTAGAACTGTTAACTCTCTAAGATTTGGGTGGTGGGTAAGAACCAAAATGTTTACTTCAGTTATGTGATAATGTTCACGACAACAGCGTGAACGTCAGGTCTGTATTTATTTTATTTATTTATTTAGTATACATTTGTATACGGCTACTTCCAGCGATCAGTAGCGGTTTGATTACAGAGTGTAGTTTGTCAAATCAAGACAGCAATTTTGGGGTATAAACACATTGATTTGAAGGGAAAAACACAGCACACAGGAAAAAGGTCTTAAGGGAGGGATTCAGCATTTACATATATACGTTTTTACATAACAGTGTCCATGTTTCATAGTGTGGTAGCTTGGAACCCCCTGGGGTTTACATCAAATTGTATTGACAATGTAATAAATGCGTCTTGAGTTTTTTTCTGAAAGCCATAAGATCTTTGATCGCTCGTAACTCAAGTGGTAGTTGGTTCCAGAGGGTCGGGGCAGAGTATGAGTAAGCGCGGTGGCTAATACTGGATTTGACAGATCTGATATTTGTTGGAACGTGGAGAGTGTCTGAGGTGACGGTTCTTCTGTCTCTGTTTGGGGGTTGTGTGCTGATAAGGGTGGAGAGAAAGGATGGCGCTATGTTATGTATGAGTTTGAATGTGATTATCAGTGTTTTATATTTTATCCGAGCAGAAATGGGGAGCCAGTGCAGCTCGATCAATACAGGTGTGATGTGTTCATTAAAGTTTTTTCGCATGATGATCCTAGCCGCCACATTCTGGGCCATTTGCAGAATGTTTAGGGTTTTCTTTGAAAGCCCTTGTAGGATGGCGTTGCAGTAGTCTAAGTGTGGCATAATGAGTGCTTGCACAACAGTCCTGAAATCGTGTGGTTCAATGATGCTCCGTAGAGGTTGTAGTACTCTAAGTTTGTGGAAAATGGCCTTATTGGTTTTGCGTAGGTGCTTTTCCATCTTTAGGTTGCTGTCGAACGTGACCCCTAGATATTTTATTTCATTCTTGGTGTTGTATGTGTTATTACACAGGGTGATTGTTGCAGGAGGTTCAAAGTTTGGTTTACTGGAGATATACATCACCTCAGTTTTCTTATGGTTGATCGTCATGTTGTTTTGCTGTAACCATTGTGCCATCTCGTTAAGGCATGCTTCAAGCTGATTATAGTTAGGGTTAACGGTATCCAATTGTGTGTATAGCATGATATCATCTGCATAAATGTGGTAGTTGATATTGTGCTGTTTGAAAATATCACAGAGGGGCTGCATATAAACGTTGAAAAGTAGTGCTGAGAGAGCTGAGCCCTGGGGTATGCCTTGCGTTTGTTGGAAAACTTCCGACTTTTCGCCATTGAATAGAACCTGTGGCATTCTGTTTGATATGTAAGAAGAGAACCATTTTAAGGGGGTTCCCAATATTCCTATTGATTCAATCCTATTTAGGAGGATTCCATGATGGACTGTATCAAAGGCTGCAGAGATGTCAATGAAAATGAGTATAAACATTTTCTTTTTGTCCTCAAGGCCTTTGAGGAGGTTGTTAAGTAGTGCTATTAGAAGTGTTTCAACCCCGTGATGTTGTCTGAAACCGTATTGCTGCTCATCCAGGGTTTCATGTTCATCCAGATGATCTTGTAGTTGTAGGAGGACCGCCTTTTCAATGATCTTTGCTAGGAAAGATATGCTGGAGATGGGGCTGTAGGATGCTGGGTCTTCCTTGTTGAGTGTGTTGTTCTTTAGAATCTGCCTTATTATAGATTTCTTAAGTTGAGCGGGCATGATTCCTTGCTGTAGGGATTGGTTCACAATGTGCGAGACTTGGTGCACAATATCATGTTTTGCCGCCTTAACCCAGGCAGCTGGGCAGGGATCTAGCGGGGAGGTGGTGGTGTTGATGTTTGATATTATGTTGATCATTTGCCGATCATCAATGTTGTAAAAGTTGCTCCATGCCTGTTCCCGTTCCACACTGGTTGTCATGTATGTTGTGTTCAAAAGGTGAGTGGGCGTGGTCGCAGTAAGTTTGCTTGCGTAGTGAGCTGCCAGTGTTTGGGGTTTGATTACGTTATCATAGCTGACTGCCTGGGGTGTTTTGGTTAGTGATTTCACTAGTTCGAAGAGTTCACGAGGCTTATTGATAGCTTTGTTTAATAGGTTGGTGTGATGCGTCCTTTTGGCGGAGTTGACCTCTTCTTTGTACTTTGCGAGGTGATTGAGGTATTCAGTCTTGAGTTCTATGGATTTGGTTCGTCTCCATTTTCTTTCAAGTTTCCTGAGTTCCCTCTTCATTTTTGTCAGTGTTTCTGTGTACCAGGGTTCAGATCTGAGTTTAGTTGGTTTCGGGGGGGGGGGGTGCTCTATGTTGGGCGCGCTGCAGTCTGAATTCCGGTGTCCCAGCTGTTTGTTAGAACATCGAGGTCCATGTTTTCCAAATCTATGTGGGCCGTGATGGTACTTATGAGATTTTCCAGGTTGAGTTTGTTGAATTTTCTTTGTTGGTGTATCACCCTCTGAGCTTTCGCGTCTTTGGGTACGGTGGGCAGTTTTATCCGGATATCTATTTGGTGGTGGTCAGACCATGGTACTGGAGTTATCCTTGTCAGAGGGTTCTCTTCGTTGCCCTGTTGAATCGTGGGTGTAAAGACCATGTCAAGAGTATGCCCCTTGTCGTGGGTGGGGTCATTTATTAGTTGTTGGTACCCTAGTTGGGTCATGGCTTCTAAGAAAGTATTTGCATGGGTAGGTGGCATTGAAGCTAGGTTTAGATCACCCAAGATGATTTGGAATTTCTTGATTTGCGTGGTGGAGATGTTCTTTAGCGCCGTGGCAAGTGCTTCATGGTGTGACGAGGGGGATCTGTATATCAGGCAGATGGATAAAGCTGTGTTTTCCACTTTAAGCAAGTCGATGTCTATACTTGAATTCAGGTACGTGCTTGAGAGTTGCAGGTTGGTCTTGGCTACGATGAGCACTCCTCCACCTCTTTTGTTGGTGCGTGGGCAGTTGAATAGGTTGTAGCCGGGTTTGTGAATCTGGTTTAATATTGCTGAGTCGGTTTCCGAGATCCAAGTTTCTGTTATACAGAGAACGTCAGGCTGCTCATCATTGATGATGTCGTGGATGATGTGGGTCTTGTTCCTGTTTGATCTTGCATTGATGAGGATGATGTTGCAAGGATCCTGAGATGTTTTTTGAGACTGATTGTGTATGGTCTGGGTTGGCACGGGCTTGTTTACATGCATCCTTATTGATTTAGGTTTGCGGTGCCTCTGTGCTCTCCTATTCCTGGTAGCAGGGGGCCTCGGAGAAGGGGCGAGCGTTGGACTACTGGTGGACATGTGGTAAGGGGTGAGCGTAGGCAGTGAAGGTGTTTGTGTGGGGTAGAGAACGTAGATCGGACTGAATATGTGAGGTAGTGAGTAGTAGAGGTTTGAGTTGAAGGCGTATGCGGGGAACAGTGTGAGCAGACATATGCTTATAAAAAGGTTGCGGGTTTCCATTCTTCAGCAGTTTGGTGGAAGGCTGTAACGGAGCTAGACCTGTAAACTGCAGTATCAGCAGTCACTTTCACAGTGCTACAGTATCAGCAGTCACTTCACAGTACTACAGTATCAGGAGGCACTTTCACAGTACTACAGTATCAGTCTCTTTTACAGTACTACAGTATCAGCAGTCACAGTAACAGTGATGTTATGGGCCCACGCTGTAATACATTTGTGCATAAAAGGGGTAGTAATGTAGTAAATAAATCCAGCTGTGAGCCTGTGCACAAAATCGTAGTAAAATATCTGGAAGGTTGTTAGTACAACATATTTTTTTTCTGTACAAGCCTGACTGATCCAGATGCTTACACACACAGTCATACTTAAAGGTTTGCACATGCTTTTCTACGAACTGCTTCAGCAATAACTTTTTAAGAAACTACCTGCAGGTGTTGTACCCTTTCCGTATCTCCTGGCTTCAGCTTTGAACCTTTCCCAGATAGGAAGGGTGTCTCTTAGGTGCACCATCAACACTGCCTCTTGGTCATCAAGTTTTGCCAACATAAGAGCAGTTGCTTTTTCAGGACTGAGTACAACACCATCCCAGTATGCCCCTGACTCTGGGCGGATGGGGATCTGAATCTGTCAGATGTATCCTTTAAAATTGCTCGTTTTAAAATAAAAAAAAGGCTTTCTTGACTAAATTATCCATAAAACAGTATTTTGACGAGGAGGATGACTTTTTTTATTTCTCTCCTTTTACTATTTTCTATTCTTTTTAAATTTTGTTTTTTTACAGTTTTGTACATGACTGATACTTCTGTGCATATAATAGGAGCAACCAAATCTCCCTCTTTATAAGGTATTTGAGTGAAGGCTCTAGTTCTATGATGTATAAGTCTTTGGTGCAACCTCATTTGGAGTATTGTGTGCAATTCTGGAGACCGCACCTTCAAAAAGATATAAACAGGCTGGAGTCCGTACAGAGGGTGGCTACTAAAATGGTTAGTGGTCTTCATTTTAAATCATATGAGGACAGACTTAAGGATCTTAATATGTACACCTTAGAGGATAGGTGGGATAGAGGTGATGTGATTGAGATGTTTAAATACCTCTGTGGCATAAATGCATAGGGGGAGAGCCTCTTTCGATTGAAAGCAAGCTCTGCTACGAGGGGACATGGGATGAGGGTGAAAGAAAACAGATTCAGGAGTGATATGCGGAAATATTTCTTTATGGAAAGAGTGGTGGATCCATGGAATAGTCTCCCAGTGGAGTTGGTAGAGATGAGGACTATCTGAATTCAAAGAATCATGGGACAAACACAGGATTTCTAAAGGAAAAAAGGGGGCTGTTGTAGTGATTGATATAGAAGGACAGACTAGATAGGCCATGTGGTCTTTTTCTGTCGTCATATTTCTATGTATGATGTATAATATAACCGGTATTGCAGGCATAATTTTTTCTTGTTGCACTTATTAAAATAATGGTGATACTAAATTAATTATTTAATTAATTAATTAATTTAATTTAATTAACAGATTTTTTATATACCGCTCCTTCCATTGATCAGATGCGGTTTACATGGAACAACAGTAAACAGGGAGAGCTGTTTTTACAGATAACAAATGGCAACTTACATTTAACAATTAACAAATTGTGAACTATGTACAAAGGAACAGAATTAAACTATATACAGAGTTATTTGTTATTCATTTGTCATCAAAACATTGTTTTAGGGCTTCAGTACTTATAAAACACAAATATAATTTTTGTACATGCAGCACCTATTTTCTTATTATAAGGCATCTTATTTTTTGGTGATATTATCTCTTACTTTGTCTGACCTGCTAATTCTATTTGGACTTCAGGTAAGGAGTGTACTAACTCCAGATAACACTTTTGACTCTGTAGTGCCACATACACACATCCCGTTTGGCTGAATACAGTTTGGGGTTGTTTTCAAATGGTTCCAGTCTTTTTTTGGTAGGCAGATCATATTGCCTCATCTTTATGGGGAAATCATCCTCCTGGTATGACATACACTGGGGTATGCCACAGGGATCTATCCTTTTGTGTCCTATGTTGACTATTGTAAATTTCTTTTGTTTTTTTCCCTTGTACTGTTGTGGTTTGTCTCCCCTACGTATATTTGCTTTTACTATTGTATACCGAATAGATGCTTGTTGAGTGATTTGCGGTATATTAAACTGTAAACATTATTTAACTTCTAGTTAGTTGCTTTTTGTAGGTTTCTGTCCTAGTTAGGCTTAGAATTCCATAAGTGTGCAGATGAATTTCTCAAATATTAAAATGTACTACCCGAAGTGACCCTAAAGGGTCATCAAGACTGGCAACAGGTTTTTTTTTCCTCCATTAAACAATGGTTAACTGATGGTTGCAGTTTAATTATAAAAAGATGGAGGCCTGGTATGATCTGTAGCAGACCTGTTTTGTCCAACTCTGCATCTTCCATCTGCAAGTCTCTATGTTAGGATTTCTCAGGTGGTAGTGTCCCGTTGACATGCTCTTTCTTATCAATAGGACTCATTCACTACCCCTATGGCAGTGATGGAGCTGCTTGGTCGCAAATAGTCTGCTCTGTTGGTCTATTTTTTTCCCTTGTGGGAAGTGTTCTGCTCCTGGAAAGGTCCTCCAGGGTCAGCCTCTCCATTCGGCCAGCTCACTACCTGGTTCAGTCAGTGCAAGGGTGGTGAGACATGCTTTCAACTGGGCTCTTCAACGAATTTGCCACTGGTGTAATAGCTGCAGTGTGTCATGTGGCAGACAGACCGGAAGTTTGCGGGGGGTTTTCCAGAGAAACCTCTCATGTCCTGAAGTGCTGCTTCATTGCTTAGCCCTTTTTGATTGGCAGCTGTCATCTTCGGACATGGCTTTGGAGATGAGCATCCTGAATGGGGGGGGGGGGGGGTGGTCATGATGCAACTTACTAGCCATGTCATACTGTGGTCTTCATAGTTGGAGCTGATTCTTTTCAGCCGTTGTCCTGGTTTTGGGCTGAGAAGGGTGTTCTCTGAAGGGCCTGATGACGGCCTCTTTAGGACCATTGTTCAAAGGTCATCAGATCTTTGGGTGTTTAGTGTGGTGCAGTCTTGGTCGAAACCGCCTCTCTTCATGGTCCTTCATGATTCCTCCTTGGCAGATAACAATCCTTTGGGGCCTGGTGGTTCTGGGTTGACTATCTCACCCCTTCTTCCCCCATAGCAGTGGGAGCCATGGGCATTGGGGCCCATCCTGGTGGTCAGCCCTGCACCTTTTCTCTCCTGCAATTCCCTGTGGATGGGAACGTTTGCAGCATAAGGGATTTTCTTATGCAAGGTTTCTGCCATATCTTTAGTACAGGCTCTTACCTGCATGGTTTGGGAGCGGGCATTTGCTGTCCTGGCTGGTTCCTTCGGAATATATATTGTGGTCTTGACATGCTCTCAGGTTCCAGTGGCCGATGGACCTCTCTGTAGCTTTTTCCCTTATGTCTCATGCAACCTTACCAAATCTTCCCTTCCAGCGGTGGAAATGGTCTATACAGGCGACTGGTTCTTTGTGGCTGTGTACCTGGCATGCCATATCCCTTTCTTACAGGCCTTACCTGGTTGAGTCAGTGATTTAATATCCTGTTTTGGCATAGGAAGTCTCACCTTGTCAGGTGCTCTGTTTGGACAGGGGATCTCGGTAGTGTGTTGGTTTTGTAGTAGACGGCTCAACCATCTTAGCACAGTTGACAGCTGTTTCTTCCGTTCGCCATGTGATTTTGTTCCGACCTACTTCAGAACACCAATTAGCGTTCATTATCCGCTTTTTCTCCCTGGGAAGTTCCTATCTCTTCTGTCAGACAGACAAGTGATTGGGGCTATGGGCTAGACTGAGTAAGGATCTATTAGACTTTGGATCCATATGTGGACCTGGGGCTTCGGGTTCAACATCAGGCTCTGGCTACAGGAGGCAGTGAGCTTTATAAGATGGGCCATCCTGGGCCATCTTGGGATGTGTCCCTCGCAGGGGCTTAGGTGAGAGAACAATGTGGCCTTCCTCTCTGCCCTTTGGTGGGCATGGCTAGGTTCTTTTGACAGTGGGTCTTCCTGCCCCTTGGAGCTGTAGGTTTGGTACTTCCCACTTGTCTGGAGTAGTCTAGCAGGGCAATCTGGAAGGTGAAATTTTACTAATTTCTTTTATTGGAATCCTGCTAGATCAGTGAAGTTCCCTGAGAGAATTGTGGCTGTGCTTGCAGCAATCTGTCACCAGTAACATGCTGTGATAAGGAAGCTTATCATAGCTCAGGAAGGAGCTATAGAAAAGGTGAAGTGACTCTGAACAAGCAACCTGTCAGTTCTGGTAGAAATAAGAAAACAGAAGATTTCCATAAAAGACTACCAGTCCCAGAATGCACCAGGTTTCCAACAGCCATTAAAGGAGCTGAAGTGGGGAAACGTGTGTTCAATCAGGAGGACTATGAGGTAATCCCCAAGCACTCATCTCAAAGGGCAGGGCCTGATTCAGCACAGCTGCGCTGTGCTAGGGTGGAGCACTCATCTAAGCAGAATAAAGGTAGAGTTTATTCTACAGAGAATCGGCTTGATCTTGGATATCCTCATCTTGGACAGCTTCATCATCTGGAGGATCATAAGAAACCAGAGCGGACGGACAGAGAGGGCAAGAAACCCTTTGGAAGAAAGAAGAGAAAAGCATTTGGGAGGTCTAAAGGAGTCCAGAGCAGTACGTATACTGGGAGACATTCAAAAGGCCAGCATACACCATTGGACTGGGGAAAACCAGAGGAGTGGTGCTGCAGAGCTAGGAATCTCCAGACGGTACCTGTGAGGGAGACGGCTGCACTTGGAAGGGACCCTAGGACCCGTACCAGAAGGTATGTGAAGAGAGATCCAGTGTCCAGGGATCTGGATTGGAAGGCTGGACATAAGAACTGGACTACATACTGGCCAGGCTATTTAGAGAGGAACTCTAACAGCAATGGAAGCTCAGGTATGAACACTGATCTATGCCCTAGCTATACCCTTGAAAGACAGCAGGGAAACAAGTATTCTCCTGAGAGTGCTCCATTGAGAAATTCCTCTGTGCCAATCCATGATATTGAACCCATGATTGTTGAAGAAGGGGGAGCGGTGGTAGATACAGGCTGTGAATACATGGATTGCTCTCTGTCTAAACTCCTTTGGTAAATTTATTGTTACAAAGTACAACAACCATCACAAAGAAATACAAACTTGTTCTTTAATCTACTCAGAAAAGCTCCTGAGTAGGATTTGAGCCACGCAGTAGAAAGCAAGCCAGCTAAGGGGTTTCAGCTGGGTAACTGCTAGCAATTGAGCCTTACCTAACACTTCTGAGTCTATGTGTGAAGATATAAGAAGTTAACCTGAAAAGAACAGTTTTTCCCTTCTTTGTGGGTTTTGCTTGTTGTTTGAAACACTGCTAAGAAAATATTAGCTAGAGCCTACAGAAAAGACCATTCTGTTACCATCATGGTCTTTATTCTTTTGATTTGATTGCCTGACAAGTTCAGCTGTTTTCCTGATTTTGTTTTTCTAAGTTTAACACTGAAAGCAAGTATCCTGATTTATGTGCTACCAAGCATATGTGTGTTGGGAGAAATAACCCCATAAATAAATATCTTATTGGCTTTACACTCAAGCACAACTAATTATTGTGAGCGGCTGTGTCTGGTGTGAATGGACTGCATTTCCCACAATCCCTTGCAAATCATATTGATATATGCCTTTGCCAAGACTGTGAACATTTTCACCCAGGCACCCATCTGACAATGCTCAGTGTCTTCTGCTCTGTAAGCATGGGATTCTGATACATCATATGCATCTGTAGGTGTGTAGTTTACTGCCTCCTACCTTGGAGTGTCGCCTGCGTCACCTGTCTTTGCAGATTTGTTCCCTGTATATGCTTTCCTAGTTCAGGCATATAGTTGTATTTCATATGCATCTGTATGAATGTAGCTCACTACCTCTTCCTTTGGGGGGGTTGCCTGTAGTCGCCCATCTTGCAGTCATGCTCCCTGTATATGCTTGCTTATTTCAGGAATACAGTTGTTTGTCATATGTATCTGTATGCAGGTATCTTACTGTAGCTTACTGCCTCTTACTTTGAAGTGTCGCCTGCGGTCATCTGTCTTTGCAGATATTTACTAGTATCTGCTAATCTGTTCCAGGCGTATAGTTGTGTTGCATTGGTGTGTTCGGCAACTTCAGGCATAGAAGTGTCTTGGGGTTCTGTGTGTTCTTCAGAGTTTTTACTTCAAGTTGTTTTCGCCCCTTGGGGGTTTGTACTTGCTTTCCCGAGGTTTCCCTCTGTTCACTGGTTTGTTACTCACATGCTTTGGAAGTTAAAGTAAATTCTGAAGGGTGCCCCTAGTTTCACCAGCCTTAATACTAGCAGTGATGTTACTGGAAGATTCTAGGGTTTTCTCTATCACCATCATCTGCTGACAGGGGGCATAATCCACTTGTCTGGACTGGTCTAGCAGGATTCCAGGAAAGGAAATCAGCAGGCAAGTAAAATTTCATCTTTTGTTTTCCATTCACACAGCAGGAAAATAATTGGGAATGAAGATGAAACTGCATTTGGGAGGGGAAGTGGGGAAAGGAATATTTTGGTTTAGCACCTGCTTATGAAAGTATTAAATTGGTCCAATAAAAAGTTATCACCTTTTTTCTTTTGACTCATCAATGATGTCAGGGCAGAAATTTAATTTTGAAGCCAGGTGTTTAAACGAACATTATGCTTCTTCATATTTCTTATTTTTCAGGCTAAAGAAGCTCTAGAAAATGGTGAAGTTCCTGTTGGGTGCCTCATGGTCTATAATAATACAGTTCTGGGGCAGGGAAGGAATGAAGTCAATGAAACAAAAAATGTAAGTTGTTCCAGAGTAATAACCTAGTTTAGCATTGTGTACCATCGTATAGACAGCCTGAGACCTATGCTTGACTGATGCCTTTGAGGACAAGGAATTTCAGCTATCGCTGCTCTGCAGATTTCTGACTGTCTAGTAGTATTATTGGCCCTGAAGAAAACTGGGTTCTCTGCAGGTCCTAAAACCTGTTATTGAACCTATCAGAAGAGCATGTTGGACATGAGCTTAAATTACAAACACTTGTGTGTCTTCTTCAAATAAAGTTAAATTGGAATTAAAGCGGGGAAAACGAGAAAGCAGTATTTAAAGGCTTGTGGCACCTCAGTTCTGGGCTTTATTCATCAACATGACAAGTTAAAAAAAAAAAATCATAGGCGCAAAGCCGTGAAGAGCATCAGGAATCAAGGCACAGGAATTGCCATTTTCATGCTCTTCATGTTTAACAGTTATTAAAAGCTACCTGAGCAGCAGGGGAAAACAAAGAGGGAGAGCCAAGGCACCAAATAAATATTACCTCTGGTTTCAGTTCTGATCTTGTGTAAGACCAACCAGAAGGCAGGACGTTAGTTATAAAAAGCTTGTTTATTCAAACATTTTCTATATTATCTGTCTTTGAAGGTATATCAAGGCAGTTTACAATGATGAACAATTTTATAACTCATAAGAATAGAGCAATAAGAAACAATAGCAGTATCAAATCTTATTGAAAAGGGAAGGGATATGGGATAAGCAAGTAGAAAGGAAGGAGGGGTGAGAAGTTGAGGGTTAGAAGGAGAAAAGAAACCAGCACCAGCTCTGATTTCACAGCTAATGCATCCCAGAGAGTCGGGAAGGTCAAAGGAGAGTTTCAGTACTTGATATGAAAGTGAGGAGACTGGGTTAAGAAAGGTCAGAAGATGTGGAAGTAGAGGTGTGTGCTGCCTAATGAAAGAGAAAATAAAACTAAAAAAAAAAATTTCTGGAAACATAAGCAACTGTCAGAGACCTAAAATTCTTTCCTCTTTTTCTCCCTGATGAATTGTTCACAAAGTGCACACCCCACAGGGAAAAATGTTAGTGCTCATCTTTATTTATTGAACTAATCCACATAAAAACATACAGTAGCAATAAAACAAAAACAGGATAGAATACAAATCCTGACACAGACAATTGGACCCAATAGGCTTGGAACTTAAGTGTACTCAAATGCCTGACTGAATTGGTGCTTTCAGAAACGTAAAACATTAGTTTCCTGCTGAAGCTTCAGTGGCAGAACATCCCACACTACAGGCCCATACATGGAAAGGCCCTTTACTGACGTATTTTTAACATGGAGAACTTCATCAGGGTTGTGCTTTAAGGCAAGCTATATGAAGATTTTTGCCAAATCTAGCAGATACCCTAATGTGTACAGGAACCTGAGCAAAAGGCGGGTGCTGCAAACAGAGCTGTAATGCTAGAATCTGGGATAGCAGCAGATTCTCAGGTTATAAAATCAGACTTGGCAATTCTTTTCATTTGTATTTGCGTATACATTTACATCAAGAAGGCACTTGACAAAGAGGAAAACAACCCAATAGTAATGCAAAAAGAATTTTCACACAAAAAATGCTCAATTACAACATAAGAATTTAGACCACACAATGAGAGGATTCTAAAGATGTAGCAATTCCTTTTCAGAAGTTCAGAGTAGAGCAGTAGCCTAATGGTTAGATCAACAGCCTAGTAACCAGGAAATCAGGGTTAGATTCCCACTGGCACCTCTTGTGATCTTGGGCAAGTCACTTTATCCTCCATTGTCTAGGCCAGGGGTCTGCAACCTTTAAGACATAAAGAGCCACTTGGACCCGTTTCCGAAGGGAAAAAAAAATTGGGAGCCGCAAAACCATTGCGACATTTAAAACAAATCTAACACTGCATATATTGTTTCTTACCTTAATGCTATATACAGGATCGTGCAGTCAGCAGTCAATCTGAAGACAAAAATGACTTTTTCACTTAACAATGTAAAATATATTTTTGCACATTAATAGCTAATTAAAATATTTAATTTACCTGGTTAATGGGATTTTTGCTCCTGAACCTCAGTGCACAGTGTCTGCACATCAGGGCTGTAAGACGTCACCTTCATTTTCACACAGGCTTGCAAGCTGTCATCTGTGAGGCGTGATCGATGTTTGTTTTTAATATAGTTTATGTTGGAGAAGACCTGTTCACATACATATGTGGAGCCGAAGATCGACAGCACTCCAAATGCATACTTTTTCATGTTTATATAAGTGTTGGGGATGGCATTCCATGTTTCGAATACAAGTTTGTCCTGTTTGGGAAGGTTTTCAATATCACTCCATTTATGATTCTGAGCCAGAATGGCCTTCTGACGGGCAACATCCTCAAGAGTAGCGGTCAAGCATTTGAACTTGGACACCCATATATCTTTGTCGGCTATATCGGCCAATGCCATCTCAAGATCAGGTTGACTTACACCTGCAAATGCAGTCATATTCAATAGGGATGAATCGATCGCCAGGGGAATGACAGGGAAGGATAATGTGTTTTTTTCCTCTCTGAACTCACAGAATCGTTTCCCAAACGAACTTTGCATTGCGGTGATTGCAGACTTGAAATATTCCAAATTGATCGTATCATGACTTTGTTTGAACTCTCTCAAAGAGGGAAAGTGAGACAGTGTACCTCTGTAAATCTTTGACAAACACTGTCAACTTGCGCTCGAATGCCAAAACCTCCTCCAGCATGTGCAGGGCTGTGCCTCCTTTCCCCTGAAGGGTTGTATTTAGCGTGTTTAGATGTGCTGTCATGTCTACCATAAAATGTAATTTTTCCAGCCACTCTGGCTGTTCCAGCTCAGCAAAGGTGAGCTCTTTGCTGGCCAGGAAGGTTTTTACTTCTTCCAAACATGTGACAAAGCGTTTTAGCACCTCGCCTCTGGACAGCCACCAGACCTTGTTGTGGAGCAGGAGGTCAGAATATATGCTTTCCACCTCATCCAATAACAAACGGAACTGGCGGTGGTTTAAACCCTTTGCCATTATCTTATTAACAATCTGAATGACCACATCCATCACTTTTGTGCATTCCGGCGGAAATGTTTGAGCACACAATGCCTCTTGGTGCAGGATGCAATGAAATGACAGCAGCGTTCTACCAAGCGCCTTCTGCAGTAGAGCCACAAAGCCCTTCTGTGCTCCTCTCATGCTCGGTGCCCCATCAGTAGCCACTGAGACCAGGTGTTTGTGTTTATTTTTTTTAGCAGTTAAAAAGTCCAGGACAGCCTTACAGATATCCTCACCCCTTGTTTGGTCTTTTAGTGGTATCAGCTCAATCAGTTCTTCCTGTGGCCCAAAAGAGTTCACATATCGGCAGAACAGCGCTATTTGTTCAATATCACCTTTATCTTTGGACTCATCACAGGCGATGGAGTACGCCACAGCTGAATTAATGTCTTGAATTTGCTGTTTGCTAATGTTTTCTGTCATTTTTAGGGTTCTGTCTTTGACAGTCTTCGCAGAGAGTGGCATGTTTTTGATTTTCTGCACAATTTCATTCTTGTTTTTGACGTCCATGTATAGATGTTCCGAAATCTTAATGAATGTTTCTTTTATATACTCTCCATCTGTGAAGGGCTTCCCGTGCTTGAGTATTTCCTGAGCGGCCACAAAACTAGCATATGTTGTGGAATTTGCAGACTTCACCCACTTCTTGAAATTATTTTTGCTCATATTAACCTTCCTCATAAGTTCTGCAACGGCTTTTCGTCTCTCATCTCCATCTGGATATTTTTCAGCAAAGGCTGTGTGTTTATTCTGGAAATGTCTCGCAATATTGGACTTTTTGTGGTTTGCTAATTTCTCACCACATATTAAGCATACTGGTAAACCAGTCTCGTCAGTAGAGAATGCAAATGATTCTGTCCATGTATCATTAAACACTGTTTTCTTCAGAAATTTTTCTCTTCTTGCCTTTATCCATGGCTGGCCTACCAGGGGGTCGAAAACAGCGACGTAAGTAGAAATCACAGGGCCCCATACCAAAATTTGCTATGCCCACCGCCCCAGTTTGCCCTTTGCTCCATGCCTAGCATCTCCCCATCTTACCTCCAGGTCTCCAGCCAGCTCCCCACCTGGCCTGTCCTTACCCCACCATTTTTAGGGTTACCATGGCGACCGCAGCACGACCTCCATTTTGGAAAAAAAAAAACAAGCAAGTCTCGCTGACTCCGTGCTTGCATGTTGGCCTGATCCCTCCCTCCCTCCTCTGACATATGCTTGTAACAGAGGACAGGGGACCAAACCAGTCATTCAAACGCAGAGTTGCAAAGACCCACATTTGAATGGCTGGTCTGGTCCCTCCTTCCTCTGATGCAAGCATATGTTAAAGGAGAGGGATCATGCAAGTGTGGAGTCTGAGAGACCCACGTGATTTTTTTTTTTCAATTGGAGGTCCCGCCACCAGCAAGAGAATCCTAAAAGCAGCTGTGAGGCAAGGGCAGGCAGTGTGGAGGGAAGCCAAAGCCAGCATCCCCAAATGTACCCCTATTTTTGTGCACCCTGCGCAGCTGCACCACTCACGGTGTGGCACTGATACTGACTCCTGGAGACCCAGCAGCCCCTGGATTTTTTTACCAAGGTATGAGCAGAAGTAGATTGCTAGGCCTTTCTTCCAAGGCCACAGAGGGTTAAAATGACTTGCTCAAGGTGTGCTAGTGGGAATCAAACCCTAGTCTCGGTTACCAAGCTGCTGCTCTAACCACTAGGCTACTCCTCAACTCAGTGGGTTACATAACATCTAAGAAATAATAGCTATAAACATACAAAAAATAACTATAGGATTACCACCTGACCAATGTTCCCTCTAATTTTCTGTAGGCGCACAGCTTAGACTCGAGGGAACAGTGCACCTGACCCAATAAACGCTGACAGACTGATCCACTACTTGTTTTACATCTATGGACCTGTAGCCTTGCTTTCCATGGACAAACTGAAACATGAAAACTCCACATGCAATAGAGCAAGAAAGCCATGATCAACGCATCTATGATGACATGAAGCCTTCTGGCAAATCTGCCACAAGGGCTACTCTACCTGCAATCCATGTGATCAATCCCACAACTTAGTCAGTCAAATCACTTGCTTGACTGGCACCCTCCTTCACTGGTTTTCTATCAGCAGTAGGCCCGTCTTTTCTACTAGAAAGAAAGAACGCTGCATGCCGGGTAATATTTGTAGACACGCAAGAAATATCGCGAGAGTTTCACCGTGACTCCCTCAACTCGAACAGTTCACTTCCCGTCTCTTTAATTGACGCAAGGTCTCAACCAATAAGCTATTGCCTGTCACCGGGCGGGCAGTGTGCTCCGGAGCCACGGCAAAGGTGAAAAAGAGCCGCATGCGGCTCTGGAGCCGCGGGTTGCCGACCCCTGGTCTAGGCAATCTACTCACGATCGTACCTTGCCAAGAAAACCCCAGGGCTGCTGGGTCGCCAGGAGTCAACATTGACTTGACGGTACTTCTAAAAAAACAAATTCAGAAGTTCAAGCTATTTCACACAGGGTCCAGCACAAGTCTACACAAGAATGTTAAACCTCTGAAAGACAGGTTAGAGTGGAATGAATTACACATCAATAAATAGATTGCCTCATGATGCAGCTCTTATTTTTTTTTTTTAATTCTTTATTTTGCTTTTACACAACTGTTCAACAGATAGGTACTTTCATATGTACAAAGTAAACACTATCAAACGCTTGATCATTGTAGTTCATACATAGCCACAGTCGCTTCTTAACTTTTACCGAGTTCAATATGTGTTACTCAACCGTTCTAACATCAAATTCACTAACACTATGGATAATAAAAAAGATTATACATGAGAAGAAAGGTAAGAGAGAAAACAATAAAATGAGACTCTGTGACGGGCACCACCCAGGTCAGACAATACGCTAACCCACTCTTTGCTGGATTCTTATCAAATCGAGGGCATCCCATTTAGCTAGTCGAGGTCGAAAGGCGGGGTTCTGGGATGCATACGCGCTCTCACAGACTTGATGATAGTACACTAGACTCCACCAGTGTGCGACCCTGAACATCCGAAAGTCCTTCCAGTGACGCAATATGACTTTCAGGGCGAGACTCAGAACCAAATCGAAAATTATCGCATCCTCTTTCCCTAAGATAACTTCCCCAGCCAGGGATTTATAAGCAACAATACGGTAAGTAAGCGCTGTCTGTATGTTGAGCATCTGTGAGATTCGGTCCCAGACTTCCTGCCAATAGTCTTGCAGTATAGGGCAATAGAATATCATGTGGGCAAGAGTACCTGTTGATTCTCTACAGGACCAGCACTTATCATCGTTGCTAGCACTCCACTTGGCCGTGCGGACAGGCGTCAAGTAGGCTCGATGCAGCAGAAAATATAGCATCTGATTGAGGGAGGCTGCTCTCGTTATCTTCCACTGGGTCTTCCATAATTCCTCCCATTCTTCTGGAGCGGCCATTTCGCCGGCCTCTGATTCCCATACTTTCCGCAGACCAGTGCAGCATCTCTTACCTCCCTCTCGAAGTAGAGCTGCGAACCTGGAAAGAAGCTGTGGTTCAGTCTTGAGTGCTTGAACCTCTTGATGAAAGGGGCGCTCCTGGCGCAATACGGCCGGCAGTACTCCGGCTCGACTTAAACAGTGGCGCAGCTGACACCATTGGTACATACAGCGTATGGGCAATCCATATTCGTGTTGCAGAGATTGGAAAGACTTGTATGTACCGGCTGAGACTAACTGCCCTAGGCAATGGATGCCTCGGGCTAGCCAAGGAATCCAGACGAAACTACGACCAGCTATCTTGAAATCGTCGTTGCCCCAGAATATAGTGGCCTCAGCGTACTACCGCTCCGTCTGTATATAAGGTTTCAGCATTTGAAATGCTCGCTGGGTAGCGCGCAATATCGCATTAATAGAGTCATCAGTAGCGCTACTTATGCTTAGCCTCATCCAGAGCGGGATAGGCTTACTCAGTGTAGTCTCCACCCTTAGCCAGACGGGATCTTCCTGTGCAGGTACTTCATCGCTCCACAGCACCCCCTGCTTCATCAGGGCTGCAAGATGGTAGTTGTAAAAATCCGGGAAGTGTATACCTCCGCTTTGCTTAGGAGACTTGAGCTTCCAAAGCGCAATCCGTGGTATCTTGCCACCCCACAAAAAGGATACCAGGAGTCTCTCTATTTTCATGTAGAATTGCCGGTCAAACAGTATCGGTACCATGGTAAGTAGGTAAGTAACTCTAGGTACTATAACCATTTTGATGGTCTCGAGACGTCCCCACCACGTCAAATTCAAGGGGGTCCATTTGGAGATGGAGTCCTGCACCATGTTCTCGCACTGTGCTTTACATAGCCACATCGTGTCTGATACTGTAGTTCCATAGACCACTCCCAGGTATTTAAAGGACACAGACTCTAACTTGAACGGATACTTTCGTGTTAACGATTCATCAAGATGCCCATGGAGCGGTATCAGTACTGTTTTAGACAGGTTCAGCTTATAGCCCGACACTGCGGAGTAGGAGGAAATGACTTCCATTGCTGCATCCAGCGTCGACGGGTCTAAAAATAGAAAAAGGTCATCAGCGTATGCCGACAACTTGATCTGTTGCCCTCCAACTTGTATTCTTTCGATATTCCATTGTTGACGCAGGCGAATAAGTAGAGGCTCAAGCGCTAGATTAAATAATAGGGGTGATAAAGGGCATCCTTGTCGCGTTCCTCTGGTTAAAGAGAATTCTGGCGAGAGCCCACCATTGGCAGCTATTCGCGCTATGGGATGCGTGTATAACATTCTGACGCCAGCGAGGAAAGTTTCTGGTATTCCAAACCATTGCATTACTCGGAAGAGATATGGGAGCTCCACTCTATCAAAGGCCTTCTCTGCGTCGAGTGCAAGGCCTATCATCGGTTTGGATGAGCCCTGTGCACTCTGAAGTACATGCATAAGGAGTCGACCATTATCAGCCGTTGTTCTGCCCAGCATAAATCCGCACTGGTCTGCTTGCACGAGCGTACTGAGGACTTTGTTTAGCCGATTAGCTAGTATCTTGGCATATATTTTGTAATCAGCGTTAAGAAGCGAGATTGGCCGATAATTTACCAGCTTTTGGGCATCTCTACCCGGTTTGGGATGAATTACTATAATAGCAGCTGCCAGGGATCCCACAGCTGGAGATTCATTTTTAAGCTCTGTGAAGTATGTATGTAGCTCCGGCAGTAATTCCTGCTTGAAAGCGGAGTAGAATTCGTTGGGCAAACCATCTGGCCCGCTAGCTTTCCCTCTCACCATTTGCTGCAGTGCCAGCTGTATTTCGGAACATGCGATGTCTGCCGACAGCAGTCTCTGTTGAGAATCCGAGAGCTGGGGCCCTATCACCCCCGAGACAAAAGCAGAGAAGCGATCCTCGTTGTGAGTCAGTTCTGAGCTATATAGCTGGGAGTAAAATTCTTCACACAATTTCAGGATGTCCTGATCTGCCACACGCAGCTCCCCACTGGGGTCTTTCAAGCCAGCAATACGCGAGCGCAGCTGTTTAGCTCGAAGAGTACGGGCCAGCAGTGCACTAGCTCGATTATTTTCATGATAGTATACTCCTTGTTGAGCCGCTATTTGTTTGCCAGCCTCGTCATTAAGGATTGTGTTGTATTGGTAGCGCAGCCTTTGCAATCGCATTAGGACAAGTGAGTCAGGTCTTTTTGAGAGGGCATGTTCACCCGCGCGTATCTCTCTCTCCAGATCTACGAGCTGCTGATCCGCCTATCTTTTCTTGTGGATTTTATATGTTGTCATACTGCCTCTGGCAGTGGCCTTAAATGCCTCCCACCACGCCCAGGTTGAGGTAGCATGTAGCTGATTATGATGAAAGTAATCCACCACTACTCTGCGCATTGTGTCTAGGAATGCACTATCACTCAGCCATGTTCGGTCAAAATGCCATCTAGGAGTGGTTTTTGCAGTTGTGCCATCTCTTAACTCTATGATCACTCCCGCGTGATCCGATACAGTCTGTGCTAGCATTCCCGTCATAGTTATCATAGGCAGCAGCGTTTTGGAGACGAGAAAGAAGTCGATACGCGTCTGCGTATTATGTGGGATTGAGTAAAATGTATATTCTCTCTCTGTGGGATGAAGAAGCCTCCACAGGTCGATTAGGCCCAGCGTCTCAGCCATTTCCAGAAGTAGCTTGCTGGATCTCGGTTTATGCTGCTTCTTATATGGGGTACGATCTATCAGTGGGTCCTGTATTAGGTTGAAGTCCCCGCCCAGGATCACAGTAGAGGCTTCCAAATCTAGGAGAGCATGAGCCACCTCTTCAAAGAATTGGGGATCATCGTGACGTGGGCCATAGAGAGTCATTAGAGTGTACTCCATAGAAAAGATGCGGACTTTGGCTTTAGCCCATCTTCCGATTGGGTCTACTGCCGTATTCTCAACTACCGGCGACAGAGCGGTCCGTATAAGTATTATAACTCCGCCTTTCCGGTTACTTGTAGGTGCTGAAAGTATATTCTGGTAGCCTACGCCTGCTACCTTCAATGATTCCGACCGTGTCAAATGCGTCTCCTGCAGGTATACAACATCTGCCCGCTGTTTCTTGCAGTAATTAAGTACTTTACGACGTTTGGCTGGGTTGTGAATCCCTTGCACATTTAAGGACACCACTCGAAGGTGCCCACTACCCGAAGCGGTAGCCATCGTCTCCTCCTAGGGTGGTACCCGCCAAATCCAGAGCCTTAGACAGTGAAATAACAACATTCACACTAACATTTAAACTTAACATTATGCGACTATAACCTAACTTCAACACTTGTATGGTGAAGCCCGCCCCCCCACCCTCCAGTCTTCCACCCCACATTCCCACCCTATCCTTCTATTCTACTGTTTCCAACTTGATACTAGTTCCTATTCCCCTAATTATTCTTAGATGCTATGTGAAGATGCTCCGGCCTCTACATATTAGATATTATACTGGGGCTGACTACCCTTTGGTGCCAGCTGCTTATAAACCTCATTTGAGTTTCCAACCACTGTGTTGTGCAAGTTCTCCGTATATTGCCAACAATAATTAGATAATTATGCATTCTTCAGGTCCCAGTCTCCATGTGTGTATAATCCTCCAGATAAGAGCGCAGACTCGCTCCATTATCAAAAGTCCGTGTGCTGTTTCCCAGGGTGACTCGCATCCGGGCTGGATAGTATAGGCCATATCGCGCACTCAGCTTTTGCAAAAGCGGTCGACAGTCTAGTAAGGCCTTGCGCTTCTCTGTTGTTTTCTTGCATAGGTCCGGGAAGATAAGAATCTTGTTGCCCTCCAATCGGAGTTCAGGTTTCTGCTTGGCAGACTGTAATATTTGCAGCACATGTGGGTATCTGAGTATTTTGATTATAAAAGGCCGCGGGTACTTCTGCCGCTCTATTATGTGCGACGGTACTCGGTGGGCCCGCTCGATCTCAAATGGGCTGTTAAAAGTTATTTGCAACAGTTCAGGAATCAGTTTCTGCAAATACCCCAAAGGGTCTGAGCCCTCCCGACCCTCCGGTATGCCTAGCAGTCTTAGGTTGTTTCTTCGGGCACGATTACTCTGGTCCTCACTAAGATCTTCTAACGCCGCTACTCTTTTCTGTAGAGGGCCTATCTGGGTCAGAAGCTGCTCATGGCGTTCAATTGCCGCTTCTGTGTTATACACGCGTTCACAGACTCCCTTCAATTGCTCTTTCACGGTACTCACATCCTCCTGCAGCTGTGTCAGCGTTTCATTGCTAGAGGCTACCATGCTCTTCACCAACCTTAGCTCCTGTAAGATTTCACGAACTCCCTCTATCGAGTCCTTTCCCGCCGCCATTTTCTGTGGAGACCCCGCTTCTGGTTTCAGTCTTTTTGTTGCATGTCCAGCTCCTTGCGTGAAATCTAACTTTGCCGGTTTTAAGGTGGATTTTTCCGACATCGTTTCCCTCGCAAGTAAGATCTGCAGCAGCCCCCGTTGGGGGATGGGAAGTCAGGATTCTAGCGTCTGGGTGAGAGCAGAGATTTCAGGCTGCCATCTCCATTCGCGGCTAGCTCCGCCCCTATGATGCAGCTCTTATGATTTACAAAAAAAAACTTGCTGTGCTATCGGGACTTATCGAAATTTGGAAGTTGACGATTTCTTGATTCGATAAGGTGATAATGGTTATACTGTTTCAGTATTCCTCTAGTTTTTGATATGGGGAGGGAGAACAGATATTTGGCTTGTATGTTGTATATTACAAATGGATTCAAAATTGTATTTTATTTGTGGACTTCTATACTATTCTTGTCTAGAGACCCAGAGCCATGTACAACACAGTTGCCTAACAATTACATCAGCCTGGAAATTACCATATCTTATAAATAAAATGAAAATATAGCAACATATCGGGAGTAATTTTATAAGGGGGTGCAGACTTTTAGATACGAAGTATGTGCTTATCTGGAGATTAGTCTTTCACGCATGTATACCGAGCCTTGTAAAAGTGCATGCATTGCTTGATGGTGCATGCTTTGCCGATGGGCAAAATTTGGTCAGTGTACACACACGCATTGATTATGTTAAGTGTCGTCGAGTCTGTCAGCTCATGGTGATACTCTGAATAGTTTGAAATTGTTTGACCTTCAGTCAGGCAGCTAATTGTTGAGAGTGGCATCCATAGCTTCTGCTATTGTATCAGTTCATAGCATTGCTGGCCGCCGCCTTTTGCTCTGACCTTCAACCTTGTCAAGCATGATGTCTTTCTCTAATGATTTTTCTCTTCGCATGATGTGTCCAAAACATGAGTCAGTCTCTTGTCATTTGAGCTTCTAAAGAGAACTTAGGTTTTATCTGCTCTAGAACCGACTGGTTTGCTCTTCAGGCAGTCCTTGTATACACAGTACAAGGTGTGATCAAAAAGTATCAAGACTTGTTGTGTAGCTACACAACAATACATTGCACCACAATGCTATAAAGCATGTAGTGACCTAGTTCTGTGCTCTGCATGTGCGGCGTATAGCATGACTGCAGCACACCTGTACTTTTTTTATCTCCAGGAACAAGCAGGCATGTAGTCTTCACATATGGGTATCATCGGTACCGACGGAGCCTGCGTGGGAACGCTCCCCAGCATCCAATAGGAAAGCTTTTGGGAGCATCCCACAGCGCCTGCGTGCTGCCTTCCCGCCTTTCCCAACTGTTCCTCTCCAGTTCTTCGTTTTCCGCGGAGCCGACAGGTCGCACATCCTGTCGCCACAGAAAATAATTCACTTCTATTCTTCTTTTTGTAGTTGCGTCTGCCTTCCTTCAACGCTACACCGGTACCGCCGTTTTTTCTTTCTTTTTTTCCGAAAAAAACCCCAAAACCTTTCTTCTGGAGTTTTTTCCAGTTATTTTCTCCTCAGGTGCCACATGCCATTTTGGGCACTAGGCCCAACTTTTTCCTTTAAAATGGAAAAACCCGCTTCGGGGGTTAAAAAGTGTTCCAAGTGTGGCAGTACCATCTCCATCACCGACACCCATGAGTGGTGCCTCAAATGTTTAGGTCCTGACTACTCTATTTTGGAGTGTGTTGCCTGCGGGATGATGTCGAAAAGGGCCCGGCAGAACCGAGCTGCTAAACTTAGCACCCTTTTTCCCTCTGATGCAGCCTCCGTGGCATCAACGTCTTCCTCCCATGGATCTCAGGTAACTAAACATAAATCTAGCCGGTCCTCAAAGTTTAGATCCCCCTCTAAGCATCGAGATGCCTCTGACGTTGCCCTTGAGGGACTTTCACTGGCAAAATTGCCCCGGCGGGAGGCTTCGGCTTCCAAAGCACTAACTTGGCTCCAGGATGTTCTCGAGGCCTCAACCTCGGCAGAACTACTGGTGCCGTGCTCTGGGGTACCGGCTGCTTCATCCGGTACCGATACCCAAGCATCGGCAGCGTCGATAGACCAGAGATTCTTGGCTATTGAACGCAGTCTGGCGGCTCTTCTCACGGCCTCGATGCCCCTGAAACCGCTTCAAACAAGTCAACCGGTACCGGCACCAACTGCATCGACATCGGCGGGTATTCTACCGGGACCGAGTCATGCTTATCCATCCGGTATTGACAAGTCGGTACCGGACCCCTCCGATGCCGACTTCGATCGGTACTGTGCCTTGCACGATCAGCCGGATCGGAGATACTTTGAATCCTCGGATGAGTCTGAAGACTCCAAAAGCTCCGCCGATACCAGAGTACTTCTTCCTGAGGATTCTTCTTCTCCTCAGTGTAGGATGTCTCCACCAGAGGATATGTCCTTTCAGGATTTTATCCGAGATGTGGCTCGAGGTCTTTCCATCACAGTGGCTCCTGAAAAAGAGCCTAGGGCAAAGGAATTAGAAATCCTACAATACCCTAAAGCTCCCAAGGAGGCAGCTACCTTACTTATTCATGAGATCTTGCATGATCTCATGTTAAGGATGTGGGAAACACCTCTAACCACATCTCCTCACTCTCGAAGACTCGACACCATGTATCGAGTTCCTCCTTGTCCTGAGTTTCAGAGGACTCAGCTACCACACCATTCCATGGTGGTGGAATTCGCTATGAGAAGGATCAAGAGTGCAAAAAGGCATGCATCTAATCCTCCAGGACGTGAGTGTAGGACTCTTGACGCCTTTGGACGTCGAACCTTCCAGGCTTCCGTGCTTTCTGCTAGGATCAGTTCCTATATATTATATATGGGAATTTCCTTAAGGAGGTCACGGGAGATTTAGAGCTTATGAGCCCTCTTCTTCCTGATAAGAGGCAGGATTACCTCGCCCTTGTCAAACATGCTCAGGATGTTTCCAAGTTTGTGAATCGTGTAGCCTTTGACTGCTTTCAGTGCATAAGCAGAACCTCTGCTATTGCCATAGGTGCGTGTAGGATTGCCTGGCTTCAGGCATCTGACTTGGAACTTTGGGTAGAGGATAAACTAGGGAATATTCCTTGCACAGGAGAGAATCTCTTTGGCAAGAATTGGCAGGAAAAAGCTAATGAGATAGATGCTGACAATATCACTTTGGATAGATTGTCTAAATCTACAGCAGATCCTGCAAGGACAAAATCCTACAAGAAACCATTCTTCAGTAAGAAGAAGTTTTTTCCCTCCTATACCCAGCAGGGGCATCGTTTAGGTCAGTCTGCCCAAACGTTACAGTAGCAACAACCTAGGCAAAAAACCCCAAAAGCTGCTAAGCCTCAACCAGCTCAGCAGACTCAGCCTCCACAGGGGCTTTGACTCCTATCTAGAGAACTTTGCCTTCCTGGCACTGAACGGCCCAGAGCCTTCCACCATTCCAGGAAGGTTATGTAATTTTGCCCCCAGATGGGGGCAGATAACAACAGAAAATTGGACTCTGTAAGAGAGGGGTTCAAGATTCATTTCCTCAGCATGCCCTCTCCTGCAATGGTAAGACAGGTCAATTCTCAGATCTCTCTCAATGACCAGTTAGGTCAAGAGGTCACTATGCTGCTTGCCAAAGGGGCAATAGATGAGGTACCCATTCTCCAACAGGGTACAGGGTTCTACTCCCCCTATTTCCTTATTCCAAAGAAAACAGGAGGACACAGACCCATTTTAGACCTCAGAGAATTGAACAAATTCCTGTTCAAAGAGAAGTTCAAAATGATTTCTCTAGGAACTCTGCTGCCATACCTTCAGAGTCAGGATTGGCTTTGTTCTCTAGATCTCAAGGATGCGTACACTCATGTTCTCATCCATCCAACTCATCAAAAGTTCTTTTGCTTTCTGTTTCAAGGGAAGCACTACCAATACAGGGTTCTTCCTTTTAGTCTGGCCTCTGCACCAAGGGTGTTCACAAAATGCATGGCTGTGGTGGCAGCATTTCTTCGCACCCTAGGAATATTCGTCTTCCCTTACTTAGACGACTGGCTCATTCAAGCCCCTTCAGAGCCAGAGGCCAGGGTTTCTCTCTCTTGCACAATGCGCATCCTTCAGTATTTGGGACTTGTCATAAACTTCCCAAAATCCAACCTTGCTCCCACTCAGTCACTAGAGTTTATAGGAGCTCTGCTGGATACCAGACAGACCAGGGCCTACCTTCCACAGGCCCGCTGCCTTCGCATTGTGCAGTTAGCTTCCCAAGCAGTGCTAAAACGTCACCTCACTGCCCAGGAAATGTTACAATTGCTAGGCCACATGGCATCCACCGTGCATGTGGTTCCTTATGCTCGCCTCCATATGAGGACAGCTCAGTGGACTTTTTATCCACTCAATGGACTTGGGCGTCAGGTTGCCTGTCAGACAAAATAGCAAACTCAGATCGCCTTATTTTGTCCCTCCAATGGTGGCAATCACCCCAAAACCTTTTGGTGGGGTCCCCTTTTCAGCAACCTCTACCCCAAGCCACTCTAACAACAGATGCCTCACAGGTGGGTTGGGGAGCCCACCTGCAAGGCCTCTCTACCCAGGGTACCTGGACTCCACAGGAGACCTAGCTACATATCAGTCTCCTGGAACTCGGAGCAATCTTCCTTGCTCGTCGAGTATTCCACACCCAGCTCAGCTACAAGACAGTCCTAGTTCAAACAGACAATCGAGTAGCCATGTTCTATGTGAACAAGCAGGGCAGAACAGGCTCTCTGTCACTATGCAACAAAGCTTTGCAACTATGGGCCCTCGCCAGAGAGCATCAGATTCATCTTCTTGCGGTGTATCTTCCAGGCATTCAAAACTCTTGGGCAGACAGACTCAGTCGTTCTGCTTCCACACGAATGGTCTCTCCATGCAGACCAGGTGGTCAAAATTTTCCAAATTTGGGGAACCCCAGACATAGACCTCTTTGCAAGTTCTCTGAATGCCAAACTTCCCCGGTTCTGTTCCAGAATTCCGGCTCATGGTTGTCAGGCCAGGGATGCTTTCCTCCTCCATTGGGGCCAGGACTTCCTGTATGCCTTTCCACCCATTCCCCTAATTCCCAAAACCCTATTCAAGCTTCAGAGAGTCAGAGGTCATATGATTCTCATAGCGCCACATTGGCCACGGCAAATGTGGTACCCTCTGCTCCTACATCTCTCTCAAGCTCCACCTCTGGAGTTAGGATCTGCTCCAGATCTCCTTTCTCAGGAGGACAGGATGCTGTGGCATCCCAATCCCCAGTCATAAGAACATAAGATATGCCATACTGGGTCAGACCAAGGTCCATCAAGCCCAGTATTCTGTTTCCAACAGTGGCCAATCTAGTTCATATGTACCTAGCAGTTTCCCCAAGGGACACAGGTTCCACAATGCTTGTATTGGTTCAAGCATTGATATCCTGGGTCCCTTCTTAATAATGGCTTATGGACCTTTCCTCCAGGAACTTGTCCAAACCTTTTTTAAACCCAGCTACACTAACAGCCTTTACTACATCCTCCGGTAACAAATTCCAGAGTTTGATTACACGTTGAGTGAAAAAATATTTTCTCTTATTAGTCTTAAATAGTTTACCCTGTAGCTTCATTCCATGTCCCCTGGTCTTTCTGTATTCTGATAAGGTAAACAATCGATCTACGTTTACCCGTTCCACTCCGCTCATTAATTTATAGACTTCTATCATATCTCCCCTCAGCCGTCTCTTTTCCATGTTAAAGAGCCCTAACCTTTTTAGCCTTTCTTCATAGGAGTATCCTTCCATCCCCTTTACCATTTTGGTGGCTCTTCTCTGAACCTTTTCTAATAACTCTATATCCTTTTTAAGATACGGCGACCAGAATTGCACACAATAGTCAAGGTGCGGTCTCACCATGGAACGATATAGAGGCATTATAATATCCTTTGTTTTATTTTCCATTCCTTTCCTTATCATACCTAGCATTCTATTTGCTCTCTTGGCCGCTGCTGCATACTGGGCCGAGGGTTTTAACATGGTATCCACAATGACGCCTAAATCTTTTTCCTGGGTGGTGGTTCCTAATGTGGAACCTTGCATCGTGTAACCATAGTTTGGGTTGTTCTTCCCTAGGTGCATAACCTTGCACTTGTCCACATTAAATTTCATCTGCCATTTTGATGCCCAGTCTTCCAATTTATCAAGATCCTCTTGCAATTTTCCACAATCCTCTTGGGTTTTAACAACTTTAAATAGTTTTGTGTCATCTGCAAATTTGATAACCTCACTCGTTATTCCACTTTCCAGGTCATTTATGAATATGTCAAAAAGCAGCGGACCCAGCACAGATCCCTGGGGTACACCACTATTCACCTTTCTCCATTGGGAAAATTGGCCATTTAGCCCTACCCTCTGCTTTCTATCTTTTAACCAGTTCCTGATCCACAATAGTACACTGCCTCCTATCCCATGACTCTTTAGTTTTGCCAAAAGTCTCTCATGAGGGACCTTGTCAAAGGCTTTCTGAAAGTCCAGATACACAATATCAACCGACTCACCTTTGTCCACCTGATTATTCACTCCTTCAAAAAAACATAACAGATTAGTAAGACAAGATCTTCCTTGTCTAAAGCCATGTTGGCTGTCTCTCATTAGTTCATGACTATCTACATGCTGAGTAATTTTATTCTTTATGATGGTTTCTATCATTTTTCCCGGTATTGACGTCAGGCTCACCGGTCTGTAGTTTCCCGGATCACCCCTGGAACCCTTTTTAAAAATTGGTGTTACATTGGCGATCCTCCAATCTTCAGGTATTAGAGATGATTTTAATGATAGTTCACAGATTACTAATAGCAGGTCTGCAATCTCATATTTCAGTTCTTTCAATACCCTTGGATGTATACCATCCGGCCCAGGTGATTTGCTACTCTTCAGCTTATCTAATAGTTGTAATACATCTTCTCGATGTATCGATATTTCCTTCAATTCTTCTGCACCTTTAAATACCACTTCAGTCATGGGTAACATCCCTACATCTTCCTCAGTAAAGACTGATGCAGTCTCTGCATCTCAGGGCCTGGTTGTTGAAAGCCTAGAACTTCACGGTCTTAACCTTTCTCTGCGGGTAAAGGATATCCTTTTATGCTTTCAGGAAGCCTTCCACAAGACGCTCTTATGCTTTCAAGTGGAAAAGGTTTACCATATGGTGCTCGCAGAAGGGTCTTAACCCTCTTGCGATACCTCCTGGAATCATTACTGGAGTATCTCCTTCATTTATTTAATGAAGGGCTTAAGATCAATTCAGTGAGAGTTCATTTGCGTTCTATTGCAGCTTCTTTCAAGCCTCTAAATGGGCAACCTATTTCCTCTCATAGCGAGATTTATGAGAGGCCTTCTTTTGACTGAGCCTCCCATTAAGGCACCACCGGTGGCATGGGACTTAAATTTCGTTCTTGGGCAGCTTATGAAACCGCCTTTTGAACCATTAGCCACTACCTCCTTGAAATTCCTTTCCTGGAAGGTCATCTTATTGCAATCACATCAGCACGTTGCATCAGTGAATTGCAAGCATTAGTTGCTGATCCTCCTTATACAAGGTTCCATCATGATAAGGTAGTCCTTAGGACTCATTCACACTTTTATGCCAAAGGTGGTGTCACCTTTTCATTTAAACCAAGCGGTTTACCTTCCTGTATTTTTCCCAAGGCCTCATGCCTCAAATGCAGAAAGGAATCTTCATACTTTGGATTGTAAAAGTGCTCTGGCCTTTTACTTACAAAGGACACAGCAACATAGGATGTCCTCAACTTTTGTTGCTTTTGATCCTAGTCATTTGGGACTTCAAGTTTCCAAAAGAACACTGTCCAACTGGATTGCACAGTGTATATCTTTTGCCTATGAGAGTAAAAACCTTCCTCTGGAAGGCCATGTCACAGCTCACATTGTGAGAGCCATGGCAGCCTCTATGGCTCATCTTCACTCTGTGTCTATTGACGACATCTGCCGAGTAGCTACTTGGACTTCGGTTCATACCTTCACAGCCCATTTCTGCTTAGACAAGGACTCCCGCTGGGATGCCTTGTTTGGTCAGGCTGTTCTTCAACACCTGTTCCATACTTAATCAACTCCTACCCACCATCCCTGATAGGATGCCAGAAATCCATGGGGGGAAGTGGAGCCCTTTCACAAGGGCACACAACATCTGTGGTTTCTCCCTGGCTTCTGCAGCTAGGGAGTCCCCATATGTGAAGATTACATTTCTGCTTGTTCCTGGAGATAGCATAGTTACTCACCTGTAACAGGTGATCTCCAGGAACAGCAGGAATTTAGTCTTCACAATCCACCCACCTCCCCTAGGAGTTGTATCTCTCTATCTCTTTCTCTTTCCCTCTCTCTTATGTCAGCTTTAAACTCAACTGGAGAGGGACAGGCGGGAAGGCAGCACGCAGGTGCTTTGGGATGCTCCCAAAAGCTTTCCTATTGGACGCTGGGGAGCGTTCCCGCGCAGGCTCTGACGATACCCGTATGTGAAGACTAAATTCCTGCTGTTCCCGGAGATCACCTGTTACAGGTGAGTAACTATGCTTTATTCACGTGATGTTTAGTAGCATGTAAAAGCAGTTCATCAGATTTACGATGAGTGAAAAAATTAAACAAATTTACATTCATTTCTGCCAGAAACCTGGAGATTCGTGCAAAGAGACTTATGACAAGTTACAGCAAGTGTATGGCGATGAATGCATGAGTCGTGCTAGAGTTTGACTGTTGTAAACGTT
This sequence comes from Ichthyophis bannanicus, assembly GCA_033557465.1. NCBI lineage: Eukaryota > Metazoa > Chordata > Amphibia > Gymnophiona > Ichthyophiidae > Ichthyophis > Ichthyophis bannanicus. The sequence continues at coordinate 837,316,807 of CM066033.1, forward strand.
TCCAAAAGGGATGCCAGTGTTGACAGTGACTAACATCCTGGAAGTGCATCCACGAGCAGGAATGAAGACCAAAGTTGAAGCTGTGCATGATGCAATATGCTCAAATCATCAATTGACTATTAGGGAGCTTGCTGAGGACATGGACATCAGTTTCGGTTCAATACAGTCCATTTTTACTGTCGATTTGGAGTTGTCATGTGTCTGCAAAATTCATGCCGAAATGCCTGTCCCCTGACCAAAAAGATCAACTGTCTGCAGCCAGGGAGCTGTTGAAATACATTGAAAATTACTCTGATTTCATAAAAAAAATTGTTACTAGTGATGGATCATGGGTTTATGGTTATGACCTGGAAACAAAGACTTAATCCTCACAATGGAAGACTCCGGACTCTCCCAGACCCAAGAAAGCCCGTCAGGTGAGGAGCAATGTCAAGGTCATGCTCGGTTTTCTTTGATTTGCCAGGGTATTGTTCATCGTGAGTATACTCCAAAAGGCCAAATCATCAATAATGAACACTATGCCGAAGTCCTGACTTGTTTGAGAAATGCAGTTAGTCATAAGAGGCCAGAGTTACACAGGGATGGTGAATGGTTGCTTCATCACGATAGCACCCCTAGCTCATACCTCACACCTTGTTCAGCAGTTCTTGGCCAAACACCAAATCGAGCAAGGCTGTTGGCCTCCATACTCACCTGACCTCGCACCCTCTGACTTTTTTTCTTGTTTCCAAAACTGAAATTACCACTGAAAGCTAGGAGATTTGACAACTTGAGACCCTTAAGCAAAATTTGACACAGCAGCTTCACAGCATAATGAGAGGCATTTCAAAATGGTTTCCAGCAGTGGCAGGAATGCTGGAGAAAGTGTTTCTTATCGGAAGGGGACTACTTTGAAGGAGACGGTGCAATAGCTGTCAGTGCTATACTTCTTGTGTTATTGTGCAAGTCTCAATACTTTCTTACGCCGCTTTGACCCGGTGAAAAGCGGGATATAAATACAGCTTAATAATAATAATAATAATAACTTTCTGATTGCACCTCATATTCTTTGCTAGCACTATAATTCGAAGACATACGTTTTTTTTCTTTTCTTACTTTCTTCTTTACTGTCCAGCTTTCACATCCATATGATATTGACAACTTGTTTTATTGATTCTAGCAGATTAAAATTGTCTACTATTTATATTTCTTCTCCATCAACGATGAAATAATTGGTTTTGCCAGTGATCGGAATCTTTGTCGTCTTAGTGTTAAGACTGTTCTTTGATCTTGATAAGCAGATTTTGAGATCATAGATTATAAAATAATATAATTTATGCTTATTCTTGCAAACATCTAGGCACGGGCATTTGCACCAAGCTATATAGCTGCTGTGAATGTCTGTGTCTTAAGGCGTGATTTCTTCCACTTAGGCTGTTTTGTAAAGACAAGTGGGTACCTACTTATTTTTATAAAGTAAGCTTAACAAAAGTGCCTTTTAAAAGATGCTTTAACTAGGCACCCCCTAATAAAATTACTCTCAAAATGTTTCCCTATACAAAAGTCCATCTCCTCTCAAATGTGTCAGTATTTCACCCCCCACTTTGAGTGGGCAAGAATATATGCAAGGTAAAACAACTCAAAAAGGAAACTTAAAGCAAAAAGTAACTACTTCTGCTCTACATCAGTCTCATAGGAGGAAGAAAACCTTAAACAGGCAAAGTTCACAACAAAAGCCTTGGATGATTATTTGTCTCTTCTTTCTCAGCCCTGACTTCCCAGCTGTTGAATAGAACCTTAAGAGTAACATAAGAACATAAGATATGCCATACTGGGTCAGACCAAGGTCCATCAAGCCCAGTATTCTGTTTCCAACAGTGGCCAATCTAGGTCATATGTACCTAGCAGTTTCCCCAAGGGAATAAGAACATAAGATATGTGACAGGTGAGCAAACATAAGAACTGCCATATGAGTCAGACCAAAGGCCTATGAAGCACAGTATTCTGTTTCCAACTATGGCCAGTATGGTTGCAAATACCTGGAGGATGCCAAAGAATAGATAGAATCCATCCTGCTTACTCCCAGGGATAAGCAGTGGATTTCTCCAAGTTTAATAGTGAATTATTGTCTCTTTCTCCAGAAACCTGCTCAAACCTTTTTTTTTTTTTTTTTTAAACACAGCTACACTAACTGCTTTTGCCACATCTTTAGGCAACAAATTCCAGAACTGAAGTATGCATTGAGTTAAACAATATTTTTTCATATTGTCCTTCTACACCAGTCGAGGCAAGTGGGTTGTGTTCCTCTACCAGCAGATTTGTGGAGACAGAACCAGTGAAAAGCTCCCATGCCTCTATCCGCCTCGGCAACCAGAGATCTTTTCCGTATTTCTTTGGCTCCAGCAGATGGTGGGTAGATTTTCTGCACTCTGAAGAAAATCTGAATAATTGAGAGGAAAAGATTGATCACCTTGAAGGTGACTCTCACTTGAGCGTGAATGGGAGCTCCACTAGACTGCAGTCTTTTTTGGTAGCCATAGGAGGAGGAAAACTTGGTTCCACTTCACACTCTTATCGTGATAAGAGCCTGTTCAGCAGCCAGAAAATTGGAAGGACCTAGAAGAGTTTTTAGCAGCCTCACACAACCTCCATGCCTTCTCCCCCCTTCTCCTCCGTCCCCCTTGCTCTCTCCTGAAGATTGCAGAAGGCTCTCGGGAATCTGCCTGCCATCCACCTTTAAACGCAGTGTCTGCCAAGCCAGAGAATCCATTTTCAAGGAAGTAGAGCTGAGCCCAGCACAAATTTCTGCCTGGGGCTCTCAAAGGGTGACTACCAAGGCTTAACCTCATCATTGTCCTTGTTGAGGGGGCTCCCAATTCTGTCCGTTTGGGGAGCAATTCAGAGTGGATTGCTGGTGACTGTTGGTGTGGTATGTGGGTTTCCCGCCATTTTCTGTACGCATTAGTAGCATTGTTTACTATTGTGCACCTGCAGTCCTTGCATGTGTTCCGTCAAAATGGCTCCAACACATGTTCCTACCAAAGCGCCTGTAACACGCGTTGCTGTGTAAATGCTGTTAATGCACGCCTTCCAGGCCACCATAGCCTTAGCATGCACTGTTGTGATACTTGCCTTAACTCTGTCTTCTTCCAGAAAACTATGTTTAACCTGTGTGCCTCATCTCTGGCTTCTGGACTCTGCTTTTCTTGTATGGCAGCTTGAGTTGTCCCTGGAGGGATTGCATCTTCCCCCCCCCCCCCCTTTCTCTATGCCAGGGGATGCAGTCAGTTTGACCTTGCCTGCTTTGGGGCAGGAGGTGGCGGATGGTGCTGTGGGTAAGGATAACTAGTCATCCAGAGATTCTGGTGACCATGCTGTGGGTCAGTCCCTGACATCTAGGGGATCAACTGCAACTATGTCCCCCTCGTGTAAGGGACTCATTTCCACGAGGAGAGCTTCCAGAGTACGGATTGTCCTCCCCAGAATTATTTTCCTTTTTACAACAGGTCTGGTCATTCTGGAATGAAAATTCAGACCCTGCAGCCTCTGGTTTCCCCCATGCACAGTCTTGTGAGGGGCAGGTTGAGAGTGGAAGCCCTGTTTTGATTAAGCATCCCCGCAAAGGGTACCCTCTGGAGATAGGGATCAGCTGGGATATGTCCAAGATTTGGACTGTTGCTTGGATTCAGATGTCTGATATGGATGAAGTACTCTCGCCTTGTCAGACGGCTGCCTGGGTGAGAATCTTCACAGTCTTGGCAAGTGCATATATCTATATGATTTGCAAGGGATTGTGGGCAATGTAGTTCATTCACACCAGACACAGCTGCTGACAATAATTTAGTTGTGCTCAAGTGTTAACCCCATAAATAAATATCTTATTGGCTTTATTTCTCCCAACACAGATATGCTTGGTAACACATAAATCAGGTTACTTGCTTCCAATGTTTAACTTGGAAAAACAAAATCAAAATCAGGAAAACAACCTTTAAACTTGTCAGGCAATTAGCTAATGTTTTCTTAGCATATATCTAACAAACGAAAAGCCACAAAAAAAGAAAAAAACTGTTCTTTTCAGGTTAACTTCTGATAACTTCCCACATAGATTCAGAAGTGATTCTCTCCTAGCTCACAAGCAATTAGGTAAGGCTTAATTGCTAGCAGTTATCCAGCTGAAACCCCTTAGCTGGCTTGCTTTCTACTGTGTGGGTCAAATCCTGCTTCAGGAGCTTTTCTGAGTAGATTAAAGAACAAGTTTATATTTCTTTGTGATGGTTGCTGTACTTTGTAACAGAAAGTTACCAACGGAGTTTGGACAGAGAACAGTCCATATAAACACATTCTTCATCTGCAATCATTCCCCCATCTTCAACAAGCATAGGTTCAATATCATGGATTGGCACAGATGAATCTCTCAATGGAGCACTTTCAGGAGAATACTTGTTTCCCTGCTGTCTTTCAAGGTTATAGCTAGGGCATAGATCAGTGTTCATACCTGAGCTTCCATTGCTGCTAGAGTTCCTCTCTATATAGCCTGGCCAGTATGTAGTCCAGTTCTTATGTCCAGCCTTCCAATCCAGATCCCTGGACACTGGATCTCTCTTCACATACCTTCTGGCACGGTTCTTAGGATCCCTTCCACGTGCAGCCGTCTCTCTCACAGATACCGTCTGGAGATTCCTAGTTCTGCAGCACCATTCCTCTGGCTTTCCCCAGTCCAATGGTGTATGCTGGCCTTTGAAATGCCTCCCAGTATACGTACTGCTTTGGACTCTTCTAGACCTCTCAAAGGCTTTTTTCTTCCTTCTTCCAAAGGGTCTCTTTCCCTCTCTGTCCGTCCGGTTTGGCTTCTGCTTCTGATGATCCTTCAGATGAAACTGAGGATAATTCTCTGGATATCCAAGGTGATCATGAAGATGGTCATCTGTAGAATAAACTCTACTTTTATTCTGCTTGGATGAGTGCTCCTCCCTAACACAGCGCAGCTGTGCTGAATCAGGCCCTGCCCTTTGAGATGAGTGCTTAGGGATTACCTCATAGCCCTCCTGATTGAACACACGTTTCCCCACTTCAGCTCCTCTAATGGCTGTTGGAAACCTGGTGCATTCTGGGACTGGTAGTCTTTTATGGGAAAATTCTGTTTTCTTATTTCTACCAGAACTGACAGGTTGCTTGTTCAGAGTCACTTCACCTTTTCTATAGCTCCTTCCTGAGCTATGATAAGCTTCCTTATCACAGCCTTCAGAAGAATGCGAGGAGGCCAATGTTATCCGCTGTTCTGGACGGAGGAACTGGAGGTATTGATTCCCAGGATCTCATCTACCTTGAGCTTGGCGGATGCTCCTGGCATGGAGCAGGAACTGAAGATGCATCCATTACTGTCTTCCTGTTCCCAGAGGTTCCTGAGGGCCTAGTCCAGTCAGAGTAGGATTTCCCCAACTCCATGCTTAAGGGTGTATAAGAAGATGCACATTCTCCCAGAGAAGGAGTGCATTGTGTGGTTTGGTATTTCCAAGGTGGATGCAGGTTATGGCACTAACCAGATGGGCCACCATTCCAGTAGAAGGTAGATCGGCCTTAAAGGATACTTTGGACCAAAAGGTGGTGTTGTGTTGAAGAACCATTCACTGCAGCGGCTGCAATTCTTCATTTGGTGGTATGTGCAGGCTTGCCACATCGAGCACTACTCCAGTGGATTCAGTCACTTGTGAATAATTCTGCCTCTCTTGGAGTCTGCTATGGCCTTCCTTTCTGATACCATGCATGGCCTGGTACATCTAGCAGCCAGGGGTTCTGCTCTGTCGATAGTGACACAGTATTGGCTTGGCTCTGATACAAGGCAGTGGACACATCTTCCAAAGCCTGGTTGCCCATCTGGCCTTAGAGGGATGCTTCTGTTGGGTCCAATTTGGAGAAGCTAGTGAAGGACCTGGGCAAGAGGAAATCTTGCCTCCTTCTGGAGGACAGGTCCAAAGGGCCTGTGAAGAGGGCAGAGCCCCTTTTCCATTAGCGTCCACCCTCTCCTCGCAGGCATGCTGTTTTGGCTTCAGGGGTTTTGGGACTCGCGTCGCTACCGAACTGGAAAGCTTTTCCCCTCTGCTTATGGGCTTTGGGCTTGTTCTCAGTCCTTTCATAGAGCACTTGGGCCCAGGGACCCGGTTCCATCCAGAGGAGGACCTTCCTGGGCTGTGCAATGAAAGTTTGGGGGCCCATTCTCTGGTTCCTCCAGCTGGCAAAAGGCTTTGCTGCCTCTTTCAGGAATGCGCCCGAGTAATCAAGGATCACTGGGTGCTAGTCCCCATTCGGTACGGCTATGGCATATAATGCAAAGATACAATCCTGGCTGCTTGCATCTTCTCCCCTTGTGGGTCTGCAAACCGGGCCACCGTTCAGATCATCTTGGACAAGTTGCTCTCCTAAATGTTTGTGGGAACGGGCACCACTGCCATCAGGGCAGGGGCAGATATTCCATCTCTTTCGTAGTGCCAGCATGAAAGGAACATTCTGTCTCTATAGTGTATCAACAAGCACTTGCGCATCCTGCACTTCTGGATGGAAACTTTGTGATCCATGATTCAAACGGTGCACAGAGGAGTTCTGGCTTTGGCCAAGGCGTGTTTTTCATATTCTAATCCAGGGGATCAGCAAAGTATCTCTTTTGCCATGCTTGGTGCTCGCCTTCAGATTGCCACCCTCCCATTTGCTCTCCATTGCCCCAAGATCATGGTGATGGTATCTACTGCATTACCAGCACCAAGGGATTCATGTACACCTATATCTGGACTACTGGCTCATCTGAGCCCTTTCAGAGGCATCTCAGCTAGCTCGCCAAGTGGTGTCCTTTTCTTATAAGCCTCAGCTGGGTGATCACTCAGTGAAAGAGCCAGTTGTTGCATTCCAAGTCCCTGGAGTTCCTGGGAGCATGTTTTGATACTTGAATGTGCAGGGCCTTCCTGTCAGAGGAGGAAGTCAAGGCTATTGGATTACCAAGCGCTGTTCTATTCGCAGCAGGCTTCCAGCTCCTCGGATTGATGACGGCGACAAATTAAGATGATGCTATGGGCGCATGATCATTTGTAGCCATTCCAACAGTCCTTACTGGCTCGATGGTCCCAGCAGAAGAGGATGAAATTGAGTTCTATGAACAAGTACAAGCTGAAATTGACAGAACATGCAAACGGGATATCCTGATAGTGATGGGTGACTGGAACGCAAAAGTTGGCAACAAAGAAGAAGGCAAAATAGTTGGGAAACTATGGACTTGGCAACAGAAATTAAACTGGAGAAAGACTGATAGAATTCTGCAAGACCAGCAATTTTATTCATCTCAAACACCTTCTTCCAGCATCACAAGCGGTGAATGTACACATAGACGTCACCCAATGGATTGTACAAAAATCAAATTGACTACATCTGTGGAGGTCAACGATGGAAAAGCTCTATAACATCAACAAAGACAAAATCTGGAGCAAACACAGCACCAGGCATCAATGCCATTCCCATAGAAGTATTACAGCAATCTGATGCAGCTGTTACTGCCAGGAAATTTGGAAGACAACATCATGGCCAACAGACTGACTGGACAAGATCTGTGTTTATACCAATACTAAAGAAAGGTGATTCAACCAACTGGTAATTATTGTACAACCGCTCTGATCCCACATGCCAGCAGGATTCTACTGGAGGATATTCAGCAGAGACTACAACCATACCTGGAGCGAGAACTACCTGAAGTGCAATCAGGGTTCATGAAAGGGCGAGGAATGAGAGATCTCATCGCAGATGTGAGATGGATCCTTGAAAAGACTAAATAATACCCAAACGATATCTATATGTGCTTTATTGACTATAGCTTTTTTACTGTGTAAACCATGAGAAACTCTGGGCCACATTGAGAAGCATCGGTATACCAGAACACCTGATAGTTCTCTTGCACAACCCATTGATCAAGAAGCAACAGTTCGAATGGAACAAGGACAGAATGGTTTAAAATTAGCAAAGATGTACAACAAGGCTGCATACTTTACCCCCTACCTGTTTAATTTATATGCAGAACAAATCATCATGACTGTATGAAGACAACCGAGATATGAAGATTGGTGGGAGACTCATCAACAACCTTCGCTATGCTGCTGATACCACATTACTGGCTGAAAGTGAAGACTATCTGAAACCTTTGCTTCTCGAGATCAAGGAACATAGTCTTAAAATGGGCCTGCATCTTAATGTAAAGAAGACAAAGATCCTGACAACTGGCAAAATCAATAAGATCATAGTTGGAGAAGAAATTGAAATAGTGGACAACTTTAACTTACTTGGATCAACTATCAATAAAGAAGCAACAAGCAGTCGAGAAATCGGATGACGCATTCCTTTTAGCAGAATGGCTATGAAGGACCTAGACAAGATTCTCAAGAGCAGAGATGTCCCTCTCCATACAAAAATGTGCCTTGTTCAAGCCAAGGTATTTTCGATAACATCATGTGGATGCGAAAGTTGGACAGTGAAAAAGATAGACAGGAAGAAAATTGATGCCTTTGAATTATGAGACTAAGGATGGAAAGGAGAAAAAGATAAGAAGGAAAAAAGATTAGGAGAATGTGAGAGAATAAGGGAGTTGATAGAGAGTAGTTGGACAGACTGGATGGAGAGAGTATGGTGTAGATATGCTGAGGGGGGAGAGTCACTGGTGAAGAGTTGCTTAGGGTGAAGAGTAATATGGACAGGCTAGAGAAGAGCTATTGGGGGGAAGTGAAAGATTAGTGGTCTTTAACTAAAGATTTGACTTGTCCAAGCCATGGTATTTTCAATAACGTGGCTTGGACAAGTCAAATCTTTAGTATAATATTAAATTAAACTTCCATTAGACCACTCCTAAAAAAAACAAAAAAAAAACAAACTTGACCCCCAGAAGGTGGATTCTTACATGCCAATCTCAAGCATCCCACTAATGGCCAAAATAATTGAAAATGTCATCCAACAACATATCCAACACCATATTGAGACCACCGCTGCCCTCGACCCATGTCAACACGGATTCAGGGAATCGCATGGAGTTGAGACGCTCCTGACCACTCTCTTCAGCACACTAATCACTGGATTGGACAACAGCAGATGAAGATACGCCCTAATTTTCCTGGACATTGCTGCAGCATTCAACTCTGTCGACCACGAATTGCTCCTAGGGCACCTCGCAGAGAAAGTGATCCAGGACACAGCCTTAAGTTAGTGCGAATCATACCTGTCAGACAGATGGCAACATGTACGGACCGGCCCCACGACCTCCAAACCATTCCAGCAAGAACAGGGAGTACCACAGGGCTCCTCCCTCTCGGCACTGTTCTTCATATACATGCAGCCCATCTATGCACTCACTCGCTCCTTCGACATCTCATGCCTCATATATGCTGACGACGTGCTACTCTACATGCCATTCTCAACCGACCAGCTGGACTTCTCACCACTAACTACCTGTTTCGACGCTGTCACTGACTGGCTCCACACTCAAAATCTCAGAATAAACTTCAAGAAAACTGAGGCACTATTTATCACCAAGAACCAAGCTTTCACCCCTCCAGAATCTCTAAAAGTAAGATGCGCCGAGCTCCAAAGCAAGCCCACGATCCGCTACCTAGGGGTCACACTAGACCCATAGTTGGATATGAAAGCCCACATAAGCAACACTCGTCAAGGCAGTATACCACAAAATACGGACAATCCGGCATCTACGACCCCCTATTGGAGCCAGATGACTTCCGAACAATCTACCAAGCCTTGGTAATCCCCTACTTTGACTACACCAACTCAATCCTACAGGGACTCCAAAAAAACACGCTGAACCCACTTCAGCTTGCAATGAATGCAGCCACTAGAATACTACATGGAGCCGCCAGGAGGGACCATATAACTCCAATCATGAAACACCTCCATTGGTTGCCGGTCCACTGCAGACTCTCCTTCAAAATTCTACTGTTGACATTTAAAATGTAATGTGTGCCTTCGAGTCAGTCCTGACTCCTGGCGACCCAGAAGCTCCTGGGTTTTCTTGGCAGTGTCACCGGAAGTAGATTGCCAGGCCTTTCTTCCGAGGCAATGGAGGGTGAAGTGACTTGCCCAAGGCCACAAGGAGTGCTAGTGGGAATTAAACCCTGGTTGCTTGGTTACCAAGCCAGTGTTCTAACCACTAGGCTACTCCTCAGCTTCACCTCCTCCTCCATCACGGACCTCGTCCTCCCCACTCCCCCAAACAGACTCAGAAGGTCAGTCGCTGCCAACACACTGAGTATCCCCAGCAGGATCACGAAGTGCTCTCAAGCAACAAGAAACAGAGCCTTCGTGTACTATGCACCCACATGTTGGAATGCCCTCCCGCCCGGCATCCGGGCCATTACTGACCTTACCCAGTTTAGGAAGATGCTGAAACACCACCTTTTCCTCCAGCACTACTCTAACAGCAGGGACACACAACATCCAGCCATACGCATCCATCAAGACAGCCACCCCAGAACACTCACAATGCACGGTACCAGTCCAGCAGACGAGCACTACCAGACACCCTGATATGCACATGTATATAGTCACCTAATCTTGTAAATAGTCACCAAGCAGCCCTGTCGCTACTCCATTTCTGTTGACCCTACTGCTTAGCCTGTATTTAGTTACTTAAATGAATAGCCAAGCTACTGCATAGCCTGTACATAGTTACCCCAAGTTGCAAAACCTGTTCTTTGTAAGTACAGCACGGGCACTGCCTGCACTGTACAAATTTGCTGTTAACTGTAAACCGAGCTGATTTTAAAGAACGCAGTAAAGAAAAGAACTTAAATAATTAAAATAACATCATAGGGATGCAAAAGTTGGACAGTGAAAAAGAAACAGGAAGAAAATTGATGTCTTTGAATTATGGTGCAGGCAATGAATACTGTGTATACCATGGACTGCCTGAAGAACAAACTAGTCAGTACTGGAGGAAAACAAACCTAAGCTTTCTTTAGAAACTCAGATGACAGGACTTCGACTTTCATACTTGGACACATCATGTGAAGAGAGAGATCATTAGAGAAAGACATCATGCTTGGCAAGATAGGTCAGCGCAAAAGAGAAGGCCAGCAATGAGATGGATCGATACAATAACAGTAGCTATGGGTGCCTGTCTTTCAACAATGAGCCGCCTGTCTGAAGAACAATCACAGTTTAGGACTACTATCCAGAGGGTTGCCATGAGTCGACACTGACTCAACGGCACTTAACAATATAACAATAACAACGAGATTCTCTACAGGCGGAATTATTCCAGCAACTGGTAACAGAATCTACACATGAAAAGCCATACTGGACCTGATGCCTACCAATGGGGAACATTTTTTTTTCTGATGTTATAGTGAAGGATCAACTCGCATCTTGTAGTTCAGTATTAGGACTAGGGCTGATAAAGTTCATTCAAAAGTGAGGGTCCTAGACTTTAGGAAATATAACTTTGCCAAGATGGGTTAATACCTCAAAGGAGTCATTAGTGGGATAGGAACAGCTGGGGGATGTAGAAAAACAATGGGGGAAAAATGAAAGGTGTTATTTTAAGGGCAACAAACCCTTTTGTTAGTAAAGTAAATAAATGTGAAAGGAAAAGAAGGCCGCTATGGTTTTCAAAAGAAGTAGCTGAAAAGGTGAAGATAAAGATGGTGGCCTTCATAAAATACAAAAGATCACAGAAAGAGGAAGACAGACAAACATTTGGAAAAAAGTTAGAGAAGCCAGGAAAACAAAAATATGAATAGAAATAAAAATAGCCAGTGCAGTAAAATGGGGGGACAAGACATTTTTCAGATATGTTAGTGAGAGGAGGAAGTAAATTGTCAGATTCAAAGGTGAAGAGGAGGAATATGTAGAAGCTGAGGAGGATAAAGCAGAATTGCTTAACAAATATTTTTGTTAAGCCAGGAGCAGGACCTCTGAAAACATCCACAAATAGGAACAGTAATGAATGGGATCCTGAGCATTTTTCAGAAGACTGTACATGAGGAGCTAACTAAACTAAACGTAGACAGTGATATGGCCAGATAGGATACATCCCCAAGTTCCTTCAATACTCCTGGGAAGTTCTAGTGGCTCCACTGTCTAACCTTTGCAATGCTTCTTTAGAGTCAAGAGTGGTCTCAGAGGACTGTAGAAAGGTGCATAGGTCCCTTTTACACAAAAGCGGAAGTAAGGATGAGGTTGAGAACTACAGGCCAGTTAGTTTGACCTTTTGGGGTGAGTAAATTAATGGAAACGCTGCTAAAACAGATTACAGTGTGGTTTCTGGAGTCCAGTAAATTGCAGAATCCAAGGCAGCATTGTTTTCTAGGGGCAGATCTTGTCAGACAAATCTAATTAATATGACTGGATGACCAGAGAGTTGGGCTGAGGGAGAATCCTAGATGTGGTGTACTTAGATTTCAGTAAAGCCTTTGACACTGTTCTACACAGACAACTTTTAAATAAAGTGAGCATCCTAGGAATAGACCCTAAAATAAGTGACTGGGGTAGAACATAAGATATGCCATACTGGGTCAGACCAATGTTCATCAAGCCCAGTATCCTGTTTCCAACAGTGGCCAATCTAGGTCATACGTACCTAGCAGTTTCCCCAAAATACACGGGTTCAACAATGCTTGTACTGGGTCAAGCATTGATATCCTGGGTCCCTTCTTAATAATGGTTTATGGACCTTTCCTCCAGGAACTTGTCCAAACCTTTTTTAAACCCAGCTACACTAATAGCCTTTACTACATCCTCTGGTGACAAATTCCAGAGTTTGATTACACGTTGAGTGAAAAAATATTTTCTTTTATTAGTCTTCATTGCATGTCCCCTAGTTTTTCTATATTCTGATAACCTAAACAATCGATCTACGTTTACCCGTTCCACTCCGTTCATTAATTTATAGACTTCTATCATATGTCTCCTCAGCCGTCTCTCTTCCAGATTAAAAAGCCCTAACCTTTTTAGCCTTTCTTCATAGGAGTATCCTTCCATCCCCTTTACTATTTTGGTGGCTCTTCTCTGAACCTTTTCAAATAACGCTATATCCTTTTTAAGATACGGCGACCAGAATTGCACACAATATTCCATGTGCAGTCTCACCACGGAACTATATAGAGGCATTATATCTCTGCTTTTATTTTCCATTCCTTTCCTTATGATACCTAGCATTCTATTTGCTCTCTTGGCCGCCGCTGCACACTGGGCCAAGGGTTTTAACATGGTATCCACAATGACGCCTAAATCTTTTTCCTGGGTGGTGGTTTCTAATGTGGAACCTTGAATCTTGTAGCCATAGTTTGGGTTGTTCTTCCCTAGGTGCAAAACTTTGCACTTGTCCACATTAAATTTCATATGACATTTTGATGCCCAGTCTTCCAATTTATCAAGATCCTCTTGCAATTTTCCACAATCCTCTTGGGTTTTAACAACTTTAAATAGTTTTGTGTCATCTGCAAATTTGATACCCTCACTCGTTATTCCCTTTTCCAGGTCATTTATGAATATGTCAAAAAGCAGCGGACCCAGCACAGATCCCTGGGGTACACCACTATTCACCTTTCTCCTTTGGGAAAATTGGCCATTTAGCCCTACCCTCTGCTTTCTATCTTTTAACCAGTTCCTGATCCACAATAGTACACTGCCTTTTATCCCATGACTCTTTAGTTTTGCCAAAAGCCTCTGATGAGGGACCTTGTCAAAGGCTTTCTGAAAGTCCAGATACACTATATCAACCGACTCACCTTTGTCCACCTGTTTATTCACACCTTCAAAAAAACATAACAGATTAGTAAGACAAGATCTTCCTTGTCTAAAGCCATGTTGGCTGTCTCCCATTAGGCCATGACTATCTACATGCTGAGTAATTTTGTTCTTTATGATGGTTTCTACCATTTTTCCCGGTACTGACGTCAGGCTCACCGGTCTGTAGCTTCCCGGATCACCCCTGGAGCCCTTTTTAAAAATTGGCGTTACATTGGCGATCTTCCAATCTTCAGGTATTACAGATGATTTTCATGAAAATTCACAGATTACTAATAGCAGGTCTGCAATCTCATATTTCATTTCTTTCAACACCCTTGGATGTTTACCATCCGGCCCAGGTGATTTGCTACTCTTCATTTTATCTAATAGTTGTAATACATCTTCCCGATGTATCGATATTTCCTTCATCTTCTGCACCTTTAAATACCACTTCAGTCATGGGTAACATCCCCTACATCTTCCTCATTAAAGACCGAAGCAAAGAATTCATACAGTCTCTCTGCTATCGCCTTGTCACCTCTTAGTGCCTCTTTAACTCCTCTATCATCTAATGGACCAACTGACTCTCTCACAGGTTTTTTTCTACGAATGTACTTGAAAAAGTCTTTATTTCGTGTTTTTGCTTCCGCAGCAAGCTTCTTCTCAAATTCTCCCTTTGCCTGCCTTATCAGTGCCTTGCATTTGACTTGCCAGCACTGTTCCCTCTAAGCTGTGCGCGTGTGCACACGCACATACTTTACAACAGAGCGCACAAAAATTACGGTTCTGATTCTGATAGAAAACAACACAGATGTCTTAAAATTTAAAAGTTGTGATTGTAATTACTAGAAATTTTCCGCTTCATTTAGTAATCATCTATTTTCATTTAATTTGATTAAAATCAATGTGGTGTACATACTGTATTCTGACGTGTAGTCAAATTTTAAAGTATCTAACTCCGAGTGTCGTTATGTAGCGCACAAAAATTTAACCTTCCTTCAAAAGCTGCACAGCTGATATTTTATGCGCCCACAGCCTACAGAAAATTAGAGGGAACATTGCTTGCCAGTGCTTGTGCTGTTTCCAGGTTTCGTCATTTAGCTCTTTTTTCCATTTCCTGAAAGATGCTTTTTTGGCACCAGCCTCTCTGACCTCACTTTTAAACCATGCTGGCAGTTTTTTGGACTTCCTTCCACTTTTCTTAAAGCGTGGAATACAGCTGGTCTGGGCTTCCAAGATAGTAGTTTTCAACAACACCCAAGCTTGATGTAAGTCTTTAACCTTTGCAACTGCTCCTTTTTTAGTTTTTTCTTAACTATTTTCCTCATTTTATCATAGTCTCCCTTTCGAAAGTTAAAAGGTAGTACTGTGGATTTCCTTACTATCCCTCCTATGCTATGATCACTATTGCCAAGTGGCCCCAACACCCTTATCTCTTGCACAAGATCTGGTGTTCCACTAAGGACTAGGTCTAATATGGCTTCCCCTCTGGTCGGTTCGTGAACCAGCTGCTCCTAGAAGCAGTCATTTATTTTATCTAGGAACTTTATCTCCCTAGCATGTCCTGCCGTGACACTGACCCAGTCGATACCAGGGTAATTGAAATCACCCATTATTATTACTGCGCTATAACTTTTGTTAGCTTACTTGATTTCTTTGAGCATTTCATCATCCATTTGTTCATTCTGGCCAGGCGGTCGATAGTACACCCCCACTGCCATCACCTTCCCCTTCATAGATGGAATTTCAATCCATAGAGATTCTACAGCAAATTTTGTTTCCTGCAAAACTTTAATCCTTTCTGACTCGATGCACTCTCTAACATGGAGCACAACTCCTCTACCAATTTGATCAGCTCTATCATTACGATATAGTTTGTACCCAGGTATCACAGTGTCCCACTGGTTGTCCTTCTTCCACCATGTCTCTGAGATTCCAATCATATCTAACCTCTCATTTAGTGTTATATATTCTAACTCTCCCATCTTATTTTTTAGACTTCTAGCATTTGCATACAAGCATTTTAGAGACTGTATTTTATTCATATCAATCTGGCTATTGGTAGACATGGGTAATTTGAGATCTTTAAGCTCTGTCTGCTCCATACTCGAGGGCATTTGGGCTACTTTACCCTTTTTTGAAACCTCTCTGCTTTTGGTCGTATCCTTCAAGGATACATTCTTCCGAACCATGCGCTCTTGGGCGACTGTCGGCTTTCCCCTATTATCTAGTTTAAAAGCTGCTCTATCTCCTTTTTAAAGGTTAATGCCAGCAGCCTGGTTCCATCCCGGTTAAGGTGAAGCCCATCCCTTTGGAAGAGCCCCTCCTTTCCCCAGAATGTTCCCCAGTTCCTAACAAATCCAAAACCCTCATCTCTGCACCATTGTCTCATCCACGCATTGAGACTCCGGAGCTCTGCCTGCCTTATGGGTCCTGTGCATGGGAAGCATTCCGGAGAATGCTGCCCTGGAAGTTCTGGATTTCAACTTCCTACCTAAAAGCCTAAATTTAGCCTCCAGAACCTCCCTACCACATTTTCCTATGTCATTGGTACCGACATGTACCAAGACAGCAGAGTCCTCCCCAGCACTATCTAAGACTGTATTTAGGTGGCGTGTGAGGTCCGCTACCTTCGCACCAGGCAGGCATGTTACCAGGCGATCCTCATGTCCACCAGCCACCCAGCTATCTACATGCCTAATGATCGAATCGCCAGCTATAACGGCTGTCCTAACCCTGCCCTCATGGACACATGGCCCTGGAGAAACGTCCCCGGTGCGAGAGGGTTTTACATCACCTGGAGGACAGGTCCTAGTTACAGGATCACTTTCTGCCACACCAGGGTGATGCTGTCCTGTCACGTGACCTCTCTCCTCCATGGCAACAGGGATGCTGCCAGACTGGAGGTTGGACTTCAGGACTATATCCCGGTAGGTCTCGTCTATGTACCTTTCTGTCTTTCTTATGTTTTCCAAGTCTGCTACACTAGCCTCTGGAGAACAGACTTGTTCCCTGAGAGCAAAGAGCTCTTTGCACCTAGTGCACATGTAAGATCTCTCACCATCTGGGAGAAAATCATACAAGTGACACTCAATGCAAAAGACTGGAAAGCCCCCATATCGCTGCTGGACTGCTGTCTACATCTTAGTTTTAAGCTTGTGTTTAGATCTAAGTTCTTTACTTACTAAGGATTGCTATGGAAATGTATACTAATAAAATTGTACCTAATACGTTTAATATACCTTGTTCGTCTGAAGCTTAATTAATCTCAGGCCCTTAGTATATGACTGATTTGGATAATGAGCTTCACCTGAGAGCACCTCCTTTCCTTTAAGATGTGTAATAAATACCTACTTCCTGGGTGATTAGCAGTCCTTAGGAGTCTTTCAAAATGACCTTTTGACCTGCCACCTGGTGTTAACAGATACTGAAAAGGTTTCACAGGTCTCTTGCCCCCTAGGTAGAAGGCCTCTTTGTAAGGGTCTCTAGAAGACTTTATTTGTTGCTTAAATAGTACTGACCCTTTTTTGCCTTTTATGCTAAGTTTTTTTTTTATATTCTGATTTGATTTAAATTACAGCTCTTTGCTGCTGCTAGGCCCGGACTTATTATGAAATTTTAAACTACAAGCCCTCTGCTTGGTTCTAAATTTAACCAGAAAGCTCTCTTCTGTGTTTAAATTTAAACTTAAACTGCTGCTACTAGGCCCTGACTGATTTAACAAAAAACACTGGGTTCACAGATTACTTAACTTTAATACAAAGAAGTCCTTTCAGAAAATTCCCAGAAGTATATACTCACAATTGCAGATCTCTCTCTAGAAGTAGCAGTCCCTTTTCCTAGTCCTTCAAGACTCGGTTAGAAATTAGTTGAGTGGGAAGCGACAAAGGATACAGGAAAATGGAGCTTACTCTGAGGAGAAGTATGTAAACAGTGGTTTGCTGCAGGGATCTGTCCTTGGTCCTATTGTTCTTAACATTTTTGTTAGTGATATTTATTTATTTATTTAACAGTTTTTATATACCGACTTTCTACAATTCAAGTCGGTTTACAGGTAACATAACAGACAGTATATTTCAACTGAGTACATTGTAACAAAGAAGATCAAAGTATAATAAGATTAACAAGCAAGCTACCCTTTGTGAAGGTTTAAAACTATTTACATGGTGGCTTAACATGTTATTTACATGGAGGAGTATATAGGGGGGAAAGTGTTCCTGGAAGAAATGGGTTTTCAGTTTCTTCCTGAATTCAGGGTGATTGGTGCAGTTCCTTAATTCGTGTGGTAAGGCATTCCAGATGGAGGGGGCGTAAAGGGAGAATGCACGATTGCAGGCGGATTGGTTACAGATTATCTTGGATGAAGGGATGGATAGAAGGTTTTTGGTGATGGTGCGGCGTGTTATTTTGTTGTTAATAATTGGATAAGAGTGATGAGAGGAAGGGGGCTGACTGATTAGAGATGATTTTGTGGATGAGGGTGATTGCTTTGAATTTGGCTCTGGATTGTATGGGTAGCCAATGTAGGTCATAGAGGATTGGCGTTATGTGTGATCGTCTAGGGTTATTTGTAATGAGTCGAGCTATTGTGTTTTGTGCCATTTAGATGGGGTGTAGGCTGTTCTTGGGGAGGCCGTGGTAAATGAGGTTGCAGTAGTCAAGGGTAGGAATGGTGAGGGCCTGGCAGACAGTGCGAAAGGAGTCAGGGTTTAGGAGAGGTTGGAGGTTCCTAAGGGTGCGTAGTTTTGTATATATTGTGCTAGAAGTTTTCTTTATCTGCTCATGGAATGTGAGGTTCTGGTCAAGGATGAGACCGAGATATTTCACTTGATTTTTAATGGTGAGGGTGAAATCTCCAAGTGTAAGTGTTGTAGGTGGGGTGTAGGAGGCGTTGGTAAATACTTGGAGGGCTTCAGTTTTAGAGTGGTTAATTAAAAGGTTGTGATTTGAAAGCCAGGTCTTCAGGTTTGCGATGCATTCAATAAGGTTTGAGAAATTGGGGTTTGTTAAGTTGAAAGGGGTGAAGCACATAATGTCATCTGCGTATAATTGGTAATGAATTCCATATTTTTGAAAGATCTTGCAGACTGGTTGAAAGAATATGTTAAAAAGGAGCGCAGATAAGCTGGATCCTCGGGGGACTCCCTGTTTTAGGGTGAATGGGAGGGATATATCGTTCCCTATACGAACCTGTTGGGTCCTGTTTTCTAGGTAGGAGTGGAACCATTTTAGTGTTATATCCCTCAGTCCTATTTCATAGAGCCTGTCTAGAGGTTGGTGATGCGGAAGGGAATCAAAAGTGGCAGATAAGTCTAGAAATATAAGGAGGCATCCTTGGGTGGGATTCTGGGTAAGCAGGTAGAGTGAATCCAAGAGAGAGGCTAGGAGGGTTTCTACTCCATGATTCTTTTTGAAGCCATGTTGGAGTGGGTCGAGGGGGGAGTGCTCATCTATGAAATTCTGAAGTTGGTTTTGGACTAATTTTTCAGTTATTTTAGCAAGGAAGGGGATACTGGAAATAGGTCTGTAGGAGGTGGGGGAGGTAGGGTCAAGTTTGGATCCTTTTAGGATGGGGCGGATAGAAGCATGTTTTAGGGGTGCTGGAACTAAGCCAGTATGGAGGGAAGACTGTACAATGTGGAGTATGTAGAAGCTAATGGTACTATGGATGGTCTTAAGCCAGGAAACAGGGCAGGGGTCCAAGGCGGAGGTTGAAGTATTTAGTTCTTTAATGGTGTTGGATATGTCTTTTGAGGTGAGGGGTTCGAAGTCATTCCAGGTAATTAGGGGGGTGAATGTGTGCGGTCGGACATTGATGTCATGTATGGGCTGGGGGCTAATTGTAGAGGAGGGTGGGGGGAATTTTGAGGTAAGGTGGTTGGCTATAGTTTGGGCAGTTATCTTGGGAGTTAGGTCCTGATGTTGGGGTTCAGTTAAGGATTTAGCAATGGAGAAGAGTTCTCTTGGTTTATTAAGGGAGCGTTGGATTAAATTTTCATTGTATTCTCTTTTCTGTTTTAGGGTTTTGGAACAGTAAGATTGGAGTTTGCTTTTGTAGATCTCATGGGTGTTGGGGTCAGAAGAGCGTCTTGACTGACGTTCTAGACGTCTGAGTTCTCTTTTTAGGTCTCTAAGTTTTGTGGAGTACCAGGGGGCTCTTCTGCGCTGGCTCTGGCGGGGTTGTGTTTAGGTGGTAAGAGGGCAGCAGAGGAGAGGATGTTGTTCCATTCATCGATGTGAGGGGCAAGGTTTTGGTGCTTGTTGTTAAGCAGGTCTAAGGGTGGAATTATTTGTTCAAGGAAGGTGACAGCATTGAATTGTTTGAATTTGCGAGTATGTTGGGGTGGAGTTATTTGAAGTTTTTTAGATGGGGGGGGCAGGGGAATGAAAAGAGGATTAGAGCGTGATCTGACCAGAGAACAGGATAGACAGAGTGTGAGATCTGTGTGGGGGGTAGCGTTTGCTGTGGAATAAATATTAAGTCGAGGATATTGCCTTTGGAGTGTGTTGGTAGTTCTAGGATTTGGGTAAAGTGGAGGGCTTCCATTGCTTGGAGAAATGAAGTGGATTGCTTTGAGGTTGTTGAGTGAAGGTTTAGGTCACCTAGGATTATAAGTGGGCGTGAAATGGGTTGAGGGGAGCAGGCTGTCTCAAGTATTATGGAGAGATCAATTGAGTCAAGTTTGGGCGCCCTATAAATGAGGTGTAAAGAGAAGGTAGGACTAGAGACTCTGATGGAGTCCATACCTGAGGTAGAGACAGATTCAATTGTGGAGAGGTTTAGGTCGGCTCTTGAAATAATAGCAACACCTCCGCCTCTGCTGGATATTCTGTTGCAGAAGTTGATTGTATATGTTGGGACATAGTTGGTTTAGTAGGACAGAGTCGTGTTCTTGGAGCCAGGTTTCAGTTATACAGAGGATGTCCAGGTCATGGTCAAATATAAGGTCAGTAATTAGGGGGATTTTATTCCTGGCTGAACGGACGATATTGCTAAAGGGCTGTCTGGTACGGTTTGCCACTTTGCAGATGATACCTAAGTCTGCAGTAGGGTATCAGTCTAACACAATTTTATATACCGCAACAATCCCATACTAAATAGTGGTTCTGCATGGTTTACAGCAAGAAAAAACGTCCATATAAGAAAAACCATTAATTTTGATTGAATAACAATGTTTTCAAACTTTTACAAAATTGAGGAAAAGAAGGGGATACATATCAAATATTTAGGCAATTCAGATCAATACTGTGACGCCAAATAAGGAATGGTGTGCCTAAAACATAATTTTAAATAAACACGCCTATAAGATGCATTCAGTAAGGTGCTAGTAGATGTAAGCCCTTAGATTTACAAGACATTAGTGGAAGTAATAAGAGCAAAAGATATTCCAGAACAAAATGTTTAAAAATTTGTATAAAAATGTAAAAAACTTAAAACTAATCCGATTAGTGACCTTTAACCAATGTAATTTATGTAGCAGAGGGTTATTTTAGTATACCGGGAAATGCTAAAAATAAGACGGGCAGCTGTGGATTGACACAGCTGTAATTGTCTAATCTGAAGTTGAGAACAAGTCAGAAATAATAAATTTCCATAATCCAAATATGACAAAATAGCGCTTTGGACCACAATTTGAAAATGTTCTATAGAAAAATAACCCTTTCATCGACGCAATTGGCATAGATTTATAAAAGGTTTTAGAGACTATCAAACTTACATATGTCTCAAATGTTAGGTTTGCATCTATCAAAACCCCAAGAACTTTTAAGACCGAATCTAACTTCAGCTCTAATTGTGTCAAAATACACATTAAAGAATCCGGTACTGGCTTATATTACTAAAGCACATAACCTTTGTTTTTGAAATATTGACTTGTAAACGTTAACAATTTTGCCCAAATTTCCAAGTTTACAACAGCAGCCTTAATAGTTGTATAAAAATCTTTGGAAGAAGGAGAAAAAGTCAACAGCAGTGAGATATCATCTGTGTAAGTATAAAGTTTTAAATTCAATTGCTCAAAAGCAGACCCCAAGGTAGTCATCAAATTTAAAAAAAAAAAAAAAAAAAAAAGTAGGACAGTGGTCCATAAGTGAAAACTTTCTTGTATGTTTGTTGAAGAGCATATTTACCATTTTGTAAGATGGGATGGTAAATTCAGATCACATGAAGTCTACAAAACAGTTATCCAGAGTCCTGTCATTTTAAAATTTCAAGAAAATGTCTAAATTTATCTGCCCTTTATCAAAACCATTTTGTACATTTTTCTATTTTTTTGTTTAAAATAATCTGTAAATTGTTGAGCCGATAATGTTGGAGCAGGTTTTAACTTAGCTTTGTATCTTATTAAAGAGGATTTTTTTAAACAGAACAAGGCTGTGAAGAAGCAGTCACAATTATATTTGCGTAGTACTGTTTATGTGCGCAGCTTTGTATCTTATACTTAATTTGCCAGATATGTCTGGCAGCAGTTTTGAGACTTCCTCCATTTCCTTTCAAAAGATCTACATTCTTTTTTCAGAGCTAATAATTCTTGTGAAAACCAAGGAAGATGTTTAGATACAAAATGTTTTTTTACAAATGATGTCTTCCGCTATTGAAATAGTATTACTTATCCAACTAGCTACAGAATTCATGGCTGTACCTTTTTCTAAAAAAACACTGTTTTGTATCTTGTTCCAATAAATATCTGGGAATGGCCTTAATCTTGTATGAATCAATTCAAACGGAGAATGCGTGTGAGCCTTTATACATGGTAAATGAAATATAAATTCAATAAGATAATGATCCGACCAAATTAATGGAGATGCAGAAACATCTGAAATATCGCCTTGCGACAATTAAAAATAAAAAGCACGTTGATCTAAATAACGACCTGACACGTGTGTAGATTGTAGGGGAACTATTTTAAAACTCAGAGTGTAAAACCTCAATATATTCCAGTGCCTTGGTATCATCATGTCCTCCATGTGAAGATTAATGTCCCCCAACAATATACAATTAGGGTACAACAGTGCCCAAGACACCAAAAATTCAAACTAGTGATCTTGTACATTCCTCCAACTACCTGGGGGATGATACACTAAAATAATAATATGCTTCTCTTTTAAGTCACTAGATGAAAGCTCGCAGCATAAGGCTTCAAGATAGGGGGAAGTAATAGTATCCAATAACCGTAAATGATTAAAAACTCTTAAATAAAATAAGTAGACCCACCACGCACACACTTTCCCCTCTCTGGGTGCATTGATAACAACATATAGCCTACAGCGCATACTTCATGTAAAATAGGATCTTCTGATGAGCAAATCCAGGATTCAGTAATAAAAACAAAACAGGGGTCCTTGTCTGGTATCAATTCAGAAATAAGAGGTCTTATTACACGCTGCTCTAGCATTAAAACTTAAACAAGGAATAGATATTAATTCCTGCAAAGATTCCTGAGAGGTTACTCGCCTTAAGCTGGAAAGATATCTATCTTGTGGTCTATCCTTATTATATCATACTTTTTGGGCTTCCTTGAGCTAGATATCCACACCTGTATAGATAATATAAACTCAGCTTGTATTCCTATTTTGGGGTAAATAACCATTTCAGTACCAGACATTCTCTTTTTCAGGCATACAAGCTGACAAACCCTGAGGGGAAAAAACCCTGTATGACATTACAATTAATAAAAACAAGAAAACAAGCAGCCATTGCCTTCCACATCCTAATACCCTTAAAGAACTTCATCTTAGCCACGTTTAAAACTCAATCCAAAATAATAAAAACATCAACCAACCATACAAATGTTACCTCACCAACCCCACCCCAAACTTTATAACACTTTTTACAACCCCTTCCAGTCACGTTCCAAGCGGCGTGCTAAGTGGCACCCAGAAAGGAGTAGATAGCATGAGAAGGGTTTTTGCTAAACTTGAAGAAAGGTTAAGAATTTGGCAGCTGCGATCTAACGCTAAAAAATGCAGGGTTATGCATTTTTGGGCTGTAAAAAGCGAAGGGAGCAGTACAGGATCGGGGATGAAGGACTTCTTTTCACAAAAGAAAAGCGGGACCTGGGAGGTAGTGGTTCGTTTCTGATGATCTTAAGGTGGCTAAACAGATAGAAAAGGCGACAGCAAAAGCTAGAAGAATGCTTGGGTGCATAGGGAGAGGAATGTCCAGCAGGAAGGAGGTGGTAATGGTGCCTCTGTATAAGTCTTTGGTGAGACCTCCTTTGGAGTATCGTGTACATTTCTGGAGACCACACTTCCAAAGGATATAAACAGGATGGAGTTTGTGCAGAGAATGGCTACCAAAATGGTCCATGGGCTTTGCCATAAGGCATATGGGGCATACTTTAAAAATCTCAATATGTATACTTTGGCGAAAAGGCAGGATAAAGGAATTATGATAGAGACATTTAAATACCTCCTTGGCATAAACTTATTTATGCGATTTTTTTTTTTTTTTTTTATATACCGCCTTATCTGTAATCAAGGCTGTTTATATAGAACCAAGAACATTACATCTAACAATTAACCTTTTACAATAACAAGCATATACCCAATCCCGTGTAACTATTTACAACAATGAGAATTTTTTGAGAACATGGATTTGTATAATAGGAATTTCCTTATCGTCCCTCCAGTCTAGTCCCGAACCTCTGGAGTTTTGCTCCTCCTCCAGCAGCTTGGAGACTGAGAAACGTCATTCTTGTGATGTCACCGGTACATAAGCTCCGGAACCGCCTTCTCTCACCAGTTATCTCAGTCTCCAAGCAGCTGGAGGACTGGTGAGCCTGTAGGTTCAGGCTCACTAGAGGAGCAATTAAGGAGAGTAGTGTAGTATAGTTCATCTATTGAACAGAATCTGTTTGTTTGATTTGGTTTCTTTAAAAAAAAAAAAAAAAAGGTTTAGGGTTAGTGTTTTTTGTCTGTAGTGGAACCACGGTGCTGAGGCCTCCCCTCCCCCACCTCCTTGCAGCATCCCTTCCAGAAAATCTTCCATTACCTTGATGAGCAGTGCCAAGAGGAAGGTCAGCCTCGGGATCAAGCACCTGCTGCATGAGTGGGGAGTGCATGAGTTCAGCCCGCAGAAGGTGTGCCTGCAAACGCTAGCGGGTGGGAGCCCAGGGCTGCAGTCTTCCTTCTGCTAGATCCTCCGCACAGCTTTCAGCTCCTGTGACGGTGGCTCCCGCTCGGCGGTTGAGCCAGGGAGCAGAAGACAAGAAGCACTCCCTCCCAGCTCAGGGGTAAGCGAGGTACTTTTCTTCGGCTGTAGAGCGGGGCATTGATGAGCCTTCCCGTTACTAATGCCGGCGCGGCAGGTCCAGCCGCGTGTCAGAAGCGCGGGAAGCCGGTTCGGGCGGTTGGTTGATCAGCTTTTCAGCGGCGGTAAGCCGGCCGGGAAGCTTCGTTTTGTGGCGGTTTCTTCAGTTTTCGTCTTGTCCGATGGTTAGGAGCCCTGCATGTGTTTTGGAATAAAAAAAATAAAAATGTGAACGGCTGTGTAAGCGATTCGGTGCAAGTTCTCTTTGGTGACAGAGCTCTGTGGCTGGCAGGACAGCTTCCAGGCAGTGCAGAGGGGGATGCCTGCAAAGCCTTCTTGCTTGCTCTGTGGGGCAAAGAGGAGCACTGTGTCAGAGCCTGGAGTGTGTAGGGACTGCACTCCCGAAGCAGCAGATATGGATCAGCTCTCTGAGGTGGGGGAGGCTGACCTTAAGGGAGCTCCGGGAGCGGTCCCGGACCCCGCTGCTACCATACTACCGTCTTCGGAGCCGACGCCGGGCACTTCTGCGGCCTCAGATCTCCCTTGCTCGCAACTGGCCTTGCCAGAAGGCCTAGCAGCCATTTTTTCACCAGAGTTTGTTGCCCTCATACAACAGGCCTTTGCAACGCCTAAGGGACGGCCAGCCTCTGGGGTACCAGACCCGGACCTGGGATTGAAGAGGCCAGGAACTTCTTTTGGTTACGGCGGTCACAGGGGTACCAGCGAAGAGGTTTCGGCACGAGAGGGACTGGTCAGAGCACTCAGTGCTTTCGGAAGGGTTTGGTTTGGAGGAGCCGGATCCTGACCTGGAGTTGGACGAAGAGCTGGAAGAAGGTGAGATTGCGGAGCAGGAAGATCAAGCCAGGGTTGTGCGTGTGTTTCGGAGAGAGGAGTTACCTGCACTCATCTCAGAGGCGCTGAAGGCGCTGAATATGCCGTCAGGAGGTCCGACAGAAGAGCCTACTCTGGAAGATCCTTTGTTGCAAGCATTCCGGAAGACACAGAGAGCTTTCCCGGTACATAGGGTATTTTGGGAAATGATTCAAGAAGAATGGGATTTGCCCGAATCGGCCCTGAAGTGGGCTCGAGTCATGGCTCGTCGCTATCCCTTAATAGACCAGGATAGGGAATTGTTTAAGTCTCCCAGAGGGGATGCCGCAGTCTCGGCGGTTTCCAAAAAGATAACCATTCCCGTAGAGGGCAGTGCTGCCCTGAAGGACGTCCAGGATCGCAGACTGGAATCTTTGTTGAAACAGGTTTTTGAGGTGAATGCGCTCTCATTGCAAGCGTCTATTTGTGGAACGTGGGTGGCGAGGGCCTGTCTTCGCTGGGTGCAGCGCCTCCAAGGAGAACAAGTGGAAGGAGCAACGGCAGAGGCGTCCAGGTTGGAGTCGGGCGCAGCCTATCTGGCGGATATTCATTATGACCTTATTAAAGGTCTCTCGAAGAGTATGGCTTCGGTGGTGGCGGTGAGGAGGCACCTTTTGGCTGTGGAATTGGGCTTCAGATGGGTCGTGCCTTTCAAGGTAAGCTTCTCTTTGGAGAGAAGTTAGACAAGTTGGTTAAGGTCTTGGGCGAATCCAAAGGTGGTAGGCTGCCGGAAGACAAGCAGAAACGGGGACGTGCGACCCCGTTACCTAAGAGCCAACAGCGGGAATTTAGACGCTTCTGGTCCCCTAGGTTTGGGCAAACTCAGAGGGGCCGTTTTCCCTATAGAAGCCAGGTGTTTTGAGGAGCAGGCAGGGGGTTTGCGAATGCCTCTCCCTCTACCTCGAACCTTAAAAGATCGCAGTGATGCCAGGGGGACCCAGGTGGAATGGGTTCCCGTAGAGGGTCGGTTACGGGAGTTTTACCCGGCCTGGGTCCAAATCACTTCAGATCAGTGGGTGTTGGAGGTGATCAGAGAGGGCTATGCCTTGGAGTTACAGAGGCCGGTGTCCGATTCTTTCATCGGGTCTCCGTACAAGGCATCTGTCAAGCATGTGGCAGTGCGGGACACAGTACGTCGGCTGTTTCTCCAAGCCATTGTTCCGGTTCCTCCTGATCAGTACGGTGTCGGTCGATACTCGATATATTTTGTGGTTCCAAAAAAGGAAAGAACGTTTTGGCCAATTTTAGATCTCAAGAGAGTGAATCGGTGTCTCCAGGTGTCTCACTTTCGGATGGAGACTCTCCAATCGGTCATTGTAGTAGTAAGAAAGGGAGAATTTCTTACGTCCTTGGACATGACAGAAGCATATCTACACATTCCAATACGGCAGGAGCATCAGAAGTTTCTCAGATTCACGGTGCCGATGGGACATTTCCAGTTCCAGGTGCTTCCGTTTGGTCTAGCTACAGCGCCACGAGTGTTCACCAAGGTCATGGTAGTGGTTGCAGCGGCGTTGCGGATGGAAGGCGTGTTGGTTCGCCCTTATCTAGATGATTGGTTGATAAGAGCAAAGTCCAGGGCGGAAAGCGAGTCTGCTACGGTCAAGGTGGTGGCATTCCTGCAAAGCCTCAGCTGGGTGATCAACTTCTCCAATAGCACATTACGCCCTTCTCAGCGGCTGGACTATCTGTGTGCTCGCTTTGATACGGAGCTCGGGAGAGTCTTTCTTCCTCAACAGCAAGGATTAGGACTGCGGCAGTTGATTCGCAAGTTTCTCAGGACGCCGGCTCCCACGGCATGGACTTATCTGCAGGTGCTCAGGACCATGGCGGCGACTCTCGAGTTAGTTCCGGGGCAAGAGCCCACATGAGACCATTACAAAGGGCGTTGTTGAGGAGGTGGTCACATCAGATGGATCAGCTATCGCAGCGGCTGCCCTGCCCTCCGGAGACATGCACAGCTCTGCAGTGGTGTTACGTCCAGGAAATCTCAAAAAGGGAATGCCCTTGGAGGCCCCGGAGTGGATATCGCTTACGACAGATGCCAGTCTGGTGGGCTGGGGAGCTCATTGCCAGGGACGGTTCTTGCAGGGGCTGTGGACCATAACGGAAAGCAGTTGGGCCATCAACAGGTTGGAGTTGAGAGCGGTGACGCAGGCGCTCCGGGGATTTCAATCTTATCTCCATGGAAAGGCTATTCACGTATTCTCCGACAACGCGACTACAGTAGCGTAATCAGTCGCCAAGGGGGTACAAGCAGTGTGGCCCTCGAGGCAGAGGCCGGGGGTCTGCTCAAATGGGCTGAGGAGAATCTGTTGGCCCTGTCAGCGGCGCATGTAGCAGGAGTGGACAACATAGAGGCCTATTTCTTGAGTCGGGTGAAAGTGGACCCAGGGGAGTGGGTGCTTTTATCCGGAGGTGTTCGCACTGCTGGTGCAGCGCTGGGGTGCTCCAGTGATGGATCTCATGGCATCCTTTCAGTCGGCACAGGTCGAACGTTTCTTCAGCAGAAGAAGGGAGAGAATGTCGCAAGGCCTGGAAGCTCTGATTCAGGCCTGGCCGGAAGGTCAACTCCTATACGTGTTTCCCCCTTGGGTGTTGATAGGTCGAGTGTTGCAACGCATAGAGGGGCACAAAGGTTAGGTGGTTTTGATCGCGCCAGGTTGGCCAAGGAGGCCTTGGTACGCCAATATGATGAGACTGCTAGTGGACAGACCGTGGCAGCTCCCTCTTTGGAGGGATCTTCTTTCTCAGGGTCCTCTGTTCATGCCCCAAGTGGATCAATTCTCGCTTATGGCTTGGCTATTGAAAGGGCGAGGCTGAGAGTGAAGGGATATTTGGCGGGAGTTATTTCTACCTTGCTGAGGGCCCGTCGTAGGTCGACCTCGTTGGCATATATACGAGTATGGCGAGTGTTCGAATCGTGGTGTGGGGACAGACAGTTGGTTGCGTTAAAAATGTTGCTTCCACAGCTTCTGTCCTTCTTTTTGCAAGATGGATTTCAGAAAGGCTTAGCAGCTTCTTCTTTGAGACTACAGGTGGCGGTGCTGTCCTTTTATAGGGGGAAAGTTTGAGGCGTGTCGCTCAGAGTTCATCCAGATGTTAAGTGATTTTTACGCGCAGTTGCCTTGTTGAGACCTCCGCGTAGGCAAGTCGTACCGTCGTGGGATCTGCCTCTGGTTCTGGAGGCGTTGGTACAAGAGCCCTTTGAACCTCTGTCGAGGTCATCTTTAAAGGATCTTACCCTGAAGGTTGTGTTCTTGGTAGCTATTTCTTCTGTGCGAAGGATTTCGGAGTTGCAAGCACTTTCATGTAGGAAGCCCTTCCTTTCATTTTTGGACATGAAGGTGTTTCTGAGGCCAGTGCCGTCCTTTTTGCCTAAGGTTGTGTCGGTATTTCATGTGAATCAAACAGTTTCCTTACCGGTATTCGGAGAAGGCGTGACGGGCCCTTCTTCAGGAAAGTTGAGGTGTTTGGATGTTCGTCGGGCGTTGAAGAGGTAGTCGGATAGGCTGTTTGTTCTGTTTAACGGACCAAAGAAAGGCCAGGCAGCATCTAAAGCTTCCATTGCCCGATGGGTAAAAGAAGCTATTGCATCCATGTATATTCTGAAGGGTAAGCCAGTGCCAGAGGGGCTACGAGCTGATTCTCTACTAGGGTGCAGGCGGCGTGCAGTTTAGTGCCACCAGTCGAGATTTGCAAGGCAGTGACTTGGTCTTCTCTGCATTCCTTTTGTCAAGCATTACCATCTGGATATTCAGGTGGAAACGGATACCTGTTTTGGGTCAGCGGTGCTTCAGGCTGGTCTACAGGGTCCCATCCATTAGAGGGTTCACTTCTCTGTTACATCCCCAAAGGTTTGGGACTAGAGGGACGATAAGGAAGGTGAAATTAGACTTACCTGCTAATTGTTGTTCCTTGAACTCCAGTCTAGTCCCACATCCCGCCCGGGGAGATTCTGTGAGTTAGAGCCTGAAGCAGAGCGGTATGACAGGTAAGCAAAGTGTGTGAATGCGTGGTGGCCTGATTACTTGTGACATGGTGCAAGGTTTTGGAAGTGTTGAGGGGTCAACGACTCCATAGCAGGGGACGGGGGCCGAGGCACTTCTATAATGCTTCATAGGTATGTGCATAGTTTGAGGTGTGCAGCACAGTTCAGTTAGTTCATACAAGTTGATTGGTATAGTTTGCTGCTTAATTGTTGCTCCGGTGAGTCTGCTTTGTCAATAGGTTACTGGTGAGAGAAGGCGGTTCCGGAGCTTATGTACCAGTGACATCACAAAAATGACGTTTCTCAGTCTCCAAGCTGCTGGAGGAGGAGCAAAACTCCAAAGGTTCAGGACTAGACAGGAGTTCCTCAATGAACAACAATTAGCAGGTAAGTCTAATTTCACCATATACAGCGGTGAGGGCTTGGTAATTAGTATTGGCTCAGTTGTAGTCTAACTAATAGAGCAGTTTACTACATAGCTAGATTTTACTTTGTGGTGTTCTGAGTGTTGATCAGCTGACTGGTTCCTTGAAGTATTTTTTGAATATTTAAGATCACGCCTCCAGATTGAATAGCAGTGTCTTTAGTAGCTTGCAAAATGCTTGAGGGTCTTTAGCGGACCCTGTCTTCTCAGGAAGTGAGATCCACAGTCCTGGCACATAAAGCAAGAAGTATCTACTGGAAGTGGATGCATTGCTTTTGGTAAATTCTGCTGGTGTAGTCGGGGAGTTCTTGGAGTGGCTTCTCCTTGCTCTATTTTTTGGAGTGGTCTGGAGGCGTGCTCTTAAATATGTAATAGGTATGGACTGCAGGGTTTTATAGGTGGTGTGTAGGTTTTTAAATTATCCTGCTAGTTGTTGGTAGCCAGTGGCGTTTTCAATATTGGGGTGATGTGTTCTCATATTGGGGTTTGAGTGACGATTTGCGCAGCTGTGTGCTGTGCCATCTGGAGGCGGTATGTTGCTTGCTTTGGAAGTCCAGTTAGAATGACATTGCAGAAGTCTACGTGAGGGAATACCATTGCTTGGAGTGTTGTATGGAAGTCACTCATGGATAGGAGGGGGTGTAGGCTTTGTAGCATAGGCATTGTAGCACTTATTTTAGCATATATTGCGCTGGCAATGCTGTTAATGTAGTTAGTTGTATTTAGCTGCTGGTCGAGTGTGATGCCCTTCAAAAGAGGCCTCTTACTTTCAGGGTTTTTTTTGGAGGGGGGTTGAATGTTTTGTCTTTGGATACATATATGACCTCTGTTTTGTTAGTTTTATATTCAATTTGTATTCAGATAGCCTTGAAGCATGTCACTATTTTCGTCTGATCGGGGTTGCAGGTGTCTAGTGGTGTGTACAACATAATATCTTCATATGTGGTAGAAAATATATTTTTGGATCATCTTGGATTATAAATGAGCAGGAAGAGATCCTCTTTCAATTGAAAGAAAGCTCTGTAACGAAGAGGTATATGATGAAGGTGAAAGGGGATAGATGTGGGAGTAATATGCAGAAATATTTCTTTACAGAAAGAGTAGTAGAAGCGTAGAACAGTCTCCCAGTGGAGGTAGTAAAGACTAGGACAGTATCCGAATTCAAGAAAGCATGGGACTAACACAGAAAATCTCTAAAGGGGGTAAAAAAGGTACTATAGTAGTTGGTATAGAAGGGAAAACTGGATAGGCCATATGGTCTTTTTTTTTTTTTCTGCCGTCATCGTTCTATGTTACAGGGCTTGGGGGAGCTATGCCTGTCATACTGGTTATAAATTAAACTGAATTGCTTTGAATGAAGACATTTTCTTGGGCTAAGCAGGGATCACATTTCCATTTAGGTAACCTGTAGAATCCCTGAAATACCTGAACATTGGTTTATGCCTGAATTTGGAGAAACTATATGACTTTAACATTTTCTACTAACAAAGATTTAGATAAAATGGTTGTAAAGATGAACATCATTCCGAGAATCTCTTAAGAACATAAGATGTGCCATTCTGAGTCAAACCAATGGCTGTTTGAGCCCAGTATCGGCATCCTATCTCCCAACAGTGAGCAATACGGGTCCCTTGAAGAGTACCTCTCAAATCCTAATGGGAAGGCTATTCTGTGTTGCTTACTCTCTCAGGTAAGGGGTAGAGAGAACAATTTTTAACCACGAAAGGTTGGGTAATGAGCCTGTCCTGCCAAAATTCATCCATCCTTTTTCAAACTCTGCTTCCTATTAGGCTTTCCAAAGATTCTCCAAATCCTATATGGCAAGGAAAGAAGCTCATGCCATTTCCAAAATAGATATTCAGCATACAGATTTATCAAATAAGTATGGAGACTACTGTAGGTTCACTTCCAAAGTATATACAGGGTTGGCAAGAAGGCATGGGGCACATAATTTGACTCTGAATACTTGGCAAAATGTCTGTGATCAAAGTAAAGGGAATTCAATATGTGTTGCAATTTAAGAGAGTGGTTATAAATTGCTATATCAGCAATAACAATACATCTGAGAGATTGAAGAACATGGTGCTAAAATCTACTGATAGCAGAGCTGTGGATCCAAAGGTAGCACTCCATGACATTTGGGCATGTCCTATAATGCAAATACATTGGAATGAAATTTTGATTTTGGATATTTTAACATTTTTCCAACTGAATTGAGCTCAAAATGTATAATGCTTCATGGGTGTGATTTGCTCTTGAACCTTCTGGCTATATTGCTGGGCTTACTAGATGGGGATCGGCTCCTTCAAGTAAAGATGGAAATTCTTCTGTCTTATATATACACAAATGACAGATGCACTGTAGCCAACCATTGGAAGGCGTTATGGAGAAAACATCTAGAGAATCATGGTTTCATCAGGCATGGTTCATCTGTATGGGGGAAATACATGTTATATAAGAGATCAAGACAGAAGTATAAAGAGGGAGTGAGAACATTAGAATATTGATGGAAAAGCTTGGCCCACACCATACTTGACTGTACTTTGTTTAGTTCTTACAGAATGTTCTTTTTGAGCAAGTGCACTTATTGTGACTATATGTTAGCATATCATTCAGTTTTAGATGCTGCCTTCTGTGCCCAAAATCATTTTATAACAAAAATATCAGGTCTTGTCAGACAAATCTGATTGATTTTCTTTGACTGGGTGACCAGGGAGTTGGACCAAGGGAGAGCCCTAGATGTGGTGTATTTAGATTTCAGTAAAGCCTTTGACACCGTTCCTCACAGGCGACTTATAAACAAACCGATCACCCTAGGGATAGACCCTAAAGTTACTGCTTGGGTTGGAAATTGGTTGTGTGGGAGGTAACAAAGAGTAGAGGTAAATGGAGTTCACTCTGAGGAGAAGGACACTACCAGTGGTGTGCCCCAGGGATCTGTCCTTGGTCCGATTCTTCTTAACATCTTTGTTAGTGATATAGCGGAAGGGCTGTCGGGTAAGGTTTGCCTCTTTGCGGATGATACCAAAATCTACAATAGAGTAGACACCCAGGAAGGTGTAGATGACATAAGGAGGGATCTAGCTAAACTTGAAGAATGGTCTAGAATTTGGCAGCTGTGATTTAATGTTAAAAAATGTAAGGTCATGCATTTGGGCTGCAGCAATCCAAGGAGCAATATAGTATAGGGGGTGAAGTACTTTTGTCCACTAAAGAAGAGCGGGACCTAGGTGTGGTTGTGTCTGATGATCTTAAAGTAGCTAAACAGGTAGAAAAGGTGACGGCAAAAGCTAGAAGGATGCTTGGGTGCATACGGAGAGGAATGGCTAGCAGAAAAAAGAGGTGATAGTGCCTGTGTATAAGTCTTTGGTGCAACCTCATTTGGAGTATAGTGTGCAATTCTGGAGACTGCACCTTCAAAAGGATATAAACAGGATGGAGTCAGTACAGAGGGTGGCTACTAAAATGGTTAGTGGTCTTCATTATAAAGCATATGAGGACAGACTTAAGGATTTTAATATGTACACCTTAGAGGAAAGGCGGGATAGAGGTGATATGATTGAGATGTTTAGATACCTCCGTGGCATAAATGTACAGGGAGGAGAGCCTCTTTCAATTGAAAGCAAGTTCTGCTATGAGGGTGAAGGGGGATAGATTTAGGAGTGATATGCGGAAATATTTCTTTACGGAAAGAGTGGTGGATCTGTGTAATAGTCTCCCAGTGGAGGTGGTAGAGATGAGGACAGTATCTGAATTCAAAAAAGCATGGGGCAAACACAGAGGATCTCTAAAGGAAAAAAGGGGACTGTTGTAGTTAGGCCATGTGGTCTTTTTCTGTCCTCATATTTCTATGTTTCTATCAGTGCAGTAACAGGCATAAAATATCTAAAAAAAAAAAAAAAAAAATCTAACAAATTACTCTTGGCCCCTCCATCTCATCATAGCTGTACTTACACTTTATTTATAAAATTGGCATCAGGGTGATGGATATACCTTAAAAGAGCTGGTTCTAAAAAGGCTTGCACCCCACAGTCATTTTCAAGTTAGTGTCTTACTTTTTTCAGTCTTTTTGGACCTATAAGCCAAATAGTAGGACAACGAAGCAGATTCATTTTTTTTTCTTTTACGCTCCTCGGGCACAAGAGTGGACTGGTATGGTGTTTTTATAGAGCATTTCTTTTTGTAGTTTCCATGTGAAATACTTCCTCGGACCAAAAAATGTTTCAGTTAACTTTATTGGCATGCCAGTTTGGTAACGCATGCGGGAGGCTAAACTTCTAGCAGGTCACCTTTGTTGCAAGGCCAGGTAAGCATCTGTGCGTTTTTATGTTTAAATATCTCTTTATTAACAAAAGCACAAATAATTTCATTTAGGCAGTAAACCTCATATAAGAGCTCAGGTAGGGTAACCCCGGAAGAGGTCCACCCCTCCAACCAACCCCCAAGATATAACAAACCATCCTCAACCCCGAAAAGGTGATGTTAAACATGAGAGACAGTGAAACATTGATCAGTTTAACCTGCAGGACCCCCCCCCCCCCCCATCTCATCACCCCCCTAACCCCAAACCTCCCCTCCAAGGTGGGTGAATTTTGTGCCACCCTGGGGGACCCAGAGTCAATACCCCCCTACCCCCCTTCCATAGGAAACCGACCCAGATTCACAAAAACCTGGAGAGGACCAAATGCTAAGAGCTTGATGACCTCCCCGTTCAGAGTGTGAACACATTGTTCCGGGCTTGCACACTTAAGTGAGATAAATAGGCCTCGGTTTGTCTGTCCCACCCCCTAGAGGCAAGGCTTTCTCAAACCACCAACTGGTGGAGCGCATTATGCTACTCACAGATGCTTGGACGTTACCCCTCCTGCCAGTGACACAACAAATATTGCTTTGCTAAGAGACAGCCCTTCCACACACATAAGAACATAAGATATACCATACTGGGTCAGACCAAGCTCCATCAAGCCCAGTATTCTGTTTCCAACAGTGGCCAATCTAGGTCATATGTACCTAGCAGTTTCCCCAAGGGACACAGGTTCCACAATGCTTGTATTGGTTCAAGCATTGATATCCTGGGTCCCTTCTTAATAATGGTTTATGGACCTTTCCTCCAGGAACTTGTCCAAACCTTTTTTAAACCCAGCTACACTAACAGCCTTTACTACATCCTCCGGTAACAAATTCCAGAGTTTGATAACACGTTGAGTGAAAAAATATTTTCTTTTATTAATCTTAAATAGTTTACCCTGTAGCTTCATTGCATCTCCCCTAGTCTTCCTATATTCTGATAAGGTAAACAATCGATCTACGTTTACCCGTTCCACTCCGTTCATTAATTTATAGACTTCTATCATATCTCCCCTCAGCCGTCTCTTTTCCAGGTTTAAGAGCCCTAACCTTTTTAGCCTTTCTTCATAGGAGTATCCTTCCATCCCCTTTACCATTTTGGTGGCTCTTCTCTGAACCTTTTCTAAAATCGCTATATCCTTTTTAAGTTACGGCGACCAGAATTGCACACAATATTCAAGGTGCGGTCTCACCATGGAACGATATAGAGGCATTATAATATCTTTTGTTTTATTTTCCATTCCTTTCCTTATCATACCTAGCATTCTATTTGCTCTCTTGGCCGCCGCTGCACACTGGGCCGAGGGTTTTAACATGCTATCCACAATGACGCCTAAATCTTTTTCCTGGGTGGTGGTTCCTAATGTGGAACCTTGCATCGTGTAACCATAGTTTGGGTTGTTCTTCCCTAGGTGCATAACCTTGCACTTGTCCACATTAAATTTCATCTGCCATTTTGATGCCCAGTCTTCCAATTTATCAAGATCCTCTTGCAATTTTTCACAATCCTCTTGGGTTTTAACAACTTTAAATAGCTTTGTGTCATCTGCAAATTTGATAATCTCACTCGTTATTCCACTTTCCAGGTCATTTATGAATATGTCAAAAAGCTGCGGACCCAGCACAGATCCCTGGGGTACACCACTATTCACCTTTCTCCATTGGGAAAATTGGCCATTTAGCCCTACCCTCTGTTTTCTATCTTTTAACCAGTTTCTGATCCACAATAGTACACTGCCTCCTATCCCATGACTCTTTAGTTTTGCCAAAAGTCTCTGATGAGGGACCTTGTCAAAGGCTTTCTGAAAGTCCAGATACACAATATCAAGCGACTCACCTTTGTCCACCTGATTATTCACTCCTTCAAAAAAACATAACAGATTAGTAAGACAAGATCTTCCTTGTCTAAAGCCATGTTGGCTGTCTCCCATTAGGTCATGACTATCTACATGCTGAGTAATTTTATTCTTTATGATGGTTTCTACCATTTTTCCCGGTACTGATGTCAGGCTCACTGGTCTGTAGTTTCCCGGATCACCCCTGGAACCCTTTTTAAAAATTGGTGTTACTTTGGCGATCCTCCAATCTTCAGGTATTAGAGATGATTTTAATGATCTTTCTGGGCAAATATTTAGGTGTTTCTCTGTAGCCTTGTGGGCCAGCAGTTTGTACTGTTATCAGAAATGGTCATCTTGGATGATACCTGTGGAAATGGACCCCGAGGGGAGCGCGCACAAGTATTAAACTAAGATGCAGACAGCAGTCCAGCAGCGGGATGGGGGCTTTCCAGTCTTTTGCATTGAGTGTCACAAGTATGATTTTCTCCCAGTTGGTGAGAGGTCTTACGTGTGCACTAGGTGCAAGGAGCTCTTTGCTCTCAGGGAACAAGTCCGTTCTCTAGAGGCTAAAGTAGCAGACTTGGAAAGCATAAGACAGACAGAGAGGTACATAGATGAGACCTACAGGGATATAGTCCTGAAGTCCCACCTCCAGTCTGGCAGCATCCCTGTTGCCATGGAGGAGAGAGATCACGTGACAGGAGAGCATCACCCTGGTGTGGTATGAAGTGATCCTGTAACTAGGACCTGTCCTCCAGGTGATGTAAAACCCTCTCGCACCGAGAACGTTTCTCCAGGGCCATGTGCCCATGAGGGAAGGGTTAGGACAGCCGTTATAGTTGGTGATTCGATCATTAGGCATGTAGATAGCTGGGTGGCTGGTGGACGTGAGGATCGCCTGGTAACATGCCTACCTGGTGTGAAGGTAGTGGACCTCATGCGCCACCTAGATAAGGTCTTAGATAGTGCTGGGGAGGAGTCTGCTGTCTTGGTACATGTCGGTACCAATGACATAGGAAAATGTGGTAGGGAGGTTCTGGAGGCTAAATTTAGACTTTTAGGTAGGAAGTTGAAATCCAGAACTTCCAGGGTAGCATTCTCCGAAATGCTTCCTGTTCCACGCGCAGGACCCAAAAGGCAGGCAGAGCTCCGGAGTCTCAATGCGTGGATGAGACAATGGTGCAGAGATGAGGGTTTTGGATTTGTTAGGAACTGGGGAAAGGAGGGGCTCTTCCGAAGGGATGGGCTTCACCTTAACCGGGATGGAACCAGGCTGCTGGCATTAACCTTTAAAAAGGAGATAGAGCAGCTTTTAAACTAGATATTAGGGGAAAGCCGACAGTCGCCCAAGAGCGGATGGTTCGGAAAAATGTATCTTTGAAGGATACTACCAAAAGCAGAGAGGTTCCACAAAAGAGTAAAGTAGCCCAAATGCCCTCAAGTATGGAGCAGACAGAGCTTAAAGATCCCAAATTACCCATGTCTAACAATAGCCAAATTTAATATGAATAAAATACATTCTCTAAAATGCTTGTATGCAAATGCTAGAAGTCTAAAAAAATAAGATGGGAGAGTTAGAATATGTAGCACTAAATGAAAGGTTAGATATGATTGGAATATCAGAGACATGGGGGAAGGAGGACAACCATTGGGACACTGTGATACCTGGGTACAAACTATATTGAAATGATAGAGCTGATCAAATTGGTGGAGGGGTTGCTCTCTATGTTAGAGAGGGCATTGAGTCAGAAAGGATTAAAGTTTTGCAGGAAGCAAAATCTGCTGTAGAATCTATATGGATTGAAATTCCATGTAAAAGGGGGAAGGCAATGGCAGTGGGGGTGTACTATCGAGTGCCTGGCCAGAATGACCAAATGGATGATGAAATGCTCAAAGAAATCCAGGAAGCTAACAAACGTTACAGCGTGGTAATAATAATGGGTGATTTCAACTACCCCGGTATCGACTGGGTCAGTGTCACGTCAGGACATGCTAGGGAGATAAAGTTCCTAGATGAAATAAATGACTGCTTCTTGGAGCAGCTGGTTCATGAACTGACCAAAGGGGAAGCCATATTAGACCTAATCCTTAGTGGAACACGAGATCTAGTGCAAGAGATAAGGTTGTTGAGGCCACTTGGCAATAGTGATCATAGCATGATCGCCTTTGATTTAGTTAGTGGAGGAGGGATAGTAAGGAAATCCACAGTACTACCTTTTAACTTTCGAAAGGGAGACTATGATAAAATGAGGAAAAGAGTTAAGAAAAAAATAAAAGGAGCAGTTGCAAAGGTTAAAGACGTACATCAGGCTTGGCTGTTGTTGAAAAATACTATCTTGGAAGCCCAGACCAGCTGTATTCCACGCTTTAAGAAAAGTGGAAGGAAGTCCAAAAAACTGCCAGCATGGTTTAAAGGTGAGGTCAGAGAGGCTGTTGCCAAAAAAGCATCTTTCAGGAAATGGAAAAAAGAGCCAAACGACGAAACCTGGAAACAGCACAAGCACTGGCAAGTGAAATGCAAGGCATTGATAAGGCAGGCAAAGGGAGAATTTGAGAAAAAGCTTGCTGCGGAAGCAAAAATGCGAAATAAAGACCTTTTCAAGTACATTCATAGCAAAAAACCTGTGAGAGAGTCAGTTGGTCCATTAGATGATAAAGGGGTTAAAGGAGCACTAAGAGGCGACAAGGCGATAGCGGAGAGACTGAATGAATTCTTTGCTTCAGTCTTTACTGAGGAAGATGTAAGGATGTTACCCATGACTGAAGTGGTATTTAAAGGTGCGGAAGAATTGAAGGAAATATCGATACATCGGGAAGATGTATTACAACTATTAGATAAACTGAAGAGTAGCAAATCACCTGGGCCGGATGGTATGCATCCAAGGGTGTTGAAAGAACTGAAATATGAGATTGCAGACCTGCTATTAGTAATCTGTGAGCTATCATTAACATCATCTCTAATACCTGAATATTGGAGGATCGCCAATGTAACACCAATTTTTAAAAAGATCTCCACCGCAGACATCCCCAGAAAGATCTCCACTGCAGACATCCCCAGAACATGTGTGCCAAATGCACAGGGCTCAGGAAGCACCTAGGGTACTGCCTTTGAAGGGCATACCCCGTCCGCTGTGCCCTCAAAGGCGAAAAGTATGTTTCCTCCAAGATCTGTTATTGCATCTCGAGAAGCCTGGCCCCATGAATCAAATGGGGAATCGGAGCCACTGCAGTGCTCCAGGAAAAGCCCTAAGTATATCATCAGCTCAGTTGCCCACTTTATGGATTGGGTCCCGTATGGAGGTCCTCCAACTCATCTAATTTCTGATAGTATAATGCTATAGAAAGCCTCTCCCAAGAGTCAAATTCAAAAATAGCTCTCAATCTTAGCATGCGCAGTAGTGGATAGGGACTGTGAGTCCAAAGCCCAAACATAATGATGTAGCTGTAGGAAAGCAAATAGCTCCCCGGCAAGTCATACTTGTCCAGGAGGTCCAAAAATGAAAGGAGCCCCCCCATCGGTGTCTAGTACTTGCCACAGCTGAGTCAGCTGCAACCTCCCCCAGCTCCAGAAGACCTGCAAGTCCATACTGGGAGCAAAAACCTCATTCTCCTGGAATGGTAAGTACCCCAAAATACTCAGGTTCACCCCCCCCCCCCCCCAAAGTTTACACAGAGCACTGCAGCCCGCCCGCATGGTGCAGATTCCAGCATTCCTCCACATCACCCCGGGTAGCGCCTCTCCCTCAGCATGCAGAACCGATAGACTACATAGAGCACAAAAGCCCTCTCCTGCTCCACAGGTGTGAATGTTGATTGGCCACTGATGCAATCCAGAACATGTCACAACACATAGGCCAAGCTATATTTAGAGAGATCGAAGCTCAATCACCCCCCGCCTTCCAAGGGTCCATCAGCCTCCACACTCCAATATGGGACTTCCGCCCTTTTCAAAGAGAGGTCGATACCTCCTGTTCCTAGGCACAAATATCCCACTGAAGCAACTGAAGTGGCAAGATATGAAGGACATATAGAATCTTTGGAAAGATCACCATTTTATACGCAGCTACCTGCCCCAGCAAGGACAGTGGGAGGGGATTTCAATACTGCAATTTCTCCTTGACCCCAGAATGCAACGCAGATAATTGACCTCTTGGGATTTGGCTGCCAGCTGATCCTAAGATATTTGAAGCTGTTTCCAGCCCACTGCAGCAGAAACATGCGTGGCCAGCTATCCTGTAGGCGGTCCAGGACATCCAGGTCCTCAGACTTGGCCGTATTTAACTTTAAGCTCAC
Organism: Ichthyophis bannanicus; assembly: GCA_033557465.1. Lineage (NCBI taxonomy): Eukaryota > Metazoa > Chordata > Amphibia > Gymnophiona > Ichthyophiidae > Ichthyophis > Ichthyophis bannanicus. Next base: position 837,357,564 of record CM066033.1, read on the forward strand.
TACAGCTCCCAAACCGCTTGAATTCCTCAAGTAAGTGTACCAGCGATAGTTCCAGGTTTGTCAAATGTACCAAAAGTCATCTGCAAAAGCAGAAACCTTAAATGACGCCTTCCCCATTCCCACTCTGGTGATATCAGTGCAAGCATAGATCATGCGCAATAACTGGTCAAGGAACAAGACAAAAAGTAAAAGGCGAGAGTGGGCAACTCTGCCTGGTACCCTTCCTGAGTTCAAAGTGCTGGGTCAACCCCTCATTAACCACAATCAGCATATGCAGATTCTCATACAATGCCTGAACACCCTAGAGAAAACCCTCTACCAATTTATAGGCCCACAAGGCAAGGAATAGATAGGTCCATCCCACCCTATGAAACACTTTTTTGGTGTCAAAATTAATAAGTAGGGAGGACTGCTGGTGAAAGTGCACCCACTCCAGGGAGACCAAGATGTTGCACAAGTTCCCTGCTGGATACCACTCCTGGACAAATCCCACTTGACATGGATGGACCAGCCCGGGAAGCCAAATGGCCAACCTATCTGCCAGCATCTTAGCCAGCCCCTTCAAGTCAAAATTTATCAGTGAAATAGGCCGATAGGAGGCAGCCAAATACAGGTCTTGGCAACACAGTTATAGAGATGCACACTCCTTCATGGCAGATGGGCCCATATGTCCGAGCACTCTCAACACTTTGTCCTTTTGTGCAAAATTAAGGAATCAGGACAAAATAATCCAAAGCTGCCTGTCCGAGTCTCGCTGTGGCCCCATCCGATGTGCCTGCTCAATTAGGAGAGGTCCACAGTCTGCTTCAAGTGGCAAAGTGAGGAAAAGCAGTGTCTTCAAATAGCCACAAAGCTCTCTCTCCTGGACGGTGTCCAGTACTCCAATGAAGTGGAGATTGTTTGTTTGTTTGATTTCTCCTGCTCCGGTTTTCAAGATCCAGTTTAGCAGAGTGCTGGACTAGCAAGACCTTGCATCCACTGCAAGTCTGCCGCTGCCTTTCCCATGGCCTCCTCTGTGTGGGCAAGGCATTGCTCTGCTTCTGTCAGCCGAGATCTGAAGGTCTCAAAGGCCTTCTGCATTCAATCCAGTTTCCCAGTCACAGCATCAAACCTTGCCGCCAGAGCCCTCAAACAGCCACTGTTACTTCTTCAACAAGCGCCATTTGTGTCGGGGAGCAGGGAGAAGCAGGGGCCTCCATCATCTTGGGAATAGTGTGCGACAACTTCGTCTCTCCTGGCCAACTTCATCTCCCAGACACACTCCCCCAGGCAATGTTCCCTCTAATTTTCTGTAGGCTGTGTGCGCATAAAATATCAGCTGTGCGGCTTTTGAAGGAAGGTTACATTTTTTGTGCGCCAAATAACGACACTCGGAGTTATGTACTTTAAAATTTGACTACACGTCAGAATACAGAATGTACACCACATTGATTGCACTAGAAAATATTGTAGAACTTGTGAAAACCATAAATACACAACAACTTTTAAATTTTAAGACGTCTGTGTTGTTTCCTATCAGAATCAGAACCGTAATTTTTGTGCGCTCTGTTGTAAAGTATGTGCGCTCGCTTGGCAAGGTGTGTGCGCGCGCACACGCGCACAGCTTAGAGGGAACAGTGCCCCCAGGTACTTCAGATACTGCAGGCACTCGGAAACAAAATCTACGCTCGGGGGGTTTCAAGCTCATCAGGTCAGCACTGGATTCCAAACAAACAGGCAGAGGGACCCAGAGCAAGAGCAACTCGCATCTACTCTCCTTCACACATCACGTGAACTCTCGAATCTGTGTGTGTGTTTTTTATAAAATAACCTTGCAAAACATGCACAGTTGGTGCTAAAATGTACCTGCATATGTTAGCAGCAGGTATCATTGTATACAGATGAAATGCTCACCTAGGTGGACATTTGATAAGCTATGCACTTACTTTTTCATTTAGCCTCTGCTCCTCCCAAACAGTGCCCCCTGAATACGCCTACACGTGAGTTGGGTAAAAGAACGCACCTTCTTGTCAGCAAGTGTACACCATTGAGTGATTTTATAAAAGCTCTTTTCCATAGATAAGAGGATTTACCTGCGGAAAAAGCCCTTTTAAAATTAGCACCATAGTAGTATGTTAGAAAAAAAAACAACAAAACACAGAACAGATTTAAAAAGAGAGGACTATCTCAGTTTACGTCCCAGAAACAGTGTCTCTTTTATATATACCTGACCCCATTTATGTGTCAGTCTTTCAGCATTGTGCTCCAAAAACACATTTGTACTGATTTTCAGGACATTTACTGATTTGTTTTCCTTCCTTAGGATCTATTTCTAATATCCTAAAGATCCACCAAGCCCAGTATCCTATTACTAGTCAGGTCACAAGTACCTGTCAGATTACCAAAAGATAAGCAGCATGGAATCAGTCTATCCCAGCAGTAAGCAGTGGATTTGCCCAGTCCATTTTAATAATGGTTTATGGACTTGTCCAAACCTCTTGTAAATCCAACTAAACTAACTGCTTTGATTACATCCTGTGATAACAAATTCAAGTTTGATTACACGTTGAGTGAAAAAAATATTTTCTCTGATTTGTCTTAAATGTGCTACATTGTAGCTTCATTACGTGTCCCCCTAGCCTTTCTACTTTTTCAAGGACTAAACAACTGATTTACATTTACCCGTTCCATTCCATTCATTATTTTGTAGACATCTATCATATTTCCCCTCAGCCATTTCTTTTCCAGATTGAAGAGTTCTAACCTTTTAAGCCTTTCCTCATAGGGGTATTCTTCCATCTCGTTTATCATTTAGTCACTCTTCTCTGTTTCTTTTCTAATTCTGCAATATCATTTTTTAGGATATGGTGAAAAGAATTGCACGCAATATTTGATGTGCAGTCGCAATACATAAGCATTAATATTCTTAGTTTTGTTCTTCATTCCTTTCCTTTTGATTCCTAGTGTTCTTGTTGCTTTCTTGGCCGCTGCTGCACACTGGGCAGAGGATTTCATAATCCACGATAATGCCCAAATCCTTTTCCTGTGGAACATTACATCGTGTAACCGTAGTTTAGGTGGTTCTTCCCTCAGTATATAACTTTGCACTTGTCCACATTAAATTTCATCTGCCATTTGGTCGCCCAGCCTCCCAGTTTCTCAAAGTCCTCTTGCAATTTTTCACAATCCTCTTGTGTGTTAACAACTTTGAATAATTTTGTGGTGTTTGCAGATGTGATCACCATACTCATTGTTCCATTTTTCCAGGTCATTCACAAATATGTTCAAAAGCAAAGGGCCAGGCACTGGGGTACTCCTCTATTCACCTTTCTTCATTGAGCAAATTGGCCATTTAGCTCTACTCTGTTTTCTATCTTTTAACTAGTTTCTAATCCACAATAGTACATTGCCTCCTATCCCATAACTTTTTAATTTCCCGAAGAGCCTCTCGTGAGGGACCTTGTCAAAGATTTTCTGAAAATCCAGATACAGATATCATCCGGCTCACCTTTGTCTACCTACCTATTCACATCTTCAAAAAAAAACAAAAAAAAACCCAGATTAGTAAGATAAGCCTTTCCTTGGCTAAATCCATGTTGGCTTTCCCCCATTAAACCATGACTTTCTATACATTCAGTAATTTTGTTTTTTATATTGGTTTCTACCATTTTGCCCAGTACTAACATCAGGCTCACTGGTCTTGGTCGCCCAAATCACCCCGGGGCCCTTTTTAAAAATTAGCATTACGTTGCCTACTGTCCAGTCTTCAGGTACTACAGACGATTTTAAGGATTGGTTCACAGTGTACTACTAGTAGGTCTGCAGGTTCATATCTGAGTTCTTTCAGCACCGTGGGATGTATACCATCCAGTCCAGGTGATTTGCTACTCTTCAGTTTATCAAATTTTGTTATTACATCTTCCCGATTAATCGAGATTTGTTTTAATTCCTCAAATACATCACTTTTAAATATTTCATGCATGGGTAACTTCCCTACATCATCTACAGTAAAGTCTGAAGCAAATAATTCATTAAGAACATAAGATATACTATACTGGGTCAGACTAAGGTTCATCAAGCCCAGTATCCTGTTTCCAACAGTGGCCAATCTAGGTCATAAGTACCTAGTAGTTTCCCCAAAAGACACAGGTTCCACAATGCTTGTAATGGGTCAAGCAGTGATATCCTGGGTCCCTTTTAATAATGGTTTATGGCCCTTTCCTCCAGGAACTTGTCCAAACCCTTTTTAAACCCAGCTACACTAACAGCTTTTACTACATCTTCTGGTAACAAATTCCAGAGTTTGATTACACGTTGAGTGAAAAAAAAAATTCTCTTATTAGTCTTAAATGGTTTTACCCTGTAGCTTCATGGCATGTCCCCTAGTCTTTCTATATTCTGATGACATAAACAATCTATCTGTTTACCTGCTCCACTCAATTAATTTATAGATCTCTATCATATCTCCCCTCAGCCGTCTCTCTTCCAGGTTGAAGAGCCCTAAACCTTTTAGCCTCTCTTCATAGGGGTATCCATTCTCTTTACCATTTTGGTGGCTCGTCTCTGTACCTTTTCAAATAACGCTATATCCTTTTTAAGATACGGTGACCAGAATTGCACACAATATTCAAGGTGTGGTCACACCATGGAACGATACAGAGGCATTATAATATCCTTTGTTTTATTTTCCATTCCTTTCCTTATGATACCTAGCATTCTATTTGCTCTCTTGGCTGCTGCTGCACACTGGGCGGAGGGTTTTAACATGTTATCCCCGATGACGCCTAATTCTTTTTCCTGGGTAGTGGTTCCTAATGTGGAACCTTGCATCGTGTAACCATAGTTTGGGTTGTTCTTTCCTAGGTTCATAACTTTGCACTTGTGCACATTAAATTTCATCTGCCATTTGGATGCCCAGTCTTCCAATTTATCAAGATCCTCTTGCAATTTTCCACAATCTTATTGGGTTTTAACAGCTTTAAATAGTTTTGTATTATTTGCAAATTTGATAACCTCACTTGTTCTTCCCTTTTCCAGGTCATTTATTAATATGTTTGTTTATTCAAAACTTATTATACCGCCCACACCATGGGCATCTGAGCAGTTTACAATCATGTCAAAAAACAGCGAACCCAGCACAAATCCCTGGGGTACTCCACTATTCACCTTTTTCCATTGGGAAAATTGGCCATTTAGCCCTGCCCTCTGTTTTCTATCTATGGCCTTGTTCCCCTTCAGGTGCCCCTTTTACCCCTCTCTCATCAAATGGTCCAAATGATTCTGCCTCATGTATTTTGCTATAAATGTACTTGAAAAGGTTTTTATTATGCATTTTTGCTTCCCTGGCCAGCTTCTTTTCAAATTCTCTCTTTGCCTGTTTTATCAATGCCTTGCATCTAATTTGCCAGTACTTATGTTTCCTGTTTTCATCATTTGGCTCCTTTTTTCCATTTTCTGAAGGATTGTTTTTTGTTTTTTTTTTGGCCATAACAGCCTCTCTGACCTTACCTTAAATCCATGCTGGCAGTTTTTTGGACTTCCTTCTTTCCACCTTTGTTAAAGCATGGAATACATCTGGTCTGTGCTTCAAATGTAATAGTTTTAAACAGCACCCAGGTTTGATGTAAGCCTTTAACCTTAGCAGCGGTTTCTTTTTGTTTTTTTCTTACTATTTTCCTAATTTTATTATAGTCTCCCTTTTGAAAGTTGAATTCTAGCGCTGTGGACTTCCTTGCTGTGCTCCCTCCATTTATTAAATGAAATCTGATCATGTTATGATCACTAGGGAGGATATTCGGCGGCAGCAGCTAGCTCTTGTAAAGCAGCTAGCCATCACTGCTGAAGTCTAACCTCAGATATGCAGTCCTGGGGCCATATCTGGCCACGGGCATTAAATATCTAGGTCGCTACAGAATCTGGAAGCGAACCAGGCAGCGGTGTTATTTAGCCGCTGCTGGGTGATCGACATGCGGGTAAAGTTAGGCCAGCTTTTTCCGCACCTTTCAGTACCTGCGTGTCATTAACCGTGCAGTGACTTCAGATCACTATTGTCTGGTTAACGATAGGTGCGGTCTCCACACTGCCCCGGAATGCCCCTGACATGCTCTGATGCTAACCGCTTAGCATCGGGGTGTGTAGCGGCAGCACCAACCATGAATATCCCATTTAGTGGCATTTACAGAGCTCGCAGGACTGCAAATTGTGTAAATGCCTTTTGAATATCTCCCCCACTGTTACTGAATGGCCCCGACAAGTTATCTCCTGTACTATATCCTGCGTTCCACTAAGGACTAGGTCTAAAATAGCTTCCAGTCATGTGTGTTCTTCAAACAGCTGCTCCATGAAGCAGTCATTTATTTCAACTAGAAACCTTATCTCCCTACATGTCCTGATATGATTGTTATCTCATGGACTATACAAAATGACAATTTTCTTTTGTGTTTCATGGTATAAAATTGTTAAGATGCGTAAAGCAGACTTCCTATTATTGCTACATCAAATATGTAACAGCACGCCTGCTGGGAGAAGTCCAGTGCACGTCTGTATATTTGCAGGGAAACGTGCATGTGCTGTTCAACCATTGTAAAAAGGAGCATTCCCATGGGCAGAGGGAGTTCAGGGGAGTGAATGTATGCAAATAAATGTCATTTTTGACAGGCCTTAATACTATTTTTATTTTAATACAAAGCAGCTTCAGAGTTCAGCGATTTGCTAAATTACTTCTTATTTCCCCTCCTGACCTTGAAGAAGTCTCTTGCATGCTGTGCACAGTGTTTCTTACTCCTCTTTTTCAGGTATGCAGGGGATCAAACCTGCAACCTCATGGACCAGAGGCTACAGACTTGTGGCTGAGCCAAAAAAGCTACAGACTGAGCCCACATCCTGGTAGTAAAATCATGACTGACAGAAGGAGAAACTTGCCCTCCCAGAAGTCCTGTCTTATGAAGACACTATTTATTTATAGATAGATATATCTATGTCTGGCTGGGCTTCTTTGTATATATGTATATGTGTGTATATAATATATCTATATCTATCTCTCTAAGGAAGCCCAGCCAGACCCTACTACTACTACTCAACATTTTATATAGCACTACCAGTCGTACACAGGGCTGCACAGCACAGACATGTAAGAGACAATCCCTGCTCATCGGAGCTTACAATCTAGTCAAGACAAAACACAACATGGAAGGTGTAGGCAGGGGTAGAACAAGGGAGAGAAAAGGAGATCAGGTGAGTCAAGATCCAAAAGCAGCAGCAAAGAGGTGAGCTTTCAACCTGGACTTGAAGAGGGTTAGAGAAGGTACCTAGCGTACAGACACAGGTAGTTTGTTCCAGGCGTAAGGTGCGGCAAGGTGAAAGGAGTGAAGTCTGGAGTTAGCAGTAGGATTGTGGGGCATAGATAGAAGCAGTTTGCTAGAAGAGCGGAGTTCCCGAGGGGGGGTTATAAGGAGAGATAAGAGATGAAAGGTACTGAGGAGCCGCAGAGTAAATGCATTTGTAGTCAGCAGGAGAAGTTTGAACTGGATCCAATCTCGCTGCTTCAACAGTTTCAACTGGGCCAGACCTGTGTCTTCAGTCATCCAGCTCCCTTTTCACCGCTCAGTGTTCACTTCTACTTGCTTATTGCAAGGTTTGTCAACTCGTACAACAGTCTTGTCGCTACTACTTCTCCTGGTTCCTGCCCTGGGCCTAGCCTCTCCACTCATGTTCCTGCCCCGGGTAAGGGCCAAAAGGCTTGAACCAGTCAATCCACAGGGACTCGGTCAGAATGGAGCCTACTGCTGAGACTAAGAAATCTAGCAGATATCTTGCAGGTTGTGGAGGGACAGCTTCAGACCCTCTGATCACAAGCAAGAACAACAGGTTGCTCTGCCTCCAGAACTGCATGGGTTCATACGCCAGTACAAACTCTGCTTCCAACTTTGTATGTGTTCCCATCTTGACTCTGTTAAAGTAAACTTTTATAATTAGTTTGTTCATTCTGAACAACCTGGAACACTTCCTGGCTGCCCTTTCCCATGCTTTTGGGGAACCAGACCAGCTGGCTGCTCAGTGGAGTGTTCACTTCTACCCCGCTTATTGCCAAGTTCTCAAGTTCCTGCTCCAGTCTTGCCACAGTCACACTGTCTGTTCCTACTCTGGTTCCTGCTTCGGTCCCGCCACTGCTATGTTTCCTGTCCAGTTCCTGCAGTGCTCCACCCTGCCCTGGACTTAGCCTCTCCTTCCATGCTTCTGCCCAGGGTGAGCCCTAACGCGTTCTGAGCAGTAAGTTGGATTGTTGTCTTCTCACTCTTGACAGAGAGCATACCAGGCTGTGTGAGAGAAGGTTTGTATGTATAATGCAGTTGTGCTGGAATCCTGGATAAAGGCTGGCTAGCATAGATGGCAGGAACTGCCCCTGCTGGGAGACTCCCTTTCCAGATATTGGTCAGCTTGAAGTATTAAATCACTTGCTGCGTTATCATTGGCAGGTGGGCAGACATACAGAATTTGAAAAAATTGAAACAAGTTAAATAATAGTACCAATACATGCCCATGCCCATGTTTCCTGTAAGTATTAGTGTATGTGTCTCATATCCCCACGTGTTAAATGTATCCCCCAATTGTGTTGTGACCGCTTTGATTGAAGGATAAGGCGGTATACAAAACTGTCTAAATAAAATAAAAACGAAATAAATGTAATTAGTTCTCACTGGTAAAGAATGTATTTGGAATCATACAAGTTCATTTGATTTTATTACTGATGTGCTATGTATGCTTTTTATATCCACAGGCCACTCGGCATGCGGAGATGGTGGCAATTGATCAAGTCCTGGCCTGGTGTCGTGACAACTGCAAAAATCCCAAAGACGTTTTTGAGCAAACAGTCCTGTATGTGACTGTGGAACCTTGCATTATGTGTGCTGGTGCATTGCGCCTGCTGAGTATCCTCTATTACCGAGAAAAAGACATTAGCTCGCTGTAGCAAAGAGAGAATGGGTTAGTAAGGTAGGGTCTCATACATACCTTTAGGCCCTATGTTGCCTTGTGTTATGCCTAATCAGCCTTTCAGAGGCCATCATTGGGTTTCTAGCTTGCAGGACTTTACCCTAGAATATGCCTGTTGTCTAACAGTCCACACACTATATACAAGCTGAGGATCAAACTGCTGAGTTTTCCACAGTAGGGCTACTCTGATTAAACCATTCCACTTCTGTAAAGAGGTTATCTCCAGGAACAAGCAGGAATGAGTCTTCACATATGGGTACGTCGGTACCGACGGAGTCTGCGCAGGAACGCTTCCCAGCTTCCAATCAGAAAGCTTTTGGAAGCATCCCACCACGCCTGCGTGCTGCCTTCCCGCCTCTCCCAACTGTCTCTCCTCAGTTTTCGTTTTTCCACGGAGCCGGCAGGACGTCCTCCTGTCACCGCAGAAAATTCTTCTTTTAATTCTTAGTTTTCTTGTGGTCGCGGCTGTCTTCCCCGACCCACCGGTACCGCCGGTGTTTCTTTTTTCTTTCTTGTAAAATTTTTCCCTTTAAGGGATATATTTTTTCTTCTGAGTGTCTTACGGTTCTTCAGGCCTTCTAGGCCTCTCCATGTCTTCCATGGAACCGCCAGCCACTTTCTCCAAGAAATGCTCAAACTGTGGCGGTACTACTTTATTTTTAGACTCCCTAAATTGGTGTCTAACTTGTTTGGGTCCTAACCTTTTTCCTCCAGAGACCTTGGGCAACAGTATTGTGAGAAGAGGTTTTCAACATCGAGTTTCCCTCGATATGAGGTTCCCTTCCAACTTCAGGCCACCGACCAGTTGTTCTTCTACACAGGATCAGGTAACCCACAAACAGTCTGTTAAGACTAGCCAACCCTCGAGTGGTAGGTCTCATGCACAGCATGTAGACGGCTCGGGCCTTGCCCTCGAGGGCCCATTGGCTTCAAAACCCCGGCGGGAGTCTCCGGCCTCCAAAGCCTATGCGGGGTTTCAGGTTGTTCCTGGGGTTCACCCCTCACAGAACATACCTGAGCCATGCCCGGTGGTGGCATCCACTTCGAGCGGTACCGATACCCCGGCATCGGCACTGGTGTTGGACGAAACACTCCTCACCAGGGATCGTCATCTGGCATCCTCGGTACCTACGGGACCGGTGGATACGTTCCAGACTGACTTTCCAGTATCGGTACCGGCACCGATACTATCACCGACGTCGGTACCCTCCAGACGTACATCGATAGACTCGCTTCCTTCGATGCCGAGTTTGGAATCGATCTCTAGTCTGGAAGACTGGGTACCAACACGCTTTGGTACCGACACCTATCGGTACCGGACGCTCGGTACCGAGGGTTACTGCCAAAGGCTTTCGGTTACCTCGGTACCGATTGGGCTGTCACCGCTTGCTGCTCCGATGTCGGCTTCGGTTCCAACAACGGTACCGGTATCCACAGTAACATCGTGGCCAGCTCCTTCCATGCTTCTTTCAACAGGATCGCTCCCTTCTATACCAAGTTTGGAGTCGATACCTGGCATGGACGATGGGGTACTGACTGTCGCTGGTCCTGACCTCCAGTACCAGCGTCCATCCGTTAAGGATCTCATACTGCACCATGCAGGATCTTATATTCCTATATATTCAGATAGATCCTTTGGTGCCCAGGCTAGTTCTTCAGATCTAACCTGTCCAAGGGAGGTTCTCTTTGGAGATCCTTCTTTTCAGAGTTTCCTCCTGGATATGGCAACATCACTTGCCATTCCTATCCCTGGACATGATCCTACACAAGGCTCTGTTTCTACCGAAGCAAAGGAAAACATAATGCTTCCTTTGCATCATTCCTTGCAGGATCTTCTTCTAGGAATGTGGGAAGCACCTTTAAGGGTACCCCCACCTTCCAGAGCAACTGATCTCCTATATCAGGTGCCCCCCTCTCCAGGGTTTCAAAAGACTCAACTTCCTCATCATTCCATTGTAGTGGAATCAGCAATGAGGCGGGTGAAGAGTAAGAAAAAGCACTCTTCTTATCCGCCAGGTCGTGAGTTTAAGACACTAGATGCCTTTGGACGTCAAACCTTCCAGACATCCATGCTTTCAGCAAGAATTCTCTCATATATTTTTTTATATGAGTCTATCTCTTGAGGAGGTCACAAAGAAATTACATCTTTTGACTCCTTTTCTTTCAGAGCCCGAGTGCAGACTATTCCTCACTGCTTAGTCATATTCAAAATATTTCTTGGTTTCTTACTCGTGCTTCCCTAGACTCATTTGAGTCTGTTAGCAGGACATTTGCTACAGCTATATGGGCACGACGTAGAGCCTGGCTCCAAGCTTCAGACTTAGACAAATGGGCACAACAAAGACTGGGTAATACTCCTTGCACTGGAGAAAATCTCTTCAATAAGGAATCTTTATGTCAGGTTACTCAGTGGTCCACTGACTTACCTGTTTCTAAGGGCTGTTCTACGCCGCCTTCTTTCCCAGTAGGTAGGAAATGTCCTACCAAACTTTCTTCCCCTAGGGGGAGAAGGTTTTATCCATCTTCTGCCCATCATACAGATGTTCCCAAACAGGAGAAACATCGCCCTCGTCTGAAGAATCCAAACTCTCATCAGGCTCAGCAAACCCAGCAACCACAGGGTTTCTGATTAATCATCATATTTCTTACGCCTCTTGGGGTTTAGAACCTGCAGTTTGCTTCTTCTCAGTAGAAGCCTCCCACCTGCTTTCATTCTAAACTCTAGGCATGGATCTCTTTTCACAAGACATCCACTTTTTTCTCTGTTATATGAGCTCTTAGGATGTTCATGCCTATATAGGTCACAGGTTTCTCTCCTTCTTCCTGCCAGGGAAAGAGGTTTAACAACTATCAAACGATAGCTTTTCTGTACCAGCATGAATTTTTCCTTTCTACAGACTTACCACATTGTAAGTCTCCATTCAGCTCTATCTTCTCTACCCTCTTACCAAGCATTTCCTCTGTAAGAGTGGTACTACTACACTGGAGGGCTGCTTCTTCAGTCCCTCTAGTTTTGTCACTATTCCAGTGTGGAGTTTTTCCTCCCTTCTTCACTTTTGCTTTGGGGCAGCTTATCAGATAGGTCCAGAGCTTTCTTACTCCTGCTCTGTCTGTTCTTTCTGTTTTTAAACAGAAATATTCTTCTGCTGTCTTACTAGCAGCTGCCCATGCAGGAGCTCTAGTGATTGGACCACTGGTGCTTTTCCACAAGCATCCAGGGTTGTCCTCCACGGACATTCTTTCTGGCCTTAGTAGTGACTCCAAGACAGTGCATTCATCTGTCTTGGAAAATCTAATCACTACAGGTTTCTTGACTTGTCTTCTATTCTTGCCATCTCCAATTCCCTTGGGTTTGGCAGCATAATTGATGTAGGTACTGGCTTTTCCAACAGCCAGTTCTATCCCCTAATTCTCCTGCATCATGCTCTCTGCAACTCTACAGAGAAGCTTTACACTATGGGCCCTTGCTAGAGAGCATTAGGATTTTCTCTAACAGCTGTCTTAGATGGTTGGAAAAGGCTCCCTCAGTCATGCCCTCATGACTGGAAGGTATGGGCTTCACCTTAACCGGGATGGAACCAGGCTGCTGGCATTAACCTTTAAAAAGGAGATAGAGCAGCTTTTAAACTAGATATTAGGGGAAAGCCGACAGTCGCCCAAGAGCGGATGGTTCGGAAGAATGTATCCTTGAAGGATACTACCAAAAGCAGAGAGGTTCCACAAAAGAGTAAAGTAGCCCAAATGCCCTCAAGTATGGAGCAGACAGAGCTTAAAGATCCCAATTTACCCATGTCTAGCAATAGCCAAATTAACATGAATAAAATACATTCTCTAAAATGCTTGTATGCAAATGCTAGAAGTCTAAAGAATAAGATGGGAGAGTTAGAATATATAGCACTAAATGAAAGGTTAGATATGATTGGAATATCAGAGACATGGTGGAAGGAGGACAACCAGTGGGACACTGTGATACCTGGGTACAAACTATATCGTAATGATAGAGCTGATCAAATTGGTGGAGGGGTTGCACTCTGTTAGAGAGGACATTGACTCAGAAAGGATTAAAGTTTTGCAGGAAACAAAATCTGCTGTAGAATCTATATGGATTTAAATTCCATATAAAAGGGGGAAGGCGATGGCAGTGGGGGTGTACTATCGAGCACCTGGCCAGAATGACCAAATGGATGATGAAATGCTCAAAGAAATCAAGGAAGCTAACAAAAGTTACAGCGCAGTAATAATAATGGGTGATTTCAATTACCCCGGTATCGACTGGGTCAGTGTCACGTCAGGACATGCTAGGGAGATAAAGTTCCTAGATGAAATAAATGACTGCTTCTTGGAGCAGCTGGTTCATGAACCGACCAGAGGGGAAGCCATATTAGACCTAGTCCTTAGAGGAACACCAGATCTAGTGCAAGAGATAAGGGTGTTGGGGCCACTTGGCAATAGTGATCATAGCATGATCGCCTTTGATTTAGTTAGTGGAGGAGGGATAGTAAGGAAATCCACAGTACTACCTTTTAACTTTCGAAAGGCAGACTATGATAAAATGAGGAAAACGGTTAAGAAAAAACTAAAAGGAGCAGTTGCGAAGGTTAAAGACGTACATCAGGCTTGGCTGTTGTTGAAAAATACTATCTTGGAAGCCCAGACCAGCTGTATTCCACGCTTTAAGAAAAGTGGAAGGAAGTCCAAAAAACTGCCAGCATGGTTTAAAGGTGAGGTCAGAGAGGCTGTTGTTGCCAAAAAAGCATCTTTCAGGAAATGGAAAAAAGAGCCAAACAACGAAACCTGGAAACAGCACAAGCACTGGCAAGTCAAATGCAAGGCATTGATAACGCAGTCAAAGAGAGAATTTGAGAATAAGCTTGCTGCTGAAGCAAAAACTTGAAATAAAGACCTTTTCAAGTAAATTCGTAGCAAAAAACATGTGAGAGAGTCAGTTGGTCCATTAGATGATAAAGGGGTTAAAGGAGCACTAAGAGGCGACAAGGCGATAGCGGAGAGACTGAATGAATTCTTTGCTTCGGTCTTTACTGAGGAAGATGTAGATGTAGGGATGTTACCCATGACTGAAGTGGTATTTAAAGGTGCGGAAGAATTGAAGGAAATATCGATACATCGGGAAGATGTCTTACAACTATTAGATAAACTGAAGAGTAGCAAATCACCTGGGCCGGATGGTATACATCCAAGGGTGTTGAAAGAACTGAAGTATGAGATTGCAGAACTGCTATCAGTAATCTGTGAACTATCATTAAAATCATCTCTAATACCTGAAGATTGGAGGATCACCAATGTAACACCAATTTTTAAAAAGGGTTCCAGGGGTGATCCGGGAAACTACAGACCGGTGAGCCTGACGTCAGTACCGGGAAAAATGGTAGAAACCATCATAAAGAATAAAATTACTCAGCATGTAGATATCACAACCTAATGGGAGACAGCCAACATGGCTTTAGACAAGGAAGATCTTGTCTTACTAATCTGTTATGTTTTTTTTTGAAGGAGTGAATAAACAGGTGGACAAAGGTGAGTCGGTTGATATTGTGTATCTGGACTTTCAGAAAGCCTTTGACAAGGTCCCTCATCAGAGACTTTTGGCAAAACTAAAGAGTCATGGGATAGGAGGCAATGTACTATTGTGGATCAGGAACTGGTTAAAAGATAGAAAGCAGAGGGTAGGGCTAAATGGCCAATTTTCCCAATGGAGAAAGGTGAATAGTGGTGTACCCCAGGGATCTGTGCTGGGTCCGCAGCTTTTTGACATATTCATAAATGACCTGGAAAGTGGAATAACGAGTGAGGTTATCAAATTTGCAGATGACACAAAACTATTTAAAGTTGTTAAAACCCAAGAGGATTGTGAAAAATTGCAAGAGGATCTTGATAAATTGGAAGACTGGGCATCAAAATGGCAGATGAAATTTAATGTGGACAAGTGCAAGGTTATGCACCTAGGGAAGAACAACCCAAACTATGGTTACATGATGCAAGGTTCCACATTAGGAACCACCACCCAGGAAAAAGATTTAGGCGTCATTGTGGATACCATGTTAAAACCCTCGGCCCAGTGTGCAGCGGCGGCCAAGAGAGGAAATAGAATGCTAGGTATGATAAGGAAAGGAATGGAAAATAAAACAAAAGATACCATAATGCCTCTATATCGTTCCATGGTGAGACCGCACCTTGAATATTGTGTGCAATTCTGGTCACCGTATCTTAAAAAGGATATAGCGATTTTAGAAAAGGTACAGAGAAGAGCCACCAAAATGGTAAAGGGGATGGAAGGATACTCCTATGAAGAAAGGCTAAAAAGGTTAGGGCTCTTTAACCTGGAAAAGAGACGGCTGAGGGGAGATATGATAGAAGTCTATAAATTAATGAACGGAGTAGAACGGGTAAACGTAGATCGATTGTTTACCTTATCAGAATATAGAAAGACTAGGGGACATGCAATGAAGCTACAGGGTAAACTATTTAGGACTAATAAAAGAAAATATTTTTTCACTCAACGTGTAATCAAACTCTGGAATTTGTTACCGGAGGATCTAGTAAAGGCTGTTAGTGTAGCTGGGTTTAAAAAAGGTTTGGACAAGTTCCTGGAGGAAAGGTCCATAAACCATTATTAAGAAGTGACCGAAGATATCAGTGCTTGACCCAGTACAAGCATTGTGGAACTTGTGTCTCATGGGGAAACTGCTAGGTACATATGACCTAGATTGGCCACTGTTGGAAACAGAATACTGGGCTTGATGGACCTTGGTCTGACCCAGTATGGCATATCTTATGTTTCTTCTTTTTTTTTTTTTAAATACTTTATTTTATAACCACCAACAAATACAATACATCAGATATACACATCTCCAAGAGGGGTGGACTCTGATCCCCCCCCCCCCCCTTGGAGTAGTAACAGAGCAGAACAGAGAAGGTGGAAGATCATTTTTCCCCCTTATATTCCCCTAACCCCATCACCCGCCACCCCCTCCCCTCCACCCTCAGCACACTCCCCAAAAACTTGGAATCCTCAGTGGAGCAAATCCACCCCACATCTCCCACCAATAGCTCAGCTACCAACTTGTAGGATCTCATTACGACTCCTGGCACTTAACTGTTGAATGTAAGGCTCCCATACACGCATGAAGGCTGTCCAGCGTTTGACACTGCCCCGCGCCCCCCATCTCTCTATTAACATCATTTGATGGAAGCAGTTACGCCACTCACCAAAGGTAGGCGTGCTGCAATCCCTCCAAAGGCGAAGAATGGGACCCTTCCCCACCAAACAGGCCTTGCGTACCAACAAGCGTTCCCCCTCTACCACCGGACAAGGGGGGTCAAGCCGATCGAGCACCACAAGGGCCCCGGACCAGCGCACCCGTCGCTGTAGCATTCGATTTAGAAAAGCACATATCTTGGCCCAATAGGAGCGCAATACTCTACAACCCCACCACATATGTAACAAGGTCGCTAGTGGTTCCGCGCATTTAGGGCAGCAGCCATCGGTGGTCAGTCAACTACGGAACGCCCTCCGCGAAGAAAAGTGCGCTCTGGTTACACATTTAAATTGTATCTCTCGCCAGCGTGTTTCCTGTGTCAGCCTCACAATCCCTTTTAAAACCTGCCGGACTGATCCGGGGGCCAAAACTTCTCCCAACTCCACTTCCCAAGCCACCTCAACCCCTCGATAATCATGGCCTGTGCTAAACTGAGAAAAACGCTTCTTGAAATCTTTGATCGACGGGGGATTTTCCCCCCCTAACCCAAAAAATTCCAATATTCGGGCTGACCTGTCAACGTGTAACTCCTCTCGCGGCAGGGAGGACACATAATGAGCAATCTGCATATAAGCAAAGGAATGGTTATTGGGCAAATCATACTCCCTACTCAAGGTCAAAAAAGATTTGCACTGCCCTGACGGCTCCACTACGTGTCCAACATTCCGTATTCCCCGATTCCTTGAAAGGTCTCCGTATCCGAACCAGGCATAAAAGCAGTATTGCCCTGTAAGGGCAGCCAACTAGAAACCTTCCAGGCTGTATTCCAGTGGACATTAAGTTGTTTCCAATCAACTCACTCCGCACTACCTGACTAGGGAGAGTCTGATGCGTCCCATGTAAGACTCCCAACAACGTCAATGGCGCCACAAAGC
Source organism: Ichthyophis bannanicus (assembly GCA_033557465.1). Classification (NCBI taxonomy): domain Eukaryota; kingdom Metazoa; phylum Chordata; class Amphibia; order Gymnophiona; family Ichthyophiidae; genus Ichthyophis; species Ichthyophis bannanicus. The sequence goes on from CM066033.1 coordinate 837,374,686, forward strand.
ACTCCTCCAAAGCCCGGGGCATATACACATCTGTCCCTCCCAACCAATCACCAAGATGTCGAGCCTGGCAGGCCAGAGCATAACCTACAAGATCTGGAAGACCCATCCCCCCGTCACGCCACGTCCCCAACATCCGCGACCAAGAAATACGCGCCTTCCCTCCCTTCCACAGGAAACATCTAATAGCGGCTTCAAAGCGGCGCACATCTCGGCCCAATAACCAAACAGGCAATGTCTGAAACCAATACAACAGCCGCGGTAGTTGCGCCATTTTAACCGCCGCTATCCTCCCTGATAAGGAGAGAGGCAGGGGATCCCAGGCTTTCAACTGTACCTGCAGCCATCGCAGTGTTCGCTCAAGGTTACGCACATAAAGGACCCGGGGATTACGGGTTAGCACTATGCCGAGATAGATAAATTCATCAATCGCCCACTTAAGAGGAAAGGCTCCCACCCAACTCCCCCGCAGTTGGTCCGAGACATCTAGGGCTTCAGATTTATCCTTGTTGATCCGCAGCCCCGCAATGCCACCAAATCTCATAAACTCCTCCAACAACTTTGGCAGCGACTGATCAGGGGCAAGTAGGTGTACCAAAAGATCATCCGCAAAGGCGGAGAGTTTAAACATCTGGGTGCCCATTCGCACTCCCTGTATCTCGCGGGAGGCTTCGATGGTCTGTATCAGGGGGTCGAGTGACAGGACAAACAATAAAGGGGAAAGGGGGCATCCCTGACGCGTACCCCGTTCCAAGGGAAAGTCTTCAGAGAGAACCCCATTGCACAAGACCCCAGCTGTTGGCTGGGCATAAAGACTCTCCACCATTCTACGAAACTGAACACCCAATCCATAGCGCGGGAGAAGGTTACGTAGGTATTGCCAGTCCACCCTGTCAAAGGCCTTTTCCGCATCAAAGCTGACAAGCAGGGATGGTAACCGATGAGCATGCACCCATTCCAAAGAAGCTAAGATCTTACGCAGGTTCCGAACTGCATAGCGCCCCTTGACAAACACCACCTGCGAGTCATGCACCAAATGCCCTAAACCTGCTGCCAGTCGCATTGCCAAAACTTTTGCATTTAATTTGATATCAAAATTAAGCAAGGATATAGGACGATATGATCCTACTAGCAAAGGATCTTTACCCGGTTTAGGGATCAGCGTAAGATGGGCATGATTACGTCCCCAACGAAAGGCCCCCTGTTCCGCCCGCTTATTAAAGACCTCCGCCAGGACAGGGCTCACGGATTCGTCTAGAAGTTTATAAAACTCGGCCCCCAAACCGTCTGGTCCAGGCGCTTTGTTACAGTTAGCTGCCAAAATCGCAGCGTGCACCTCTTGCGGGGTTATAGGCTGCTCTAACATCTCCCGCTGTTCAACAGTAAGCTGCGGTAAGTGCAACTCTTTCAAATAATCCCCCAGCTCCATGGTGGATGTAGGTTGCGCCTTATATAAATCCTGAAAAAAAACCTGAAAGACCCGAGCGATTGCCACGGACTCCCGTTGCAGTTGTCCCTGATCATCTCGGACTACTGCCACTAACGAGGAGCCCCGTTGACCCTTCAGACAACAGGCCAGCAACTTCCCCGGTTTATTCCCGTAACAATGTAGCTGATATCTATAATAAAGGATAGATTTCTTGGCTCTCTGATGTATCAGCTCATTGAGATCCACCTGAGCTTCCCAAAGCTTTTTCTTATTTGCGGGTATCGGACAACGCGCACAGAGTTTGCGCAACTTGTTAACCAGTCGCTCTAAACCAATTATTCGCTCTGCTATTAACCGACGTTTCCGGGCTGCAAATCCAATGATATCGCCCCGTAACACTACTTTTGCCGTCTCCCACACCAACTCAGGATCCTCACTATGGCCCTGATGATCACTCATAAATTCCCTCCATCGCTGCCTCAGAAAATGCTGAAATCGAACATCCTGACACAGCCCCAGGGGAAGTCTCCAAAGTCGTGCCTGGGCATTGTCTATCACGCAGTGCAGCTCCATTCGGACCATCGCATGATCAGATATCTCTAGTGGGCCAATCTGCACCTCCCCCGTATGAGCAAACAAAACCCCCGACACCAAGATATAATCAATTCGAGCACTAGAGCCGTGTGCCCGGGATTGGTGGGTAAAATCCCTTTCCAAAGGATGTAATAGGCGCCAGGGGTCGACCAAATCCAGTCTACTACGAAAACGCTGTAACATCCGAGTCGTCGGGATCCTATCTCTCGCCTCCCCTCCCCTAGAAGTGTCAAGGTCCACATCTAAAACCCCATTAAAATCCCCGGCAAGAAGCAGCGGATATTCCGGGAGCTGCTCTATTTTAGAGGCCAGGCCATTGTAAAAGCTAGGGTCCATCACATTAGGACCATAAAGATTCCCGATAATCACTGGTTTCCCCTCTAGCCGACCAGCCAGCAAAAGAAATTGCCCGTTCTCCGCAACGACAGTCTTTTCCAAGGCAAAGCGGACTCGTTTGTGGAACAAGACTGCTACTCCTCCTTTCTTCCCTCGCGCAGGAGCCCCCCATACCTGCCCCACCCAACCTCTATGGAGTTTACTATGTTCTTCTACCGTCTGGTGCGTTTCCTGAAGTAGGGCAACATCGCACTGCTGTCGGGCCATGGCCTGTAAGATTTTATATTGCTTTATAGGATTCCCCAACCCACAGACATTCCAGGTAATAATCTTCAGAGGCATGAGGCAGCGTCAAGATCCAGCCATGCAGAAAACTCTAAATGTAACAAAGGAGCTCCCCCCGCCTGGAGCCCCTCCCCCCCCCCCTCCTAACAGCCAGCAATAAAAAAATACAGAGCCACCTACAAGTAAACAGTGAAGTGTGTGCTATCCTACCCCCTCGTCTCCCTCCCCCTCCCACCCCCCCCCACCCCCCCTCCACTTCCCCACCCCTAAACTATCAAGTCCACCCATCAGGCTGGACAACTTCCCTATGGCAATCGGGTCTGCCCCATACTTCCCCAGATCCAACATTGAACCTATCTAATAGAATTCCATTCTCTTTTTAACCACCCCAAGATTAAGATTACAGTATTCCCCACCACTCCCCCTCTCCACTCATCCTTAGGGCCCCAGCACTCCCTGACCTACTCCATTAGGTATTGGGACTTAGTACCACCAGGCCCCTCCCCCCATCCAATACCCCTACTTACTTTTGTCCCCCAGGTCTCCTACCCCCTCTGTTCCCAAGTCTAGAGCCCTACACCTCCCCTCCGTATCACCCCCCCCCCCCCCGCCATCTGATATTAATATAACCATATTTCACCTCTGAAGTATATTCTAAGGCCACCATATTAAATCTACCCATACCACACCCCCACTCCTCGATTCGGTAGGGCTGCCACCTTATTATTCACAAAATGGCATAGGGGGGCACCATCAAGCCTCTAGAGGCCACCACAGGAATTAAACTAAACATCTAGAAAATGTCATAGGTATAACATAAACAACCCACTCATCCGCTCATTTCAAGCTTACGCCCATAACACACACCCCCACCACATTCTTCTACCTTATTCAACCTAACCTATCTATCAGCATCCACTCGTACAGATGTAATCCCCAGGGTGACAACCGAGGAACTGATAGATTGATCTCCTCGCGCCTCTCTAGGGGCTCCACCCACTAGTGTCAGCCCCTCCCAGAGCTGCCCACCCAATGTCACTTTTTCCAACGGGATATGTAAGTATGATCACCCTCCCTCCTACTAGCAGCAAGCCGACTAACCCATGGCCCACCTCCCCCGGCTCCTCGCCTTCGGCCGTACAAAGATTAGGGACTTGCAAGGCACAGCTCTTCCTCCTACACTATACTTCTCCTCAGTATAAATAAAGAAGAAAAAAAAAAGAAAAAAAAGATGGGAGAGAGCACAAATAAGACTTAACAAATAATTACCGTTGTCAATATTATAACCCCCCCCCCCCCCCCCTCTTTGCCTGCAGCAGACCTTCACCTGGCCACACATACAAATATACCATTCACCCAGCTCAAACAGTAGCAAACTGCACACACAGTTGCTCAGCTAAACAATTGAAACATAGTAACAGTTTAACCATGTTGCCATCTAAATAGCTTAAACAAGGGAGCAGTTGACACAATATGGCAAATGTAACAAGTTACAGCTTAAACAAACCAAGAAAGTAACAGTGCAACACTGGAATCAGAAAATGACTAGCTGCTATAGTCCAGAGCTACATCAGGCCCTTGGGCCCCGCTCTGTCAGCAAGACATCCAAATGCCATTCCCATTGGCAATCCAAGATTCACGAGGGCGAAGCAGCCTTGGGCATTCAGGGTTTCCAGAAGAGCAGCAGCCGCTGCCGGTGTCGTCAGATAGCGGGTCTGTCCCTGGACCTCCACTCGAAGCCGAGCAGGATACAGCAGCGAGAATCGCACTCCTTTGTTCAGCAATTGTGTGCAGACCCCCGAGAAGGCCCGGCGCTGCTGACTAACTAAGGCCGAGTAGTCTTGAAACACAAGTATCGGTTCCGAATCCTGCTGTCGCATCTTTCGACTCCGGGCAGCTTTTAACACAGCTTCTTTTTGTCGGTAATCCAAAAAGCGTGCAATAACCGCTCGTGGTCGTCTCGCCTGCTCCCTCCGCTGGCCAAGTCTATGCACGCGCTCCAAGTTTACAGGATCACCGTCCTGGTTTCGCAACAGGTTTTCAATCCAGGTCTGCAAGTAATTGAAAAGGGCGCCATCCGCCACGCTCTCCGGTATCCCGATGAAGCGCAGGTTCTTGCGCCTCCCCCGGTTTTCAAGCTCGTCCAGCTTGTCACCTTGCTGCTTTACCAGAGTCTCCAAGGCCTCCACTTTAGCTGCCAGGGAGTGCTGGGTGTCCTCCACATCTGAGACTCGGGTCTCTACTTGGTCTAGCCTCCCGGTAAAGTCAGTAAAACGTTGGCTTACAGTCTGTATCTGGTCTGCCAGGTCTTGGAATCGGGTATCTAGCGCCTGAACCACCGCGGCACTCACCTCCGTGACCAGATCTGGAGTGCCACCAGATTTCGGGCTAGCTGGCACGCCCTCCGCCATTTTCCCCTCCATGGCACGCGGCTTCTCCCTTCGTGGCGCTTTCGACGCCATTCGGTTTCGTGGCGGGGGGAAACTGCTTCCAGTACTAGGTGAATACCCCCTTTGGTAAGGATCAGTAAATATGGAGACAGGACCCACTCAGCGAGTATGGGTATTTTTCAGCAAAGTTGGTCAGGGTTAATCCGCAGCACACACCATTGTTTGCGATTGTCCTTAGATAAAGAGCAACGCCTAAGAGACCACTCCAAGAAGCCCTCCGGCAAGGCCCTCAAGCGCGGGCCCGTTAATCGCAGCCTCGTCTCAGTGTGCTGTCTCTTGCGTGTTGTTACCTGCCCCGACCAGGCAGGGATGGCCGCAGGCCTCTTCGCCGCTAGAGGCACAATACCCCAGGGGGGGAAGTTGAAGAAGGCGGTGAAAGAAATGTCCGATCGCGCCTTGGCGCGTTTACTTTTATATGCAGGTATCCACTCCGGTCAGGCAGAGATGGCCGCAGGTCCCCTCACCGCTGGAGGCACTTCACCACGTGAAGGGAGAGCTGATGATGGCGATGAAGGAAGTGCTCGATCGCGCTGTCTTTTGTGTGCCGTTGCCTTCCCCGATCGGGCAGGAATGGTCGCAGGTCCTTTCTCCGCTGAAGGTACAATACCCCCTAAGGGAAGAGCTGATAGTAGCGGTGGGGGAGGTGCTCGATCGCGCCCCGGTGCGCTTTCTTTCTCGTGCTGGTGTCTGCCCCAGCCGGGCAGAGGCAGCCACAGGTCTCTTCACTGATGGAGGCTCAGTACCCCGTGAGGGAAGAGCTGATGATGGCGGCGGGGGGATTACCCGATCGCGCCCCGTCGTGCTCTCTTTTGAGTATAGTTGCCTGCCCCGATTGGGCAGGGATGGCCGTAGGCCTCTTCTGCGCCGGAGGCACAATATCTCGTGGGGGGAAAGCCGATGATGGCGGCGGAGGAAATGCCCGATCGTGCCCTGGCACACTTTCTATATATGCAGTTGTCCTCTCCGATCGGGCAGGGATGGCCACAGGTCCCTTTACCTCTGAGGGCACAATACCCCGTGAGGGAAAAGCTAATGATGGCGGTGGGGGAAGTGCCCAATCGCGCCCCGGCGCACTTTCTATTATATGGAGTTGTCTGCCCCGATTAGGCAGGGATGGCCGCAAGTCTCTTCATCGTTGGAGGCTTAATACCCCGTGAGGGGAGAGTCGATGAAGCTGGTGGAAAAAGGCTTTAGAGGGTTTTATAACCGTTTTGCGGGGCAAGTTGCCCGGAGCTGATCGTGACCCGTCCGATCAGCTCATTGCCAAACCGGAAGTCCTATCTTATGTTCTTATGTTCCTACCCTTCTATCTCCTTTTTAAAACAAAGGACATGGGCCTTCTCTTACGTGAAAGATTAAAGAGTTGTTCAATTCCCTGGTTTGGTCCTCTGGATTCCCACCGGGAATATGCTCTTTTTTTTTTTCCTGCAGCTCGTCCTCATGGTATCCTAATCCTTCATGGACAGCGCATATTCAGCTAAAGAACGCATGATACCCTTTTTGTCCCTCAAGTAGGTCAACATGTATCTCATTCCTATGCGTCTTCTGTCCATTTACCATGCTAGAGTTCTGGAAGACTCGAGACTTGCTGCCTGCAGACTGATATTATCCTCTGCTCTTCACGTAACTATCCTGGTTATTTCACTGACTAGCATTCTTGCAGCAATCTAGTCTGTTCCTTGTCAGGGAGATTTTTCCCCTGACTCCCTCCATCATAACCAGGAGGAATAGATTCTCTATATATCTTCTCAAGTAGGTTCCACCTTCTTGTTATTAGATGAATCTTTCCTCTCCACATATCCTATGTGAATATACTTCTATAGGGATATCTCTGTCTGCTTAACTGCAGACACCTATATATAGGCGTATATATTCATATATATGTATATATATATATATCTGTATACATCTCTATAGATATATATATCTGTCATTTCTGTGTATATATATGATGCCCTTCTATATCTCACTATAGATATATTCTTATATGTCTATTTATATATCTATGTGTGTGTGTATATATATATATATATATATATATATATATATATATATATATATATATATATATATGTGTGTGTGTGTGTGTCGAGATATTTTATTATAGGTAAATATGTATTCACATACTTATCTGACTGTCTATGCTCATATAGCTATACATATCTCTATATGATTCTGTCAATTGGGCTCTACCCATACCATGCTGTCCAGCATGTTTGGGGTTCTACACACACAACCCCTTTCCGTGGTAGTTAACAACTTCTACCATAACCTTAAGGTTTAGGTACCCCTGAAGCTCTCCATCTCCAGTATCTTTCCTAGCTACACCAGTTAGGAAAGACATTGCGGATCTTCAGTTAATCAGCGGATCTAATGCCTCAGACATCTGTCCTTCTTTTTGGGATGCAGGGGGTTTTCCATACCCCTTCTTCCCACAAGGACTAGGCCGGTTTGTCCAAATCGGTCAGCCTTTCCTCTTTTTGCTCCCAAGAGTGAGCCACTCTGCAGCCAAAAGAGGTTTGGGCTTTTTCCATAAAGCCTTCCGCTGAAGGCCTACTGTTTTTGTACTACCCCAGTTGATCTCTGGGGTTACCTCTCACCTTTCAGGATTCTGACCTCCACTGTTTTTTCTAACAGGTTTATTACCTCCACTTCAAAGTGGGTTCCTCCTTGAGGTTCCTCTACTGGATCCCCAGTAGATCTCATGAACCTCCATACTTTTCTGCAATCCTGTTAGGGAGGTCCATATTGCAATATTTCCTTTCAATATATTGATGATAATTGTCATCCACACAAGGACTCCTTGCCTGCAGTCCTATGCTAGGTTGGCTGTCTCTTACAGCACCTTTCTGTTCTCAACTCCTACCCTCCATCCTGAGGATGCCTGGTGATATGAGGTGTAGCATGTTCCAGTCTATAACATGCTGGGACTCCAGGCATCTTAGCTTGGGAGTCCCCATATGTGAAGACTCATTCCTGCTTGTCCCTGGAGATAGCACAGTTACTTACCTGTAACAGGTGATCTCTGGGAACAGCAGGAATAAGTCTTCACAACCCCCCACCTCCCCAGGAGTTGTATTTTCTCTATCTCTATCTTTCTCTCTCTCTCTCTCTTTGTCTCAGCTTTAAAACTTAACTGAGGAGAGACAGTTGGGAAAGGCGGGAAGGCAGCACGCAGGCGTGGTGGGATGCTTCCAAAAGCTTTCTGATTGGAAGCTGGGAAGCGTTCCCGCGCAGACTCTGTCGGTACCGACGTACCCATATGTGAAGACTTATTCCTGCTGTTCCCAGAGATCACCTGTTACAGGTAAGTAACTGTGCTATATCATCTTCCATTAAGAATGTCCACATTTTACAATATTTTATTTACATAAATTTATATTTAAGACAGAAGAAGCACAAATAAGATATAGTATTAAGTGACAGAGGATTTAGAATGGATTTTGATTCATAAATTGTAGCGCTGCATTGCAGTGTTCACTGCTCCATTACTGCAATATGTGTTCCCGAGTTTTTGTTGTCACATTAAGGGGCATGTTTACTAATGATTAATGCGTGATAACATCTGTCAGTGTCTGTGGCCCAGAACATATGCTAATGCATGTTACTGAGTATTAATCCTTACTAAACATACCTCTCAATGTGGTTTAGAGCCACAGAGATAGGTGTCCAAGATTGGTTAATTCCCATCAGACAGCTCTAGAACTATAACCCAATCTACATAGCACTACAGTTCTTCAGGGCTTGAAAATTATTGGAAGCGGCTTTTATGCCTTGCGTTGCCAGTTGACTGTGCCACTCAAGCCATGCTCTGAACTCCTGATTTTTATAACTGTGGAAGAATAATGGTGTATGGTGTGGTTTGATGCTTTGTGAGGTTGCAGTGATGATGCCATATTCTTGCAGGCTGGTGATTTTGGCACAGCACCCATTTTGTGATTCTGTGTTCTGTTTTCCTTAACTTATGTCATATAAATTCCTTTGGTTGTGTATGGGTGCCGGAATGAGCGATTTGGAGGTTGTGGCTCAGTTTTAAACATCGCCGCCGAGGACTTGCCAAACACTGGAACAGCATTTAAGGTAAAATACCATACCTCTTTTGGTCTTTGCTCGGTTTGCCTTGATGACTTGTGTGCATCAGTGTTGCTGAGAGCAAGGCTATCAATAGGTTAACTATGGACAGAATATCCCAAAATGGGCAGTTCTCAGCTGAGGTGCCAGACTAAAACAAACCACCTATCTGGGCAGCAGCCATATTAGACAGTGTTGATGGTGGCAGATCACAGTTCTGTGACAGTGGCAACAACAGGCATTAGCTGCGTGGAGGAAAGGCCTGGCAAGCTACTTCTGTAACTTGCCATGAAAACCCAATGGATAGTCACAACAAAACAAATTGCTGGAAGATGAGATCTCTAGGTTGGAAAGCACTTAATAGGCTACTGAGGAAGAGCGGAATACTCTTCAGAATAAAGCCAACATTTATGATCAAAGCCCTCAGGACATCCGATTGCTGATATAGCTGCTCATGAAATGAGTCAGAAGCTGCAAAGATTTCTTACATATTGGGACATGGAGCATACAAAGTATGAACCAAGAGAAGTTCAAGGTGATAAAGAATGAAATGGAACGTGTACGACTCATTCTCACTGGACAAGCGGGAAGTAAGTCCTTACGTATGGGTGATGTCTCTGACAGAGCTCTGCACAGGAACACTCCCCAGCTTCCATTGGAAGCTTTTGGGAGGCTCCACTGTGCATGCATGCCTGCCTTCCCACTTGCCGCGGTGCCATGTTATCTCAAGTCTTCTTTTTCCACTGAACCCCTACGGCATATTCCTGCCATCGCTGGAAAAAGATTGATATTTTTTGCCCCCTTGTCGGTCCCTTTTCTTTTTGTAGTGCCTACCACCTGTAGTTAGTTTTATTGGCTTCCCACAGATGCTGGGTTTTTTTCTGTGATTTTTCGCTTTTTTTGGGTCTCTCTCCTGCGGTTTTGCTAGCTGGCAACATTGAGCCACTCAATCTCTCTGCAGCCATGTTCCCAGTCATGTCTAAGCCAGCTGGCCAGCAGGTTTAAAAAGTGCACAAAATGTGCATACACCATCTCTGTCACCGCCCGACATAACTGGTGCTTGCAGTGCCTTGGGCCTGACAATGAGCCCTCTTCATGCAATCTGTGTTTGCAGATGATGAGGGAGGGCCTAAAGAGACTGGAGTAGCAGCAATAGTCCCTCTTTGGGCCTTCGGACTAGTCAACCTTGGCCCTGGCATCAGTGCCCTCGAGGCATCAGTTTCATGTGGTGCTCATGCTCATTTGGAGTCAAGGGGCCACGGTGCCATGGAGTGGAGGCTGTCCATTGACCTCGGGTCGGAGCCACAGAAGGAACTGTCATCCACTCCATTAATGTCAATGGTGGCACCCAAGCACCATGCCATGGGCATAGACATCAGAGCCTTTTCTGACGTGACGTAGAGGGTGATGGCCTGGAGTGGCCTTCCAAGCTGCCCCAGTGGGAGGAGTAGACTCCCAAGGCCCCAGAGGGCCATTGCCAGTCTCTTGATGCACTTGACCCATTGTGGAGTCCCCGAGATGGTTGCCGGAGTCTCTGGCCAAAGTGATTATCCTAGCCCCGACTACCTCAGAGATGGCAGTGCTGAAAGAGTGCCCACGGGCCATCAAGGTGCACATGGCAGCGGTCCTGGCCGCACAGGCCCCCGGGGCTCCAATGCCCTCTGTATTGTCTTCGCATGCTGTACAACACATCCTGGAGACCCATGCACTCCCAGCCAAGGGTGGAATGTTGGGTCGGCAGTCATAATCCATACCAGTTAAAACCATCATCTCTTTGTTCATTGTGGCGGGTACTGATGCGCTAGCACATCGGCGCCCTCGCAAGGTGCACCATTGGTCCTATCAGTGCCCAGCTTCCCCACCCGATCGGTGTTGAGAGGAGGCCCTGTGCTATTTTGACTTCCTCTCCGAGTCTGACTCCAAGGGATGGGAGATGGAGGAGGGAATCGGTGGTGTCCGAGCGTGAGTCTCCGGACCTGCCCTCAAACCCTTCCTCTCCATATGAGTGAAGAAAGTCGCCACTGGAGGACATGTCCTAGCAGGATTTCATCCGGGACATGGCAAAGGTTATTCCATCCTCACTGGAGGTGGAGGAGTTGGAGATTCTCTAATACCCTTCTGCTCCCAAGGAGACCATCATGGTGCTCGTGCACCAGATCTGCAGCGACTGCTACTTAAGATGTGGGAGAATCCCCTCATGGTTCCGGGCATTGGTTGGTGACTTGATTCCATGTATCTGGTCCAGAAGGCCCTGGGCGTCAAGAAGCCTCAGCTGCCCCACAAATTCTTGGAGGTGGAGTCAGCCATGAAACGGGTCAAAAGCACTAAGTCCCATTCCTCAATATCACCAGGCCGGCAGGCCAGGATTCTCAGTTCTTTTGGGTGATGATGCTTTCAGGACTCCATGCTGGTTGCCCATATACTCTCCTACCAACTTTACATGAGTCTGTTCCTGAAGGACATCATGGCGGACCTGAACAAGTTCAGTTCCCTCATCCCAGAGTAGCACCTCTATTCCTGCTGTGCCCTGATGGGCCACAGCAAGGATTGCTCAAAGCGTATGGTTTGTGCCATCTTCAATGCCTTAGAATCTGTCAGCCGTGTGGTGACCATGGGCATCGGGACATGCCGCCTTGCTTGGCTTCAGTTCTCTGACCTGGAGCAGTGGGTCCAGGATAAAGCTGGTACATGTGCCTTGCCGGGGGGGGGGGGGGGGGGGGAGAGATAGGACCTCTTCAGCAAGCTAATGGAGAAAAGGACAGGTGAGATCGAGAAGGAGCATGTTACCATCTCCAGGCTCCCAGGGAAAAAACGCTGACCCCTCGCGTGAAAAAATACCAAGGGAAAAAGTCCTTCTATTGACCCAAACACAGTACTACCAGAGCCCACAAGGTGCACAGCCGAAAACAAAGGCTCCACATCAGCAGAAGTGCAACAAGTCTCAGAAGGCCCAACCTGCTCCTCAGCCAAAGTGTGGGGAAGGTTTTTGATTGGTTCCTCGGGAGCATTACCAGTCATCCAGTAGCCAATGGGGTGCCACCTCAAGTGGGAGGATGGCTTGTCCACTTTGCGCATTGATGGCCTCTCATCACCACAGACACCTGAGTCTTCCATATTGTCCGAAGTGGGTACATGCTACTCTTTGGCCAGTTATTGCCTCACTTCTTCCCTGGGGAATTTCGTCTGGACCCCGCTACATTGCGGTATTCTCCAAGAGGTCACCACCCTGCTGACAGAGCTCGCCATCGAGCCAGTGCCCCCACCTCAGGTCAGGCAGGGCTTCTACTCCCGGTACGTCATAGTTCCCAAGAAGACGGAGGAGGGTTCCGGCCCATCCTGCATCTGCGGAATCTCAAACGCTTCTTGGTGCAGGAGAAGTTCAAGATGGTCTCACTGGAGCTTTTGCTCCTTTACTACCTCAAGGATGTGCTCCCTGGATCTAAAGGATGTGTATACTTTCATCCTGATACATTCTACTCACAGAAAGCACCTCTGCTTCATGCTAGGGAGTTAGCACTACCAGTACAGGGTACTTCCCTTCGGTCTTGCGTCAGCCCCTAGGGTCTTCACAAAGTGTCTTGCGGCGGTGGCTGCTTACCTCAGGATCCTGGGGGTCTTTGTCTTCCCTACTTAGTCGACTGGCTTATAAAAAGCTCCATGCCAGACAGTGTTCAGCGTTCAGCCCAATTGACCATTCAGGTGCTCAAGCAGATGGCATTTGTTGTGAACTACCTAAAGTTGCACCTCCAACTCACTCAGCAGCTGGAATTTATCAGGGCCCTCCTCGATAACGATTTGGGCCTAAGCTTTTCTCCTGATGGACCACATGCAGCGGCTCATGGAGGTGGTCGGCGATATCCAACAGAAGCGCCACCCAACAGCTCAAGGGATGCTGAAGATACTCGGCCACATGTCCTTGATGATACATGTCATCTCGTTGGCCCATCTGTGCATGCGACAGTATCAATGGGCTCTGAGCACCCAGTGGAAGCAGGCCATAGGCTGCCTCCAGGACCAGGTGGCAGTTACCGCACCTCTTGTGCAGTCCCTTCACTGGTGGCTAGAGCCACAAAACCTGCTTGGAGGTCTTCCCTTCCAGTTATCAGCACCCCAGTGGACCCTCACCACAGATGTGTCCAAGCTGGGCTGGGGGGCTCACCTTAATGGCCTGCACACTCAGGGTCTTGTTGGGGCAGGAGATCTGCACCAAACAAACTTCCTCGAGCTTCAGGCTGTTGTAAATGCCTTCCATGCATTCCAGATGCACCTTACCAACGAGGTAGTCCTGATTCTGACGGACAACCAGTGTGACATAGTGGGTCCTTCCAACCCGTTAGTTGAGGCTAAAAAGCCAGGAACAGGAGTAGGGCTGAGTTGTAAACAAAAGCACATGGCTCCTGGTTACCTTAGAAACCAAGCACAGAGGCAAGAGAAACGCCCGTGCTACCATTCAGGGAATGAGTCACGAGCTAATGCAGGACACCTGCTAGGGGATGGAGTTGAGCACTGCCCTAGAATTCACCCTGATAAAGAGAGTTCAGTTGAGCTTATGGAGTTAGAAAGGAAGGAAGGGGAAGGAGAAGGAGTAGGAGCTGAGGCATGTGTGCTGGATAAGGAAGCTAATGAGAGCTACGGTAAAGACAGCAGTGCCAGGAAAAAGCCAGAGTCTCTGTGGAAGGGTGAGACAGAGTCTTTCTTCAGGAAAAGAAAAGAAACCCCAAGGGAAGGATATAAGGGCCGAGTGGATTACCTGCAGTATCCAGGGGAACACAGAAGTGAAAGGAAGCCAGGAAGGCAAGTGAAATCTTCTGTGCAAGGCTTAGGTTGGGAACCTACAGCCAGTCCAAAGCCACAAAGAAAACCTCCACCAGCTAGGCTAAAAGGTAAGCCAAAAGGCTGGTATAAAAATAGTTACAGTGACTGTATTTACCCAGAGGGCTGGAGCTGGGAAGAGCATACCTGTGCTGATAACGTTTGTGAAAGTCAGTATTTAACTCAGGAATATCAGGTGAAACCTGAAGCAGTTAGAAAGGGCGTGGCACCAGGATTGCCGTTACAAACATTTCCTTCTAGCCAGGAAGAGTTAATGGACTTTGAACCTGAGTGTGTGAATATTGATAAAGATATCATGGACTGTACAATATCGCTTGCTAATGAAATAGTCTCATTACGCTGAAGGCATGTTTTGAAAGAGAAAGTACAGCACTACTAGCATTGGGAAGCAGAGAGCTGTGAAGAAACAGCATTGTTATGTTGGAATGCTGGATATCAACCTGTTTATTGCTGAAGTAAGCCTTTTCTGTTAAAGAACGTTTGATTTGTCCTTATGCCAGTAAATACCTGGTTTGTGTTACTTTGTTCATGGTGAAATCCACCCCGGGAGGGGAAATAAAATCCTTTGGTTGCTTAAACCACTTTTCCACAACTGCTCCTCATTGATTCGGTGAAGGGACTACATTTCCCAAAAAGCCCAGCTTCAGGAGTTGTAAAGTAGCTGCTTCAGTGGGGAAAAACCCACTCACTTAACCTCTACTCACTTATATATGGGGGTTTAAGGAGAGCCGGTGACACCAGGTGGTGATGTTTAACAAGCCAGGGGGGCATGGGATTGTATTTCCTGTGCTGGAAGGCGGTGCACTGGTGGAAGTTTGCCATGGCCCATGGGATAGAGCTGAGGGCAGTCTACTTGCCTGAATAGCTCGTTGTCCTGGTGGACCACCTCGGCAGGGTCCTCCAGCCTCACGAATGGACTTTCAACAGGAGGGTGGTGGACTGAATCTTTTGGGAGTGGGGCACTTTCTAAGTCCCAATTTTTGTCCATTGACTTTAATGGCAAGTAATTGACTCTGTGCTGCTCTGACTAAAGCAGTTTCAAATTTGGGGGAAAAAATGACCTCCCTCATTCAGAGCTCCCCAGGTGTGTAGGCAGCCAGGGTCTCCCTAATGGGGTTTCCCTAGTTGGCCCAACAGGCCTCGACATTCCCTTTTTGGTACTCCTGTTTGCCGCAGATCTGCTTGCTTTTTTTTTCTTCAGCCTCTAGTGTTTTGTTTTTTTCAATGCAGCTGCAGTTTTTTGCACCCAGTTGAGCTGCAATTCCTTTTGGCTGGCATCCTGAGATGCCCTGTGGGGGTCCCAGGGCCTGATGCCATACCTGTGTTCTCTGCTGCTACTTTCTTTTTTCCTTTGCTACCAGTGAACTCTGTAACCACTTGGGTGGGCTCTTGGGCCCAGCAAGAGATGAGCATGGCAGAATGGCACTAACCACATGCACTGGAGTCTTTGGGGGACCCAGGACTCTACTTGTTGGCTGGCTTGCGCTGCAGCTCCTGAAAGAGCCTTCAGGCTGTATCAGTTGGCTAGCTGCTTTTCAGATCCCTATGTGGGGGAATTTGGGGCCAGAGTGTACCCTTTGGGGACCCAAGACTCCTGAGTGATCTTGGCAGCTAGAGAGGTCACAGCTCCTGCTTTGCCCTTGTGTTCCTCCATTCCTCTGTGAGCCCAACCGTCTTTTATGGGGGTTATCTCTACGACATGAGTGATGTTCCAGCCACCACAAGGTAAGTCTGAAGAGAATGGTGTGGCAGTTTCCCCACAGGTCAGTTGGGATCCATGCAAGATCCATGTTTTCTCAGCCATGCCATATTTTGGCCTTAGAGGGGGCCATTATGGTGGCTCCTTAGGTTTCGGAGCTGGATTTTGGGTGAGAGTAGCAGACTGGTCTCTTGTCTGTAGGTGACCCATTGCTGTGCAACATTTCACCTTCTCCAGTCCCTAACTAGTACAGTAGGGACTTTTAGGGGAAACCCCCTAACTTGCCCCCCCCCCCCCCCCCCCCCCCCCGGGATCCTAAGGTCCTGTCTCGGCTGCTCCTTCAGCCCATGGCAAGCTTGACCAGCTTTTTGGGCCCTCTGGGGTGAAAGTCCAGTTCTTGTCCATGACAATGCACATGACTGTCCCAGAAGTAGGGGTTGCTGCATGTGCAGAGTCTTGGTTTGGAAGGCTTTGAGTCATTCAGAAGATCTTGAGTAGCCGCCTTCAACTTTAGGATAGTGCTGTGAACACACTCAGAAACTAACCCTCAGATGAGTGTGTCGCCCTTTGCTGATGGCTCCGGCCATAAGGGCTGTGGCCCCCCCCTGTTCCCCAGATTGCTGATTTGTTCCTGGGAACAGTTGGGTTGGGGCAGGTGGTCGGTGGGCCCAGACTACTTCCAGAGACTAGCAGGCTTGTAGAATATCAGAGGTGGCAACTGCTGGTTGAAGCTGATTCAGAGTTTCTCCCAGCTCCATAGCAGTGGTACTGGCCAGTTAGTAGTTCTGGCGTTTTTCCAAGGATGGCTGCATTCTGTGACAGAGCATTTCCCTTACAGGTTATTTTCCTTCCAGGAGAAAAAGCTCAACCATAGATGCTCTGGGGGAGAAAGGCATAGAAGGGAAACAAACACTGGCAAGTTAGATGCAAGGCATTGATAAGGCAGGCAAAGAGAATTTGAAAAGAAGCTTGCCTTGGAAGCAAAAACGCATAATAAACTTTTTTCAAGTACATTCATAGCAAAAAGCCTGTGAGAGAGTCAGTTGGACCATTAGATGATAGAGGGATGAAAGGGGTGCTAAGGTAGGACAAGGCCATACTGGAGAAACTGAATGAATGAATTCTTTGCTTCTGTCTTTATTGAAGATGATGTAGAGAACTTACCCATGCCTGAAATGGTGTTTAAAGGTGATGTATCAGAAGAATTGAAACAACCATATTTTCTACCATTGTCCCTATGTATCCTACCCCTCTACATGAATTGTTATTTCCAATTGTAAATCTTGTACAACATTCTCTCCCTTAACTCCAAGTTCAATTACCTGTTAAATGTAGAGTTCTAAAAGTTGCAATGTTGTATTAAACTGCTTTGAATGTAAGAAAGGCGGTATATATACCTTGTTAAAATAAACAAATCTTGATAAACAGTTGATAAACTAAAGAGTAGCAAATCACCTTGACCAGATGGTATACATCACAAGGTGCTAAAATAACTGAAATATGAGAGAGTTCACAAATTACTAATAGTAAGTCTGCTATCTGTAGTACCTGAAGATTGGAGAATGGCCTACAAAACACCAATTTTTAAAAAGGATTCCAGGGGTGACCCGGGAAACTACATACCAGTGAGCCTCACATCAGTACCAGGCAACGTGGTAAAAACCACTTTAAAAGAATAAAATTACTGAGCATGTAGATAACATGGTTTAATGGGAGAACACCAACATAGATTTAACCAAGGAAAGTCTTGTCTTATTGATCTGTTACATCTTTTTGAAGATGTAGATAAAAGTGGGCTGGTTAATATACTACAGTAGGCCCAGCACAGATCCCTGTGGTACTCCACTATTCACCTTTCTCCACTGAGAAAATTGGCCATTTTGCCCTAATCTAGATAAAAGACAGAAAACAGTTCCTTATTCAAAACAGTACACTGCCTCCTATCCCATGACTTTTTAATTTTGCCAAGTCTCTCATGCTGTATCCTTTTAAGATACAGCAATCAATGCACACAATATTCAAGGTGCAGTCACACCATGGAACAATACCAGAGGCATTATATATCCTTTCCTTTCCTTATGATGCCTAGCATTTTATTTACTTTCTTGGCCACTTCTGCACACTGGCAGAGGCTTTTAACATGGCTACCTCTGCACACAGTGGCTTTTAACATGTTCACGATAATGCCAAAATATTTTTCCTGGGTGGTGCTTCCTAATGTGGAACCTTGCATCATGTAATCATAGTTTGGGTTGTTATTTCCTAGGTGCATAACTTTGCACTTGTCCATATTAAATTTCATCTGCCATTTGATTGTCCAGTCTTCCAATTTATCAAGGTCCTTGTTCAATTTTTCACAATCCTCATGGGTTTTAACAACTTTTAATAATTTTGTGTCATCTGCAAATTTGATTACCTCACTCATTATTCCCATTTCTAGGTTATTTACGAATATGTTAAAAAGCAGCGGACCTAGCACAGATCCCTGGGGTACTCCACTGTTCCCATTCCCCTAATGACTCCTTGAGGTATTGGCCCATCTTTGGCAAAGTTAGTTTTTCTAAAGTCGAAGACCCTCGCTTTTGAATGGATTTTATCAACCTGAGTCCTAATACTGAGCCACACCATCTGGTGATCACTGAGTGTGAGATGATTTCCCACTGTAACATCAGAAACACTTTCTCCATTGGTAAGCACCAACTCCAGTATAGCCCCTTCACGAGTGAGTTCTGTTACCAGTTGCTTGAATACTTCTTCCTGTAAAGAATCTAGGATCATCTTGCTTCTAGATGACATTGCAGCAGGAATGTGCCATTCAACATCCAGCATATTGAAATCCCCTATCAGTAGCACTTCCCCTTTCCTGAAACGCTGCGTATGTCTTCCATGAAATCTCCCTCCACGTCTTCTCCCTGTGATGGAGGTCTGTATATCACGTCAATGCAAATGGATTTTCCTTTCCCTCTTTCTAGTTGAAACCCACACTGCCTCCTCTCTCTCTCTCTTTTAAGCCCCGTATTTCCATAGCTGTAATATTATATCTCCAGGAACAAGCAGCAATGAGTCTTCACATATGGGTATCGTCGGTACCGACGGAGCCTGCGCGGGAACGCTCCCCAGTGTCCTGAAAGAAAGCTTTTGGGAGCATCCCACAGTGCCTGCGCGCTGCCTTCCCGCCTTTCCTAGCTGCCTTTCTCCAGTTCTTCTTTTCCGCGGAGCCAGCAGGTCGTGTTTCCTGTTACCGCTGAAGAATTTCTTATTTTCTTTTATTTTTCTTTAGTCGCGTGTCTGCCTTCTCGATTCCGCACCGGTACTACCGGTTCTTTTTCTTTCTTTAAAAAAAAAAAAAAAAAAAACTTCTACTTTTTTCAGGGCATTTTTCTTCTGGGGCCTTAGGCCTACAGAGATATTTTTCCCTCATGGAAAAACCCGCCTCCGGGTTTAAAAAATGCACAAAGTGCAGTAGTACTATTTCTGTCACCGACACCCATGACTGGTGTCTAAAATGTTTAGGTCCTGACCACTCCATTGCGGATTGTGAGTCCTTTTCCATGATGCCCAAAAGAGTGTTACAGAATCGGGCAGCTAAGCTCAGTACCCTGTTTCCCTTCGATGCAGCTTCCGTGGCATCGACGTCTTCCAGGGCTGCTTCTTCATCCCATGGATCTCAGGTAACCAAACTTAAATCTGGCCGGTCCTCAAAGAGTTCATCTCCCTCTAAGTATCGAGATGCCCCCGGGCTTACTCTTGAGGATACCACACCGGCAAAATTACCCCGGCAGGAGGCTCCGGCTTCCAAAGCACTACCTATGGGGTCACAGGTTGACATCAATGGCTCGGCCTCGACCGATCACCTGTTACAATGTTCTGGGGTACCAGCAGTTTCTACCGGTACCGATATCCAGACATTGGTGGCGTCAATGGATCAGAATATTCTGACCATGCAGCGTGCCATCACGGCATTCATTCAAGCTGCAACACCTACGGTACCGCAACAAACCCCGTTGTCGGTACCCATACCGATTCCGGTACAGGATCCGATTCCAGTTCCGATACCAGTACCGCTTGCATCGACATCAGCATCGACGGCAGCGGTACGCTATCCAGTGATGCCTATCAGTACCGGCCCGGTACCGATTACTCTCGATGTCGATACTTCCTGAAGACTTGTCTTTTCAGGACTTTATTAGGGAGGTGGCCAAAGGCCTGGCCTTCTCAGTGACCTCTGAGACTGAACCTAGAGCCAAAAAATTAGATATCCTACAATATCCTAAGGCTCCTAAAGAGGCAGCCACCTTACCAATACATGAGATTCTTTATGAACACATGTTGGGCATATGGGAGACTCCTCTTTCCACCTCCCCTCATTCCAGAAGGTTGGACACCATGTATTGTGTTCCTCCTTGTCCTGGGTTTCGTAAGACTCAGCTTCCTCACCACTCCATTGTGGTAGAGTCTGCTATGAAAAAGATCAAGAGTACAAAAAGGCACTCCTCTGCTCCTCCAGGAAGAGAATGCAGAACTCCTATAGTCTCTATATATGGGGATGTTTCTAAAAGAAGTTACAGATCATCTGCAAACCTTATCTCCTTTTATGTCAGAAGATAAGAGAGAAGAATACATCACCTGGCTTAAACATGCACAGGATGTATCCAAGTTTTCCAACCGTGCAGCCTTTGACTCTTTTGAGGGGGCCAGTAGAGCCTCGGCTATTGCCATAGGTGCACGCAGAGTTGCTTGGTTGCAAGCCTCTGATTTGGAATCCTGGGTATAGGATGGTCTAGGTAACCTTCCCTGTACAGGCGAAAACCTGTTTGGCAAAGATTGGCAAGCAAAGGCCAACCAAATGGATGCTGAAAACTCTGCTTTAGATAGACTTTCAAAGTCTACTACTGCTCCTTTTAAAAAGAGGTTGTTCAAAAAGGGATCTTTCCCAAAGAAAGGGAAATTTTCTTCTTATGGTCAGGCCTCTTCTCAAGGTCGTTTTGCTACAAAGAGACAGCAACAACCAAAACAGGCCAAAACCCAGGCTGTGAGGACTGCTACGGCCCAACAGCCTCAGCCTCCTCAGGGCCTTTGACTTTCCACTAGAGAACTTAGCCTTTCTGGCTCTAGAACATCCAGAGCCCCTCACCATCCCAGGAAGGTTAGCTCACTTTGCTCCCAGATGGGAACAAATCACAGCAGAGCAGTGGACCCTCTCCATCATAAGGGAAGGGTACAAACTTCATTTCTTAAACCTTCCTCCTCACACCATGGTGAAACAGTTCAATTCTCCAACATCTCTCCTCACCCTTCTAGGTCAGGAGATTGCTACCCTTCTTGCCCAAGGGGCAATAGAAGAAGTACCCCTTCTTCAACAGGGCTCAGGGTTCTACTCCCCCTATTTTCTCATCCCAAAGAAAACAGGGGGCTACAGACCCATATTAGATCTCAGAGAATTGAACAAGTTTCTATGCAAGGAGAAATTCAAGATGACTTCTCTCGGAACTCTCCTTCCATACCTCCAGAGTCAGGACTGGCTTTGTTCTCTAGATCTCAAGGATGCGTACACCCATGTTCTCATCCATCCAACACACAGAAGATTCCTTCGCTTCCTGTACCAAGGGAAGCACTACCAATACAAAGTGCTTCCTTTCGGTCTGGCCTCTGCTCCAAGAGTGTTCACAAAATGCATGGCAGTAGTAGCTGCATTCCTACGCACTCTAGGAATATTCGTATTCCCATATCTGGACGACTGGCTCATCCGAGCTCCATCCCAGTCAGAGGCCCAGACTTCTCTAGCCTGCACAAGGCGTGTTCTTCAGTATCTGGGACTGGTAATCAACATTCCAAAATCCCATCTTACCCCTACTCAGTCTCTAGAGTTCATAGGGGCCTTACTGGATACCACAACTGCAAGGGCCTATCTTCCCCAGGCCCGTTGCCTACGCTTGGTGCAGTTAGCCTCCCAGATTCAGTTAAAATCCCATTTAACTGCTCGAGAAATGTTGCAACTTTTAGGCCACATGGCATCCACGGTGCATGTGGTTCCCTATGCTCGCCTTCACATGAGAGCAGCTCAGTGGACCCTATCCACCCAATGGACCCAGGCATCAGGTTGCCTGTCAGACAAAATAGCAACCTCCAGTCGCCTATTCTCGTCCATCCACTGGTGGAAGTCCACTCAGAATCTGTTGCTGGGGTCCCCCTTCCAACAGATGTTACCCCAAGCAACCCTTACAACAGATGCCTCTCCAAAGGGTTGGGGGGCTCATCTACAAGATCTCTCGACCCAGGGCATCTGGTCTCCACAGGAGACATATCTTCATATCAACCTCTTAGAGCTCAGAGCAATCTTTCTGGCTCTCAGAGTCTTCCACACCCTGCTCAGCTACAAGACAGTCCTCATCCACACGGACAACCAGGTAGCTATGTTCTACGTGAACAAGCAGGGAGGAACTGGCTCTCTGTCGCTTTGCAACGAAGCTCTGAGATTGTGGGCCTTCGCCAGAGAGCATCAAATCCATCTCATGGCAGTATATCTTCCAGGAGTTCAAAACTCTTGGGCAGACAGACTCAGTCAAGTTCTGCTTCCGCACGAATGGTCCCTCCATGGGGACCAGATAGCCAGAGGTTTTCGGATTTGGGGTACCCCAGACATAGACCTGTTTGCAAGTCAGTGGAATGCCAAACTTCCCCGGTTCTGTTCCAGGATTCCAGGGAGTTCAGGCCAGGGATGCCTTCCTCCTTCATTTGGGGCAAGACTTCCTTTATGCCTTTCCACCTATTCCCCTAATCCCCAAGACTCTGTTCAAGCTTCAGAGAGACAAAGGGACTATGATCCTCATAGCACCACTTTGGCCACGCCAAGTGTGGTACCCTCTACTTCTGCATCTCTCTCAAGCTCCCTCCCTAGACCTGGGGTCTGCTCCAGATCTCCTCTCCCAGGAGGAGGGAACCTTGTGGCACCCAAATCCTCAGTCTCTTCATCTCAGGGCCTGGTTGCTGAAGGCCTAGACCTTCAAAATTTACAACTTTCTCAGCAAGTGAAGGATATCCTTCATGCTTTCAGAAAGCCTTCCACCAGACGTTCATATGCTTTTAAATGGAAGAGGTTTTCCATTTGGTGTGCAGAGAAGGGTCTCAACCCTCTTGCAATACCTTTGCATTCTTTACTAGACTATTTGCTGCATTTATCCCATGCAGGCCTTAAAACAAATTCAATCAGAGTCCATTTGAGTGCTATTGCAGCATCCCTTAAGCCTCTCAGTGAACAACCTATTTCCTCTCATCCTCTTATAGCAAGATTCATGAGAGGCCTTCTTTTGACTAAACCTCCCATTAGACCACCTCCAGTGGCCTGGGACTTGAATCTGGTTCTTGGTCAGCTTATGAAGCCACCCTTTGAACCCTTAGCCACTACCTCCTTAAAATTCCTTTCTTGGAAGGTTATTTTTCTCATTGCAGTCACCTCAGCTCGCCGTATCAGTGAGTTGCAAGCTTTAGTGGCTAATCCTCCTTATACAAGGTTCCATCATGACAAGGTAGTCCTCAGAACTAATCCACACTTTATGCCTAAAGTGGTCTCACCTTTTCATCTGAACCAGGAGGTCTTTTTACCTGTCTTTTTTCCAGGACCTCATGCATCAAGTGCAGAGAGGAATCTTCATACCCTGGATTGTAAAAGAGCACTTGCTTTCTACTTACACAGGACACAACAACATAGAAAGTCCTCTCAACGTTTTGTTGCTTTTGATCCTTCTCATTTAGGACTTCCAGTCTCTAAGAGAACTCTGTCCAATTGGATTGCTCAGTGTATTTCCTTTGCCTACCAAAGTAAGAACCTTTCTCTGGAGGGCCATGTCACAGCTCACAATGTGAGGGCCATGGCAACCTCTATGGCTCATCTAAACTCTGTGTCCATCGACCAAATCTGTTGAGCGGCCACTTGGGCATCGGTTCATACCTTCACAGCCCATTACTGCTTGGACAAGGACTCCCGCCGGGATGCTTTGTTTGGTCAGGCTGTTCTCAAACACCTGTTCCATACCTAATCAACTCCTTCCCTCCATCCCTGAACTGGATGCCTGAGATTCATGGGTATAGGTAGAGCCCTTCCCAGGGACTCACAATCTGGGTGATCTCCCAGGCATCTCTAGCTGGGGAGTCCCCATATGTGAAGACTCATTCCTGCTTGTTCCTGGAGATAGCACAGTTACTTACCTGTAACAGGTGATCTCTGGGAACAGCAGAAATAAGTCTTCACAACCCACCCACCTCCCCTAGGAGTTGAATCTCTCTATCTATCTTTCCTTTCCTCTCTCTCTCTCTCTCTCTCTCTTTGTCTCAGCTTTAAAACTCGAACTGGAGAGAGGCAGTTAGGAAAGGCGGGAAGGCAGCGCGCAGGCGCTGTGGGATGCTCCCAAAAGCTTTCTTTCAGGACGCTGGGGAGCGTTCCCGCGCAGGCTCCGTCGGTACCGACGATACCCATATGTGAAAACTTATTCCTGCTGTTCCCAGAGATCACCTATTACAGGTAAGTAACTGTGCTTTTTTTACATATAGTGCTTCAAGGTCGGATGGACCAGTTTGTGCAGGGGCTGTCCTCGGTGGTAGTCTCCAGTGGTGCTCCGGCTACGTCAACACTTTAATCAGTGGACCTGGCAACTTCGGATGCAGAAGTTGCTCTCTCCCCGGAGGAGCAACTACACCCCCCCCCCACCCCACCTCCTGTTTTGAACGTGACATGACATGCTTGCCCTGGAGTTCTCCCTTAGAGGGAGTGTGGCCTCTGCTCTCGCTGATGATCCTGCTTTTCTGGTGGCTCCATAGTCTGCTTCAGGAATGTTTGCAAGCGGGGATGGATCATGCAGAGTGGATGGCTCTCTAGTAGTGTCTCCTTTTGCATCGCACTTAATTTTCCTCGGAAGGGGATGCCGTTTTAAGACTGGAAAAATTTACCCTTGAATCCATCTGGGATGCAGTTGTTAATTTAATGTCTGTTTTGGCTAGCCAGACCCAGCAAATAAACCTTAAAAGTCCAGGATCAAGCATCAGCTATTGCAGCACAGCAATGGAGTGATTTAAAACCTCTATCGCACAAGAGGCTGTGAAAATTGATTCTGTGCAGGACTCTCATGTTGCAGTAATGAAAGACTTGACTGGTGTTAGAGCCAAGTTGGAAGCTTTTTTGAAGAATTCATCTAGGGCCTCCAATTTGAGATTTATAAATTTTCCCGAATCTTCTAACATCTCAGCTCATGGGATGTTCAGAAGGTATTTTATTGAAGTTCTGGAGGTGCCCAAAGGCGCCATACCTCCTTTATCACTTATTTATTACCTACCAGTGGGAAAGAAAGAATCCTCTAGGCAATCTTTTTCTGTGGACACTTTGAACGTTTCAACTTTGCTGGAAGAGTCTCAGTCAGAAAGTATCTTCTCTGCAACTCTCTTGGTCACTTGTGCATTGATGCTGGATCAGGACTGGCTCCTCAAGCTGTTCTTTAAGAAACACCAAGTCCCTTTTTTAGGATGTTCTGTGAGGGTATACCCGGATCTCACTCGAGAGACCCTGAAGCAATGCAGAGAATTTCTACTTTTAAAGCCAGCTGTCCAGCAATTGAGAGTACTTTTTTTTTTTTAAATTTCTCTGCACGTATAATTCTGTTTATTTTTCAACCTTCAGAATTGTCTGCTTTCATACATGCTAAGCTGGTTAATGTCTTGCCATCTGTCTAGCTTTGCCTTAAATGGTCTAGTTAGTTGTCCACGCTTGCACGTGGGTTAGCTTATATTGGCCTTTTTACCCTTTGTTGGGTTTGCTTTGTTCTATGTATTATGACCACCTTCACTTGAGGTGCGCCCTTGCTTGGTGGGCCTATGCCTGAGGGCTGCGCCAGAGCCTTCTTTGGTTGGGCCCTTAGGCAGGGACCACCACAACTCGCACTCAACTGACCATCACACACCCAGGAACAAGGACAGGGGCCCAACAGTCTCTTACACTGGCTTCCGTCCAAGAACACACACAATGGGATAGCAAGTCTCAAGTGACTGCCGTCCACATACTCCAACACAACCGCATGTAGGCAGGAACAGGAACCACAAAGAAACAGGTGTGCTAAGACAGTGGTAAGTCAACTAGATTTTATTAAATACCCCAACGTGTTTCTGCTGGTACCTTCTTCAGTGGGGATACCACTTCAAATAAAAATTTAAAATATAGAAGATCATACACCCGAGCAATAAATGGTTAAAAACACTAAAAGAAAAATGTGCAATTGTAAAATTAACTGTTAAGACAATAAATAATCCTGAATAGTATTAAAATCATGAATAAAAACCATTAATAACAAATGTGAACAGAACAAACCATGCAAAAAGGTGTCTCACCAAGAGGTGCGAACAAGAGGGACGAGGGCCACATGTGAGACCCTAAACTTAATCCACATGATATAAAGGCTACTGTCTTAGGGTTACTTAACGGCGTGCATAATAACAGACCATTCCAGCAAATAAAGCAAACCCTTAGGATGCAAATGTAAAATGATAGAATTAAAATTGTGTTTAAGTTCAGAGCTAGAGGAATGAGGATAGGAAACCCCAAGTCTAAAACATTCAAAAGTCTTATGTAACAGCTACAAGAGCAAATCGTAGATAATGACCACCAGTGTAGAAATCCTCAGTACCTTATACACATACTGAACTCCCTCAACCATGCTGCCATGACCTCAACCAACTTACCCCCCATGTACACACTCTGCGTTGCACACTTATCAACTCCCGCTCAATCAGAAACAAAATCCCTAACATCAGAGACCTACTTCTGTCTCAACATCTGGACATACTATGCATAACAGAGACATGGATCACAGAAATGGACAACGTACTACTGAACCAACTCACGCCAGACGGATAGCCCTCTTTCACTGCCCTCGATCCAAATGAAAAGGTGGGGGTGTGATGATCATAGCCAAGACAAACCTCAAATTCCGATACCATGCAACTGAGAGTACAAACAAAGCAGACGCTCTCACCATAATGAACAAACAGCTAACCATTGGCCTCATGTACAGAGCACCAATCGCCATCTCCAATGACCTTTCAAATATCCTAGAGAGTGCTCATGGCCTCTAACATGAACAAAGACCTTCCTAGTCCTAGAAGACTTTAACCTCCCATCATTACAACCAAACCAAACCAAACCTGCTCATTCCTGGAAGCAATGTCAGCAATGGACCTCAGCCAGCTTGTATGAACATCCACACATGAAAAGGGCAAAACTCTCGACCTAATCATCTTTAACAACCATACAACCAAAGCTGGCCCCCCTCACTCCATTCTTATCCACCTAGTACCATGGTCTGACCACAAATTAATCAGCTTCTCCCTCCCTCATGCCAACCCCAGCACCCTCATCCATCAACCAACGAGAAGATGACTCAAGCAGTTCAACCAGGACAGTTTTGTAGAAGAAATCCTTCCTCAGCAACAAACCAACTCAAGCAATCCCCACATACTAATAGAAAATTGGAACCACATCATTGAAAAAGTGGCCACTGCAACAACTATACCCCCCCCCCCCCGCCCCCCATGCTCCTACAAGAAACGCTCCAAAACTGCATGGTACATGCCAACCCTGTGCACCATCAAAACTCTATTCTGAATACATGAATGGAAATGGCAGAAAACCAAGGACAATGAAGATAGACACAACTATCCTGCC
Organism: Ichthyophis bannanicus; assembly: GCA_033557465.1. Classification (NCBI taxonomy): domain Eukaryota; kingdom Metazoa; phylum Chordata; class Amphibia; order Gymnophiona; family Ichthyophiidae; genus Ichthyophis; species Ichthyophis bannanicus. Next base: position 837,402,084 of record CM066033.1, read on the forward strand.
ACAACAGACAAGGCAAAGTGCCAATACCACACACAACTAATCAATTCCTCAATCAGCAGTCCAATAGAACTCTTCGATATCATAAAACTACTGACAAAAACACCATGACTGACAACCAAGACATCACAATCATGCTCCAACAGTTGGTGGCCCACTACAAACAGCTTCACCCCCACCCAGAACCCCCCCCCCCCCCCCCGATGAAACCATCCACCCAAACCCTTGGTCCTCCTTTGGCAGCGTTAACAAGGAACACATTGAAAACATCATCTTGTCACGCAACACAACCACCTCACCCCTTGACCCATGCCCAGTCACCTGGGATCAAGGCAGCCAAGAAGGAATTTAGCCCCCACACTCACCAAAATCACCCAGTCAGTACTTAACAAGGTGAAATGCCTCGCCTGAAAATCTCCTCCATACATCCAACTCTGAATAAACCAAAACTAAATCCTTCCAACCCAACCTCATACAGACCTACTCTTTACTGCTAGGATCATTGAAAAATCATCCAGCATCACCTGCAAGACCATATAGATAGGAACAACCTACTTAACCCACAACAACATGGATTCCACCCTCTTCATTGAGTAGAAACACTACTAATCACCCTCGTCAACACCCTAATAAAATGAATACAAAACACCAATCAAGGATTCCTACTGATATTCTTGTTCACATCTAATTAACCAAATAACCATGTATATAGTAGCCATGTATATAGTTTTTTGTCTATAGTTACCCTGATTTTCACCAAGTTTATGTACCTTGTTCTATGTAAAAAACCAATGCTGCTTGTACCATTGTGTTTATATTTGTTCATATGTAAACCGCACTGAATTAAGAGCGCGGTATATAAGAGAAATAAATAAATAAATAAATAAATAAATCTTCTTCTTGGATGTCTCCTCCAGCCTTTGAGAACATTAACTACCATATTCTCCTGCAGCGTCTTCAATCCACCAGAATGCAGAGTGCAGTTCTCCAGTGGTTCAAATCCTACCTAACCAACCGATAAAATGGGGCCAAACACCCCCCACCCCACCCACCCCATACCAACAAATACAAGTAGTCCTCCCAAGGATCTACCCTCTCAGCACTCCTCTTCAACATCTACCTTTGACTCCTCTGCTCAGTCTTCAGATCCCATAACCTCAACTTCCATGTCTATGCTGCTGACATTTATTTTTATTTATTTATTGGTTTTATATACCGTGCTATTTCACATTCAGTGTGGTTTAGAGGGAACAGGAAAAGAACTTACATAGAACAAGTTAGATAACATAGTAACTTACATAGAACAATCTTAACAATCACAATCAGAATTAAAATCATGCTCTATGGCACCTTCCACACAAAACAACCCTCCTACCCTGCTCATCAAGAATGTTTCGCTGATGTCTCCAACTGGCTGAAAAACAGCAACATTACAATCAACTATAAGAAAACAGAAGCCCTCTTTATAACAAAAGACAACACCTTCTCCCCCCCCCCCCCCATCCGCCATAACCCTGAACAATACACAAGTCAGGACTCGGATGGAAGTGAAATACATTTGGAATCACCCTTGATCAACACCTTACCTTCAAATCCCATATAAGTAAAATCACCAGAGCAATATATTACAAAGTAAAAATCCAGCAACGCCTCCAGATAAGAACATAAGATATGCCATACTGGGTCAGACTTGCCAGTGCTTGTGCTGTTTCCAGGTTTCGTCGTTTGGCTCTTTTTTCCATTTCCTGAAAGATGCTTTTTTGGCAACAACAGCCTCTCTGACCTCACCTTTAAACCATGCTGGCAGTTTTTTGGACTTCCTTCCACTTTTCTTAAAGCGTGGAATACAGCTGGTCTGGGCTTCCAAGATAGTATTTTTCAACAACAGCCAAGCCTGATGTACGTCTTTAACCTTTGCAACTGCTCCTTTTAGTTTTTTCTTAACCGTTTTCCTCATTTTATCATAGTCTCCCTTTCGAAAGTTAAAAGGTAGTACTGTGGATTTCCTTACTATCCCTCCTCCACTAATTAAATCAAAGACAATCATGCTATGATCACTATTGCCAAGTGGCCCCAACACCCTTTATCTCTTGCACTAGATCTGGTGTTCCTCTAAGGACTAGGTCTAATATGGCTTCCCCTCTGGTCGGTTCATGAACCAGCTGCTCCAAGAAGCAGTCATTTATTTCATCTAGGAACTTTATCTCCCTAGCATGTCCTGACGTGACACTGACCCAGTCGATACCGGGGTAATTGAAATCGCCCATTATTATTACTGCGCTGTAACTTTTAGAAAATAAACATAAGAACATAAGATATGCCATACTGGGTCAGACCAAGGTCCATCAAGCCCAGTATTCTGTTTCCAACAGTGGCCAATCTAGGTCATATGTACCTAGCAGTTTCCCCAAGAGACACAAATTCCACAATGCTTGTACTGGGTCAAGCATTGATATCTTCGGTCACTTCTTAATAATGGTTTATGGACCTTTCCTCCAGGAACTTGTCCAAACCTTTTTTAAACCCAGCTACACTAACAGCCTTTACTACATATTCCGGTAACAAATTCCAGAGTTTGATTACACGTTGAGTGAAAAAATATTTTCTTTTATTAGTCTTAAATAGATTACCCTGTAGCTTCATTGCATGTCCCCTAGTCTTTCTATATTCTGATAAGGTAAACAATCGATCTACGTTTACCCGTTCCACTCCGTTCATTAATTTATAGACTTCTATCATATCTCCCCTCAGCCGTCTCTTTTCCAGGTTAAAGAGCCCTAACCTTTTTAGCCTTTCTTCATAGGAGTATCCTTCCATCCCCTTTACCATTTTGGTGGCTCTTCTCTGAACCTTTTCTAAAATCGCTATATCCTTTTTAAGATACGGCGACCAGAATTGCACACAAAATTCAAGGTGCGGTCTCACCATGGAACGATATAGAGGCATTATAATATCTTTTGTTTTATTTTCCATTCCTTTCCTTATCATACCTAGCATTCTATTTGCTTTCTTGGCCGCCGCTGCACACTGGGCCGAGGGTTTTAACATGGTATCCACAATGACGCCTAAATCTTTTTCCTGGGTGGTAGTTGCTAATGTGGAACCTTGCATCGTGTAACCATAGTTTGGGTTGTTCTTCCCTAGGTGCATAACCTTGCACTTGTCCACATTAAATTTCATCTGCCATTTTGATGCCCAGTCTTCCAATTTATCAAGATCCTCTTGCAATTTTTCACAATCCTCTTGGGTTTTAACAACTTTAAATAGTTTTGTGTCATCTGCAAATTTGATAACCTCACTCGTTATTCCACTTTCCAGGTCATTTATGAATATGTCAAAAAGCTGCGGACCCAGCACAGATCCCTGGGGTACACCACTATTCACCTTTCTCCATTGGGAAAATTGGCCATTTAGCCCTACCCTCTGCTTTCTATCTTTTAACCAGTTCCTGATCCACAATAGTACATTGCCTCCTATCCCATGACTCTTTAGTTTTGCCAAAAGTCTCTGATGAGGGACCTTGTCAAAGGCTTTCTGAAAGTCCAGATACACAATATCAACCGACTCACCTTTGTCCACCTGATTATTCACTCCTTCAAAAAAACATAACAGATTAGTAAGACAAGATCTTCCTTGTCTAAAGCCATGTTGGCTGTCTCCCATTAGGTTGTGACTATCTACATGCTGAGTAATTGTATTCTTTATGATGGTTTCTACCATTTTTCCCGGTACTGACGTCAGGCTCACCGGTCTGTAGTTTCCCGGATCACCCCTGGAACCCTTTTTAAAAATTGGTGTTACATTGGCGATCCTCCAATCTTCAGGTATTAGAGATGATTTTAATGATAGTTCACAGATTACTGATAGCAGGTCTGCAATCCCTATTCAAATACAAGCTAAAAACCCACCTCTTTAAGGCTGCTTTAGATCCTGATGTTCCTCTCTCTCTTGACCACTAATTGTGTATCTTATCATTCTCTAATCCCCAGTGTCTTGATTAAATTGTAAGCTCTAATGAGCAGGGACTATGTCTTACATCTGTATGTAAGTGCTGTGTACACCTTATAGTGCTATACAAATGATCAGTAGTAATAATAGTATATAGTCTTATCCCCTTGCATTATACCATATCTAGTACTCCCTACATCACTCGAAAACCCACCTACCTTTACACCACCTCAGATACTTCCTAATCCACTTATCTCTGAACTGCACCAGCTCTCCCCAATATACTAGAAAGTATCAACCAGTAAGCCCTCTAACCTACCTATACCTATAACATGCCCATTATCTCTAACCTACTTATCCCACTGTGCAAAAAAATTAAAAAAGGCTGCCTAGTCATGCTACCAGTACACATACTCTATGGTTTATGGTTTATTACATTTGATATACCGCTCAGGCCGAAGCATTAGAGCGGTTTACAATACTATATCATTTAAGAAAATATGAAAAGAACGCCATTTATGAGATAGGACAGAATAGAGGACAGGAATAGTTAGAAAGATAAGGGAAGGAGAAGGAAAGGGAACAGCAGGTTACCACGATATACAGGCATGATAATCCAGTGCACGACTTTAATGTAAACTTCAGATTAGACGCCACGGACTCACGCCAAAGGGCCCTCTGGCGAGGCCCTCAGGCGTGGGCCCACCTCTGAAGCGGCGGTTTTCAGCCGTTATGGCTGGATGCTGATTGGCAGGCTGAAGGGGGAAGGAGGGGCTCCTGCTCACACCTCCGGTGTCACTGCTGCTCTCCTGCGCGCCTCTGAAGCGGTGGTTTTCAGCCGTTATGGCTGGATGCTGATTGGCAGGCATTAACAACTTAGAGGGCTTTGGTAAAAAAGCCCCTTAATCAACCAAACTGTACAAAAATCCAAATAGCATAAGACTCTCCTTAATCCACCTATATTGCACTGCATGCTATATTCCTAGCCCATCTCGCTATACCATGCCCAACACTTCTAAGCCACCTAATTCCTGCACCTGAAAGAAATCAATTACCAAAACTAAAAAGCTACTGTCTGTTTTCACTGTTAATCCTTTAGAAATACAATAATGCATTCAGTCATACTCACTGCTGAGAAGAGTTGTGGAACCTGAATTTGGTGTGATGGCACTAACTCTGTTACTGTAATTTTCAGGTAGCTTCCTTGATTTCTTTGAGCATATCATCATCCATTTGGTCATGCTGGCCAGGCGCTCGATAGTACACCCCCACTGCCATTGCCTTCCCCCTTTTACATGGAATTTCAATCCATATAGATTCTACAGCAGATCTTGTTTCCTGCAAAACTTTAATCTTTTCTGACTCAATGCCCTCTCTAACATAGAGAGCAACCCCTCCACCAATTTGATCAGCTCTATCATTACGATATAGTTTGTACCCAGGTATCAGTGTGTCCCACTGGTTGTCCTACTTCCACCATGTCTCTGATATTCCAATCATATCTAACCTTTCATTTAGTGCTATATATTCTAACTCTCTCATCTTATTTTTTAGACTTCTAGCATTTGCATACAAGCATTTTAGAGAATTGTATTTTGTTCATATTAATTTGGCTATTGTTAGACATGGGTAATTTGGGATCTTTAAGCTCTGTCTGCTCCATACTTGAGGGTATTTGGGCTACTTTACTCTTTTGTGGAACCTCTCTGCTTTTGGTAGTATCCTTCAAAGATACATTCTTCCGAACCATCTGCTCTTGGGCGACTGTCGGCTTTCCCCTAATATCTAGTTTAAAAGCTGCTCTATCTCCTTTTTAAAGGTTAATGCCAGCAGCCTGGTTCCATCCCGGTTAAGGTGAAGCCCATCCCTTTGGAAAAGCCCCTCCTTTCCCCAGAATGTTCCCCAGTTCCTAACAAATCCAAAACCCTCATCTCTGCACCATTGTCTCATCCACGCATTGAGACTCCAGAGCTCTGCCTGCCTTTTGGGTCCTGCGCGTGGAACAGGAAGCATTTCGGAGAATGCTACCCTGGAAGTTCTGGATTTCAACTTCCTACCTAAAAGCCTAAATTTAGCCTCCAGAACCTCCCTACCACATTTTCCTATGTCATTGGTACCGACATGTACCAAGACAGCAGACTCCTCCCCAGCACTATCTAAGACCTTATCTAGGTGGCGCGTGAGGTCCGCTACCTTCACACCAGGCAGGCATGTTACCAGGCGATCCTCACGTCCACCAGCCACCCAGCTATCTACATGCCTAATGATCGAATCACCAACTATAACAGCTGTCCTAACCCTTCCCTCATGGGCACATGGCCTTGGAGAAACGTCCTCGGTGCGAGAGGGTTTTACATCACCTGGAGGACAGGTCTTAGTTACAGGATCATTTCCTGCCACACCAGGGTGATGCTCTCCTGTCATGTGACCTCTCTCCATGGCAACAGGGATGCTGCCAGACTGGAGGTGGGACTTCAGGACTATATCCTCTCTGTCTGTCTTATGCTTTCCAAGTCTGCTACTTTAGCCTCTAGAGAACGGACTCGTTCCCTGAGAGCAGAGAGCTCCTTGCACTTAGTGCACACGTAAGACCTCTCACCAACTGGGAGAAAATCATACATGTGACACTCAATGCAAAAGACTGGAAAGCCCCCATCCCGCTGCTGGACTGCTGTCTGCATCTTAGTTTTAAGTTTGTGTTTAGATCTAATTTCTTTATTTACTAAGGGTTGCTATGGATATTTATACTAATAAAACTGTACCTAATACGTTTAATATACCTTGTTCACTTGAAGCTTAACTAATCTCAGATCCTTAGTGTATGACTGATTTGGGTAATGCGCTTCACCTGAGAGCACCTCCTGTCTTTTAAATGTGTAAGTACCTCTAAAGCTACGATTATCCCAGGGGTGGGTGGGTGTAGGGATGGAGGGAAATAACACTTATTAAAAGAGGGCTGCTACACAGTACCCTGTCTTGTGCTGCTGAGGTAAGCTATATTCTGATTTGATTTAAATTATAGCTCTTAGCTGCTGCTAGGCTCTAACTTCTTATGAAATTTAAACTACAAGCTCTCTGCTGGGTTCTAAATTTAACCAGAAAGCTCTCTTCTGTGTTTTAAATTTAAGCTAAAAGTACTTTGCTGATGCTAGGCCCTGAGTGACTATTAAATTTAAACTACAAGCTCTCTGCTGGGTATGAAATGTAACCAGAAAGTTCTCCTCTGTGTGTTAAATTTAAACGTAAACTGCTGCTACTAGGCCCTGACTGCTTTAACAAAAAATAGTGGGTTCACAGATTAATTAGCTTTAATACAAAGAATTCCTTTTAGAAAATTACCAGAAGTGTATACTCACAGTTGCAGATCTCTCTCCAGAAGTAACAGTCCCTTTTTCTAGTCCTTCAAGATGCTCCTTGAAATAACAGATTTCTGCTCTGCACTCCAAGCCATCGTTCTACCACATCTCGACTACTGCAATGCCATCTACCAGGGTCTCCCACAAACCACGCTACGTCCCTGATGGACTGCTCTCCTCGCAACAGCACACATCCTCCAAGGAGCAACAAGGCAGAACTACATTACACCCATACTCAAACAACGTCACTGGTTACCTCTCCCAAGTTGTTTAAAATACAAAACCCTCCTCTGGACTTCACAGAGCCATCCATTCTGACCCCCCCCCCTCAACTCCACACTTCCCTTCAACCCCCCCCCCCCCCTCCAGTCTAACAAATCAAGATGAATCTCTACTTGGAACAACCTTGTCATTCCCCATGCCAGACCCAAATTCAACAAATAGGCCTGCGGATGAGTCTTCCAACTCTATGCACCTTCCATCTGGAACACATTACACAGACCTCAGCACCTTCGCGCAGTACTTAAAGACACACCTCTTCTGTAAACATTTCAGCCCCACCCTGTAATTCGCTGCAGAAGCTATGCCTCCCCCCCCCCCCCCCCATTTATGACCACCTCTGTATGTAGTTAACCACCCTACATAACAGATACAAATTTACAATTGCGGAGTATATATAGCTATCCAGCTCTAGAGTTATCCAGTGCAAGCTGTATTTAGTAAAATATTACACTGTTAACTGTTCTTCATGTACGCTGCTTTGACCTAGTGAAAGGCGGTATAAAAATACAGCTAACTAAATAAATATTCTCCTTTGTGGGCTGGTGTGATCTAACATTGTTTATTTTTGTTTCTTAGAATTTGGATATTACAGATTGAAATATTTCTTTGTTCCTTTTGCTAAACAAGTGTGATACTTGGATATATAATGTAAAATTCAATAAATTATAAAAATAAAAAAGAGTTGTTAAAGCACAAGAGGATTGTGAAAAATTGCAAGAGGACCTTGATAAATTGGAAGACTGAACATCCAAGTGGCAGATGGAATTTAATGTGGACAAGTGCAGTTATGCACTTAGGGAAGAACAGCACAAACTATGGTTACACGATGCAAGGTTCCACATTAGGATCCACCATCCAGGAAAAGGATTTAGGCATCATTGTGGATAATAAGTTGAAACCCTCTGCCCAGTGTACAGCGGCGGCCAAGAAAGCAAATAGAATGCTAGGAATCATAAGGAAAGGAATGGAGAAAAACAAAAGCTATTATAATGCCTCTGTATTGTTGCATGATGTGACTGCACTGAATGTTGTGTGGTCGCTTATTTTAAAAAAGGATATAGCATTCTTAGAATAGGTAGATAAGAGCCACCAAAATAGTAAAGGAGATGGAAGGATACCCATATGAGGAAAGCCTTACAAGGTTAGGGCTCTTCACCTTGGAAAAAGGACAGCTGAAGTAGATAGAGGTCTATAAAATAATGAATGTGGACTAATTTTTGGTACATTAAATAAATACTTTCTTTTCTTATTGTTAGAAGATGGTTGCTTTTGTACCAAGTTCTTGATCATTCATGTATATGTGTGAGTAAATGAATAAAAATAATAATGAATGGATTGGAACGGATAATCATAGATTGGTTGTTTATTCCTTCAAAAATAGAAAGACTGGGGGGCACACAATGAAGCTACAGCATAGTTCATTTAAGACTAATAGAAAATTGTTTCACTCAACGCATAATCAAACTCTGAAATTCATTACCAGAGGGTGTAGTAAAAGCTGTTTGTGTAGCTGAATTTAAGAGGTTTGGACACGTTTCTGGAGGAAAAGTCCAGAAACCATTACCTTTTGGGAACCTAACAGATACTTGTGACCTGGATTGGCCACTGTAAACAGGATACTGGGCTTGATGGACCATTGGTCTGACACAGTATGGCATATCATATCTTAAGTAAAGGTTTGCCTGGCCATCCAAAACTAGATAATTTGACAACTCCACCATATATGGAACTTCTCACCTATCATACCACAATTTCACCAACCTAAGTCAGATTGTGATGGATACAATTTATGTAGTTTAGCAAGGGTAAAATACTATTGTAGTAATACTTTGTAATCATTCTCAATTATTATATTCGCTGATGCTGAAATTCTTGATATTAGCTACCATGGCTAGCCATTCTTCAGATCTAGAGCCCAGTCCAATTAGTAACATAACAAATGATAGCAGATACAGATCAGCATGGTCCATCCAGTCTGTCTAGAGTAGACCAGAGTTGTAGAGTTGCACCTGCTGATCTATGCAGGCTTCTCCCCACTTCATGATGCCACCACCCAAGGCCATACCCGCTGCTCCAGGTAGGTTACCCCTCTCTATTTAGAAGTTATTTGTTTGCTTTGATTCCATCCGCTTGCTATACAGTAATCCTCTGTATCTGTCTCATGCCTTCTTGAATTCTGTCATTGTTTTTGATTCCACCACCTCCTTCAGGAGGGCGTTCCAGGCATCCACCACCCTTCCCGTGAAAAAGCATTTCCTGATGTTACTTTAAGTTTACTTCCTTACGACTTCATTTCATGTCCTCTAGTTCTACAGCTTACCCATCTTTGAAAAAGGTTTGTTTATTATCAGCTATTAATTATTTAAACATCTGTATCATATCTCTTCTATCCTCTGGGTATACATATTTAGGTACTCGAGTCTTTTCTAATATGCCTTCTGTCACAGGCCCCATATCATTTTGGTCACCTTCCTTTGAACCTTTTCAAGTCTTTTTATGTCCTCTGTAAGATATGGTCTCCAAAATTGAACACGCTACTCAAGTGAGGTCTCACAAACGACCAGTATAGGGGCACTAATACCCACCTCCTTCCTGCTAGTTTATTTCTCTCTGTATGCAACCTAACATCCTTTTTGGCTTTGGCCACTGCCTTGTTACACTGCTTCACCACCTTGAGATTCTTAGTCAATATCACTCCTGAGGTACCTCTCTTGGTTCATACACACCAGCATATAAGGAAGCTTACTATTAGAATTCATAACTAAACATTTTGTAGAGATTTGTCACCACCTTCTTGTAGCTCCCTGACCCATCAATAACTCGAAGTAAAGTTAGGTCCCAAATCCTTCTGTACATGTTGGTCTTGAAGCATAGGCCCTGTGTTAAAATAATGCATGTTAATGGCAAATTAACATGTGCTAATGTGAGCACATGTTAATTATTAAGGGTGTGCACCTTGGTAACGCACCCATAATAATTTAATTCATTGCCAAGCATTAGTTACACTGCTTGACAAGTTTCAGTTCCAAAGGGGAAGAAAAAAGCCTGTTAAGTAGCAAAGGGGATCATTCCATCCTGGACGTACCGGCCCTCTGTGCGCCTGGTCTGAACCGGATGCACAGAGGGAGTCGCGATTCTGATCCCACAGGGCACATCTTGCCCCGTGGGATCAGTATCGCAAACAGGCTTGTACATGCAGGCTGGCACCGCGATTCAGCCCGGTCTGCATGTACAGGCCTTGCCCGGCTAACTCAGGGCTTTTAAATGGAGCTGCGGTGCCATGGTGTCTGGTTGCCATAGCACCGTGGCTCCATTTAAAAGCCGCAATCCCCGGCCACCAGCACCCAAAGTACTTTCCCCGCAGCCCGATCCCTGATCTGGCCTCCCAGGGTCAGGCTGTGGGGAATGCCCCCTTCCGCCCCTTCCCTGCCCTGCCGTTTCCTCCGCATCAGGGAAGTTATTCCATCTTGGAGGTGGAATAACTTCCCCGTTCAAGTCGCTGGCCCCGGACATACAGGGCCAACAACTGCCTACTGCCCACCCTAACGCCACCTCCGATCCGCCCCTTCCCCGCCCCCATCTAACTTCTCCATACAACACGCGGGGAAGAATGGGGCCGGGAAAGGGCACGAATAGTGGTGATGGATGTCCCAACGGCTCAGAATGATCCCCAAAGTGTATATATTTTCAGTGAAGGTTTTCTAAGTTTCAGTATTCATTGGACATAACCGTTTCGCACATTTTCTTTTTAGGGGCCTTTTTATTAATGCTTAGTGTGCAGACAAACAGTATGTTATCTCCAGGAACAAGCAGGAATGAGTCTTCACATATGGGTACGTCGGTACCGACAGAGTCTGCGTGGGAACGCTCCCCAGCGTCCAATCAGAACGCTTTTGGGAGCATCCCAACACGCCTGCGTGCTGCCTTCCCGCCTTTCCCAACTGCCTCTCAGTTTTTGTTTTTCCGCGGAGCCGGCAGGACGTCCTCCTGTCACCGCAGAAAATTCTTCCTTTATTTTTGTTTTTTCTTGTGGTCGCGTCTACCTTCCCTCGACGCACCGGTACCACCGGTGTTTTCTTTTTCTTTTCTTCTACAAATATTTTCTTTTGTAGGGAATTTTTCCCTGTTTAGTGCCTGACTGGTTTCAGCCTGCTAGGCCTCTCTATTTTCCCTCATGGAAATGCCAGCCACTAGAACATGTTTTATCTGTGACGCTACCAATTTAGTTTTAGACACCCATAACTGGTGCCTTCCATGTTTGGGACCTGACCACCATCCGCTGGAGTGTCCCTCCTGCACTACTATTTCTAAAAGAAGTCTTCAGCATCAAGCTCAACTCGATACGCGGTTCCCTTCAGACTTGAGGGTGCCAGCTACATCTTCTTTTTCGCAGGATCAGGTAACCAAACAAAAGTCTGTAAAGACTAGCCAGTCCTCGGGTGGTAGATCTCATGTATATTATAGAGATGCCTCTGGGCTTGCCCCCGAGGACATATTGGCTTTAAAACCCCGGCGGGAGGCTTCCGCCTCCAAAGCATTAACGGGGTTTCAGGTTGTTCCCAGGGTTTTTACCTCAGTGAACATACCTGAGCCATGCCCGGTGGTGGTATCTGCTTTGAACGGTGTCGGTACCCCGGCATCGGCAATGGTGCTGGATGAAACATTCCACACCGATGATCGTAGTCGAGCGCTCTCGGTATCTTCGGTGCTGTTAGAGTCGCTACTGACCGATCTTCCCGCATCAGTCCCGGCACCGATGCTGATATCCACGTCGGTACCCTCCAGATATGCATCGATAGACTCTCTTCTTTCGATGCCAAGTCTAGAATCGATCTCTAGTCTGGATGACGGTACCGACTCGTCTTGGTACCGACTTCAAACGGTACCGAAGACATTCTACCGATGATCAGGGTCTGCCACATTCGGTTACCTCGGTATCGATAGTGCTATCACAGACTGATCTTCATGTATCGGTATCAACGACTGTACCAGTCCCGGTACCGGTATCGACATCAGCATCGGTGTCGGTACCTCCCATGCTCCTTTCATCCGGCTTGCTTCCTTCCATACCAAGTTTGGAATCGATCCCGAGCATGGATGATTTCCTACCAGCGAGTTGCGGTAACGGTTTTCAGCGGTTCCGACAACTATCTTTCAAAGATACTCCGATGCTCCACCCCTCCAGATCTTCTATTCTACAGAATCTGAATGAACCGGTGGGTGCTAGAGCTAGTTCTTCAACAGATCTAGTTCTTCCTCCTCTTCCTCGAGGACTCCCCTCTGGGGAGATTTCTTTTCAGGCTTTTCTGCTTGATATATGGCAAAGTTACTTGCCATTTCTATACCTGGTCAGGACCCTGCACCAGGGGAGTCACAACCTCTACACATCCCCTGCAATCCAAAGGAAGTCATTATGTTTCCTTTGCATCAGACCTTGCAAGATCTCCTATTTAGAGCGTGGGAAACTCCTTTAACGGTATCCCCACCTTCTAGGGCAACTGATCTTCTATACAGGGTGCCCCCTTCTCCAGGGTTTCAAAAGCCTCAGCTCCCTCATCATTCTCTTGTTGTAGAATCAGCAATGAGGCGTGTTAAGAGTACTAAGAAGCACTTTTCTTATCCGCCAGGTCGTGAGGCTAAGACTTTAGATGCCTTTGGACGTCAAACTTTCCAGGCATCTATGTTTTCAGCAAGAATCCTTTCATATATTTTCTATATGGGCTTATCTCTTGAGGAGGTCACAAAGGATTTACTACTTTTGACCCCTTTTCTCCAAGAGCCTAAAAGGGCAGACTTTTCTATACTAGTCAATCATGCTCAAAATATTTCTAGGTTCCTTACTCGTGCTTCCCTGGACTCTTTTGAGTCTGTTAGCAGAACTTCTGCTATAGCCATAGGGGCACGACGTAGAGCCTGGCTCCAAGCTTCAGACTTGGACAAATACGTACAATATACACTGGGAAATACTCCTTGCACTGGAGAGAATCTCTTTAACAAGGAGTCTTTATTCCAAGCTGCTCAGTTCACCACTGACACTATATTGCTTTCAGAGGCTTGTCTATGACTTCCTCTATCCCAGTTTGTAGAAGATCTACTAATAAGCTTCGTTCCCTTAATGTAAGAAGGTTTTATTCATCTTCTACCCATCATGCAGATGTTCCCAGACAGGGGAAACAACCAACCAGGCTCAGGAAACCACAACCTCAACGGGTTCAGCAAACCCAGCAGCCGCAGGGTTGCTGATAGATTCTTCACTGAATCCTCCTTCCTGTTTGAGGTTTAGATCCTGTAGTTTGCTTTTTCCCATTAAAAGCATCTACTTGGTTCCATCCTAAATTTTACACAGGTCTCTCTTGAAGAGACAGCTTAACTTTTAGCTCAAAGAGCTTCTTAAGATGATTATGCTTTACAGGTAGTAATGTTACTCCTCGTCCTTTGGAGGACACAGAGGAGTAACACCTGTCAATTAGGTAGCTATGCCTTTACCTTTGACTTTTTCTCCTGTATAAGCATCTCTCATATTACTTTTTCAAAGATTTACTCCTCCGTAAGTCTTTCTTTTCAACTCTGTCCTTCTTACCAAGACATTTAGTCTGTAAGAGTGATACCACTTACTGAAGGTTTATCCTTAAGCCTCTTAAGTTTTATTTCAGAGTTGTCCCCCCCCCCCCCCCCCCCCACTTTGCATTCTTAGTTTTTCTGGCAGCTTCTCAGACAATAACGGAGTCTCACCACTCCTATTTGTCTGTATGTCTTTTCCAATCTTGAGACCTAAGATTTCTTCTGCTGCCCTACCAATACTTAGAACTGCAGGGTCTCTTATTAGTTAGACCACTGATTTGCTGACTAAGCAACCAGGGCTTGTTCCCCAATTTCAATTATTTCTGGCCTTACTACTAAGTCCCAGATGGGTTAAGAACCTTTTCTGCCTATTGTTGCAGGCACATCACCTTACCTTCTATTTATTTTATTTATTTATTTAACATTTCTTATATACCGCACTATTACCATCAGCGCGGTTCACATGGAACAGAGCATATACATACAGGGTAACTGTAATGCATTTTACAAGTAACAGGGGTTTAAGAACTTGGAGGAAACAGGGCAAACTATTTACAGTTATTCACAGTAGAAATTCTCTGGATCTGTGCATGGTGTGACTATTTCTCTTAGGAAAATTTATACTGGAAAGTAACTTGAGAATAGGTAGTGCTTGAGTTTTCTCCTGAATTGTGTTAGGCTGGTTATGGCTCTCAATTCTTGTGGGAGGGCATTCCATACTACTGGGGCATGAATGCTTCTATCCTTAGCCTTCCCCAATCCTTGGGCTTGGCGGAGTAGTTCAGGATACCTACTGGCTCTTAAACACTAGTTTTTTCTTCCAATTAGCCTGCAACATGCTCTCTGCGTCTCTACAGAGCAGCTCTTCACTATGGGGCCTTGTTTGAGAGCACATAACTCAAGATGGTTAGGAAGGGCTTTACCTAGTCATGCCTGCTGAGTTCGCCCTGCCCTTACCATTTCCATTAAAGTCTTCTTAAATAAAGGACACAGGCCTTTAATTAACTGAAGACCGAAAGAATTATCCAATTCCCTGGATTGCTTCACTTCTCCAGGGGCCCCCTTCACCAGGGGTGGGTTTCTTCCAGTATAGCCAATCCTTGTCTTGTTTTTTCCTTTCATATTGAACGAAAATGCACCATACTCATTTTATCCTCATAAAGGGTACTTATGGTATTTTCAATTCATTGCATCTTTTTCTCCAGCTGCCTGCTGGAGTTATGGAAGGATTCAGACTTACTGTCTGCAGATTAAAAACATCCTCTGCATTGTTCAGGTAGGTCTCCATTCCTGGCCATTCAGGGGCTAGAGTTCTTAGAGGACTCTAGACTTCTCCTTACCAGTGAGAGAACTCCCTTGTTTTTCCCCCACTTATAACCAGGGAGTAGAGACTCTCTAAATACCTTCTCAAGCAGGTACCCTCCTTCTTGTTATTGGATGAATCTTTCTCTCTCCACATACCCTAGGTGCGCTCATGAGTGTGTGTGTATATATATATATATATATATATATATATATATATATACATGTATATGGACATCTGCATGTCTGTGCCTATATATATATACCACCTATCTATATACATGCTGCAATATATGATAGTGGGTAGATATGTCTATATACTATTTCTTTCGGTCTGCCTGCATATATATATATATATATATATATATATTTATAATTATTCCCCTTCGGACCCGACAGATAGTCTCTATCCCTTTCCATGCTGTCCCAGCATACTTAGGGTTCTCTATAATTAACTACCTCCTGTGGTACTTGAAGGGTTTTTGTACCATGACCTCCAGTTTAGGTACACCTGAAGCCCTCCATATACTCTCGTTTTCCTACCTGTTTTCAATTAGGAAGGACTTTCTGAATATTCAGAAGATGGGAGGCTACAATGCCTCATACTCCTATCCTTCCCTGTTGTTGGACATAGGGATCTTCAAAGCTCCCTTCGCCTATAAGAACTATGTCTCTTTAAAGTCAAAAGAGCTTTAGTCTTATCTAATAGGGACTTCCGCGTTTTTCCCGCAAAGTCCTGCCTCATTGTACTACCCCAGTTCCACTGGGATTGTTTCTTCTCACCCTAAGGGTTCTAACCTCAACCTGTTTTCTTACACAGTTATTTACCTCTTCTTACATTGAGGAACTTCCTGGGGATATTCTGCTGGTTCATATTAACAAATCCACATGAGCCTCCAGATACCTTTTTACAATACCACCAGGTAAGGTCCATATTGGTTATTGCCCTTCAGTATTACCACTAAATATCAACTGCACAGAGACTTCTATCTAGGTGTCCTGTTTGGTCCAGCTGTTCAACAGCACGTCTCTTTAGTTCAACTCCTACCCTCCATCCCTGCGATGCCTGGGGTTCGATACTATAGCATGGCTCTCAGATCTGCAACATGCTGGGACTCCTCCAGGCATCTTAGCTTGGGAGTCCCCATATGTGAAGACTCATTCCTGCTTGTTCCTGGAGATAGCACAGTTACTTACCTGTAACAGGTGATCTCTGCGAACAGCAGGAATAAGTCTTCACAACCCACCCACCTCCCCTAGGAGTTGCATTTCTCTATCTTTCCCTTTCTCTTGTTCTCTCTCTTTGTCTCAGCTTTAAAACTTAACTGAGGAGAGGCAGGTGGGAAGGCAGCACGCAGGTGTGTTGGGATGCTCCCAAAAGCGTTCTGATTGGACGCTGGGGAGCGTTCCCGCGCAGACTCCGTCGGTACCGACGTACCCATATGTGAAGACTCATTCCTGCTTGTTCCTGGAGATAACATACTGTTTGTCTGCACACTAAGCATTAATAAAAAGGCCCCTAAAAAGAAAATGTGCGAAACGGTTATGTCCAATGAATACTGAAACTTAGAAAACTTTCACTGAAAATATATACACTTTGGGGATCATTCTGAGCCGTTGGGACATCCATCACCACTATTCGTGCCCACGCAGACTCCGTCGGTACCGACGTACCCATATGTGAAGACTTATTCCTGCTGTTCCCAGAGATCACCTGTTACAGGTAAGTAACTGTGCTTTCTCTGCTGCATGGCTCATAGGAATAAAATGGGTCGTACATCCTGGTGCCATTAGCATGCACTAAACATTAGTAGAAGAGGCCCTTTGATTTTTAGATGTCCATGGCATAGTTTCCCTGTAGATGTTGATTATTTTGAAAAATTAAGGTAAAAACAAAATCTTAATTTTTTCCAGTACTACACATACATTGTATTCATTGAATGATAAGTGGTCCAACAAAAAATGAGTTGTTTCCTGTACAGTAAGAGGAGATTTTGTCCTCGTGAATTGAGTAGAGAATTGTAGTTGCCATGTTAATCCACTTGGATATATGCAAATAAAAGTTTACAGACCTGATGAAGGGAGAATAACTCTCAAACTTGTCAAAGATATATTAAGTCAGTCCAATTAAATGGTAATTTGTCTTTTGCCATGGTGAATGAAATCTGCTGCTCCTTCATTCCAGTCTTAAATCTGTTTGACGGCACTAAGATGAAAGCCCTCACTTGATGATGAATAAAAGCAAATTGTAAAACTTATATTTTATTTCTGTCATTCTGCAGTTTTGGTCACTGCTTTCATAACGCCCATCTTCTAATTTTAACAGTGTGTTGCTGGATATCGAGCTGAAGAAGCTGTGGAGATGTTAAAAACTTTCTACAAGCAGGAAAACCCAAATGGTGGGAACTTCCATTGTTCTTGTTTGTTTGAACTTATAGGTTAATGTGAGTTTCTGAAAGTGGTTTTAGGTGAGCATTTGATAATCCTTTTTGCCTTTTCTATTTCATTTAACAGCGCCAAAATCAAAAGTACGGAAAAAGGATTAAAATGAAAGGTCATATGAGATGAAAGACTCAACAAGAGTACTCTTCTGTAAAGGAGGGCATGCCTGCATTACAGTGCCACGTTTGGACCAGTGACGTTGAAATCCAGTAGTGGGATTCTACTACTTCAATGTTATAGGTTTCTGCTCCTGTTGGTGATAATCGGTAATAATAGATTAATGCTAACTGTAATAGTCATCATTAAATGTCCCTGCTCAAAAGTGCTTATGCTGTTAACTCCATGTGCTCAAACTTACCATA
Source organism: Ichthyophis bannanicus (assembly GCA_033557465.1). NCBI lineage: Eukaryota > Metazoa > Chordata > Amphibia > Gymnophiona > Ichthyophiidae > Ichthyophis > Ichthyophis bannanicus. The sequence continues at coordinate 837,420,334 of CM066033.1, forward strand.
GGGAGTGGTGGAAATGAGTCAAACTTGCCCAAGTTTATAGGTCTGTTCAGTAATCAAAGACTTAGCCTGATGTAATCACGGACATTTTTTCTTAGTGGTAAGCACTGGAACATTGGTTGTTTATTGTGATGGTGAATCGCTCTTGATAGATAGCAGCATAAACTGGGCAGCACATGAGCAGAATTCTCATTGTGATCATCTTGGTAAAAGCACTTTTGTGCTGCTCCTTTAGACCGCACGTTGTACCTGCACTGCAGAGGGTTAACAAAGAATGTCACGGGCAAAGGGGAGATAAGCTGCTAACATAATTATTAGGAGCAACTTGGGATTTATTATAACACTTTTCGTTCATATAGGATTCCAGTATCCTCTACTTTATTCTAGTCTTAAATTGTATATTGCCTTATACCTCCATAAGGTGAATACTTCAAAACATACATTCAGCCATCTTTGGCTAGGGCCTAAGCCGACTCTAAAGAGAGAGAAGAAAAAATCTAGCAAAACCATATGTTCAAATTAGTAACAGAGATCTGTGGATTAATTGTTTCTCCGTGAGCAAGCATGCAATAAGTCCTCACATATGGGTAATGTCACTGACGGAGCCCGCACAGAACGCTCTCCAGCTTCCAAAGGAAGCTTTTGGGGGGGGGGGGGTACACCACACCTGCCATGGCGCCATATTCTCCAGTCTACTTTTTTTCCACAGAGCCCCTAGGAGGTGTTCCTGCAAGCCAGAAAAAAAGTTTTCTTTCTGGGCCTTGTGGATGGGATTTTTTTGCTTTTATTTTTCCCGCCTCTTGTCAGTTAGCTGTTTCTCCCCTCTCCCCCCCCCCCCCCCACCCTCTTTTAGGGATTTTTTTTGTGTTTTTCAGTGCTTTTGTGTGTTTTTTCCTCCTACAGTTTCCTGCCCGCAGCAGTTTTTCAGTTTGACTTTGCCGAGGCGGTCTTTTTCAGCTGGTCTAACCAAGCCAGTGGCTTTAAGAAATGCACCAGGTGTGGCAAAACTTTCTGTCACAGTCCTTCATAATTGGTGCTTTCAATGTCTTGGTCCTGACCACGAGCCGGCATCTTGTGAATTCTGCTTGCAGATGATGTGCAGAGGGCTGAAAGGTCGGGAAAAGCAGCAGGAGTCCCTCTTCAGCTCATCTGATTCAGCATCTTCAGCCCCAACCTCATCATCTGTACCTGCAACAGGTTCGGAGGCAGTCAAAGGGAAGGAGCAGTGTGCTCAGTTGGAGTTTAAATTTCCGAGGGGTGGCTCCCTGCAGAGACCACGTTGATGTCGAAGGGTGAGCACTGAGAGAAGTTTTGCATGCAGTGACCCCCACAGACCTTCTCGATGAGATGCGAAGAGTGATGGCTGGGAGCAGCTGGCTAAGCTTCTCTGGAGGGAAAGCCACTGCTTACCCTAGGACGGGCATTGTGGAAGCTCTAGACTTTGGGTACCTGCCAGGTACTTGTGACCTGGATTGGCCACTGTTGGAAACGGGATACCGGGCTTGTTGGACCTTGGTCTGACTCAGTATGACATTTCTTATGCTCTTATGAGGACCCGGCCAGAATGGCGGAGTCCACTCCCAGTGCCCAGAAGGGCATCCAGATGTCTCCCGATGCTCCTATCATCATGGAGTCGCCACCTGAGGCAGCATTGCAGATTCCCATGGCTGTGGCATCTGCCCTCTCGCATGTGGCAGTTCTGGAGGGAGCGCCTTCAAGCCTTGGAAACTCACCTAGTGTGGTGGAAGCCTTGTGGAATACAGGCTTCATGGCACAGAATGTGTCGTCACCGCACTCCTTCCAGCCTTTCTTGGAGACTCATGCCCTGCCTGCTGAGGATGGGTTATAGGGTGGGAGATCGGTATTGATCCTGGTTGCTGGAGCCATCTCACTCTCCAGTGTATCGGAGTCAGAGGCCCAGGGGCACCACCATCGGCAGGCCAGGCGTGAGGGTCATCGATGTCCTCCCTCTCCCAAGCCGTGGAGCCAGCGGGGATGAGAAGACTCAACATTGTTTTGACTTCTTTTCAGACTCAGAAAGGGAGAAAGAGGCGGAATCAACTGCATTGGACTTTTGGTCCAATCTGTCACCTCCACCCAAACAGCGCAAGTTCCAGGACTTTGTTCAGGACATGGCCAAGGCCATTCCATTCTCCCTGGAGTCAGGAGGAACTGAGGACGCAGGACCTGGAACTCCTCCAGTACCCCTCGACCTCCTGGTAAGTGGTGACTGTTTCCATCCCCCATCTCCTACAGCGGCTGATGCTGCAGCTCTGGGAAGTGTCACTCATGTTGCCTGCCATCAGCTTGATTCCCTAGGCTGGGACCAGAAGGCTCCAGTTTTGAAAAGCCACAGTTACCCCACAGTTCCATCATGGTTGAGTCAGCCCTGAAGCGCATGAAGAGTGCTAAAACACACAGTCCCACCAAGTCGCGAGGCTCGGACCCTGGACTCTTTCAGGAGAAAGTGCTGTCAGGGGTCCATGCTGATTACCCGGATCCTGGCCTACCAGACCTATATGGGCTTGTTCCTCGATGATGTCATGCTGGACCCAAAGGATTTTGCAATTCTTGTTCCCAAGGACCATTGCAAGTCCTTTTGGAGTTTAGTAGCTCATGGCAGAGAACTGCTTGAAGTTCATGGTGTGCAGTTCCTACAGCGCCTTTGAACCCACTGGCAAAGTGGTGGCGGTGGCCATTGCTGCCCACTGGATGGCATGGTTACAGTCTTCAGACCTGGAGCAATGGATCCAGGACAAGATCACTAACGTCCCTTACCGGGGCAAGAACCTCTTCAGCAAACCCTTGGAAGAGAAAGCCAAGGGGCTGGAGAATGAGAGCAGCTAACTCTCACCAGGTTTTCCAGGAAGACCGTGGACACAGCGTTGAAGAAACGTCATGCCAAGAAGGCCTTCTATCTATGCCTGCATTGGTACTTCATAGCCCAACTGCAGGTGCAGCCTAAGGCTCAGACCCCCCCCCCCCCGCCCCCAGCGGAAGGAGAAGACCCTGAAGACCCAAGCCAGGTGCAGGATTTTGATGGGCTCCTCAGGAGCATAGCCAACTGCCCATTGCCCGTCAAGGTGCCTCCGTAGATCAGGGGTCGGCTCATCCATTTTGCCCACTGGTGGCCTCTCGTCACCTCAAACACCTTGCCCAGTTGCCACCTCTGTACGTGCACCGGAGCCTCCTGCAGACCGAAGTCGAGGCCCCTCTCTCTGACCTTGCCATCAAGTTGGTTCTACTGGCCCAGATTAGGCAGGGCTTCTACTCGAGGTACTTCCTGGTACCCAAGAAGACCAGTGGGTTCCATTCAATTCTGGATCTGCGAAACCTGAACCGGTTCCTGGTGCACAAAAAGTTCAAAATGGTCTTGTTTGTGGCTTCACTCCCTTATCTCGTACAGGATGATTGGTTATGCTCCTTGAATCTGAAGGATGCATACACGCATATTCCAATCCACCCGAAATATAGGCAATACCTTCAATTCATGCTGAGTGACCGGCACTACCAGTGTCTCTGCTTCGTGGTCAACTATCCGAAGTCCCACCTCCATCTGACGCAGCAGCTAGAGTTTGTAATAAACATAACTTTTTACACAATAGACTCCTCAGTGACGCAAAGGTTTAATTTAATTACATTACATTTCTTGCAAGAAAAGGTTGAATGCTTGACTAAGCTTTCACAATCATCCTTTGTTTCACGGTTCTTTTATAGTACACTATGTCCTTGCCCTCTTCCAGCATGTCCATAACTCCTTGGTTAATACTTCTGCACCTGTGTCAGGCCACGTGTTATTAGCCACGTAGTCTCTCTTCCCAGGATGCAGACATACAGTAAAGGAAGTCAGAAAATCATTACATACTACACTATGTTCTTGCCCTCTTCCAGCATATCTATAACTCATTGGTTAATACTATCGGTCTTTACTGAGGAAGATGTAGGGATGTTACCCATGACTGAAGTGGTATTTAAAGGTGCGGAAGAATTGAAGGAAATATCGATACACCGGGAAGATGTATTACAACTATTAGATAAACTGAAGAGCAGCAAATCACCTGGGCTGGATGGTATACATCCAAGTGTGTTGAAAGAACTGAAATATGAGATTGCAGACCTGCTATTAGTAATCTGTGAACTATCATTAAAATCATTTCTAACACCTGAAAATTGGAGGATCGCCAATGTAACACCAATTTTTAAAAAAGGTTCCAGGGGTGATCCGGGAAACTACAGACCAGTGAGCCTGACGTCAGTACCGGGAAAAATGGTAGAAACCATCATAAAGAATAAAATTACTCAGCATGTAGATAGTCATGGCCTAATGGGAGACAGCCAACATGGCTTTAGACCAGGACGATCTTGTCTTACTAATCTGATATGTTTTTTTGAAGGTGTGAATAAACAGGTGGACAAAGGCGAGTCAGTTGATATAGTGTATCTGGACTTTCAGAAAGCCTTTGACAAGGTCCCTCAGACACTTTTGGCAAAAGTAAAGAGTCATGGGATAGGAGGCAGTGTACTATTGTGGATCAGGAACTGGTTAAAAGATAGAAAGCAGAGGGTAGGGCTAAATGGCCAATTTTCCCAATGGAGAAAGGTGAATAGTGGTGTACCCCAGTGATCTGTGCTGGGTCTGCTGCTTTTTGACTTTCATAAATGACTTGGACAGTGGAATAACGAGTGAGGTTATCAAATTTGCAGATGACACAAAACTATTTAAAGTTGTTAAAACCCAAGAGGATTGTGGAAAATTGCAAGAGGATCTTGATAAATTGGAAGGCTGGGCATCAAAATGGCACATGAAATTTAATGTGGACAAGTGCAAAGTTATGCACCTAGGGAAGAACAACCCAAACTATGGTTACACGATGCAAGGTTCCACATTAGGAACCACCACCCAGGAAAAAGATTTAGGCGTCATTGTGGATAACATGTTAAAACCCTCGGCCCATTGTGCAGCGGCGGCCAAGAGAGCAAATAGAATGCTAGGTAGAAGGAAAGGAATGGAAAATAAAACAAAAGATATAATGCCTCTATATCGTTCCATGGGGAGACCACACCTTGAATATTGTGTGCACTCAACGTGTAATCAAACTCTGGAATTTGTTACCGGAGGATGTAGTAAAGGCTGTTAGTGTAGCTGGGTTTAAAAAAGGTTTGGACAAGTTCCTGGAGGAAGGGTCCATAAACCATTAAGAAGGGACCCAGGATATCAATGCTTGACCCAGTACAAGCATTGTGGAACCTGTGTCTTTTGGGGAAACTGCTAGGTACGTATGACCTAGATTGGCCACTGTTGGAAACAGGATACTGGGCTTGATGGACCTTGGTCTGACCCGGTATGGCATATCTTATGTTCTTATGTTCTTATCTCACTTCACTTCTTTGTACTTCCGCACCTGTGACAGGCTACGTATTACTAGCCACGTAATCTCTCCTTCCAGGATACAGGCATACAACAAAGGGAGTCAGAAAGTCATTACATACAAAATTATATTACAGAATGGTGAATGAATGGAATACAAGAATTATATTGCATTGTAAAACTAACATATCACATTTGTTTGTCAGGTTCATTGGGGCCCTTCTCAATATCTCTCGGGCGTGAGCCTTTCTGCCGGTGGTCTGCCTGCAGCGCCTTGTCGAGGTGGTGGGCGTGCTGCAGTGCTAGCTCCATACCACAGCCTGCAGGCTGTTGAAGGCCCTTGGACACATGGTTTCTAAGGTGCATGTCACTCCTTAGGCCCGCCTTTCCATATGGCAGTCCCAGTGGACCCTGTCCATGCAATGGAAGCAAGTGTCAGACTATCTGTGAGACAGGATAGTGGTCACCATACCACTGGTGCAGTCCCTGACGTGGCTCAAGCCAAATAACCTGCTGCGAGGCCCTCCTTTTCAGCTGTTGCTTAACAATGGATGCGTTGAAGCTCAGCTGGGGGGCGCATCTGGACAGTCTCAGCATGCAGGGGCTGTGGTCTGCGCAGGAGAGTCTCCATCAAATCAACTTCCTTGAGCATCAGGCCATTGAGAATGCCCTCTGTGCTTTTTGTGTGCACCTGGAGTATCAGGTCATTCTGATTCAAACAGACAACCAGGTGGCGATCATATGTGTGACCAAGCAGAGGGGCACAGGATTGTTTGCCTCTGGAAGTTCACCCTGCTTCATGGCATGGTCCTCAAGGTGACTTATTTGCCTGGCGAGTTCAACGGCCTGGCGGCTCACCTCACCTGGGTGCTCCAGCCTCTCACTTGATCTCCTTTGTGTTTCCTTACCATTCCCACTAGATGTATCTCTGTCTACAGTAACCTACTGTGTTGTCTGTCTTGACTAGATTGTAAGCGCTGATGAGCAGGGACTGTCTCTTACATGTCTGTGCAGCGCTATAGAAATGCTCAGTAGTAGTAGAAGAGTAAGAGGGAAGTAGTGGATAAGATCTTCCAGGAGTAGGACACTCTGGTGGTGGACCTCTTCGCCACAGAGCAAAATGCTCAGGTGGCTCGGTTCTTCTCTTGGAGGCTGGCCAGTGGTCGCTTGGCCACAGATGCTTTTCTCTTTTACTGAGGGGAGGGCCTGCTGTATGCCTACCCCCCAATACCACTTGTCACAAAAACTCTCTGAAGCTCTAGGCCGAAGAGAGCTCCATGATCCTTGTTGTCTCTTCACCTGGGCTCTGACCCAGACCTCATCTTGCAGGAGGGCAGCTCCCTTTTGCATGCCACTGTCCGCTCCTGGCACTCATGACGTGGATGCTGAGGGTAGTCCTCGCAGAGCTTGACCTCCCCAAGGACATTACCAACATCTTACTGGCATCCCACAAAGACTTGACATACAAGGCATATGCGCTCAAGTGGTGGCGGTTTGCCATCTGGTGTGTGAGTAGGACCCTAGACCCCTTCTCCTTTCTAGTGGAGCAGCTGCTAGAGTGCCCCCTGTACCTCTCCAACTCCAAGCTGAAGCCTAACTCGGTGTGAGTTCACCTCAGCATGATTGGGGCCTACCATCATGGCTGGGGGGGGGGTCTGTTTTGGTCCAGTCACTGATGGGGCCTGGTTCATGAGGGGCCTGCTTATCTCTAAGCTTCTGCTCAAACCCCTGTGGTCCTTGGCCAGCTGAAGCAGGCCCGTAGCCTCATGCTCACTGAAGTTCTTGACCTGGAAGGTTCTCTTCCTTGTGGCCATCATGTCGGCGCGATGTTTCAGTGAGTTCCAAGCTCTGGTTGCTTACCCTCTGTAGACTAGGTTTCACCAAAACCGGGTGGTGCTCTGAATGCATTCCTGCTTTCTGCCGAAGGTGGTCTCTGTGTTCCACCTCATTCAATCCATTGTTCTTCCGATGTTCTTTCCCTGGCCTCATGTGAACCGTGGTGAGGCAGCTTTGCACATGCTGGACTGTAAGCGGGTGTTGTCCTTCTGTCTGGAGTGCATGAAGGCACAGTGTCACTCCACCCAGTTCTTCATCTTCTTTGACCCCAGTAGGCTGAGTGTCGCTGTCTCAAAGCATATGCTATCTCTGGCTAGCGGCTTGCATCACTCATGCATACTCTGGCTGGGTTGATCCTTGAGGGTCATGTCACAGCTCACAGACCGTTCAATGGCCGCGTTGGTGGCCAACCTCCGTTCGGTTCTGCAGGGCTGTGATGTGGTCTTTGGTTCATACCTTCGTAGCACGCTACTGTCTGGATGGGGATTCCTGACTGGACAGCAATTTTGGCCAGGCTGCGTTCCAGCATCTCATGGGTCTTAGAGTCACTTCCTACCCACCTACCCTTCTGTCCATCCAAGCTGCCTCTCTCTCTCTCTGGTCTTCCTGACTTCTCCAGTTTTCGTCAACTGTTTGGGCTGCTTATCTCATCAGGTTCCAGTAGCCTGTAGATTGGGACCATACGTGAGGACATTTCCTGCTTGTTCACAGAAAGCATAGTCAGTCACCTGTAACAGGTGTTCTCCATAAACAGCAAAAATAAGTCCTCATACCTTCCCACCTCCCCGGGAAGTTGCCTTTTGGCTCCTGCTATGTTATTTACTGGAGAATATAGCAGCAGGAAGGCAGGTGCGCATGCACGGTGTGCCTCCCAAACGTTTCCTATGGAAACTGGGGAGCATTCTGGGTGGGGCTCTGTTGATGACATCACCCCAGGGCCGGCCCGTCCATTGAGCAAGAATGTTTTTTGCACAGGGCCCCGCGTTTCAGGGGGCCCCGCGCAAAGAACATTCTGCTTTTTTTTAAAATTTCATTAAAAAAAAAAAAGCTGGCTCTGGCTGCTGCCGCTGCTGCTACCACCGCGGCAGCGGCAGAATGGAGTGTCCCGCGGGGCCTCCTCTGCTCGTTGAGCCCCTCTGCAAAGGCTTTCAGATTCGCGAAGGGAGACAGTCTCCCTCGCGTCTCTGTTAAGCCCGCAGGGGCTAATGGGAAATTTCCCATCTGCCCCTTTAGACGCGAGGGGCTGATGGGAAATTTCCCATTAGCCCCTGCGGGCTTAACAGAGACGCGAGGGAGACTGTCTCCCTTCGCGATTCTGAAAGCCTTTGCAGAGGGACTCAACGAGCAGAGGAGGCCCCGCGGGACACTCCATTCTGCCGCTGCCGCGGTGGTAGCGGCAACGGCAGCAGCCAGAGCCAGCTTTTTTTTTTAAATTTTGCCATAAGCCGGTGTGTGTTTGTGGGGTTAGGACCGGCAATGGGCGCGGCGGCGGCGAGTTAAGACTGGCAATGGGCTGGGGGCTGTCTGGAAATGGGGCTATGGGGGGTTAGGACTGATAATGGGCGGGGGGGGGGTTAGGACAGGAAATGGGCTGATGGGGAGGGGGGTTAGGACTGGTAATGGGCTGTGGGCTGTTGGGGGGGGTTAGGACTGGTAATGGGCTATAGGGAGGGTGTTAAGACTGGTAATGGGCTGTGGGCTGATGTGGGCTGTCTGGAAATGGGGTGATGGGCTATGGGGGGGGTTATTACTGGTAATGGGCTATGGGGGGGTTAAGACTGGTAATGGGCTGTGGGCTGATGGGGGCTGTCTGGAAATGGGGTGATGGGCTATGGGGGGGGGGTTAGGACTGGTAATGGGTTATGTGGGTGGGTTATGACTGGTAATGGGATATGGGGGGGTTAGGACTGGTAATGGCTATGGGGGGGGTTAAGACTGGTAATGGGCTGTGGGCTGATGGGGGCTGTCTGGAAATGAGGTGATGGGGGGTTAGGACTGCTAATGGGCTATGGGGGGGTTAGGACTGATAATGGGCTATGGGGGGCGATGGGGAGGGGTTAGGACTTGAGGTGGGCTGATGTGGTTAGGACTGGTAATGGGCTGTGGGCTGATGGGGGGGTTAGGACTGGCAATGGGCTATGGGGGGCTGAGTGGAAATAGGCTGATGGGATTAAGACTGGAAGTGGGCTGATGGGGGGTTAGGACTGGTAATGGGTTATAGGGGGGCTTAAACTGAAAATGGGGTGATGGGGGTTAGGACTGGAAGTGGGTTGATGGGCTAGGACTGGTAATGGGTTGGGGGGTTGCTATGACTGGAAATGGGCTGAGTGGAAGGGGAGGCTTGAACTGCAAATAGCTGATGGGGAGGGAGCTAGGACTGAAAATGGGCTGATGGAGCAGCTAGGATAGGACTGGAAATGGGCTGTTGGGGGGAGCTAAGATTGGAAATGGGCTGTGGTGGGGGCTTGAATTGGACTCATGGAGGGGCTAGAACTGGAAGTAGGCTCATGGGGGGGCTTGGACTGGAATTGGGCTGAGTGGAGGGGAGCTAGGATTTGACATGGGCTGAGGGTGGGGCTAGGAAATGACTAGAAATGGGCTGATGGGGGCTAGGATTGGAAATGAGCTGATGAAGGGACTCAGACTGAAAATGGATGGGGGAGCTAGGACTGGAAATGGGTTGATGGGGGGCTAGGACTGGAAATGGGCTGATGCAGGGACTAGAAGGGAATGGATGCTGGGTGAGACTGGAACTAGAAGGGAGCTGATGTTGGGGGAGGATTAGAATGGGTTGGGGCTGGGAGAGTAAAATGGAGAGGGGAAAAATATTTTGTGTGGGAGGGATGAAAAATCTACAATTGGCCGGGTATTGGGAGAGTAAGTGGGGATTGAGGATGGAGGGGTAAAATTTGTGTGGATGAAATAGGAATGAGGAAAGAGCAAAAGGAGAAAGATTAGTATGTTAAAGCAGATGTAGAGAGAGAGAATGGAAAAAAAAAACTAGAAGAACAAATGGACAGCAGACGATGGACAGTTAGCAGAAAACATGAAGAAACCAGAAGAAAGTGGCTGGAGTAATTGCAACTGAAAAAAATGCACAAAAGGTAGAAAGATATCTCTTTATTTTGAATTTATTAACTGGAATATGAAAGCTCTGGGAAATGTGCATCATTAACGTCTGCGCTTTGTTTGGTACAAGAGGAAATTAATTTATAGTTTTATTTCTACGGTGTTGTTGTACATTCCAAGTTTGGCTTTTGGGGTTCCCAGTTTAATTATTGCCTTCCTGTTTCTAAATTGTGATTCCTTGTTTGGTGATGGTCTATGTTCTGCATGTGTAACTGAGCTGAGGTATTCTGTTTATGTAATTCCTATTTGACATTGCCACTTGTTCTCTTTCCCCAGTATTCTCTGAAATGTATTGGTTTAATATTTGCAGTGTTGCCTTTTGATAGGTAGGGTATGGTGCTTTGTGAGTCCTGGTAATGCTGTCAGGATACGGCGGGTTTGCTATGGGTTCTAAATGACCCACCTAATACTTGATTTCTACTTAAATGAAAACAGCATATGTTGTGCTCCTACACACTCATAAATTCAACTCTAATTTTTGTCGGATAACTCACCGATGAGCAGAAACCTTTCTACTCCTGAAGTGAGCCCTCCATTTTAATCAAATTTCTCATAAAAACAGACCCATTACAGGTCTAGTTGACCCACCACAGGTCAAACACCAGGTGCTACAGCACTAACAAGCTGCCGCTCCTATACCGTTAAAGCAAAAGCTGAGTTCTTACTATAAAGACATCCCAGACTCCTATCGGTGCAATCCTTTATAACAAACTAGTACTCATCTAGAAAGAGCCGGGCCCAGCCGAGAATCCAAGCAGTAGTGGGGCCTCAAAAGAAGAAGCTGTGAACATCCCATGTTACTTTTGAGGCCCCACTACTGCGTGGATTATCGGCTGGGCCCGGCTCTTTCCAGATGAGTACTAGTTTGTTATAAAGGATTGCACCGATAGGAGTCTGGGATGTCTTTATAGTAAGAACTCAGCTTTTGCTTTAACGGTATAGGAGCGGCAGCTTGTTAGTGCTGTAGCACCTGGTGTTTGACCTGTGGTGGGTCAACTAGACCTGTAATGGGTCTGTTTTTATGAGAAATTTGATTAAAATGGAGGGCTCACTTCAGGAGTAGAAAGGTTTCTGCTCATCGGTGAGTTATCCGACAAAAATTAGAGTTGAATTTATGAGTGTGTAGGAGCACAACATATGCTGTTTTCAGTTAAGTAGAAATCAAGTATGAGGTGGGTGATATAGTTGGGTTGATTTCATTGGGTGTATTAGTATTTAACTTAATGGGTTCTAAATGGGCAGCGTTTGTAGTAGTTCCTAATGTGCCTGGCGGTTGGCACTGGATTATAGTAATGTAGAAATCTTTTAGTCTTTCTTTATCCATACACTCATTAAGAGACATGTTAGTGTATGGTAACATTATGCAAATATTTATGCAAATAAGGCCACTTATGCAAATGAGGCCCCGCACCGAATCTCCGCACATGGCCCCGCACCCCCCTTGGGCCGCCCCTGCATCACCCATACAGGAGGACTTACTCCTGCTGTTCACGTAGAACACCTGCTACAGGTGAGTTACTATGCTAAATCATCTGAAAGCTGTGGAGGGCTATACGATGAACTTCTTGTATACATGAACATATTCAGTAATGGAAGTTTCTACAAAAATGAAAAATAATTTCTAAACATCAAGAAAATGCAAAAAAATATAATTTATAGAAAAGTATGTAGGATATTTTTATTTTTTATTTATGCAGAAGTTTTTCAAAATTTCACACAAGAACATTATCTTGAAATGAAAAAGGTAATTCATGCAAAAAATTCCTCATACATTAGAAGCAAGATATGCTTTAACAAGAAAAAAAAGGGAACTAAAAGGGTTGAAGACCTACAAGCCCACAATAGCATAGGGAAGCATTACCATAAAATTACATCAAGCAAATTATTATAAGGAAAAAAGGCAGCTATGGGGATTCCACATAGAATCCCCGAAAAGTGAAAAAAAGAACAGACTACACCTTCAGGTCCACTGTAGAACTTCCTTCTGCCACAGACTGCAAAGAGGCAGAATAAGAAGAAATCAGGGAAGAGAGCTGTTGTGGTTCAAAATATACATACCAGTGGTGTGCAAAAGTCTTGCATAGGCTGCATGATCATGCTATTCTCAGCATTATTTTGACAATCTTTCCAAATTCTGTAGCTGAATCCTGGCTTATTATATACTGTTTTGTTGCAAATTTAATTCAACAGCCATTTCTGCATGTAAAATTACTTGTCTATGAACTTTTGTATGACTGACGGTCATGAGGCAACAATGTCCCAGAACAGTCAACCGGATTCTGTGTCAAAGCAGGATCAAAATGAACCAATAGAATACTACGCTTCCTCAGCCAACAGGAAGTTAAATTTGATGGCCCATCAGTGCATGGTATTTTGGTGGGGCACAGGGTTTGAATTTAATGTGGATCAACTGGTGTGTATTGCATCTGATGCTCAAAGTCCTGGTGTGGTGAAAAGGTCGCATTTTCCCGTCCGGGTGGTGGTTTTGCACAAGGAGGGGTGTTGCAGCAAAGGTCAGCTGTAATCAGAGCACAGTTGTCCAAATTCTGCAGAAGCATAAGGAGACTGGAAATAAGCAGGATCGACATCATAGTGATCGGCCCAGAAAGTCAACCAAGAGGGACGACAGAGCCTTCATAAGGACATCTCTTGGCAATGGCAAGCTAACCTCCCCTGAGCTTCTGCGAAAATGGAAGAAGTGTTCCATTGCAGTTTGCACTTCCACTATGGGGAGACAATGCTCGGAGTACGGGTTGAAGAGCTGTAAGACCTGGAAGAAGCCGTTGCTAATGGTGGAACAGAGGAAGAGATGCATTGAGTGGGATCAAAGTACTCAAAATGGAGCAAGGCTGACGGAGAAAGTTCTGTTCTGCAATGAAAGCACATTCTGCATTCTGGGTAACCAGCGCAAAACCTATGTGAGGAGGTTTCCTCAAGAAGAGTACAAACCAGAGGGCTTGAATTATCTTTATGAAGCATCCAACCAAAGTCATGATATGGGGCTGCATGGCAGCCAGTGGTGTTGGAAGACAAGGTGGTGAATGCAGCAAAATACATAGAAATTCTGCAGACGTGCATACTGCCATCAGCTGAGCAAATGTTTTCTAGCAGATAGTTCTTCCAGGATGACAATGCACCTTGCCATCGAGCAAAAACAGTCACCGACTGGAAGAAAATAAACTGAATTCAGGCCACTGACTGGCCAGTTCAGTCACCTGATCTCAACCTGATTGAGAATCATTGGTACAAGCTATCAGTTAAGATAGACAAAAAGTAGCCACAGACCAAGCCTCTTTGTACATTGTTTCACAACCAAATGAACATGGGTATTAAGCAATCATAAAAGAACGCTCAAGTCATGGCAGATTTCTCAGATTAGTACAAGAGAGGCAAATGCCATGCAGAAGGGGTTGCAAATTGTAACATATTTTGTCCCTGTGATCCAAACAACTGAAAACCTGCCATTTCAGCACTACCTATGCAAGACTTTTTCACACCACTGAAAATAGACCCATCTACCTTAACTAGACACTTACAAGGATAATGTAGAAAAAGGTAAACATCCCCAACTTCAATAGGAGAAGTTGCTTTCTTCATTTGAGTAATTCTAGACACATCAGGAAAAATCCTTATCCTGCAATCCATAAAGATAGGGTTTTTACACCTAAACTACATTTTCAGAAGCCAGTCTCTATCGGGTTCAAGGGCTAAAGTAACCAAGTGAGTTGCAGACGTTTTTGAATCGGGACCAGACTGCTCCAAAAAAAGCCATCAATCCAAACTATCAGTGGAAATATTAGAAGACTGACCTCTCACTGCTCCAGACTTAACCTTAGCAGTGGGTATATTATATTATATTTATTTAACATTTCTTATATACCGCCTTTCATTTATATTATTTATTTACTTATTGGATTTTAAACAAAACGGCAAGAATGATATTACAATCTTGCAAAAGTAAATAGGTGAAAAAAAACCATAGGAAATATCAATAAACATCAAATCCTAACAATTCCATGCAGTCCACATGCTCGAGGGAGGAGAGAGGAAATACAAAACTAGAGCAGGAGTACTCTGGAGAGTATAATTAAATCAAACAACAATATATCTAAACAAGAGAAATCAAAAAGGCCCCAAAGTGCCCAGGACATATTCAAAACAAGAGGAAGAAAGTACAATTTATTCTGGGACTTCTGTAGAAGAAAGTCTGGCATTAATGAAAGTACCCAAATCGTTTGGATCAGAAAAAACATATCTTACAGAATTAATAATAACCAAACATCTGCAAGGAAATCTCAAAAAGAAGGCCCCCCTCCCCAACTTGCAACACCCCAGCTTTATAAAGAAATTGTTTCCGCTGCTTCTGGGTCTCCCTAGTTAAATCAGGAAACATGGATAAGGTGAGGCCAAGTAAAGTATCCAAACACTTCTTAAAGTACATCTTTAAGAGCCAATCTTTATCTGATACTAACGCACATTGTACCAGTAATGTTGAAGGAACACAGGATTCTCCTCCGGTGTCTTCGAGCAAGCCAGAAACATTCAGAACATTAAAGTTCACATTAGACACAACTGCTGGGGCCTCAGTGCTCTTCTTCCCACAAAGGAGATAACATACCTTATTTAGGTGGTATCAGTTCTGAAGGGACTTTTAGAATCTCCTGCAAGTACCTTTTAAACATGTCCAAAGCAGTAATACCGGCCAGTTTTGGGAAATTTAAGACACGCAGATTAGCAGCCCTAGAAGCATTTTCCAATACCTCTAGCTTATATTTAATTGCCCCATTATCTTTAGATAAAGCCAAAGACATATGAGAAACAGTTTCAAACTGGGAGCCAAGATCTTTTATCTGAGTTTTTATCTGATCACAAGCAGATACAGCCATATCTATTACCAGCGTTCTTCTGAATGTAAGCCACATTCTCTTGGACCCAAGGGGATAAAGCGCAAGTCTGAGAATAAATCGCCACGGAGAGAGTCACAATGGCCTCCCAAATAGACTCCAAAGTGAAAACTTTAGAGCGAACCAAGAGGGGTAAGTCTATCGGTGAAGGAGTTGATGCAAACTGAGGAGGTAACCTTCTATCCAGAGAAGGCGTCGCCAGATCCTCCACCGTCGAAGTTACACCTACAGCCTCCCCGGAGCTCTCAAGGGTCGACGGAGCCAAACCGCCAGCAAGCTCCCCATCTGCGGCGCTTACAGTCCCCTCTCCAGGAGACAACGGCGTCACAGCAGCCAGGGGTAGATCCGAAGCAGCTGGGTGTGGCGGCGGCATCCTCAGCACAGGAGAAAGAGAAGTTTCACCGTCCGATGAAAGCACAAGAGCCTCCACACTCGGCGCGACCAAGCCAGCTCGAATCTCCTGCCAATGGTCCAGGGGTAACTGAACAAAACGATCCATTGGACCAAGAATTGGTAGTTGGGGCTCAGAGGGGAAAACCCTCAACTTTCCTTTGTGCTTAGGCATCAGATTGCAAGAAACACTTCGCGGCCATCTTAGGTATATACCGCCTTTCATGATATCAAGGCAGTTTACATTGAACAAACTGAAATTACATTGAACAGGGCATTATAACTTGGAGATAACTATTTTACAGGGAACATGGGCAATGGAGGGTTAAGTGGCTTGCCCGAGACCACAAGGAGCACCTGTGGGACTAGAAACCCCCGTCCTTCCGGCCCAAGGTTGCTATCCTCTAGCGGGATTTGAACCCCAGACCTTCCAGCCTAAGGTAACTTGCCCTAACCACTAGGGACAGATTCAGCAGGGATCTTCCAAAAACTTCTTGAAACGTTCCAATCCAGATATCGAAGGAACCTTAGGAAAATTCAGGACTCTCAAATTTCTCCTCCTAGAAACATTCACAAGTGTCTCAAGTTTCCTGTGAATTATAGCAGAGTCTTTCATGACCTCACAAAGATTTTCTTGCAGGAGTTCAGCATTAGTTCCACATTTATTTATTTTTATGCACATTTAAGGCTTTCAAAGCCACATCATGTGCCGCGATATTGCGTTCAGTTTTGAGAAATCGCAGATCCAATCCTTTGAATCTGACCTAATAAAGAGTGCTGAGTATAACCAAGCCATCCTAAAGCGACTCCAGATTGAAAACTTTAGGTTCTCCGGGAACATGCAGGAAGTCAGTCCTCACATATGGGTTATCTCGGCGCCAACGGAGCCCACGTGGAGCAAATCCCCAGCTTTCAAAGAAAGCGTTTGGGAGTTGCCTCCACACATGCGTGGCCCGTGGCCCGCTTCCCGCCCAAAGAGGCAATCTTGCTCAGTCTTCTTTTTTCCACGGAGCCCTTCAGATGATGTCTGTTTTGTCCCGGAAAAGTGTGTTTTTCTTCTTGCTTTTTGACTGTTGTTTTCTTCTGACTAACACCGGTACCCTTCCCACCCGCCTTTGGTACCCCGGTATCGGGTCGGCCTTTTTTTCTTTTATTTTCTTTTGGGCGTTCTACGCCCTTGTTTTTCTCGCTGGGAGCTCTAAAGGTCTTCGACCTTGCAGAGGCCATTTTTCCCTCCATGGCTACCAGTGGGTTTAAAAAGTGCAATAGGTGTGGTAAAATTATGTTCATCACCGATACGCACGACTGCTGCCTCCGGTGTCTTGGCCTTTGTGGCCTTTGCAAACATATGTCCTCAAAGGCCCTGAAAAGCCACCAGCAAACAGCAGGAAAAGATTTTCCCTGATCCCCCCCCCCCCCCCATGCCTCTGAAAGCCAGGACGACCTCTGAGACCTCCACGCCCCAGGAGGAGCGTTCCGAAGTCAAGACGCACTCCTTGGTGCCATCCGGCAGGGAGGCCCATCCTTGGATGCCCTCGGCAGGAAATGCTACCAGGGTGCGATGCTGAATGGCCGAATTCAGGCCTACCAGCTGTACATGGGCATCTACCTAAGAGATCTAACAAAGGAGATCGCCAAGTTCTTAGCTGATCTCTCCGAGGAGCCCCTGCAGCGCTTCAAGGGCCTGTCTAGAGCCATCGGTGAATGCTCCAAATTTATATCTCGAGCGGCCTACGACGGGTTCGAGTCGGCAGCCAGAGTAGCCGGGGCAAGCATGGGTGCATGCTGCCAAGCCTGGCTGCAGTCGTCTGACCTAGAGCAATGGGTACAGGACAAGTTGATTGATGTTCCATGTCAGAGGGAAAACTTATTCGTCAAGCCCATGACCGAAAAGGCCGCCGAACTGGAGACCGAGTTCCTGATGAGAACTAGGCTAAGAAGACCTCGGCCCCTCCCTGAAAGAAGGGCTCAGGGAAAAAGCCCTTCTACCCGAGGAAATCCACGCCTCACCGTGGCTATCCTCCCTATCAGGCCTCCCCAGTGCCCCAGCAGGGGCAGCAAGCCAAGGGGCAGGGGCATGGTCCCTGAAAGCAGAAAGCCCCTAAGCTCCAAGTTTCAACCCTGGCTCAACTCGGGGGAAGTTTTTGACTCTTACAGCATGGCCCCTCTCTCCAGCGAGGACAGGCAGCCCACAGGAGGTCGGCTCTCCCTGTTCGCCCACAGGTGGGGAACCGTCCCCACCGATGCTGTGCTCTACAGGTGGTCAAGGAGGGTTACCTCCTTCGGCTAGTCGAGGTGCCCCCGCACTTCTTTCCAGGAGAACCCTCCTGGACTCCCCTCCACCGGGACCTTCTCTTGAAGGAATTGGCGAATCTTCTCGAGGACCCATCATCGACCTCTGCAACCTCAACAGATTCTGGTGCGAGAGAAATTCAGGATGCTCTCCCTTGGAACTTTTCTGTCTTACCTCCACCAGGGAGACTGGCTATGCTCCTTAGACCTAAAGGATGCTTACACGCACATCCTAATCCACCCAAACCACAGACAATACCTATGCTTTGTGGTGGGGGGGCTTCACTTCCAGTACTGGGTGCTGCCCTTCGGCCTTGCCTCGGCTCCCAGGCTATTCACAAAGTGCCTAGCGGTAGTCGCTGCCTTTCTCAGGCTTCAGGGGATTTTTGTCTTCCCCTATCTCGACGACTGGCTCGTCAGGGGCACCTCGGTCCCCGAGGTGCAGCAGGCCATAGCACGCACCATCCAGGTCCTTCACCACTTGGGCTTCATGATCAACTACCCCAAATCCAGCCTAAGACCATCTCAGAAGCTGGAATTTATCGGGGCAAGGATCGATACACTCCCAGCCAAGGCATTCCTGCCTACAGACAGAGCCAACAGGCTGATGGCATTGGCCAGGAGGGTACAGCACCGCTCTTCGGTACCGGCACGACGCCTGTTACACCTTCTCAGGCACATGGCCGCCACAGTCCATGTCACCCCAGATGCCCGCCTACGCATGCGGATTCCGCAGTGGTGCCTCAGGGACCAATGGTCCCAGGCGACGGGGCGTCTCCAGGCAGGATCAGAGTCACAGTATGCTTAGCACAGTCCCTAAACTGGTGGCAGTCCCCCCGCCACTTGCAAGTGGGAATGCCTTTTCAGGTCCCTCAGCCCTCGAGGGTCCTCACCACAGACACCTTTCTGCTAGTCTGGTGAGCCCACTGCCAGGAGATTCGCACCCAGGGCGTCTGGTCTCTGGACGAGAGTGCCTTACAGAACAATCTGTTGGAGCTGTGTGCGATCTGCCTCGCCCTGAGGGCGTTCCGGAAATCCCTGGAGCCACAGCTCCGTCCTAGTCCAGACAGACAACCAAGTCGCCATGTTCTACGTGAACAAACAGGAGGGCATGGAATCCCATGTCCTCTGCCGAGAAGAGCTGGACCTGTGCTCATTCGCAGTCCAACACGGCATTCTCCTCAAGGCAATATACCTACCAGACCACAGCAATTGGCTAGCCGACAGGCTCAGCAGACTGCTCCAGCGCCATGAATGGCAACAGGACCCCAAAGTGGCGCGCAGGCTCTTTCGGATCTGGGGGTACCCGAGGCTGGACTTCTTCGCCAGCACGGACAACTACTAGTTTCCCCATTTCTGTTCCTAACAAAAAAGATCCCGGATCTGTCTCGTGAATGAACACTAAATAATATCAATCACTCTATTCATTCATAAATACTCTGGAATCCAATAATCCACTATTGTCTGCCACAGGTCTCAGATAAACGATTAATGCACTTAACCTCTGGGTACTTTGTCTTCCTAGTATTGTGCTCGTTCACATCAATGACTCATGAACAATCTTTTCTTAAAAAAAGAAATTATTCATATAGTTCCATATTTACTCATATAGTTTCAATTGCATAAATAGTTTTTCTGTCTTTTTTTGTCTCTAGCCCCAACAAAAAACAACACTTATCTTCCAAATTTGCTGTCTTGTTCAAAAGCCCCAACGCCACAATATCTAGGTGCCCTCGTGTTTCTCCTGTCGGGTTTCTCAAGGGGACTATATTTCCCAAAGGGACTGATTTGATTTGTTTTCTGTAAAAATGACAATAAAACGGTAATTGAACTCAAAATTTATCATCATCTGAAAAATATCTCAATGTTACTGTTGTCACAAACTTAAAAATACCTTCACAGCACTGCTGCCCACATTATTCGCTCCAAAAAGCTTCTTTGCTACTATCTTCAACTCGGCGTAAAAACGCCGCGCATGCGGGTCGGCTTCCTCAACGCTGTATTTAAATACCCACAGCTGACAAAAACACTCCGTTCTATCAAAACAGTACTGAATCTCAGACACAGACTGACAATCCAGACTGACATTTAACCCGTCAGGCTGAACCGTCTTAAGTTTATATATCCACCATTGTTCTCTGTTTAGCAACGTTTGTTCCTGTGATCGCCCACAAGAGCCGCAGGTCACTTCTTCAATACACCAGCATCTCAACAATTGAAAATTGTGACTCAATGTCATGCAATGCTGGACCATTGGAGCTTCCAATCGTTTACACCGTATTCTACTCTCATGTTCCTTTATTCTAACTTTTAAAGGGCGTATGGTTTTCCCAATGTACAGGAGATCACAGGGACAACGAATAGCATATACTACAAAAGTGGATTCACAGGTCGTAATGTGTTTCACCCGTTTCTGTTCCTGGCAACCACACCCTGACAGGGTAGCCGCCGACGCCTTTCTGATATCGTGGTCAGGGGGCCTCCTCTATGCGTTTCCCCCGACACCTCTGATCGCCAAGACCCTGTTCAAGATTCTTCGTGACAGCCTTAGTCATTTTGATAGCCCCACGGTGGCCCCGACAACCGTGGTTCCTTCTTCTCCTGCAGCTAGTGGCAGAGACTCCTATCCCTCTGGGGACAGGCTCACAGCTCCTCTCCCAGGAGGGGGGCTCTCCTGCACCCCAAACCCAGCTCCCTATTGCTGACGGCGTGGCTGCTGAGAGGGTCTCTCTAGCTCCGCTCCTACTCCCGAAGGAGGTGGAGGATGTCCTGCTGGCTTCCCACAGAACATCTACCAGATGGGCGTACGCATTTAAGTGGCGCAGGTTTGTGCTCTGGTGTGCGGCTCAAGGAACCGACCCTTTCTCCTGTCTGGTGGCCATGGTGCTACAATATCTTCTCCATCTCTCTGACTCGGGGCTCAAATCCAACTCCGTCAGAGTACATCTCAGTGCCCTCGTGGCCAGCCATCATCCGATCGACGGGAAACCACTCTCGGCACACCCGACAGTGTCCCGATTCCTCAGGGGCCTTCTGTCTAATCTCCTGGTCCGCTCTCCGGCACCCAAATGGGATCTCAATGTGGTGTTGGGATAGCTCACCCTGCCTCCTTTTGAACCGATGGCTACGTGTCATCTCCGCTACCTCTCCTGGAAGGTGGTGTTCCTCGTTGCTCTCACCTCCGCCTGAAGAGTAAGCGAGCTCCAGGCCTTCATGGCGGAGAGGCCTTATACCAGGTTCTACAAGAATAGGGTGGTGCTTCGCACACACCCCAAGTTTCTTCCGAAGGTAGTGTCTCCTTTCCACCTCAATCAGGAGGTAGTTCTTCCTACCTTCTTTCCCAGACCACACGCTGGTCACGCTGAGGCCATTCTCCATACCTTAGACTGTAGGAAGGCTTTATCTTTCTATATTCAGCGGACTCAAGACCACCGGAAAGCTTTGCAGCTTTTCGGGAAGCGGTGACCAAGCGCATGCTGTCCATGGGGGTGGCAGACTGCATCGCCCGGGCCTATGAGGAAGCAAAACTACCTGAATTCATGTTGACCTGTCCACTGCCATTTGACATACAGCTAAATGTACATAGTTACGTTGCTTGACTTGTAAATAATGCAAAGCTGCATATAGAATTTTGCTACCAATTTGTACATAGTTTACCTGTTAACCCTGTATATAAATACCCAGTTCTTTGTAAGTCCAGTGTAGATCTTTCCTACACTGCACAAACGTGTTGCATGTAAACCGCACTGATGGCAAATAGCGCAGTATAGAAGAAACATTAAATAAATAAATAAAATAAATAAATACCTTTTGGAGGGCCGTGTCACAGCTCACAAGGTCCGGGCCATGGCAACCTCCGTGTCTCATTTGCGCTCCGTTCCTCTGGCAGACATCTGCCGGGCTGTCACGTGGTCTTTGGTTCATACCTTCGCAGCTCATTACTGCCTGGATAGGGAGTCCTGACAGGACAGTGCTTTTGGCCAGGCTGTACTCCGTAACCTTTTTAAGGTCTAGGCAGCTCCTGCCCTCTGTTCCTTCTGTGTTCAGGCTACCGGAGTGCTATTTCTTCTCAGATTGAGAATTTTTTCCGTTGAAGCTGCTTGCGGCTCTCGATGAGGGAGCCTTTTTTGGCTATGGGTTCCTGGTAACCTGTAGCTGGGGAGTCCCATATGTGAGGACTGACTTCCTGCTTGTTCCTGGAGAAAGCGTAATTACTCACCTGTAACAGGTGTTCTCCAGGGACAGCAGGAATCGTTCCTCACAACCCTCCCTCCTCCCCTTGGAGTTGCAGTCCTCCTGTATTTACTGGTTTTTGTTCTTTTGCCGTCTTTAGCTACGTCATTTTACTGAGCAAGATGGCCTCTTTGGGCAGGAAGTGGACCATGCATGCGTGGAGGCAACTCCCAAACACTTTCTTTGAAAGCTGGGGATTTGCTCCGCGTGGGCTCTGTCGGCACCGACATAACCCATATGTGAGGACTGATTCCTGCTATCCCCGGAGAACTCCTGTTACAGGTGAGTAACTATGCATTTTGCCAAAAGAGAACATGGTGCAGAAGCAGGAGTCTCCCTCGGTGTGCTAGCTTCCACAGAACTTGAAGCAGATAGTACCTCTTCCAACCATTGCCATTCACTTGGGAATAAGGAAGCACCTATCTCTCCAGAAACACCAGGAGTTGGGCTCAACATCTGGGTTCCACCCGCAGCACTGGACTGTTGCAGCTGGGTAACGCCGCTGTTTTATTTTTTTTCTCCAGGAACAAGCAGGAAGTCTTGTACAGAAAAGGGATATCCTTTAGATATCACTGAATAAAGAACAGTCCATTGGGGAGTTCAAAAACTAAACACTGCATTGAGATGGGGATGTAGAATAAAGGAGGAAAATCTCAAGGCAAAATAAACAGAAAAATAAGGCAGATACTGTGACTGGGAGCTAAATAATATGCACAATCGTACCTACTCTGCCAAATTTGCAGATACAGATGTTTCTAACAACTTGGCATTAATGAAGGCCTCTAGCTTTGAAGGCTAAAAAAAAACATTTACTAGTTGATCTATATGTTATCGGACATTTGAAGGGAATGAGATAGGAGTGTCGTTCTATCTACAGCGCCCCAGATTTTAACAACATAAATTGTTTGTGCCTTTTCTGCGTCTCTCTTCAGAGATCAGGAAAAATTGACATGTTGAAACCACAAAAGGGTATCTTTCTCTTCTTGAAATAATAATGTAAGTATCCAGTCTGTTAGACACAAGGGCACAAGATACTAACAAAGTTGCAGGGGAGTAAACTTCTGTCTCTGAAGAATCCAAGGGGTATGTTTACAAAGCAGTGGTAGTGGCCTCTGTGCAATATCGGAGCCGCAGTCCAATTGAAGTCAATGGAACCGTGGCTCCGATATCGTACGGAGGCCACTACCTTCGCTTTGTAAACATATCCCTAAGAGTTGGGAAATGTTTAATACTTCCATTGCTTGTTCGGAGGATGAAACTTGAGGTTCTTTTTTGAAATCAGCAGATAGTAAATGTTGGGAATAGGAGGTAATAACTCCTTCGGTACAAGAACTTCTATTAGTTACTGCTGAAATATCAAGGAGTAATACCCCAACAGTTCTTGAGAAATTCAATACCTGCAAGTTAGGTTAGCAAACGTTTTCTAATGCCTCAACCTTTTATTTCAGACTATATTATCCTTCAGTAATGCAACGTTAATATCCATCACATCTGATATTTTCTGAATAAAGTCCTTAGTAGAAACTTTAAAAGTCTCAAAATTACTCACAATAGTCGCAATCTTGTCAGAGTTCTGCTGAATCTTGAGAGAGAGATCTGTATTTTGCTTAGAAATAGTTCTAAAGTGAACCTCTTTGACCTTGGGAGAGAAAGAGATCTCATGGATTCAGCCACCATCTGTGTTGGAATATGCTTGCCTCCATCTGCCACACTGCCTGGAAGAGGGAACCTCACTGCCGGTTTATCTCCTGCCAAACCTGCGGGGACTCCAGAAGGTAAACTAGACAGCATCACTGCCGGTCCCCCTCAGTCAGAGAGACACTCCGTGCTGGCTTGTGATGCTAGCAGCTCTGCATTTGATGGCTCTGAAAGGCGTCCCTCTGGACATTGGGGTGGAGTTCGTGCAGCCGGAGATAATGATAACATAAGAACATAAGATATGCCATACTGGGTCAGACCAAGGTCCATCAAGCCCAGTATTCTGTTTCCAACAGTGGCCAATCTAGGTCATATGTACCTAGCAGTTTCCCCAAGGGACACAGGTTCCACAATGCTTGTATTGGTTCAAGCATTGATATCCTGGGTCCCTTCTTAATAATGGTTTATGGACCTTTCCTCCAGGAACTTGTCCAAACCTTTTTTAAACCCAGCTACACTAACAGCCTTTACTACATCCACTGGTAACAAATTCCAGAGTTTGATTATACGTTGAGTGAAAAAATATTTTCTTTTATTAGTCTTAAATAGTTTACCCTGTAGCTTCATTGCATGTCCCCTAGTCTTTCTATATTCTGATAAGGTAAACAATCGATCTATGTTTACCCGTTCCATTCCGTTCAATAATTTACAGACTTCTATCATATCTCCCCTCAGCCGTCTCTTTTCCATGTTAAAGAGCCGTAACCTTTTAAGCCTTTCTTCATAGGAGTATCCTTCCATCCCCTTTACCATTTTGGTGGCTCTTCTCTGAACCTTTTCTAAAATCGCTATATCCTTTTTAAGATACGGCGACCAGAATTGCAAACAATATTCAAGGTGCGGTCTCACCATGGAACGATACAGAGGCATTATAATATCTTTTGTTTTATTTTCCATTCCTTTCCTTCTGATACCTCGCAGTCTATTTGCACTCTTGGCCACTGCGGCACACTGGGCCAAGGGATTTAACCTGGTATCCACAATGACGCCTGAATCTTTTTCCTGGGTGGTGGTTCCTAATGTGGAACCTTGCATCGTGTAACCATAGTTTGGGTTGTTCTTCCCTAGGTGCATAACCTTGCACTTGTCCACATTAAATTTCATCTGCCATTTTGATGCCCAGTCTTCCAATTTATCAAGATCCTCTTGCAGTTTTCCACAATCCTCTTGGGTTTTAACAACTTGAAATAGTTTTGTGTCATCTGCAAATTTGATAACCTCACTCGTTATTCCACTTTCCAGGTCATTTATGAATATGTCAAAAAGCAGCGGACCTAGCACAGATCCCTGGGGTACACCACTATTCACCTTTCTCCATTGGGAAAATTGGCCATTTAGCCCTACCCTCTGCTTTCTATCGATGTGAGAAGGCAGGCCAAGCCCAACCGTATCTCCATCATAGCAGACCTAGTAATCTCAACAAAACAGTCCATGGGGCCTGGAGGTTGGCAACAGAGCCTTACCTTTTTGTTTAGGCATAGAGAAAATTCTTTATGAAGTGAAAGCTCACACGGTAGTGGCCATCTTGGACCACGCTTGGAAGCTGTTTTCATGGTCAATATTATTGGCACCCTTGCAGTTCAATCCCTTGGACCTCAAGAACTTCAGGAAGATGCTCAAAACTATGCTCTTCATAGAACACTATAGTGACATCATGTGACCTGACCATTGGCCACACAGTCTGCTCGCCTCTCTTCCTGACCACCTAGCCACCCCCCTTTCCCCTCTCCCCCCCCCCCCGTGCCTTGTATATAGTTCCGTATACATAGGTCACAATGTAACTAGCTCACTGTGAAATCCTTTATACATTACACACACAGGCTTTCGATTTAATCACTGCATGCCCACTCCCACGCATGTTGCCACGTGATTTGTTTGAAGTGTAAACCGCTTTGATTTCAGGATAAAGCGGTATATAAATCCTTTAAAATAAAATAAATAAAGAATAAGTCCCTTAATGAGAAATGCAAGGCATGCCTTCAAGTCAATGCCGACTCATGGCTACTCAGCAGCTCCTGGGTTTTCTTGGTAGTGTGAGCAGAAGTGGATCGCCAAGGCTTTCTTCCAAGGCAATGGAGGGTTAAGTGACTTGCCCAAGGCCACAAGGAATGCTAGTGGGAATCGAACCCTGGTCTCTTGGTTGCTACTGTTATTCTCCCTCTGGAAGTATTACTGTTGATCACACACAGTGAGGCTGCATGTAAAATATTGTTTGATTTAAATGTTAATATACTCAGACCTGTTATGTTCCATGTAATGATAAACCTGTTACCTGTACACCGCTATGACTAGTAGATACAGTGGTATAAATAATTGTTAAATAAATACCAAGCCAGTGCTCTGACCATTACGCTACTCCAATATCTCCTAAAAAAAAGTGGCCAGTGAAATGACTTTGGGCTATATATGCACACATATTTGACATATAAAAGAATCAAAACAAGACCAATTGAAAAAGGAAATAGGTCATGATTTTGGTACCTTTATAAACAATTCAAATTGGTTTGAACAGAAGAACTACATTCCCATTGCAGTAAATGTACCTGTGATCAACTGTCAGTACTCGCATGACTTGAATCAACCAATGAATGATGATTCTAATGTTTAAAATGGCCACATTCACTCTTTGTTCCATTTTCACAATGGTGACGGCAAGAGAGCTGCATGGGACCATCAAAGAAGCCATTATCACCAAACATCAAATTTCAAAGGGGCACAAAACCCTCTTCAAAGACCTTGGGATTCCTGTGTCTACAGTTCACAATGTTATTAAGAGGTGTTCTGCTCATGGAACTGTCAAGAACTTCCCAGGATGCGGTGGGAAGAGAAAAATTAATCCAAGAAGACTTCTAAGGTTAGTGTGAACTATTGGAAAAACACTTCATGCAACATCCAAAGAGGTTAAGGCTGACATGGAGCAATCTGGAGTGGTGGTTTCAACCTGCACCATTCGCTGTTCACTAAACAAAGAAGGACTTAATGGGCAAAGGCCAAGGAGGACCCCACTGCTCAGAGACAGACATTAAAGTGCCCAAACCCTCCTTGATAAACGACAATCCTTCTGGGAGAATGTTCTGTAGATAGATGAAATCAAACTTGAGCTCTTTGGCAATGCAGACCAGTGATACATTTACAGGCGAAGAAATGAAGCTTATAAGAAAAAAGCACCCTCCCTACAGTTAAATATGGTGGAGGTTCCATAATGTGGGGCTGTTTTGCTGCCTCAGGCACTAGAGACCTGGCATCATGAAGTCAGAGGATTACCAGGGTATTTTGGAGTGAAATGTGCTACCTAGTGTCAGAAAGCTAGGTCTGGGTCGAACGTCATGGGTCCTCCAGCAGGACAATGACCCAAAACATACATCCAAAAATACAAAGAATGGTTAAAAAGGAACAAATGGTCTATTTTAAACTGGCCAACAATGAGTCCTGATCTCAGTCCAATCGAGAACCTTTGGAAAGAGATTAAATCTGCCATTGGTACAAGGAATCCTGGAAACATTCCTGAACTGGAAAAAATTGCAGTTGAAGAGTGGGAGAAACTACCAGCAGACAGATGTATGAAACCTGTAGATGGCTACAAGAAACGTTTGGAAGCTATCATCACTGCCAAGGTTTGTGCAACCAAATATTAGTGAAGAATGCCATTAAACCTGTCCAGGTCATATTTTCTTTTCTCAAATTATGTCTCAGTTGTACAGATATAATTTTTTAGTTGTATACCTTTGAACATACTATTAAAATATTATGATGACATACAGTTGGACTATTTCCAACTATTTCTCAAGATATTGTACACAACATACCTAAAACGCAAAGGTGCCAATAATGCTGACCACAACTGTTTAGTCAATACTGCTTCACCTTCTCTGTACCAGGCAGATACCCATTTTCTCTTAAAAAAATTTAAAAACAATAAAAAGTAACAATAAATTCTGTATTGTTAGGTTGTTGGTTGATAGGCCCTGTAGAAAGTCACCTAGTGTGACCTCAAGCAGTGAGCTTATGCTGTTCTGAAGGTTGAAATATACCTGATGCATCTCTTTCTGTAATTATTAGAAATTCTTAGTAGATAGCCTGGCTGTACATTTCTAGCATTTGGGTTGCAGAAAAGTTTCCAAAGGGGTAAGAAAATGTAATCATAGTTTCATTGCAAATTGCAATGTGTGGCTTATATTAGCGGTCATTTATAACTACAGTATACAGAAGCATAGAAAAATGAAGTTAAACAGTCCATACAGGCAGCAGAAATTTGGCCTTGGGTTTCAGGATTTCTCCAGATTGACAATTTAATGTTCCAGTTCCTAGCTTGTGCTTGATTGGTTTTTAAGTCTTTTATTAATTCCCTTTTTAGCTCTTTTTCTTAAAAAACAGTCTCATGTATTTGCTTTCTTTGTATGCTCATCATTTCTCAAACCCTTCAGCCTACTGCATCTAAATTTCCAGGATAGGTATAACTATATAAAGGCAAGAAACCAAAAGGTTTTCTCATAAAAAAAATATGGCTCTAGCCCACAGTTAAAAACAAAATTACTTTTTCTCATTAACTTTATGGATCTAACAGAAAATTGATTTTATGAGAAAGTGCTCATTTAAATTGCTCATAATCTAATACAAAGAAAATACATTTAAGCAATATCAGCTACTTGTGCAGAGCTACAGAAATAGTTTTTTTTAATAAAGTATTTCTTCTTTTGTTAAATTTTTATTTAATACATATCCATTGTAACTTCAGTTTGCACACTGCAATAAAGTTTTAAAACAAATGGGTTTAATATTTTTATTTCAACAATACCATATAAGAGTAAATCTAAAATCAAAATAGCATACTATGGTCCTATTCAAAAAGGAGGTTTACCGATTAGAGAAAAAATCTTTGCGTTTAAGACGCCCTGTAGACGGTCTTATGCAGTGGCATAAGTTCCAGTGAGGGGCCCCCCATTGTCATGGTGGTATCCTCCCACTCGTGGGGCAGACCCCTTCCCGCGTACCCCCATGTGGCGGCAAACTTACATGATCATCTTTGCCAAGTTGCCTCTGCTCTTATAAGTTGGCCGCTTGTGCGGTGGCTGTTCCCTGCCGGGCTGATGTCTAGTGGTGCAGCTGTTATGAGACGGAACAGCCACCAGGCACGAGGAAATATTACAAGAGTGGAGGCAGCATGGCAAAGACGATCAAGTAAGTTTGCCACGCTGCCTTATTGATGCTGTGTGGACCCGCTTTCTGCAGGGGCTGCTTGGGCAGAATTTACACCACTGATCTCATGCGATCACACATGTGCTAGAGTTTAAGATAGCTAAAATGGAGTACTTTATTTTTTTTACCTTACACAAGAATAGCTGGTTACTAAAATTGCACAATAACTTAAAGGGTTGCTTGATCTTTGACAGCACTGAGAAGATGATGGGTCAAACAAATAGGTAGTGGGGGAGTCATGTGATGCTGCCGTAGGTCAGTGGTTCTCAACAAATTTCTCAAGTACTCCCCTAACCAGTCTGGCTTTCAAGATATTCACAAAGAGTATAAATGAGATAGGCTTGTGTGTAAAACGTTTATTGTGTGCAGCTCTGTCTCGTGCATATTCTTTATGGATATCCTGAAAGCTCATCTTACTTAGGACATCTTCAAGAACTGATCTGTCAGTCACTCAGGAGATACTGTGTCACCATGAAGCTCCTCCTTCTTAGCTTATAAATTTACTTTTTTAAAGAAAGATAATTTCTTAAAAAAATGTAGATAAGAGATTAGTCGAATTGCAAATAAATCAAAGTGTATGGACAGAAGACTGGTGACTGAAAAAGTAAATCCTAATGGTGATCTAACCTCAGACGTTAATATTTTATTTATTTATTCTTCTATACTGCCTTATCAATAAATCAAAGCAGTTTACATAGAACAATATGTGAATTTACATGGAACGTAGAACAATAACATGAACTGCATTAACAGAAGTGGTACATATAAGAGGCATTAAGAAATTATAGATTAAACAGGTAGTAGGTTCAGAGGAGTGATTAATAAAAATGATAATGAGGAACTCAAAGTTGGTGACCTTGCTAGAATAAAGTGAGGTGGGGGGAACTTATAACTAGTGTGCTTGCTAGATGAGCTGAATAAGTCATGACTGGTTATGCGCCATGTGTTCCTTTTGATGTGTTTTGACTTGCTTGCATTGTGAGGTTGATTATACTCCTTATCTTTTCAGGGAGGGCATTCCATATAGTTGGTGCATAAAATGATAATGCTCTTTTGCAGGTGGATTGGTTGCTCCTTGCATATTCAAGGGGTAATAGTAGGGTGTTTTGAGTGTGAGGTCTTCTGTCTCTGTTCGGTGTGGTCTGGATGAGTGCCCTTAAGTGGTTTGAGGATAAATTGTGAAGGACATTGAAAGTATTTATGATGACCTTATACTTGATTGGTCACCGTTGGAAACAGAATACTGGGCTTAATGGACCCTTGGTCTGACCCAGAATGGCATAAGAAAAAGAAAATCTTAGAATTAATAGGAATACATGCCATGCAGGCGAGGGGCTGCACTGGGAAGGAAGGGAAGAGTGCAAGGGTTGGAGGGTGAAGAATGTATGGAAAGTAAGGGACACAATGTCTGTGTGTAAGAGGCATGCCTTTTCCACCACACACACAGCCACCCCACCTCCACACCACACACACACACACACAGCCACCCCACCTCTGCACCCATTGGAGTTGGTGGCAGAGGGAGGATAAGGAGTGGGCCCACTGCTGTCTCTGGGCACTCTGTAGTAGCCCATTAAGAGCTTGGTTTAGTGAGCTTTTCCCAAAGATGGGAAAACAGTCTTTGTACATCAGGCCCTAAAAAGAAGCTGTGATACACCTTTTTGGGGGATGGGGGTGTGCACTATGACCTAGGTTTTGGTGGCTATGACCTAGATTTCAAGGCCTTAGCTTTAAAGGTAACCGAGCCTGACTCACTCTTAGCCTTTTCACAGCCACAGGAGCATTTACATTTACTCCCATGGCTGTGCTAGAGTTCTAATGCTCAACTATCAATTTGAAAAAAAAACAACACACTTTTTATTTCCTACCTCTTATTAATCACAGGGGCATGTTTACTAAAACCCCGGTAATGTGCGGGCCGTGCTAGTGTGCGGGTGCCATATAAGGAGTGGGCGTTTCTTGCTGAAAAAGAAAAACCGTAATTTACATATGCGCTAAGGTGCGCGGCGCCCTTGGGCGCCCCGCACTTTAACGCATGAGATAGCTGCGCGGGAGGCATAAGTGGCGCGCTGATGTGCAAGCAGAAGAGCAGAGCCACAGCACAATGGTTAAGGCACTTACCAATGGTGCAGGGATCAGGGGTTCAATCCCCCACAGTGCCCAATGAAGACAGCTGGCTGAGGCATTACTTTAGGAGGCATTTAAATAATGGGCGGCATATGGCGGCGCGCTAATGTTTTCAGGAGGCATCTTAATATTGTGCGGCATAAGGCGGCGCGCTGATGCACAAGCACAGCAACAGAGCCACAGCACAATGGTTAAAGCACTGACCAATGGTGCAGGGATCAGGGGTTCAATCCCCCCACAGTGCCCAATGAACAAGGCTGGCTGAGGCATTACGTATTATGGGGACGATTGCTTTAGGAGGCATATTATTTTTATTTTAATTATCACTACTAGCAAACACACTCTCAAAGCGTGTTAACATAAGGCGTCCCATAAGGCACATTTTAAAGTGCACTGTCTGCCAAGGCACCCTAGAATGTTGCTTATAGGGCGCTTTATAGGGTGCCATATGAGGTACCGCAAGGTCAGAGTACTGTTTGGGATGGCAGCACTGTGCAGTTTAAGGAATGAAAAGCATAAGTAGGTGCGCTGACATGCAAGGAGGAGCAGCAGTGGAGCACAATGATTAAGGCACTGACTGCTGATACAGGGGTCATGAGTTTGCTCCCCAGGGTGCCTAATATGTAAGGCTGGCTGTGGCATCAGCTTTGCAATGTACATATTTTTTCCTGCAGCACTTTAGTTTTATTTTATCAATTGCTGCCAGCAAACACGCCCTCACGTGTCGTAATTGAAGGTACCATATAAGGCACCCTATAAGGCACTCCATAGGGCACATTATAAAGTGCTATGTCCGCCACGGCACCCTAAAATGTCCCCTATAGGGCACCCTATAAGTTGCGTCACAGGATAATGTATAGTGCACCTTATATGGATGGGAACTATAAGCTGCCCCATAGGGTGCCCTATAAAGCGCCCTCAGAGGCACCTTATAGGTACAGTACGCTGAGGGTGTTTTTGCTGCCATCAAAAATGTACATTAAAAAAATATAATGCTTTGTGCAACCCTATCAAATCACCCCACTGTGGGTTTGAACCCATGACCTCTGGCTTCACAGACAGTGAAGTAACCATTGGGCTACAGTTCTATAGCTGCTAGCAAGCCCCTGGCTGGCTGCAGAGAGGCTGCACGTCACCACACAGACAGTCTGCTGTGGTCACCAGGATAGGGTTAGCCCACCCGTACCCATGATGCACTGCACATGCAAATCAGCTGTCCACAGATGAACACAAGATGGGGAATGCACCCCCACAGCACCTCGGTCTGGTAGGGGGAAGTGACCATGTGCACCCACACAGCACCTCAGCCTGGTAGGGGGTACTGACCGTGTGTTTTAATGGCACAGAGTAGCTACACACCGTCACATTGTGCGGGTACTGTGCTCACCCTGAGGGTGCGGTGAGGCGCCCAGCACCAGGTCCACAACACCTTCCATGGCTGAAAGAGGCCATGCTGGAGGTCCAAAGCAGTGTTAATGTATGAGATAGATAGTTTCTGCAGAAACACCTTGGATATCTCTGTCTGTCTCAGTCAGGTGTAGCCCCCATGGACCCCTAGGTGGGCCATGTACCACCACCCCTCTCTTCCAGGGCCGAGGGTGGCAAACAGGGTCTCCTATCAACAGATCCACATTCTACCTCCCTGCAATGGTGGCAGTAGAGGGGAACATCAACCCCAGTCCTGCTGGGGAACAGACACCATACAGGGCAGTCAATACAGCTCTATACACATCCATAACATAATAGCACACAGACATTAGGCCTATATATGCTAAGCTGCACCTCAACACTATCTGATATTCTCCTGCAGCAAGCCTTCAGCCGCTGCATCCTGCAAGCCACTCCATCAAGACACATACCAGCTGCAAACAGTCTGCTAGTTAGTCCATGGTGCATGTTCCCAGTGGATATGCATGCACCCAGAACTGGGATGTCAGCATACACAACAAGCAGATAAATCAGTGACCAGGCCCCAAAAGGAAACCCATAAATATCACATGAGAAAAATACTATATAGCACTATGGGGGTGCCTAGCCATGCTGTTGTCACTGCACAGTCAGGGTGAGAGTGATCTCCCAGCAGGACATACTGAGGTCACCCTGTCTGTGTAGGTGGTGGCCGGGCACTAAAATGTCCCAGTCAGTGCCCTATGCCCTGTGCAGATGCACCCTGGCCAGGCCATCCTGTCCGGGCTTTACCCATGGTACCTTGCTCCTCATTATGCACATTGGCAGGCCAATACTGGCAACAGTGTTTGCAGTGTGGGCTGTGGAAGGTGTTTGCAGCCACCACACACTGTCTAGACAGACACACACTCCGACACCTATGCCAGCATTGTGCTACTTTAGAGGAGTTCAGCAGCCATGCCCACCACACCAGTCCTGGGCACAGTACAGGCATGGATATGGTATGCAATACTGTTGGGGGTCACTCCCCAGGGTGGTAAACACTGTCAGAGACCAGACCTGAAGCACACACCGCAGACATCAGAATGATTGTTATGATGGAGCTCAATCAGCAAACTGTGCTTAACGTAGGAATTTCTATCTGCCAGTATTCATAGCAAACATTTGAGAGCTGTGTACCGTATACCCAGGTGTAGGGTTGCATTGCTAAGGTATGCAAGTGCTAGGATTGGGATATGCACGCAGGGCCCAATGTCCTGCCTCTCCAGGAGGCATTGGCCAATGGGGCCTGTGGGTGTGGGTGTGGGTGTGTCTGCCCCTGTTGGCTGCTGCTTTACGGCAGAGGTTCCCAACTCCAGTCCTGGTGTGCCATACACTGTTCGGGTTTTCATGCTGTCCCTCATGAATATGCATGAGCTACATCTGCATACCATGGGGGTGGTGCATAGATATGAAGCACAGGCATCTTCATTAGAGGCAGCATGGAACCTGAATGGTGTGTGGCCCTCCAGGACTGCATTTGGGAGACTCTGCTCTAGATAATGCGCCTGTTTATGGTGTCTGTGCTCGGTGGGGTAAAATATAGGCGTATTAACCATGCGTATGTTCTCAGCAATAAAGGTTTGTCCTTACTATCACGGTTTAGTTGTGGGAAAAATATGTGGATTGGATTGGCAGTAGCCCCAGCTGGGCTTTGAACCTGTGACCTTCTGTTCTTGCACACACCATCTGTATGCACTGCACCACTGTGTTGCCACAGATAGGCTGTATTCCCTGGGGAGTCCATGACTGTACATCCAACAGGGCCTGTCTGTTGCAGTGGACGGTGCCAGCCTGCACATGGCTAGGCCACTGTCTACTGTGGCTAGCAGCCACTGCCCCCTCCACCACCTGTACCCTTCCGCCAACATGCTGACATGTCCTTATGTTGGAAACAGCATATGACTTGATTGAGTTGTGGCACTCTAGGACTGCATTTGGGGGACTCGGCTGTAGGTAATGCCCATTGTTATGGTGTGTGTGCGGTGTAGGGTAAAATATAGGTGTTTGAACCATGCTTATGTTCTCTGCCATAAAGGAGTGTCTTTACTATCTCTGTTTAGTGGTGGGTATAATATGGGGACTGGGTTGGCAGTAGCCCCAGCTGGGATTTGAACCTGTGACTCTCTGGTCCTACAGGCATTGGCTGTGTCTGCTGCACCACACTGTGGCCACAGAGACAGTGCAGTCCCTGGAGATAGGAAACCTGGCCAAAAGAGTCAGAAACCCTGCTCTGCACATTTTTACTGTGGGCTCATTCACCTTGTATGGAGACAAAAGTGCAAATAAACCCCAAAAATGACCTCGAAAAAAGGGGAAAAAAACATAACCAAGCTGGGCAACAGTGATATCAAAGGGCAACCATAAAAAACACTCCCAGGAAAGCTCCAAAATAAAAGGAAATGTTCTTTGGAAGGGTCTACGCTCCAAAAATCATTTCTTTTTTTTTTTTTAGCTTTCCTGGGAGTGTTTTTTATGGTTGCCCATTAATATCACTGTTGCCCAGCTGGATTATAATTTTTTAGAATTTTGTTGTGGTCATTTTCATTTTATATTTGCTATTTTGTTCTGTGCACATGTATCACACTGCTCACGTTTTGTAGGTTTCCCCGGTTTTGCTGTACATTGCTGACGGAAATGGTTTCTCTTCCCTTTAAATCGGCTCCAACGTGAGGTTTTCACTCGCGGTATTTTTTAGCTTGATTTTCAGCCCTGCTCCTGTGCGGGGAGCCTCTCCCCTCCCACTCTCCTCCCATTGACCCCGTCCCTCCGCCCCTCGGGAGCCTTCCTCTGCCCTCGGAATGCCTTTCCACGCCTCTATCGCACATCAGCGCACCGCGCACTTGTGCGCACGGCACGCACGTGTGCGCGGCACTAAAAACACACTATTAGCGTGCGCTAAAGTACCTTAGTGCACGCTCAAGTGTGCCCCGCACAATTGCACGGTTTAGTAAACATACCCCACAGTGTATGTAAAGGAAACAAACTGACATTATTTCATCTATTTTTTATTGGAACTAGCACCTTGAAGCTGCAATCAACTTCTCGTGGTTACTTGTTCCTTTTTATCTTAAAGTAGGGACGCAACCCTAGACATTCCCTAAGGGATACATTAACCCCTTATGGTAAACTAACCGGTGTAGAAATCAATCTATCCCAAAAAAGCAGTCTATCACAAGAAATAAATCTATCAGAAAATTTCACTTAGCTTATCCGTGTTCTCTGTTCGTTTATAATTGAGTCATCCGCTTGGACATAAAGTATTCCACTTTATTCCTCCTGAGAACCTGAGACCTCCAGGGGAATCAGTTTAGCGTCCACCATTCCCCGCGGCTGGTAATCGTGGTTCAGGCTAAAAACAGATCCATTCCAGACTCTTTCTATATACCCGGTCTGCTGGTGAACTTTCTATGATGCAACAATCCAGAACCCAATGTTGTGTTTCGGACTATAGACCCTCCAAGCCCTTCTTCAAACTTTTGCTGAAACGGAATCCAGTTTCCATTTTTAACTCCCATTTGCCGATCAGATGACCGGTTAGTATCCTATAGGTAAAATGGCCACTCCTCGATTCATCGTCAATGACATCACACAATAGTCCACCAATCCACAGAAGAGTTCAGGCCAATAGGTGTAATTGAGTTCAAAGTGAAAATCCAATTTTGCTCACAATATTGTAACTTGGATTCTCGATCACCCCCTCTAATTGATGCTGGTATGTGATCCAAAATCCTCCATCGTAAATCCTCAAATTTATGATTGTTTTCTATGCAGTGTGAGGATACGTGTTGACACAAGCTTCGCCTTTATGCGAGAATGATGTCCCTGCAATCTTTTTTTCATTTGTCTTATAGTTCTTCCAACATAAACCTTGTTACATGGACAAAGTAGTATGTAAACTACAAAGGAAGTTAAACATGTTGTGTGAAATTTACTAAATATCAAACTATGCTGGGCTGGATATTCCCAACTTGGACCTTCTAACATAGATCCACAAAATTCACAAGCATTACAGCCATAATGACATTTGTATCAAAAGAGAAAACTCTTTCTGTGTTATGAACCAGCCAATCAGCCATATTACAGCCCCGTGTAAAGGCCATCATTAATGGTTTATCAAAACATGGGCGCAATGATAAAATAGGCCAATGTTTTTTTAATATTTATTTATTTATTTATTTAACAAGTTTTCTATACCGCCTTTTCCTTCAATCAAAGCGGTCACAAGAAATACAAAGGTTATAGGCAAGGGAAACAAACACAGTATAAACATAGCAGTACAATGGTAATATAGGAAAAATAACAAGGGTTAACAATAAGGCAAATTAGTTAAAATAATTAAAATAAATATAATATATTTAGTCAATTGTTGATCCATATTGTTCAATGAAAAGTGTAGTTTTCAATTGTTTACGAAAGTCTTTTAAATCATCCAGTGAGCGTAAATCAGGAGGGAGAGAGTTCCAAATTAAAGGGGCGGCCAAAGCAATTGCTCTTTGTGAGGTACATTTGCATGATTTAGAGTAGTTTTTTGGGGTGCTGAGGGTGTTAGAAGTGGATAACCTTCTTGGTCTTTTGTTGATATCATGGAGTAAGAGGGCATGAAGGCTGATTGCAGAACTGTTGTGTTTCATTTTGAATATATTTATGATTAATTTATACTTTATGCGAAGGATTATTGGGAGCCAGTGGAGTTCTTTAAGGATGGGGGTAATGTGTTCATAATTTGAGGATCCATTGATGATTCTAGCTGCTGTATTTTGTGCCATTTGAAGTGGCTTGAGAGCATGCTTAGGCAGTCCATTGTAAATAGGGTTGCAGAAATCCAGAATGGGAGTAATGAGTGCCTGACAGACTGTTCGAAAGTGATCATAAGAGATAAGAGGCTTAAGTCGTCTAATTATCTTCATTTTGTAATACGCGTTTTTAACAGTTTTTCTTATATGAGAACGCAGGTTTAGCTTCTTATCGAGGGTTATTCCGAGGTATCTTACTTCGTCCTTAACTGGAATCTTTGTGTTGTTGCATGTAATGTAAGGTGGAGGGATAAAGCTGGTGTTTCTAGTTACAATAAGTGCTTCCGTTTTGTTCAGGTTTATTGCAAGGTTATTATTTGTTAGCCAATTTGAAATGCTGGTAATACAGTTTGAAATTTTGCTGTAATCTGGGCAGTTGATATCAATTGGAGTGTAAATCATGATATCATCCGCATAAATCGTGTAATCTATTTGATGATCTGCTATTATGTGACAGATTGGTTGGATAAACAAATTAAAAAGAAGTGAAGAGAGTGCAGATCCTTGCGGCACGCCTTGTTTGATTACTATGTGACGTGAAGTGTTTAGGCCAATTTTAACTTGGAACTGTCTATCAACTAGGTAGGATTCAAACCATTTTAGGACGGTGCCAGTTAATCCGATGCTCTTTAGTCTTGTTAAGAGGATTGCATGGTCCACTGTATCGAAGGCAGCTGAAATATCTAAGAAGATCATTAAGG
This sequence comes from Ichthyophis bannanicus, assembly GCA_033557465.1. Lineage (NCBI taxonomy): Eukaryota > Metazoa > Chordata > Amphibia > Gymnophiona > Ichthyophiidae > Ichthyophis > Ichthyophis bannanicus. The sequence continues at coordinate 837,458,447 of CM066033.1, forward strand.
TACCTTTGTTGAAATTATCTATTGTTTGAGTGATGTCATTAAATAAGTATAGTAGGAGCGTTTCAACACCATGGTTGGGGCGGAAGCCATGCTGATGTATATCAAGTGGCGCATGTTCATCAATATGGTCTTGAAGTTGTAGCTGTACTGCCTTCTCAATAATTTTTGCTAAGAGTGGTAAGCTGGAAATTGGTCTATATGCAGCTGGATTGTCTTTTTCAAGGTTGGTTTTTTTATGGGTAGGCCTAATTGTTGCTAATTTAAGTTGTTCTGGCATGATTCCATGAGTTAAGGAGTTAGTTACAAGATTGTGAATAAAATTAATAAAGTTTGACTTGGTAGCTTTGATCCAAGGTACAGGGCAAGGATCTGTGGGTGCAGTGCTTGTGTTAAGTGCAGCAATGATGTCTGAAAGTTGTGTAGTCGAGGGAGTGTAAAACTTGTTCCAAATTGTACTTGGTAAAATAAGGCTGTTGTTTTCAGGTTGTTTTAAAGGTGGTGTTTGGCCTATTTTCAATTGAAGATGATCTGCATATACTTGAGGACTGATCTGAATGTCTTTATCAGAGCTTGGTTCGTTGACTAGATTTTTTACAATTGCAAAAAGTTCTCTAGGTTTGTTAAATGCTTTCTGTATAGTATTTGTGTGGTGCTCTTTTTTAGTTTTGTTGATGAGATCGTTGTAATTCTTTTGCTGAATTAAATATAAATTTTGAGAGGTAGGAGATTTTGATCGTCTCCAGTGGCGTTCAATTCTCCTTAATTCCCTCTTAGCATTGCGTATGTTTTTGGAATACCATGGAGCATGATGTCTGTTTTTGAATGTTCTTGAGTCTGAAAAGGCCTTGGATGCAGTGCTAATGGTGTTATACCAGTTGTTCACTTGTTTGTTCAAATCAAGTTCAGTTGAGTCAAGGCAAGGTAATGTGTCAAGTAAGAACTGCTCTTTATTGAAGGCTTTAAATCTTCTTGGAGTAAATGTAGAAGTTTTTATCTTATCAAGTTTGTCAATCCTGCTTGAGAATTCTATTTTAATTCTAAGGTGGTCTGACCATGGGACTGGTGTGATTATGGGTGAGGAGAAGCTGTCATTATTTACAAGGTGGTTGGGGGCAAAGAAGAGATCTGGCGTAGATCCGTATTTATGTGTAGGAGCATTTATTAATTGTGTATATTGTAGGGAGTCCATAGCATGCAAGAAGGTTTCCTTATCTGCATTAGAAGAGGAGTTGAGGTTGAAGTCACCTAATACAATTAGAGGTTTATGGCAAGTGTTGACTGCACAGATGGTCTCTAAAATAGAGGTTAGCTCATCAGCTGGGGCGTGAGGGGCTCTATATAGGAGGCTGATAGCTAAGTGTTTGTTACCCACTGTGATAGAGCTGGATTTATCAGAGGTATTAGAGGCGATAGTTTGTAGCTGAAAAGATTTTTTTGCAATGATTAGAACTCCACCTCCTCTTTTCTGTGTGCGAGGGTTGTTAAAGGCGGAATATTCTGGTGGGACCAGTTGGTTTAGTAGAACGCTGTCAGTAGGAGTTAGCCATGATTCTGTAATGCAAAGGATATCTGGTTTTTGGTCATAGATATGGTCTCTGATTGTGTGAATTTTATTTCTAACTGATCTTGTGTTCATTAATTCAATGGAAGTTGGCGTGTAAGACCTTTTTTGAGGATTCTTAGGATTTGTTTGCTGGTGTTGATAAGAGTTGTGTTTGTGTTGTGATAATATATGTGAATTTATTGAACTGAGGAGAATATGGTAAATTGGCATGTAGGTAGAGAACCACATATAAAGGGGTTGGGAATAAGGAGCATCATATTGTACAGTGTAATGTTGAGTAGGTGAAGGAAATATAGGGTGATAGGTAGGAGTAGTCATATTAGTTGATCGTTGAGAATCTTAATAAGGATGGATTTATATTATAGCATTAAAGTCTGTTAGCGTTAATTTTCTTAACATAAACTTCTAAAGTAGGGCGGTTAAAGCGAACAAAGATTTAGCTCCTTCATGTAAATAACCTACGAGTAGTTGCTATGATAGAGCAAGGTCAGCTGTAAGGGTGAGAATAACTTTGTTATGTTACTCACTTTTACTTTTATTTTCGGATATTCCAGTCTGACAGTATACCTTTGATAGATATTTGCATGCAGATTTTTATTCTCCTTTTGTGCCCCGCCTAAGGGCCACGCCAAAGGGCCCTCTTGCGAGGCCCTCAGGCGCGGGCCCGCAAGGCGCGGGCGCGCTTTAGCTGCGGCGGTTTCTTGACTGTGTAGAAGGGCTCTGATTGGCAGCCTGCTCCCTGAAGTTAAAGCACTGAAAACAATTAAATCACAACAGCTGATGCTCTTAGAATTCCCGATCGCACTTCTCTGCCTTAGCTGCGGCGGTTTCTTGACTGTGTAGAAGGGCTCTGATTGGCAGCCTGCTCCCTGCTCCGCTGAATATGGCATATATGGTAATGTACCCACAAATGAATTCAAACCTTGTCGTTGAGGGTTAGATTTTATGATGTTTTCCTCCCTTGAATTTAAATTAAATGCATCTGATATCATGTCCCACCATTCGGTATAATTATACCGTGCTCTCTTATATGCTCTATTAATTATATATGAAGGATATCCTCATTCCCTCAGACGAGATTTTAATTCTTGTGCTTGTTTCCTAAATTCTTCCAAAGTAGAGCAAAATGAGAGTCAGAAGCTGTAAAGATGTCTTACACATTGGAACATGGAACGTACAAAGCATGAACCAAGGGAAGTTGGAAGTGGTCAAGAATGAAATGGAACGTGTACAACTTGATCTGTTGGGTGTCAGCGAACTGAAATGGACTGGCATCGGGCACTTTGCATCAGATGATCACATGGTCTACTATGCTGGAAATGAAAGACAAAGAAGAAATGGTGTTGCATTTATAATAAAGAAGAAACTTGCAAGAACTGTAATGAAATACAATGCAGTCAGCGAACGCTTAATCTCTATTCGTCTACGAGGATTGCCTATCAACACAACTATAATTCAAGTATATGCCCCAACAACAGCTGCAGAAAAGAATGAAATTGAAGAGTTCTATGAACAAGTACAAGCTGAAATTGACAGAACATGCAAACAGGATATCCTGATAGTCATGGGTGACTGGAACGCAAAAGTTGGCAACAAAGAAGAAGGCAAAGTAGTTGGAAAATATGGACTTGGCAACAGAAATGAAGCTGGAGAAAGATTGATAGAATTCTGCAAGACCAATGATCTATTCATCTCAAACACCTTCTTTCAGCAACACAAGCGACGACTGTACACATGGACTTCACCCAATGGATTGTATAAAAATCAAATTGACTACATCTGTGGAAGTCAACGATGGAAAAGCTCTGTAACATCAACAAAGACAAAACCTGGAGCTGACTGTGGTACAGATCATCAACTACTAGTATGCAAACTGAAGCTAAAGTTGAAAAAGAGCAAACCACTCATGAATGCACCAAAATATGACCTTGAGAATATACCACTGGAATTTAAAGACTGCCTGCAAAATCGATTTGCTGCCTTAGATACAAATGACAGAGCTCCGGAAGAGTTATGGAATGACATCAAGAAGGTTGTGCTGGAAGAAAGCGAGAAGTCTCTACAAAAGGTGAAAAAGCAAAAACGGCCAAAATGGATGACGGAAGAAACTCTGAAAATTGCCCAGAAACGCAGAGAAGCTAAAGCCAAAGGAGAAAGAAAGACAATCGCAGAACTCAACAGAGATTTCCAACGTGCAGCAAGACAGGACAAGGAAAAGTACTACAATGACACTTGCAAGGAAATAGAAGCAGAAACTATTAGAGGAAGAACAAGATCGGCTTTCCTAAAGCTGCGAGAGTTAAAGAAAAAGTTCCAGCCTCGAATTGGAATGTTACAAGATGCTCAAGGTTCTATGTTGAATGATGCTGAGAAGATCAAGAAAAGGTGGAAGGAATATACAGAGTTTTTATATGATAAAGATCAAGTGGACCAACAGCCGTTTCAACCTATACCTTATGATCAGGAACCATTGGTGATGAAAGAAGAAGTTGAAGCAGCATTGAAAGCCTTATCAAAGAACAAAGCACCAGGCATTGATAGCATTCCCATAGAAGTATTGCAGCAATCTGATGCAGCTGTTACCGTACTTACAAGGCTCTGCCAAGAAATATGGAAGACAACATCATGGCCAACTGACTGGAAAAGATCTGTGTTTATACCAATACTAAAGAAAGGTGATCCAACTGACTGTGGAAATTATCGCACAATCGCTCTGATCCCACATGCCAGCAAGATTCTACTGAAGATTATTCAAAAGAGACTACAGCCATACCTAGAACAAGAACTACCTGAAGTGCAAGCAGGGTTCAGGAAAGGGCGAGGAACGAGAGACATCATTGCGGATGTGAGATGGATCCTTGAAAAGACTAAAGAATACCAAAAGGATATCTATTTGTGCTTTATCGACTATAGCAAGGCTTTTGACTGTGTAAACCATGAGAAACTCTGGGCCACATTAAGAAGCATGGGTATACCAGAACACCTGATCGTTCTCTTGCGTAATCTGTACATTGATCAAGAAGCAACAGTTCGAACGGAACAAGGAGAAACAGAATGGTTTAAAATAAGCAAAGGTGTAAGACAAGGCTGCATACTTTCCCCCTACCTGTTTAATTTATATGCAGAACAAATCATCAGAGAAGCAGGACTGTATGAAGACAACAGAGGTGTGAAGATTGGTGGAAGACTCATCAACAACCTTCGCTATGCTGATGATACCACATTACTGGCTGAAAGTGAAGAGGATCTGAAACATTTGCTTCTCACAATCAAAGAACATAGTCTCAAAATGGGCCTGCACCTTAATGTAAAGAAGACAAAGATCATGACAACTGGCATAATCAACAGGTTCATCGTTGAAGGAGAAGAAATTGAAATCGTGAACAACTTTAACCTACTTGGATCAACTATCAATAAAGAAGCAACAAGCAGTCAAGAAATCAGACGACGCATTGCTCTTGGCAGAATGGCTATGAAAGACCTAGATAAGATTCTCAAGAGCAGAGATGTCTCTCTCCATACAAAGATTCGACTTGTTCAAGCCATGGTATTTTCAATAACATCATATGGATGTGAAAGCTGGACAGTGAAAAAGACAGACAGGAAGAAAATTGATGCCTTTGAATTATGGTGCTGGCGGCGAATACTGTGTATACCATGGACTGCCCGAAGAACAAACCAGTCGGTACTAGAAGAGATCAAACCTAAGCTTTCTTTAGAAGCTCAGATGACAAGACTTCGACTTTCATACTTCGGACACATCATGCGAAGAGAGAGATCATTAGAGAAAGACATCATGCTTGGCAAGATAGAAGGTCAACGCAAAAGAGGAAGGCCAGCAATGAGATGGATTGCTACAATAACAGCAGCTACGGGTACCAGTCTGTCAACAATGAGCCGCCTGACTGAAGACCGAACACAATTTAGGATAGCTATCCAGAGGGTCGCCATGAGTCGACTCCGACTCGACGGCACTTAACAACAACAGAGCATAAACGTCTTAATCTGATGAACTGTCCTACTGGTAATCCCCATTGTAAAGGGCCTGGATGATACATAGTATAATGCAATAGAGGGTTTCTCTGAACATCTTTCCTAAATAATGTGGACTGCACTCCTAATTGATCTTTAATTAAACAAAGATCTAAAAACTCAATGGTATCTCAATGGTATTTAGGAGTAAATTTTAAATCTTCTGACAAGGTGTTAATCCAATCAAAAAAATCACCCAATTTGGTTTCTGTGTCCGTCCAGAAGAAAAAAATATTGTCCAAAAATCTAGTCCACATATGAATGTGTTCATACCACTTAGAAGGGTAAATAAATTGCATTTCAAACTGGGCCATATAAAATGTTGCTATTGACAGGGCTACCTTGGCCCCCATTGCTATACCATGTATTTGTTGGTAAAAATTTGCCTTCAAACCAAAAGAAGTTTCTCGTAAGTACTAATCTTAATAGTTTCAAACAAAATGTGCAGAATTTTAAAATACTGTGTGCAGAACTTTCTACATTTTTTGCACAGAATTGTAAATTCTTTTTGCACAATTCCTCCAAAGTGTATAGTTTGTCTGTGCAACTGAAAGGCTCCGATGCATTGATTGATTTCTCTAATGGGTCCTGAAAATACTAGACATGAAAGTGAAAAGAACTAATTGGGACTGCACACATAAAGCCTTGGCACCAGCTACAAAAACAAGGGCAGACCAAAATCTTGAAAAATTGCTGGAGAAGATAAGGACAACTAAGGGCATTAAGGATTTCAGGAAACAACTAAAAACTTTCCTGTTCTCTGAATACTTCAAAGATGAAATTCAGTGCAGTCCCTAATGACTCACACCCAAATAATTCATGCCGGAATACATCTGTTGTAAATAAGTTATGCTCCCTAGCATTTCCTGCATGTCACCCCTTCCCATGTTTCTAAAAGGGTTCTCTGTAATTTTCAGTTAAAGTTGTAATGTAAACTGCTTTGATTCCAAGAAAGGCGGTATAGAAAACTTGTTAAATAAATAAACAAAAACGATCATTATGAAGGTTCACAACTTTTGAAACGAGGCTCAGATTCTTCAGGTGGTTCAGAAAGCAGGCGGTGTCTGTTTTCAGACTTGCAAGACCTCCCTTGCAGGACTTCTGAGTTGCAAAAGATGCAGTTTCATTAGCACCAAAAAAGATCTCCATAATTTAGGAATACTGTTTATGATGTTTTATCCTGTGCACCTCAAAGCCCCCCATGGCCCCCCCCCCCCCATAGTATGGGCTTTGTTAAAAGATGCAGAGAAATTCATTGAAAATTTGCATTCAGAGAAATGATTATAATTTATCTGGTTTATTATAAAAATGTTACCAGTTCTGCCATCTGATAGGCTCCAAAACGTTTTCAACATTAATCATTCAAGATGAATGCTGTCTTCTTCAATCCAATCTAACATTGCTAGCCCTAACAGTGTAGAAATTGAGCAACATTTACAAGGTGCGATCAAAAAGTATCGAGACTTGTACAATAACACAAGAAGTAAAACACTGACAGTTATTGCACTCGGTCTCCTTCCGATGAAACACACTTCTTCCAGCGTTCCCGCCACTGCTGGAAACAAATTTGAAATGCCTCTTTTGTTATGCTGTGAAGCTGCTGTGTTTAATTTTGCTTAATAGTCTCCAAACTGTTATAAAGCATAGGAGGACATAGAAACATCACGGCAGAAAAAGACCACATGGCCTATCTAGTCTGCTCTTCCATATCAACTACAATAGTCCCCTTTTCACCTTTAGAGATCCTCTGTGTTTGTCCCAGAGGATCCCAGAAGCAATAGAACAAACCAGGCTACAATCACGATCCCGTCCTATAATAACCAGCAAGCAGTAAGCTCACCTCAACTCTCTCACACCAACATACCTATTCCAGAGACCTCAGCACACATGGTCTCACTCCTTCCGACATAAAAGCATCTCAAAGTATTCAAAAACCCTCTCTGAAGCCTACATAATGAATAAGAGACTATCAACCCTTACACTTCTCATACTTTTACTCCTCAAACCCCCATGTCTGAATGCTGGGGACCCTACCCACCACCAAACAACACAGATGATTCTTATAATCCAAAGGAGCAGATATTAAATGAAAAGGATACATATCCATCAAAATATACATGGCAGATCACACAGACTTATCCAAAAAAGCCCGTCAACCTACGAAAAATAGCTCCAACTGGGACACAACAACTTAGCCTACTCAAATGTGCCCTAATTAACACTTGCTCCATTCAGAACAAGTTCCATACTATACTGGACTACATACAGGACCAAGACATAGGTATAATATGCATCACCGAAACATGGCTCTCAGACACAGACAATGTCATTATAAACCAAATGACCTCCCAAGCATACAGTACACTATACACAACTGCATAAGCTTCTGTTTGATTGCAGGGCTTATGGAGGAAACGTTTGTAGCTCTGTTGTGGACCAATATTAAATTTTGTTGATCGTTGATGTATGTCTCCATTGTGGAGTATTTTAGACATTTTGTCTAATTTAAAAGAATAAGATAGATACTTATTAGTTATTATAATATGAATAAATAAATATATAATTTAATAATCTTTGAAAGTATTTTTTTAGATTGTGTTAATTGGATTTAGAATTGTATTGTATTGTGGGGGAGGTTGGAGACCAGTGATGTGAGTATCTCGCTATCCGCTATGGTGATTGATATTGCCATATGAAGGGTCTATAGCCATCCTGAGGTCTCTTTTTGTTTAATAAGTAATATCTTTAGGTATTTGTATGTGAGAATGTTTGGCCATCTTTTCAGATATTTTCTCTAGCAGTTATTTCCAGTTTAAATGATTTGGTAACTAAGAGATATTTGTTTTGTGGAATAGGAGATAATATCCCATTGCGGATTGGAAACTGGTTGAGAGATAGGAAACAGAGAGTGGGGATAAATGTCAATTTTCTCAGTCGACAAAGGTGAATAGTGGAGTACCACAGGGATCTGTACTGAGACTGGTACTTTTAAACATATTTATAAATTATCTGGAATTGGGAACAAGCAAGGCAATTAAATGTGCAGAGTTCAGAGTTAAATCACATGTGGAATGTGGGAGACTGCAGGAGAACTTTGGGAGAGTGGACATCCGGCAGATGAAATTTAATGTGGATAAGTGCAAAGTTGTTGTACATAGGCAAGAATAACCCAATCTATAGATACACAATTCTAGGTCACCACCTAAAAAAAGAATCTGGGTGTGCTCTTCTGTTCAGTATGCGGTGACGGCCAAAAAAGCAAACAGAATGTTAGGAATCACATGGAAAGGAATAGAAAAGAAAGCAATGCAAAGAGATGGTCTTCACCTGTACTGCTTACAGCAAACCTGAGGTAGCAAATGGGGAGCGGGATTGGATTGGATTGACTGCAATTAGTTTTTGTATGCTTTTAAGGTTCCGTAATATGTTTGTATATTATGTTCTGGTGTGATGGTTGATGGGATTGTTATGTGCTTTTTGTTTGTATATGTGTTATATGCAATAAAGATATGATTATAAAAAAAAAAAAGAAAAGAAAAGAAAGCAATGGATATTATAATGACTCTATATCACTCTATGATACGACCACACCTTGAGTATTGTGTGCAATTCTGGTCTACTTCTCTCAAAAAATAAATAGTGGCATTAGAAAAGATTAGAGAAAGGCAACCAAAATGATAGAGGATGGAACAACTCTCCTATGAGGAAAGTCTAAAGAGGATAGGACTTTTCAGCTTGGAATAGAGATGGCTGAGGGGAGATACGATAGAGATCTATAAAATCCGGAGTGCAGTGGAATGCCAGACGCAAATTAATTGTTTACTCTTTCAAAAAATACAAGAACTAGGGGACATGCATGAAATTACACAGTAGTATATTTCAAACAGATAGGAGAAAATATTTTTTCTCAACATGTAAGTCTTTGGAACTCATTGCCAGCAAATGTGGTAAAAGCAGGTAGTGTAGCAGGGCTTAAAAAAAGTTTGAACAAATTCCTGGAGGAAAAGTCCATAAACTGCTATTAAGGTAGTCCAAGAGAAAATCACTGCTTATCCCTGAAGAGGAGTAGCAGTGAACTGGCTACTTTTGGGATATGTCAGGTACTTGTGACCCGTATTGGTCACTGTTGGAAAAAGGATACTGGGCTCAATGGACCTTTGATCCAAGTTTTTATGTAAGGCAAAGGTGCAATTGAAACACCAAACAACTTCAGAGCACCCTGGAAATAGGGTGGGGATGATCAGGGCACTGCTTCGGGTGCCATATTTTGTTCGGGCGCTTCTGCTGCTGCTCTTTGGGAAGGAGAGTGATGCCATACTGTTCCTGTTCTTGCAGCGGTGTCCTAGGCACCACAACTCTTAGTTCCGGTACTGCTTGAAAGAACAAGAGAGTAAATTTGCTTCCTCAGAACAACTTAAGCATGCTGCCTAGGGGCACTGAGAGGACGTCCATAAACCTTTATCAAAGTGAACTGGAGAATCCACTGCTTACCCCTGGGATCAGCAGCATGATATCTGTGTAACTTTTTGGGAGCTTGACAGGTACTTGTAACCTGGCTTGGCCACTGTTAGAAACAGGATACTGGGCTCCATGGATCCTTGGTCTGACCCAGTATGTCATCGTATGTTCTTATGGTCTTAACCCCTAGTCTAAGTAATAGAAACCTTTTCCTCTTGGATTGGGTAACTTTGAACAGGTCAGGAAACGTTCTTACATTCATATTACAAGCCAGAACATCTTTCATGTGGAGAAACAGTCTAAGGAGAAATATCCCGATCAGAGTCCAGCACTAAGTTCACAGTTAAAGTAGCCAGTTCTATAACATAGCAGCAGGCTCTCCAAAACCCCTTCAAAACTAAGGAGCCCTTTAACGAAGGTGTGCCAAGCAGTTACCACAGGCATTAGCACACAGTAACCAGAAGCATAGGTCTGCTCCGATGGTCACCACACAGAAATAGTTACTTTGCACTAATTCCCATAGTAACTGCACATCACACGATGGGGGGGGGGGGGGAGGGGGGCTGGTGGCATGGACAGCACATTGCAATTAGCATGGGGGTACATAGCACTCGCTGTCAATGTTGCAATTAGCGCAGGTGCACAATGAAAGTCACCTCAGTGAGTAGCATTAAGTGCATCCACATTAATTGCAAATGCTGCTGCCCTGTATTAGGATACGTTTTAGTATGGTAACTGCCAGGAATATGCTGGACATGTCCTGACACTGTGCATGACTGTAGCACCTGCTGCACATTCTTTAATGAAAAGTCATGGTAAGTGCAAAAATGTACCGTACTTTAGTAAAGGGATTCCTAAGATTCCACAAACTCCCCCACAAAACACACACCCACCCACCACCACCTTTGTTTTCTTAAAAGGTGGGAAATAATACATTTTTGATAACAGAGGAATAGTCTTAATCAGGTATTTGTAAAATTTCCAACATGTAAAGTGGCATTTTACAAATGACGTCCACATGCTATCTGGGACATCCAGGCCAGAATGTCTGCAAATAGAGCAGGTGCATCTGACTTCAGACATGATTTCACAAATGTGGACATGCTTCATATAGACATCTCCAGGGACATCTACATAGACATCCCTGCAATAGTATTCCAGAACTTGGACATCTATGAATAGCCTAATGGTTAGCGTAGTAGGCTGAAGCCAGAGCTCAAATCCCACTGCTGCTATCATTGTGATTATGCAGAATACTGGGAATGGTGGAGAGCCATCTCCTCTACACTTTCTTGATGTTTTATGGCCAAAATGAGCACTTTCCCAATGCCTATTCCTGTCTAGTGCAAGTATAACCTTAGTTGAGATTCCAGGCATTTCTGAGATCTGGCCATGATGTCCAGTTCTTGGGAACGCCCTGGCCACAGCTCCAGCATGCCCCCATTCAGACCTGAAGAGTCCAAGCCGAGAAGTAAAACACACTCGCAAGGTATCAGTCAGTTGTGGAGCGAGGCGAGGAAGACCATAGAAGGCAATATGTAGAAATAAAACCTTTATTGGCATCTAAAGGTTTGATTTCTATATATTGCCTTCTATGGTCTTCCTTGCCTCGCTCCACATCTGCCTCTAGTCCACAGAGCTGGTTTCTAAAATGCCTCTGGAGACATCAGCATGCTTTGGACCTCTCTATACCCGTTTTCAGACATCCAAAGCACAAATAGAGCTTCTAAAATAACCCCCATACTGTTAGAAGACTTCTTGTAGGGAATAGTTTTTAAGCTTTGGTAAATTTATTAAACAAATACAGTAGTCCCCTTCCTAAGTTCATTTTCTACTTGCTCCACTTTATTATGGAGATCATTCTGAAAGGTGGGTTGCAATCCATCTGGACCCTATTTCCCCACTGGCTCTCCCCATATGTCCTGTGCTTCAGGATGGGGAGATCTGGGGGGGGGGGGGCAGGAGGGGACGGAGCAGGGGTGGGCCGCCTGGCAGCACATACAGGGCCGATTCAGGTCACGGCCCTGTATGTGCTGCTGGGACGTGCTGCTTATTCCACCTCAGAGGTGGTATAAGCAGCACATGGGGCAGGTGAGTCACTGCGGGGTGGGGTGGGGGGGTCCCCACCGTGCCATCCAGGCTACGGGAGGCCAGCCATGGGTCAGGTGGCGGGGGCTTTGGAGGCCAGAGCCGTGGATTCTGGGGGTGCCTGCAGGGAGGACATCCCCACAGATGGAGGGGGCCCGATTCTGGCTTCCGCGGGATGTCCCAGATGTTCCCGTCCCGGAATGGGGCTCCACAAATAAGTTTGAGTCCTTTTAATAAGAGCAGTGTTACTTTCCTGAAGAGAATTAATCTTCTGTTCTATGAATTCTACTCTTAAGTTGTTTTGAGTTAAGCCAGATTTTGGCTCCTTGTTTGATTTTAAAGAAGTTTGAACTTGCACCCTCCCAAGGCCGAGGAAGGCTACTAGGTGGTGATGGGAAAAATCAGAAGGATACTTTGATGCATCGGGAGAGAAATGTCCAGGAAGAAACAGGAGGTGATAGTGCCTTAGACTGTATAAGTCTCTGGTAAAAATTAATTTGGCATACTGTGTACAAGTCTAGAGACTGCACCTTTGAAATGATATAAACTAGCTAGAGTTGGTCCAGAGAGCAGCTACTAAAATGGTCAGTGATCTTCATCATAAAGCATATGGGGACAGACTTAAACATTTCAATATGTATACCTTGGAAGAAAGGCAGGAGAGGGGAGATATGATAGATCAATTGAAAGGAAGCTCAGGAACAAGGGATTATATGATGAAGGTAAAAAGGAGTAGACTCGGGAATATCCTAGAGAAATACTTGTAGATGGAAAGCAGAGTAGATGCATGAAATAGCCTTCCAGTGGAAGGGATGGAGACAAGCACTGTATCTGAATTCAGAAAGACATGGGACAAGATCTGAGGGAGAGGGATTGTAGAGGTTAGTAGATGTTGTGGCAGGGCAGACTAGGTAAGCCACATGGTCTTTATCTGTCATCATTTTTTATGTTTACATTTTCTAGGCAAATCTTCCGCTTTGCATCATCTCTAACTTTCAGGCAAGACCTCCTTCCCCATGAAATTTTGATAATTAAAGTAATAGTCATGATCGCCTCAATACCAACGGTTCCAGAACAATCCTATAAAAATTCAGAATTGGACATCATTATACATATTGTACATACACACACACACACACACACATTGTATATACACATGATGCATGCAATGGGTAAATGGACTATCTGAAAACTGCCCATTCTCCTTCCAGGTACATTATAATGGTTCTTTGTGTTACTATGGCTTTCATGACATATTTTGCTTTGACGGTAGCTGCTCTTTGCTGCCCTCTTCTGCCTAATAGATAAGTTGCCCCAACCCTTCCTTATCTGTACCTGATTGGAACTTGGTCTGCCTTAAGTTAGGAAGAACATGAAAATATAAGCTTTGGACACAAAGGTCTAACATGTGCAGTCTCTGGTCTTTATGCTCCACAATTTCTCTCTCCCTTTGCTAACAAGTACTACTAAGGTGCATAAACTGGGGCTCAAACTGAGCACAGCCTCCATCAGTCTAAGTGCAGTCAAGCAGAATATTCTGGGGTGCCTTGGATGAAATACCCACAAGCCAAGCAGCAGATGATGGTTAATGCCTCCCCATCTCAGTTCCCTGGATCCAGATCATTGCTTCTTTCTCTTTCTAGTCCAGACTCGACTCAAGCAGCAGGTTTGGAAGCTGAGTTTGTGTCCTCCTCCTTGGCAGCACTTTCCATAAGAATCCCTCTGCAATTAATTCTTACAAGTTGCCACAGAAACAAAGCCTTAGCTGACTTCACAATCTGTCTGTGTGCAATTTCTTCTTGCGAATGGGCGGACATAGAATATTCAATGTAGTTGTTTATATTGGAAGTGAAAATGTTCTTTGGGAAGAAAATTATGTGAGAGATTGGAATATCCTTCATTCTTCAGAGGAGGTGTGTCTAAGATTTCAGCATACAGCAATGCTCAGGCCCACCAGAGGGCCTCACTGTTCCATAAATAGACTGAAAATAAATGTGTGAAAAACAACTTGGAGTTCAATTGTGTTTTCCTGTATGACTGTCCTCCTTGCAGTGAGAAAGTAAACTGTGATTTACTTTTCTTTTTTGCTCTGTAGGCATTTGTTTTTTACATTTTAATGTATTAAAAGAATTTGAAAAGTTTAAAGACAGGAACACAGATGTGGAAAAAACAGCCAAGGGTTCTGTTCTAACTTTTGGAAAGAACAGACGCAGTGAGGAACCTGTATCATTATTCAGGATTCCTATTTAAATAACATCTATCCATATAAAATATAAATTAACTTCCTGTAATACATAAAAGAATGCAGTACCATAGTTTGGGATTGCTAACATTAAACAGTGGATGTTACTTACCTGAACCTCAGAAACTCTTTTCCGACTGGTAAGCCAGTGAAATGGTATGGGGATGGGGCAGAAAGTCATTCATTGGGTGAGAAAGTAGTTGCACAAAAGAACACAGAGAAGAGTGATCAATGGAAGCCATGTTGATGAAGATGAAGTGACTAGTAGGGTATCCAGGGCTCTGAGGGACTTGTTTTTGTATACACATTTTTCTTTTTTATTTATTTATTTAAGTGTGCTTATATACCGCCTTTCATAAATCAAGGCGGTTTACATTGAACTCAAAATAGAATTTAAACATGCATGCTTACATGGAACATTATAACAAATTGTGTATTATTAACTAAAACAGTTGAAAAAAGATTAGAAATATAAATAACTTTATATAACAAATAACTAATTGCATGTAGTGTTTGATATTATTACTTGATCTTAATTAATTGTTGATTAAGAGATATGTTGAATTTGTTTGTTTCTGTAATGGAAGTTCTTTAGTGGGGAAAAAAAGTGAAATTAGGCATCTATGATGCTAAAATCCATGACGCATTTATCAGTTGGAAGGAAAGAACTGGCAAACGTTAAATAAAAAGATGACCTAGGAATAAACGTTTCAAAATTTGGCAGACATATGTATCTCTGGTTTAGTGTTTGACTGGTTTGCTTTATTTCTTTCAGAACGTTCTTTTTGGGTACTTGCTAATTCTGTCCATTCTGACCCTCTACCTTTTCCCTGTGGAGTTCCACAGGGTTCTATTCTAGCCCCAATGCTTTTCAATATCTTTCTACAGCCCCTCGCCATCTTGGTTCAAGACTTAAACGTCAGTGCTTATTATTATGCTGATGATATCTTGCTTCTCTGTCTTCTGGACTCCCTTAGGCCTGACTTCTTTTTCATCAGTCACACACTAAACCATATTGCATTATGGCTGTACACTAATTGACTCAAATTAAATTTTAAAAAAACATCCGTTATTTGATTCACTGGAGACTCTTCACTCCCATCCTTTGTGGCTTCTATTGACAACTCACCTGTTCATGTCACTTCTACCCTGAAATATCTTGGTAATGTATTGGATTCTGACTTGTTATTCTCACAGCACATCAACTCTGTAATCAAAAAGTTGTTCTTTGCGTTGTGTCAGTGTTGATCCATCTGTCCTTTTCTTGACTCATCCGCTCTAGCATCTTTGTTACTTACCTTCATCATAAGCCGTTTGGACTACTGTAATCCTATCTATGCTGGTATACCTCTCTCTTCCCAAAAATGTTTTCAAGCAGTCCAAAATACAGCCGTGCACGTACTGTTTTGCAGGAAAATTCGGCCATGTTACCCCACTTTTGAAACACCATCATTGGCTACAAGTATCAGCCCTAGTTCAATATAAGCTACTGACCCTCACGCACAAAGTTCTCTCAACTGGCTCTCCAGCTTATCTGTCCTCTTCTCTTACATTTTACACCCTGCTCCATGTCCTTTGCTCGCTTCACGATAATAGGTTACACATTCCACCCCCTACCCCCCCCCCCCCCTTAGCATGCTTAGAGTCTATCTGTTCAGCATTCTATTTTTACAAACCCACGTTATAGAATTCTCTGCCTTGATCACTTCATCTTGAACCCTCCTTTGTCTTCTTTAAGGCCCAACTTAAAGCTTATATCTTTTCCCAGGCTTTTGGAGCCTGGGTTGCCAGGAACACAACTAATTCTTCTCTCCCTCGCCTCCTTCTGCTGAAACTTTTCTTACTATTGTTTTTTCATATCCACGTTCCTTGTAATTTATGGCGTTCCTTTCTTTTTCCGTTATTTTGTAGTTGTACTTGTAAACCGCTTTGCCTTTACACAGAAAAGTGGTATATAAGGTTTTAAATAATAAATACTGACCTGAAGATTGCCAGTTAATGTAATAAAGCAACAGGGAATATGACAGTGGGGTTGAGTGGAGGCAATATTGCCCTTGTATAAGTCGGCAGTGAGACCTTATCCTGAGTAATGTGTTTATTTTTGGAGGTCATATTATTATAAGGACACAGAGGGGCATGTATACTAAAGTGTGCTAATGTTTACTGTGCGCTAAACAGCCTAAGACTATGGAAGCTACTACAGTGTGCTAACTGCTTAGTGCATGACAGGGCAAGGGCTAGGAAGGTTAGGGGTGAAAAATGGGCATTGACAGCACATTGTGGTTAGTGCATGGGTGAATAGCATGCGCTGTCACAGTTGCAGTTAATGGAGGTGCACTTACTACTACCTCAATGAGTGGCATTAAGGGGCATGTTTACTAAACATTCCTAACGTGCGGGGCCACGGTAGTGTGCCTGTGCCATATAAGGAGTGGGCGGTTCAGGCCGAAAAAGGAAAAAAAAAGACCGTATGTGTGCGCGTCGCGTTAATGTGCGGGGCCCACATTAGCGCGTGGGAAGGCTAAGTGGGGCGCAGCTGTGCACATATAGGAATAGAGCTGTAGCACAACGGTGAAGACAATAACCAATGGTGCAGGGGCCATGGGTTCAATCCCCCTGTGTGTGCAGCCCACAAAGGCTGGCTGAGGCACCACCTTGAATGTGGAAATGTGTGTCAGGAGGCAAAATAATTTTGGGGAGGCATAAGGCGGCGCACTGTTCATTGTGGGCAGCAGGATGCGGCGCACTGATGGCCACAAGGCGACGCACTGATGCTAAAGCAAAGGAACACAGCCACAGCACAATGGTTAAGACACTGACCAATGGTGCAGGGATCAGCGGTTCAATCCCTCACAATGCCCATTGAAAAAGGCTAGCTGAGGCAGTATATTTTATGTTGTGGAGTGCTTTAGGAGGCTTTTTAATTCTATTTTGTGATAACTACTAGCAAACGCACTCTCACAGCATGTTAACATAAGGCAGACCATAAGGCACATGTTACAGTGCACCGTCCGCCAAGGCACCCTAGAATGTCCCCTATAGGGCAGCATGTATGTTGCGACACAGGATAATGTATAGTGCACCCTATATGGATGGCACCCATAAGGTGGCCTATAGGGCGCCCTAAAGAGCACCCTCAGAGGCACCTTATGGGTACAGTATGCCAAGGGTGTGTTTGCTGTCATAAAAATATGTACAGTAAACAAAGATAATGCTCTGGACAACCCTATCACAGAACCCCACAGTGGGCTTGAACCCATGACCTCTGGCTGCAAAGGTAGTGACGTAACCACGTCACCTCACAGACAGTCTGCTGTTGTAAACAAGATAGGGTTAGGCCACCCGTACCCATGATGCACTGCACATGCAAATCAGCTGTCCACAGATGCACACAAGATGGGGAATGCACCCCAACAGCTACCCGGCCTGGTAGGGGGAATTGTCCGTGTGCACCCACACAGCACCTCGGCCTGGTAGGGGGTCCTGAGCGGGTGGACTACCAACAAAGAGTAGCTACACACCGTCACATTGTGCGGGTACTGTGCTCACCCTGAGGGTGTGATGTGGCGCCCAGGACCAGGTCCACAACACCAGCCATGGCTGAATGAGGCCATGACAGAGCTCCAAAACAGTACTAACCTGTGAGATAGGAAGGTGCTACAGAAACATCTTGGATGTCTCAGTTAGTGGAAACCCCCATGGACCCCCTAGGTGGCCAAGGTACCCCCCCCCCCCCCCCCGGGGTGGCAAACAGATCCCCATCCTACCCCCCCCCCCCCTGCACCAATGGCAGTAGAGTGGACCATCAAACCCCAGTCCTGCTAGGGAACAGACATCCTACAGGGCAGTCCAAGCAGCTCCACACGCATCCATAACACAATATCAGACAGACTTTAGGCCTGGATATCCAAAGATGCACCCCAGCACTATCTGATATTCTCCTGCAGCAAGCCATCAGCCACTGCACCCTGCAAGGCACTCCATCAAGACACATACCAGCTGTGAACAGTCTGCTGGTTAGCCCTGATGGAAATGCATGCACCCAAAACTGGGGTGGCAGCACACACAAGCAAAGAGTTCTGTGAGGAGGCCCCAACAGGAAACCCATATATATCACAAGAGAGAAACACAATACAGCACTATGGGGATGCCTAGCCATGCTGTCATCACTGCACACTCAGGGTGAGAGTGCTCCCCCAGCAGCACATACGGAGGTCACCCTGTCTGTGTAGGTGGTGGCCGGGCACTACAATGTCACAGCCAGTGCCCTATGCCCTGTGCAGATGCATCCTGGCCAGCCCACCATGTCTGGCCTATACCCATGGTACCTTGCTGCTCATTATGCACATTGGCAGGCCAATACTGGCAGTAGTGTTGGCAGTGTGGGTTGGGGAAGGTGTTTGCAGCCAACACACACTGTATAGACAGACACACACTCCCACACCTATGCCAGCATTGTGCTACTATTGAGGGGGTGATTAGCCTTGCCCACCACACCGGTCCTGGGCACGGCACAGGCATGGATATGGTACGCAGTACTGCTGGGGGTCACTCCCCAGGGTGGTGAACACCGTCAGAGGCCAGGCCTGGAGCATGCACCGCAGACACCAAACAGATTGTTCGGATGGGGTCAACTAGCAGTATGTGCGTAACGTAGGGATATCTATCAGCCTGTACTCTTAGCAAACGTTTCAGAGCTGTGAACCTCAGGTGTAGGTTGACATTGCTAAGGTATGCAGGTGCTAGTATTGGGTGATGCACGCAGGGTCCAATGTTCTGCCTCTACAGGAGACATTGGCCAATGGGGCCTGTGGGTGTGGGTGTGGGTGTGTCTGCCCCTGTTGGCTGCTGCTTTACGGCAGCGCTTCCCAAATCCGGTCCAGTTTTGCATCACACTGTTCGGGTCTTCCTGCTGTCCCTCATGAATATGCATGAGCTACATCTACATGCCGTGGGGGTGGTGCATAGATATACAGCACAGGCATTTGTATGAGTGGCAGCATGTAACCTGACTGGTGTGTGGCCCACCACCTTCCTGCATTTGGGGGATTCTGCTGTAGGTTCTGCCCCTGTTCATGGTGGGGTAAAAGATAGACGTATTAACATTGCATATGTCCTCGTCACGAAGGGTGTGTCCTTACTGTCACTGTTTATTTGTGGGGAAAATATGTGGGCAGGATTGGCAGTAGCCCCAGCTGGTCTTTGAACCTGTGACCGTCTGTTCTTGCATGCACTGTCTGTGTGCACTGCACCACTGTGTAGCCACAGATTGGCTGAATTCCCTGGATAGTCCATGACTGTGGATCCGGCAGGGCCTGTCTGTTGCTGTGGACTGTGCCAGCCTGCACATGGCTAGGCCTCTGTCTTCCGTGGCTAGCGGCCACTGCCCCCTGCACCACATGTGCTCGTCCGCCAACATGCTGGCATGAGCTTCTCTCAGAGAAAGCAGATGACCTGATTGCAATGTGTCAGTACGGGACTGCATTTGGGCGACTTGGCTGTAGGTATTGCCCATTGTTGTGGTGTGTGTGTGGTGTTGGGTAAAATATGGGTGATCTCCCCATGCCTATGTTCCCTGCAAGACAGGGGTGTGTGTGCTATCGTTGTTCAGTGGTGGATAAAATATATGACCAGGGCTGGAAGGTGCCCCAGCTGGGATTTGAACCTCTGACCCTTGAGGTACTGGCTCTGTCCGCTGCACCACACTGTGGCCACAGGGACAGTGCAGTCCCTGGAGATAGTAACATGGCAGGATGGAGTCGCAAAGCCTGCTGTGTTTATGTGTTTATGTTTATGTTTATTAAACTTGATAAAAACCGCCTTTCAAATATAATCAAGGCGGTGTACAATAAAAATAAATCACATAAAATCCATTTCTACTGTGGGCTCCTTCACCCTGTCTGGTGACAAACGTGCAAGTAAAGCCCACAGATGACCACGGGAAAAGGGGGATAAAATATAACCAAGCTGGGCTACAGTGATATTAATGGGCAAACATGGAAAACACTCCCAGGACAGCTCCAGAAAAAGGGAAATGATTTTTGGACGAGTCTCCGCTCCGTACACCTTTCCATAAATCATTTTGTTTTGGAGCTTTCCTGGGTGTGTTTTCTAGTTTTGCCCATCACTATAACTGTTCCCCAACTGAATTACTATTTTTAATATTTTTGTGGTGGTCATTTTCTATTTTTAATTGCACTTTTGTGCTGTGCACATGTATCACACTGCTCACGTTTTTCAGGTTTCCCCGGTTGTGCTGTACATTGCTGACGGAAATGGTTTCTCTTCCCTTTAAATCCCCTCTACCGCGTGTGGTTCACTCGCGCTATTTTTGCAATGGAAATTCGGCCCCGCAACTGTGCGAGGGGCCTCTCCCCTCCCCTTCCCCGCCCATTAACCCCGTCTCTCCGCCTCTCCGGGGCCTTCCTCCGCCCTCAGTAGGCCTTTCCACGCCTCTATCGGACATTTACGGGCCCGTACTTGTGCGGGGCTCGTTAGTGTGACACGCACGTGTGCGGGGGGTTCGACGCACGTTTGCGGGGCGCTTAAGAGCACTTAAGTGCTGCTTTTAGTGGGCTATTTTGCGCAGCGCAAAATAGCGTTTTTTAGTAAACATGCCCCTAAGTGTATCCACATTTATTGTGATTACAATTTTAGTGTGGTGGGGTAACTACAGGGAGACAAGCAGAGCATGACCCAAACTTATAGCGAGGGTCCATTTCACCAACCCACACTAATTTTTGCCTCTTAATGTGCACTTCACTAAGGTGATGAATTTTAGTACACTTTAGTAAACATAGTCCTAGAAAATTGGAACAGCTCAGAGAAGGGTTACTGAAATGCTTCAAGTCCTGCAACGCAAAACCGATGCAAGGAGGCCTACAGCATGCAAAACATACTCGCTGCAGATATTTGTAAGGTTTCAATAAAGTACAGGATGTGACATTTTCTGTTTTCTGTGTGGGTTTATGAATCATGCAGGGTCTTTTGTATGTAAGGATCTAGCTACCCTCCACCATGCTACATGGTCAAGCACGATTCGTTTGCTTGAGACATGGGCAAGGTCTTCCTCTGAAAATTTTCCCTTCTACCTGTTCACATTTCTTTGTCTATCTTTACACATGTGCATACTACAGAAGTTTTCTTTCCCTCGTCATCTCTGAATGTAAATTCTTCATTACCGACTGTCACTTCTTTTCAACCCCAGTATCTAATATTAGGGGTATGCATAGAAAATATTTTTAGTTCATTTTTGGATCATTTTCAGATTTGTTTCACTGATTTTCAAACATTTTTTCAATTTCTTTCAGAAACTAATACATGTAAAATTTGTTTAACATGCATAAAAATTTTAAAATTGGTTTTATAAGCATTCATTTGGAGGTTTTGGGTGTGTCAATATAATATAATGTGTGTTCTTTATATGCATAACATTTTCCATTCTAATACCAAAAACAGAAGCATATCCCCATCTCTGTCACAAACATTTCTTATTCTTTCTTTTTTATTTGCCAGTGCTCTACACCATATACTCACACTAGTTCTTTACACCTTTTTTTTTATTCAGACTAGTATTCCCTTGGCATAAATAATGCCATTTGCATATTTTACTTTTCCTCTCATCTCTTTACCAATGGGACTGCTCGTATTGTATTTATTGTTGTTCCTAGTTATCTCTCTGAAATTTCTTTTCTCCAGTTTTCACTCTTTCTCTGGGAACAAGCAGGAATGAAGTCCTCACATATGGGTGATGTCACTGGCAAATCCTGCATGGGAATGCTCCCCAGCTTCCATAGGAAACTATTGGGAGCTCCAGTGCGCCTGCCTTCCCACCCAAAGAAGCCATCTTACCTCAGTTTTCTTTTTTCCATGGAGCCCATCAGATGTTCGTCTGGCCACTGAAAAGCATAACTATCTTTTTGGTAGGTTTTTTTTCTTGACTTCATCTACCGGTATTGTTTTTCGGTCCTGATCTTCCTGCCCATCGGTGGAGTCACTGATCCTTGGTGCCACGTTTTTCATTTCTTTTCTTTTGGTTTTGTTGGTCATGCAGGATTTTCTTCCCGTGCGTTTCCCTGGTCAACCAGGCCATTGGCGTCCTTTGACTTGGCAGAAGTTGTCTTCCCCGACATGTCAAAGCTGGCCAGCGGTTTTAAAAAATGTACCCGGTATGCCCACACCATCTCAGTGATGGACCGCCATAACTACTGTATACAATGCCTCGGGCCCAACCATGAGCCCTCCTCTTGTACCTTCTGTCTGCAAATGATGAGGAAGTGACTTAAGAACCATGAGAAGCAGCACGAGTCTCTATTCTGGTCATCAGAGTCAGTGGCATCAGCATCAGCACTGGCACTGGCACTGACATTGGCACAACACCCCCAAGGAGCTCTGTCGAGGCATCGGCATTGCATGGTGCCTATGCTTATTCGGAGCTAGGGACCGCAGTGCCAGGGATCAAAGGCTGTCTTTCAAGGAGACAGACCCCCAGAAGAACTGGTCTTCCACTCTGTCGACATCTAGGGACGATGCTGAGGGCCAGGGGAAACCCCATGGGCACCGGCATCGAAGCCCTTGATGCAATTCTGGAGGGCGATGGCCGGGAGCAGCCTCCCAAGCTGCCCCGGTGGGAGGAGTTACCTCCTAAAGCCCCAGAGGGCTGTCGGGTCTCTCCTGATGCTATTACCATCATGGAGTCCCCATGCTGGTGCCAGCATCTGTGGCCGTTCTGGGTTTGAAAAACCTCAACTATCCTACAATTTAGTTGTGATAGAGTTGGCTATGAGGTGAATCAAAAGTTCCAAAACACATTCCTCTGTCCTCCCAAGGAGGGAAGCTTGTACCCTGGACAATGTGGGACACCAGTTCTACCAGGGATCAATGCTGGTGGCCTGCATCCTGTCCTATCAACTGTACATAGCAATATATTTGAAGGACATCATGGGTGACATCAGCAATTTTTCTACCCTGCTGCCTCCAGAACACCTGGAGAGGTTCCGCAGCCCAGTCACTAAGGGGAAGGACTGCTCAGAGTCCATGAGTCGAGCTTCCTATGATGCTTTTGAATCAGTCAGTAGGCAATTGGCATTGGGGTCATCGCCTGGCATGGCTACAATCTTTTGACCTCAAGCAGTGAGTGCAAGACAAGCTTGCCGAGGTGAAAACTTATTCGGCAAGCCTATGGAGGATAAGGCAGGAGAGCTGGAGAGGGAACAGTTGACAATGAACTGCCTCTCCAGAAAGACTGTGGACCCTGCCAAGAAAAAGTCAACAGGGAAAGAGATGTTCAACCCATGGAAGCACAGATATTACACGGGTTATCCTCCATATCAGGCATACTAGGGCTCTCAGCCAGGGCAGCAAAAACAGTGCCCGCAGTGCCAACAGCCCCAAAAGCCTCAGCCTGCTGTGCAGCCACAGCTAGGAGGGGTTCTTTAATTCCTTCCTAAGGAGCAGGGTCCATCTTCCCATACCAAGTGGGGTACCTCAGTGGGTGGGGGGCCGGTTGGTTCACTTTTCTCACCAGTGGTCTGTCATGACAGTCAATTCCTAGGCATTGTAATTCGTCCAGAGCGGGTACTGGCTGCATTTTTCCCAGCTGCCTCCCCCATTCTTCCCCAAGGAATACCCCCTCGATCTTCAGCACCATGAGCTTCTCCAACAGGAGATTCACACCCTTCTGGCAGATCTCACCATTGAACAGATGCCACCAACGCAAGCTGGGAAGGGTTTCTATTCCCACTTCTCTGTTCCCAAGAAAACCAGTGGGTTCAGACCCATCCTAGATCTCCAAAACCTCAACCTGTTCTTGATGAAGAAGAAGTTCAAGATGGCTTCCCTGGGAAGGTTACTACCATACCTCCAATGGGACAATTGCCTTTACTCCCTGGATCTGAAGAATGCCTACACCCACATTCTGATACATCGCCTGCACAGACAATACCTCCACTTTATGTTCAGTAGAAAGCACTATCAATGCCAGGTACTGTCCTTTGGCCTAGCCTCTGCCCCAAGAGTCTTCACAAAATGCCTGGCATCTTCGTCTTCGAACCTTGGGCATCTTCATCTTCACCTACCTGGATGACTGGCTGGTAAAGGGTGCAATGCTGGACAAGGTTCAGCGTTTGGCACAGCTCATCATTCAGGTGATCGAACAGCTAGGCTTCGTCAACTAACCAAAGACTCTCCTTCAACCCTCCCAGCAGCTTAAGTTCATCAGAGTTCTTCTCAACACCATCCTAGCTCGAGCCTTCTTGCTTGCAGACCATGCACAGCATCTCATGGCGCTAGTGGGCAATGTCCAATGCAATGCTTTCACCACAGCACATCAGATGCTCGGTCACATGGCCTTCACCATACATGTAATTCCCTTGGCTTGCCTGCAAATGCGGCAAGCTCAGTGGATCTTATACACTCAATGATCTGAGGTCATGGGGTATCTCAGGGACAAGGTGGTGGTTACTCCACCTCTTGGAGACTCTTTCCTGGTGGTTCCAGCCACTGAAGTTGTTCAGGGGCCTCCCTTTCCAGTTCCATCCGCATCACTGTATTCTGACAATGGATGCCCCCAAGCTGGGCTGGGGGGCTCATCTTGATGGCCTATATATGCAGGGTCTCTGGACAGAACAGGAGAGTCTGCACCAGATCAACTTTCTGGAACTTCAGGCCATCGTGAATGCCTTCCGAGCATTCCGAGCGCAATTGACAAATTACATAGTCCTCCTTTAGATGGACAATCTGGTGACGATGTTTTACATCAAATAGTAGGGCATCACGGGCTTGTACCTCCTGTGTTGGGAGGCTGTGTGCCTCTGGAATTTCACCATGTTCCATGGGATGGTTCTCAGAGCAATGTACCTGCCAGAGGAGCTCAATGTCCTGGCAGACCGTCTCAACAGAGTCCTTCAACCTCACAAGTGGACCTTCTGCAAGGAGGTAGTGAGCAATGCGCAGGTGCCTCAGTTTTGCTTCAGGATTCTGTGCTCTCATCGATAGCCCCTGATGCCTTTCTCTTAGACTGCAGCGCGGGCCTGCTGTATGTGTATCCCCTGATTCCACTTGATGCCAAGACCCTGTTCAAGCTTCAGGCCGATGGGGGCTCTGTGATACGTATTGCACCCCACTGGCCCAGGCAACTGTGGTTTCCACTTCTTTTCTGGCTTTTGCAGCAGGCTGGGCTGCACCCTGGACCTCGTTTTTACAGGATGACGGGACATTGCTGCACCCCAACATCCACTCCCTAGCCCTGATGGCATGGACGTTGAGAGGGTAATACTCGTGGGGTTCAGACTTCCTGTGGACATGGAAAACATTCTCCTCACTTCTCGGAAAGACTCCACACACTGATCCTATGCGTTTAAGTGGTATGGGGTTTCTGTCTGGTGTGTGGCCAAAGCATTAGATCCCTTCTCTTGCACCATGGAGGCCCTACTTACATACATCCTTCACCTTTCTGACTCAGATCTCAAGTTGAACTCTGTCGAGTTCATCTAAGTGCAGTAGCGGCATACCATCATGGTTTGGATGGCAAGCCCATTTCTGCACATCGTCTTGTCAGCTGATTTATGAGAGGCCTGTTGTTTTCACAGCCCCCAATCAAGCCCCTGCCAGTGGCATGGGACCTCAATGTGATACTCGGGCAGCTCCCTGCTGTGCCCTTTGAACCATTGGCTTCTTGTTCGTTGAAGTTCCTCACCTGGAAGGTGGTGGTTTTAGTGGCTCGCTGGGTGAGTGTACTGCAGGTGCTGGTGGCGCATTCACCCTACACCAGATTTAATCACAACAAGGTGGTCCTCTGGACACATCCCCGATTCCTTCCTAAGGTGGTTTCCCCCTTCCACCTTAACCAGTCGGTAGTGTTGCCCACCTTCTTTTCCATACCTCATGCCAATATGGCTGAAGCCACAATGCACATGTTGGACTATAAGGGAGACTTGGTTTTCTACCTGGAGAGAATGGAAGCTCATTGCCCTTCTACCCAGCTTTTTGTTTCTTTTGACCCCAGTTGGCTGGGTGTGGCTGTCTCCAAGTGTACCCTGTCAGTTTGGGTTGCAAACTGCATTTCTTTTGTGTATGTGCCATGTCACGGCTCACAACGTCTGAGCTATGGCTGCTTCTGTGGCAAATATGCGCTCGGTCTCCATGAAGGAGATCTGTAGGGCTCCACAGCCCAATACTGTCTGGATAGCAGCAACTTTGGCTAAGCCATACTCCGGTACTTGTTTGGGACTTAGATTCAACTCCTTCCTACCAGCCCTTCTGTTCATTCAGACTACCGTAGCATCTTCCTGATGTTGATGTCCGCACCAGACACTGATTTGATTGAGCTCTTACAAAGATTACTCGTGCTGTTTCTCTCAGTTCTCCCTTGGGTTTGTCCCATTGAGCCTCTTTTTACGGACTTGTTTTTTGGTAGCCTGTAGCTGGGGAGTCCCATATGTGAGGACTTCATTCCTGCTTGTTCCTGGAGAAAGTGTAGTTACTCACCTGTAGCAGTTGTTCTCTGGGAAAAGCCCTCCCTCCCGTTGGAGTTGTATTGTTTACAGCTATGTCATCATACTTAGGTAATATGGCTCCTTTGGGCAGGAAGGCAGGCACAGTGGAGCTCCCAGAAGATTACTATGGAAGCTGGGGAGCATTCCCGTGTGGGCTCCCTCGGTGACATCATCCATATGTGAGGACTTATTCCTGCTATTTCCAGAGAACACCTGTTACAGTTGAGTAACTAAGCTTTTCCTCTCATCAGGGCCGGCACGTCCATTGTGCAAGAATGTTGTTTGCACAGGGCCCCGCGTTTCAGGGGGCCCCGCGCAAACAACATTCTGCTTCTGCCGGAAAATTTAAAAAACAACAACAACTTTCTGCTGCTGCCGCCATGGCAGTGGCAGAATCGAGCGTCCCATGGGGCCCCCCTGCCCGGCAGAGTCCTCCATGTGGCCTCAGCTCCCTAAGTGCTGGCTTTCAGAGCCGCGAAGGGAGAGCTTCTCCCTCGCGACTCTGTTAAGCCGCTGGCGCTGATGGGAAACAGGATTTCCTGTTTCCCATCAGCCCTGCGGGCTTAAACAGAGCCACGAGAAAGGGAAACTCTCCCTTCGCGGCTCTGAAAAGCCCACGCTGAGGGAGCTGGGGCTGCATGGAGGACTCTGCCGGGCAGGGGGGGCCCCGCAGGACACTCGATTCTGCCGCTGCCACAGCGGCAGCGGAAGCAGCAGCAGCAAGTTTTTTTTTTTTTTAATCTACCGGGGCTAGGGGGGGGGGGGGGCTAAGACTGGAAGTGGGATGATGGGGGGTAGGACTGGTAATGGGCTCTGTGGGGCTAGGACTGGAAATGGGCTGATGGGGGGGCTAGGCCTGGAAATGGGTGATGGGAGAGGCTAGGACTGGTAATGGGCTATGGGGGAGCTAGGACTGGAAGTGGGCTGATGGGGGGTTTAGGACTGGTAATGGGCTATGGGGCGACTAAGACTGAAAATGGGGTGATGGGGGGGTTAGGACTGGTAATGGGCTATGGGGGTGGGGCTAGGACTGGTAATGGGCTGGGGGGGTTGCTAGGACTGGAAATGGGCTGAGTGGAAGGGGGGCTTGAACTGCAAATAGCTGATGGGGAGGGGTCTTGGAATGGAAATGGGCTGTGAGGGGAGGGAGCTGGCACTGGAAATGGGCTGAATGGGGGGGAGCTAGGACACAAAATTGGCTGATGGAGGGGCTAGGATAGGACTGGAAATGGGCTGTTGGGGGTGCTAAGATTGGAAATGGGCTGTGGTGGGGGCTTGGATTGAAATGGACTCATGGAGGGGCTAGAACTGGAAGTAGGCTCATGGGGGGCTTGGATTGGAAATGGGCTGAGTGGAGGGGAGCTAGGATTTGACATGGGCTGATGGTGGGGCTAGGAAAGGACTAGAAATGGGCTGATGGGGGCTGGGATTAGAAATGAGCTGATGGAGGGACTCGGATAGGACTGGAAATGGATGGGGGAGCTAGGACTGGAAATGGGCTGATGGTGTGGCTAGGATAGGATTGGAAATGGGCTGATGGGGGGCTAGGACTGGAAATGGGCTGATGTGGGAACTAGAAGGGAGCGGATGCTGGGTGGGGCTGGAACTAGAAGGGAGCTGATGTTGGGGGAGGATTAGAATGGGATGGAGCTGGGGGAGAGGGGAAAAGTTTTTTGTGTGGGAGGGAAGACAAATCTACAATTGGCCAGGTATTGGGCGAGTAAATGGGGATTGAGGATGGAGAGGTAAAATTTGAGTGGATGAAATAGGAATTAGGAAAGAGCAAAAGGAGAAAGATTAGTATGTTAAAGCTGATGTAGAGAGAGAATGGAAAAAACTAGAAGAGAGAAGAAAGGACAAATGGACAGCAAACGATGGAGAGTTAGCAGAAGACACGAAGAAACCAGAAGAAAGTGGCTGGAGCAATTGCAACTGAAAAAAAATGCACAAAAGTTAGAAAAATATCTCTTTATTTTGAATTTATTAACTGGAATATGTCAGCTCTGGGAAATGTGCATCATTAACATCTGCGCTTTGTTTAGTACAAGAGGAAAGTAATTTATAGTTTTATTTCTACAGTGTTGTTGTACATTCAAAGTTTGGCTTTTGGGGTTCCCAGTTTTATTATTGTCTTCCTGTTTCTAAATTGTGATTCCTTGTTTGGTGATGGTCTATGTTCTGCATGTGTAACTGAGCTGAAGTATTCTGTTTATGTAATTTCTATTTGACATTGCCACTTGTTCTCTTTCCCCAGTAGGTCATGTATTGTTATTCTCTGAAATGTATTGGTTTAATATTTGCAGTGTTGCCTTTTGATAGGTAATGGTGCTTTGTGAGTCCTGGTAGTGCTATTATGATACGACGGGTTTGCTATGGGTTCTAAATGGGCAGTGTTTGTAGTAGTTCCTAATGTGCCTGGTGGTTGGCACTGGATTATAGTAATGTAGAAATCTTTTAGTCTTTCTTTATCCATACACTCATTAAAAGGCATGTTTACTAAAAGTTAGTGTATGGTAACGTTATGCAAATATTTATGCAAATGAGGCTCTGCACCCAGTCTCCGCACATGGCCCCGCACCCCCCCTTGGGCCACCCCTGCCTCTCATCACTGAATCATGCCACCATGTACGCTGACATGTACGCTGATCTTCTGTCCTCCGTCTTCCATGTGCCATTCACATCCTCCCAGGTCTTTCTGTGCTTCTTCTCTACTCTCTGCACTTAGCTTAATGTCATCAGCAAAGAGCATGCACCATGGGGGTTCCTTCTGAAAGAAAAAGGGACTCAAGTGAATTTTTCCATATAAAAGGAAATTTAAAAAACAAGGGCTTATTAGAAGTTGGAAGGAGGTAAGCTCACAGTAAACAGGACAAAATAGCTTTTTACTAAGGGGCTGGTAAATGCCTCGTACAACCTACCAGCAGAGGTGCTATAGGCGGCTGTGACAAACTTTATGCACATGTGATAGATATAGAGGAGAATTGTAGGGACAGGTTTGGGAGGATGGGTAAAAGACACAGGGGAGGGAAGGCCTGACTGTTGATTTAAGCTTGGGACATTGTGTGCTCATCTGTCCAAAATGGAAATAAGCAGGCAGTGTTCAGAGAAAAGGAATTTCTAGAAAAAGAGGAGATATGAGATTCAAAGTGGAAGACATAGGACTAATATTAGAAGTGAATGGAGGATGTAAGGAGCAGCATCTCAGTGGAAATTGTGACAACATATGCACAACTGATACCCTGCAGGTGAACAAAATTCTATGGCTGATAGACAAGATATATTCTTATCTACACAGCGTAGATAGGAACAACCAGGATGACTTGGTGGATCAGTTGGCTCTTATGTGCTAACATCTATGAATTCATGTTAAAAATCTACTATTACTACAGTCTGGTTCTGACACCCTAGTTGACAGATTCAACATATAGGCCAAAAATACCAGAGAAATAGAAACTGAGTTACTCTCTCCCCTTTACAGGTGGTCCATCAGAGCAGGATTGACTCACATTGGCAAGGCAGTGTGGGTTAGTGTGTACTATCCTTTCCTATTCTCAGGGCTGGCTGCAGCATGAATACAATAGGTGGCATTTACTTACTGAGGGTAGGACAGCTCAGTTCAGCAACAGTTCTGTCTCCCTCTTCTCTTACCATAATCCAACTCAATCCTCACAACCCCACAGCTTGACTCCATCTTTCTGCTCTCCTTTCACCCTCCTTTCCTTCTCCTCAGCTTGCCTCCCTCTCTTCAGTTTAATCCCTGATACTCTTTCCGTCTCTCCTTTCTCTCTGTCTCAATCCCTGTTTTTTTCACTCAACTCATGGGTTCTTCTGAGCCTGATAATCCCCAGAAAGAGCATCAGCCTGTCTCCAAGTTCTCTAATGGAGGGAGGGGGACAATACGAAACTCGGTGCTTACAAATGGGGAGGGTTTCTGATACTGTACCGGGTGGTCATCTGGCATGCAGATGGTGAGCTTCAGTATTCAGACATATGAGGTGTGACAAAAAAGAAATGAGACTGTCCCATAAATGTTTTATTACAAAATCTACAGAGAAATTATGCATTGTCCCCTTCAAAGTAATTCCCCCCAGAGTTAATGCACTTCTGCATTCGCTTCTGCCACGTACGAAAGCACTCAATAAAGTCCTCCTCCTTGAGGTCCCTCAGCTCCCTATCACAGTGGCCTTGATCTCTTCTACAGAGGCGAAATGAGCTCCTTTGAGCACAGTCTTCAGCCTGGAGAAGAGCCAGAAGTCGCATGGTGCGAGATCTGGGGAATAAGGAGGGTGGTCGAGAGCTGTGATCTGTTTGTTGGCCAAGAACTGCCTCACATTGAGTGCGGTGTGTGCGGGCGCATTGTTGTGGTGGAGCAGCCATGACTTGTCTCTCCACAGAGCCCGCCTGTTGCGCCGAACCCAGTCATGGAGGCGATTGAAGACCTGCTGGTAGAAGTGCTGGTTGACCCTCAGGCATAAACTCATGATGGACCACTCCTTCTGGTCAAAGAACTGGTCAAAGAATGTGATCAGCATGACCTTGATAGTTTATAGTCTATTAAATTGGATATACCGCCTTTCTGTGTACAAACAAAGCGGTGTACAAACAGTCAAAAATCAAAAGTAATTGGCCAATGGCCTGGAAAAGGAAAAGAAGTTACAATATTGATAGGACAGTAAAGAAAAGAACAGGCATACTAGACAAAGGGAGCATACAAGCGGAAAAGGGGTCATGCAGAATGGGAGGGGAGGTTGAACGCAATGGAAAACAGATGGGTTTTCAGGAGGGATTTGAAGGTGGTGAAGTTTTGTTCTAGTCTGAGAGGGGTGGGTAGTGAGTTCCAGAGGGCTGGTCCAATGAAGAAGAAGGCAGAGGTATGTGTGGACTTAAGGTGAGTTTGGGATGGAGATGGAAGGTGAAGGCAATTGACATGGAGTGACCGTAAAGTGCAGCTGGGGGTATGGGAGCGGATGAGGTTGGCAAGATATTGAGGAGTGTGAGTGTAAATGATGTGGTGTACAAGGGTAAGAATCTTAAAGCAGGATCCTTGATTTGGACATGCGCACCTTCTTGGGTCTGGGTGACAGTTGAGTCTTCCGCTGAAGGCTCTGCTCTTGCTTTCAGGGTCATACTGGAAGACCCAAGTCTCATCTCCTGTGATGACTCAGCCAACAAACTCTGGATCTTCTCCGATCTTCTCTAGCAAGTCTTGACAAACATTGACTCGGTGCTCCTTCTGGTCGTCCGATAAAAGCTTGGGCACCATCTTGGTGCACACCTTCCGCATCCCCAGCTTCTGCACCAAGATGGCCCGCACTGACTCCCTATTCAGGCTGAGCTCCTCAGTTATCATCCACACCATCAATCTGCAATCACTCCGCACCAGCTGATTCACTCTGTCAATGTTCTCAGCCGTCTTTGTCGTGAAAGGCCGTCCTGACTTGGGGTCATCCTCCACCTCCTCATGGCCAGTCTTGAAGCATTTGTGCTACTCGAAGACTTGCGGCCTTGACATTGCATCTTCTCCATAAGCCTTTTGGAGAAGTTGGAGACACTCAGTTGGGCCCTTCTCCAACGTAACCAGAAATTTCACGTTGATTCTTTGCTCCATATTTCTGCCACCTCCAGTTGCGTGACAAAGCGATGGAGCAGTATGCTACAAAAAAACATGAAAAAGAAAAACAGAGTGAGAGAGATGAAAAATATTATAGCAGAATAGTGGCAAGATGTTGCACAACACAGTGACATAAGAGTTTAGCCATTTGGCATTGAGACATGAGCGTGGCTGCCACAGTCTCGTTTCTTTTTTGTCACACCTCGTAGGCGTAGTTGGTTCATTCAAAAGTGAGGGTCCTAGACCACAGAAAAACTAACATTGCAAAGATAAGGACTACCTCACAGAGTCTTTACTGGATGGGAACATCTGGGGGAATTAAAACAAAAGCGGACAAAACTAAAAGGAAATATTGTAAGAGCAACAAACCTTTTTGTCATGAAAATAAATAAAAGTAAGAGGAAAAGGAGGCTGCTATGAATTTCGAAAGAAGGAGCCAAAAAGGTAATAAAAAAACCAGGTTAGCCTTCATAAACTATAAGAGAGAGAAAGACAAACAACAATATCTGGAGATTCTAAGGGAAGCTGGTAAAGTAGTGAGGAAAGCAAAGATACTAACAGAAGAAAAAACAGCCAGTACAGCAAAACATGGCTTTTGTCATCACTTTTTCTACCTGTTTAGCTGCCTTAAGATCATCAGAAACCATCACCTCAGGTCCTGCTCTTCTTTCATGGACAGAAGTTCTTCACCCCTACACTGTACCACTCCCTTGGAATCTTGCAGTCCAAATGCATGACCCTGCATTTTTTAGCATTAAGTCTCAGCTGCCAAATTCTTGACTATTCTTTAAGCTTCGCTAGATCCCTCCTCATGTTATCTACCCCTTCCTGGGTCTCTATTACAGATTTTGGTATCATCCACAAAGAGGAAAATCTTACCTGACAGCCCTTCTGCAATATCATTTGCAAAATGTTGAAGAGAATCGGACTAAGGACAGATCCCTATGGCAGACCATTGGTAACAGCCTTCCCCTCAAAGTGAGCTGAGAGCCTCTTTCAATTTAAAGAAAGCTCTACAACGACAGAGCATAAGATGAAGGTGAAAAGGGACAGACTCAGGAGTAATCTGAGGAAATATTTATTTACGGAAAGAGTGGTAGATGCATGGAATAGTCTCCCAGTGGAGGTAGTTGAGACAAGGACTTGATCTGAATTCAAGAAAGCATGGGGCAAACACAGAGGATCTCTAAAGGAAGAAAAGAACTGTTAAGCTTAGTAGCTGATAAGGAAGGGTGGTCTGGATAGGCCTGTCATGTTTCTATGTTGCAAAATTTGTTTTAGGTATGATGGTGACAAGAGGAAGTGCAAAGGTGGCATTATGAGATTCAAAGGTGAAGGGGAGGAATATGTAGAAGATGATGAAGATAAAGTGAAATTACTTAATAAATATTTCTGTTCTATGTTCAGATATGAAGGACGTGAAATGGGACCTCAGAACGGC
Organism: Ichthyophis bannanicus; assembly: GCA_033557465.1. Lineage (NCBI taxonomy): Eukaryota > Metazoa > Chordata > Amphibia > Gymnophiona > Ichthyophiidae > Ichthyophis > Ichthyophis bannanicus. Next base: position 837,492,377 of record CM066033.1, read on the forward strand.
AGTGTCTCGGGGTGATTACATCAGATGAGCTTAAAGCGGCCAATCAGTTAGAAAAGGTGACAACAAAAGCAAGAAGGATGCTTGGGTGCACAGGAAAAGAATGGCCAGCCGGAAAAAGGAGGTGATAGTGCCACTATATAAGTCTTTAGTGAGACCTCATTTAGAGTACTGTGCACAATTCTGGAGACCACATCTACAAAAGGATATAGACAGGATGGTCAGTCCAGAGAGAGGCTGCTAATGTGGTCAGCAGCCTTCATTATAAGGCATATAAGGATAGACTTAAAGATTTCAATATGTACGAATGCAAACTAGGCTCATTACACATCGTAAGTCTACCATTCGATATCTTTTCCAATTGAGGAAAGCACAAAAAGTCAACTGTAGCACTCCTCTTCATTAGTTGGGCTAGCAGAAAGCTATCACCTGTGTCACCTCATCGACTGAAGCAGAGTACATTACAATTGCCCATGTATGTGATGAGGTGGTTTGGCTCTATCTACTATTCATAGACATTATGTGATGTCCTGATAGGCAGTTCTTGCTGTCTACCAGCAGGGGGCCTCTGGGACTTGCTGATTACACTGGTCAACACTGAAATCGTTACTGACTTTAAAAGGCCCTAATCTGTAGTATCTTGGTGAGCTGAACATGAATATAACATTAAAAAAAAATTATTGGCTCTCATTTTGAAGATATTGCATGTAGTTCATTTTTGACGTTTCACCGTGTAAATTTATCCAGTAGGACATCAACAACATCCCAAATAAGCCTTGAATTATGTAATATTGCATCACATTGCATAATACCAGCATGCACACATCATCCAGAGTTGATTGCATCATTTTCTGATGCAATGCAATACTACTGCCAGACGGCTGCTGAAGCCATCTGACGTCAGCAGTGTACTATATGCAGTCGGAAATGTTGAGCATTTAAAATATTTCAGACTGTGTGTGAGACAGTTTAAGCTACTGTCACATGTTATTTATTTACATTCTCTTATATACCAGATGATTTCAGGACTATCTATCAAGCACTAATTATCCCGCATTTCGATTATGCAAATGCAATACTTCAAGGTCTCCCCCAAACCACCCTAAACCCACTGCAAATGGCAATGAACACCGCAGCAAGAGTACTGCACGGAGCATCCAGGAAAGACCATGTCACACCTATAATGAAACAACTCCACTGGCTCCCGATTCAAGGTAGAATTACATTCAAGACCTTGCTGCTCACCTTTAAAGCCACCAAAGGTCTCTCGTCAACTTCACTAACTGAGCTAATCCAGATGACACCCCACAACAGAGACAGAAGGTCAGTAGCTCAAAACACCTTGATAGTCCCAAGATCTATAACTAAATGCTCCAAGTCAACATCCAGCAGGACTTTCAATCTTTATGCACCGGTGATCTGGAATAACCTCCCTCACAACATTAGATCAATCCCAGACATATTCCAATTCAGGAAGGCCGTGAAACACTACCTCTTCCTCATACATTACCCTGAACCTAATAGAAACTCAGCACCATTTGCCGAATCCACCCAAATCACTACTGTCTAAAACCACACAAACACATGATCAACCTACAAATTGTATATATTGTATATTTTATGGTTGTACATAGTTACCCTGTTAGCCAAGTTGATTATCCTGTTCATATGTAAACACAAAGTACTATTGGAAATGTGTATGTTCACTGTTTATTGTAAACCGCGCTGATGCTGAATAGCGCGGTATAAAAGAGACTTTAAATAAATAAATAAATACCATGCTATTCTGCAATCAGTGCAGTTTACATTGAACAAACTGAAATTACATTGAACAGTGCATTATTGTAATAGCAAACGCTTTGAAAAGCTCTTTTTCAATCACTCACCCACAGAAGGAAGACTCACAGACAGGCTGGAATGCAATCAGGATCTTTAATGTGCACACAGGCCAGACAGAGATACCAGCAACCTCCATAAGAGTCTGAGCCCAGAGGGACGTCCTACAAAGCTTTATATACAGTACAGTTTTAAACTTATTCTACAATCCCATTTGCCACAGGTATTTCCTGCCCACCAATCAGCAGCCCCTGGGGAAGGTACCTGGGTGACCTGTCCAAACCGGTGTGCTCTGGTCTGTTGATTTCTGGGCTAGGGGATATTGTGCTCAGACCTGAAGTGGGGGAAGGGTGTCCACTGAAATAGCAGGCTGATAAAAACCTTATGGTTTGGGGGAAGGGTCAGGCTGATCACTTGTAAGGGCTACCTACAGCTAAACCTCATGGCTTGCTGCATGGCTTGGGGGAAGGGCTACCTACAGCTAAACCTCATGGCTTGCCGCATGGCTTGGGGGAAGGGCTACCTACAGCTAAACCTCATGGCTGCCTCATTCCTTGGGGGAAGGGCTACCTACAGCTAAACCTCATGGCTGCCTCATTCCCCCCTTTTTAAGTGGGACCTCAACCGCTAGAGGCGGTAGAGGGCTGTATTACTGGAGGCAAGCCGCAGAGGGGTGTATTGGGTCAGGGCCATAACAGTGGTAGCAGCCTTGCGTTCTACCAGGGTGTCGAGGGTGGTGGTAATGGAGCGGTGGAGGATGGGGATACAACATGGTATGAGGGCACATACTAAGAAGAGAAGGAAAACTCCTATAGCTAGGGTTTTAAGGCCCCCCAACCAACCAAACAATTTGGAGAACCACCCCGTCCCCAGTCCCATGGACGGGTCTGAGATTTGCTTCGCTAAGTCACGTAGGTCTTGGATTGAGCGTTCAATGGACACACTTTCATCTGTGAGGTTAAAACAACACATTCCTTCGAATTCCTCACACCCATGGTTGAGGCGTAACAGCAGGAAATCTATGGTCATTCTATTCTGTAGAATCGCTGTACGTAGGCTGGACAGCTCGTAATTTATGGAAGCTAGTATGGTTGAGGTGAGGTTAATGGTCTTGGCTAGGGAGCAAGCGAGTCGGCTTACCTCCAGGGAGTTGTGTAGGGCCAATCCAGGTGTCCCAAGGATTGACACTGACAGCCCAAGAGCTGTCTCATCACTGTAAGGCTCCACGTTTGAGTTACAGGTCGAGGGCATGGGGGCAGAGCGGGGATAACTGGGGGGCCGGACGAAGGCAGCAGTTGTAAGCCTAGCAAAAGTGCACGGACCACCAGTGGCATTTGCAGGGACGTAAGTGTACGTCATTTTGCCACATACTAAAAACCAGCCTAAGGGAAGATACATTTCTGAGTGTGAATAGGATACATTTGTAACAGAGCTGCATGATAACACAGTATTTGATACATTGTTTCTTCCCCTCTTGGTATTGACAAAAAAGAAACAATCAGTAGCATTTAGAGTGGAAACTACCTGTAAGGAAAAAGGCACTTGGTTGAAAAGTGTAGAAGTCGGTCGGGTAACCCCAATATGGTAGAAATATATTCCAGGTTGTTTACAGTTTAAATTAGCAAGCATAGTGAAGTTCTGCATCTCACACAAACTAGACGGTACAGCAATAAGAGAGGTTTGTAGAGAGTTTCGTATACAAAAGTTTGTCATGTTCAGAGCAGTTTGGGCGAGTAATACTGCTGTGTTAGTAGTCTCTGCACTTGTTGGAAAACAGGCCCATGTCAGGGAAACGAGTAAGGCTAGGGCACCGCTTCTCATTCTGCTCCTGGTTCTGGAAAAGGGGGTCTCGTCGGCAGTCTGTTAGAGCCCTTTACTGGGTAGAAAGGTCCCTCTTCAGTTTCAAACGCAGGGGTTGATCTGGAATCGGGACTGCGGTCCAGGCTGGAACAACTTCTGGTGCAGCGGCCTTGACACGAGAGTGATGGATCCACGGAGCGACTTCAGCCACTTTAACAGCCGTGGGGGTGGTCAACAGAACAGTATACGGGCCTCGCCACTGGGGGGGTCAATGGATCTTTCTTCCACTCCTTGACCCACACTTGGGAACCAGGCTGGTGCATATGGAGCGCTTCAGTCAGGTTGATGGGGAGTCGCTCCTGGATCCACCGGTGCAATTTCTGCAATACAGAACTGAGAGCCGACAGTTCCTGCCGGGTTATTTCTGAACCTATCTGCATTAAATCTCCATGGACGCCCTGTATGAGGGGTGCAGGGCGACCATACACAGCTTCAAAGGGGGAAACACCGATACCCTTTCGTGGGGCTGACCGTATGCGGAGCAGAGCTATAGGGAGCAATTGGGGCCACTTCAGTGAGGTTTCCTGACACAATTTTGCTAACTGGCTCTTTATGGTGCGATTCATGCGTTCTACTTTCCCTGAGCTCTGCGGGCGGTAAGCTGTGTGTAGCTTCCAATCGATCTGTAAGGCTTTTACTACCTGCTGTATCACTTGGGCCACAAATGCAGGTCCATTATCAGATCCCACTACCACTGGAAGCCCAAATCGGGGGATGATTTCATGCAGCAACACCTTAGTCACTTCTCTGGCTTTTTCTGTGCGGACTGGGAAGGCCTCCACCCACCCCGTGAAAGTACAGACCAATACTAGCAGATACCGGTACCCATTTGCTCGGGGCATTTCTGAAAAGTCAACCTGGATGTTTCCCATAGGGGTGACCCCATAAGACTGGACCCCTGGGGGTTGGCTTGGGCCTTGACGGGCATTGTTTTTAGCACATGTGGTGCATTGTCTAGCAATTGCAGCTGTCAACGAGGATAAGCAAGAAATGAAGAAATATGGGCGGAGGGTAGTTTTCATTGCTGTCTTGTCCATATGAGTGGCCTGATGAAAGGATGATAGGAATGCTGGGGCAAGGCTGTCTGGGATGACTATCACTGGAGCTGTCCCTGTTCTAGGTAACCTTATCCAACCATCTGTGTGTAACACCCCACCCTCCTCCTGACAGAAAAAATCTAGCTCTTGTGTAGTGTACCTCTTGACCCATTGGCTTAGTGGGACTGGAAACAGGGGGGCTTGTAGATCCTGGGAGCTCTGCGGGAAAGACTGGGACAAGGATGTGGTTGCTACTCGCCGGGCTTCTGCATCAGCCCGTCTATTTCCCTTAGCTATTTCACCGTTCCCTTTCTGGTGGCCTCTGCAATGCATTACGGCTACTGTTTTTGGATGCCAGACTGCTTCTAACAGGGCCAATATCTGGAGGCCATTCTTTATCTCAGAGCCAGCTGCAGTAACTAACCCTCTTTCTTTGTACAGGGCCCCGTGGGCATGGAGAGTGGAAAAGGCATATCTGGAATCTGTGTATATATTTACACGACTGTTAGTCCCAAGGGTTAAGGCACGGGTAAGGGCAATGAGTTCCGCCTTCTGTGCGGAGGTTCCAGGGGGCAAAGGCTGTGCTTTAACTATTTCTTCCATCGTCACCACCGCGTACCCCGCACACCTGCGGCCCTCCAGCATCAGACTGCTTCCATCTACGTAGTAGGTCTCATCCGGATTGCTTAACGGCACATCCATCAGATCAGGGCGACTGGAGAAGACTGTTTCCATCACTTCCAGGCAGTCGTGATCAGGTGGTCCCGGGCCCACAGGCAGGAAAGTAGCAGGGTTCAAGGCTTGGCTGGTAGTTATCTGCACCCTGGGATTTCCCCATAACATGCTCTGGTATTTCAACATTCGGGAGCTGGTGAACCAGTAACTTCCTTTATGCTCTAGCAATGTTTGGACTGAATGTGGGATGGTGACTAGAAGGCCTTGGCCCATGGACAGTTTATCAGATTCTTCCACCAACAAGGCTGTTGCTGCTATTGCTCTCAGGCAAGGTGGCCATCCTTTGGCCACTGGATCCAGCAGTTTTGACAGGTAGGTGACTGGTTGTGACCAAGACCCCAGTTGTTGGGTCAAGACTCCCAAAGCTGTTCCTGCTGCTTCGTGCACATAGAGGGTGAAAGGCTTGGTGACATCCGGAGGGCCTAGGGCTGGAGATGACAGTAATGCCCTTTTCAAATGTTCAAAGGCCTCCTGTTGGTCACGACCCCATTCAAGGGGGCTCTTCTCTGGGCCCTTTGTAGACTCATAGAGGGGCTTTGCGATCTTTGCAAAGTTGGGAATCCAGATACGACAGTACCCAGCTGCCCCGAGAAAAGCACGTACATGCTTGCGGGTTGTTGGCACTGGGATCCGGCACACTGCTTCCTTCCTCTCGCTCCCCAACCGTCGGCTTCCTTTTGACAGATGGAATCCCAGATACTTCACTTCCGACTGACATAACTGAGCTTTTTTTCTGGAGACTCGGTATCCCGCATTGTACAGGAGTTGGAGAAGTTCTGTGGTTGCCAATACACATTCAGCCTCAGAGTCAGCAGCGATTAGTAGGTCATCAACGTACTGCAGAAGTACTCGTCTGCCGGGCTCCCCTGGAGGGAAACTAGCAAGATCTTGGGCCAATGCTGTGCTGAAGATGGTAGGAGAGTTCTTGAATCCCTGTGGTAAACGAGTCCAGGTAACTTGGGACTTTCTGCCAGTAGCAGGGTCCTCTTTCTCGAAAGCAAACAGGTGCTGGCTTGCAGTAGCCAGGCGTATACAAAAGAAGGCATCTTTTAGATCCAGTACTGAGAAGTGAGAAGCAGTCGCCGGGATGAGGCCCAATAGTGTATAAGGGTTTGGTACTACTGGATGCAGAGTCACAGTGGCCTCATTGACACGACGGAGGTCCTGAACAGGTCGATAGTCAGTGGTTCCAGGTTTTCGGACTGGCAGCAAAGGAGTGTTCCATGCCGATTGGCAGGGCCGCAGGATACCATGCTGTAGTAGCTGCACCAGATGATGATGGATTCCTTCTACAGCTGACCGCGGCAGCGGGTATTGTCGCACATGCACCGGGGAGGCTCCCGGCTTCATTTCAACACATACGGGAGGGATGTTAATGGCCATTCCGGGGGGGTTTCCTTCTGCCCATACTCAAGGGGGCACTGATTCCCACGTAACCAGGGTAGCCACATCAGATTTGGGCCTGTTCTCATATAACCGCCATTCTTCTTCTCGGGGGACGGACAGTACCAAAACTGTTGGGCCCAGGCTGGGTATTTGGAGCTCAGCCTGGCCATCAGACCCGAATGAGATTTGGGCCTGGAGTTTTGCCAGAACATCCCGACCCAGCAAGGGTATGGGACATTCAGGCATATACAGGAACTGGTGAGTGATGGTCCGTCCCCCCAACTGGCACGTGCGGTTTTGCAGGAAAGGTCTCTGGGCCCTCTCCCCCGTAGCTCCCACAACAGTTACTGACTGGGAGGAGATTGGGGCTACTTGTTGGGTGACCACTGAGTGTGTTGCTCTGGTATCGACCATGAATTGCATTTTCCGGTCCCCTAAATTCATGTTGACCATAGGCTCCTGGGGACCTAACAGAAACTTGGAGCTCGGTCCGGCCTAGTAGTCATCCGGGTCATAATGTTCCATAGCTGCAAGGCCTTCAAGAGCTGGAACCGGTGGAGGTGGGAAAGCATTATGCTGATCTTGCTCCCGTGTAGTTCGTACGGGTGCTCTTACACCCCTCGTGGATGGATATCTCCCTCGCCTTGTGTTACGATTTGGACAGTCATTCTTCCAGTGTCCCTCCTTTTTGCAGTAGGCACATTGAGTGGGGCTTAGGAGAAACCTCGGCCCCCCATATCCGCGTCCTTGTCCCCTATTTCCTCCTCTGGCCCAGGCTGGAACTGGTGGTCGCTCGGCTAAGGCGGCTGCTAGGAAGTCTGCCTTTTTCTTCATCCGGCGCTCCGACTCTCGCTTCTGCTCCTGGTCACGATTTACATATACTTTTTGTGCCACTTCCATCAATTGTGTTGTATTCATGCCCGCAAACCCTTCCAGTTTCTGCAGCTTCCGCCGTATATCACCTTGTGCCTGAGCCACAAAAGCATTATTCACCATCTGAAGATTCTCCTTGGCCGCTGGATCGTAGGGGGTGTATAATCGGTATGCTTCAGCCAGACGCTCATAAAATACCACCGGACTCTCATCAGGAAGCTGGAGAACTTCTGCGGTTTTACTGAGGTTCATAGCTCGTTGCCCCCCCTTCTTTAGGCCTTCAAGGAGTGCAGTCCGGAAGCGAGTGAGAGCCGCTGCTCCAACAGGGTCATTCGGGTCCCAGCAGGGGTCTTTATTCGGGAAATCTGCCTCTGCCTGCTGCCGTGGATTTACTTCTCCCTAATGGGCAGGATGTTTCTCCAGCCACTTGAGGGCGGCCCGTACAATGCGCGCCCGTTCTTCTGTATTGAATAAGGTGGAAAGCAATTGTTTAATGTCCGACCAGGTAGGCTGGTGTGTTTGCATAATACTGGTCATAAGATCTGTCAGTTCTTGGGGCTTTTCAGTATATGAGGCATAGTGGGTTTTCCAGTTGAGGAGGTCCGTAGTGGAGAAAGGGACATAAATCAGGCTTGATGGTCCCACTGCCACCTTTCCAGTAGCATCAATATACGGGAGCCCCTGTACTTGTCGTAGTGGTAATTGGAGATGTTGCGACCGTAGGCGGTGGGCTAACGGGGGTGACGATTCTGGCCCAGCCCCTGTGCTCTCGGGGGAGGAGATGGTGCCACTGGAGGTGGCACTAGATGTGAGAGGGGAATCTGAAGATGAGGGGCCGGAGTCTGTAGAACCTTCCCTAAATCTGGCATCACCCACCTCAAGAAGTCCTGACCTTTCAGCTGTGGGTGGATCCTGCTGTGGTGCGGACGGGACACGGGGTTGACGTAGAGGGAGGGGACGTGGAGGAATATCAGGAGTGTCCCGTCCCTGGTAGATAGGGGCGGGTGTCCGTCCCTTTTGGCGACAGATGGCCGCCACCATTACTCTACACTGATCCTCGTGACAGCGCTGGAGCCACCTTGGTCTGAGTTGGCATATGGTCAGCCATGAGTCAATATATGGGAACTGGTCAGGGTGCTCTTTTGCTACAATTTGATGGACCAAGGACACAGTGGCCAAATCAATAGACCCCTGAGGAGGCCATAACTTAACTAAGGCTGGCCATTCCCTCTCACACAAAAAGGTTAATCTGGAGGCGGAGAGAGGTACCCCGTAATCCTCTCTAAACCCAGATTTAAAATTGTGAAGCATGCATTGTAGGGGCATTTTCACTTTAGACTTTCCCGACCCCATGCTCTAATTCTAGTTCAATAACTAAGTACAGTATACAATGTGGACCAAATCTTCTAACCTAATCTCAATTCGGGGGAAAATGCAATTTACAGTAAGAGAAAAATATGCAATTTACAATACAGATCCCATCTAGACTTAATCCAGGAAAAATATACAATTTATAATACAGACCCTATCTAGTCTTAACTCAGGACAAATAATACAACTTACAATATAGGTCTTGGCAATTTACAAAATATATACTCAGATTTGGTTTAGATGAGTTAAAATATATATAAGCTAGCTATTCTTAAAATGTCCACCAGATGGAGCTCCAGGATCACTTAAACCATAAGGATAACAGCAGTATGAGAAAAATACAGCTAGTTTTTAAATGTCCACTAGATGGAGCTCCAGGATCACTCCAGGGCCGCTCAATACCTCTGCACAGGGAAATACACGTGGTGTGCACTAGATCAGTGCAGAGAAACGCACGTGGTGTCCACAAGATGGCTGCTACCTCCTCGTGCTCTTCCACACCGGCTCACCCTCCACTTTACAGATGGGAAAAAAGGGGAAATGGTGGACTTCCAAGCGATCACTTCTCCTTCAATCGACTAAAAAAACAAAAGGTTAGCATTTTATTTATTTATTTATTTTTTGTTTAAAGGCAGGAAACCCAGCTGGGGCTCAGCGGTGCATCGGGGCAGCAGGGGAAGGCAGAAAAATTCAGCGGAAGGCAGAAAATTCAGCGGGGGCTCAGCGGAAGGCAGAAAATTCAGCGGGGGCACAGCGGAAGGAAGAAAAATTCGGCGGGGGCTCAGGGGAGGCAGAAAAATTCAGCGGGGGCTCAGGGGAAGGCAGAAAATTCAGCGGGGGCTCAGCGGAAGGCAGAAAATTCAGCGGGGGCTCAGCGGAAGGCAGAAAAATTCGGCGGGGGCTCAGGGGAGGCAGAAAAATTCAGCGGGGGCTCAGGGGAAGGCAGAAAATTCAGCGGGGGCTCAGTGGAAGGCAGAAAATTCAGCGGGGGCTCAGCAGAAGGCAGAAAAATTCGGCGGGGGCTCAGGGGAGGCAGAAAAATTCAGCGGGGGCTCAGGGGAAGGCAGAAAATTCAGCGGGGCATCGGGACAGCACCGGGAGGCAGGGGAACAGAAATTTAACATTGGGAACAGAACAGCACGTGGGGGAAACAGAAATTTAACATTGGGAACAGAGCTGCACAAATTAACAGCGGGAACACAACGACAGCATGGGGGAGCAGAAATTAAAACAGCGGCAGCACATTAGAGAACTCTCTCCTTGCAGTCACGCTTCAGATAACTCCCCACAAGCAGAAAGGAAAGAAGAGAAGCAGCGATCTATTCTTAGCTTATCAAGTGCTATATTTTGGTTACTTTTTTTGGCAGTGCTTTTAAAAGATCTCAGATTACTGCAGTTCAGATATTACTGCAGTTTCAGATTACTGCAGTTATTCAGATTTACCGGTATTCAGATACAGGACGAGCAATGGCTTCAGGGCCACTAAGGCCCCTACTAGGACTGCTCGTGCGGTTGATCAGGCCGCTACAGGTTCCCAGAAATTACCAGGACTCACAGATAGAGTACAGAACTAGCCCCAAACAGTAAGGTAGCAGTACTCACCAGAACTCTGATCAGACAGGAAGCTTGGATGCCAGTCTATCCAGCTGGTTTTCAATCGGGGGTTCAACCGCAGGGACCGACTGTCCAGACAAATCAAGGTGTCCTTCTGAGCACAAAGTGGCCCGGGGCACCAAGGACCGTTAATCACCTGGAGGGGCCAGTCCCTGACTGGTGGAGGCCCCGATCCTGCAAAAAGCAGTAGTCTTCCCACCGTGGGTGTGATGAGAGAGGCTTTTCTTTTAATTTTGTTTCCCGGCCCAGTGCACCAAATGTAATAGCAAACGCTTTGAAAAGCTCTTTTTCAATCACTCACCCACAGAAGGAAGACTCACAGACAGGCTGGAATGCAATCAGGATCTTTAATGTGCACACAGGCCAGACAGAGATACCAGCAACCTCCATAAGAGTCTGAGCCCAGAGGGACGTCCTACAAAGCTTTATATACAGTACAGTTTTAAACTTATTCTACAATCCCATTTGCCACAGGTATTTCCTGCCCACCAATCAGCAGCCCCTGGGGAAGGTACCTGGGTGACCTGTCCAAACCGGTGTGCTCTGGTCTGTTGATTTCTGGGCTAGGGGATATTGTGCTCAGACCTGAAGTGGGGGAAGGGTGTCCACTGAAATAGCAGGCTGATAAAAACCTTATGGTTTGGGGGAAGGGTCAGGCTGATCACTTGTAAGGGCTACCTACAGCTAAACCTCATGGCTTGCTGCATGGCTTGGGGGAAGGGCTACCTACAGCTAAACCTCATGGCTTGCCGCATGGCTTGGGGGAAGGGCTACCTACAGCTAAACCTCATGGCTGCCTCATTATAACTTGGAGATAACTATTTTACAGGGAACATGGGCTATGGAGGGTTAAGTGGCTTGCCCAGGACCACAAGGAGCACCTGTGGGACTAGAAACCCCAGTCCTTCCAGCCCAAGGTTGCTGTCCTCTAGTGGGATTTGAACCCCCAACCTTCTGGCCTGAAGTACCTTGCCCCAACCACTAGGCCACTCCTCTACATGTAACTTTTATTAATCATATAATTTTAGCTATTTAGGTACAATACAGAACAGTAATGCCGGGAAAGTGCATTAATACCATTGACAATTTCTGCTACATTTGTGGGGAAGTGACATTTGCCAACCAGAAGAAAAGTATCACTTCTCAACTGAAGAAAGCATATCATCTTCGGATGCAAGATTGGTGACCAAGACAAGCCTTGGGCCCCGCATATATGCTGCGCTACATGTACAACACAGCTTTCACAGTGGTTGAATTGCAAAAGACCATCAATGCCGTTTGTAGTCCCCATGGTGTGGAGAGAGCCAAGCAACCACATAAATGACTGTTACTTCTGCTTGGTTCCTCCTCTTTCCAGCGGAATAATGAAGCAAAAGAAGTCGAGCATAGTCTACCCAAACATTCCGTCTGCATTAAGACCAGTTCCACATGGTAAGCGACTTCCTATTCCAGAACCTCCATCAGAATATTCTCTTGATTCATCTGATGAGGACAAGGGTGAGCTGACTTGTTCTTCTCCTGGTCCATCAGCATGCAGTGACCCAGATTTTCACTGGGATACATTTTCAACTCCACACAGAATAACACAGGAAGAATTAAATGACCTGGTTCGTGATTTGGACTTATCCAAGAACAAGGCAGAATTGCTAGGATCAAGACTCCAATAATGGAATCTTCTAGAAGAAGATGTCAACATTACTTCATATCGAAAGCGCCACCAGCAGTTGGAGCCTTTCTTCAGAAAGGAAAGTAATCTGGTATTCTGTTCTGATATTGAAAGCCTCATGAATGCCTTAAAAATCACTCATGACCCACAAGACTGGAGACTATTTATAGACTCTTCGAAACTGAGTCTGAAGGCTGTGCTTTTGAACAATGGAAACCGTCTTCCATCTATTCCAGTAGCACATGCCGTCCACATGAAAGAGACATACGATAACTTAAAGCATCTACTGACTTCCATTAACTATAACAAGTACAGCTGGCACCTCTGTGGTGACTTGAAGGTAGTTGCCCTTTTCATGGAACTGCAGCAGGGATATATAAAATACATGTGTTTCTTATGGGAGTGGGATAGCCAAGCAAGGGATTGGCACTACTTGCGGAAGGAATGGAATCGCAGACAAAATGTAACAGTTGGAGAGAAGAATATGCAGCACCCAGCTCTGGTTGAGGCTCACAAAATCCTGCTACCATCCCTTCACATCAAACTAGGTTTGATGAAAAACTTTGTGAAAGCCATGGACTGCACTTCACCAGCTTTCCGATACCTGCATGAAAAATTCCCTCGACTCAGCGAAGCAAAGATTAAAGAGGGAGTTTTTGTGGGTCCTCAGATTCGAGAGCTCTTCAATGATGACCGGTTCAACAACTTGCTGCAGGGTGATGAGAAACAAGCATGGAATGCTTTTCGCCTAGTGTCAACAAAATTTCTCGGGAATGTTAGGGCAGAAAACTACAAGGAACTAGTAGAAGACATGCTGATGCAGTATCAGAAACTTGGCTGCAATATGTCTCTAAAGATCCATTTCCTTGATTACCATCCTGATTTCTTTCCTGACAACTGTGGTATGGTTAGTGATGAACAGGGTGAACATTTTCACCAGGATATCGCAATGATGGAGCAAAGATACCAGGGAAAATGGTCCACTACAATGCTGGCTGACTACTGCTGGACACTCCCCAGAGAAGCTCCCGAACAGCTGTACAAGAGATAGGCGAAAAAATCTAAGAAGTAGTCTATGACTTGGTTTTTTACAGCTATTAACCGAAGGCCTATTATATTTACTATTGACATGCATTTCGTGATGTAAACATTAATTCTTGTAGATTACAAAAAAATAGAGCCAACTTTGCAATTTCACTGTCATATTCATGTTCAGCATATAAAAATTAATAAGAAATGACTATTTTTATTTCAGTAACATGACTTTTGTAAAAATTTGTTGAACAGTGAATTCTTCCCAGGTCTATTGTCCATACTTACTGTTGGTGACCATCTTGTTGAGTAGAAGCTTACAAGTGAAAAGCTGCACATTCACAGTCAGATAGGGAGCTATTAAAAGCTATGTTTACAAATTTTGCACTTTACTGAATTGACTGAAAATAAAGTATTAGAAGGGTTTCTACTGATAAGAAAAATCAGGATAGAAATATATATTGACTTTTTGCTGATGATTTTTTTCTTTTTTTGTAAAAATTAGAAAAATGTAATATTTGAAATGTATTTCTTCACAAGTAATTGAATTATGCTCTTCCAATAAACAGTGTTTTGTATTCTGATTTTCAAAAGGAGCATATGCATGCATATATACAATAAAATCATGGGAATGTGTATTTGTTTTAAAACTAATGGTAAAATCCAACGAATGAGGACATTTTCAGTTTGTGTCCCTTTAAACGAACCTAATGACTGCCCTGTTTTGAACAAATATTTTTACATTTCAAAGTGTGTCTTCTAATGGTTTAAATAACACAGGTACACTACCAAAAAACTGCCTCCAGTTTTGCAACTGATTCCTATAGATTTTGGGGTGCTGAATCCAGGAAAAATAGCCAAAATGTTCCATCACGTCACGTTTTCTTGCAAAATTAGATTTCTTACCCATATAAGGAATGTTCACATAATTTCTTTTTAGCCGACTGCAGTTTATTTTCTTGGCCCAAAATAGAGGTTGTAATGGTTAACTAACTAGAAACACTCCCTCATGATATTTTAGAGTGTTTTGTATTCATTTTATACATTAACAGGACAATTGGGAGGCGGGGGGCTAAATCCAGTACTCGCGCTGGCACATGTTCTTTCCTGTTCGCCTCGCCTCGTTCGCTCGTTCAAACACGGTGGTTGCGACATGAACGTTCCTGTCAAATTTCAGTTTCTTGCAAGTTCATTATTACCTTTTGTTTGCTCAGTCGTAATCCAGCTTTATTCCGAAGTGGTTCACTACAGTTGTAGTTTGCAGTGCTGTGTATTTGTGATGGCTCACAGAGCCAGAGGTTGCGTCAACTCTCCGGACAGTTTTTGTTTTATTTGTGGGGAATATACCGTGAAAAAGCGGCAGAGGAACATTTCTGCATTTATTAAAAAAGTATATTTCGCCTATTTTGGTTTGAAGTTAGGCGATCAAGACAAACCGTGGGCTCCTCACAAAGTGTGCAAGACATGTGAGGAAGATCTACGCTTATGGATGAAAGGTAAAAACAAGCATTTCGTTTCGGAATACCTATGATGTGGCGTGAACAAAGAGACCACAGCAGTGACTGCTATTTTTGCTCTTGCATTGTGAAGGGATACAACTTAAAAAATAAGAACGTAATAAGTTACCCCAACCTTCCCTCAGCAATTAGGTCTATGCCTCATAGCAATGAAGTACCTGTGCCTGAACCACCAAAATCTTTGGATCATATTTGTGTGGACGGTTCTGATCATGATGAGACTCATCAGATGGCTTTTCCCGATGAGTCCAGTACTTCCGAGTTTGAAACTGAACCAGATCCGAAACCTGAACTTTTCTCTCAAGCTGAATTGAATGATTTAGTCCGGGATTTAGGACTCCCAAAAGATGCTGCCCAACTGCTAGGTTCTCGGCTTAAACAGAAAAATCTATTGTCACCAGGAACAACTTTTTATTGGTACCGCAACCGCGAGACACAATTTTTGAAGTATTTCAGCAAAGAGGAAGATTTGGTATTTTGCAACGATATATACGGAGTGATGGAAAAGTTTAAACTCAAGTATGATCCTGCTGAATGGCGGCTGTTCATTGATTCGTCAAAAGACAGCATAAAAGGTGTTCTTCTTCATAATGGCAACACATTCGCTTCAGTTCCTATTGCTCACTCTGTTATTCTCCAAGAAAAATACGAGAATTTGGCCCTGATTCTTCAGAAGATTCGTTATGATGAGCATAAGTGGATGATTTGTGGAGACTTTAAAATTCTATCCATGCTATTAGGGCAGCAATCCGGTTTCACCAAATATCCCTGCTTCCTTTGCTTGTGGGATAGCCGGGCCCGCGACCTACACTGGGGGAAAAAAGACTGGCCAATTCGGGAGTATTTGAGACCCGGTGAGAAAAATGTTCTTCATGAGAGCTTGGTACCTCGTGATAAAATTCTATTACCACCTCTCCACATTAAGTTGGGTCTCATTAAGCAATTCATCAAGTCCCTTCCAAAAGATGGTGAGTGCTTTCGGTACCTTTGCTCAAAGTTCCCCCGACTTTCTGAAGCAAAGCTAAAGGAAGGAGTGTTTGTTGGCCCTGATATAAGGAAACTCATTTCCGATGGAGCATTCGCTGAAACGATGTCTGAGAAGGAAAAAGAAGCCTGGGATTCCTTCAAGGATGTTGTTCTCAAATTCTTGGGGAACAGGCGGGATGAGAACTATAAGGATATTGTTGCCAGGATGCTCAATGCCTTCAAAGAACAAGGCTGTAACATGAGCCTGAAAGTCCATTTCTTGCACTCCCATGTGAACTACTTTCCCGAAAACTTGGGGGCGTACAGTGAAGAACAAGGTGAAAGGTTTCACCAGGACATCAAGGACGCAGAGAGAAGGTACCAAGGAAGATGGAACACCACTATGATGGCTGATTTCTGCTGGTTGCTGCTGCGGGAAACCCCAGATGAAAAATAAGTCAAGCAGCGCACCAAGAGAAGCATTCGGGGGAAGAAGAAACGGGCCCACCAGGAGATTGACCAAGAATGACTTTAAAATCTAAACTGTGTTGACAAATATCGTGTTTTTACTAAACTTTGAAATAAAAATTTGCTAGTTATTACCACAGTGTCGGATCTCATTTATTAGAATTTTATTTTCACACCATCGAGTGTTTGTCTTCATGTATTGCAATGGTGTGGTTTGCATTTTCTATTCTTACATACATACCTGTACAACATTTTTTGCACATTTCTTTGCTTTGCTTTGTGTCTAACCTCGCTCTTATATGCTCAATGTTTGTGCACATGTATGTGGCTGTTTTAAGTGCAGACAATTTTGCTACCATCACAGTGTGTTTTGTTGACATTACTCTATTCTTATGTGCTGCCTTGTTACAATTTTCTTTATTCTTATTTGAATAACTACTAAACAATTAGTATAAAGAATTCATCCAAGAAACTTTTATCTCGATCACACTCAATCTGAAACGTTCACCTCAAACTGCTAACCCAATGTAGCAAAAAATCTGTACGTGATGGAGCAAATTGGTTACCAGATTTGGATTCAGCGCACCAAAAAACGTAAAAATTAATCAAAACATTAGAGGCAGTTTAAAAAAAAATTTTTTTAGTGTACCTGTGTAATGAAACAGATTGGGGTAACTCTTTGTGAGTACTTTTTAAAATGTGTTTTTACTAGTTCAATTATTGTAACACAATGGAGTAATAAGTTGAGCACAAGAACCTTTCTGATCATGTGTATAATGAAGACTGGCCCATTTAAATCGGTGTCTCCTTTCTTTCTTTTTAAATAAGAATTGTCTGGGTGGTGATATCAGACGTGTTAGTGAATTGATGAAGAGTGTTACAGTTTATATGCCAATGTTGCTGTTCACCATGAAGCATTTTGCATGCCTGATGAAGTTGAGACAAAGCACAGGACTATGTCAGATTTGGATGTATGGAACTACAATTTAATGGAAGTGATTTTTATTTATCGAAATACAGAATGGATGAATATTTCAAAATGTTATACAAAACAAGGGATATGTGTAGTACTTTAGCCCAATGGTGGCTGTTGTCTGTGCTTCAATTCATGAGGTGCCTTTTAACCACCAAGGTTCCGACAAAAAATTGTTTGAAACTTGTTTACATGTGTATGGATTTTTTTTTTTAAAGAAACATTTTGGCAAGTAGCCAAAAAAGCCTATCTCTGCCTCACATATCCCATGGTTGATGATTGCAGCAATTTAGCAGGAAGCCAAAAACCAACACCAATCCAGCACCATTTTGTCTTGATCATTCAGAGAAAAAAGCTTTCAGAAAGTTAGTGGCTTCGGAAAATTACTTTGCTGAAATCCAAAAGGTCTAAAAAAATAGAAAAATTATCCAAAGATCCAAATAGGGCTCTGAGAAAGTAAAGTACAGTACTGCTTCTGTCTGAGTGGCATATATAAAAACCTTTCAGGTTTTGTAGTTCTAGAGCCAAAAAGATTGACTCAGGGTCAGTTCAAGCCTACCTGCTGCTCTAGGCAGACTTCAGCATATGCTGCCCCATCCCAGAAGGCTTAAGGTTTTGCTGTCCCCTCCCTCTCCCCCCACCCATAGTTTTGATTCATTTCTCTCTTCCTCCTCTCCCTTGATCAGCTCCTTTAAACCTTTGTGGACACAATTGTTGTGTTCCTTACATTATGAAAAGCAGCAAAAAAAGACAATGAAGCTGTCACGCTCATGATGAAGCATTCATGAAGCCTCTGCCGG
This sequence comes from Ichthyophis bannanicus, assembly GCA_033557465.1. Taxonomy (NCBI): domain Eukaryota; kingdom Metazoa; phylum Chordata; class Amphibia; order Gymnophiona; family Ichthyophiidae; genus Ichthyophis; species Ichthyophis bannanicus. The sequence continues at coordinate 837,510,508 of CM066033.1, forward strand.
TCCCAAACCCCACTGGCAGCAGGAAGTGCACATCAGAGGAGGCAGGACCGGCTGGGGCTTCCAGTTTACTTCAGCATGAAGATCCGCAACAGCTTCTTTTTTTTTTTTTTTTAGTGCTGATTTGTCATAAAGCAAGGAACAAAAGAACCGTGTCCCCAAAGGTTTGAAAGGGCAGAGAACTCTGGGGAAGGAAGCACTCATCCTGCAGCATTTTGGGGATGGCAGTTGAGTTGGCTGCCTCCTGCTACTACTACCTCTTTAGTGCTGCCTTGCGGCTCCTGCCCCTAAAATCATGCTGCCCTAAACAATTGCCTAGCTCGCCCAGTGGAAGGGCCAGCCCTGAACTGGCTGCATAGTTAGAGGGAAATAGCAAAGACAGGGTTTTGAAAGAGAGATAAGCTCCATTGTTCTGTCTCAGTAGCAGAGAAAAGTGAGTTTAAAAATCTCTTTGGCTCCAGAGTCAGATTAAAGAACCCAAAGAGAGCCCAGACAGACAGAAAAAGCAGAGGCAGCATACAGTCATGTTCTGTTAATACTACTGCACCATATGATTTCTAAAGTACTACCAGGCATTCACAGTTCTGAACAGACACATACAGGGGTGGCAGAAGGGAGTTTTCTTTGGAGGGTACAAGGACTGCCCCAAGCTCCACCCTAACTCCACTCCAAGCTCCGCCCTATGGGCAGAGACCCTTCCTGTTCTGCCTGCCAGGATCCAATCTTCCACGGGCAGACAGGAAGGGTCTTTGCCACAATTGTGGCTTCTCTTCCACTTCTGCCCACAGGGATGGGATGCCCATGGGCAGCCTGCCTCCTGCCAGCCACGATTTTTGGTGGGGCCACGACACATGTGACCACCCCTTTCCGATGCCTAGGGACACATATAAGTCCTCCTCCATTGTGCTTATAATGTAGTCTGATTGAATCATAAGGCTTGGACAAAGTAAGTATGGAAATGGTAGCAGAAACAGAGAAGGGAAGTTAGTTGATACTTTAGAGAAATTTAGGGCCAGCAGCAGCACTAGTGAAGAGAAGGGGAACAGGGCCAATGCTAAATATGTAGTGACCAAGGACAGATACTGGTGAGGGGGCCTCAAAACCCATCTACAGGCTATGTCTCCTTCTGCTTGAGGCAGACTTGGGACCCCCTATGGCATGGGAGCCAGGGCAATTGCACTGTTTACCATCCCTTAACACCAGCCATGAAAGAGAGAAGGTTGTCTGCAATCCCCTGTAGTCCACCAGCTAAGCTGAATAGAGATTTCTTTTAAGAGGAGACTACCAACAGTTATAGCTGCCAGTGGAAATATTAAATAAGAGTTATCTGTTTCCTTCTCTACAGAAGTACAAAAGGTGGCCAAGGTACTGCAAGATTTAGGGGATGTGGGAAGTGCAGGAGATCAAAACCAGATAAAACCATTGCCAACAGAGCAGAGTGGTTGGCACGCCCTGTTTTAAATGGAGAAATGTATGAAGCAAGTTTTGGCAGATGCAGAATCTGATAATTCTCATGTAAGGGATTTCCAGAATCATTAGATATTGAAAGTTTCTTAGTTGAGGAGGACCTGGAAAATCTAATTGTTAGCATGCCAAGTGGTGGGAAGACAGAAGTGATACTATTGTACCCAGTGGATTAAAATAATAGGATCTCCAGGAACAAGCAGGAATGAGTCTTCACATATGGGTACGTCGGCGCTGACGGAGCCCGCACGGAAATGCTCCCCAGCATCCAATCAGAAAGCCTTTGGGAGCATCCCTCGCGCCTGCGCGGTGACTTCCCGCCTTTCCCACTGTCTCTCCCCAGTTTTCGTTTTTCCGCGGAGCCAACAGGACGTACCTCCTGTTACCGCAGAAATGTTTTTCTTTAAAATCCTGTCTTTCCCGCCGATACCGGCACTGCCGGTGCTTTATTCTTTTCTTTTCCAACTTAGAGAAATAACTTCTCCTCAGTTTTTTCTTTTATCTTTTTGAGGCCTAACAGGCCTTTCCAACATGGAGCCTTCTTCCCCTAAGAAGTACCTTCACTGCGGAAACTTAGTTTTCTTTTTAGACTCCAGTGCCTGGTGTCTAACCTGTTTGGGTCCTGACCCCTTTTCCCCTGGTCCATCAGGCTTTAGTATCGGGAGAAGACCTTCTCTTTTTCGGGTATCCCTCGATGCCGTTTTTCCTCCGGAGGTGAGGACATCGGTTTATTCTTCTCTCCAGGATCAGGTAACCCACAAACAGTCTGTTAAGACTAGCCAATTCTTGATGGGTAGGTCTCATGCCCAGCATGATGACGGCTCCGGCCTTGCCCTCAAACCCCATTGGCAATAAGACCCCGGCGGGAGTCTTCGGGCTCCAAAGCATTTACGGGGTTTCAGGTTGTTCCTGGGGTTCACTCCTCACAGAACATACCTGAGCCATGCTCGGGGGTGGTATCCGCTTTGAGCGGTACCGATCCCCCGGCATCGGCACCGGTGTCGAGTGCTCCACTCTTCACCGAGGATCGTCAGCTGGTGTCCTCGGTACCTTCAGGGCCGATCGAATCGACCCAGACTGGCTTTACTGCGTCCCCGCCATGCGCAGGGTTGGTACCGGCTTCGAGCGGTACCGCTCCCCCGGCATCGGCACCAGTGTCGAGTGCTCCACTCTTCACCAGGGGTCGTCATCTGATGTCCTCAGTACCTTCGGGACCGATCGACCCGACCCAGACTGGTTTTCCTGCTTCCCAGCCATGCGCGGGGTTGGTGCCGGCTTCGAACGGTGCTGATCCCCCGGCATCAGCACCGGTGTCGAGTGCTCCGCTCTTCACCAAGGATCGTCGTCGGGAGTCCTCGGTGCCTTCGGGGCCGATCGATGCGACCCAGTCTAGATTTCCTGTATCCCAGCCAACCGCGGGGTCGATACCTGAGCCATGCTCGGGGGTGGTATCCGCTTTGAGCAGTACCGATCCCCTGGCATCGGCACCGGTGTCGAGTGCTCCACTCTTCACCGAGGATCGTCAGCTGGTGTCCTCGGTACCTTCGGGGCCGATCGACTCGACCCAGACTGGCTTTACTGCGTCCCCGCCATGCACGGGGTTGGTACCGGCTTCGAGCGGTACCGCTCCCCCGGCATCGGCACCGGTGTCGAGTGCTCCACTCTTCACCGGGGCTCATCATCTGGTGCCCTGGGTACCTTCGGGGCTGATCGCTGCGCCCCGGATGGGCTTTCCTCTAACTATGCCATGCTTGGGGGGGGTACCGGCTTCGAGCGGTACCGATACCCCGACATCGGCGCCGGTGTCGAGGGTTCCTCTCTTCACCGGGCATCGTCCTCGGTGCCTTCGGTACCGATCGATACCATTCCGATTGACCTTCAGGTAATGGCCTCGCCGATTCCACCACTGACGCTCGGTTCGATGCCCAGTCTGGAATCCATATCCAGTCAAGATGACTTGGTCCCGCCGCGTTTCGGAGCCGATCCATGCCGCCTCCGACTACGCAGTACCGGGGATAATCACCAAAGCTCTCTGGTTACCTCGGTACCGCTTCAGCAACCTCCGATACCTGCTACGATGGCATTACCGTCCCCGATGCCGGTACCGGTGTCGACGTCGTTTCATGCAGTTCCAACGGTGCCATCGATCCTTTCTATGCCTAGCTTGGAATCGATACCGGGAACCGACGACGCAGTACTAACTGCCTCGAGTCAGAACTGTCAGTATCGTTCTCCATCTAGCAGGATTCTTTTTATGCACCAGTCCAGTAGGTCTTCTGGTGTTCACGCTGCTCATTCAACCTCAGCCTACCCAGGAATAGTTCCTCTGGGAGATCCTTCTTTTCAGAAATTTCTCCTTGACATGGCAGCCTTTCTTGCCATTCCTATTCCTGGTCCTACTCTTGACCAAGATCCTGCAGAAAAGGAAACCATAATGCTTCCTTTGCATCAGTCTTTGCAGGACCTTCTTCTGAGGATTTGGGAATCACCTTTAAAGGTTCCTGCGCCTTCTACAGCCATGAATGTTCTGTATCAGGTGCCTCCCTCTCCGGGGTTTCAGAAAAGCCAATTTCCACATCATTCCATTGTAGTGGAATCAGCAATGAGGAAGGTCAGAAGCAAGAAGAAGCATTCTTCTTTCCCACCAGGTCGTGCATCTAAAGCACTTGATGCCTTTGGACGTCAAACCTTCCAAACTTCTATGTTGGCTTCAAGAATTATTTCATATATTTTTTTATATGAGTCTCACACTTCAGGAGGTCACAGAGAAGTTATCTCTTTTGTCTCCTTTTTTGTCAGAACCCAAGGCCTCTGACTATTCCTTGCTTCTTAATCATAGCAGGAATATCTCTTGGTTCCTTTCTCGTGCTTCTCTAGACTCTTTTGAGTCTGTTAGCAGATCCTCTGCTATTGCCATTGGAGCGCGTCATACAGCGTGGCTGCAGGCTTCAGACTTGAGCAGATGGGCGAAACATACACTGGGTAATTCTCCTTGTACTGGAGACAATCTTTTCAATAGAGAAGCTTTACGTCTGGTTGCTCATTGCTCCACTGACATTCCTAGTTCTGGAAACCATCCTAAGCCTTCTTTTTCCCCAGGACGTAGGAAATGTCCTACCAAACCTTCTTTCCCGAAGAAGGGAAAGTTTCATCCTTCTTCTGCCCATCCTCCTGGTGTACCCAAGCAAGGGACATCTCATCCTAGTCTGAAGTCTCCAGACTCTACCCAGTCTGCTCATAGCCAGCAACCATAGGTTCCTGTGTATTGCAATCTACAGTTAACTTCCCCTTAGCAGAAGTTTATTCTTCAAACTCTACACTGGTTTCTTTTCCAGTATGCTATGCTCTCGGATACTTTTGTCCATGGGTTGCAGAATTCTCCCATTCTTACTACCACGAAGGGAGGTCACAACTATCCCATGATAGTTTCTGTCCCCATATGGACATCTTTTCCTTCAGCTGCCTTACCCTATGGTAAGTCACTTTCCAACCCCCTCTCTTCCAGGGTTTCCCCTGCTTGAGTTGGTGCCATACTGAAACACTTTTTTTCTTCCAGTGTAGCCTGTTTGTTTTTCCTTCACTGCGTGCTCTGAACAACTCATCGGACAGGGATGGAGATTCTCTCCGCTGCCTTTGTCTGTTTTCTCTCTGTTTTCTACAGGAGAATCCCCTCTGTTGTTTTGTTCAGTTGCTGTATATGCAGGAGTTCCAGTGATTACTTTAATGCTCATTGCAAGCTGCTTGCAACTATCTTGCATAATACTATTCACTGCAGCTTATCTTCTTCTAGCCATATCCTTTCCTCGGATGTGGCAGCACGCCTGACTTCTGTCAGTTTTATCTTATAATTCTCCTGCACAATGCTCTCGGCAACCTTCAGAGAAGCTTCTACTCTGGGCCCCTACTACAGAGCATTGCCTTTGTCTCTGAGGGTCTTTCATATACAGCAGACAAGCTTTTCTGCTTGAATGTCCACGGCGTTCCCAATCTGACCGGAATATGCTCCTGTTCCTTACAGCTTGGAATTATGTTTTTCTACTCCACTTGGACAACGCATACTCCTTTATCGTACATGATACCCCTGAACCCCTTGGCTGGATCACTCTGGTATCTTCGTCTATGTGTTCTTCTTGTCCTTTGGACGTATCAGAGTCCTAAAGCACTGCGGACGTACTCTTGCCAGACTGCTGTTATCCTCTGTTTTTCACGCAACCATACTGATTCTTCCACTGACCTACATTCCTGCTCCACAGAAATCGATTCTCTATATTTCTTCAGGTGGGTTTCACCCCCTATTATTGGATGAATTTTTTCCCATCACATTCCCCATGCGAATGTTTTTTTTTCTGTGGCTCAGTTGCAGGCATGTATTCTGAAAAATTATCTTATGTATGTGGGCATACATGTTTTTGTATCCTGGGTGGGCGTCAGCCATCCCACCTCTATCTATACATATATCTATCTGCATGTCTATATGTAGATATATATATATATATAAAAAAACTACTTGTCTACATACATATATCCTCATAGGTACAGATATGTATGTCTCCAGATATATATACATATATATATATAGGCATACGCATATTGGGAGATGTCCAGAGCACCCTATGTCTTCCTATCTCCCTGACTGTCGGTGCTTAGGTTTTTATTTTCTTATGGGGTCTGGACAGTCAACTTGCCTATACGGCTCAGTGACTGGGACGGGTTATACTAACCATTACTGCTATGACGTCAACAGCTTCTGTTTTTGTTATACATCTCCCTATCTGTGCAGTCTCAAACTTCAATGTCTTCCTATCGCTTAACAGCTAGGAAGGACAGTGTACATCTTCAGTGTTCCTGAGTACACTTCTGTTCTCCTTGGGAATAGGGGCTTTTTTACATACCCTCTCTTCCCTTCCGGACTGGGATAATTTTCCAGATCGGTCAGTTTTCTTTTAGTCCTCAATGTTTATGACTCTGTACCTAAATGAGTTCTCAGCTTTTCCCATAAAGCTTTTCATTGGAGAACTGCCGATCTTCTCCTGCCCCGGTTGACACCTGGGTCACCTGCCCATTCCAGATTGGAACTTCTTCCTCACTGCTGTGGAGTCACCTTGAAGATTCCACTACTGCATCTACAGTCTACTTCCTACAATCCAGTAGGTAAGCTCTATATTGTGCTAGTTCATTAAATATTTTGATGATACTTGACATACCTTCTAAAGACTTTTTTCCCTGTAGTCTTTAGATTCGCTGTTCCTCTACAGCTCTGCTCTATTCAACTCCTACCCTCCATCCCCCAGGGGATGCCGGAGATCCAGGTTTGGGAAATGCCGTCCTGTTCCAGGGATACGCATTTTATGGGATCTCCCCTGGCACCCACAGTTAGGGAGTCCCCATATGTGAAGACTCATTCCTGCTTGTTCCTGGAGATAGCACAGTTACTTACCTGTAACAGGTGATCTCCGGAACAGCAGGAATTAGTCTTCACAACCCACCCACCTCCCCTAGGAGTTGTATCTATCTATTTCCTTTCCTCTTTCTCTCCTTCTGTCTCAGCTATGAAACTCAACTGGGGAGAGACAGTGGAAAAGGCGGGAAGTCACCGTGCAGGCGCGAGGGATGCTCCCAAAGGCTTTCTGATTGGATGCTGGGGAGCATTTCCGTGCGGGCTCCGTCGGCGCCGACGTACCCATATGTGAAGACTAATTCCTGCTGTTCTGGAGATCACCTGTTACAGGTAAGTAACTGTGCTTTTTGGGTTTGGGAAAGCCCTGAGTGGCTTGTTGCTGGAAGTATATAGAATGACCGGAATGAGATGTGAGTGTGAACTGGGGACAGATTGTTGGGGGGAGATAACCTGAGGTCTCTTTAGGTTGTACTTTGGGAAAGCGTTTGGAGTCAGATGAGTAGAATATTGGTTTTAAACTAGACTGCTAAGGGGCAAACTGACACTGTTGGAAAATTCCGCTGGAGAGTACTCCTTGGGAAGGAGTCTTCAAGGTCATGTGACAGCAGTGCTCCAATCATAATTGCTTTCTCTGGGCATTCAGCCTAGTTCCAGAAATTGCGGTTGGAAATAAAAGTCAGTTGGGGGTTTGAATTTGAAGCAAAGCAGAGGTCAATGTAATTGTCTTGCCTCATGGATAAAAATGTAAAAAGTTTCCAAAGTTAAGTTTAAAGGGATATAAAGGAAATTTCTTGGCACAAACTAACCAGTCAGAGAATTTTAAAAAAATATATCATCTGAGGTTTTATGTTTGAATAGATGCTTAGTGTGAGAAATAAAGACATACAAAAGTATAGCCTTCATTAGTTCAAATCCTACTCAGAATCAGAGACTCATAGGTATAGGTGCTGAAGGAGAAAAGTGAAGAACTATTTAAAAAAAAAAAAAGAACATGCAAAATAAATTTGACAGCAAAGAATTTGGCCAGTCTCACAGTTTGACCTCAGGCTGATTTTTATAAAACATCTAGATTTGATTGTATGAATAACATGAAGTTCAAACAGAAGCTGGAACATTTTAAAGAAGGTATTATAGAGCCTATTGTCCTCTAAGAGAAAAAAATGTGTTCATCTGTTTCAGAGATGAGTTCCTTAGTAAATGAGAGAGCGAGAGAGTGAATGCTTCTAAAAAAGTATTTTGTTAAAAGAAATTATAAATAAAAAGGGAACTTTAGATAGGAAGCAATGCTGATTATATTTTATTTTGAAATTAGTTGAGTATAGTAGCCACTAAAGAAAACACCTTACACCTAGGGAGCATGCTATCTAATGCAAGCAGAAGACTACTTTGAGAGAGAGGTAGAGGGTTTTTTAAATTGATTTTTATAAGTCATATAGTAGATTCAAGGTCAGAACCTGTTACCAGCTGAAGAGAGCCTGACATTGGATATCCAAAGAAAAAAAGTTCTGGCACCCAATGCACCTAGCTTCACGGTTAATTTAAGGTGAAACAGTTATACCTTAAAAGGAACTTTCTGCCATCACATCTGCTATTTTATTGGTTCCTGAATGAAAAGACAAGAAAATTAGGAAAAGATTGCTGCTTACTGCAGAACAATTTAGCCTTTATAATTTCACAACAGAAAAGAAAAGAAAAAAGCAATTGCTAAAGCAGAAAAATGTAAGGGCTGAAAAGAAACTGTATAGAAAAGTTGATACTTCCTATCTGTTAAAGTATTTTAGTAATTACTTGTCTACTTCAGCAGAAAAGAGAAAAAGCACAAATGTGAAAAACTAATTTTATTTAATACCTATTTAATGTACTAATTATATTTCTAAGAGAGTTTAATATTTCTTTTAAATAATAAATGCAAACTATTTATGAATTGATTCTCTTTTAATTTCATCAAAATTTTAACTTTAGTATTATATTCCCACAGTTACTTTTCACCCCAACCTCCTGGGGAACCTTTTAAGTTGTTAACTACACAGGGAGGGAGGGACTGTGCAAGGCTACTTTTTTTTGTATGCCTCTGCCCTGGCCTGGAAATTGTCTGAGGTAAGGGCTAAGTTTTGGTCTACCATGCAAATAGAAAAGATTATAAGGAAAACCCAGTAAGACAATTTCTGGGTTTAGAGCTTGCAGACAGTTACACTATGAAAGCCAAGATCCCACTACAGACGGAGCAGATAGTGGAAAGAAGGTTCCCCTTGGCCTTCTGCTCTCCTCTCAGTCCCAGTTCCAGAAGCAGCAGGAAGAAGAGAGGAAATCCTATAAAAAATTAGAGGTGAAGAGGCATTTTAAAGGGCTTGAGGATTTGCATTATGCCTTTATTATCAAAAGGCATTCAGTCATAATCCTCAGCTAAGCACGTTCACCAAATGTCTGAACCCGCACTTCTTCTATCGTACTGAGCAGGAACATTGGGTGAATGTGCTTGGCTGAGGAGCCAATGGGACAAAGCTACAATCTGTTTGATTATAACTACATGCCTCTAAATCAGAATTCCCTAAACAGAACAGTAGTTGTAGCACTAGTAATCCTGCTAGGTACATGAGGAACCACAGAGTCAGGCTTTTGGTGTTTGTACTATCAAAAGGTCAGTATGAGAGGAAAGCTAATGGGCCAAATGGTAATCAATCTGGGAGTAAAGGCTTTATTCTTGCTGTGGTGAACTTTGACTTACAGGTGACTCTTCTTCCCTACCCCTCCCATCCACCCTCCTGCACCAGTCTGCTCTGTTCTGCTGTTTTTTCTTTCCTGTCTTGCTTATGGCATTCCTTTTCCTTACTCTCCATGTAGCTCATAATTATTTTTATTGTAAACCGCTCAGATGCCTGTGCCTTGGGCGGTATAACAAGCAACTCATTAACGATAAAGATAAAGGTGGAAGTTGTTGTTGTTGTTAAGTGCCATCGAGTCGGAGTCGACTCATGGCGACCCTCTGGATAGCTATTCTAAATTGTGTTCAGTCTTCAGTCAGGTGGCTCATTGTTGACAGACTGCTACCCGTAGCTGCTGTTATTGTATTGATCCATCTCATTGCTGGCCTTCCTCTTTTGCATTGACCTTCTATCTTGCCACATTCAAACAAAGACCCTGTGTATCAATGTGAATAGACCCCTCAGAGGAATAAATAGTTTTTTTGTCGGAACTGCCAGCACAGTGTATAGGAAGCATGCCTAACACCGCTGTGGCTTTTCCTTTTTAATAAAGTGAAACTTTTCTAAAATATAACAGCTTTACTTAGCTGGTGAATGACTCGTTAACAGGCTGCTCTTCGAACACTCCGCTATACGCCAATTCTGACGTGTCACGTTTCGGGTACATCTAACAACGGCACCCTGCTTCAGGTTAGGCAATGCGCGGAAAATCATCAGCCATAAAGTGAGCAGTCCAAGAGGGAACTATTTAAAAGTCCTTTCTTCAGTCACGTAAGCAACAGCTACCAATCAGCAGCCCCCAATCAGAGGCATCAACAGCTCATGAGCCAATCTGTGAATGGGTTGAGGGAGGAGCCATTGGTAAGGGAACCCCCTGCCATTCAGAAAGGCTAAAGCATTTATGGTACTTTAAATCACTCAATTGTATGCCAGTCTATTTGTATATCGAGACCCAACGGGTGGACCGTGTTGAGTAAAAAAATCAATTTCTGTTCAGAACGTTGTAGAACTTGGACCCGGTCTCCTCCCCGTGGGTTCAGAGGCACATGATCCAAGATGCGCCAGTTCAAAGAATCAAAATCATGAGCATTTTTCAGGCAGTGATCAACTATAGGTGCTGTCAGAGTCTTGGTACGAAGGCGAGAGGCATGCTCTCCCAAACGTACCTTGAAGGGTCTAGTAGTGCGTCCAATATAATAGAGATCACAGGGGCATATGATAATATAAACCACAAAATCAGTGGTGCAAGTGGTGTGCCATCGAGAACGATAAGACTTTGAAGTATGTCTGTCCACCCATTCAGGCCCCACCAGTGTATTTGTGCAAAAATTACAAGACGCACATGAAAAGTGACCCGGATCAGGGTGCGATTTCAAGGGGCGATCCAATTCTGCTGTGGTATGCACCACAAGATCACATAGGTTTGCTTTTCGAGAATAAGCCAATTGTAGCCGTCTATTCCGAAAGCAAGAATGAACCCCTAAAATAGGCCAAAATTTATGGAGAAGTTTAGCCACTAGAGGTGTACCCTTCATAAAGGGAAGTACCCCCGTTATCTTATCAGCAGAAGATTTAAAGGTTGGAGTTGGAAAATCAAACAGCCATTCCCTATAAGCAGTTTTGATCAATATGTCAGCTACCCTGACATGCTGATCAAAACTGCTTATAAACGAGCTCGCTATGCTCATAGGGAATGGCTGTTTGATTTTCCAACTCCAACCTTTAAATCTTCTGCTGATAAGATAACGGGGGTACTTCCCTTTATGAAGGGTACACCTCTAGTGGCTAAACTTCTCCATAAAGTTTGGCCAATCTTCACAACTCTGTTATCTTCATACAATCCTGCTTCTCTGATGATTTGTTCTGCATATAAATTAAACAGGTAGGGGGAAAGTATGCAGCCTTGTCTTACACCTCTGCTTATTTTAAACCATTCTGTTTCTCCTTGTTCCATTCGAACTGTTGCTTCTTGATCAATGTGCTTGCACTTCAGGTAGTTCTTGTTCTAGGTATGGTTGTAGTCTCTTTTGAATAATCTTCAGTAGAATCTTGCTGGCATGTGGGATCAGAGCAATTGTGCGATAATTTCCAGTCAGTTGGATCACCTTTCTTTAGTATTGGTATAAACACAGATCTTTTCCAGTCAGTTGGCCATGATGTTGTATTCCATATTTCTTGGCAGAGCCTTGTAAGTACGGTAACAGCTGTATCAGATTGCTGTAATACTTCTATGGGAGTATTATCAATGCCTGGTGCTTTGTTCTTTGATAAGGCTTTCAATGCTGCTTCAACTTCTTCTTTCATCACCAATGGTTCCGGATCATAAGGTACAGGTTGAAACAGCTGTTGGTCCACTTGATCTTTATCATATAAAAACTCTGTATATTCCTTCCACCTTTTCTTGATTGTCTCAGCATCATTCAACATAGAACCCTGAGCATCTTGTAACATTCCAATTCGAGGCTGGAACTTTTTCTTTAACTCTCGTAGCTTTAGGAAAGCCGATCTTGTTCTTCCTCTAATAGTTTCTGCTTCTATTTCCTTGCATGCGTCGTTGTAGTACTTTTCCTTGTCCTGTCTTGCTGCATGTTGGAAATCTCTGTTGAGTTCTGTGATTGCCTTTCTTTCTCCTCTGGCTTTAGCTTCTGTGCGTTTCTGGGCAATTTTCAGAGTTTCTTCCGTCATCCATTTTGGCCATTTTTTCTTTTTCACCTTTTGTAGAGACTTCTCGCTTTCTTCCCACACAACCTTCTTGATGTCATTCCATAACTCTTCTGGAGTTCTGTCATTTGTATCTAAAGCAGCAAATCGATTTTGCAGGCAGTCTTTAAATTCCAGTGGTATATTCTCAAGATCATATTTTGCTGCATTCATGAGTGGTTTGCTCTTTTTCAACTTTAGCTTGAGTTTGCATACTAGTAGTTGATGATCTGTACCACAGTCAGCTCCAGGTTTTGTCTTTGTTGATGTTATAGAGATTTTCCATTGTTGACTTCCACAGATGTAGTCAATTTGATTTTTATACAATCCATTGAGTGAAGTCCATGGGGTATGTTTACTAAGCAGTCTTAACATGCGCCCGGCGATAGTGTGCAGGATGCCATAAAAGGAGTGAGCGTTCCGGTCTAAACATAGCAAACCGGGATTATCGCGTGATAACGCGCGCTGCGCACATTATCGTGTGATGGATAGAGCTATGCATATTAACGCGCGTTAAACTTAAGTAGGCACACTGATGTGAAAACAGAGCAGCAGTGGTGTAGCACAATGGTTAATACACAGACTGATGGTACAGGGGTCATAGGTTCAATCTCCCAGTGTGCCTAATGAACAAGGCTAGCTGAGGCATTACCCTTTATGTTTAAGCAGTGCTTTGTGAGGCTTTTTATTTTTATTTTAATTAGTGCTGCCAGAAAACACACCTTCACAGTGCCGTAACCTAAGGTGCCGCATAAGGCGCCCTATAAGGCACTCCAGAGGGCACATTATAAAGTGCACTGTCCGCCAAGGCACCCTATAATGTCCCCCATAAGACGCCTTATAAGGCACTTTATGGGGCGCCTTATGAGGCACCTTAAGGTTACAGCACTGTGAGGGTGTTTTTGCTGGCAACACTAATTTACATTAAAAATAGACAATGCCTTGGACAGCCCTATCAAATAACCCCATTGTGGGATCAAACCCATGGCCTCTGGCTCCACAGGCAGTGCAGTAACCAGTGGGCTATAGCTACTAACAAGCCCCTGACTGGCTGCAGAAGGACTGCATGTCACCACACCTACATTCTGCTGTGGTTACCAGGATAGGGTCAACCCACCCGTACCCATGATGCACAGCACATGCAAATCAGCAGTCTACAGATGATCACAAGATGGGGTATGCACCCCACAGCACCTCATCCTGGTAGGGGCAACTGACCGAGTGCACCCCCACAGCACCTCAGCCTAGTAGGAGGTGCCGACGGTGTGTGTTAGTGGCACAGAGTAGCTACAGACCGTCACATTGTGTGGGTATTGTGCTCACCCTGAGGGTGCGGTGGGGCGGCCAGCACCAGGTCCGCAGCACCTTTCATGCTAGGAATAGGCCATGTTGCAGGTACCCATCAGTGCCAGTGTGTGTGATAGGTAGTTTCTGCAGCCACACCTAGGATACATTAGTGTCCAGCTGCAGTTGTCAATCAGGTCTAGCCCTTATGGGCTATGATGCACCCATAGTAGTGCATATTCTGTGTTTGTGCCATAGTAACATAAGGGAAGGGGAGTTTGGAGCCATAGGCAGATTATGTACCACCACCCAACCTGCCCTCTGTGGCTCAGGGTGGGAGACAGGATCCCTCACCAACAGATCCACATTCTCCCTTCCTGCAATGGTGGCAGTGGAGGGGGGCCATCAACCCCAGTCATGCTGGGGAACAGACACACTACAGGGCAGCCAATGGAGAGCTGTACACATCCATAAAGCAATGGCAGAAAGACAGTAGGCCTGGAAATGCTCTGCTGCCCCCCACCACCATCTGACATTCTCCAGCAGCAAGCACAGTGAGTCACCAGCCACTGCACCCTGCAAGGTGTTCCAGCCATACACATATAACTGCAGACAGTCTGCTAGCTAGTCCACAGTGCATGTTCCTGGAGAAGATGTGTGCACCCAAAACTAGGATGTGAGCACACCCACCAAGCAGATACATCAGTGATTAGGCCCCAGAAAAGAGAACCCATACAATTCTCTTGAGAGAAATACAATATAGTACTATGGTCACTGCTCAGTCAGGATGAGAGTGACCTCCCAGCAGGACATGCTGTGGCCACCGTGGCCGGGCACTACAATGTCTGAGACATTGCCCTATGCCCTGTGCAGATGCATCCAGGCCAGGCCACCCTGTCCAAGCTATACCCACAGTACCTTGCTCCTCATTATGCACATTGGCAGGCTAATGCTGGCAACAGTGCAAGCAGTGTGGGCTGAGTAAGGTGTTGGCAGCCACCACACACTGGATGGACAGACACACACTCCCTCACCTATGCCAGCATTGTGCAACTATAGAGGCTTCTGGCAGCCCTGGCCACTGCACCAGTCCTGGGCACAGTGCAGGCATGGCTATGGTACGCAATACTGTTGGGGTCACTCCCCAGAGTGTTGAACACTGTCAGACACCAGACCTGAAACACACTCCACAGACATCAGAGAGGTTGGTATGATACAGCTCAATGAGCAGATGGTGCTTAACTTAGGAATTGCTGTCTGCCAGTACTCATAGCAACCTTTTGATATATGTGTACCGTATTCCCAGGTTTAGGGTGGCATTTCTAAGGTATGCAAGTGCTAGTACTGGGAGATGCACGCAGGGCCCAACATCCTGCCTCTCCAGGAAGCTTTGGATAATGGAGCCTGTGGGTGTGGGTGTTTCTGCCCCTTTTGGCCGCTGCTCTAGGGCAGAGGTTCCCAACTCCAGTCCTGGTGGGCCAAACACTGTTCGGGTTTTCATGCTGTCCCTAATGAATATGCATGAGATACATCTGCATACCATGGGGGCGGCGCATAGAAATACAGCACAGGCATCTTTATTAGAGACAGCATGGAACCTGAATGGTGTTTGGCCCTCCAGGACTGCATTTGGGAGACTCTGCTCTAGGTAATGCACATGTTTATGGTGTCTGTGCTCTGTAGGGTAAAATATAGGTGTTTGAGGCATGTTTATGTTATCTGCAATAAAGGTTCCGTCTTTATTACCACAGTTTAGTAGTGGGTAAAATATAGGGACTGGGTTGGCAGGAACCACAGCTGGGACTTGAACCTGTGATCTTCTGCTCCTGAACACACTGGCTGTGTGTACTGCACCACACTGTTGCCACAGGGACAGGTCATTCCCTGGGGATACCATGACTGTTTGTCAGACAGAGCCTGTCTGTTGCAGTGCATGGCACCCACCTAAACAGGGCTAGGCCACGGTCTGCTATGGGCAGCAGCCACTGCCCCCTCCACCACCAGTACACCTCCGCCACCATGCTGACATGCCCTTCTGCTGGTGGTGCTGGTGGTGCGCAGTCTCAGGCCATCCAGTGTGCCGGTAGGCAGCTGCCTATGGTGAAGGTTCTGGGGTAGGGGTGCCTGCATAGATGTCCACGCTTCCCCCCAGCACCGCCCGCCAATGTTCTGTGCCCTTGGGGGTACCTGCTAGGTACAATCCCCTGTGACACTGTGGGAAACACACTCGTGCCCATGTTGGGCCCTCATCAGTTGCTGTCTGGCTGCTCTACTGTTTCAGCATTCCTATGGGCCACCTAGGCATCACCCTAGTCTTCACTGTGGCCCAGCTGCACCACAGCATGTGCCGCCTGCAGCCCTCTGTATCCCCTTTTCCAGCATCTTTCCAGTTGCCCGTTCCAGCATGCCCACCCTGCTGTTGTGGAACATGTGCATGCCATAGGAAACCTGTCCAATAACAAGGGAAAACCCTGATCAGCGCTATTTCACTGTGGGATCATTCACCTTATATGGGGACAGAGTATAGACCCTTCCAAAATTAATATCTTTTTTTTGGAGCTTTCTCGGTAGTGTTTTTTGCTGTTTCCCATTAATATCACTATTGGCCAGCTTGGTTATGTTTTTTTTACATTTTGTTCAGGTCATTTTCAATGTTTATTTGCCCTTTTGTTCCGTGCACATGTATCACACTTATCACTTTTTTGTAGGTTTCCCTGGCTTTGCTGTACATTGCTGACGGAAATGGTTTCTCTTCCCTTTAAATCTGCTCTAACGCCAGGGTTTCACTGGCGTTAGTTTTCAGCCCCGGATTCCACAGCGTTAGTGTGCAGGGAGCCTCTCCCCTCCCACTCTCCACCCATTGACCCTCCACTCTCCGCCCCTGGGGAGCCTTCCTCCACCCTCCGGGAGCCTTCTCCACCCTCAGCGCTCATTTGCGCCGCTGCGCCGTTATAGCGCGATAAGGTACCTATGCGCCTGATAAAGCACCATTATTGCATGATAAGGTACCTTATCGTGCGATAACGTGTCAGTAGCGCAAATAGCGCCCTTTAGTAAACATACCCGTATGTGTACAGTCGCCGCTTGTGTTGCTGGAAGAAGGTGTTTGAGATGAATAGATCGTTGGTCTTGCAGAATTTTATGAGTCTTTCTCCAGCTTCATTTCTGTTACCAAGTCTGTATTTTCCAACTACTTTGCCTTCTTCTTTGTTGCCAACTTTTGCGTTCCAGTCACCCATGACTATCAGGATATCCTGTTTGCATGTTCTGTCAATTTCAGCATGTACTTGTTCATAGAACTCTTCAATTTCATTCTCTTCTGCAGCTGTTGTTGGGGCATATACTTGAATTATAGTTGTGTTGATAGGCATTCCTCGTAGACGAATAGAGATTAAGGGGTATGTTTACTAAACCGTCTTAATGTGCGCTCTGTGACGTTATCGCGCGATAAGGTACCTTATCGCATGATAATTGTGCTTTATCGGGCGCAGAGGTACCTTAGCATGTGATAACGCGCGCAGCGGCGCAAACGAGCGCTGAAGGTGGAGAAAGGCTCCCGGAGGGCGGAGGAAGGCTCCCCAGGGGCGGAGAGAAGGGGTCAATGGGTGGAGAGTGGGAGGGGAAAGGCTCCCCGCACACTAACGATGTGAAATCCGAGGCTCAAAACTAATGCCAGTGAAACCCTGGCGTTAGAGATGATTTAAAGGGAAGAGAAACCATTTCTGTCAGCAATGTACAGCAAAACCAGGGAAACCTACAAAAAAGTGATAAGTGTGATACATGTGCACGGAACAAAAGGGCAAATAAACAGTGAAAATGAACAGAAGAAAATGGAAAAATAAAATAACCTAGCTGGGCAATATTGATCTCAATGGGAAACATCAAAAAACACTCCCAAGAAAGCACCAAAAAAAGGATATGAATTCTGGAAGGGTCCATGCTCCGTCCCCATACAAGGTGAATGAGCCCACAGTGAAATTGCGCTGTGCAGGGTTTTCCTCTCCATCGGACAGGTTTCCTATGGTGTGCACATGTGCGGCAACAGCAGGGCGGGCATATCGGAACGGCCAACTGGACAGATGCTTGAAAATGGGATACAGAGGGCTGCAGGCGGCACATGCTGTGGTGCAGCTGGGGAACAGTGCGAACTAGGCAGATGCCTAGGTGGCAATTAGGAATGCTGAAACTGTACAGCAGCCAGACAGCAACTGATGAGGGCCCAACATGGGCACGAGTGTGTTTATCACAGTGTCACAGGGGATAGTACCCAGCAGGTACCTCCAAGGGCACAGAACATTGGCAGGCGGTGTTAGGGGGGAAGCATGGACGTCTATGTAGGCACCCCTACCCCAGAACACGCACCATAGGCAGCCGCCTACCTGCACACTGGATGGCCTGAGACTGCGCACCACCAGCACCACCAGCAGAAGGGCATGTCAGCATGATGGCAGAGGGGTACTGGTGGTGGAGGGGGCAGTGGCAGCTGCCCAGAGCAGACCATGGCCTAGCTCTGTGTAGGTGGGTGCCATGCACTGCAACAGACAGGCCCTGCCGGACGAACAGTCATGGTATCACCAGGGAATGCACTGTCTCTGTGGCAACACGGTGGTGCAGTGCACACTACCAATGTGTTCAGAGGCAGACGGTCACAGGTTCAAGTCCCAGCTGTGGTTGCTGCCAACCACTGTTCCCTCTAAGCTGTGCACGTGTGCGTGCATGCACACCTCGCCAAGTGAGCGCACATACTTTACAACAGAGCACACAAAAATTATGGTTCTGATTCTGATAGAAAACAACACAGACATTCTTAAAATTGAAAAGTTGTTGTGTATTTATGGTTTTCACAAGTTCTACAATATTTTCTAGTGCAATCAATGTGGTGTACATACTGTATTCTGACGTGTAGTCAAATTTTAAAGTATATAACTCTGAGTGTCGTTATGTGGCGCACAAAAATTTAACCTTCCTTCAAAAGCTGCACAGCTGATATTTTATGCGCACACAGCCTACAGAAAATTAGAGGGAACATTGCTGCCAACCCAGCCCCCATATTTTACCCACTACTACAACATGCTAATACAGACAGAACCTGTAGTGCATATGACGTAGACATGCCCAAAACACCTACATTTTACCCTACAGAGCACAGACACCATAAACATGCACATTACCTAGAGCAGAGTCTCTCAAATGCAGTCCTGGAGGGCCAAACACCATTCAGGTTCCATGCTGCCTCTAATAAATGTGGCTGTGCTGCATTGCTATGTACTGCCCCCATGGTATGCAGATGTATCTCACGCATATTCATTAGGGACAACATGAAAACCCAAACAGTGTTTGGCCCTCCAGGACTGGAGTTGAGAACCTCTGCCCTAGAGCAGCGGCCAACAGGGGCAGACACACACGCACCCACAGGCTCCATTATCCCAAGCCTCCTGGAGAGGCAGGATGTTGGGCCCTGCGTGCATCTCCCCATACTAGCACTTGCATACCTTAGCAATGCCACCCTAAACATGGGAAAACTGTACACAGCTATCAAAAGGTTGCTATGATAACTGGCAGATAGCAATTCCTACGCTAAGCACAATTGGCTGATTGAGCTGCATCATAGCAACCTTTCTGATGTCTGTGGAGTGTGCCTCAGGTCTGGTGTCTGACAGAGTGACCCCAACAGTATTGCGTACCATAGCCATGCCTGCACTGTGCCCAGGACTGGTGTGGTGGCCAGGGCTGCCAAACACCTCTATAGTTGCACAATGCTGGCATAGGTGTGTGAAGTGTGTGTCTGTCTATCCAGTGTGTGGTGGCTGCCAACACCCTCCACAGCCCACACTGCTAGCACTGTTGCCAATATTGGCCTGCCAATGTGCATAATGAGGAGCAAGGTACTGTGGGAATAGCCTGGATAGTGTGGCCTGGCCTGGCCGCATCTGCACAGGGAATAGGGCAATGGCTCAGACATTGTAGTGCCCGGCCACCACCTGCATGGACAGCGTGGCCACAGCATGTCCTGCTGGGAGGTCACTCTCACCCTGACTGAGCAGTGACCACAGCATGGCTAGGTTCCCCCATAGTGCTATATATTATTTCTGTCATGTAATATTTATGGGTCCCTTTTGGGGCCCAATCACTGATTTATCTTCTTGGTGTGTATGCTGACATCTCTGTTCTGGGTACACGCATCTCCTCCAGGACTATGGACTAGCTAGCAGAGTGTCTGCAGCTAATATGTGTCTTGCTGGAGCACCTTGCAGGGTGCAGCGGCTGGAGGCTTGCTGCTGGAGAATGTCAGATAGTGGTGGGGGGGCAGCTGAGCATTTCCAGGCCTACTGTCTGTCTGCTATTGCCTTCCCTGTAGAGTGGCTGTTCCCCAGCAGGACTGGGGTTGATGGTCCCCTCTACTGCTACCATTGTAGGGAGGTAGAATGTGGATCTATTGGTGGGTAACCCGGTTTCCCACCCTGAGCCCCAGAGGGTGGGTTTTGTGGTGGTACATAATCTGCCTATGGGTCCAAACACCCCCCCCCCCCTGTAACCATGGCACCAACACAGGATATGCACTATTCTGGGTGCATCATAGCCCATAAGGGCTAGACATGACTGAGAAATACAAAAGGATACAGATGTAACCTAGGTGTGTCTGCAGGAACTACCTATTACACACAGTAGCACTGATGGGGACCTGCAGCATGGCATATTTCAGCCATGAAAGGTGCTGTGGACCTGGTGCTGGGCGCCCCACCTCACCCTCAGGGTGAGCACAGTACCCGCACAATGTGACGGTCTGTGGCTACTCTGTGCCAGTACCACACACGGTCAGTTCCCCCTACCAGGCCGAGGTGCTGTGGGGATGCATACCCCATCTTATGCACATCTGTCGACTGCTGATTTGCATGTGCAGTGCATCATGGGTATGGGTGGGTTAACCCTATCCTGGTAACCACAGCAGACAGTTTGTGTGGTGCCGTGCAGTCCTTCTGCAGCCAGCCAGGGGTTTGTTAGCAGCTGTAGTCCACTGGTTACTTCACTGCCTGTGAAGCTAGAGGTCATGGGTTCAAACCCATGGTGGGGTTATCTGATAGGGCTGTCTGAGGCATTGTCTATTTTTAATGTACATTAGTGCTGCCAGCAAAAACACCCTCAGAGTACTGTAACCTTAAGGTGCCTCATAAGGCGCTTTATAAGGTGCCTTATAGGGCGCCGTATAAGGCACCCTATCAAGCGCCTTATAAGGTGTCTTATAAGGTGTCCTATAGGGGACATTATAGGGTGCCTTGACGGACAGTGCACTTTATAATGTGCCCTATGGAGTGCGTTATGGTGTGCCTTATGTGGCACCTTAGCTTACGCCACTGTGAGGGTGTGTTTGCTGGCAGCACTAATTTAAAAAAAAGTAAAATGCCTCAAAAATCACTACCTAAAAGTAAAGGGTGATGCCTCAGCCAGCCTTATGCATTAGGCACACTGGGGGATCAAACTCATGACCCCTGTACCATCAGTCACTGTATTAACCATTGTGCTACACCTCTGTTTCTATGTTTGTATGTCTGGGCGCCTACTTAAGATTACCGCGCGTTAAAGCGCTTAGTGGCGCTTCGCCCGATAATGTGCACAGCAGTGCGCGTTATCGTGCAATAATCCCGTTTTGCTACTTTAAGACCGACACGCCCACTCCTTTTATGGCAGCCTGCACACTATCGCCGGGTGCACGATAAGACGGTTTAGTAAACATACCCCTAAGCTTTCGCTGACTGCATTGTACTTCATTACAGTTCTTGCAAGTTTCTTCTTTATTATAAATGCAACACCATTTCTTCTTTGTCTTTCATTTCCAGCATAGTAGACCATGTGATCATCTAATGCAAAGTGCCCGATGCCAGTCCATTTCAGTTCGCTGTCACCCAACAGATCAAGTTGTACACGTTCCATTTCATTCTTGACCACCTCCAACTTCCCTTGGTTCATGCTTCGTATGTTCCATGTTCCAATGTGTAAGACAACTTTACAGCTTCTGACTCTCATTTCATGTGCAGCTACATCAGCAGTCAGACGTCCCGAGGGCTTTGATCCAACCACATCATAAATGCTGGCTTTACTCTGAAAGGTCTTCAGTTCTTCCCCAGTAGGTAGTTGAGTGCCCTCCAACCTGGGGGGTCTCATCTTCCAGCACTATAGCACAATTTGTTTTGTTGTAACTATCCATTGGGTTTTCATGGCAAGATAAGGAAGTAGATTGCCGAGTCTTTCTTCCGTGCAGTTTAAGTTTGGTGTTGTTGCCGTTGTCACAGAAATGTGATCCTCCGCCGTCAACACTATCCCATTCTGCTGCTGCCCAGATGGGTGGTTTGTCTTGGTCTGGCACCTCAGCTGAGACCTGTCCATCTTGGGAGACCCTGCCAGTAGTTAAACTACCGATAGTTTAGCTCTCAGCATCACTGATGCACACAAGCCCTCACAGCATGACAAGCTGCAAACCAAGTGAGGGAATGTGGAAGTACCTTCCCAAATATCCTTAAGAGATATCTGGAAAGTGGTAACAAGGACTGAGAAATCGCTTACTTCAGCCACTTCTCAACTTTGTTCCTTTACTAAGGAGACTGTTGGTAAACTTACTGAAACGGATGGTCAAAATCATACTCTTTCAGAAAAAGTGGACATCTTCTATTCTAAAATGACTGCTTTGCAAGCAACTTCTACATCTGCAGTTAAAGATAATTTATTTCTGCCTCATAAAATTGAAGCCTTGGAGAATACTGCGCGTTCTACAGATTTGAGGCTATTAAACTTTCCTAGAACTCATTTACTATCCGCGTAGAAAAAAAATGAAAATACTTCAACCAAGTACTTCTTTAAAATATCAATAGGTAATATATTTAGAACTTTAGGGAAATTCAAGATCTGCAAGTTTAATTGCCTCAACTTATTCCCACATTGTTCCATCTTGCAATGTATCGTGACTTTATCTTTTACAAGCATATCAATTGCAATCTTAGAATCTTTAAAATCTTTTTCAATAGTCGTAACCTTTTCTTGTGTCTTTTTGGCCAAAGAATCATGCTGTACCATCAATGGACCCACAAATTGCACTAGTGCAGTAACATCTTGAGAGCACTTATACATATTGGAATCCAAGTTGGCCAGCATAGCCCATATAGATTGCAAAGTAACCTCTTAAGTAACAAAGAAATTTACAGAAGCACTACTTTCTAGCTTACAGACCATCCCCACAGACAAAGAAACTGGAAGATTGCCCACAGAGATCCTCAGTCATTTGGGATGCCAAAGAGGCACCATCTTGAAAAACAAGGTCATTCTGTAAGAATATGTACTGGGAGGTGGGTGTAGCTGAGAACTCCATGTTCATCCGAATCAACATGAGCAGGGAGATTATCGAGAGGATTCAAACTCAAAGCCAACTTCAACAAAGACATTTATGGGTGTCCCCATGGAGAAGAGGTAGTCATAGTCTCAAGCAAAGCTACCTCCCTACCAGCAGTCTTTGCAGGCCGGGAAATCACTTTGTTTATCAGAAGACTTCAAAAAATGGCTCTCAATCTGCTGCTACAAGGGACCTGGGGAAAGGGCCTTTGAATATTTGGCAAGTCTCTTGCCCTTGTGTTTCAAGGCCATAATATAATGAGCACAAAGTGTCTTTGAGAATGCTATGAAGCGCTGCTATCTTGGATCCTCCCCGAGGCAACTGCATCTCTTCATCTCAAATTACCAAGTACCCTCCAGAATAACTTTTAGTAGGAGGGTGATCTCCAACCTGCATAATCAGTGCAATGCTTGGCTTCAAGCACAAGTGGGCAAGGTCCAGAGGGCAGTAGCATGCATTTCCACAGTAACATCGGAAACAGTCAAAATGATACACATGCCAACCTTTTCCAGATGACACACTGGTGGCAGCTGGATGAAGCAGAGGCAAACTGTAGGTATAGTTGCAGCATACCATTAATAGGGTACAAGTGGGTGTGCTGCACATGCACACAGGGGCGGTTCTTCCATTAAGCCACTTGCAGCGATGGTCTCAGGCGGCACTCTCTTGGCAGTCTGATGGGAGTGGTACTCCAATGCCGGCGGCACTCCGGCTTTGTTTTAATTCTAGATTTTGAAGCCTCTGGCCTGCCTCTGATTTGGCATAATCTAAAATTAAAACAGAGCCAGAGTGCCGTTGCTGGACAAATCAGCCTGATTGCTTGCAGGAACCCTGCAAACGATCAGGCTGATTTGTGCGGTGGTGGCGGCAGCAGCAGTGGTGGCAGCACTCCTGCTGTTTTCATTTTAAATTTTGCTGCCTCTGGCCTGCCTCTGCCTTCCCACTGCTTTTTTTTCTTGCTGCAAGCATTCTTGAGGAAAACAAAGTGGCAGAAGTCAAAGGCAGGCTAGAGGCAGCAAAATCTAAAATAAAAACAACCAGAGTGCCGCCACCGCCACCGGATGAGAGGTGCAGGTGGAGGGAGTGGGGACAGGAGGAGGACAAGGAGAGACAAAGGGGAGAGACAGTGGGGCAAATGCTGGACAAAGGGGGAGACAGGGGGACATACTGGAGAAAGGGGAGAGACGGGGACATACTGGACAAAGGGGCGAGACAGAGGGCAAGTGCTAGACAAAGGGGAGAGATGGGGACAAATGCTGGACAAAGGGGGAGACAGGGGGACATACTGGATAAAGGGGAGAGACGGAGGCAAATGCTGGACAAAGGGGGAGACAGGGGACAAGTGCTAGACAACAGGGAAGCAAGGCAGGAAGACAAATGCTGGGCAATGGCGGGGGGGGGGGGAGACAAGAGGACAAATGCTGGACAACACTGGGAGGGGGCAGGGGGACAAATGCTGGACAACAGAGGAAGGGGGCAGGAAGACATGCTGGAGGGGGCAGAAGGGAGACAAATGTTGGATGGGGGAAGTAGGGAGACATGCTCGACAATGGGGGAGAGAGACAGGAGGACCAATGCTGGACAACACAGAGGGGAAGAAGAGCTGGGGAATGAAAGGACTGGGGGGGGGGGGTGAAGGTTGAAAAGCGGTAGGTAGATGGCGTAAAAGAGAGGGAGATTGAGAACTGGATAGTAAGGAGTAGTGAAATCTGGATGGCCAGAGAAAGAGAGAAATAAATGGAAGAAAGCTGGAAAGAAAAAAATCAATGTCCAAGATGGAAGGACGTGAAGAAAACAAAAGGAGAGACAAGAAATGGCAAATGGAGTCGAGACCATAGAAAGAGAGCTAAGAGAAGACAGAAGAAAGCAGAAGCTTTGGATCGGGACCAGCATGATAAGAGTATAAAATGGTCAGACAACAAAGGTAGAAAAAATAATTTTATTTTCAAATGAGCGACTGGACTTTGCACTCTTTTTATATTTTACACAGTACAGGGAAATGAGTCTCTTTTATTTCTCTGATATTGCATTGCATGCAGAGTCTGTCTTCTTGGGCTTTCAGTTTAATTTTTGTCTACATATTTTTATTTTCACTTTAGGTTATCCTCACTTATTCTGTACTTGGTGAGGGTCTGTGTTCTGAGTGTGTGACTGAGGCCAGGAGTTCTGTTAACTTGGAGTTTGTACGAAGTGATCTGTACTGTAGTAATTTGACTTGTTTAACTTTTCAATCGGTGTATGGATGTTCTAGGGCCCGCCACAGTATTTATAGTGCTGCTTTTATCTGGGTAGACCCCTTGTTGTATGAGTTTTGGAAGTTTATGCTGGTATGATATGATTGATTTGGCCTTGTAGATCATCGGTGACTTTTGAAGGGTTTTGTATTAGTTCACAATATGCCTGGTGCTGGAGAATGTTTGTTAGAGAGATGACCAGAATCAGATTTTTTAAAATTAATTAGATTTTGAGTTTTGTGGGTGGATGGCCTAGTTCTGCTCTGCAGCCATTGTTGAGGGGGGGGAGGGGTTCTGTGAATGCAAAATATATGTTCAAAAAGAAAAAGCAACAATCATAACACAGTTTATAACAACCAAATAAAAATGAGTTATTTAATTTAGTGTTATAAACTGTGCATTGGTTCTCTATTTTAGTTCTGTGGTGTGTGAACATCTTTTTATTTCCTCCACATTATCTAACTTTTTGATTTGGTTCAGTCCCTGAATGCAGTTTTGAGAAAGCCTCCCCCCCCCCCCCCAGCTCCTGCCGGGGGGGGGGCACCATCTCATCCCTTGTCTCAGGCAGCAGCTTGCCTTGAGCCACCCATGCATGCACATGACTGATTATAACCATACCTCAGCCCAAATCTTAGCTGAAGTAAAGGCAATGATGGAGGGATGGCAGCTAGGCCAAAGAAATATTACCATGCTTCCTGGCTGTTTTGTAGCAGATAAAGGGCAGAAGATCATTAAGGCAGTGAGGGAGGTGGACGTTTATAAGGTCTGCTGCTTTGCATATTTGCTGCACCTGGTAGTAAAAGATTCCCTAGACTCGGGGTAAGGGAAGATAACTGATCAAGAAGTACCCCAAAATAGCAAAGTTAAAGGACGGGCATGAGCTGCATCAGAAGCAGGAAGCAGCAGGGGCATAAGTGCAGCAGCTCATTCAGGATTTTGGTACAATGTGGAATTCCATCTATCTGATGCTGGTGAGGTTAGTTGAGAAAAGCTCAGATCTTCATTAGATGTCATTGGATACTGAGATCAGTATTTAAAGCCCCCTGGGGCATCAGTATTGGACAAACATCACTCAGTTATTAGAAGTCCTGAAGCCCTTCAATATACCACAAAGGAATTGAGTTCAAGAAAGATGACCTTGGGGACAATTTCTCCAAATGGGTTAGTTTTATGTGTACCACAACAGTCATGAATCTCACTCCAGCGCCATGGCATGTGGAGTACAATCTCACTCTCTCAAAATTACTACTAATACTCGCAGTAGTACTTACATCATGCCAGAGAGCACTTTCTTCTGGAGTTCATAAGATGAAACACATATAGGCAATTTATCAAGGTGTGTTCACAAATACCTTTTAATCAAGCCTGTAGCACCCAATACAATGGGAAAAAATGTCTATCCTTCTACCACTCTGGGCATTGTGATCCTGATAGTAATTATTCTACAGTCAAATTTAGAAGGTCACTGCCAACCTTGCCCCTGCCTGATCTGCTCTCCTTGGTTCCAGTGGGTTCTGTTAGTCCCACATACAAAAACATAAAGAGATAAATCCTCCTCTTCCTCTGTCCTCTCTGTTCCAGTGCTGCTGCAGCTTTCCTTATTGCCTGCCCTGCCTGCTCTAGGTTTTGTGTCTGCCTGCCCTGCTATATTGTTCCTAGCATTACTCCACCTGCTGCTACCGGGTGTGATCAGCTGACCTACCACATTTGTTTCCGCTAGGGTGCTTTTTTCATTATGCTTGGGGTTTTCCATAACAAAACATCAAAGCAGATACAATATAAAAACATAACAAAACATATTCATACATTAGCCCCCAAATCTACCAATTCACCTCCCTAACATTTGCAATTCACAGTAACACATCAAGCACATCCCTTATCTCCATAATCACCAGCAAAGCACTTTCCAAAAGAACATGATTTCACCATCTTCCTAAAATAAAGGCCACGTGTTTCTTCCCTAATCACTTGTGGCATAGAGTTCCAAAGATTTGGGCCTACATAACTAAAAGCTGATCTTCTCACGGCCTCTAATCTCACCATATTCAAAGAAGGCAAAATAACAAGGTTTGTCCACTGGACTGCAGCAACCATGATGGCTTATATCATTTCAATAGCTCTGCTAAATAGTCCAGCGGGCCTAGTCGATAGTCCCTAAAAATTAAGACAATGATTTTAAGCTGCATTCTAAATTCAACCAGTAACCAATGCAGATGATGTAAAATCAGAGTCACAGAATGATGTATTATTAGCTCTAACATCATTTTAGCTGCAGCGTTCTGCTACAACTTTAGCCACTTCAGTTAATTTGCGAAATACCCTGATACAAGGCAGTACAGCAGTCCAACTTTGTTAGGACAAATGCTTGCACTACCATCCCTGGAAAGCAATAAGGCCATTATTTACATATTTGTTGTAGGCAGCCAAATACTGTCCTAACCGCTGCCGAAACCTGTGGTGCCATTGTCAACTTGGAGTCCAATAATACTCCTAAGCTGCGCAACTCCTATTTTGGGGTAAAAACTACAGTTGTGGTCAACAGTATTTGCACCCTTGCATTTTAGGTATGTTGTGAAATAATTGGAAATATTCCAACTGTATG
This sequence comes from Ichthyophis bannanicus, assembly GCA_033557465.1. Taxonomy (NCBI): domain Eukaryota; kingdom Metazoa; phylum Chordata; class Amphibia; order Gymnophiona; family Ichthyophiidae; genus Ichthyophis; species Ichthyophis bannanicus. The sequence goes on from CM066033.1 coordinate 837,538,268, forward strand.
TCATCATATTTTAATAGTATGTTCAAAGGTATACAACAAAAAAAAGATGTCTGTGCAACTTAGACGTAGTAATTTCTGAGAAAAAAAAAACATGACCTGGACAAGATTAATGGCACCCCTCACTAATATTTGGTTGCACAACCCTTGGCAGTGATGACAGACTCCAAACGTTTCTTGTAGCCATCTATAAGTTTCATACATCTGTCTGATGGTAGTTTCTCCCACTCTTCAATTGTGATTTCTCCAGCTCATGAATGTTTACAGGATTCCTTTTATCAATGGCAGATTTCAGCTCTTTCCAAAGGTTCTCGATTGGATTGAGATCAGGACTCATTGTTGGCCAGATTAAAATAGACCATTTGTTCCTTTTTAACCATTTTGTACTTTTGGATGTATGTTTTGGGTCCTTGTCCTGCTGGATGACCCATGACGTTCAACCCAGATCTAGATTTCTGACACTAGGTAGCACATTTTGCTCCAAAATACCTTGGTAGTCCTCTGACTTCTTTAATATGTTCCAGACCTCCAGCAAAACAGCCCCACAACATTATGGAACTGTAGGAAGGATGTTCTTTTCCTTATAAGCTTCATTTCTTCGCCTGTAAATGTATCACTGATCTGCATTGCCAAAGAGCTCAAGTTTGGTTTTATCTGTCCACAAAACATTTTCCCAGAAGGATTTTGGTTTCTCAAGGTGGGTTTGGGCAAAAATCAAGTGTGCCTTTTTATGTCTGTCTTTGAGCAGTGGGGTCCTCCTTGGCCTTCGCCCATGAAGTCCTTCTTTGTTTAGTGCGCAGTGTATGGTACAGGTTGAAACCACCACTCCAGATTGCTCTAGGTCAGCCTTAAGCTCTTTGGATGTTGTACGTGGTGTTTTTCCAACAGTTTGCACTAACTTTCGAAGACTTCTTGGATTAATATTCCTTCTCCCACCACTTCCTGGGAGGTTCTTGACAGTTCCATGAGTGGAAAACTTCTTAATAACATTGCGAACTATAGACACAGGAATCCAAGGCCTTTGGAGATGGCCTTGTACCCCTTTGAAGTTTGATATTTGGTGATAAAGGCATTTCAGACTGTCTCAGATAACTCTCTTGTCTTCGAGGGCAACATGGGCACGAGTGTGTGTCCCACAGTGTCACAGAGGATATTACCCAGCAGGTACCCCCAAGGACACAGAACAGTGGCAGGCGGTGCCGGGGGGAAGCGCACATGTCCATGTAGGCACCCCTACACGAGAACCCACACCACAGGCAACTGCCTACTGGCACACTGGATGGCCTGGGACTGCACACCACCAGCACCACTGGTATAAGGGCATGTCAGCATGGTGGTGGAGGGTTGCTGGTGGTGGAGGGGGCAGTGGCATCTGCCCACAGCAGACCAAGGCCAAGCCCTGTTTAGGTGGGTGCCGTGTGGTGCAACAGACAAGGTCTGTCTAACGAACACTAATGGTAGCCCCAGGGAATGATCTGCCTCTGTGACAACAGTTTGGTGCAGTACACACAGTCAGTGTGTTCAGGGTCAGAAGGTCACAGGTTCAAGCCCCAGCTGTGGCTCCTGCAAACCATGTCCCTATGTTTTACCCAGTACTAAACCATGATAATAAAGATGGAACTGTTATTGCAGATTAAATAAACAATCCATAAACGCCTATATTTTATCCTACAGGGCACAGACACCATAAACATGTGCAATCCCTAGAGCAGAGTTTCCCAAATGCAGTCCTGGAGGGCCAAACACCATTCAGGGGTCATGCTGTCCCTAATAAATATGCCTGTGCTGCAATTGTATGCAACGCCCCCATTGTATGCAAATGTATCTCATGCATATTCATTAAGGACAGCATGAAAACCTGAACCGTGTTTGGCCCACTAGGACCAGAGTTGGGAAACTCAGCCCTAGAGCAGCAGCCAACAGGGGCATAAACACCCACACCCAGAGGCTCCACTACCCAAAGCCTCATGGAGAGTCAGGCTGTTAGGCCCTGCTTGGAGCAGCGTCTCCCAATACATTTCCACTTGCATACCTTAGCAGATCTAGTGAAGATCTAGTGCAAGAGATAAGGGTGTTGGGGCCACTTGGCAACAATGATCATAGCATGATTGCCTTTGATTTAATTAGTGGAGGAGGGATAGTAAGGAAATCCACAGTACTACCTTTTAACTTTCGAAAGGGAGACTATGATAAAATGAGGAAAATAGTTAAGAAAAAACTAAAAGGAGCAGTTGCAAAGGTTAAAGACTTACATCAAGCTTGGGTGTTGTTGAAAAATACTATCTTGGAAGCCCAGACCAGCTGCATTCCACACTTTAAGAAAAGTGCAAGGAAGTCCAAAATACTGCCAGCATGGTTTAAAGGTGAGGTCAGAGAGGCTGTTGTTGCCAAAAAAGCATCTTTCAGGAAATGGAAAAAAGAGCCAAACGATGAAACCTGGAAACAGCACAAGCACTGGCAGGTCAAATGCAAGGCATTGATAAAGAAGGCAAAGGGAGAATTTGAGAAGAAGCTTGCTGCGGAAGCAAAAACGCGAAATAAAGATTTTTTTCAAGTACATTCGTAGCAAAAAACCTGTGAGAGAGTCAGTTGGACCATTAGATGATAGAGGAGTTAAAGGGGCACTAAGAGGCGACAAGGCGATAGCGGTGAGACTGAATGAATTCTTTGCTTCGGTCTTTACTGAGGAAGATGTAGGGATGTTACCCATGACTGAAGTGGTATTTAAAGGTGCGGAAGAATTGAAGGAAATATCGAAACATCGGGAAGATGTATTACAACTATTAGATAAACTGAAGAGTAGCAAATCACCTGGGCCAGATGGTATACATCCAAGGGTGTTGAAAGAACTGAAATATGAAATTGCAGACCTGCTATTAGTAATCTGTGAACTATCATTAAAATCATCTCTAATACCTGAAGATTGGAGGATCGCCATTGTAACACCAATTTTTAAAAAGAGTTCCAGGGGTGATCCGGGAAACTACAGACCGGTGAGCCTCACATCAGTACCGGGAAAAATGGTAGAAACCATCATAAAGAATAAAATTACTCAGCATGTAGATAGTCATGGCCTAATGGGAGACAGCCAACATGGCTTTAGACAAGGAAGATCTTGTCTTACTAATCTATTATGTTTTTTTGAAAGTGTGAATAAACAGGTGGACAAAGATGAGTCGGTTGATATAGTGTATCTGGACTTTCAGAAAGGCTTTGACAAGGTCCCTCATCAGAGACTTCTGGAAAAACTAAAGAGTCATGTGATAGGAGGCAGTGCACTACTGTGGATCAGGAACTGGTTAAAAGATAGAAAGCAGAGGGTTGGGCTAAATGGCCAATTTTCCCAATGGAGAAAGGTGAATAGTGGTATACCCCAGGGATCTGTGCTGGGTCCGCTGCTTTTTGACATATTCATAAATGACCTGGAAAGTGGAATAACGAGTGAGGCTATCAAATTTGCAGATGACACAAAACTATTTAAAGTTGTTAAAACCCAAGAGGATTGTGGAAAATTGCAAGAGGATCTTGATAAATTGGAAGACTGGGCATCAAAATGGCAGATAAAATTTAATGTGGACAACTGCAAAGTTATGCACCTAGGGAAGAACAACCCAAACTATGGTTACACGATGCAAGGTTCCACATTAGGAACCACCACCCAGGAAAAAGATTTAGCCGTCATTGTGGATAACATGTTAAAACCCTCGGCCCAGTGTACAGCGGCAGCCAAGAGAGCAAATAGAATGCTAGGTATCATAAGGAAAGGAATGGAAAATAAAACAAAAGATATTATAATGCCTCTATACCGTTCCATGGTGAGACCGCACCTTGAATATTGTGTGCAATTCTGGTCGCTGTATCTTAAAAAGGATATAGCGTTATTAGAAAAGGTTCAGAGAAGAGCCACCAAAATGGTAAAGGGGATGGAAGGATACTCCTATGAAGAAAGGCTAGAAAGGTTAGGGCTCTTTAACCTGGAAAAGAGACGGCTGAGGGGAGATATGATAGAAGTCTATAAATTAATGAACGGCGTGGAACGGGTAAACGTAGATTGACTGTTTACATTATCAGAATATAGAAAGACTAGGGGACATGCAATGACAAAACTAATTTAGACTAATAAAAGAAAATATTTTTTCACTCAACGTGCAATCAAACTCTGGAATTTGTTACCGGAGGATGTAGTAAAGGCTGTTAGTGTAGCCGGGTTTAAAAAAGGTTTGGACAAGTTCCTGGAGGAAAGGTCCATAAACCATTATTAAGAAGGGACCCAGGATATTAATGCTTGAGCCAGTACAAGCATTGCAGAACCTGTGTCTTTTGGGGAAACTGCTAGGTACGTATGACCTAGATTGGCCACTGTTGGAAACAGGATACTGGGCTTGATGGACCTTGGTCTGACCCAGTATGGCATATCTTATGTTCTTATGTTAATGCCGCCCTTAACTTGGGAACACGTTACACATATATCAAAAGGTTGCTATGTGGCAGATTACAAATCCTAAGTTAAACACAATTTGTTGACAGAGCTGCATCATAGCAACATTTCTGATATCTGTGGAGTGTGTTTCAGTTTTGGTTTCTGACAGTGTTTATCACCCTGGGGAGTGACCCCAACAGTATTGTGTACCATAGCCATGCCTGCACTGTGCCCAGGACTGGTGTGGTGGCCTGGGCTGCCAAAAACCTCTATATTTGCTCAATGCTGGCATAGGTGTGGGAGTGTGTGTCTGTCTATCCAGTGTGTTGTGGCTGCCTACACCTTACTGAGCCCACACTGCTTGCACTGTTTCCAGTGTTAGCCTGCCAATGTGCATAATGAGGACCAAGTTACTGTGGGTATGGGCCGGACAGGGTGGCCTGGGCAGGGTGCATCTGCACAGGGCCTAGGGCAATGGCTGGGACATTATAGTGCCCGACCACCACCTGCACGGACAGGATGGCCACAGCATGTCATGCTGGGAGGTCACTCTAACCCTGACTGAACAGTGACCACGGCATGGCTAGGTTCCCCCATAGTGCTATACAGTATTGCTCTCAGGTGATATTTATGGGTTTTCTTTTCTGGGGCCCAATCACTGACATACCTGCTTGGTGTGTGTGCTCACATCCCATTTTTGGGTGCACACAGTTCCTCCAGGAACATGCACTATGTACTAGCTAGCAGACTGTCTGCAGTTAGTATGTGTATGGTTGGAACACCTTGCAGGGTGCAGTGGGTGGAGACTGACTGTGCCCTCTGCTGGTGAATGTCAGATAGTAGTGGAGGGCAGCTGAGCTTTTACAGCATTCTGTCTGCCATTGCCTTATTGATGCGTAGAGATCTGCATTGACTGCCCTGTAGGGTGCCTGTTCCCCAGCAGGACTGGGGTTGATTGTCCCCTCTACTGTCACCATTGCAGAGATGTAGAATGTGGATCTGTTGGTGGGAGATCCTGTTTCCCCCACCCTGAGCCACAGCGGGCTGGTTGGCAGGCACTGCATAATCCGCTTTAGAGTCCAAACACCCCCTTCACTTATAACATGTGACCATGGCACCCACACAGGATATGCACTATTCTGGGTGCATCATAGTCCACAAGGGCTAGACGTGACTGGGAAATAGAGATGGACACAGGTGTATCCTAGGTGTGTCTGCAAGGACTACCTATCACACACTGGCACTGATGAGGACATGCAGCATAGCCTATCTCAGCCAAGCCAGGCGCTGCGGACCTGGTGCTGGGCGCCCCACCTCACTCTCAGGGTGAGCACAGGACCCGCACATTGTCACGGTCTGTAGCTACTCTATGCCAGTAACACACACGGTCAGTTCCCCCTACCAGGCCAAGATGCTGTGGGGGTGCATACCCCATCTTGTGATCAGCTGTAGACTGCTGATCTGCATGTGCAGTGCATCATGGGTACGGGTGGGTTTACCCTATCCTGGTAACCACAGCAGACAGTTTGTGTGGTGACCTGCAGTCTTTCTGTGGCCAGCCAGGGGGGTGTTATATAATGTGCCCTATAAAGCGCTCTATAGGGCACATTATAAGGTGCCTTGGCGGACAGTGCACTTTATAATGTGCCCTATGGAGTGCCTTATAGGGCGCCTTATGCAGCACCTTAGGTTATATGGACCCCAGTTATCAGGACATAGGCCCCCACCTTCCCGTCCATGCCTGGCATGTACTGGGCCGTGAGTTGTACATGTGCAGCATATCTCTGACCTACCTGCCTGTGGATGGGCGGTGTCCAGCACTTCAGGCAGTCCACACAGGTAGATGGGGCCAAGACGATCTGCGAGTTCCTGCTCCAGGGGTGTCAGGGTTGGGGCAAAGGGACCACCCCCTCCGGTGCCCATGGCATGTCGCCTCTCCGGCACCATGTGTGCACGGACACCACGCTTAATATCATTAAACCTTTTCCTAAGGCTATCCAGGTCCCTGGATGGCCCCCCTGCCTGGGCTATGGCCTCCTAGATCTCCTCCCACACGTGTATCTGTGTGCCCACAGTGGTGCTTGTGCTCAGCTGGCCATAGAGCACCTCATACCGCTCCAAAACACTGGCCAGCAGGATGTTGTTTTCCTGCTAGCTTAATCTAACAGCCCTCCTCCGTTCCTTGGCTGGCACCGGTATACGCCTACGTTTGGCGCTGGGTGGCCCCTGGATGGGCTGCGACACACACGATGAGCCTGCAGCCACCATCACAGGCCCACCTCTCCCTGGCAGCTCTGGGTCCCGCTGAACATGTGTCTCACCCTCCTCCCCCCCCCGCCATGTCCTGCTGCTCCATCTCACTGCCCTCTGTGCCCTCTCCCTCCCTGTCACAGATCTTCACCACTCCTGTTCTTCGCTTACTCCCCCCTCCCCTGCCCCTCGGCTCCTCTGCTCCACCTCACGCCTACACCTCACCTCACCTCCCCTCCTATTTCTTGCGTCTGCTCCTCAGATCACCTCCTGTCTCTCTCTCCTGCTCCTAGCCTCTCCTCCTCTCACTCTCTCTCGCCTGCTCCGCAACACACTTATCCTCACCTGCTATAATCCTGATCTCACACTCGCCTGCTCTACAACTTGCCTTCTTTCTCCGTCGCCTACACAAACCCCTCAGCGTGTACCATGTGTGCATGTGTATTTATGTGTTTTTTTACGTGTGCGCGTCCTTGCGTGCGTTGCGCATCCACAGCAGCACAAGCGTGGAGGCTGCGTGCATTGCGCACGTGCAGGGGGAATGCAGAAGGTGTGTGCCCAGGACCCATGTGATGAGTGCCGGTCCACACATGTGACGTAAGGCCGGACGCATGCGCGTAACGGCATGCAGCACATCTCACACTCACACACACACACAGCGCATGCGCAACGCAGTGTCCCCATGCATGCACCTTCTGCATGTCCCCTGCGCATGCACAATGTGCGCAGCCCCATGCTTGCGCCGCTGCACATGCGCAACACGTGCAAGGATGCGCAGACATTAAAAACCACATAAATACACATGCACATGTGGTACACACTGAGGGGTTTATGTAGGCAAGGGAGACGAGGCGTGCGGTGTTGGTTGTTGGTGAAGCAAGGGAAGTGTCAGAGGCAGGTTTGGTGTGGAGAGTGGCTGGGTTGGTGAGTGCTGGTGGAGTTGTGTGGCTGGGTTGGTGACTGGTGGGTGAGGTGAGTGTCTGAGTTTGAGTGAGTTTGAGGAGTTGAGGGGGGGTGGAGTTTATGGCGGCTTTGTGGTTGCTGCATGTGCAGTGGGAGGTGATCAGGGGCTGCGGTTGCCTGATGGGGGAGATGGTGTCCATGGGGCTGAGACACAGGGCATGGGTTTAGTCCCGCTGCAACACAGACCTGCAGCTGTGGGGGCAGGCCAGGCAGGGGCTGTTCCGGCATTGCGCAGGAGGCATGCAGAGTTGCAGGCTCGCCAGCCTCGCCTCTACAGGTCCAGGGCCCAGCTCCAGGGCATGCATGAGGACTAGGTCATCTCCCTCTACCACCTGAGCATGGGGGCTATTAGGGAGCTCTATGAGGATCTGACCTTGAGCCCCTGACTGGTTGGTCACATGCCATACCGGGTTTGGTCAAGCTCCATGGTGCCCTACATTTCTTTGCTTCTGGCTGTTTCCAGTCATCTGTGGCCGCAGTGGGTGGCATGAGCCGCCCAACCTTCTCACGCTGTCTCCACCAGGTACTATGTGCCATGATCAGCCGGGTGGGGAATTACATTGCCATTCCCAACACTAGGTAACAGTGGGAGACCCTGAACCAGGCCTTTGAGGCATTTGCCGGGATACCACACGTGATGGGAGCTATTGATTGCACATGTTGCCCTGGTCCAGCCCAGAGACAGGGAGGTAACACTACCATTCCCTGAATGTTCAGGTTGTATGTGATGCAAATATGCATATTCTGAATGTGGTCCCTAGGTTTGTAGGGTCCACCCATAACTCCTATATCCTGCATCACTCTGCACTATTCAGACAATTTGAGGCAGGACAGTATGAGGACTGTATACTGCTGGGTGTGTATTTCTCATCTCTGACATGCACATGGTGATCCTGTGACTAACCATATGTGCACATGTCTGTCTTTGAGGTGTATCCCTAGTTGTGTTTGTGTCTCATCTATCTGTGTGTGATCTAACATTGGGGGGGGGGGGGGTGGTGCCCTCCAGCTCTACCTTGCTATGGTGCTGTGTGATGATGGTAGAATGGACGCTAGCATTTGTGTCGTGGTTACAGATTATGTTGATTGCAATCTGTACACCTACCCCTCGTTTTGTGTGTCATAACTTCACATGCTGATGCATAGTTGTGGTGTCCCATCATGTGCTGTCATATGTTTCTGTCAGGATGTTTTGTGTATTTGGTTTGCACGTACATACTTGTGTCCATTTGGGTGGACATCAGCTCCTGCTTTAACGTTCCACATTTCTTTCTGCAGGTGATGCAGGATATGGGTGTCGCCCCTGGTTGCTGACCCCTGTGTGTCAACCACGGACACGTGCAGAGAGGAGTTGCAATGAGCTGATCCATCATAGAGCGCACCTTTGGCGTTTTAAAGAGTCGCTTCAGGTGTCTGGATAGGACAGGCGGGGCCTTACAATACAAACCACAGACTGTGGCAGAGATCATTAAAGCCTGTTGCATCCTGCACAACATTGCTCTCAGGCACCATATCCCTGTCCAAATTAATGAGGATCTGGAGGATGATCCTACATGCCCTCCTGTATGTGCTGTGATAAGGAAGCTTATCATAGCTCAGGAAGGAGCTATAGAAAAGGTGAAGTGACTCTGAACAAGCAACCTGTCAGTTCTGGTAGAAATAAGAAAACAGAATTTTCCCATAAAAGACTACCAGTCCCAGAATGCACCAGGTTTCCAACAGCCATTAGAGGAGCTGAAGTGGAGAAACGTGTGTTCAATCAGGAGGGCTATGAGGTAATCCCTAAGCACTCATCTCAAAGGGCAGGGCCTGATTCAGCACAGCTGCGCTGTATTAGGGGGAGCACTCATCTAAGCAGAATAAGAGTAGAGTTTATTCTACAGATGACCATCTTCATGATCACCTTGGATATCCAGAGAATTGTCCTCAGTATCCTGAGAATCAGCTTGAGTTTGATCATCAGTTTCATCTGAAGGATCATCAGAAGCAGAAGCCAAACCGGACGGACAGAGAGGGAAAGAGACCCTTTGGAAGAAGGAAGAGAAAAGCCTTTGAGAGGTCTAGAAGAGTCCAAAGCAGTACGTATACTGGGAGGTATTCCAAGGGCCAGCATACACCATTGGACTGGGGAAAGCCAGAGGAATGGTGCTGCAGAGCTAGGAATCACCAGAGGCTACCTGTGAGGGAGACGGCTGCACGTGGAAGGGACCCTAAGACCTGTGCCAGAAGGTATGTGAAGAGAGATCCAGTGTCCAGGGATCTGGATTGGAAGGCTGGACATAAGAACTGGACTACATACTGGCCAGGCTATATAGAGAGGAACTCTAGCAGCAATGGAAGCTCAGGTATGAACACTGATCTATGCCCTAGCTATAACCTTGAAAGACAGCAGGGAAACAAGTATTCTCCTGAAAATGCTCCACTGAGAGATTCATCTCTGCCAATCCATGATATTGAACCCATGCTTGTTGAACAAGGGGGAATAATAGCAGATGAGGATCCTGTTTATATGGACTGCTCTCTATCTAAACTCCGTTGGTAACTTTCTGTTATAAAGTACAGCAACCATCACAAAGAAATACAAATTTATTCTTTAATCTACTCAGAAAAGCTCCTGAAGCAGGATTTGACCCACACAGTGGAAGGCAAGCCAGCTAAGGGGTTTCAGCTGGATAACTGCTAGCAATTAAGCCTTACCTAATTGCTTGTGAGCTAGGAGAGAATCACTTCTGTATCTATGTGGGAAGTAATCAGAAGTTAACCAGAAAAGAACAGTTTGTTTCTTGTTTTGTGGCTTTTCATTTGTTGTTTTCCTGATTTTGACTTTGTTTTTCCAAGTTAACACTGAAAGCAAGTATCCTAATTTATGTGCTACCAAGCATATCTGTGTTGGGAGAAATAACCCCATAAATAAATATCTTATTGGCTTTACCCAAGAGCACAACTAAATTATTGTCAGCAGCTGTGTTTGGTGTGAATGAACTACATTGCCCACAATACCTTGCAAATCATATAGAAATATGCACTTGCCAAGAGTGTGAAGATTCTCACCCAGGCAGCCATCTGACAGTGCCCGTGGTGACACACGTGAGGGCACAGCAGTCAGGCGGCAGGTGATTGAGGTGGTCTTCTCATGTAAGTACTGCATATGTTGCCACATACATTTGTTTAGATATGTGTGTACTACTACTACTAGTGAACATTTGTATCCCAATAGCAGTAAGATGCAACACTGCACTGACATGTAACAGACACTGCCTGAAAGGTACAAGGACTGGCAACAAATAAATCCAAAATAAATTCTTTAATAGGCCCCGACGCGTTTCGGCTACAAAGCCTTCTTCAGGGAGTATTTAAAAAGAGGAACACACTTAGTTTTGTCGCGTAGTGTAATATAAGTAAATGCGTGCGATGCACGCTGTGCTGCTTTCTCTTTCAAAGTGAAACAGCGGGTGGAGGTGGATTATGTGTGTTGGGAGTAGTAGGCTTGTGGGAGGTGTTAAGCTGTCATACCTGATTTGTGGCTGATTGGGATAGGGGCTGCTGTACAGCCATAGGTAGTTAGTTTGAGGCTTTGGGTGCAGCAAGATGAAAGGCGTGTAGTATGGGGTAAACGGTAGGAGAGCAGACCATAGATGGGACCAGTTGCCTAGATGTGTGTGTTTCACATTTTTTAATTTGAGCTGATTGATTGGTTGGTATTCTCTGATGAGCAGGGACTGTGTGTTAGTTGTTTCTGTATAGTGCTACATGTGATACGTAGCACTATATACATGCTCAGTAGTAGTTGGATTACTGGTATTTGAGATCAGTAAGGGAAGTTACTGCAACACCACAGTGTGCTTGCATGTATAGGTCAGCACGTAGCCCTGACATGTATGCGGAGAAGGATAGGGAACCTGTGAGGTGTCCTGCCAGGGGAAGTATCATTGCCATTATGTGTGTGGCTGTAGAATAGCCATGCAGTGCAGTGTTGCATATTTTCAGGCAGACAGAGATGATTCAAGGCCAGATCAGCAAGGTGTAGGTTACAGTAGGCAAGCCGGGAGCTGATTAGGGGGAGGGGGGGATTTGGGTTTTAGTTGTGTTTTCAGGGAGGACTGGGGAAATATAGCTGATGACATCTAGACATAAACCACAAGCCTCAACTACAAGCTGGCTATGTGTGTAGAGGAGGAGAGTGCAGTCCAAGACAACATCTACATTGCGGACCCTAGAGAAAGGAAGTTATGGCCACATACACTAAGACGCTCTGATGGGAGGGGAGGGTTTAGGTGCACATATAGGATATCCATGCTTTGCTATTATCAATTTCACACAGTGGGATGACATGCAGCCATCAATGTCAGGTGGCAAGCAGACATCGGGGTGTGGTTTGGCAGACATAACTCAGGCGTCGAGAGATGTATTTGCAACTCATCAGCACACAGCTGTTAATGTAAGTCAAGGTATGAGATATACACACCAAGGAAATGTATATGGACAGAGGATAAGGAAGGAGCCCCTGCATATTTCCCTGTGTTACAGGAACTGACAGCGGGGTAGCAGACAACATTGAGACACCAGAACACACACTGAAGGGGCATTGGGAGCAATATGGGGGACACAGGATAGTACTGCGGCCTTAGAGACGAGCAGGGACACGGTAGCGAGGAGAAAGTTCTGTTCCACATTTTTTACGGCAACAGAGAGGTGAGGAAGGGGACAGACAGAGTACGGACCCTTGTAGTTTGCCACACACACTTCAGTGATAACTTTAACATGAAACAAATCTGTACAGTGTGATGGGGAACAGTCAGTCTGTAAAGGATCTTGGGGGGTCTGCGAGCTGAGGACGTGAAGGTGCAGTATGTGTTGCACAGCTACAACATGACATATGTATGTTTCTCTTGTGTTTCTCAATCCACAGGACATACTTGGTGACCCTCCTGGTGCTGTGGTACATTGGCAGGTGACTGTACGTCATCCAACATGCAGTAGTCTGGGGTAGGTGGACCTACAGTTACTTTGTCTGTGACGACAGTCAGGGGGAGCACATGTCTGCAGTGATCTGTCATATTGTATATATGTTGTTGTTCACCTCTTTTCCCTGCACCCCCAAACTCCATATGCTGCTGTTGGCACACATATCCACATGTGTTCCTGGCCAGTTTGTCTTGTCCAACACAGTCTCTGGGACACGTCCAACAGAGCTGCGTGTGTGTACAGGTCCTAGGTGTTTGGGTGGTGGGCTGCACGTACACCCTTCCCTGACATTGTAGCATCACCCAACAGCAGTGTATCATTGCATTTAACAGGCCTTTATCTCCACTAATCTCCAATTGTGCACATACAGGCCGTATGCTACTGCTGGCACGCTTACCTTAGCATACTGTGTGGGTGGGTGTTTTTGGGTTGGCTGTGTGATGATACAGCGTGCAGGCATTTTGCATTATCATGTGGTGTGAGGGGTCTGTATACCTGGGGAGCAGTGGTGACTGTGCTATCTCTACCTTACTGCTGTTTACCTTGTGAACATTGTGGACATGTGTTGTGTGTTGCGAGCTGACCTATCTCTTGTGTGCTGACAGATCACTGCACAACAGCATTTTTGTATCACAGATATCGCCATAAGGTGGACATACATCAACAGTGGCTGGACATGGGGATATGGTGATTCTACACATTTCGATGATATCTTCTCCCTTCACTGTGATGTGTTGTGGCCTTTGAGAGCCTCAGGGGATCCCAAACATACACTTGATGCAAACACATGGTAGGTTGCACCTTTGGTCTTTTGTGAATGACATCAGCCTTTACATGTTAATGATTTACTGTTTGTTTCATAGACATTTCATGTTGGGTCTCTCTGTACACGAACGCTGATGCACATGGGGTGGAGCTGTGAAATGCCTGTTTAACATGGGCATGGACATGACCATATCCATGTGACACCCTCGTCTGTGGTTCCAATTCAAAATGTCCCCAACATGCAGTGCGTTCTGTGTTGTGATCATGTTATGTTTGCCTGTGTGATGTTTCCTTACGTACATATTGATGTTTGACTCTGCAATTTGGGCTGATGTTGCAAGCAGCATACCAATGCATTGTTTATCCTCTTCTGACACAGGGCAGAGAACACACAAAGCACATCTACTACAGTGCATCTGGCGTCACCATCACCCACCTGTTGGAGGACACAACAACACCATGGAACTATCCCTGGGAAATGGTGCCATAGGATGTTTGACCTCTGCGAGTGGGACACATGCCTAGGATGGACAGTATTATTGTTGGACTGCTACTTTGGGCATGACAGGCCTGTCCAACACACCGTTGCTGCCGTGCTCTGGCTGGGTGTCGTGTTCATCGCAGGAGACACATATGACCTTTCCAGTACTGTGGCATATTGGGATGTCACACTTGACTATGCATTCCCAGGGTTTCAAGGACAGTCGTAACATGACTTGTTGGATTGCAGACTCCCTTTGCACTTTGGACACTGTGTACTGGCCCCCATTGTCACTGTATGTTGTACATCCTTCTGACATTGTGTTGTTGTGTTTTGCCCATGTGTGTGACATGGAACACAGGATACGCTCATCTGTTTGGTTCAACACTAGCATACAGCCATGCGTGTGGCACAGGGGGAGCAATGGAGAGGTCCTCTTGTCCATGTCCACCTATCCTCCACTTGGATATGACACAGTATTTGCCACGACACCACTTTACTGCACACCAACATTTTGGATTGATGTTTGCACTCACCAAAGGTGTTACAGTGCATGTGTGGCATCACTGTATCATGTTTCAACGTAGACGGTGCATGTGCATGTGACTGACTATGTTGGTGCAACACAGCATGTAGCAATATGGCTTCTGTGTGGGTTACTGTAACATGTTTGACCTTTCTTTCCATCTCTATATACAGGTTATTGTTTGTTTACTGTACAGACGTGATGCTCTGCATTGATTTACAAACCTTGCATTGCATGTCTGCACAGTCCTATTTATCCCCTGAGGTAATGACACTCACATTGCCCTGTTATATTTGGAGTGTGGCAGCATGAGTGTCCATTTTCTTCCTTCATTTGTGCATTCCATGTACCGTGATATATGTGTACAGACACTGTATCCACACCAAACAGTGCAGGGGGACCTTCTGCATAGTGTTATCTCTGCATGTTTCTGCGGATGGTTTCATTTGAATTCTCTGTGTTCATGTGCCTCTGCTACCTGTTAGCATATCCTCATTGTGCATTTGACCATTGTTTTGGGTTACATTGTTGCAGCTTTGAGTCCTATATCAGGCATTATGTGACAGCTATAACATATATTTCGATATCTGTGTTTACACTTTCTTACTTTTAACAACATATGCTGTTTCATTTGTGTGCCTCCTGTGTTGGCAGACAGATATGTTTTAAGGAACAGATCATGATTGATGTGTGTTGGGCCCTCATCATGCACCACCTACTGTCTACATGCACACATATGTAACTAACGCATTTGGGGCATGCTGCAGCATGTGGGGGTGGGGGTCTAATGCATACTGCACACCATGCACCTGATGCACATTATCTCTCCTGCCCATCATCTGTAGATGGGCCAGTGACTTTTCTGTGACATGTGGATTACTGCCCTGCAAAATGTGTTTTCAGATTTTCCCCTGGGATCCACTCACCTTGATATTATGATAGGCGGTATCTACACTATCTGTGATGATTAACCAAAATAAAAATATGTGTTTGATGTACATTTGTCTCTGCTGCTGCTTGATCACACTGACACATGTATCTAGTGATTTCCTGGTCATGTACATGGCCCACCTGTGCTTACATCCTTGTACGGTGCCAGCTGTCTATCTGCCAGCCGTTTGCCGCATCACTGGGTGTTACAGGTTCTCATACACACATTCCCTTTGAGGTAATATTTTTGCATTGTGCTTGCTGTGGTTGTTTGGGATAGTGGTTACAGACATGTGTTGTAACACCATAAGTTGCAGGTTTGATCCCCACATGGGTTTTACTTTTTTTTTTCTGTTGTGCTAACCTGACCATTAGGTACCTTCAGGTTCATCACCTATGCACACACCCTTCCATCTCTTCACTGTACACCAAAGTATACCCTCTGTACTGCCTATACATCACATATTAGCTGTTACATATGTCTCTTTCTTTATAGTGTTTACATGGCAGTCCGCATGGGGGATTGGCATTGCTGTGGTTCAACTGGTCTGTGGCACACCTGTTTGCAGGTTCAATTCTAACATGCTCCTGTTCTGTTCCATATTTTGCCCCGCTCCACGGAGCATCCCCTGCCGCCCTTTGGGTTTAGGTTCTTTCCTCTTTTGCATGCTGTATCCATTGCATAACATTTCATTGTGTGTGTGCATGTAGTTATATGTGGCTCTGGTCCCAATTACAGACTGTGATCTGATCTATACACACCAGATCTGCATGTGCATTCCATCACGGTTACTGTTGGAGGTTTGCCTATCCTGGCAGACAGCAGGCTTCTTGTGTGCAGCCTTTGCTAATGACCTCATGTTGGTGGTGTGGCCTACCAGTTTGTGCATCAACATTTGCGCTAACGGTCATAGATTTGATTCCTCTCTGTTCTCTTTCATTTGTATGCCTGTCCTGCACAGTTACTTTTCATTCCTGTGACAGTCATATCTGTGCAGATCTGTGCTGTTAGCACATTGTACCCTTATCACAGTTGCCTACCATCCTTCTGTCCATCTATGTGTGTCTGCCAGCTGTGTGCCATCCTGGCCTGATGTGCATGCTGCTACCCCATGTCCTGCACTGATACACATTTCTGCATTGCAGCTCTTCCTGGTTGCCTCTCCTGTGTGTGCTCTGCATGGCACTGCTACTGCTCTGTCCTCCTGTCATTACACCTATCCTGCCACCTCTACCTCCTCTGCTGGACATGTCTTCCCATCCTCTGCCACACACTGTCATTGTTGCATGGTACATTACCATCACCCTGTGCATCGCTACAGCTGCCCCCGATATGTTTGTCCATTTTTCCAACTGCCACATGGGCTGGACGCAGATTTGTCTGGTCCATCAGCTCAGATCTACTTCCTTCCATTACTTGTGCATTGTCTTTCCTTGGTGCTCTGTGCAGTGTTAGGGTTACATCTGTGTTTGGCCCATACCTTTTTTCAACTTGGCAGACTTTACTGCCCTTGGCCAACATTTTTTGAGTCACCTATACATCCTTGGGGCATCTTTAGCCACACCTTAGAATCAGCCAGCTTATGGGGCGCCTACTATGGTGCCTTGGGAGTTGACAACCTTTTGACATGTCCTCTGGGGCACATTATAACCCGCCTTGGCTGACGTGGTGGTTTAGGATGTGCCTTCTGGTGTGCCCTAAAAGGTGCATTAGTTTATGGTACTGGAGTGCGGGTATTTTTAGCTGGCAGCACAGATTGTGGGACTGTTTCAAGCAGGAAAAGGAGTTGCCTTGGCCACCCTTATTCATTAAGCCCACTGGGGGATTGAACTCATGGACCCCCTGTTTCAGCACACATTGTGCTAACCAGTGTGCTACACCTCTGTTGCTGTGATTGCAGGTCAGCACGTGAAGTTAAGGTTAACGCGCGGTAACGTGCACGGCTCCCTCTATCGCACGATAACGGACACAGCGCACTTTATCGCGCGATAACCCATGATTGCTATCTTAAGACCGGAACGCCGACTCCTTATATGGCATACTTCACATTATCGCTGCATCTAGCACCGGGAACATTAAGACGGTTTAGTAAACATACCCCAAAGTTTCTAGAATAGATGAAATAAATGACTGCCTCTTGGAGAAGCTGGTTCATGAAATGACCAGAGGGGATGTTGTAAACCGCCCCAATGTAATGGAAGGTGGTATATCAAGTACCCGAATAAACATAAATATAAACATAAACAGTACTACCTTTTAACTTTCAAAAGAGAGACTATGATAAAATAAGGAAAATAATTAAGAAAAAACTAAAAGGAACAGTCACAAAAGTTAAAGATTTACATCAAGCTTGGGTGTTGTTTAAAAATACTATCTTGGAAGCCAAAACCAGCTGTATTCCATGCTTTAAGAAAAGTGGAAGGAAGTCCAACAAACTGCCAGCAGGGTGTAAAGGTGAGGTCAGAGAGGCTGTTGTTGCCAAAAAAGCATCTATCAGGAAATAGAAAAAGGAGCCAAATGACAAAAACTGGAAACACAAACACTGGCAAGTTAGATACAAGGCATTGATAAGAATTTGAGAAGAACCTTGCTGTGGAAGCAAAATCATATAATAAAAACTTTTTCAAGTACATCCATAACAAAATAAATGTGAGAGAGTCAGTTGGACCATTAGATGATAGAGGGGTTAAAAGGGTACTAAGAGGGGACAAGGCCATTTGCTTCGGTCTTTACTGAGGAAGATGTAGGAATGTTACCCATGACTGAAATGATATTTAAAGGAGATGCTGCCGAAGAATTGAAAGAAATATTGATACACCGGGAAGATGTATTACAACTATTTGATAAACTGAAGAGTAGCAAATCACCTGGACTGGATGGTATACATCCAAGGTTGTTGAAAGAACTGAAATATGAGATTGCAGACCTACTATTAGTAATCTGCGAACTATCATTAAAATCATCTGTAATACCTGAAGATTGGAGGGTGGCCAATGTAACGCCAATTTTTTAAAAGGGTTCCAGGGGTGATCTGGGAAACTACAGACAGGTGAGCCTGACATCAGTACTGGGAAAAATAGTAGAAACCATCATAAAGAACAAAATTACTGAACATGTAGAGATAGTCATGACTTAATGGGATCACTAAACAGTAACTGGTCGTTCTTCGTGAATGACTACTATAATGTAATTAAAGGAAAACCTCAAAAATAATAATGAACAATAATCATGATAATCAAATACAACAAAGCAACTATCAAAGGGGCATCAGCATTTAACCACATGACAGTGCAAGAGAAAGCCCCTGCACAGAAAAAGGACCCATCAGCACAAGTTACAATCTTCTGCTCAATTTTCCAAGATGATCATTATGATATCAACCCCGACACCACAATCAGACGTCCTTCTTAGCGTTTCACAGACGCTGCCTCAGGGGGGTATACCAACCGGCGTCCTCACCACGGACTCTTTTTTTCTTTTTGACAACGGGGAGCACAGACCTCAGAACTATCCTCAGATATCCATTGAATACTCAAAGCCAAAACCTGGCATCAGCAATCCAATATGAGGTAAATTACATCAACGGTCTGCATCCAACCCCTCCATCCGTCAACAGCACCAAAATTTGCTTTCAGATTTGCAGACAGTTTCTTATAAGTCTTTACATCTGAACAGTTCCGCCGGTACCTCAAAAATTGAGATAACGGTAGACTGTTTTTTAACTGAGGAGGATGTGCACTATTGTGATGAAGGAAAGTGTTACGATCAATCGATTTGCGATATACAGAAGTCCCCCAACCTTTCTCTTCCCTCGTGATTTGCAGATCCAAATAAGTAATGCATTGTTTCTGTGACTCACTAGTGAAATTTAATGTTGACATCTTGAGCATTTAGCCAATGGAGAAAGGAACCCAATTGAGATTCAGTGCCTCGCCATAACATAAAGACGTCATCAATGTAGCGATACCAGGCCTTGATGTTGACTGAATAAATTGAATTAGGAAAAAAAAATTTTTCAAAGGCTCCCATATAAAGATTGGCAACCGACGGGGCGCAGGTGGCGCCCATAGCCACCCCCGAGATCTGGTGGTATAAAACCCCTTGAAATTCAAAGAAATTTTTAAAAAGGGCTAAAGCTGTAAGAGCTTGCAAAAACTGTAACTGTAATTGGGATAAATCCCCGCGGGCAGTCAATGCTTGTTGTACTATTTTACTAGCAGCTTCCTGTGGAATGCTGGTGTAGAGGGACTGAACATCCAGTGTTACTAAGAGCACTTGATCGTCTTCGGCCCATGGGGACAAATCTTTTAATAAGGATAAAAAATGCATCGTGTCATGGATATAAGATGGAATGTCCGTCAATAATGGATGCAGGAACGAATCCAAATATGTGGACAATGGTTCCAACAGTGTCCCTTTTGTAGACACGATAGGACGGCCCAGGGGCCTGGTTGGATGTTTGTGTATTTTGGGGACAGTATAGAATTGGGCTATCCGCGGCCCAACGGCATTCAAAAACCATATTCTTTTTTCGAAATGACCTTATCTCGTAGGACTGCTTGCGTGAGTTCTTTAATAATAGCTTGAAGCTCGGCACTGGGATCTACCGACAAAACTGTATAAGTGGTGGTGTCTCTAAGTTCTGTCAAAGCCTCTTCTAAATAAAAGTTCCTTGTTTGTATGACTATTGCCCCTCCTTTGTCAGCACGGCGAATTACCCAATCTGACTGTAACTGTAACTTGTGTAATGTGACCCGCTGTGAACGGGAGAGACGTGTATTGCGTAGTGAACAACTAGCAGCCAATTGTTCTACGTCTCGTAAAACCAAATCTTTGAAAATTTGTATGGCCGGATGAATCGGGCCAGGTGGCGTCCAAGAAGACTTCAAGGGCAACCGAACTCGTCTAGGTTCTATTGAATCTGCCACATCCGCAGTAGTAGGGATTGTTGAAAAAAATTTTTTTAAATGAAGCTTTCGCACCAAACTCTCTAAATCAATGCGAAACCAAAAAAAGTCGAATTCAATCTCAGAACATATGAAAGGCCCCTCTCTAATAGGCTCTCGATGTCTGATGGCAATGGTTCCCCCGTGAGGTTAACCACTAAATTTTCACTTTGAGGCATTATTTCCCCTGGGATTTTTGTTTTCCTCGTCCCTGGCCCTGGCCCTTTACGGGTTGTACTCCTTTCTTTCGTCGGGGACGGCCGTCTCCTTCCTCATCTAAAAAACTTTCTTTCGAAGACTTGCTGGAATCTGAATTCCCCCCGTCATCCGTGGTGTCATTGAAATAGACATGTTTCTTAGCTTTCTTCTGTTTTCAATTAGCGTTCATCCACAGATACACGTAACCTGTGGTGTAATCAGCCCCATCACGTTTTAGTTTTTCCAATTTTTTTGTCATTACTTCTTGTCGCACAGTCTCAATCTTTTGTTTTAATAGCCCCTGATGGCTAGAAAATTGGTCCTCTGATTCTTTTGCCTTTAGTGTAGTAACATAAGTCGCGATCTCAGTCGATAACTCGTCTACTTGTGCTTTGTCCGAATCTATCAATAGAACAATTAGGTCTAAGGAACATTTGTTCAAAATCCTGTTCCATTTCTCCACAAAGACTGGATCAAGGGAAGGAATCCGAGGTTCTTTATAAACCCGTAAGAAAAATACGGAGGACCCGAGTATGAACCAAAGTATTAATGTTATCACTCCCTACTCTCCGATAAGCTCGGGTATGCAAAGGATCCTTAGAAAGCACAGTGCCATACTTCACGTTGTACCAGGCATGCAAGATAAATCAATACGATGCGTATGGAAACGCAGTCGCAATTTGAAGGAATATTTGAGTCCTACCAAATTGCAAGATACAATGCCAGTTAATCAGAGAGATTCTGAAATTGGCCACAGCAAGTGCGGACACTGTGCGATATGTGACATAACAGTTGAATGTTCCCACTTTACCTACAGAGGCACGTCATATAAATTAAGGGGCATGTTTACTAAAAGCCGTACAATTGCGTGCCGCACAATAGCGCACGGAAACGCGGCACTCAAACGCTCAGAAACGCTCTTAAACGCCCCGCACAAGTGCGCGTGGGCCCCGCACAATTGCGCGCCGCACTAACGTGCCCCGCACAAGTACCCGGCCCGCAAATGTCCGATAGAGGCGTGGAAAGGCATTCTGAGGGCGGAGGAAGGCTCCCGAGGGGCGGAGAGACGGGGTCAATGGGCGGGGAAGGGGAGGGGAGAGGCTCCCCGCACAGTATCGGGGACGAATTTGCAGGTTAAAAATAGCGCGAGTGAAACACTCACGGTAGAGGGCATTTAAAGGGAAGAGAAACCATTTCCGTCAGCAATGTACAGGGAAACCGGGGAAACCTGCAAAACGTGAGCAGTGTGATACATGTGCACAGAACAAAAGTGCAAATAAAGATAGAAAAAGACCCAAACAAACATATTAAAAATAGGAAGTCAGCTGGGGAACCCTGATATTAATGGGCAAACATAAGAAACACACCCAGGAAAGCTCCAAAAAAATGAAATGAAGTATGGAAGGGGCTACGGAGTGGAGACCCTTCCAAAAACCATTTCCTTTTTTCTGAGCCTTCCTGGGAGTGTTTCCTATGGTTGCCCATTAATATCACTGTTGCCCAGCTTGGTTATATTTATCCCCAGTTCGTCGTGGTCGGTTGAGGGGTTTATTTGCACTTTTGTCACCAGACAAGGTGACTGAGCCCACAGTACAAATGTGCAGAGCAGGGTTTTTGACTCCTTTGGTCAGGTTTCCCACCCCCAGGGACTGCACTATCACTGTGGCCACAGTGTGGTGCAGCAGACAGAGGCAGTACCTCTAGGACCAGAGGGTCACAGGTTCAAATCCAAGCTGGGGCTCCTGCCAACCAAGTCCCCATATTTTACCCACCACTAAACAGAGATAGTAAAGACACTTCTTTATTGCAGAGAACATAAGCATGGTTCACACACCCATTTTGTACCCAACACCGCACACACACCATAACAATGGGCATTACCGACAGCCGAGTCCCCCAAATGCAGTCCTGGAGTGCCACAACTCAATCAGGTCATATGCTTTTCCAAGATACGGACATGCCAGCATGTTGGCGGTAGGGTACAGGTGGTGGAGGGGGCAGTGGCTGCTAGCCACAGAAGACAGTGGCCGAGCCATGTGCAGGCTGGCACGTCCACTGCAACATAGGCCCTGTCGGATGTACAGTCATGGACTTCCCAGGGAATTCAGCACATCTGTGGCAACACAGTGGTGCAGTGCACACAGACAGTGTGTGCAGGAGCAAAAGGTCACAGGTTCAAAGCCCAGCTGGGGCTACTGCCATTCCTGTCCACATATTTTCCCCACAACTAAACCATGTTAGTAAGGGCAATCCTTTATTGCTGGGGATATACGCATTGGTCATACGCCTATCTTTTACACCACCAAGCACAGACACCATGACCAGGGGCATTACCTAGAGCAGAGTCTCACAAATGCAGTCCTGGAGGACCACACACCATTCAGGTTCCATGCTGCCACTCATACAAATAACCGTGCTGTATATCTATGCACCACCCCCATGGCATGTAGATGTAGCTCATGCATATTCATGAGGGACAGCAGGAAACCCCAACCAGTGTATTGCAAACCTGGACTGGATTTGGGAACCTCTGCCGTACAGCAGCAGCCAACAGGGACAGACACACCCACACCCACACCCACAGGCCCCATTGGCCAATGCCTCCTGGTGAGGCAGGACATTGGGCCCTGCGTGCATCTCCCAATACCAGCACTTGCATACCTTAGCAATGTCACCCTACACCAGGGTATATGGTACACAGCTCTCAAACATTTGCTATGAGTACTGGCAGATAGATATCCCTACGTTACGCACAGTCTGCTCTATGAGCTCCATCATAATAATCTATCTGATGTTTGCAGTGTGTGCGTCAGGTCTGGCCCCTGACAGTGTTTACCACCCTAGGGAGGGACCCCCAACGGTATTGCATACCATACCCATGCCTGTACTGTGCCCAGGACTGGTGTGGTGGGCAAGGATTCTGAACCCCTCTATAGTAGCACAATGCTGGCATACGTGTGGGAGTGTGTGTCTGTCTATACAGTGTGTGTTGGCTGCAAACACTGTCCACAGTTTTGGCCTGATGATGTGCATAATGAGCAGCAAGGTACCATGGGTATAGCTCAGACAGGGTGGGCTGACCAGGATGCATCTGCACAGGGCATAGGGCACTGGCAGGGACATTGTAGTGGCTGTCCACCACCTCCACAGACAGGGTGACCTCTGTATGTGCTGCTGGGCTTTCACTCCACCCTGACTGTGCAGTGATGGCAGCATGGCTAGGCACCCCCATAGTGCTTCATAGCACTTCCCTCATGTGATATATATGGGTCACCTGTTGGGGCCTAGTCACTGATGTATCTGCTTGTGTGTGCTGCCATCCCAGTGGGACTAACCAGCAGACTGTTCACAGCTGGTATGTGCCCTGCTGGAGTGCCTTGCAGGGTGCAGTGGCTGATGGCTTGATGCAGGGGAATATCAGATAGTGGTGGGGTGCATCTTAGCATATCCAGGCCTACTGTCTGTCTGATATTGTGGTCTGGGTGTGTGTGGGGCTGCTTGGACTGCCTTGTAGGGTGTCTGTTCCCCAACAGGACTGGGGTTGATGGTCCACTCTACTGCCATCATTGGGGGGGGGGGGGTGTATAATGGGGATCTGTTGATAGGAGACCCTGCCTGTTTGCCACCCTCAGCGGGGTGGGGTTGGTGGTGCATAGCCCACCTAGGGGTCCGTGGGGTTCCCCCTGACTGAGACAGACAGAGATATCCAAGGTGTTCCTGCAGAAACTACCTATCTCACAGATTACGACTGTTTTGGAGCTTTACCATGGCCTCTCTCAGCCATGGAGGGTGCTGTGGACCTGGTCCAGGGCGCCTCATCGCACACTCAGGGTGAGCACAGTTCCCGCACAGTGTGACTGTGTGTAGCTACTCTGTGCAAATTAAACACCCGGTCAGTACCTCCTACCAGGCCAAGGTGCTGTGTGGGTGCACACGGACACGTCCCCCTACCAGGCCGGGGAGCTGTTGGGGTGCATTCCCCATCTTGTGTTCATCTGTGGACAGCTGATTTGCATGTGCAGTGCATCATGGGTATGGGTGGCCTAACCCTATCCTGGTTCCCACAGCAGACTGTCTGTGTGGTGACATGCAGGCTCTCTGCAGCCAGCCAGGGGCTTGCTGGCAGCTATATAGCTGTAGCCCAATGGTTACTTCACTGCCTGTGGAGCCAGCGGTAATGGGTTCGAGCCCACAGTGGGGTTATTTGATAGGGTTGTCCAAAGCTTTTTTTAGATTTAATGTACATATGTTGCTGCCATCAAACACACCCTCAGTGTACTGTACCCATAAGGTGCCTCTGAGGGTGCTTTATAGGGCACCCTATAGGGCACCTTATGGTTGCCGTCCATATAAGGTGCACTATACATTATCCTGTGACGCAACATATATGGTGCCCTATAGGGGACATTCAAGGGTGCCTTGGCGGACAGTGAACTTTAACATGTGCCTTATGGGCCGCCTTATGTTAACACGCTTTGTGAGTGCGTTTGCTAGTAGTGATAACTGAAATAAAAATAGATTGCCCCCTACAGCACTCATCCCCATAATACACACTGCCTCAGTGAGCCTTCTTCATGGGGCACTGTGGGGGATTGAACCCCTGATCTCTGCACCATTGGTCAGTGTCTTAACCATTGTGCTGTGGCTCTGTTCCTATGCTTGGGCATCTGCGCACCGCCTTATGCCGCCCAAAATTAACAGTGCACCGCCTTATGCCGCCCAAAATTAATATGCCTCCTAAAGCACTTTTACCCATTACAGTTAATGCCTCAGCCAGCCCTTTTTGTTGTGCACAATGGGGAATTGAACCCATGGCAGCTGCACCCACAGTCAGTGTCTTAACCATTGTACTATGGCTCTGCTCCTTCGTGTGTGCACATCAGGGCGCCACTTAGCCTTCCCACGCACTATTATGCACGGCGCACAATAGCGCGGCGCACAATAGCGCCCCGCGCAAATGTGCGATCGCTTACTCCCGTTTTTTTTCTTTTCTCTGCCTGAACCGCCCACTCCTTATATGGCACAGGCACACTACCGCGGCCCCGCACATTAGGAATGTTTAGTAAACAGACCCCTAAGGCATGTTACTACCTGCGAGTCAACTTATGTAGTTTATGCCATTAAATGTCCGTGCGATTTACTCTACATAGGTAAGACGATTCGTTCTTTCAAGATTCGGATGAAGGAACATGAAAGCAGGCTTCGTTGCGATCGAAAAGAAGCTCCTTTAGTTGAACACTGTTCGTTACATCGACACGTGTTTGCTCAGCTCCGTTGTTGGGTTATTGAACAAGTGTTAGGAAATGGGCTGGGAAGATCACGGGATCAACTATTGCTTTACCGAGAGCAGTGGTGGATCTATACTTTAGGCATGGTACAACCGGGAGGGCTCAACTTTAGTATTGATTGGACGGCTTGCATTTAATGTTCAACCAATCGATGATTGATGCAAATTTATCAGTGGCTTCAAGGTATTTAAAAATGGCAGCTCCATCTTTAGCCCGCATGCGCGGCGTCTTTGGATTCCCCAGAGAATTGGAGGGTGAATGCTGGTTAAGAAAATGAGCTGCGTCGATGTCAGGTCAATAAGAACTTTTTCTTCTCGAACTGTTTTTAAATCATAAGGTGAAGTTTACAAACATTATTATAGTTCAGTTATTGCCGATGTCATTTTTATAGGAAATCAATTTGATGTTTGAGTCCCTTGAGAAACCCTTTAGCGGAGAAACGCACGGGCGCCTCATAAGATTGGCATTGGGACGCGCTTCAAGTTATCTAAAAGGCTATAAAAGGATGAAGAGCAACTAAGGAAAATTGAAAGACAACTAAGAAAATTAAGAAAACTATGACGTATCACATCAAAGCACAAGCTAAGTATCCCTTTACTATTGGAACTTATTATGAGAAGTAATGACATGTCATTCGTTTTTATCAACACGAGCCATTGATGTAAAACCTGCACATGTCTGGGAGACTATACAATCCGTAGAACTTTAGTGCTAACAGTTGATTCTGAGGCTCAGGTTGCGACAGCAAAGAAACACTGAACAAATTGAATAAGTTAATTGTTGAATGAGGTTTTCGTTTAATTACATGACTTAATGGGAGACAGCCAACATGGCTTTAGCCAAGGAAGGTCTTGTCTTAGTAATCTGTTGTATTTTTTTGAAAGTATGAATAAACAGGTAGACAAAGATGAGCCGGTTGATATAGTGTATCTGGACTTTAAGAAAGCCTTTGACAAGGACCCTCATGAGAGACATTTGGCGAAATTAAAAAGTAATGGGATAGGAGGCAGTGTACTATTGTGGATCAGGGACTGGTTAAAAGACAGAAAAGAGAGGGTAGGACTGAATGGCCAATTTTCCCTATGGAGAAAGGTGAATAGGGATCTGTGCTGGGTCCACTGTTTTTTTTTAACATTCATAAATGACCTGGAAATGGGAATAACGAGTGAGGTAATCAAAGTTGCAGATGACCCAAAACTATTCCAAGTTGTTAAAACCCATGAGGATTGTGGAAAATTTAAAGATGATCTTGATAAACTGAGCATTCAAATGGAAGATGAAATTTAATGTGGACAAATACAAAGTTATGCACCTAGAAAAGAAAAACCCAAACTACGGTTACACGATGCAAGGTTCTACATTAGGAACAATGTTCCCTCTAATTTTCTGTAGGCTGTGTGCGCATAAAATACCAGCTGTGCAGCTTTTGAAGGAAGGTTAAATTTGTGTGCGCCACATAACGACACTCGGAGTTATATACTTTAAAATTTTACTACACGTCAGAATACAGTATGTACACCACATTGATTGCACTAGAAAATATTGTAGAACTTGTGAAAACCATAAATACACAACAACTTTTAAATTTTAAGACGTCTGTGTTGTTTTCCATCAGAATCAGAAGTGTAAATTTTGTGCGCTCTGTTGTAAAGTATGTGCGCTCGCTCGGCGAGGTGTGTGCGCGCGCACACGCGCACAGCTTAGAGGGAACAGTGATTAGGAACCTCCACCCAGGAAAAATATTTAGGCGTCATTGTGGATAACATGTTAAAACCCTCCGTCCAATGTGCAGTGGCAGCCAAGAAAGCAAATAGAATGCTAGGTATCATAAGGAAAGGAATGGAGAATAAACCAAAGGATATTATAATGCCTCTGTATTCTTCCATGGCGTGACCGCACCTTGAATATCTTGTGCAATTCTGGTCACTGTATCTTAAAAAGGATATAGCATTATTAGAAAAGGTACAGAAAGGAGAGACCAAAATGGTAAAGGGAATGGATACCCCTATGAAGTGAGGCTAAAAAGGTTAGGGTTTTCAACTGGAAAAAAGACGGCTGAGGGGAGATATGATAGAGATCTATAAATTAATGAATGGAGTAGAACGGGTAAAAGTGGATCAATTGTTTATGCCATCAAAATTTAGAAAGACTAGGGGACATGCAATGAAGCTACAGGGTAAACTATTTAAGACTAATAAGAGAAAATGTTTTTTCACTCAACGTGTAATCAAATTCTGGAATTTGCTTCCAGAGGATGTACTAAAAGGTATTAGTGTAGCGGGGTTTAAAAAAGGTTTGGACAAGTTCCTGGAGGAAAGGTTGTAAACGGGAGCGCTGGGCGTGAATGTCCACAGTCTTGGCAAAGGCAAAATACTATTATGACTTGCAAAGGATTGTGGGGGATGTAGTCCATTCATACCAGAATCAGCCGTTCACAAAATAATGAGTTGTGTTGCTCGAGTGTAAGCAAAGAAAAAATATATTTTATTCATGGGGTTAATTCTCCCACACAGATTTACTTGGTAACACAAAAGAACAACTTGCTTCAGTATTGTACTTAGGAAAAACAAATCATGATATAAGCAACTGAGCTTCTTAAGCAATCAATCAAACAATAAAGACCTTGATGGGAAACAGAAAAGGTCTTTCTGAGGGCTCCTGCTAATACCTTTTAGCAGTGGTCCAAAAGCAAAAACAAAACCCAAAAGTAACCAAAAACTGTTCTTTTTCAAGGATAACTTTCTTCTATTTTCACACACAAACAGTAGTTTCCTTTCAGAGCTCACGTGCAACTGTGCATGGCTTAATTACCAATCATTAGCCAGCTGCAAACCCCTTTGCTGGTTCACTTTCTCTACGTGGCTCAAATCCTACCCTAAAGCTTTCTTGTAAACTTTTCTGGGTAGATAAAAGAACAAGTTATAGTTCCCTTTTTGATGGTTGTTGTATTTCTGAAAGTATTTTACCACAGCAGCTTATTCAGAGAGCAATCCATGTATTCATTCTGGTCATTTAAAATATCTCCTTCTTCTTCAACTATCATAGAATCAATATCATGGTCTGGCTCAGAGGAATTCCTTAATGGAGCACTCTCAGGACAATACTTGTTTCCCTGCTGTCTTCCAAGTGAAGAGCTAGGGCATAGATCAGTGTTCATACCTGAGCTTCCTTTGTTGTTAGGTTTCCTCTCCAGATATCCTGGCCAGTAAGTAATCCAGCTTTTATGTCCAGCCTTCCAATCCAGATCCCTGGACACTGGGTCTCTCTTCACATACCTTCTTGCACTGGTCTTAGGGCCCCTTCCAAATGCAGCCGTCTCCCTCAAAGGTGCCGTCTGGGGATTCCTGACTCTGTAACCCCATTCCTCTGGCTTCCTCCAGTCCAATGGAGTATGCTTGCCTCTGGAATGACTCCCAACACACGTACTGCTATGGGCTCCTTCTTTAGACCTCCAAGATGTTTTTCTCTTCTTTCTTCCACGTTGTGGCTGCTGCTGCTTCCTGATCCTCAACTGATTCTGTGTAGAATATGTTTTACTTTTAACTTGTTTAGAGGGATACTCCACCCTAGCACAGCTCAGCTGTGCTGAATCAAGCCCTGCCCTTGGAGATGAGTGATTGGGGATTACCTCGTAGCTCTCCTGATTGAACACACGTTTCCCCACTTCAGCTCTTCTAGAGGCTGTTTGAAACCTGGTGCATTCTGGGACTGGTAGTCTTTTATGAAAACATTCTGTTTTAGTATTTCTACCAGCTAAGACAGGTTGCTTGTTTAGAGCCAATTCACCTCTATTACAGCTCCTTCCTGAACTATGATAAGCTTCCTTATCACAAGGTCCATAAACCATTATTAAAGGGGACCCAGAATATCCACTGCTTGACCCAATACAAGTATTGTGGAACCTGTTTTTTTGAGGAAACTGCTAGGTAGTTGTGACCTAGATTGGCCACTGTTGGAAACAAGATACTGGGCTTGATGGACCTTGGTCTGACCCAGTATGGCATATCTTACGTTCTTATGTTCTTAAAATAAAAATAACTGCTATGACAAAGCAGATATGTTTGCTTCTATATTAATTTCTGTTAATATGTATACGACTCAAAACAACAGTTGACCTCAGTGGTAAAGATATACGGGCTTTTAAAAAATGGTTTATGTTAGAAATTAAGCCAGTTCAATGCCCCAAACATTAGTATGATCAGTCTAACCACTGATATATAACAATCTAAGCATATAAAATGACATAGAAAACAGACTTATCTTCTTAAGCATCAAAAAAATCAGCATGTTGTAATCATTTGCCTCATCTGTTGCCTCAACAATGTCAGCATTTCGCTGGGTGCTATATCAGGAGGCACTAATATAAGATGGCACTAAAAGAAAAAGAAACGCGATGTTAATAAAATCAGCCAAACACATCCGTACTCAAAAAGTGGCTTTACACTTATCACTGATATACAATCATCTATCACCCTCATAACATTCTATGTGACAGTGGTAGGAAAAAATAATAACAAACGTTAAAAAATAAGCAGGGAAGACCATGGCTGTTTCAGGGACATTCACTAAAAGACAATATATGAAACAGCTCATACAAACAAACTGTGTACTCACATAATGTCCTTTAGACACCCACCTATAAAGGAAACAATCAGGGTCAGGCTCCAACATCAACTGCCTCGCTCACAGCATCTCCTTCTCTCACAATGGTGAATCATACAGCTCTCACAGCTTCTAAAGCCCAATGAATTTGAAATAGCAAATGACCAAACACCAACACCAATTATTAAATCATCCAATGAAATTCTATAATAAACCAATCAATCAGTACAGCAAAAAGATTCACCAATCATTCCTAACAGGGGTTATACATTTCAAACAAAGGTAAGAATTTGTGTTTTTTTTAAATTGCTAGCTCTCTGACTGGGAGCTCCTAAAAGGGTTTTAGTACATTTTTAAAACAAAGCTACATTCTTTTACGTGCTTTAGTTTAAAAGGAGAAATATTTTCTTTAGTGGTGTAGGTTTAAATCTCTGATTTGGTAACTTTCTCAGCTCTTGGGATCTGCTAACACCTAATCAGGAGTTAGTGGGCCTGATTAGCCTGTGAAAGAACTGAGAGCAGCTGAGACCTGCATAAAAGGCTTCAGAGCCCTGCACTGTTGAGGCATTCCTAACAGGGGCTATACATTTCAAACAAAGGTAAGAATTTGTGGGTTTTTT
The DNA here is from genome assembly GCA_033557465.1 of Ichthyophis bannanicus. Lineage (NCBI taxonomy): Eukaryota > Metazoa > Chordata > Amphibia > Gymnophiona > Ichthyophiidae > Ichthyophis > Ichthyophis bannanicus. The sequence goes on from CM066033.1 coordinate 837,569,220, forward strand.
AAAATTGCTAGCTCTCTGACTAAAGGAGAAATATTTTCTTTAGGGGGGTAGGTTTAAAGCTCTGCTTTGGTAACTTTCTCAGCTCTTGGGAGCTGTTGACACCTAATCAGGAGTTAGTTCCCTCCCTACCCCCCCAACTCCCACCCACCCCTAGTGCCCAACTCCCACCTACCCTAGTGAGCGGTCTTGCTTTATAGGGCACCTCCCCAAATAACAAAACACAGGGACGTGGAATAGCACATTTTGAATATAATTAAAGAGATTTAACTGCTTTTTCTCTGAAAGGACAGCTGGGAAACCGGCTGGTACTTTCATAGATCTCTCTCTTTTGCTTTAACAGATACCTAAGCTCCATGAACAGAACAATGGCTGGGAAAAATCATATCGCTAAAGCTGTTGCCCCCGTTACAGCTTCTGCCTCTGTCCAGACAGAGGTCCCAATGCCATTTGAAGGACTGGTTCCATGTGCAGGGTGCCTGCATGCTGAAGCTCTCAGGAAACAAGTGGAGGAACTCAGAGAGGAGGTGGCAAGGCTGAGAAGCATTCAAGACAGTGAGAAGTACATTGATGAGATGCTTCTTGCAGCAACGAAACTCTCCAGCAGAGGAGAAGGTGGGTGCCTACAGAATAATGAAGGTTGGACACAAGTCACCAGGGCCTACAGAATCACCAATCCAACTTCTCCAGCCCTTGAATTGAAGAACCATTATGCAGCCCTGGAAGTGGAGGAGGTGAAAGCATCCCTGGAAAGGGAAGACCCAGAGCTCAAGTACCCCAAAGTTGCAGAATCAGTGACCACAAGGAAGTGAAGGGTAGTGGTGGTTGGTGACTCTCTTCTGAGGGGTACTGAGGCATCCATCTGCTGACCAGACTTGATGTCCAGAGAGCTATGCTGTCTGTCTGGTGCCAAAATCCAAGAAGTTAAGGAGAGTTTGCCGAGACTCATCAAGCCCACTGACTATTACCTAATGTTGCTAATTCATGTCAGAACAAATTATACTGCCAGGTATCTCACTGAGCATATCAAAAGTGATTCATGGCTCTGGGACAGAGGGTGAAGCAGATAGGTGCACAGATGGTGTTCTCTTCAATCCTCCCTGTTGAGGGTAAAGGCCAAGGCAAAGAGGCTTGCATCCTGGAGATGAATGCATGGCTGCGTGGATGGTGTCATCAAGAGCGTTTTGGTTTCCTGGACCATGGGATGCTGTTCCAAGGGTTGCAGAGCAGAGATGGCGTCCATCTGTCCAAGAAAGGTTGACACATCTTCAGTAGTAGATTGGCTAATCTACTGAAGACGGCTTTTAATTAGATTAGTTGGGGATGGGTGAAGAAAGCCCCAAGGTAAGTGATACATTAAATACTTTTATGGAAATAGGTAAAAGGGGTAACATATGGAAAGTGGTGTGTATAAATGCCCATAGCATGGGAAATAAGATCCCTGATGTTGAAGCTTTGGCGGGAGTGGCCAACTTGGATTTATTGGCAGTTACAGAAATATGTTCACAGAAAACCATGCCTGGAATGTAACTATACCAGACTATACTTTATTCAGAAAGGACAGAGTAGGAAGCAGGGAGGAGGAGTGGCACTATATGTAAAAAATAATATTAAAGCTTTGGAATTACAGAGCTTAAAAGGGAGAGAGAAGGTATTGTGGGTTAAACTAGAAAGAGGGAAAGAGAAATCTATTTGCTTTGGTGTGATATACAGACCTCCCTCACAAGAGGAAGAGGTGGACAGAGAGTTCATTGAAGATATACACAGCATTGCTAGGAAAGGGGAAGTGCTACTGATGGGGGATTTTAATATGCCAGATGTTGATTGGTACATTCCTGCTGCAGTATCATCTAGAAGTAAGGAGATCCTGGATTCTCTACAGGGAGAACTATTCAGGCAATTGGTAAAAGACCCCACAAGTGAAGGGGCATTACTGGACTTGGTGCTTACCTATGGTGAAAGTTTTTCTCATGTTATAGTGGGAGATCCTTTTGCATCCAGTGATCAGCAGATGGGGTGGTTCAGTATTAGGACTAGGGCTGTTAGAATCCATTCAATACCTCAGGGAGTCATTAGCGTGATGGGAACAGCTGGGGGATATAGAAAAACAGTGGGCAAAACTGAAAGGGGATATTTTAAGGGCAATCAACCTTTTTGTTAAAATGGTAAATAAAGGTAAAAGGAAAAGGAGACCACTATGGCTTTCGAAAGAAGTAGCTGAAAAGGTGAAGAAAAAGAGGGAGGCCTTCATGAAATACAAGAGATCACAGAGAGAGGAAGACAGGCATCTATATTTGGAAAAACTTAGAGAAGCTAGCAAAGTAGTCAGGAAAGCAAAGATTCAAAAAGAGGAGGAAATAGCCAATGCAATAAAATGAGGGGATAAGACATTTTTCAAATATGTTAGTGAGCAGAGGAAGGGCAAAAGTGGTATTGTCAGACTCAAGGGTGAAGGGGAGGAATATGTGGAAGATGAAAAGGATAAAGCGGAATTGCTTAACAAATATTTCTGTTCTGTGTTCACAGATGAAGAACCAGGAACAGGAAATCAGAAAACACCCACAAACAGGAACAGAAGCGAGGGGCATCTTGAACAATTTTCAGAAGACTGTGTTTGTGAGAAACTAGCTAAACTTAAAGTAGACAAAGCGATGGGACCGGATGGGATTACCCTAGATGCTGAGGGAACTTGGCGACATTCTACAGCTCCGCTGACCTTTTCAATGCCTCATAGGTCGGGAGTGGTGCCAAAGGACTGGAGAGACGCTTATGTGGTGCCTTTACACAAAAGCGGAAGTAAGGATGTGGTTGAAAACTACAGACCAATTAGTTTAACTTCGGTGGTAAGTAAATTATTGGAAACTTTGCTGAAAGAGAAAATAGTGAGGTTTCTGGAGTCCAGCAGATGGATTCAGCAGAGGCAGGTCTTGTCAGACAAATCTGATTGATTTCTTTGACTGCGTAACCAGGGAGTTGGACCGAGGGAGAGCCCTAGATGTGGTGTATTCAGATTTCAGTAAAGCCTTTGACACCGTTCCTCACAAGCGACTTTTAAACAAACTGAGCACTCTAGGGATGGACCCTAAAGTTACTGCTTTGGTTAGAAATTGGTTAAGTGGGAGGCGATAAAGAGTACAGGTAAATGGAGCTCACTCTGAGGAGAAGGAAGTTACCAGTGATGTGCCCCAGGGATCTGTCCTTGGTCCGATTCTTTTTAACATCTTTGTTAGTGATATAGTGGAAGGGCTGTTAGGTAAGGTTTGCCTCTTTGCAGATGATACCAAAATCTGCAATAGAGTAGACACCTAGGAAGGTGTAGATAACATGAGGAGGGATCTAGCTAAGCTTGAAGAATGGTCTTGAATTTGGCAGCTGTTAAAAAATGTAAGGTCATGCATTTGAGCTGCAGCAATCCAAGAGAGCAATATAGTATAGTGGGTGAAGTACTTTTGTTCACTAAAGAAGAGCGGGACCTAGGCGTGGTTGTGTCTGATGATCTTAAAGTGGCTAAACAAGTAGAAAAGGTGACAGCAAAAGCTAGAAGGATGCTTGGGTGCATACGGAGAGGAATGGCTAGCAGAAAAAAGGCGGTTTTAGTGCCTCTGTATAAGTCTTTGGTGCAACCTCATTTGGAATATAGTGTGCAATTCTGGAGACCGCACCTTCAAAAGGATATAAACAGGATGGAGTCAGTACACAGGGTGGCTACTAAAATGGTTAGTGGTCTTCATTATAAAGCACATGAGGACAGACTTAAGGATCTTAATATGTACGCCTTAGAGGAAAGGCAAGATAGAGGGATATGATTGAGACATTTAAATACCTCCGTGGCATAAATGCACAGGGAGAGAGCCTCTTTCGATTGAAAGCAAGTTCTGCTACAAGGGGACATGGGATGAGGATGAAAGGGGATAGATTCAGGAGTGATATGCGGAAATATTTCTTTATGGAAAGAGTGGGGGCTCCGTGGAATAGTCTCTCAGTGGAGGTAGTAGAGATGAGGACAGTATCTGAATTCAGAAAAGCATGGGACAAACACAAAGGATCTCTAAAGGAATAAAGGGGGCTGTTATAGTTGTTGATATGGAAGGACAGACTAGATAGGCCATGTGGTCTTTTTCTGTCGTCATTTTTCTATGTTTCTATGTTTTTATAAGCAGGAACTCAGCACACACTTCCAGTCATTCATTGTAGATTGCACAATAAGTTGGTAGCCTACATATTGGTCATTGAATTGGCAAGCACGGAGGGTGTATTTTAGCTTTAAAGTTGGTTTTATGAATGAAGTGAGCATATATCTATGAAGTATTGACAGGTTAGAGGGCTGCCGGATAGTATTGGCTGTTTCTTTTTGGTGGAGTATGTTGTGATTGGTTGCCTTTTCACGGGAGTTTAGGTTTTCTTGAACGATGTGAGGTGTGTGCTAAGTTCCTGCTTATGATTGGTCGGTCTTTTGGTGTTCTGATTGGTTGGTTTGAGATAGTATTTCATTGGATGATTTAATAATTGGTGCTGGTGTTTGATTGGTTGTTTGCTAGTTTAAATTCATTGGGCTTTAGACGCTGCGAGGAGGAGAAGGATGTTGCCAGTAGTGTGCTGCAGGGATCTGTCCTTGGTACAATTCTTTTTAACATTTTTGTTAGTGATATTGCGGAAAGGCTGTAGGGTAAGGTTTGCCTTTTTTCAGATGATATCAAAATCTGCAATAAAGAAGACACCCAGGAAGTAGTAGATAACATGAGGAGAGATCTAGCTAAGAATGGTCAAGAATTTGGCAGCTGAGATTTAACACTAGAAAATGCATGGCCATGCATTTAGGTTGCAAAATTCCAAGAGAGCGGTATAGGGAGTGAAGTACTTTTATCCATGAAAGAAGAGCAGGACTTAGGTATGATTATTTCTGATGATCTTAAGGTGGCTAAACAGGTAGAAAAGGCGATGACAAAAGCCAGAAGGATGCTTGTGTGCATAGGGAGAGGAATGGCCAGCAGGAAGAAGGAGGTGATAGTGCCTCTGTATACATCTTTAATGAGACCTCATTTGGAGTATTGTGTGCAATTCTGTAGACCACACCTTCAAAAGGATATAAACAGGATAAAGTCAGTGCAGAGGGTGGCTACCAAAATGATCAGTGGGATTCATTATAAGGCATATGGGGACAAACTTAAAGATTTCAATATGTATACTTTGGAGGAAAGGCGGAAGAGATGAGATAAGATAGAGATGTTTAAATACCTCCGTGACATAAATGCACAGGAGGAGACCCTCTTTCTTTCGAAAAAAGGCTCTGCAATAAGGGGGCATAAGATGAAGGTGGCCTATTCTGATGAGGATGTCGAGGTACAGGAAAAACATACAAGATGTGAACATGCACAAGACAGTATGCCGTACATGCAGGAATAGGGGTCTGCCCTGCATATCCATGGTCCTTGTGGCGCACTCATTGTACACCTGCCCCACCCACAGATCACACCCACCCACACACATCCTGTGCTCACCACACGTGCAGCTCCACCTGCAGGAGACTCCATTGCACTCTTGCCGGCTACAAACTTTGCATGTCTGTCCATCATATTTGCTTGGCCTAACTCACTATTCTATGAGCAGGGTAGGTCCCTTGGACCCCACATCAGCTACCCAGGGATGGTGGCTGCATGGGGCCATCTCCCAGGGGGGTGATGGAGGAGTAGACAGGCCACACCTGCAGGGCAGCATGGGACTGACTCAGCTGCTCACCCAAGGGGGTCAGTGGGACCATGGTGCCTGGCATTGGGGGCGTGGGCCTACTGGCCATATGGCCTTTCACTGCCCCATGATGCAGTATCCTTTCTGTGGGGCAGCAGGTGTGGGGCAGTGTGTGTGGCCTATGTCACCCACCCCTCATTTTCCTCCCACAGTGTACCCTTTGGTTTCTCCCTTCTCCTGCAGCCCACCTTCCTGCGGCACTGCCACAGCCCCTATTGGGTGGTATGCACCCATCACCTCACAGATCTCTGTCTACATCTACACAGGGTACCCTCACGGTCACCCAGGGGGACACTGCCACATTATGTTGGCATGGCCCTGGCAGACATTGTACAACAGGCACACATGGCACCTGATCGCTGGGTTGTGGACTCCGCAGAGGTTCATCTACAGGTCGGGATATTGTCTCGGTAATGTCCTGCACTGTTGCCAATGGATATGACCGTTGAAAAGGCAAACACGCTTTATACCTGTCGGGCACATTGAGGCGTCACCGTCTGTACATCTACATGTGAATGCATGCACAAATTTGGACCGCATTCTGTGTACTAGTACGTTTATGCCGCTGCACATCTAGCCACCATAGAACATACATTATTATTTTTTATTATTATTATTTAGCATATATTTGTATACCACTACTTCCAGCGATCAGTAGCGGATTTCATTACATACTGGAAACTGTCAAATCAGAACAGAGAAATTTGAGGCATATACAAAGTGATTCGTAAGGTAAGCAATGCTGTGAATCTGGGTCCTTCTCCCTACATCTCTGCACATGTGTGTGCGTGTGCACATTGGCTGCATGCATCCATAATAGTTTGCTCGGTCTTGCTTCTCCCAACAGGTGCTGATGCTGTTGCAGGTCCCAGCACTTCTCCCTTGCCAGCCATGCCACCAGCTACTCCACCACTGCCCCAGTCACCTGCATGGACTGCAGTCTCTGTGGCACCAGCAGAGACAGACAGATCACACCTGGGCAGCCCTAGTGACTTGGCCACTAGGCCTGCTGATACAGATGGGGAAGGGGATACCACATCAGAGGATGGGGAGGGCCAGGCCTCACTGTCACCAGAGCCACTAGGGCAACCAGGAGGGGACATGCGCAGGAAGCGGCCACGGCAACACACATCTTTGCTGCTGGTGCAGTGTGCCCAGCGCCTGCTCGCCCACAATGAGGCACATTCATGGTACATACACATGAAGCTGGAGCTTCTTCACTAGGATATCTCACTCCAGGAGCAGCAGCTGGCCCTCTAGGAGTGGCAGCTGGCTGCAACAGCCCAGCTTGATGCCTTCATTGGCCACCTTGGAGCAAACATTGTGGCCCTTGTCAGCCAGCTGGGCAGGTCGTAGAGTGCTCCTGATCCCATCCCTGCCCCTGGGCTACCATCTGCAGCCACCAGGCCTGTTTCATTGCCCATTGCTACTGTCCACTGCTGCTGCAGCACCTGCCCATAATCCTGTGCCCACAGCCATGCGTTCCACCAGCAGGGTGGCTACATATGCCATTGCAAAGGTGGCTTCATAATAATAAAAAACAACTCCACACATTAACCACAATGTAGCACTGGGAACTTTGCACTAAAAAAAGCCTCCAGCGCCGTGACAACGGGGAGCACAGACCTCAGAACTATCCTCAGATATCCATTGAATACTCAAAGCCAAAACCTGGCTTCAGCAATCCAATATGAGGTAAATTACATCAACGGTCTGCATCCAACCCCTCCGTCCGTCAACAGCACCAGAAAGCTACAGAATATCCAATAAACTGATGGGGATCCAAAACTAAAGGTTGCTTTGACAAATATCCACAGCACTTTACAATCGTATCATTAAACATAACAAAATATCGAACATTAGTGCAGAAAACATTTCTGAGGATATCTGAGGATAGTTCTGAGGTCTGTGCTCCCCGTTGTCAAAAAGAAAAAAAAAAAAAAAAAGAGTCCGTGGTGAGGACGCCGGTTGGTATACCCCCCTGAGGCAGCGTCTGTGAAACGCTAAGAAGGACGTCTGATTGTGGCGTCGGGGTTGATACCATAATGATCATCTTGGAAAACTGAGCAGAAGATTGTAACTTGTGCTGATGGGTCCTTTTTCTGTGCAGGGGCTTTCTCTTGCTCTGTCATGTGGTTAAATGCTGATGCCCCTTTGATAGTTGCTTTGTTGTATTTGATTATCATGATTATTGTTCATTATTATTTTGTATATTGATTTCTGCACTAATGTTCGATATTTTGTTATGTTTAATGATACGATTGTAAAGTGCTGTGGATATCCAGGCCTAATGTCTGTCTGCTATTGTGTTATGGATGTGTATAGAGCTGTATTGACTGCCCTGTGGAGTGTCTGTTCCTCAGCAGGACCGGGGTTGATGGTCCCCTCTACTGCCACCTTTGCAGGGAGGTAGAATGTAGGTCTATTGATGGGAGGCCCTGTTTGCCACTTGCGGCTGGGGGGGGGTGCATGGCCCACCTGGGGGTCCATGGGGGCTACACCTGACTGAAACAGACAGAGATATCCAAGGTGTTTGTGCAGAAGCTGCCTATCTCACACATTAACACTGCTTTGGATCTCCGGCATGGCCTCTTTCATGGAAGGTGTTGTGGACCTGGTCCTGGGCACCTCACTGCACCCTCAGGGTGAGCACAGTAACCGCACAATGTGACGGTGTGTAGCTACTCTGTGTCAGTAAAACACACGGTCAGTACCCCCTACCAGGCCGAGGTGGTGTGTGGGTGCACATGGTTACTTCCCTCTACCAGGCCAAGGTGCTGTGGGGGTGCATTGCCCATCTTGTGTTAATCTGTGGACAGCTGATTTGCATGTGCAGTGCATCATGGGTATGGGTGGGCTAACCCTATCCTGGTGATCACAACAGACTGTCTGTGTGGTGACGTGCATGCTCTCTGCAGCCAGCCAGGGGCTTACAAGCAGCTATAGAGCTGTAGTCCAATGGTTACTTCACTGTCTCTGAAGCCAGAGGTCATGGGTTCAAACCCACAGTGGGTTATTTGATAGGGTTGTCTAGTGCATTATCTTTTGTTAATGTACATATTTTGATGCCAGCAAAAACACCCTCAGCGTACTGTACCCATAAGGTGCCTCTGAGGGTGCTTTATAGGGCGCCCTATAGGGCACCTTATGGTACCCGTCCATATAAGGTGCACTATACATTATCCTGTGATGCAACCTATAGGGTGCCCTATAGGGGACATTTTTGGGTGCTGTGGCGGACAGTGCAATTTATAAAGTGCCCTATGGAGTGCCTTATAGATAGGGTGCCTTATACGGCACCTTCAATTACGGCATGTGAGGGCGTGTTTTCTGGCAGCAATTAATAACATAAAAATAAAGTGCTGCAGGACAAAATATGTACAATGCAAAGCTGATGCTACAGCCAGCCTTATGTATTAGGCACACTGGGGAGCAAACTCATGACCCCTGTATCAGTAGTCAGTGCCTTAACCATTGTGCTCCACTGCTGCTCCTCCTTGCCTGTCAGCGCTCCTACATATGCTTTTCATTCCTTAAACTGCACAGTGCTGCCATAAAAAACAGTACACTGACCTTGCGGTACCTCATACAGCACCCTCTAAAACGCCCTATAAGCAACATTCCAGGGTGCCTTGGCTGACAGTGCACTTTAAAATGTGCCTTATAGGGCGCCTTATGTTAACACGCTTTGAGAGTGCGTTTGCTAGTAGTGATAACTAAAATATGAATAAAATGCCTCCTAAAGCAATCTTCTCCATAATATGCTATGCCTCAGGCAGCCTTGTTCATTGGGCACTTTGAGGGATTGAACCCCTGATCCCTGCACTATTGGTTAGTGTCTTAACCATTGTGCTGTGGTTCTGTTCCTGTGATTGCACATCAGCGCACCGCCTTATGCCGCCCAATATTAGAAAGCCTGCTAAAACATTAGCGCGCCGCCTTATGCCCATCAGCGTGCCGCCTTATGCCGCCCATCATTTAAATGCCTCCTAAAATATTGCCTCAGCCAGCAGTCTCTATTGGACATTGAACTCCTGATCCCTGCACCATTAGTAAGTGCCTTAACCATTGTGCTGTGGCTCTGCTTTTCTTTCTGCACATCAGCGCACCACTTATACCGCCCAGTATTATAATGCCTCCATAAACATTAGCGTGCCGCCTTATGCCGCCCAGTATTTCTGCGCCTCGTAAATTAATACCTCAGCCAGCTGTCTTCATTGGGCACAGTGGGGGATTGAACCCCTGATCCCTACACCATTGGTCAGTATCTTAACCATTGTGCTGTGGCTCTGTTCTTTTTCTTGCACTTCAGCGCCCCACTTATGCCTCCTGCGCAGCTATCTCATGCGCTAAGGTGCGGGGCGCACAGGGGCACCGCGCACCTTAGCGCATATGTAAATTCCGGCTTTTCTTTTTCAGGACGGAACACCCACTCCATATATGGCACCCGCACACTACCGGGGCCCGCACTTTACCGGGGTTTTAGTAAACATGCTCCTTAGGGTTTTCTTTGTTTTTACTTTTTATTTATAAGTTTTCTTTTTCCACTTGGCAGTGATGAATCCTAATCTAACAATATTTTTAAAGTAAGTAGGAAATAATATTGTAATATTCAATGTAAGTACGAAGCAGGTTCCTCCTGCTTTGTACAAAAATGCTATTTGTAAACCGCATTGATTTTAAAGAGCGCGGTATAGAAAAGCTTTAAATAAATAAATAAAATAAATATCCAGTAACTAAATAATTGAGATTTGTAATTTTTCCTTTATTTCCACAGGATATTCGTCATAATATGAAGAGTAGAAAATCAGTATTGACAATCTCTTTCAATTCCAGCCAGGCAGGATGCAGAATTCAGTCAAAATATGTCAGATCTATTTAAAGTGTTTCTTCTCGTTCTCCTAATTACACAGGGTGCACTACCATATCACATGTAAAGCATCATATAATTAAAGTAATAATTATCTGCTTCTGTGAACTGAGCAACATGTAATAAATGGTTTATCAAACCTCTACAAATTGCTTGGTTTTGTCTTACACGTATGCTGTTAACTTTTCCATTTCCATGCGGCTTGAAACCAGTCACATAATCACGGAGCACAGGTTTTCTCCCAGCCTCAAGCTACTGTTAATTTTACAACCACTGACAAGTAATTAATCAAGGTAATCACTGCTCTTTGTCAAAGGTTTTGAATCTCTCTGCTAGGAAGATCACCCCACTGTCATTAGGAACAAAGATACTTGTTTCGTCTTTGATTCATCTTCTGACCATTAGATGTAGAGTTTGAATATATTCTACTAAAAATTTTGGAATTACATCCATTCACTTCCCCATGTTCCTTCTCTTTGCTATCAGTTGTATAATATCTATGAAATTTATGTTTTTGGGGAGATCAAATAATGGTGGATGTTCAGCTGCCATGATCTGCCTGAAGTCCATTAAAAACCTGCCTTTTTTGGTACCTTATGGTGAAACTCAAGGACAACTATTTTTTTCTGCAGATTTGAGTTTGCCAGCTCTCCCTAACACGATCAAACTGATTAATGTCTCCCTTCCCAGTGCAGAAGACTGTGCTGCATGTTCCTTGTAGAATTTCTTGGCAAAAGGAGAGCCAACAGAATCCCAGGAACTGGATGCAGTACTGAGTCTAAAATGTCTGGTGCCTCCAATTGTGTTGTCTGTAGATCTAACCCCAGGAGCTCTGCCCCATTGGTAACTCCAGATAGCTGATGCAGCACTGCTGAGCCATGTGACATAGCTGTGAAAGGTACTGCATTAGCTGCAGAGGATCGGCAGGTGGAAAAGAATGAGACACTTGGGGCTACAAGGTCAGTAGGTCCTACAGTGTGTGTAGAGCTCTAGTTTTAAATGCTCCCAGGGAGCTGATACTGCTGCCTCAGAGGCAGCAATAAACCAGGACATCCTCAAACAGATTCTGGTAAGACCCAAGGGATTCTTTTTGCTGAGATTTGATATGCTAGTGCCGAGTCAATTGGAAAACTACCGGGGAAAGAAATTGGAAACTGAATTAGAAGTGATTGGACATCATAGAATTTAATGTCACAAAGCTTCAAGATACCAAATTTCCTTTACTTAAAGATTATTTGAATTTACAAAAAAAAATGGAGAGATTAGAAAATATTGTAATTCATTGCATATTGCATTTATTCATTTTCTAAAGGCTATCTCAGTCTCCACTCCTGATATACGTAAGTGATATTTTTAAATTATTAAAAAGTGGAGGAGTGGCTGAGTGGTTGGGGCAAGGTACTTCAGGCCAGAAGGTCAGGGGTTCAAATCCCACTAGAGGACAGCAACCTTGGGCTGGAAGGACTAGGGTTTCTAGTCCCATAGGTACTCCTTGTGGTCTTGGGCAAGCCACTTAACCCTCCATAGCCCATATTCCCTGTAAAATAGTTATCTCCAAGTTATAATGCCCTGTTCAATGTAATTTCAGTTTGTTCAATGTAAACCATACTGATGCAGAATAGCACGGTATATAAGAGAATGTAAATAAATAAAAATAACTGAGAAATGAAGCCCCTCTATTCCCTAATTAACAGAGCTTATAATCTACCTCCTGTTCCTTATTTATGCAATTTTTAACAATGATTTTTAAAAAGAAATGGTAGAGATAAAGAATGATACAAAGCCAAATTAAAAAATCCAAGAAACAAGACACAAAATAGACCCTGCCCTTCTACAGAATTCTATCAATAGGTCACATTAAATTACATAGAAGGAAGCAAATCAGAATAAACCAACAACAAATATACAACCAAGAAGCTACATTTCTTACTGTTTCACAAAATCCCAAACGACCCCACACCTTCCCATGTAAGTGGGTTCAAAACGAAAATAGATATTTTCTATAATGCATTATGTTTCTATCATGAAAAATTTCCATGTGGATGGAGTCAACGATTGCCTGATAAAATGCTTACAGGGGAACTTTGTAAAGAAGGATGCCCCTGTTACTAATATCCAAGATTTCAATTGGAGGAATGCTTTCCTTCTCAATTGTGTCAGTCATGCCACATCAGGGAAAATGTAACCTCCTGACCACAAAACAAAATATCCCTAAACATGAAGAAATTCTTGAAGATTATAATCTATCTCGGAACAGAGAGAAACCAGAAGAGTAGCCTGGGAAGCAATATTATCAGAAGAGGACTCTAAAAAGCCAAAATACGAGACTATCCTCTGCAGCAGTAGATCCATTCCCTCTTCTTCCAGATATTCTGACCAAGATCCTCAAGGTACATAAAACATGGAGGAGTGGCCTAGTGGTTGGGGGCAAGGTACTTCAGGCCAGAAGGTCGGGGTTCAAATCCCACTAGAGGACAGCAACCTTGGGCCGGAAGGACTGGGGTTTCTAGTCCCACAGGTGCTCCTTGTGGTCTTGGGCAAGCCACTTAACCCTCCATAGCCCATGTTCCCTGTAAAATAGTTATCTCCAAGTTATAATGCCCTGTTCAATGTAATTTCAGTTTGTTCAATGTAAACCACACTGATGCAAAATAGCGTGGTATATAAGAGAATATAAATAAAAATAAAAACATATATAGTCTCACAGTAATATGTTGAGGGCATTTTACAGTAAAGATATATTTTGCATAGTTCTTCTGACAGAATCAGAAAGAAGTAAAGAGATCTTGGATGCATTTCAAGGTGCTCTGCTTAGAAAAATGGTGAAGAAACCCATGAGGGAAAGGGTAGAACTGGATCTATTACTCACAAGTGGAGAAAGTATACTTAATATCTGGGGTGGATGCCATTGGAGCAACAGTGATCACTGCACAGTATGGTTTGAGATAAAAGCCAAAGCAGCAAACTCAAGTATGAGGTGTGATCAAAATGTATTGAGACTTGTACAATAACATAAGAAGTATAACACTGACAGTTATTGCACTCAGTCTCCTTCAAAGTAATATTACTCTTTCCAATAAAACACACTTCCTCCAGCGTTCCTGCCACTGCTGGAAACAATTTTCAAATGCCTCTTTCATTATGCTGTGAAGCTGCTGTGTCAAATTTTGCTTAATAGTCTCCAAGTCGTCGAATCTCCTTCCTTTCAGTGGTAATTTCAGTTTTGGAAACAAGAAAGTCACAAGGTGCGAGGTCAGGTGAGTACGGAGGCTGATGGACTTGCTCAATTTGGTGCAACCATTCACCATTCCTATGCAACTCTGGCCTCTTACAATGAACTGCATCTCTCAAGCAAGTCAGAACTTGGATGTATTACTCCTTATTGATGGTTTGGCCTTTTGGAGTATACTCATGATGAACAATACCCTGGTAATTAAAGAAACCTGTGAGCATGACCCTGACATTGCTCCTTACCTGATGGGCTTTCTTGGGTCTGGGAGAGTTTGGAGTCTTCCATTGTGAGGATTAAGCCTTCATTTCCGGGTCATAACTGTAAACTCATGATTCATCATCAGTAATAATCTTTTTGATGAAATCTGAGTCATTTTCAACACATTCCAACAACTCCTTGGCTGCAGAGAGTCGATCTTTTTAGTCAGAGGACAGGAGTTTCAGCATGAATTTTGCAGACACAGGTCTCATCCCCAAATCGACGGTAAGAATGGACTATACTGACCCGAAACTGATATCCATGTCCTCAGCAAGCTCCCTGATAGTCAAGCGACAATTTGAGCATATTGTGGCATGCACTGTTTCAACTTTGTCTTATTTCTGCTCATGGATGGCTTTCCAGAACATTTGTCACTGTCAATGCTTTGGTGGTCCTCTTGGAAACGTTTGTATCAGTCGTAAACCTGAGCATGACTCGTGTATTCATTGCCACACAGTTGCTGTAACTTGTCGTAAGTCTCATTGCACAAATCTCCAAGATAAAGGCAGAATTTAATGCAAATTCGCTGTTCAACTTTTTCATTCATTGTAAATCTCATAAAGTGCTTTTACACAATACAAAACATCACATGATTAAAAAATGTACAGGTTTACTGCAGCCATGCTACACTCTGCACATGCAGAGTATATGACTCACCTTTGTCTACCTGTGAAGCTGTGAATAAACAGGTAGACAAAGGTGAGTCGGTTGATATAGTGTATCCGGACTTTCAGAAAGCCTTTGACGAGGTCCCTCATCAGAGACTTTTGGCAAAACTAAAAAGTCATGGGATAGGAGGCAGTGTACTATTGTAGATCAGGAACTGGTTAAAAGATAGAAGCAGAGGGTAGGGCTAAATGGCCAATTTTCCCAATGGAAAAAGGCGAATAATGGAGTACCCCAGGGATCTGTGCTGGGTCTGCCATTTTTAACATATTCATAAATTACCTGGAAAAGGGAATAACGAGTGAGATTATCAAATTTGCAGATGACACAAAACTATTTAAAGTTGTTAAAAGCAAAGAGTATTGTGGAAAATTGCAAGAGGATCTTGAAAATTGGAAGACTGGGCATCCAAATGGCAGATGAACTTTAATGTGGACAAGTGCAAAGTTATGCACCTAGGAAAGAACAACCCAAACTATGGTTACAAGATGCAAGTTCCACATTGGGAACCACCACCCAGGAAAAAGATTTAGGCGTCATCGTGGATAACATGTTAAAACCCTCCACCCAGTATGCAGCGGCGGCCAAGAGAGCAAATAGAATGCTAGGTATCATAAGGAAAGGAATGGAAAATAAAAAAAAGATATTATAATGCTTCTGTATCGTTCCATGGTGCGACCGCACCTTGAATATTGTGTGCAATTCTGGTCACTGTAAAAAAGATATAGTGTTATTAGAAAACGTTCAGAGAAGAGCCACCAAAATGGTAAAGGGGATGGAAGGATACTCCTATGAAGAGAGGTTGAAAAGGTTAGGGCTCTTCAACCTGGAAAAGAGATGGCTGAGGGGAGATATTATAGAGATCTATAAATTAAAGAATGGAGTGGAACGGGTAAACATAGATTGATTGTTTACGTCATCAGAATATAAAAAGACTAAGGGACATGCAATGAAGCTACATGGTAACCTATTTAAGACTAATAAGAGTAAATTTTTTTTCACTCAACGTGTAATCAAACTCTGGAATTTGTTACCGGAGGATGTAGTAAAAGCTGTTAGTGTAGCTGGGTTTAAAAAAGGTGTGGACAAGTTCCTGGAGGAAAGGTCCATAAACCATTATTAAAAGGGACACGGGATATCACTGCTTGACCCAATACAAGCATTGAGGAACCTGTGTCTTTTGGGGAAACTGTTAGGTACTTATGACCTAGATTGGCCACTGTTGGAAACAGGATACTGGGCTTGATGGACCTTGGTCTGACCCAGTATGGCACATCTTATGTTCTTATGCTTAATAGCATCATGGTGGGTCATATTGTTATATAGCTACACAACAAGTTTCAATACTTTTGGATCACAGCTCATACTAGCTTTCAAAAATGTTGATTAGTGAAATGGGGAAGTATCTGAAAGAAGAGCTGGCAGAAAAGGAAGAGATAAGGAAAGTGGAAAGGCAGTGGGCGCAACTGAAAGGAGATATAAAAATGGCAACAGATTTTTATGTGCACAGAAAGTAATATAAAAGCAAATGGAAAAGGAAATCAATATGACCCTCCAAGGAAATGGCTAAAAAATTAAGTAAAAAAGAGTGTTCATAAACCATCGAATATCCCCGATAAGGAGAGGAACACAAAAGAGAATATCAGATAAAGCTCAAAAAGGCAAAGAAAGGAAAAAGGATGAAGAAAGCACAGTCAGAAAAAATAGCTAAAGATACAAAGTGGGGTGATAAGACTTTCTTCAAGTACCCAGAAGAATGTACCACCACAGCCCCAGCAACTAGCTAGCCGACGCAGTACAATGAATCCTCCATATTAGTTTGTCAAGATGTAAATAGTTACCCAATATGTAAATAGTTATCCAGGTTTGACCCAAGTTTATGTACCGGTTCATTGTAAACACAGCTACAGAAATGTGTAAGTTTTGATGTTCTATGTAAACCGCACTGATGCGGAATAGCGTGGTATATAAGAGAATGTAAATAAATAAATAAGTATGTCAGGGAAGAGGAAAAAGGCTATAGGGGGAATTGTAAAACTGAAAGATGTTGAGGACTACTGTGTAGACAGTGATGAGAAAAAAAACAGACATGCTTAACAAATACCTTTGTTCTGTGTTCATAAAAGAAAATCCTGGTGAAGGGCCATAATTGGTTGAAAAAGATACATATGGGAATACAGTAGATGAACAACTTGGAAAACTGAAGGTGGACAAAGCATGGGGTCATCTAGGATTACCAACTATTTCCAGTGTGAGCCCGACAGGCTTGATACAGTCCTGGGCAGGGGCGGCTCTATAATGAGGCCAAGTGAGGTGGTGGCCTGAGGCGGCAACTTTTGGGGGCGGCAAGAATTGCCCCCAAAAAGACCGCCTCACTCGGCCTTCAAAACAAAGAAATGATCGGAGCCGCTGCCGCAGCTACCTCAACACCTGCAGAATAAAGTTCCTTGCGGTCCCCTCGCCTCCCCAGCAGAGCTCTCCAGTCAGCACCGTGAAGGGAGAGCTTCCCTTTCTCGTGGTAGGCTCTGTTATTTGAGCCCGCCGGCGCTGACGGGAAACAGGACATGTCTGTTTCCCATCAGCGCCAGCGGGCTCAAATAACAGAGCCGCGAGAAAGGGAAACTCTCCCTTCACGGTGCTGACTGGAGAGCTCTGCCGGGGAGGCGGGGGGACTGCGGTGCACTTTATTCTGTCGCTGCCATGGTGGCAGCGGCTCCGATCTTTTTTTTTGTTGTTGTTTTTAATTACCTTTTGAATGTCAGGCTGGGCAGGGCTGGGCTGCGCTCGGGGGGGGTAGCATTGTAATGAGTTGATGGGGGGAGGGTTAGGACTGGAAATGGGCCAATGGGGAGGGGGCTAGGACTGGAAATGGGCTGATCGGGAGGGGGGCTAGGACTGGAAATGGGCTGATGGGGGGTTACAACTGGAAATGGGCTGATGGGGGGATAGAACTGGAAATAGGCTAATCGGGAGTGGGGCTAGGACTGGAAATGGGCTGATGGTGGGGCTAGGACTGGAAATGGGCTGATCGGGAAGGGGCTAGGACTGAAAATGGGCTGATAGGGGGTTAGAACTGGAAATAGGCTGATGGGGGGTAAGAACTGGAAATGGGCTGATCAGGAGGGGGGCTAGGAGTGGTAATGGGCTATCAGGAGGGTTAGAACTAGAAATGGGCTGATGGGAGTTAAGAATGGAAATAGGCTGATCGGGAGGGGGGCTAGGACTGGTAATGGGCTGATTGGTGCTGTTAGGTCTGGAAATGGGCTGATTAGGGGGGCTAGGACAGGAAATGGGCGGATTGGGGGCTAGGACTGGAAATGGACTTATTGAGGGAGTTAGGACTGGTAATGGGCTGATGGGGGGCTAGGGCTGGAGTGGGCTGATAAGGGGGATAGGACTGGAAATAGGCTGGGACTGGAATTGGGTTAATGGGGGAGGGGAGGGGAGGAGAGTGCTGCTGGCCCTGGAAGAAAACTAGGGGTAGGGCTCCAAATGGGCTGATGCAGGGGGATGGGAGAATAGGACTGGAAGAGAGCGGATACTAAGAGGGTCTACCAGCGGAAGGAGGGGGCAGGAAGGGAGCTGAGATGGGGGAAGGAGGGGGCTGGAAAGGAGCTGATATGGCAGGGGAAGGAGGGGGCTGGAATGGAGCTGACACCTGGGATGTACTGAAGGGGGACTGGAAGGGAGTTGACACTTGGGGATGGGAGTGGTAGGTGGCTGGGTAATGGAGAGGAGGCTGGAAGGGAGATGACATGTGCGAATGGCACTGGAAGGGAGATGGATAGAGGGTAGGGCAACTGGAAGGGAGCTGACTTGGGCGGTGGCACTGAGAGTGAACGTGAGCTGATACCTGGGATGGTATTTGGACTAAAAAGGCCTGGACAGTGGGGAAGGAGGGGGACTGGAAGGGAATAGACACCAGTGGAGTCGTGAGAATGCAAGGCGGTTGACATTAGAGGGTACTGGGAGGGGAGGACTGGAAAGGGGGTCGATACTGGAGAGGGTTACTGGAACTGGAAATGGGCTGATGGAAGGAAGGGAAGAAAACAAAAGAAGAGATAAGAAATGGCAGATGAACCACAGACCACAGAAAGAGAGATAAGAGAAGACAGGAAAGCAGAAGCCTCAGATCAGGACCAGCATGATCAGAGAATAAAATGGTCAGACAACAAAGGTAGAAAAAATAATTTTATTTAATTTTAGTGATTGGACTTTGTGCTATCTTTCTATTTTACACAGTATGGGGTAACTGCATCTCTTATTTATCAGATGTTGCACTGCATGCGGAGTCTGGCTTCTTGGGGTTTTAGTTTAAATTTTGTCTACATATTTTTATTTTTACTTTAGATTGTGGTTACTTATTCTGTACTTGGTGAGGGTCTGTGTTCTGAGTGTGTGATTGAGGCCAGCTGTTCTGTTAACATGGAGTTTGTACATAAACATCTATACTGTACTGTATTAATTTGACTTGTTCAGCTTTTCAAATAGGTGTATGGATGTTCCAGGGCCCACTGAAGTAATTACAGTGACCTTCTTTTACATGGGCTCCTTATGTGAGTTTTGGAAGTTGGTGCTGATATGGTATGGTATATGTGCTCTTTGTTGTAGGGTTTTGTATTAGTTCACAATATGCCTGGTACTGGAGAATGTTTGTTGTTAGTGAGATGATCAGAATCAGATTTTTTTTTAAATACTGAGTTCTTTGGATGAATGTCCTGGTTCTGCTCTGCACCCACTGTGGATGCAAAATATATGTTGAAAAAGAAAAAGCAAAAACCATAACGCAGTTTATAACAATGAAATAAAAATGAGTTATAATTTGGTTTTATAAAATGTGCTGTTGGTTCTCGC
The DNA here is from genome assembly GCA_033557465.1 of Ichthyophis bannanicus. Lineage (NCBI taxonomy): Eukaryota > Metazoa > Chordata > Amphibia > Gymnophiona > Ichthyophiidae > Ichthyophis > Ichthyophis bannanicus. The sequence goes on from CM066033.1 coordinate 837,588,842, forward strand.
TCTCTTTTAGTTCCTTGGTTTGCAAATATTTTGCATTTCCTCCATACAATTTAATCGGCTTTTTGATTTGGTTCAGTCCCTGATTGGAGCTCTGAAAAAGCCCCGCCCATCTCTACATGTGGTAGGGAAGTTCTGGAGGCTAAATTTAAGCTTTTAGGTAGGAAGTTGAAATCCAGAACTTCCAGGATAGCGTTCTCCGAAATGCTTCCTGTTCCACGTGCAGGACCCAAAAGACAGGCAGAGCTCCGGAGTCTCAATGCGTGGATGAAACAATGGTGCAAGGATGAGGGTTTTGGATTTGTTAGGAACTGGGGAACATTCTGGGGAAAGGGGGGGCTCTTCCGAAGGGATGGGCTTCACCTTAATCAGGATGGGACCAGACTGCTGGCATTAACCTTTAAAAAAGAGATAGAGAAGCTTTTAAACTAGAAAATAGGGGAAAGCTGACAGTCACCCAGGAGCGCATGGTTCGGACAAAGGTATCCTTGAAGGATACTACCAAAAACAGTGAGGTTCCAAAAGGGAGTATAGTAGCCCAAATGCCCTTGAGTAAGGAGCAGACAGAGCATAAAGATTCCCAATTACCCATGCCTACCAATAGCCAGATTAATATTAATAAAATTAATAAAATACAGTCACTAAAATGCTTGTATGCCAATGCTAGAAGTCTAAACAATAAGATGGGAGAATTAGAATATATAGCACTAAATGAGAGGTTAGATATGATTGCACTCTCAGAGACATGGTGGAAGGAGGATAACCAGTGGGACACTGTGATACCTGGATACAAACTATATCGTAATGATAGAGCTGAACAAATTGGTGGAGGGGTTGCGCTCTATGTTAAAGAGGGCATTGAGTCAGAAAGGATTAAAGTTTTGCAGGGAACACAATTTGCTGTAGAATCTCTATGGATTGAAATTCCATTTATGAAAGGGAAGGTGATGGCAGTGGGAGTATACTATCGACCGCCTGGCCAGAATGAACAAATGGATGATGAAATGCTCAAAGAAATCAAGGAAGCTAACAAAAGCCACAACAGAGTAGTAATAATGGGTGATTTCAATTACCCCGGTATCGACTGGGACAGTCTCACAGCAGGACAAGCTAAAGAGATAAAGTTTCTAGATGAAATAAATGACTGCTTCTTGGAGCAGCTGATTCATGAACCGACCAGAGGGGAAGCCATACTGGACCTAGTCCTTAGTGGAACGCCAGATCTGGTGCAAGAAATAAGGGTGTTGGGACCACTTGGCAATAGTGATCATAGTATGATCATGTTTGATTTAATCAGTGGAGGACAGATAGTAAAGGAATCCACAGTACTACCTTTTAACTTTCAAAAGGGAGACTATGATAGAATGAGGAATATAGTTCGGAAAAAACTAAAAGGAGCGGTTCCAAAGGTTAAAGACTTACAGCAAGCTTGGGTGTTATTTAAAAATACTATCCTCGAAGCCCAGACCAGCTGTATTCCACGCATTAAGAAAAGTGGAAGAAAGTCCAAAAAACTGCCAGCATGGTTTAAAGGTGAGGTCAGAGAGGCTGTTGCTGCCAAAAGAGCAACTTTCAGGACATGGAAAAAAGAGCCAAATGATGAAAACTGGAAACAACACAAGCACTGGCAAGTTAAATGCAAAGCATTGATAAGGCAGGCAAAGCGGGAATTTGAGAAGAAACTTGCAATGGAAGCAAAAACACGAAATAAAGACTTTTTCAAGTACATTCGTAGCAAAAGGCCTGTGAGAGAGTCAATTGGACCATTAGATGATAGAGGGGTAAAAGGGGCAGTAAGAGGGGACAAGGCTATAGCAGAGAGACTGAATGAATTCTTTGCTTCGGTCTTTACTGAGGAAGATGTAGGGATGTTACCCAAGACTGAAGTGGTATTTAAAGGTGATACTGCAGAGGAATTGAGAGAAATATTGCTACACCGGGAAGATATATTACAACTATTTGATAAACTGAATAGTAACAAATCACCTGGACCGGATGGTATACATTCCAGAGTGTTGAAAGAACTGAAATATGAGATTGCAGACCTGCTATTGGTAATCTGTGAACTTTCATTAAAATCATCTGTAATACCTGAAGATTGGAGGGTCGCCAACGTAACACCAATTTTTAAAAAGGGTTCCAGGGGTGACCCGGGAAATTACAGACCGGTGAGCCTGACGTCAGTACCAGGGAAAATGGTAGAAACCATCATAAAGAACAAAATTACACAGCATGTAGATAGCCATGGCCTAATGGGAGACAGCCAACATGGCTTTAGAGAAGGAAGATCTTGTCTTACTAATCTGATCTGTTTTTTTGAAGGTGTGCATAAACAGGTAGACAAAGGTGAGTCGGTTGATATAGTGTATCTGGACTTTCAGAAAGCTTTTGACAAGGTCCCCCATCAGAGACTTTTGGCAAAGCTAAAAAGTCATGGGATAGGAGGCAGTGTACTATTGTGGATCGGGAACTGGTTAAAAGATAGAAAGCAGAGGGTAGGGCTAAATGGCCAATATTCCCAATGGAAAAAGGTGAATAGTGGAGTACCCCAGGGATCTGTACTGGGTCCCCTACTTTTTGACATATTCATAAATGACCTGGAAAAAGGAATAACTAGTGAGGTTATCAAATTTGCAGATGACACAAAACTGTTTAAAGTTGTTAAAACCCAAGAGGATTGTGGAAAACTGCAGGAGGATCTGGATAAATTGGAAGACTGGGCATCCAAATGGCAGATGAAATTTAATGTGGACAAGTGCAAAGTTATGCACCTAGGAAAGAACAACCCACACTATAGTTACACGATGCAAGGCTCCACATTAGAAACCACCACCCAGGAAAAAGATTTAGGAGTCATCGTGGATAACATGTTAAAACCCTCCGCCCAGTGTGCAGCGGCGGCCAAGAAAGCAAATAGAATGCTAGGTATCATAAGGAAAGGGATGGAGAATAAAACAAAGGATATTATAATGCCTCTGTATCGCTCCATGGTACGACCGCACCTTGAATATTGTGTGCAATTCTGGTCACCGTATCTTAAAAAGGACATAGAGTTATTAGAAAAAGTACAGAGAAGAGCCACCAAATTGGTGAAGGGGATGGAAGACTACTCCTATGAAGAGAGGCTAAAAAGGTTAGGGCTCTTTAACCTGGAAAAGAGAAGGCTGAGGGGAGATATGATAGAGGTCTATAAATTAATGAATGGAGTGGAACGGATAAACGTGGATCAATTGTTTACGCTATCAGAATATAGAAGGACTAGGGGACATGTAATGAAGCTACAGGGTAAACTATTTAAGACAAATAAGAGAAAATATTTCTTCACTCAACGTGTAATCAAACTCTGGAATCTGTTACCGGAGGATGTAGTAAGGGCTGTTAGTATAGCTGGGTTTAAAAAAGGTTTGGACAAGTTCCTGGAGGAAAGGTCCATAAACCACTATTAAAAAGGGACCCAGGATATCAATGCTTGACCTAGTACAAGCACTGCAGAACCTGTGTCTTTTGGGGAAACTGCTAGGTACGTATGACCTAGATTGGCCACTGTTGAAAACAGGATACTGGGCTTGATGGACCTCGGTCTGACCCAGTATGGCATTTCTTATGTTCTTATGTTCTTACAAGAGTCAGAGGGCGCCATCTCATCCTTCGCCTCAGGTAGCAGATTGCCTTGAGCCGCCCTTGGTCCTGGGTTTACCACATTGCATGCAGGGGACATGTAGAACCTGATATTTGAAAAGTATGTACATGGTTTACAGATCTGTAAACTATGTAAATGCCGCTGAATAGGATATTCAATGGCACTAACACGGTTGAATATCCCCAATTATCTCCCCTACACGCCCCGATGCTAACCGCTTAGCATTGGGACATGTCGAGGGGTCTTCTGGGGCAGAGCAGAGGCAGCGACAGTCGCTAACCGGGTAGCGGTGATATTACACCACTACTCAGTTAGCGACCTGTGGGTAAACTAGGCAAAGCAAAAGCTAGCCTAGTTTTATCCACGGGAGATAAACAGGCAGCAGTGCAATATCACCACTACCTAGTTAGCTTCTGCGACTCCGGGGCAATCCCAGATAGTCAATGCTGGGGCCACATATGACCCCAGCATTGAATATCCGAGGTTAGAGGTTGTGGAGACAGCTATGCGCCGTACGGTACATAGTCAGCTCAATTCAATATCGGGCCCATAGTTCTGATTTCTCTAGTGCACTCCATAAGAAAAGCAAGATTACAAGTCCCTGCATGCAATGGGGTAAATCCAGGACTGGGTCAAGCCTGTTGGGTGCATCTGGATCCAGTTGGAAACCCTAGGGCCATATGGGATACATCCCAAGATACTGAGGGAGCTCAGAAAGGTACTGATGTGTTTAATAGATCCTTAGAAAGAGGAAAGGTTCAATTCCAGGCCTGGCCATTCTTCTTTCTTGACTGAAGTCTCATGAATCATGAGACTTCGGGTCCAGGAGACAAGAGCGGCCAGATCTGGAGTGGAGACAGCACAATTGCAGGGGGGTGTCCACCCAGGTGCTGAGGAGGCTGGGAACACCACTGACTTGGAGTACCATGTTCAGTTTTGGAGGCCATATCTCTCTAAGGATATAACAAAGGTGCTTAAAGCAGAACAAAAGGATGGAGAATGAATGGGTTGGGAGTGAAGTGGAGATGTGTGAAGAGCACATTTCAGTTAGCGTGGCGTCAATGTGGCAATTAGTGTGGCAGCACATAATGTCACCTCAATGGCTGGCGTTAATAGTGCCACGTATTAGGGTACATGTCTACGTGGTAACTGCCAGGAACCAGGGTTAGTGCAAGGAATGGAGGTACCCTAGGTGGGCCTTCCATCATGCTGCTCTCCCACTACTCCTGCCTTCATTGTTGCCTCTGTGACCCCTTTCCAGGACCTGCAGTGGAGGCAATGGCTCAAAAACAGTGACACAGGACTTACCTAAAGGCTTCAGTGCTGTGCTGTGGTTTCCATGTCCTCCTACCTGCCAATTCTGCCCGCCTCTGATATAGACTTCTGGCGTAAATGGCACACTATAGAAACTCATCTAGTCTGGGTCCATCAGGGCTTCCAGTTTAAATTTTGGCTACATATTTCTAATTTGTAGTCATTTACTCTGTATTTGATGAGAGTCAGTGTTCTGTGTGTGATTGAGACATTCTGCAAACATGTAAATCCTGTGCAGGAGACATATTGCTCTTCTAGGGCCCATCAGAATATTTGCTGTGCTCCCTTTTCATAGGGTAGGCTTCTTGCTGTGTGAATTTTGGAATTAGTGCTGATATAGTAGGTATAGTATGGTAGGTTTACTCTATAGATCAATAGTGACCAACAATGAATCTCTATTGGCAGGGAGCAGTCCCCATTCCAGCTGCACAGAATGCCACCACCTCTACCAGCTTCAATCTGACATTTGAACACAGAAGACCCTGTAGTCTCGCTGGTTGCTGGTTCTTTGTATTTAGGTGTCAGGTTGAAACTAACAAAGAAGGTAAATGTAGGTGGAACACAATACGGTATGTCTAATAAACCACTTTAGTTTTGACTGCTAATGTGGTATATTAGCAGCCAAAACCACACAGTAAGTAGCAAACATCTATGGTATCTGCAGAGGGCGTTCCCAGGGGAGGTCGTACAGATACCGTAGAGGGTTGGATTTCCTGCAGAGAACCCACATTAACTGCCTTTGCAGATACCACAGGAAAAGTCCCACAGTGCCTGCCGAAGCTGGTACTGCGAGTCCCCAGGGTAAATCCTGCGGAGGGATGACTGCGATCTGTGCCCTGATTGCTGCCATGCCCCCCCCCCCCCACTAACTACTGTGATTAGGCCTGCCCCTTCCCCCACAATATTTTTGGTCCCATGGTGCTACAATCTGTGGCACTGACAATATAAAAAATAAAAATGTGTGCTCCCCTTCAGCACCAATCCCCCATGGACAGTTCCCAATCTCCATCAAGATCTGCCCTGGTGGGATCAGTGCAAATCAGATGTAAAAAATGTCCCGGCTGGGCAGTTAGGCTAGGCCCCCTTCCCTCCCACCCTGATACACAATCACAAGGCTGGGGGCCCTGCAGCCCCTTCCCCCTCCCACCTCCCCTTACAAAAAAGAGACTCAACAGGCAAAAGGGGGTCCCGTAGCCCCATCCAACCCACCTGGGGCCCCCATACATACCTGCAAATCCCTGGTGGCTAGTAGAAGAACAGGGCAGGAGTGAAACGCCTGCCGTTTCTAGTGGCCTGATCAAAATGACTGCCATCATGAGGTGCTGCCTTGTAGCCGTTTGCTAGGGGGCAGCACTCTGAGATCATGGCCATTTTTGTTTGGGCTTATGAGAAGGGCAGAAGATCTTTTGTATCTGGAATCTACCTCAATCAGTGATACTAATTTAATCAATCAGTCTTGGTGTTCATGGTGTTAGAAGGCAATACCTTTGCTTTACCTATTCCACTTGCGACAAGACATTTACTTCATACTTCCAATTATCAACATCAGTTCTGCAGGGGTCATTCCATAATAAATTCTCTACTTGTTAAGATTGCTCTTCCAATAGACTCTTTCAAGGTGGCTTAAAATAGAGTGAGAGAGCTGTCAGCATTCTTTCTGCAAGATAATGCTACTCTGTAGTCTCTTACACTTTCATGGATGTGGTGTGTACCGGGATTTTCAGTTAATCTACTAACATAAAGAATAAAATATTATAACACACATTTAGCACCTTGGTTTAATTACTTAATTTACTTGTTAGAATGAAGTTGCATTATTCATTATTTGTGACTTGTAAAATATTAGCTAAATACCTAATCCAACATCTTTTCTTTTATATTACATATATTGCTATGCTTCTTGAACAATAAGAATTAAAAAAAAGAGGGATATCAGTATTCCTAATCAGAAATCATGAAACAAAACAAATCATCACATCTTCAGGACATACAATATGACATAAATGCACATGACAGATAATCTGCACTCTCGGACTCTTCCACAAGGCCAACATTCAGACTGAATCCACTGTACAATAATGTTTGGTTATTTCACCTTTCTTTTTTTTTCTTTTTACCCTTTTTTTCTTTATATTTCTCTTTAATCAAATAAACTTGCTTTTACTTTGACAAGCAATTTAATTTTCAGCAAAGCTGCTAACTTGTATCTTTTCCTTTCAACATCTTCATAATTTTTCTGTAGCCATTCCATTCCTTAGCATATTCTTCTTAGTCTTTGCTATATCATGCAAATTCATGCAGCTTTTAAGACAACTAAGGGACTCCACCAGTTAGTGGGTCACCCTGATCCTGTCCTACAGTCTGCCCGTGGCCTGTGTCCAATGCGAGCAGGGACACCACTGACCTGCCTGCATGTGTAAGCAGGCTAGCAGGGTCACATGGACCATGGAGGCCATGTGGCTCAGCAGGCGGAGGAGGAGATGAGCTGGCACTGACCAGCGGTGTTGTACCTCTACTGCTAGCTGTCTGAGGCGTTCTGCCCTTTCCTTGGGGAGAATGGCTTTGGCCTGCAGAGTGTCTAGCTGAGCATCTATGAACTCCAATATCTGGGCTGGAGATAGGTGGGACTTGAAATATTTGATGATGAACCCCAAGTGCTGCAGCAGGAGGGTCGCACATTCTGCGGCCTGACTGGTCTCTGCAGCTGTGCTGTCCCTGAAGAGCCAGTCATCTAGGTAGGGGAAGACAAAGGCTCCTTGCAGACGCAGGTGGGCCGCGATCACTGTTAGGCACTTGTGAAGACTCTTGGCGAGGAGGCCAGGCCATAGGGTAGCACCCTGTACTGGTAGTGTTCTCCTTCCACATTGAACCTTAGGTACTGCCTGTGGAAGGGGTGGATCAGGATGTATGTGTAAGTGTCCTTTAGATCCAAGGAGCACAGCTAGCATCCCTGGCGGAGGTAAGGCAGCAGTGTTCCAAGGGAGAGCATCTTGAACTTCTCCCTCATCAGAAACTTGTTTAAATTTCACAGGTCTAGGATGGGCCTGAAGCCCCCAGTTCTCTTTGGGACAAAGAAGTACCTGGAGTAAAAGCCTTTGCACCATAGGTGTATGGGTACAGGCTCTACTGCATTGTCCCTAAGACGACCCACAAGCTCTGCGAGCAGGAGGGTCTGGTGAAGGAGAGATCACACCTGCTCTCTGGGAAAGAACCTAGGTGGAATCTTCTATAGGCGGAGGAGGTATCCCTTCCTGACTACCTGCAGTCCCACTGGTCCAAGGTGATTGGGGCCCATCTGTGGACAAAGAGTGCCAGGCTTCCCCCTGTGGGCTGGTGAAGGTCTCCTGGGGGAGGGGAAGCCCTGCCCTGGGAGTCAAAAGCTGCCCCCGGCCTGGGTGGGAGCTGGGGTTTAGGACTGAGGTGCTTTTACCTTCTGAGCCTCTTGCCCTTGCCTCTTGGCTGATCCTGTGCAAAGGACCCCTTTTTCCTTGGGAAAAGGGGACTTTTCCCTGGTGTTTTTTTGTGGGGATTGGATAAGGTCTTCTTGGAGAGCCTCTGATGGGTCTTGACATTGGTTTCTATCTCAGCCACTTTGTTGGCCATGGGTTTGCCAAATAGGTTCTCCCCAGTGCAGGGGATGTCATTCAGCTTGTCCTAGACCCACTACTCAAGGTCGGAGGATTGCAGCTAGGCTTGGGGTCAGACCCCAATGCCGGTGGGGGAGACCTGAGCCGCTGACTCGAAGCTATCGTAGGCTGCGCAGGAGAGGAATTTGGAGCAGCCCCTGATCCACGAGGCCAGGGAATGAAACCATTGGAGGGGTTCCCTGACGAGGCCTGCTGCAAACCCCGACAGCTGTTGGGCCAGAGCCTTTAGGTACATGCCTATGTAGAGTTCATAGGCCTGGATCCGGCATCCCAGTATCGAGCCCTGGTAACATTTAGACCCGAGAGCATCAAGGGCGTCGAGGGCTTTGGCCTCCCTTCTGGGGAGAACCGAGGAATGGATTTTCTGGCTCTTGAGCTTCTACATGGTTGACTCAATGACCATGGAGTTATGTGGGAGCTGGAGTTTGTGGAACCCTGGACCCTTTTGGACGTGGTACATGGCGTCGAGGTGCTGGCTCACTACTGGTACCAATGCCAGTGTTTTCCATATCCGAAGCAGTAGCCTCTCGAGGATTGGTTGTACAGGCACTGTGACAGTCTCCTTGGGTGGACACTCATACATGCGCGGGTCTTCCTCGGCCTCGGTTTGCACCAAGAGGGCTCTGGCCATGTCCCTGATGAAGTCATGGAAGGTAACATCCTCAGGAGGTGAGTGGTGCCGGTGGCGACGGGTCCCAGAGGACATCTCAGTGCTGCTTGGTGTCAGACAAGACCTCGTTGTCCATCTCCCTCTTGGAGTCGAGCGGTGACAATGAATCTGAGGTCCTCGACTCCTCACCTCGAGGCCAGCGCCGAAGAGTTGGTGGTCTACGGAGGACTTGGGGTCCAAGTCGCAAACACTAGTCAGCGAGGACCAGATGCCCGAGGAACAGGACCGGGATCTTGACCGGCGCTGAGGGCTTACCCGTGGCCGGTGGTGCATGGAGCTCGGTTGAGATCAGGGACTCCCTCACAGTCGAGGGCCCGGTTGTCGGGGCAGATGTGGCGGATGAACCGGCCACATCGCCACTGCAGGGCCAGGATATCAATGATGTTCTGCTCCAAGGCCGCCATTCTGGTTTCCAATCCAGAAGGCTCCGCAGCCTTTGGTGCAGGCACTGAGGATCTTGGGCCCAGCGCTGGCACTCTTGTCAGTACATCGCCGACAAGGACTATGGCCTCAAGGAACCTCGTGCGGTCTCCGCCAGATGAGGAATCCTTCTTGAGGACCTTGGTAGAGTGCTTCTCGGAGTTGCCAGAGTCCCTCCGGGCGGTTTTACCAGGTTTCTCCAGTGCAACCTCAGTGGACTTTGAAGACTTCTTATTTTTCTCTGAGTCCGAGATCTTCTCAGAGGAGCCGACATCGCGGGACTTCAAGGTCACTTGGGCCTCACAGGATGTACAGGGCTTTGAGCTCAGTGTCGGGGAGGCTGGGACTGAGTTTCTCCTGCAACTCCAACCTTTTCCTGTTGGTTTGGGTGTCATAGCCTGGCACAGGTCACAGCAGTTGCTGTCATAATCCAGGCTCAGGCAGCACAAACAGCAGTCATGGATGTCTGTTACTGACATGGTTTGACTGCAGCGGTCAAATTTTTTGAATCTGCTGGGAGACATGGTGGGGGTCACATGGATGGGGTAGACTACCTGTTGGTGAAAAAAGGCATGAACACCAGTTGAGGGAGACCTTGATAAAAAAGGAGCAGAGAATGGCGCCGGAATCGGCGTAGGCTCGAGGTGGGAAGAGGAATTGGTATGCAAACTGGGAAAAACTAACTTTAAGGATAATTAGTAGGAATTTTTTATGGGGAAACAGGACATATGTCAGTTGGGTTCTGTGGAAAAAAGGAGAAAGAGAAAGATGGCACCCTTGCGTGGGAAGGGAACCAGGCATGCGTGGTAGCATATCCCAAAGGCTTTCTTTGAAAGCTGGGGAAATGCTTCCACTGGGCTCCATCGGCACTGACATCACCCATATCTGAGGACAGACTTCCTGCTTGTTCCTGGAGAAAGCATAGTTACTCACCTGTAACAGGTGATCTCCGGGAACAGCAGGAATTTAGTCTTCACATATGGGTATCGTCGGTACCGACGGAGCCTGCGCGGGAACGCTCCCCAGCGTCCAATTAGGAAGCCTTTGGGAGCATCCCACAGCACCTGCATGCTGCCTTCCCGCCTTTCCCAACTGCCTCTCTCCAGTTGAGTTTAAAGCTGAGACAAAGAGAGAGAGAGAGGGAAAGAGAAAGAGATAGATAGAGAGATACAACTCCTAGGGGAGGTGGGTGTGTTGTGAAGGCTTAATTCCTGCTGTTCCCGGAGATCACCTGTTACAGGTGAGTACCTATGCTATCTCCAGGAACAAGCAGGAATGTAGTCTTTACATATGGGGACTCCCTAGCTTTAGATGCCAGGGAGAGACCCCAGAAGTTGTGTGTCCCTGGGACATGGCTTGTCGCGAGCACCGCCCTGGCGTATAAGCAGCGCTCGGACATAAAAATTATGGGGAGAAGATTGGCCAGTAATCCTGCGGCCTACTTCACTTTTGGCCTCATTTGTTTCCTGGTCCTAATCTTCAAAGAAACATATGCACGAGTGGTGGGAAAAATAAAGGCGTTTATTTCCCTTTACGCTAGGGTCCAAAGGATTGGTTAACAACAAACGCAAAAGTCCTTCATTCAGGTAAGAAAAGTGAAACAAAAAGCTTAAAGACACACTGTTATCTTCACAGTAGTGCTGGGCTTCAATCAAACAATATCCTAGGCAATAATTCATGCAGCATACAAGTCTGGCACAGACTCCAGGCTTCCACTAGTACAATATGTGCAATCCATTTCGTTATCCGAAGCCTCACTGGCCAGGTCCACTTGCATTTGCTCGTAGGTGGACACCTTGGATTCTGAGTCCCTGGGTTCAGTTATCCTATACTCAGGCTCTCTGTACAGATTTTCCAGCACAGCCCAATGTTCTGGATTATTCTTAGGGCGTCAGCTTCGTGCTATTCTACATGGAGGAAAGTTCTCTCTCTTTGTAGCTTTTGTGGCAGTCTTATACAAACATCTATTATCCAAGCCTTTCTTATCATACAAGCTTTTTCTATAACTTGATTCAATAAAAGCTTTACCTTGGGAGCTTGGCCTCTTGGACTCCAGCGAAGTTTGAGGCCTATACCAGTCTCTCCTTTGGCTGGCCTGTTTAGCACGTCTTAGGGCTTCCTGCTGTGACCCTGTGGATTCTGGACAACAACTGCAGTAATGCCTTGACCACTCTGGACAAACAGCTTTTATCTCTCTAGGAGCTGAAACCTCCTCCGGTTCCTTCTTAGCTCTCAGACCATCACCTTTCCCTTTAGGTGATCTTTTGGCAAGGGAATATTCAGGTTTGCATTCCAAGCTTCCCTCTGTCTTGCCTTGCTTCCAGCTGTACACAGTCCTGCTGCATTTACTCTTGCTGTTTCCTCTCCAGCCGTCACTCCAACTGTCTTCACAGCTACCTTTCCATCTGCTGCCACTTCTGCTCTTGCCACTATCGGTCTTGTCACCGCCGCTCTTGCTGCCCTTGCCACCTCTGCTCCCCTTCCTGTCTTCCAGAGCCTCCTTAAGAAGTTCCTCTGTGCACCTGGATTGGAAGCTGGCTGGCATTACATCATGCTCAGTGGGGCATGGTTCTATAGTGGCTCTGGAGTCTCTCTGGCTCCCTCTACCTGGTTCCTCCAGATTTTGCGGCTTATATGTACTTTTTCCTTCATTTAAAACACTTTCCCTTCTCTCAACCAGGTCTGCTGGGTGACAGGCTTCACTTCCCCCCATGGATCTCTGGCATCCAACCTGGGATGGCGGGTTGATTAGGTATGGAACAGGTGTTGGAGAACAGCCTGACCAAACAAGGCATCCCGGCGGGAGTCCTTGTCCAAGCAGTAATGGGCTGTGAAGGTATGAACCGAGGCCCAAGTGGCTGCTCGACAGATGTCATTGATAGACACAGAGTGCAGATGAGCCATTGAAGCTGCCATGGCTCTCACATTGTGAGCAGTGACATGGCTCTCCAGAGGAAAGTTCTTACTCTGATAGGCAAAGGAAATACACTGTGCAATCCAGTTAGACAGTGTTCTCTTGGAGACTGGAAGTCCCAAATGAGAAGGATCAAAAGCAACAAAGAGTTGAGAGGACTTTCTATGTTGCTGTTTTCTTTGCAAGTAAAAGGCTAAAGCTCTTTTACAGTCCAAAGTATGAAGATTCCTTTCTGCATTTGATACATGAGGTCTTTGAAAGAACACAGGCAGGTAGACCGCTTGGTTAAGATGAAAAGGCGAGACCACCTTTGGCATAAAGTGTGGATGAGTCCTAAGGACTACCTTGTCATGATGAAACCTTGTATAAGGTGGATCAGCCACTAGTGCTTGCAACTCACTGATGCGACGTGCTGATGTGATTGCAATGAGAAAGATAACTTTCCAAGAAAGGAATTTTAAAGAGGTAGTAGTTAAGGGTTTGAAAGGTGGCTTCATGAGCTGACCAAGAACCAGGTTTAAGTCCCATGCCACCGGTGGTGGCCTAATGGGAGGCTTAGTTAGAAGAAGGCCTCTCATAAATCTTGCTATAAGAGGATGGGAGGAGATAGGTTGTCCATTGAGAGGCTTGAAGGAAGCTGCAATAGCACTCAAATGGACCCTTACTGAGTTAGTCTTAAGTCCTGCATTGGATAAATGAAGGAGATACTCAAGTAATGATCCCAGAGGTATCACTAAGGGGTTAAGACCCTTTTGCGAACACCATAAGAGCGTCTAGTGGAAGGTTTCCTGGAAGCATAAAGGACATCCTTTATTTGCTGAGGAAGGTTAAGATCATGAAGATCTAGGCCTTCAGCAACCAAGCTCTGAGATGCAGAGACTGGGGATTGGGATGCCATAACCTTCCGTCCTCCTGTGACAGGAGATCTGGAGCAGACCCTAACTCCAGGGAGGGGGCTTGAGAGAGATGTGGAAGCAGGAGGTACCACACTTGCCGTGGCCAATGTGGAGCTATGAGAATCATCCACCCCCTGTCTCTCTGAAGCTTGAACAGGGTTTTGGGAATTACGGGAATGGGTGGAAAGGCATAAAGGAAGTCTTGACCCCAGTGAAAGAGGAAGGCATCCCTGGCCTGAGAACCCTGAGCCGGAATTCTGGAATGGAACTGGGGAAGTTTGGCATTCAATGGACTTGCAAAGAGGTCTATGTCCGGGGTTCCCCAAATTTGGAAAATGTTGGTCATCTGGTCCACATGTAGAGACCATTCGTGTGGAAGCAGAACTTGACTGAGTCTGTCTGCCCAAGAGTTTTGAATGCCTGGAAGATAAACTGCCAGGAGGTGAATCTGATGCTCTCTGGTGAGGGCCCATAGTCGCAAAGCTTCGTTGCAAAGTGACAGAGAGCCTGTTCCCCCCTACTTGTTCACATAGAACATGGCTACCTGATTGTCCGTATGAATGAGGACTGTCTTGTAGCTGAGCAGGGTGTGGAACACTCGAAGAGCAAGGAAGATTGCTCTGAGCTCTAAGAGATTGATATGTAGATGAGTCTCCTGTGGAGTCCAGGTGCCTTGGGTGGAGTGGTCTTGTAGATGAGCTCCCCAACTCACTGGTGAAGCATCTGTTGTGAGAGTTGCCTGGGGTAAGGGTTGTTGAAAAGGGGACCCCAGCAACAGGTTCTGAGTGGACCTCCACCATTGGAGGGACAAAATAAGGCGATTTGTGTTTGCTATTTTGTCTGACAGGCACCCTGATGCCTGAGGATCCACAAAAAAACAGCACTAGCCACTCAACCGAGCAGGAGCAAAAAAAGAAGCGGCAGATACACACCCAATAAACTTAAAAACTTTATTAAACCAAGGTTTTGGCCACCCCTTGGTTTAATAAAGTTTTTAAGTTTATTGGGTGTGTATCTGCCGCTTCTTTTTTTGACCCTGATGCCTGAGTCCATTGGGTGGATAAAGTCCACTGGGCTGCTCTCATGTGGAGGCGAGCATAAGGAACCACATGCATGGTAGATGCCATGTGGCCTAGTAGTTGTAGCATTTCTCGGGCAGTGAGAAGAGGTTTTAGCACTGCTTGAGAAGCTAACTGCACCATGCGAAGGCAACGGGCATGGGGGAGATAGGCCCTTGCCCTTTTGGTATCCAGCAAAGCTCCTATGAACTCTAGAGACTGAGTGGGAGTTAGACTGGATTTTGGGATGTTTATGACCAGACCCAAGTACTGAAGGATACGCATTGTGCAAGATAGGGAAGTCCTGGCCTCTGACTCTGATGGGACTCGAATGAGCCAGTCGTCAAAGTAAGGGAGGACGAATATGCCTAGAGTGCGGAGAAATGCCGCTACCACAGCCATGCATTTCGTGAACACCCTTGGAGCTGAGGCCAGGCCAATCGGAAGCACCCTGTATTGGTAGTGCTTTCCTTGGAAAAGGAACCGAAGGAACTTTCTGTGAGTTGGATGGATGAGAACATGGGTGTACACATCCTTGAGATCTAGAGAACAAAGCCAATCCTGACTCTGAAGGTATGGCAGCAGAGTTCCTAAAGAAATCATTTTGAATTTCTCCTTGAACAGGAATTTGTTCAATTCCCTGAGATCCAAAATAGGTCTGTATCCCCCTGTTTTCTTTGGTATAAGGAAATATGGGGAGTAAAACCCTGTACCCTGTTGATGAATGGGTACCTCTTCTATTGCCCCTTGTGCCAGAAGTATAGTGACCTCTTGATCTAACAGGTTGACGAGAGAGATCTGTGAATTGAACTGTCTTACCATGGTGGGAGGGGGCATGCACAGAAAGTGCAGCTTGTACCCCTCTCTTATAATGGAGAGTGTCCAATGCTCTGCTGTTATCTGCTCCCACCTGGGGGCAAAGTGACATAACCTTCCGGGAATGGTGGAAGGCTCTGGTCCATTGAGGGCCAGGAAGGCTAAGTTCTCTAGATGAAAGTCAAAGGCCTTGTGGAGACTGAGACTGCTGAGACGTTTGAGGCTTGGCAGTCTTTGCTTTCCTTTGTTTAGGTGGTTGCTGACCCTTTCAGACAAGCTGACCTGCAGAATGTCCCTGTTGGGAATAAGAGGGATAAAACCTCTTCTTTTTTGAGAAGAAAGGCTTCTTGAAAGATTTCTTTCTGGCAGGATCAGCAGTGCCTTTGTATAGTCTATCCAAAGTAGAGTTGTCAGCATCCATCTCATTGGCCTCTTCTTGCCAATTCTTGCCGAATAGATTCTCACCTATATAAGGGATATTTCCTAGTTTGTCCTGCACCCAGAGCTCCAAATCGGATGCCTGGAGCCAGGCAATTCTTCGTGCCCCTATGGCAATGGCAGAGGTTCTGCTTATGCACTCAAAGCAGTCAAAAGCTGCATGATTGACAAACTTTGAAACATCCTGGGCATGTTTAACCAGTGTGAGAAAATCCTTCCTTCTGTCCTCAGGAAGAAGAGGACTCAAAACCTCTAAATCCCCTGTGACCTCTTTAAGGAACATTCCCATATATAAAATATAGGAACTGATCCTGGCAGAAAGCATGGAAGCCTGGAAGGTACGACGTCCAAAGGCATCCAAGGTCCTACACTCACGTCCTGGAGGATTAGAGGCATGTCTTTTTGCACTTCTGATCCTTCTCATAGCTGACTCCACCACAATAGAGTGGTGGGGAAGCTGAGTTTTTTGGAAGCCAGGACAAGGAGGGACTCGATACATAGTATCCAGTCTGCGAGAGTGAGGAGAGGTGGTAAGAGGTGTTTCCCACATTCTCAACATGAGATCATGCAAAATCTCATGGATAGGTAGGGTAGCCGCCTCTTTAGGAGCTTTGGGATATTGTAAAATCTCCAACTCCTTAGGTCAGGAGTCACAGTAATGGACAACCCACGAGCCACCTCTCTGATGAAATCCTGAAAGGAAATATCTTCTGGAGGAGACATCCTACGCTTAGGAGAGGAAGGCTCCTCTGGGAGAAGTATCCCGGTACCGGCAGAGCTGTCAGAATCCTCAGAGTCCTCCGAGGATTCGAAGTACCATCTGTCCGGATGCTCTTGAAGAGCCCGATACCCGTACCGACCGAAGTCGGTACTGGGGGTAATCGGTACCGGTGTATCGGCACCGGAAGGCATCGCATGACTGGGTGCTGGCAAAGCCGATACCGATGTCGATGCTATCGGTACCGGTACCGGCGGAACCGTCTGACGCGGTTCCGAGGGTGTTGATGCTGCAAGGAGAGCCGCCAGACTGCGTTCAACAGCCAGGAACCTCTGGTCTATCGACGATGCCGATGCCTGGGTATCGGAACCGGACGCAACCCCAGAGCATGGCACCAGTAGTTCTGCCGAGGTCGAGGCCTCGAGAACATCCTGGAGCCCCGATAATTCTTTGGAAGCCGAAGCCTCCCACCGGGGCAATTTTGCCGGTATGGAACCCTCAAGGGCAATGTCAGAGGCATCTCAATGCTTGGAAGGAGATCTACCCTTTGAGGACCGGCTGGACTTATGTTTAGTTACCTGAGATCTATGGGAGGAAGACAAAGCCCTGGAAGACGTCGATGCCACCGAAGCTGCATCGGAAGGAAAAAGGGCATTGAGCTTGGCAGCCCGGTTCTGTCGACCCCTTTTGGACATCTTGCCACAAGCCATACACTCGGAGATGGAGTGGTCAGGACCTAAACATTTAAGACACCGTTCATGGGTGTCTGTGACGGAGATGGTACCGCCACACTTGGTGCATTTTTTAAAACCCGAGGCGAGTTTCTCCATAGTGGAGGGAATTTTGGGCCTAAGGCCCAAAATGGCGCGCACCTAGAAAAAAAGTTTGGAAAAAGAATTTTCTTTTTTTTTAAAAGAAAGAAAGTAAGAAGAACCGGCGGTACCGGTATAGCGTCGGGGAAGGCAGACGCGACCACAAAAAAATAAAGAGTAACGAAGCAATTTTTTGCGGTGACAGGAACACGACCTGCTGGCTCCGCGGAAAACAAAGAACTGGAGAGAGGCAGTTGGGAAAGGCGGGAAGGCAGCATGCAGGTGCTGTGGGATGCTCCCAAAGGCTTCCTAATTGGACGCTGGGGAGCATTCCCGCGCAGGCTCCATCAGTACCGACGATACCTATATGTGAAGACTACATTCCTGCTTGTTCCTGGAGATTAAGCTTTACAAATTACTAACCAGCAATGATAAGAAAACAGACATTTCAAATATCAACTTGCAAGTCTCGCGAAATAAGGCCCTGACCTACTAAAGAAGAAAATCAGCATATGAAAAAAAACCCTAACAACTATTTACCAAGTTAAAGTCAGGCTGTTTAAATCTTTTACAAATAGAAAATGTTATCCTTTTACAAGCATAGTGTAAGGAAAGCAAGCAAATGAATCATTATTACACTTTCTCTTCTAATACAAACAACGTTTTGTTTTTCTGGAGACTTTTCACGTGCCATTGTCTCTCACCATTTAAGGTAAACTCACTCAGGACTAGTGTGCAGTCCCCTTAAATCATTGATTGCCATTTCATATTTCAAATATCGAAGCTTAAACTCTGAAAAAATCCCTCCTATGAGAAATTGTTATGCTTCATTACCACTAGATATTGAATGTTATCATGCTACAGGTTCTATAGCAACTTCCAGTACTGGCCAGTTCACTAGGCTAGCTAGGCAGCTGCCTAGGGAGGCCGGCCCAGGTGGGCAGCTGCGGCAGTGGCACATATGGATGGCTACCACCGCCCCTCAGCTGCCACCGATTCCATTTGGGGGAAAGGCGGGCCGGGGCAGTTTTTCCTGCCAGTGCCTGTCTCCCCCTCTCTAGATGAAATTGGCGGCAGCTGGGGGAGGGCGGCAGTGGCGATGGTGGCAGCTGGAAAGGGGGAGGCAGCAGCTGGGAGGGGTTGGTGTCTGCAGGGGGGAGGCCCTGACAACATCACCATGTTGAACACACATACAATAAGATGGGCTGCCCTTCTAAAATGCTAAAGCCCGTGCCTTTTCCTGCTATTCATTCAACATAGTTTATTTCTGCCAGCAACTGAATAAATTACCCATCATACTCACAGTTCTTCTGACTTGCCTCCATCCCAGAAAAAGAATCCGAGTACTCACAGTCACCAACTGTTGCATGTAATGAATTCCTAGCTGAGAGCAACAAATACGGGGGATCCTTCCTCAACCCTTGGTCTCCTATCTCTGGTCCCAGAAGTAAGTGAGAGACAAAATAAGAATACAACACACACAGAGTGATACCAAAAGAAAGACTGCTAAAGCTTTAGGGAGGAAGTCACAGGCCTGCAAACCTGAGCAGTCACCTTAACTCCCTCCATTAACTTGGCTGCAGCTCCTTCTTTTATTAGGAAAAAATACAACAATGTACAATTTCACCTTATGCTTTTGTCTTAATCTGCATGTTACAGGTCAAGCTAATCAGTATGGGCCCAATATTCATCTGGGCAGGCTATGCACCACTATAGTGCATAGGCCTTCCCGCTGACTCCTAACCCCGGATATTCAATGCCGCGGTGATAATTAATACAAGTGTTAATTGCGCTGCTGTGTATTATGAGGTTAAAGTTTGTGCTTTCAGAATGTGTGTTGTATTATTATTGGGTGTTGCTCTTTTTACCCGGATTTCTGCCTACCTCAGCATTCTCCCTTCTCTCCTTTGGCTAGTGCTAGTAATGCTGCAGTGTTTTAACATTTTGATGTGCCAGCATGCCAGTAATGAGGGAGATGGCGGGTTGGAGAGGGAGACCTAGGGCTAGTCCCCGATTTCTTCTAGTATCGAAAGCATTCAGTTTCACATTAGGTAGTTCTTAAATTAAAGCTGTGCAATAAACCAATGTTCTTAAAGTAATTTAATATTAATTTTCCATGGCCTGACGTATATAAAATAGTTCCACATTGAGATTTAAGACAGAGGCCCAGATAAAATTCCTCTGGAAGATTGCAAAAGTTTTGATTTCAAGTAACATGGCAGCAGCAAATTTTCCGGTGCACCAGCAGCTCTGCTGTTGAAGGTACTGGACAAATTTAACCGTCCGATTCCTTTTAACATCTTTGTTAGTGATATAGTGGAAGGGCTGTCGGGTAAGGTTTGCCTCTTTGCGGATGATACCAAAATCTGCAATAGAGTAGACACCCAGGAAGGTGTAGATAACATGAGGAGGGATCTAGCTAAGCTTGAAGAATGGTCTACAATTTGGCAGCTGGGATTTAATGTTAAAAAATGTAAGGTCATGCATTTCAGCTGCAGCAATCCAAGGGAACAATGTAGTATAGGGGGTGAAGTACTTCTGTCCACAAAAGAAGAGCGGGACCTAGGCGTGGTTGTGTCTGATGATCTTAAGGAGCTAAACAGGTAGAAAAGGTGACGGCAAAAGCTAGAAGGATGCTTGGGTGCATACGGAGAGGAATGACCAGCAGAAGAAAGGAGGTGATAGTGCTTCTCTATAAGTCTCTGATGCGACCTCATTAGGAGTATTGTGTGCAATTCTGGAGTCTGTACAGAGGGTGGCTACTAAAATGGTTAGTGGTCTTTGTTATAAAGCATATGAGGACAGAGAAGGATCTTAATATGTACACCTTAGAAGAAAGGCGCGATAGAGGTGATATGATTGAGATGTTTAAATATCTCCATGGCATAAATGCACAGGAGGAGAGCCTCTTTCAATTGAAAGCAAGTTCTGCTATGAGGGGACATGGGATGAGGGTGAAAGGGGATAGACTCAGGAGTGATATGCGGAAATATTTCTTTATGGAAAGAGTAGTAGATGCGTGGAATAGTCTCCCAGTGGAGGTGGTAGAGATGAGGACAGTATCTGAATTCAAAGAAGCATGGGACAAACACAGAGGATCTCTAAAGGGAAAAAGGGGACTTTTGTATTTGTTGATATGGAAGGACAGACTAGATAGGTCATGTGCTCTTTTTCTGCCATCATTTTTCTATGCTTCTATGTGCTAACAGAGCACAGCCACCTTGATCCAAGCTTCCTGAACTAATAGTACTGTCTCTATACTGAAGCCAGTTTTAAGCCCAAGTGATAGAACTTAAAACCCTTTTTATTTGTGCTGAAGGTCTCCTATTGTCCAGGGGTTCATGATGTGTAATCCTGTTTAGTACAGCGTGCACATGTTAATCCTCAGCCAACTGTCTAGGATATAACAACGAGATCTACTTTTCAAGAACATGCAGACAAGTCATGAGCATGGGCCATGTGATTGGGTTCTATCCTAAGATCCAAGGTAACAAAAAGAACTGAGTTATGGATTTTTTTTTTTTTGCAGCATTCCTACATCTTAAAAGCAGCATTGAGACATGTAGAATGGATTACACTTGTCAATGCCATTTTAGAAAAGGCTTTTTGCAGATGTGGGTATGCTTACCGCCTGTCATTTCTTTTTCTGTAATATCAGCAAAATTCATCCCTTCCTTTCCAATAACACCAGCACGACCCTAATTCATTCCCTAATCACCTACTGTCTAGACCAGTGATGGCTAACCTTTTTGAGCCCGAGTGCCCAAACTGCCGCACAAAACCAAAGAATTTCCTCAAAGTGCCAGCACGTCATTTGCATAAGTGGTCTTATTTGCATAAATATTTGCATAATGTTACCATACACTAACTTTTAGTAAACATGTCTCTTAATGAGTGTATGGATAAAGAAAGACTAAAAGATTTCTACATTACTATAATCCAGTGCCAACCGCCAGGCACATTAGGAACTACTACAAACGCTGCCCATTTAGAACCCATAGCAAACCCGCCGTATCCTGACAGCATTACCAGGACTCACAAAGCACCATACCCTACCTATCAAAAGGCAACACTGCAAATATTAAACCAATACATTTCAGAGAATACTGGGGAAAGAGAACAAGTGGCAACGTCAAATAGGAATTTCCTCTTGTACCAAACAAAGCGCAGATGTTAATGATGCACATTTCCCAGAGCTGACATATTCCAGTTAATAAATTCAAAATAAAGAGATATCTTTCTACCTTTTGTGCATTTTTTTTTCAGTTGCAATTTGTCCAGCCACCTTCTTCTGGTTTCTTCATGTTTTCTGCTAACTCTCCATCGTCTGCTGTCCATTTGTCCTTTCTTCTTCTCTCTTCTAGTTTTTTTTTCCATTCTCTCTCTCTCTCTACATCTGCTTTAACATACTAATCTTTCTCCTTTTGCTCTTTCCTCATTCCTATTTCATCCACACAAATTTTACCCCTCCATCCTCAATCCCCAATTACTCTCCCAATACCTGGCCAATTGTAGATTTTTCATCCCTCCTACACAAAATATTTTTCCCCTCTCCATTTTACTCTCCCAGCCCCATCCCATTCTAATCCTCCCCCAACATCAGCTCCCTTCTAGTTCCAGTCTCACCCAGCATCCATTCCCTTCTAGTCCCTGCATCAGCCCATTTCCAGTCCAAGTCCCTTCATCAGCTCATTTTCAATCCTAGCCCCCCCATCAGCCCATTTCTACTCATTTCCTAGCCCCACCATCAGCCCATGTCAAATCATAGCTCCCCTCCACTCAGCCCAATTCCAGTCCAAGCCCCCCCATGAGCCTACTTCCAGTTCTAGCCCCTCCATGAGTCCATTTCAATTCAAGCCCCCACCACAGCCCATTTCCAATCTTAGCTCCCCCCAACAGCCCATTTCCAGTCCTATCCTAGCTGTTCCATCAGCCCATTTTCAGTCCTAGCTCCCTTCCCTCACAGCCCATTTCCATTCCAAGCCCCCTCCCCATCAGCTATTTGCAGTTCAAGCCTCCCCTTCCACTCAGCCCATTTCCAGTCCTAGCAACACCCCAACCCATTACCAGTCCTAGCCCCCCGTCAATCAACTTCCAGTCCTAACCCCCATCACCCCATTTTCAGTTTAAGCCCCCCCCTATAACCCTTTACCAGTCCTAACCCCCCATCAGCCCATTTCCAGTCAGCCCCCCATAGCCCATTGCCAGTCCTAAACCCCCCCATCAGCCCACAGCCCATTACCAGTCCTAACCACATCAGCCCACCTCAAGTCCTAACCCCTCCCCATCAGCCCATTTCCTGTCCTAGCCCCCCCCCATAACCCATTATCAGTCCTACACCCCCATCAGCCCACTACCAGTCTTAACCCCCCCCCCATAGCCCATTACCAGTCCTAACCCCCCCATCACTCCATTTCCAGACAGCCCTCATCAGCTCATAGCCCATTGCCAGCCCTCATCAGCCCACAGCCCATTGCTAGTCTTAACTCCCCCCCATAGCCCACTGCGTCTTAACCCCCCTCCCCAGCCCACTGCCAGTCTTAACCCCCCTCCCTAGCCCATTGCCATTCTCAACCCCCCTCCCTCCCTCCCTCCCTCCCTAGCCCATTGCCAGTCTCAACCACCCTCCCTCCCTAGCCCATTGCCAGTCTCAACCCCCCTCCCCCCTCCCTAGCCCATTGCCAGTCTTAACCTCCCTCCCTCCCTAGCCCATTGCCAGTCTTAACCTCCCTCCCTAGCCCATTGCCAGTCTCAACCCCCTCCCTCCCTCCCTAGCCCATTGCCAGTCTCAACCCCCCTCCCTCCCTAGCCCATTGCCAGTCTCAACCCCCCTCCCTCCCTAGCCCATTGCCAGTCTTAACCTCCCTCCCTCCCTAGCCCATTGCCAGTCTTAACCCCCCTCCCTCGCTCCCTCCCTACCCCATTGCCAGTCTTAAACCCCCTCTCTCCATCCCAAGCACATTGCCATTCTTAACAACCCTCCATCTGATCATGGAAATAAAAAAAAAAAAAAGATTACAGCTGCCGCCGCGGAGGAATGGAGTGTCCAGCGGGGCTCCCGCTGCCCGGCGGGACTCTCCCGGCGCTGCTCAGCCCCTCTCTGCCGGCTTGCAGAGACGCGAAGGGAGAGAGAGTCTCCCTCGCGTCTCTCTTAAGCCCGCAGGGGCAGATGGGAAATTTCCCATCAGCCCCTGCGGGCTTAACAGAGACCCGAGGGAGACTCTCCCTTCGAGTCTCTGCAAGCCGGCAGAGAGGGGCTGAGCAGCGCCGGGAGAGTCCCGCCGGGCAGAGGGAGCCCCGCGGGACACTCCATGCCACCACGGCGGCAGCGGGCAGCTTTTTTTTTTTTTTTTAATGTGCGACCTTCCCGCGTGCCAGCTGCAAGGCCTTCGCGTGCCACAGCTGGCACGCGTGCCATAGGTTCGCCATCGCTGGTCTAGACTATTGCAACCTGCTCCTTGCTGGTGTCCCTCGGAATCATCTCTCTCCCCTTTAATCCATTCAAAATTCAGCTGCATGGCTAATTTTCCCCCAGTGTTTCTACACTCACGTAACTCCTCTTCTCAAGTCATTTTACTGGCTTCCTATCCATTTCTGCATCCATTTCAAACTTCTCGACCTACAAGTGCATTCATTCTACGTCTGCTCAATACCACTCGTCTTTTATCTCTCCCTACACCCCTCCTCAGGAACTCTGCTCATCAGGCAAATCCCTTTTATCTGTGCCCTTCTCTTCCACTGCCAATTCCAGACTTTGGACCATGCTGCAGCGTACGCCCAGAAGAGACTTTCTGCGTCAGTATGTCAAGATCCATCTCTGGTCTTTTTCAGATCCATTCTAAAAACCCACCCCTTGAAGGATGCTTTTGGATCCTGACCCCCTCCCCCACCTTATTCTCCTGTTTACTGCCCATGTGTGTTTTTTTTTTTTTTTAAACGTTTATTTTCATTTTACAACAAACAAAAGTAACAACACACCAAAAGATACAAATACACACATACAATAAGGAAAACAACCCCAATTACCCCCACCCCTATGCTTCTTCTCTAAGCTAATAAGAGTCATCACATAAGCGCTTACACACAACAGTTATTGTACAGCAAACAAGCAGAAATGGTATTGATGATACATGCTGATCCTGTGGCAGAAATGTATACAAAATTAAACAGTCAAATGAGAGCATTTAGCAGTTAGAACATAATCATGGAACACCTTCCTTTTAAACAAGTAGTGAAGGGCTTGAGTGGAAGAGATTGACATACAAGGTAGTTGCTCATAATTACAGTAAAAATGGACATGATTCCACCAATCATTGAGGCTCAGATGGGAGCCAATTTCCAGTATTTCGTAGTGAAGGAGATAGGAGATAGCTGTGCCCAGTAAATGGGCCTCCTGAAGAAACACTAACTCAGAATAATCATGATTAAGAGAGCTAAGGATTGTCCTTCTTTGGAATGGACTATTGATGCCTTTTACAGTCAGTAATGATAACTTACATAAAGCCATGCAAAATAGTTAAACAATCTGAGAAAGAAACATAATAGCGCACAGAGTTACACAATGTCGCTCATAGTACCAGTAAATGACTGCAGAAACAACATGATAGGAATTAAACTAAGGAAAACCATGAAGCACCCCATATAACAAAATAAGCACCGAAGTGCCTTAGAGAAGAAGCAAAACCCCAGAAATTACTGGCGGCCTGATGTCTGCGGGGAGAAACCCCAGAGAAGGCCTGAATGGAAACATAAATCCTACAGAGCTATACGGGCTCCGAAACTAACCAAGGAGCTCATCGTGGAAAGAAAGGAGACCAATAAGGTATATATAAAGAGAAAGAAAAGTCCAGGCAGTCTCCGTTTCAAGCAGCGATCACCGCATCGGGCCATTCAAAATGGCGGACAGTTCCAGCGGATTCCATCCAAGCTGTTGGATTAGCGCATCTGGTCTGCTTCTTTGGAAGCTAGAAATGTTGCTAGCAGATCAGGATCTTCGAAGGTGCGAGTTTGGTTATGGAGAGTCACTCTGAGCTTCGCTGGATATAAGATGCCGAAGCGAGCCTGTAACTGTTGAAGTCTAGGTCGAAAAGCAAGGAGTCTCTTCCGACGGTCAACTGTGGGCTTAGCCAAGTCAGGGAAGAAGGAGACTTTATGATTTTCAAACTCCAAATGACGATTCGCCCGGGCAGCATTTAGAATTTGCTCAACTTGCTGATATCTCAGTAGACGAAAGATGATGGGCCGGGGGGTCGTCCGATTGAGCGCCATGCTGGTAGGAACACGATGTGCTCGGTCAATTTCCAGATCTCTGTGAAAAGTAATCTTCAGCAAGGAGGGAAGAGTTTTGACCAGGAATTCTCTCATATCTCCTGCTTCCGCGCCCTCCGGTACACCTATGAGCCTTACATTGTTGCGACGGGCTCGATTATTGCTATCCTCTAACTCCTTTTGTAGATTCTGTATCTGACGCTCAGCCTCATCCAGTTTCACCAAGCGCACCACGTGCGAGTCGAGGACCCCCGCCATATTGTCCTGCCGTAATGAAAGACCTTCAAGTCGATCCTGAAGCACACCAAAATCTTCTCTCATGGCTCGGAGCGCTTCTCCGTTGGACTGCACCAGTTCCTTCACACCACGTATTTCCTCCAAGATCTCCTGTTGCATTTCGGGGTTATCCCGAAATGGCACCATCTTTTGTGGGGAAGGCAGCTCTGTCTTGGAACGTTTTCCGTGTGAAGAAGAGGGAGATCCGAAGTCTAAGCGCGCTGGTTTATGGGCCGCCATCCCCCCCGAGGCACCCCGGTAAGTTCGGAGCAAAATATTAAGTTAATGTAGGTATTAAGTCAGGATTCTGAGTAGGCCCCTCGGGAGCTTCAGCGCAAAGCGTCTAACCCGCTGGACATCAGGCTCCGCCCCTGCCCATGTGTGTTTTAACCATTTCCCCTTAGTTTCTGCCCTAATCCCCTGTTTGTTGTATTTGTCTGTCTTGCATAAATCGTGAGCTCTATTGAGCAGGGACTGTGTCTTGCATGTGCGTGTACAGCGCTGTGTATGTCTTGTATTGCTATGCAAATGATAAGAAGCAGTAATAGTAGTAGTCAGTGCATACCAAGGGCAAGGTGGTGGGTGTGACCCGTTCCAGGTGCTGGCCAGAAGGGAGGTGGTCCATCCCCACTGGGTCCACGGAGGCAGTGCGGCAAACTTATGTTTAAGCTGGTTTTGCCGCAGTGCCTTGCACTCCAAGGGCCAGCCGTTCTTCCCTTCTTGACTGAATTTATTCTGGGTGGGTTGGATAATGAGTATTAAAATGGTTACGTTTCCCTGGCCTCATTATTTATTTATTTATTTATTTATTTTTATTTATTTGGTTCTTCTATACTGCGCCTTCCAGAGATCAGGGGCGGCTTACAATCAACAGAACATATTACAGAGAACAGTAATTTAACTATTTACATGGATACCTGTTACATTTACTTTTAGCAAATCATAGTTGATCTACTACATAAACACTGTAGTCTAAATGAAACTATTTACATAGATACATGTTACATTCTACATTTAACAAGTAGTAGAGGAGCTACTATATAAATACTGTTCTCTAAACAAGGGACTACAAAACTATTTACAAATGTGTTTATTTGTTCCTAACATTACCAATTATGGTCCCAGATCAACATTTAAGGAGCTGCACACACAATGGAGGAAGCAAAAAAATTTGCAAAGCAAGAGAAAAAAAACTCTTTAAAGAATTGGATCAGAAAACAAGGAAAAACAAGTGTCATATACACAAAATCAGTGGGAAATCCAGGAACTCTTTGTCGATCAAGAACATGAATGGTTAAGGAGAGGTGAACTGAAACCGAAGAATGAGAGATTGTTTGTTGCACCCCAGGAAGGTGGAGATGAGATGGTTTACAGTGAGCACTGAAAAAAAATTGTCAAAGCATATATATGTTGATTCTATAAGAACGGGGAGAGCAGCAGCAGCAGAAGCCATGATCGGAGCGTGTGGGCGGGGCCTTCTATTCATTACAACTGCCTGCCAATCATGTTCCCTGCACAACGGTTCTAAAAACCGCCGCTCCAGAGGCTCTCAGTAGAACAGGGAGAGCAGCAGCAGCAGAAGCCATGATCGGAGAGTGTGGGCGGGGCCTTCTATTCATTACAACTGCCTGCCAATCATGTTCCCTGCACAACGGCTTTAAAACCGCCGCTCCAGAGGCTCTCAGTAGAACAGGGAGAGCAGCAGAAGCCATGATCGGAGAGTGTGGGCGGGGCCTTCTATTCATTACAACTGCCTGCCAATCATGTTCCCTGCACAACGGCTTTAAAACCGCTGCTCCAGAGGCGCGCCCGCGCCTGAGGGCCTCGCCAGAGGGCCCTTTGGCGTGGCCCTTAGGCGTGAGTCCATGGCGAATGATCCAACAGCTGTGAGTTGTAATTTTCTGTTTCCTTCCCCTTGCCTCTTCTATTTCTTTGTCTATCACTGTGTCTCTTATTCTGTCCTATCTTATTAATGGCATTCTTTTCATATTTTCTGTAACATTAATATTGTATTGTAAACCGCTCTGATGCTTTGGCCTGAGCGGTATATCAAATGTAACAATAAACATAAACATAAAGAGCTGGAAATGGATTCACCTCATAGCTATATAGAGACTATAAAAAAAGCAGCTATGCTTCCTAGCTCTAAAACAAACAAATCCAGATCCAAACAGAGAGACTCCCAACCTTGGCACTCGCAAGAAATTAGACAAATAAAGAGGGAACTTAGAAAGATTGAAAAAAGATGGCGGAAAACTAACTCAAATAATGACAGAAATTTATACAATGAGAAACTAGACTACTACAGAAAAACAATAAATGCATCTAAAAAAGCCTTTCATACAAAATTACTAACAAATTCCCTCAATCGTCCCAGAGAATTATTTGAAATAGTTAAAAAGTATCAAACCCTCCTAATACAGATGTCACCCCTATTAACTCACAAACTCTTGCTGACTATTACATAACTACGCTCTCTCCACTATCAGACCCTCCAATTCCACTAATTTACTCCAACCCAAAGCCCGAACACATATGGGATAAATTTCATACTGTAACACTAAAAGAACTGGATAAGGTGATCTCAGATATTAACACAACCACTTCTAATCTTGATCCCTGCCCAGTTAGCTGGATCAAAAATACTAAACCACTCCTAGCGCCCTACATTCTAAATATAGCAAATTTTTCTCTCACACATGGTACTATGCCAACCATCCTAAAGAGAGCCTCGTTTAGAAATATTCTGAAAAACAAAAAACTAGACAATCTTGATCCCTCTTCATATAGACCTATCTCTAGGCTTCCATTTATGGCAAAGATTATAGAAAAAATAGTATATAATCAACTTCAGGATCACATTGAACCTCATGCCCCCTTAGATTCACACCAATACGGCTTTAGACCATACCATAGTGTAGAAACACTTCTTGCAGTTATCTTTGATGATATTCTAAAATACACTGACAAATCAAAACAAGCAGTATTACTTATATTTTTGGATATATCGGCTGCCTTTGATTCAATTAACCATCGTATCCTTTTTGAAAGACTCAAACAGATTGGTATACATGGCACTATTCTTGCATGGTTCCAATCATATCTAAGTGATCGATTGCAACAGGAAACCATACATCTAAAACCTATACGCAAAAACAAGGAATCCCACAAGGTTCTGCATTGTCAGCTCTACCCTTTAACATATATTTACAACCTATATGCCACATCATTCAACAGTGCAAATTAAAATATGCAATTTATGCTGATGACGTTATGATTTATGTCCCTATGGACATAGACTCCCTGGACTTCTCCAATATCAAATCATGCTTCACTAAAATGACGCAATGGCTAAATGAACACAATCTACACATTAACTTCAAGAAAACAGAAGCATTATTTGTTTCTAGAAATCAAAAATTTACCCCCCCAACAGAAATAAAAATTGAAAACATAAGCATCCCCATAAAAGATGAAATAAGATACCTTGGCGTTATCATAGACAGAACGTTAAGTCTAACAACACACATCAGGAATACAACAAACACAATATATAATAAATTAAGATATCTTAAAAATCTAAAACCATTATTATCAAATCTGGACTTCAGATCAGTCCTTCAAGCCCTGATCCTGCCTCACTTAGATTTTAGTAACATAATTCTTCAAGGTATTCCAAAACATGCTTTACACCAACTAAAAGTAGCACAACATGTTGCTGCTGCAAGAATGCTTATAAATGCAGGTCCAACTGAACACATAACCCCTATACTGTACAAACTTCACTGGTTACCTATGCAAAGTAGGATAAAATATAAAGTTATCATAACAACGTTCAAACTGATAAGAGATATAGCCCCATCATATCTAACTGATCTACTGACAATTCATTCAAGGACCAGAACAGTGAGACAAAGGAACCTGAACACACTACTTGTACCAAACAACTTTTCAAAACTCAATAAAACTACAACAAATAGGGCATTCAACTTCAATGCTCCTTTAATATGGAACGCTCTGCTGGATAAACTCAGAGATATCACAGATCTTTCAGCATTCTGAAAAGATCTTAAAACTCACCTATTTATGGAGTACTTTGGAGACTCATTCCCAATAGATGAAATATTTCCCACTTAAACTCATGTATACTCATATTCATTAATTCACAACTTACTTTTTCCTTTTTCTTACTCTATCTTACAATACCCAATTCTCCACATTATCACATTTACTCTTTACACTAATAATTCTAGTAAACTACAATACATTTTTCCTTGCTCAGATAAGATGATAACATTTTTGAAATTTGTAAATATTTAAATCTGTATATATGTTTAAACTATCTACAGTATATACCTAATCAGCATTTACTCAACATTGTAACCCTCAAATTACCATTTTTATTATATATAATTTAATGTTCACTGTAATTTCAATTGTTTGAATAAGTTTCAATGTAATGTTCAAGTTTTGTTCTATGTAAACCGCTTTGATTTTTCTGAAAGGCGGTATATAAAACCGTTCAATAAATAAATAAATAGCTGGCTGTGAAGTTCTGATGGCTGAAACTTTCTATACAGAAAGGCAAAATAAAGTAACACATCTCTTTCAATGGAAACTCTGTACTCACTACAACATTACTGTGCCAGAAAAGCTCTGGGATCATGACCCTATGGGAGTTATGGAGAAAGAAGAGGTTATAATCGCCTGGGATACTCCCATTCCAACCAATAAAAAGCTGGATGCAAGGAAGCTGGACATAGTGGTACCACCAGAAAGGCTTTGATTATAGAGGTGTCAGTCCCAAGAGACTATTCTGTGAATCATGTTGAAAGAGAGAAGATCTTAAAGTACCAAAAAAGGCAGTCAGAGACCAAGAAAATGTGGCAGTAGGATTCCAAGTTATTTCCCATCATGTTGTGTGCCACAGGCATGATTAAGAAGAATTTCCAAGCACACCTTGATAAATTACCCATACATGTTACGTCTTATGAACTCCAGAAGGAGGTTCTCTTTAGCACCATGCAAGTACTATGCCAAGCATTAGCAGTAAATTTGAGAGACAGATCATATTCCACATACCCTGATTTAGGAGTGAGGTTCATGACTGTCATGGTTTGCACAAAACTAACACAATTGGAGAAATTGCTTTGAGAAAACTTATCAGCTATAGTTTTAGACATTGACCCCCTAGGGTGTCTATGGCTATTCTTTACAGATCTAGAGGAAAAGGCAAACTGGTGGTAGTGAAATTTAAAAAGTACTATATCACGGCTCAACTGAAGACCATAACTAACTGGCAATGAGACCCAAGATAGCAGTGGGTATCTACTGAGCAAACGTCTGTGGACAGGAGGAGCTTGGTGTACTATCAGGCCAATGCAGAAAACAGATGCTAGACTTGCACTGAAGATGACTTTAACACAGCCCAATAACGCAAATTTTTTAACTCTGGATGCAGCAAAGATAGGACATGTAAATGACCCCCACGTTAACCATGTGCATGCAAATTAGCCATCACAGCGTTAAACTGGGAAAGTAAGCACAATGCATGCACACAAGAGGTCTGCGCTAAATTGGCTTGCTCTCCAGGCACCGTGTGGCTAATTTGCATAGCAGCCCCAACAGTATTTTGATGGCATCAGGGATAACTGCAGAATCGGGAAAAGCCCCTGATGCCATCAAAATACTATTGGGGGCATACTATTGGGGGCTGTGCCCAACAATAAAATGATCCCTTAAGATCTAGTGGCCCCTTCCCCCCCCCCCCCCCCATTAACTAAAAAAAGAACCTGGTGGTCTAGCGGCCCCTTCCCCCCCCCTCCCCACCTCCCATTAAATAAAATAAACCTGGTGGTCTATTAGCCCCTTTCCCCCCACCCCCATTAAATAAAAAAAGAACATGGTGGTCTAGCAGCCCCTACCTGGTGGTCTGGTGGTCCCAAATTCACCTTAAGCAGGAGCACTGACTATGCGCTCCCATTCTGCGTTGTCCATCTTGCAAAATGGTGATGTCTGGCCCCATGCAGTGCATCTTGGGATGCACCAGGTAAGGTCAGACTGCCATATCAGGTATAATCTACCTGATATGGCAGTCTGACTTCACCCAGTGCATCCCAGAATGCACCGTGCGGGGCCAGATACTGCCATTTTGCAAGATGGCCAATGCAGAGCAAGAGCACATAGGCAGCGCTCCCGCTTAAGGTGAATTTGGGGGCCTCCAGACCACCAAGTAGGAGGCACTAGACTACCAGTTTTTTTAAATTTAATGGGGGTGGGGGAAAGGGGCCGCTAGATCACCAGGTTTGTTTTTTTAAATTAATGGGGGAAAGGGGCCACTAGACCACAAGGTTCTTTTTCTATTTAATGGGGGGTGGGGGGAAAGGGGCCGCTAGACCACCAGGGATTCTTTTATTGTCAGGTATAGCCCCGACAGTATTTTGATGGCATCGGGGGCCTTTTCTGATGCCATCAAAATGCTGTTGGGGTGGGATTGGGCCGCTGGACCACCAGGGATCATTTTACTGTTGGGAAGGGCCCCCAAAGGTATTTTCATAGCTTCGGGGGCTTTTCCCGATGCCTGATCATCTGAGGAAGAGATGATCTAGGCATCGGGGAAAGCACCTAGTACCATCAAAATATTGTTGGAGGCACATGTTAGAGGTTTACTTCTACTCAGACCCTTAAGTAAAATTTTTGGTGCTGTGGCTGGTTGCGAAATCCTCTACGCCTGTCTATGCATCGGGCATACCAGCCTGGCCTAGATTTAAATAATTCAAGTTTATTTAAATACACGTGGTGTTATTTGGGCGCTAATTTTTCCGTCTGTGTTTACGTCCATTTCCTGCATTTGCAGGATTGTTAAAAGTGCTTAAGTGTGGTGTTAGGGGCTCATAAAGCCCACGCTAGTTTTCTGCATTGGTCTGTATGTATGGGGTTCCAAGAAACATGGAAATAAAGAAGAGTAGAAAACCCTTACTTACCCCATTCTCTTGGTAATTGGTAGTCATATCAGTTCTTTTTGGTGAACTTGAAAGAAATATCCTTATTGACCTCAATTAGGTTTAATCTAGAGTTTCTCCCAGGGATATCTTTTTCAGTCTATTAGAAATAAGAGCTAAAAGAAAAGAATTCTCTAGTTAATATTCATGACTTTTATGGTTAAATTCAATTGAGGCGTTACTTGACATTAAGGAAGGTTGGAAGTAATTTTATAAGGATTCATATAGTTTAAGACGATCCAAAACAACAAAAAGCACAAAAGTACTCGCAGGTCCCAAGGAAACACAAAATGAAGTGAAGTACTAAAAAAAACTGTTTATTGGGGACACAATGGTCCAGGAAGACACTACACGAGCTGGGTTTCGGTGGAGCCTTCTTCAGGGTTCGGTATTGTAAAAAAAATATATATAACAATTATTGACAATAATAATTAATGATAAAGTGACTCATAAAAGACTAAAAGGGGCAGTTCCATAACACCAAGATAAAAATGCACATTTAAAAACAAATAAGAAAACATAAATAACCATGTCTATAAATGCCAAACAATACATACTAATAGATACCTAAAAGGAAGTCATTTTATTACCCCACATAAATATAACTCATAAAATGATTGTAAACATTAAAAACATGTCATCTGTTATAGAACGATAACAAATCACTAAAATTGTTAGTAAGCTCAAACATAATGAAATAGAACAAAAAAAAATTGACAAACCTTTTGCATAGCTGTTTAAAAGCCAAATATTGACTAACAAACATTTGTCTAAAAATGAGGAGGACTACGTAGATAATCAGGGAATAAAACCCTTATCCTAACACTGAACCCAATCAATGTATAGATAATCACATATGTACCATAGAATGAAAACCAAACTCAATAGGGACAAAAAGGTCATAGGGCCCAATTTCATCCCGTACATCCAGGCCCTCTGTATGTCCGGTTGGAACTGAATGCACAGAGTGAGTCACAATCCTGAACCCATGGGGCACGTCTAGAGCTGCAAGATCAGAATTGTGAATAGGCCTGTACATGCAGGCCAGGACCCCGATTCCATCCGGCCTGCATGTACAGGCCTTCCCTGGCTAACTCGGTTAGGGCAGTTCAATGGAGCCACAGTGCCATGGCGTCCGGTTGCCATGGTACTGCGGCTCCATTGAACAGCTGTGATCCTTGGCCACCAGCTCTGTAAGTGTATTCCCTGCAGCCCGACCCCCAATCTGGCCTCCTAAGGCCTGGGTCGGGCTGCGTAGAATGTGCTCGGCCCCTCCCTGCCCCTTCCGCACCCCGGGCCTACCATCCCCCGTCAACTAGGGGAACTTATTACACCTCAGAGGTGTAATAAGTTCCCCATGTAAGCTGCCGGCCCCAGACATACAGGATTGACATTGGAATCAGCCCTGTATGCCCGGGGCCAACGACCGCCCACTGCCCACCCTAACACTACCCCCGACCACCCCTTTCCCGCCTCTATCTACCTTCCCCGTACAAGATGCGGGGAAGCTATACGGGACTGAGAAAAGGCATGAATAGCAGGAATGGACGTCCAAACAGGATGCCTATCTCTGCTATTCGTGCCTCGGAATAACCCCTATAGTGTATAAGGGAATCAATGGCACCTGTGATGTGATTCCTTCTGCTCAACGATTCTATTCATAGAACTAAACAAAAAAATGTGAAAATTAGAACCGGTTGAACAGAGAAAGAGGGGGGCCAAGGGGGGGGGGGAAGGGGGAAGGAAGGAGGGGGGAGGGGGAAAAGTGGGAGAGGGAGAACAGGGAGGGGGAAGGAAGGAGGTAGAGAGAGGATAAGGAGAGAACAGAAAAAGGTGGGGGTTACTAAATAAAAGTGCAAACATATTGTCAGAGTATCGCTTTATAATTACTGCCCTAGTGCCCTGTAGTAAGCACACAATTTATCATAATATCAGACAGATTCACCACTTGAAGCCTCTGTAGAATTCATGATCATATGCCTGATAACACCGGTATCACCTTATTAATTAATATACCCAGTGGAACATCATTGTTACATAAACAATGTAAATCGTTGTGACATAAACAATGTAAATACACTCTATACTAGATGCACTGACATGCATTCTTGCCTAGGCATATAAGTATTGTAAGTCCAAAGATGCATTATTTACCTAGTCACAGTGCAGCGAACCTTTTTAGCCGAGGCACAGCATTAGTGAGAAGAGTCAGAGAGAAGGATGCCGAGTCGGCATATTAAGGGCTAAAACGGCACCAAAGGCAATCACCATGGTAACAAACATATAAACAAATGGAAACAGCCCACACTTTCACTGGCCCATTCGGAAATGTACCATAACAAAATAAAACTGTAAGAGGTAACGTTATATACTTATGTATACCGGAATCCTTTTAGACTGCCGAGACAATCATAAGAGTTATAATTAACCATCCAGTGCAGGTGCAGCATCAATCCTGGAAGCTTCAACCCAACACTTGGAAATGTGTGACATTATAACGTGTATTCATGTCAAAATGATGATATAAAAGACAAAAACTGCAATTAGGAACTTATATTGTTCAAATATACAGGCAGAATAAGCAGGACTGCAAGCTCTGCTTTAGGAATATATGGACACAACGTTTCATCAAAATCAAAGTGAATATAAAAAGTGAATATGAAAAGTAACAGAAAAGAGGAAAGCTGAAAGGCACCTGAGACAAGGGAGGGAGGGGAGGGGGAGGGGAAGACAGTGGGGAAGGAAAGGAAAGGGAGAAAAAAGGGGAGGGATAAGAGTGCATGGGGAAAGTCAAGTGAAGCTGTGATCCCTAAGAGAATAACTGCTGGGCTCTGATAACTGTATAAAAATCTTCCAGGTAAGATTCTAACTTATAGTAACGATTAATACATTTTAACCCTATTCTAATACTCTCATATGGAGACATGTAAGAAGGGGGGGGGGGGGAGTGGGAGATACTAATACTTTCTCAGGGGGAAATCTAAGGAGAGGCCTGAAAACCATGAAGAGCGTAAAAAGTGGGAAGAGATTCTAAAACCGCAATAGCAATCACACAATATAGAGCTAAAAGGCTATCAATAAATAAACGCACATAAAAAATAAGTAATAAAAAGGTAAAGCAACTGTTCTGAAAAAATATTAAATAAATAAATAAATAAAATCTCCCAGGCAATAAGAGCCATAATCCAGTCTTTAAAACAAATCATAAGCCAGGTTTTCATATCAACAAAGGCTAAAAAATGAATACATATTGCACACGTGAGTAAAAAGATAACTCATACTGCACATAAGAAACCCGCAATTGACATATATATAAAAAATGATAAGAGTGACAAGCACCACCATAGAGGAGCTATACAGAAAAGAAATCTTCAAAGAAATGCTGAATAATCAATATCTTAATTAAGGCCATACGGTACCAATGTGTTCAATTGGAAAATGTATTTTTGTTCAAGCCTTAATAAAGTTTTATTCAGATCACCACCACGCCAATTGGCTTTAACAGTCTTCAAGACAAAAAACTTAAGGTCTGATATCAAATGTGCCTTTTCAGACCAATGGCTAACCAAGGGTTTATCCTGTAATTGTCTGCTAATGCAACTGCGAAGTTCTATAATCCGGACTCAGACTGCCCTCTTGGTCTTCCCAATATACAACTTATTGCAAGGGCATACTATCACATAGATGACATTTTCTGTTGCAGAATTAAAAAAATCAGTGAGAAAACACTTATTAGTAATAGGAAGTACAAACCTTTCCCTTACAATCAGCCTGTGTATTAACACTGAGCATTTGCCAAAATGTCCCTTAGTAGGGGGTGGTCTCTGTCTTTTGGGTAATGTGGAGGGTACTAAAAGGTCTGCCAAATTAGGGTTCCTTTTATTTGTGATAGCGACTTGTCTATTGTTCAAAAATAGATGAAGTTTGAAGAATGTGCCACTCTTCCTTAATGATTTTGCCAATATCATGCAAAAGTGTGGAAAAAACCAGTGGACACACAATCTTATCTTAACTCTAGTGAGATACAATGCATATTACCTGAGCCAGATAAGATGAAAAGACATGTATAAATTTTGTATATATTGTAAATCTGTTTATATTTTTAAACTATTTAACTCTCTAATCAGCATTTACTCAACATTGTAATTCAAAACTACTTAATCTACTATGTAAAATTCTATAACACTTCCCTTTGTTCACTGTAATGTTAATTGTTAGAATATGTTACAATGTAATGTTTCAAGTTTTGTTCTATGTAAACCGCCTTGATTTTGCTGAAAAGCGGTATATAAAACCGTTCAATAAATAAATAAATAAAATAAATCTTGAAACTTGCATCCAGACTTTTTCAAAAGAGACTTCCTATCTGTAGTCCTGGTGCGTGAACACGCCTGTTGTATACCAGTTCACTGCTAGCCCCTAGCTAGAAAATGGTTTTAAGATCATAAGTGTGCCTTTCAAAATCGGCTTCCCTCTAGCAGATCCTTTTGGCGCATAAAATAGACATAAAATAGGCATGTGAAAATTCAGGTTAACTAGGCATTACTTTATAAAATTACTCTCATTATGTGTGATAACAAGGGGAAAGAATGCTATTTTAAGCTGCGTTGGGTTATGAGGGGAAAGGGATAAATCTAAAAACAATTATGCTTCTCGTTTAATACCATTCCAGGACAAGCCTAAACACATAGTACAATAAGAACATAAGATATGCCATACTGGGTCAGACCAAGGTCCATCAAGCCCAGTATCCTGTTTCCAACAGTGGCCAATCTAGGTCATACGTACCTAGCAGTTTCCCCAAGAGACACAGGTTCCACAGTGCTTGTATTGGGTCAAGCATTGATATCTTGGGTCCCTTTTTAATAATGGTTTATGGACCTTTCCTCCAGGAACTTGTCCAAACCTTTTTTAAACCCAGGGAAAGAGATCTGGGGTATCCTTAATGGAGGAATGGAAAGAAGGTTTCCAGAGTATTTCTCATATCCATATGGGTATAAGATGCTGTTTAAGTGGTATTTAACACCTGAACAGATACATAAAATATGTAACACTCTATTAAGTGAATATTGGCATAAATGTGGCCAAGAAGGCTCTGGTTTTGCATATGGTGGATCGGCCCGGTTGTGCAGGACTACTAGGGAAAATGTATTGCAGTTAGGGAGAAGATAACAAGAGCAATAATTCCTTGGGATCCTAAGATATTCCTGCTCCATTGTCTTTGTCCAGAGATTGAAAAGCGACACTGGGCTGTGATTAAGCACTGTATAGTGGTTGCTCACTGTGAAATTATTGCAGCCTGGCAATAGGAGACACTAGCTGGATTTTACAGCAAATGGAGCAATTTAGATTTTCTTTTTTTTTTCTTTGAATCTCTTTATTATCCAACCATCATACAAGCAGAATAACAAAATCATATCCACAACCTCGTTTTTACAACACTTCCACTTATCAGCCAAGATATATATACATAGTAAATGTTTTACTCTTACCCTCACTCCCTTCCTCTTCCTCTCTACCACTTCTTGGCTGGAAATTCTCATTACCATTAAACTAATTAAAATACACATCAAATACAATTAAATACAGGATAGAGCACTAATTTTTATAGCTCTTGTATAATAAGCCATGGAATCAAATTTTATGGAGTGAGATATTAGGCCTTCTGAATATGGAAATCATCGAACAAAAGAAAGAAAAGAATAAAAGACATAGTTATCAAATCAAACTATTCCTCCTTAAAATCCATATACAGTCCAAATACAATGGAATATGAGCACCTTCTCTCATCATAAATGTCACGTTTCCTATAAATATCCACTTTAAGTAACCATTCTTTCTTCATAGATGATACAGAGTCTTTCCAATGACTTGCCAACAAACATCATGCTGCTAGCAGTAAACATCGAATAAGTTGTAAATCGTACTTAAAGAATTCACAATCTTTCCCCCTCCCCCTCCCCCAGAATGATAACTTCATAAGAAGAGGTCATTCAGCATTCAATATCATACATATTGTCTGTTGCACCTCCGTAAGAACATACCAGAGAGCAATCTGGGAGTGTTGGGCTTCAACTCTCTCCAAAGTTCCAAGCCTTGAACTCAGACTTAAAAAAAACAGTAAGGAGTTACTGTATTCTGCTACAAATTTGAGTCAGAGTTCAGAAGGAAAAGATTCTGCATTTCCTGACACCCCTGAAACTTCAAGGTTCTCTTGGAAAAAAGTTGCACCTTGCAACTGAAACAGACCAAGTTGAACTGCCATCCAAGCAGTGAGATCTAACCATTTTTTCTAGCAGGAAATAGCACCAATGATTTGGATAGGACTGGGCTTGTATCCAGATCCAAACAAAATTTATACTACTTGTGCAACATTCTCAAAAATCATTGGGTTTCAGTTACCAAATTGACTATTCTTGCTGGTTTAGAAACATCTACCTTGGTTTCTGCTGTCAGCCAGCAGTGCAAACTTCTAATCTACATACTTTACCAGTTTACCTTAATTGCTGATTTATTTTGGAAGATATTGTTATTTAATGATTCTATTTATCTTTATCTTTTTATCTTTATTATGATACTTGATAGACTGCCCAGGCAGTAGCATCAGAATGGTTTACAAAAAATAAAATGGATAGGCTGCATATTAAAGAGTAGAAAGGAACGCCATTAATGTGCAGGACAGAGGAAAAAGTAGAGCACCGGATAGACTAAAGTCAAGGTAGATAGAGGTCAAGAGTAGGAAGAGGCAAACCAGTTAGGAGGTGGAGATAAGATATTCAGGACTGCGGAAGGGGGAGGTCAAAGGCAAGGTAGAACAAATGAGTTTTCAGCATGCTTTTTTAAAAACATTTTTATTTATGCATTTCTTCAATACATCCAAAATAAATCATGAATGAGCTGTAGTACAGCAATAAAAAGAAAAAACACAATTATTCATAACCACTATCATAACATTTGATAGACCGCAATAAACCATGAGCAGGCAAGATCAGAAACAAAAAACATTCGGGTCATGACTTAAAAAAAAAAAATCATGAAGACAATGGCTAACCAATGCCGCAGGAACAGTCAGTCCTATCTAGCTGCCTCATTTATGGGATCCGTCAAAGCTACAGTATCTCTCTTAACACAATAAATTGTAGCAATTGATCTGGCTCAAAAAACACAACATTTTTTGATTGATAGGAATCAAACCTTTGCAAGGAAACAAGAGTTTAAAAGAAGCACCCGAGTTTAAGACCCTTTTCCTTAGGGTCAAGAACTCCCTGCACTTCTTTTGTGTATCTCATGAAACATCTGGAAAAACATACATTTTTGACCCAAGAAATAAAACAGACATATTACGGAAAAATAAACGTAAGATGGAATTCCTATCAAACTCAAAAACAAAACATGCTACCAAGGTAGTCCGCTCTCTTATGACCTCTAGAGATGACTCCAAAAAAGCGGTTAAATTCCCAGCTTCCGATGCCTGTGCTGACCCAAAGACACCTTCCCTTTCTTGATCCACAACGTTAAGGGACAAATACTGAGTCCAGACCACCAGGGGGACTGCTTCTGCTGGTACCTTTAGGACTTCAGTCAGATATTTCCGCAGCATGTCCATAGGTGTAATAAGAGGACATTTAGGAAAATTAAGAAACCTTAAATTATTCTTTCGAACCTGATTTTCCAGGAACAGTACCTTCCTATTCAGGGTCTCTTTTTCCCTTATCTGTGCTGTACTCACAGCCTGAAGAGACTCCAAGGCAGCTTCTATCTTCTCCATTCTAGCAACATGCTGTGCCAGAGTAGAATCCTACTGCCCCATCATAGTCAGGACACTAACCAACTGAGCATCCGAGTTGCTAGCATATCCTGTCAGAGTAGACACCACAGCCTTGATTACATTCCATAATGCATCCAGCATCATCACAGCCAGTCTCTCAGCCACCGCCCGATGCTGACCAGCCTCTAGAGGAACTACAGAAGGCTGCAACAAGACCTCTGAATCTGAGGGGTGCTCCACCATCAAGGAAACACTCTGGGAAACCCCATCGGAGCTTTCCTGCCCTCTCTTGGCTTTCCCCAGTTGCAGCAGAGGCAGGGCTGTTCTCAGTTCGGGGCTCATGGAAACCCCACTGCAGCTAGCATTGGACACCGACGCGCCCGAATGGGCCGAAGAACTCTGCAGGATGGAAGCAGGTGGCAAAAACGGTAGGAGAGATTGCACTGGTGGCTTTGGCGTGGAGGCGGACGTAACTGCCAACATCTTTCCCTTCCTCTTACGAGGCATGGTACAAGCATGCTTCTCTTCTCTGCCAGCTCACCCGTGCCACAGCTCACGCCGCCATCTTGCCCAAGATGAGAATTTCCGAGTTCTCAGCATACTTTTGAATTTCTGGAAGGAAAGTTTGGTGCGAAGTGTGGTTGGCAGTGAGTTCCAAAGTGCAGGTCCCAAGAAGAAAAAAGGCAGCATGGCAGTGGATTCCAGATGAGCACATGTAGCAGAGGGAAGGGATAAATGGTTTGCATGAATAGATCAGAGTAGACAGGGGAGGGGGGAACATGTACGTGAATAAGTTCAGCGAGGTATTTCTGTCTTTGGTTTTCTTTGGTAAATATCTGTATTGTTTTTTCTTTGTGAGATGTTTCTAGTCTTTTACTCTTAAGAAAAGGCTTGGTTCAAGTAATTTGTCTACTTTTGTTCTGAGCACAGTACATTACACCACAGGGCTCAATACTCACTATTTCATTTAGAGTTAACGAAAGTCACTGCTTCTGATACAACTCCTTTGAACTCTGTAAATTTTCCAGGGGTTGGAGTGCATATCTAGGCACCAAAAATCTCCAG
Organism: Ichthyophis bannanicus; assembly: GCA_033557465.1. Taxonomy (NCBI): domain Eukaryota; kingdom Metazoa; phylum Chordata; class Amphibia; order Gymnophiona; family Ichthyophiidae; genus Ichthyophis; species Ichthyophis bannanicus. The sequence goes on from CM066033.1 coordinate 837,630,560, forward strand.
CCTTCTGAAGGAGTCTTGGGGCTTGTCTCCTGTAGGTTTTAAGCAACTGCAGGGCATCAATGGCATCCAATGAGTTACACGGGGCTCCCTCTGTCCCCTTTTCTCTCCATGAGCTCCTGTTGCTAACACAGGCATTGCCCTTATGTTGGGTCCTCTGTTCATTACCAGAGATCTGAATGTATATACTGTATTGATTCTTCTATACAGGAAACAGTGCAAGAGTTTCTACCCTCTCTTTTGGCTCTGGGATTCATTTTGCTCTTTTCTTCACCCATAACAAAGGTCACTATCTGAGTCCAGTCTTTTGGAATATAACTAGTTATACCCCTACATCACCCTTCAATTTCCCTATTCCTTGACCCAATAATTATTTGGCAACTTTGTCTTTTATACTAAGGGAGGTAGTTAATAAGCTGTGGTAAAATCTGACATTTTACCACTGCTTAGTTTACCACAGGAATCACTAACCTGTGGCAACTCAGTACCGCAAGGTTAAAAACATAGAAGCATGATGGCAGAAAAAGACCACCTGACCTATCTAGTCTGCCTTTCCATATCACCCACTACAAGAGTCCCCTTTTTTCCTTTATAGAAACACACTAATGACTCCCAAAATAGAGGAATAACACAGCTTGTGATGATCACTGCAAGCTGCATTATTCAAGGAAAAAATAATGTCAGCTAAGCTGGCATTATATTTACATGAAGAGCATTGAGCCCCTAACATACAGCCTGATGCTCCTGGCCACAAGCTTAAAGGGCCCACAAGAGTCAACTTCAGTTGGTGGTCTGGGGGTCCTCTTCCTTCAGTACTACCTATGATTCAGGCCTCTCCATTCCACAGCACCCCCCTAAACCCCAATAGAGGCTTCCTCAAAGATTCCATCAATCTCTAATGACCATCCCCCATGCCTTAAGTTCCTCCCCAATCTTTGAAGACCACCAGGGACTATCTTTGAAATCCCTAGTAGTCCAGGGAGGAAGACCACAGAAATGACCTCTCTTGCTCTTGCTGCATCAGATTCCATTTCAAAATGGTGCTCTACAGCCCCTAGTGGTAGTCTTGCAATACTACCACTGAGGCTGGCTCGATGCTCCCAGCAGAAAAACATCAACTTTGAGTGGGTACTATTTTTCAATAAACATGGCTTGTAGTGATTACCACAAGCTGCATTATTCAATTTGGTCAATAATGAGATGTTTTTCATGCATTTGCATTCTTTGTATCTCATTATTGACCATGCGACACAGTGCAAATTTGTGTATACATTAGAATAATGCACTTTTTTGCCCTATACCACATCCACGCAAAAAATGTGCATTATTCCCATAATGCACTTTAATATCTACCCCTCTAAATTTTTACAGACCATTAGCGAAACATAAGAGCAATCTTTCCAGACAGCTTTGATATCTAGACAAGGAGTAACTCTATGTATCCATCTGGACTGAATCTAACATTGGAACAGAAAATGCTGCGGTGGAATGCATCACTTAAGAATGCACTTGTTAAGCTGGAGGCACTAAAAGAAGGGAAAGCAAAAAGAGGTAAGCATCATCCATGATATATTTCCCCTTTATGAATACTTAGATCATTTAGATCAGTCAAAAGAAGGTGGAGGAAAGACTGATCCCTAGTATCTTAGTCCAGCAATAAAAATTTGCAAAATAAGTATAAAAGTAAGGTTCAGGTGGCAAAGAAGAACTATGTGTGTATACTCATCAATAAACAAGGGAACTACCCTTGGCAGCTATTACAGCTCATTAACAGAAACATAGAAACATGATGGCAGAAAATGACCACATGGCCTATCTAATCTGCCCTTCCATATCAACCACTACAACAGTCCTCTTTTTCCCTTTAGAGATCCTCTGTGTTTGTCCCATGCTTTTTGGAATTCAGATACCATCCTCATCCCTACCACTTCCACTGGGGGACTATTCCACTCATCTACGATTCTTTCCGAAAGAAATATTCGGATATTACTCCTATTTCTCCATTGGTTTCTACCATTAATCAGGGTTCAATAGGCTTCTCCCCTGATCAATATGCATCTTTATAAATAAACAAGGTTCAGAACATTTAACTCTCCTTAAGTATGGCTACGTCCTCCACCACTCTGGTAGACACTGCAATCCTTCATCCTTTCCCTAGACAGGACACTACTGAAGTGAATTTACTGTCATTTCATCAACAAACTCCATTTGACCTAGAGAAGCTCATCAGTTCACCTAAATCCTCGTTGTCCTGTATTGATCTCATTCCCTCTTTTCTGCTAAAGGAACTTTTCACTCATTTCTCGACCTTTCTACTTGACTTAATTAATCGAGTCTAACTCGCTTATTCACCCTCTCCCAAAGGAAACTGATCTTGATCCACTACTACCTAATAATTATAGAACAGTTTCACATCTTCCTTTTGTTGCTAAACTGACAGAAAACTGTTGCCCATCTACTTGTGAATTTTGTAATGCAATAAATGGCCTTCACGCTAAGCACTCCAGGTTTAGAATAGGGCATAATACCAAGATTGCCTTACTTGGCATTGTCAACGAAATCTATGCCCATTTAAATGCTCAGACGGATATTCTTTTGATAAAATTAGACCTTTGATTTGATAGACATTCTTCACTGCTATCTAGACTGGAAGAAATTTGTTTAACAGACATAGCCATAGTGGTTTCAATCTTACCTTTTTTGAGTTCAGATTGATAAGTATCAGCAGCTCTGCCATTAACCTGCAGTGTTTTACAGAGTTCATTTTAGCGCCAAAATTATTTATTACATTCATAGCATTTCTAACCACCTTAATTCAGAACTTAGACATGAGTATATACTCATATACAGATGACTTCCAGATAGTTAAAGCGAATAGGAGTTGGGACTCATCCTTTCAACTCATAGGCTTAAACTGAATGTATCTAAGTCAGACACCAAGTGGTTTACTGAGAACAAATCTATTCTCTAGTTCTGGCTTAACTTGCTGGGGGATCATATTCCATCAAAGATACTGTTTGGTCTGTAGGGGGATACTTTGAGTAAATTATTGGAAATGCTGCTGAAAGAGAAAGTAGTGAGATTTGTAGAGTCCAACGGATTATTGGATCTGAGGCAGCATGGATTCACGAGGGGCAGTTCTTTTCAGACAAATCTGATTGATTTCTTTTAGTGGGTGTCTAAGGAGTTGGACCGAGGGAGAGCCCTAGAAGTGCTGTACTTAGATTTCAGTAAAGCATTTGACACTGTTCTGCACGGGCAACTTGTAAACAAACTGAGCACCCTAGGAATGGACCCTAAAGTTACTGCTGGGGTTAGAATTTGATTGAGTGGGAAGCGACAAAGGGTACAGGTAAATGGAATTTATTCTGAGGAGAAGGAGGTTACCAGTGGAATGTATCCTTGGTCTGATTCCTTTTAACATCTTTATTAGTGATACTGCGGAAGAGCTGTCGGGTAAGGTTTGCCTCTTTGAGGATGATACCAAAATCTGCAGAGGCAAACCAGATAGGCCCAGAAAGGTATAGATAACATGAGGAGGCATCTAGCTAAGCTTGAAGAATGGTCTAGAATTTGGCAGCTGAGATTTAATGCTAAAAAATGAAGGGTCATGCATTTGGATGGCAACAATCCAAAGGAGGAACAGTATAGAGGGTGACATACTACGATGTCAAACTAGCTAAAGAGGTAGAAAAGGTGATGGCGAAAGCTAGAAGGATGCCTGGGTGCATAGAGAGGAATGGTCAGTAGAAGAAATGAGCTGATAGTGCCTCTGTATAAGTCTTTGGTGCGACCTCATTTGGAGTATTGTGTGCAATTCTGGAGACCGCACCTTCAAAAGGATATAAACAGGTTGGAGTTGGTGCAGAGGGGGCTATTAAAATGGTTAGTGGTCTTTGTTATAAAACATATGAGGACAGACTTAAGGACCTTAATATGTATACTTTAGAGAAAAGGTGGGACAGAGGTGATATGACTGAGACGTTTAAATACCTCCATGGCATAAATGCACAGGAGGAAAGCCTCTTTCGATTGAAAGCAAGCTCTGCTACGAGGGGACATAGGATGAGGGTGAAAGGGGATAAACTCAGGAGTAATATGTGGAAATATTTTTTTATGGAAAGAGTGGTAGATGCATGGAATAGTCTCCCAGTGGAGGTGGTAGAGGTGAGGACAGTATCTAAATTCAAAAAGCATGGGACAAAAACAGAGGCTCTCTAAAGGAAAAAAGGGGACTGTTGTAGTGGTTGATATGGAAGGGCAGAGTAGATAGGACATGTGGTCTGTTTCTATATTTCTATGATCTGTCATTTATACCACATATCTCTTCCGTAGTTAAAGACTTTTTGTTGTCCCTAGGAAAATCCACTCATTAAGATCTCTGAAGACATTGAAGACACTTTTGCACTCATTGGTTTTAATCAGACTTGAGTATTGCAATTCCTTTGTCTGGGGTCCTGTGGATACACTTAAAATGATTCAGTTGTCACAGAATACTGCTGTAAAGATGATTAATGGAGCAAACGTTTATGACTATGTCAGTCCACTTCTTAAGGAACAGCACTAGCTTCCAGTGAACAACAGATTTACATTTAAAATTATTTCTTATATGTTGAGTCCTGCACTCAGACTTGCTTTTAATTCCTTACACTCCAGCTCATTCTCAAAGATCTTCTTAGGCAAACCTGCTGGTTGGTCTTTCATATAGGGCTTTATATTTTGAATCTATTTATAGGCCCTGCTTCACCTGTCTAGCTCCGTTTTTGGGGAATTCTTTGCCTGAGTACTTCCGCTCTGAATACTCCTTAGCTAAATTCAAATCAGGCCTTAAAACATGGCTCTGAGCAATCATTCTCTGTGAGCTAGATCAGTCATAGTTATGGTTGTGGGGTTTTTTTTAACTCTCTCTAATGTCTACTGGTTTGAAGTATTAAGGAAATTATTGCTGTGCTAAGACTTTGACTTTCATAATTTGGACACATCATGTAAAGAGAGAGATCATTAGAGAAAGACATCATGCTTGGCAAGGTTGAAGGTCAACGCAAAAGAGAAAGACTAGCAATGAGATCGATCGATCAATACAATAACAGCAGCTATGGATGCCACTCTGTCAACAATTAGCCACCCGACTGAAGACTAAACCCAGTTTAGGACAACCTAACAACAACAACAACAAATATACATGGGCTAAATTAACAGAAAATGGAGACAGTACATGCAAATTTATGGCATGCACATTTGACATACATATCCTGAATACCTAACTAATCATGGATTCACCAGGACAGATTTTGGAAGCCCAGGGCTGGTATTAAGGATTAAAGAAATATTAGCTGAATTCCATATGTGACAGATTATAAACTGACAGATTTTGGAAGGAAAATTGTCTTTTCTCCTTTCTGCCATATTGAAAAAAGGGAACACAGGGCTCCTAGGCCAATAGGTTCCTGGGTGCTAAATAAAGGAGAAGTGAGGAGTTAATGGAATTGCTTCCCATTTACTTGAAAAAAGTTGAAGGGTTGGCTGGAAGCCTGTGACCTCTGTGGGACTTCATCGAGTAAGAGGATGCACAGCTGTGAGATTTTTGTTGGCCGCCAATGGTAGAGCTACCTCAGGGGAAAAAATGTGCAGCCTGTGAGTGGTGAGCTGGAAAACTATGACGAGAAACATCTAACCTTCCTGAAGATTCTTGGTAGTAAAATCAAAAGAAGTGTAATTTTGGGGGAGATTACCAAAGTTGAATCCTCTTGGGTTCATGAAACTCACAGAGGACAGACAGAGAGAAGTTTTGAGGTGTCTTTGTAAGATTCTGGAGAAGCTGTCTGCAGAACAGCTGGTGAACAAGTCCTGACAGATGAGAAGAGTGACAGTGAGAGCCCACATAAAACATCCATGAAAGTGGGGCCTTGAAGCAAAATCTGCTCCTTGCCCCTGAGGAGCCACCAGCAAAGGGTAAGAAGAGATCTCATCCTTCACACATGATGAAAACATGAAAATTGTTGTATTTACAAATGTCTTATATATCCCTGTTACCCCATTCCTAGCAATAGTTGTAGTTTTAAGTAGATTGTAAGTTCGGACGAGCAGGGACGTTTTGCTTATATCTCTGTACAGTGCTATGTGTGTGTGTGGCACCATAGAAGTTTAACCGAAGGTATTAGAAGAGCCTGTAAACTCTGAGGCTAGCATATCAATCAGTCCCTTGCCAGCTTCATCAGCTAACACTTCATAGAGCTCCCATGCAATCAAGCGTTTGCGCAGCAGAGGTTAACCACTTCCCTAGGCACTTCTCTTAGCCATGGCAGGCTGAGTAAAATCCTTTCTCTAAAAATGTATGCTGATATATATCATTTCCTCTCTTAATCACATTTAAACCGGACAGCTATCATTTCCTCTTCTTTAAAACTACAAGACTATTTTTCTTCCTTCCTGACCTTGAAACCCCATGAGACAAGCAAGGCAGAAAACGAATGCTTGCCGTGTACACCCAAGATGCTACTTTGCAGAGCTGCACAAGCAACTTCCCTCTTTGAAAATGGCCAGTAACCAACTTCTCCTTTCTCATTTCTGTAACTTATGCAAACTCTTCAGCTTCTTTGCAATCATGCAGGAGGCCTCGTTAGTAATAGGCATACATTGGGGTTTTCGTTTGTTACATCTGTAGCTCTGAAGGTTTGGCTAGGTAAGAACTTTGATAATAAGAAACTAAAAATACATTGGAGGGGAAGGGATATTTCAAGTGATGCCTGTAAATAAAGGCACCTGAATGTACTGATAAACCAGAAAAGGACAGAACCAGATTTCCCAATCTGATTGCTTCAGCAGAAAATTATAGAGTTGCAGGTGTCAGCAGAAAGGAAAATGGTACTTGGAGGGGGGGCTGCTAGCAGTCCAATCCCATTCACTTCTCCTTTTTAGAAGCCATTAAAAAAAGCCAAAAAAATCTGACACCTAGAACAATCAACAAATCAGACAAAAAACAGGAAAAGGGAGTAGATCCAGACAAAAGGAATAAAAGAAGACCTGTACTGTATTGGGTGTGTGCCTATGCTTTATCTTTGAGGCTATGCTGATGGACACCCTCTATCTAGACACTCTATTGAGCAAGAAATAAATCTGCTTCACCATATTTTCCTCTCTGAGTCTCATTGGGCGAATTGGCCGTAGACAAATTTATCACAGGTAACAGGTAAAGGTGATTCTAACAGCTTGGGGGCTCGTCCGGGATCCCACCACAGTGGGGGGACTTTGGAGGGGTGGGGATGGGGAGACGCGTCCTGTTGAGTTCAACAGTCTCATCGCCCCCTTCTGATAGCCTCCCCTACTAGCTGGTAACAATCCCAGAGATGAAAAGAATATAGAGGTGTGGTGAACCAGAGTGTGAGAGGTGGTAAAATTGACCGTAGGCACCGCAGAACCAAGCAATTCCGTGCATGAACCAAGGTAAGAAAAAGTGGGACTTTTGCACTTACCTTGGTGGTTGGGCCATTCTATCGGGTACTGAGACTACGTTTATGTGATTGAGATGTACAATTGTGTGCGAAGTGAGTGTGTATCCACGGTTCTGTACTCCTGTGAGGGGGACAGTCGGAGACGGACAAAGCAAAGAGGCAGAGCACATGCTATAAGTCTCAGTGGGAGAATAAGGAGATAGAATGGGGGGAAGCCTAGGTCTCAGAAAGGGGCAGGGAGAGGGAGCTAGGAAAATTAAGCTAGCTGATATTCCCTTGAATAGTCCCCTGGGTAGGATGTTGAAAGGTTGGAAGGAGAACAAGCTAACCAAGGATAAGGACAGACAGAAGATAATTGTATATTGCTGCTTTATATGGACCCAAGAGAGTATCCGCCCTCCAGCTGTATTTTGGCCCAAGTATGGGGCAGAGGAGGACAGGATCTGTCGAGCTTTAAACCTATACGTGAAAAGTAAGCCTGGGGTGGGGAATGAGGAAGTCCAGTATGCCGCATGTTGGGGTGGGGAGGGTACAGAGCGGATGCTCCCCTTGAAAAGCAAGCCTAGGCGGAGTAAGGGGGAAAATGGGAATCGGAGAAAGCCATGGGACCTGCTGGAGCATTTACCCCCTCCATATCCCACTGCCCCTCCCCTTCCCCTATTTCCTGCCCCCTCCCAGTCTCCAGGCATACCCTCCAATGGAGATGGAGGGCAAGGAGGGAGGTCCCGGAAGGATCGGACTGGTCCTTCGCCCCTGTCAGGAATAGACGAACTAGGACCTGGACTAAAGTAGGAGGGGGATATCCAAACGGAATCGGACCTTGAGTCCGGCTCCAAGGATCTCAAAGAAGAAAGGAAGGAAACTAAGGGGGTTCAAAGAAGAGTGAAAAGAAACCCCCATCTGGGAAAGAGGAAAGTAGGCGACGAGAGACCAGAGCAAGCTCCCGCCTAAACAATAAAAAGACCAGCACAAAGGGAAATGAGGAGAGCCCAGAGGACTGATTAGTGGATTTGTCCGAGAATATACAAGAAAGGGCACCCATGAACCCGTTGCGGGAGGTTCCAATGGGTCAGAATAGTGTGGGATATGTAAATTCTCCCCTGACCAGCCTGGAAGTGAGAGATTTTAAAAGAGAAATGAAGTCCTTAATTGAAGATCCCCTAGCTCTAGTGGAACAGGTGGACCAGTTCTTGGGTCCTAACATATATACTTGGGGAGAGTTAATGTCACTCCTAAGTAGCCTCTTCACCAGTGAGGAGCGAGGAATGATACGGGGAGCTGCCATGAGAATTTGGGACCGGGAAAACCCTGGGACAGGAACCACTGAGGACATTCCTTCCTCTGAACAAAAATATCCTCTTCGGGACCCTGGGTGGAATAATCTGAGAGATGACCATAGATGCAATATGAGGGACCTCCGAAATTTAATAATCAAGGGTATGAGGGAGGAAGTCCTGCGATCCCAAAATCTGACCAAGGCCTTTGAGACCCTCCAGGAAAAGGAGGAAACCCCCTCAATTTTCCTGGAGAGACTGAGGGATCGCATGCAAAAATATTCAGGTTTAGACCCTGATGACCCTATGGACCAGACCTTGCTCAGAGCAAATTTTGTGACCAAATTTTGGCCGGACATAAGAAAGAAATTAGAGAAGTTGGAGCACTGGGAGACCAGGTCATTAGAAGACCTAATAAGGGAGGCCCAGAAGGCATTTGTAAAAAGAGAAGATGAAAAGCAAAAACAAAAGACCCGACTCATGGTAACCACAGTCCAGGAAGTATTAAGGAAGGGTGGTCTAGACCAAGGGAAGGACAGGAAAAATGGGCAGAGAGGATGGGGGTCGGGAAGAAATATGGAAAGAGGTTGAGGGGTAGGACGAGGAAGGGGACCCCAATGGGAGGGTCCCCGGGCTGGATGCTATTACTGTGGAGAACAAGGACACTTTAAAAGAGAGTGTCCCAGATTAAGAGATGAGGAGGAGGCAGCTATGATGGCCTATGGAGAATAGGGGTGTCAGGGGTCTCCTAAATCACAGTCTTACTGGGAACCCTTGATAAATTTGAAGGTAGGACCCGAGGGAGAGGAAGTAGTATTCCTTATAGATACGGAGGCGGCCAGATCTTCATTAAATTTTAAACCCCGAGGGGCAAGAACTTTGATAAAGACAGACTAAAAATACATTGGAGGGGAAGGGATATTTCAAGTGATGCCTGTAAATAAAGGCACCCGAAAATACTGATAAACCAGAAAAGGACATAACCAGATTTCCCAATCTGATTGCTTCAGCAGAAAATTATAGAGTTGCAGGTGTCAGCAGAAAGGAAAATGGTACTTGGAGGGGGGGCTGCTAGCAGTCCAATCCCATTCACTTCTCCTTTTTAGAAGCCATTAAAAAAAGCCAAAAAGATCTGACACCTAGAACAATCAGCAAATCAGACAAAAAACAGGAAAAGAGAGTAGATCCAGACAAAAGGAATAAAAGAAGACCTGTACTGTATTGGGTGTGTGCCTACGCTTTAGTTTTGAGGCTCTGCTGATGGACACCCTCTGTCTAGACACCGTATTGAGCAATAAATAAATCTGCTTCACCATATTTTCCTCTCTGAGTCTCATTGGGCGAATTGGCCGTAGATAAATTTATCACAGGTAACAGGTAAAGGTGATTCTAACAACACCTCTATAACTCTTGATGCTGTCCAAACACACCGAGGGACTAGCTACACTTTACCCACATAGCCACATCACCGACTGCAAAACCTACATATTCAGTGGCAGCCGCTATCTGGATACTACTGCTGAATATCTGGATATTTTTACCCACAGCATCTAGCACTTAAGAAACGCTGAGGAACCCCATATTGCTTTTGCGTTTCTTCCCACCTATTAGAACTGAGATGGAGAAGGGACAAATTAAACTCGCAGGATGAAACAGTATCCTAGAGGGGGGGGGGGGGAGGAGGAAAGATCCTGCTTCTTTGACATTGTTGTGGAAGAGGAGCCTAATGGTTAGAGCTGCAGACTGGTACCAGGGAAGCCAGGGCTAAAATCTCACTGATGCATGCTCCTTGTGATCTTAGGCAACTCAATTAACTCCTTATCGCCTCAGAAATGAACCTGGGGGTATGTTTACTAAACAGCGGTAGCGGCTTCCGTGCATTATCGGAGCCACGGCCCCGTCGAATATCGCACGGAAGCCACTCCCGCTGTTTAGTAAACATACCCCCTAGATTGTAAACTCCCCAGGGACAGGAAAATATCTACTGTACCTGAATGTAACTTGCCTTGAACGTCTGAGAAAAGCTGTGAGATCAACCCAATTCCCTTCCATTGCCTGCTAGGGGGGACACCTCCTCAGACACTGCAGCCCCATTAGAACCAAATCAGGGCAATGAAAGGGTAGTAATGACACTGAACTTCAATGTCAAGAAAGGCCAGTCTTACAAAATCTGTGTGCCACTTTGCTGAATGTTTTAAGATCGATTCCTGAGCCTCAGAATGTCTTAGATCTTTGTGTCAATTTCTTTTACTTTTTAATTTTGGTGTAATACTGCTTCCCCCTTAAAAAGGAGAGTGTGTGAGTGTGGCGATCAAAATGTTATGATCTGCATGTAAACCTTACCTTCATCAATCAAGTCACTAGATCTAATCCAGGGAATTTTTCGGTCCAGTCCTAAACACTGACAGGTGCAGAAACCTTGCCAAGAGCCAGACTGATTGCTGACACAACTGGAGCCAGGCATCATTAAAATTTGGACGCAATTGCTTGTGTTCCTCAACATGGAATTTATTTCTTTTTTTCGGTTCTTAATAGCCTTGAATGTGGAATGATTCCAAACTTTGATCATTCTGTAAGACTGCTTATTTAATGGAAAAAGTAATTGTGCTAAAAAGTGATACTTCTAAAGCTTGCCTTAAACAGGTTCATGGTATCAAGATGCATAATGAAGGTCAATATCCAGCTGCGACGGTCACCTGTTTTTAAAAATATCAACCACCAGAGCTAAATTAAATTGGATTATTCAGCATTGGTGTTCAGATAGTGGCTAGCGCTGAATATACAAATTTATCAGTAGCTAAAGCCACTATCATACAGCGGCAATATTTAGCCTATCAGAAGATCAAAGCACAAAGTTAAAACTGCCTTTTTTCTGACCTAATTTATGCAGTTAGTTATCGGGTTGGCAAACCTCCATTAACTAGAGAAGTTGAAATTCTACCCCAGCACTATTCAAATATGCCAGGATGGTCAGAGGGAATATTCAGTGGCACGTTCTGGACAGCACCACTGATTATCTTGCTGGCCAACACTTATTGGGTGAGCATAAGAAATGCCCTACTGGGTCAGACAAAGGTCCATCAAGTCCAGTATCCTGTTTCCAACAGTGGCCAAACCAGGGCACAAGAACCTAACAGTTTCCCAAAAAGACACACAGGTTCCACAATGCCTGTATTGGGGCAAGCAGTGGATATCCCGGGTCCCCTTTAATAACGGCTTATGGACCTTTCCTCCAGGAACTTGTCCAAACCTTTTTTAAACCCGGCTACACTAACAGCTTTTACTACATCCTCCGGTAACGAATTCCAGAGTTTAATTACATATTGAGTGAAAAAATATTTTCTGTTATTAGTCTTAAATGGTTTACCCTGTAGCTTCATTGCATGTCCCCTAGTCTTTCTAAATTTTGATGGCATAAACAATTGATCCACTTTTAGCGGTTCCATTCCATTCATTAATTTATAGACCTCTATCATATCTCCCTTCAGCCGTCTCTTTTCCAGATTGAAATGCCCTAACCTTTTTAGCTTCTTTTCATAGGGGTATCCTTCCATCCCCTTTACCATTTTGGTGGCTCTTCTCTGTACCTTTTCTAATAATGCTATATCCTTTTTAAGATACGGTGACCAGAATTGCACACAATATTCAAGGTGCGGTCTCACCATGGAACGATACAGAGGCATTATAATATCCTTTGTTTTATTCTCCATTCTTTTCCTTATGATACCTAGCATTCTATTTGCTCTCTTGGCCACCGCTGCACACTGGGCGAAGGGTTGCAACATGTTATCCACGATGACACCTAAATCTTTTTCCTGGAGGGGGGTGGTTCCTAATGTGGAATCTTGCATTGTGCAACCATAGTTTGGGTTTTTCTTTCCTAGGTGCATAACCTTGTTGGAAACATAAGCACTGGCAAGTTAGATGCAAAGCATTGATAAGGCATATTGCTAACCAGATGCATGCTTTTGCACAGTGGTTCCATGATTTCTACAAGATGATTTACCATCAGGTTTTATACATCAAAGCAGTTCTCTAGCTAGCAGTCACTTTCTTAAAATTTCACCTTCATGTGGCTTCTGAGAGCTCATCTGTCCTTCATCAGTTGTATCTGCCCACTTACTATGCAGTAGAAATTGATTAGGGCAGGGCTACTCAGTCCTACTCTGTGACTCTACAGCCAGTAAGGTTCAGAGAAGAGCCACCAAAATGGTAAAGGGGATGGAAGGATACCCCTATGAAGAAAGGCTAAAAAGGTTAGGGCTCTTTAACCTGGAAAAGAGACGGCTGAGAGGAGATATGATAGAAGTCTATAAATTAATGAACAGAGTGGAACGGGTAAACGTAGATCAATTGTTTACGTTATCAGAATATAGAAAGACTAGGGGACATGCAATGAAGCTACAGGGTAAACTATTTAAGACTAATAAAAGAAAATATTTTTTCACTCAACGTGTAATCAAACTCTGGAATTTGTTACCGGAGGATGTAGTAAAGGCTGTTAGTGTAGCTGGGTTTAAAAAAGGTTTGGACAAGTTCCTGGAGGAAAGGTCCATAAGCCATTATTAAGAAGGGACCCAGGATATCAATGCTTGACCCAGTACAAGCATTGTGGAACCTGTGTCTTTTGGGGAAACTGTTAGGTACGTATGACCTAGATTGGCCACTGTTGGAAACAGGATACTGGGCTTGATGGACCTTGGTCTGACCCAGTATGGCATATCTTATGTTCTTATGTTCTTATTTTCAGGCCAGCCAAATAAATATGTAAGACCCAAGACGGTGTCAAAGCGGTAAGATGTGTGGCTAGTTGGGATGTGCCCAGCCAAAGAAAAGTTTGATTAGTCCTCAACTGAACAACCATTTTGCATCTTTCATCTTTTTATGTACATTTTTCTCTTAAATGCACACCTTCTATGCATTAAAACTTGTTTGTACTTGAAGATTGATTGTACATGCGTTTGTTTGTAGGTATACATGCATGTTTGCATGTATAACATTTTTTTTAGGTGTCCAAATGAACCAAAAATGCACCGACAAATGCAGACCCCTCACGGCTAGAGCTCCTGGTCCCACTGAGCTTTGCTGAATTGGCTGCTTTTGCTCTCTGTGCAATGGTGAAGTGTGGAGAGAAGGTATATGTATTCCCCTCTTCCAATCCTGCCTTCACTACTGCATCGAACCTGCAATTCTAGCCACCCAGTTGAAGGTTTCTATGTCTGGTCCACTTTCCTTGGCAGCGTCTTCAGGAGGGAAGTGTCCCAGGCGGTGCTGGAATCAGAGATTTCTCATTTCCCATGTTCAGCAGCACCTACCCGTGATATAAACCACCTGACTGTGACAGAAAGGCGGATGACTGGAGGGGCCCATACAAGGAGAGGATTGCACTGCCGGTTTGTCAGCAAGGTTCTTATGTGGAAATCGAACCCTGGCAAAAGAGAAACTGGACCAGATGCAGCAAGTTTTTCGCCTCCATATATGCTGCAATTAGATCAAAGGAAGAGTTTTATGGAAGTTTTAAACCTTCATGAATTTTTTTTTTAAATTTCCTCAGCCTGGGTATGGTAGTAGGTAGGGCAAAGTCACAGCAACTGGGCAATAGGATATGAGAGGGGGCACAAGGCTGTTAGTATTTTTTTGTGTTAGGGCCTTGTACCTTTTTTTATTGCATGCCGCCTTGGATGCTTTTGAGCATGTAGTGAAATAGAAATGTTGTTTTAAATAAATAAATAAAATAAATCAAGGATGTCATTTTAGATGTGTCTACACATGAAAAAGTGGCATTTACCCATGTAGATTTCAGACATGTGTAAATGATTTCAGAAAGCCACTATATCCATGTGTAGATACCTCAAGACACAGATTTCAAGGGAGTGTAGTGTGGGTGTGCTTTGGGCGGGCTGGAAATCTGAGGGTAATTCTGTAAGGAGGCACATACTTTTAAGTGTGAAAGTGGGCACCTACTTAGGTATCATTTTCAAAAGAGAAGTAGGCACCTACTCTTCTTTATAAAATACTGGCAGAAGTAGAAGAAATGAAGCCTTAAATTCAGGCGAGGTCAATTTCACCAGACCCAGAGATGGGGTAAATGACCGCACTTGCATTTTCAAAGTATGCACACAAATGATCACATGTTACCCTCAATACCCACTGCCCATACTCCGTCTAAACTCCACTCTGGGCCTGCACATGGGTGAATGTACACATCATCAAATTAGCCCACATAGGGGAGCATATTCAACGCATGTTAACCACTGAATATCCCCACAGGCCACTGGAAAAATGCCTGGTTAAAACCTGAGTGGAGCAGGGGTGCTGACAGCTGCTATCCGGTTAATGGCAATATTCAGCCGCTAACCAGATAGCGCAAAGCAGTTTAATTTAGGACAGCTGAATGGCTGTCCTAGCTTTAGTCGCTTTGCCGTTTATTCATTGAACAACACTGCTCAGCAAACAGCAGCATCGGTGGCCAGACAGCCTGCATATTCAGCGTCACAAACCAAATATCTTCTGCCCCTGCATATCCAGTTTTAATTAAAGCAGCGACAGCAAAGTGCTTTATTTTGCTGAGCCGCTACCACTGAATATGCCGCCTGTATGTTTCCCACTGGTCAGTATTTTAACAACATAAGAAATGCCACACTGGGTCAGACAAAGGTCCATCAAGCCCAGTATCCTGTTTCCAACAGTGGCCAAACCAGGGCATAAGAACCTGGCAGGTTCCCAAAAAGGCACACAGGTTCCACAATGCTCGTCCTGGGGTAAGCAGTAGATTTCCCAGGTCTTTTTAAATAACGGTTTGTGGGCCTTTCCTCCAGGAACTTAGCCAAACCTCTTTTAAACCTAGCTACACTAACAGCTTTTATGACATCCTCCGGTATGAATTCCAGAGTCTGAATACGCGTTGAGTGAAAAATATTTTCTTTAAAATGCATTACATTGTAGCTTCATTGTGTGTCCCTAGTCTTTCTAATTTTTTTTTTAAATCTTTTATTTATAAAGTTTCCAAAGTTACAACAAATCGGAAAACATAAAGGAAAATCAAGCAGTATCACAAATAATCTCCTTAAAGAGGAAAAAAGATAAGATTAAGTCCACATTACGGGAACCGGCAGTGATCATATAATGAAAACAATAAATAAAATGCATCTACACACATTTTTACAGAAATCAGAGCAATAGCTTGCCCATCTATAAAGGTGTTAACAAATCACTCACCCTGAATTGCCCCAGACACCGCCTGGCGATCAGAAATAAAACGTCCTAAATGAGAGCTATCAGTAAACACATAAGATGCGCCTTCAAAATTGACTACGCATCTGCAAGGAAAGTCTTTCTAATTTTTGATGCCGTAAACAACTGATCTACATTTATTCATTCCACTCCATTCATTAATTTATAGACCTCTATCATATCATCCCTCAGCCTTCTCTTTTCCAGGTTGAAGAGCCCTAAGCTTTTAAACCATTCCTCATAGGGGTATCCTTCCATCCTCATTACCATTTTGGTAGCTCTTCTCTATACCTTTTTTAATTCTGCTATATCCTTTATAAGATATGGCGACCAGAATTGCACACAATATTCAAGGTTTGGTTGCACCATGGAATGATACAGAGGCATTATAATATCCTTAGTTTTATTCTCCATTCCTTTCCTTATGATTCCTAGCATCCTATTTGCTTTCTTGGCTGCTGCTGCACACTGGGCAGAGGGTTTCAAAGTATTATCCAAGATGACACCTAAATCTTTTTCCTGGGTGGTAGTTCCAAATGTGGAAATTTCCATCATATAACCGTAGTTTGTGTTGTTCTTTCCTAGGTGCATAACTTTACACTTGCGCACATTAAATTTCACCAGCCATTTGGATATCCAGTCTTGCAATTTATCAAGGTCCTCTTGCAATTTTTCACAATCCTCTTGTGTTTTATCAACATTGAATAATTTTCTGTCATCCGTAAATTTGATCACTTCACTCATTATTCCCATGTCCAGTCATTTATGGATATGCTAAAAAGCAGCAGGCCCAGCATAGATCCCTGGGGTACTCCACCATTCACCTTTCTCCACTGAGAAAATTGGCCATTTAGCACTGCTCTCTGTTTTCTATCTTTTAGCCAGTTCCTGATACACAATATTACACTGCCTCCAATCCCATAACTCTTTAATTTGGCCCAGAGTGTCTCCTGAGGGACCTTGTGTAAATCCAGATACACTATCTAAAGTGATTCTCCTTGGTCTACCTGTTCATCCACACCTTCAATAAAATATAACAGATTAGCAAAACAAGCCTTTCCTTGGCTAAATCCATATTGGCTTTCTCCCATTAAACCATGACTATCTACATGTTCAGTAATTTTCTTCTTTATAATGGTTTCTACCATTTTGCTCGGTACTGATGTCAGGCTTACCAGTCTGTAGTTTCCAGGAACACCCCTGGAACCTTTCTTAAAACTTGGCATTACATTGGCTATTCTCCAAACTTCAGGTACTACTGATGATTTTAATGATAGTTCAAAGAATTCTAATATCAGGTCTGCAATCTCATATTTCAATACTTTCACTACCCTTGCATTTGTACCATCTGGTCCAGGTGATGTACTACTTTTCAATTTATCAAATACTTGTTTATTTGTATAACAATTTATTAATATTTCTTTCACTTCTTCTGATATATAACCTTTAAATATAATGTCAGCCATGGGCAACTTACCTACATCTTCTTCAATAAAGACCAAAGCAAATAATTCATTCAGTCTCTGAGCTATGGCCTTGTCCTCCCTTAGTGCCCCTTTTACCTCTCTGTCATTCAATGGTCCAACTGACTCTCACAGGTGTTTTGCTAAAAATGTACTTGAAAAGGTTGTCATGCATTTTTGCTTCCATGGCAAGCTTTTTTTTTTTAAATTCTCTCTTTGCTTGCCTTATCAATGCCTTGCATCTAACTTGCCAGTACTCATATTATTTCCCATTTTTGTCATTTTGCTCCTTTTTCCATTTCCTGAAAGATGCTTTTTTGGCTACAACAGCCTCTCTGACCTTGACTTTAAACCATGCTGGCAGTTTTTTAGCCTTCCTTCCACTTTTCTTAAAGCATGGAATACATCTGATCTGGGCTTCCAAGATAGCATTTTAAACAACACCCATGTTTAATGTAAATCTTTAACCTTTGCAGCTGCTAGTTTTTTATTAACTATTTTCCTCAGTTAATCATAGGGGTATGTTTACTAAAACCCCGGTATTGTGTGCGGCGCACTAGTGTGCGGGTGCCATATAAGGAGTTGGCGTTTCATTCTGAAAAAGCAAAACCGGGATTAATCATGCGCTAATGTGCGATGCGCTCATGTGCGCCCCGCACATTAGTGCATGAGAAAGTTGCGCGGCAAGCATAAGTGGCACGCTGATGCACAAGCACAGGAACAGAGCCACAGTACAATGGTTAAGACACCGACCAATGGTGCAAGGATCATGGGTTCAATCCCCCACTGTGCCCAATGAAGAAGGATGGCTGAGGCATTACCTATTATGGGGAAGATTGCTTTAGGAGGCATTTTATCTTTATTTTAATTATCACTACTAGCAAACGCACTCTCAAAGCGTGTTAACATAAGGCGCCCCATAAGGCACATTTTAAAGTGCACTGTCCGCCAAGGCATCCTAGAATGTTGCTTATAGGGCGCTTTATAGGGTGCCGTATGAGTTACCGCAAGGTCACAGCACTGTTTTTGATCGCAGCACTGTGCAGTTTAAGGAATGAAAATCATAAGTAGGTGCGCTGACATGCAAGGAGGAGCAGCAGTAGAGCACACTGGTTAAGACACTGACCAATGATGCAGGAGTCATGGGTTCAATCCCCCACTGTGCCTAATGAAGAAGGCTGGCTGAGGCATTACCTATTATAGGTAATATTGCTGTAGGGGGCATTTTATTTTTATTTTAATTAGTGCTGCCAGCAAACACACCCTCAAAGTATTGTAACATAAGGTGCTGCATAAGGCGCCTCATAGGGTACCCCAGAGGGCACATTTTAAAGTGCACTGTCCGCCACGGCACCCTACAATGTTGCTGAAAGGGCAGCCTATAGGGCGCCATATAGGGTGCCCTATGAGGCACAGCAAGGTCATAGCACTGGGTTTGATGGCAGCACTGTGCATTTAAATGCATGGAAATCTTAAGTAGGTGCGCTGACATGCAAGGAGGAGCAGCAGTGTAGCACAATGGTTAAGGCACTGACTGCTGATACAAGGGTCATGAGTTTGCTCCCCAGTGTGCCTAAGACATAAGGCTGGCTGAGGCATCAGCTTTGCAATGTATGTATTGTTTACTGCAGCACTTTAGTTGTATTTTATTAATTGCTGCCAGCAAACACGCCCTCACGTGCCGTAATTGAAGGTGCCGCATAAGGCACCCTATAAGGCACTCCATAGGGCACATTATAAAGTGCACTGTCCACCATGGCACCCTAAAATGTCCCCTATAGGGCACCCTATACGTTGCTCCACAGGATAACATATAGTGCACCTTATATGGATGGTAACCATAAGCTGACCTATAGGGCGCCCTATAAAGCGCCCTCTGAGGCACCTTATGGGTACAGTACGATGAGGGTGTTTTTGCTAGCAGCAATAATGTACATTAAAAATAGATAATGCTTTGGGCAGCCCTATCAAATAACCCCACTGTGGGTTTGAACCCACAACCTCTAGCTCCACAGGCAGCGAAGTAACCATTGTGCTACAGCTCTATAGCTGCTAGCAAGGCCCTGGCTGGCTGCAGAGGGAGTGCACATCACCACACAGTCTGCTGTGTTCACCAGGATAGGGTTAGCACACCCGTAACCATGATGCACTGCACATGCAAATCAGCTGTCCACAGATAAACACAAGATGGGGTATGCACCCCCACAGCACCTCGGCCTGGTAGGGGGAACTGACCATGTGCACCCCCACAGCACCTCGGCCTGGTAGGGGGTACTGACCGTGTGTTTTACTGACACAGAGTAGCTACACACCGTCACATTGTGCGGGTACTGTGCTCACCCTGAGGGTGCGGTGAGGCGCCCAGCACCAGGTCCACAGCACCTTCCATGGCAGAAATAGGCCATGCTGGCAGTCCAAAGCAGTGTTAATGTGTGAGCACAGGTAGTTTCTGCAGAAACACCTTGGATATATCTGTCTGTCTCAGGCAGGTGTAGCCCCCATGGACCCCCAGGAGGATTATGTACCACCACCACCCTCCTCCTCCTCCTCCCTCTCCAGGGCTGAGGGTGGCAAACAGCATCTCCCATCAACAGATCCACATTCTACCTCCCTGCAATGGTGGCAGAAGAGGGGACTATCAACCCCAGTCTTGCTGGGGAACAGACACCCTACAGGGCAGTCAATGCAGCTCTGTACACATCCATAACACAATAGCAGACAGACATTAGGCCTGCATATGCTAAGCTGCAACCCACCACTATCTGGTATTCTCCTGCAGCAAGCCTTCAGCCACTGCACCCTGCAAGCCACTCCATCAAGACACATACCAGCTGCAAACAGTCTGCTAGCTAGTCCATAGTGCATGTTCCTGGTGGAAATGCATGCACCCAGACCTGGAATGTCAGCATACACAACAAGCAGATAAATCAGTGACTGGGCCCCAAAAGGAAACCCATAAATATCACATGACAGAAATACTATATAGCACTATGGGGGTGCCTAGCCATGCTGTCATCACTGCACAGTCAGGGTGAAAGTGATCTCCCAGCAGGACATACTGAGGTCACCCTGTCTGTGTAGGTGGTGGCCGGGCACTAAAATGTCCCAGCCAGTGCCCTCTGCCCTGTGCAGATGTATCCTGGCCAGGCCACCCTGTCTGGGCTATACCCATGGTACCTTGCTCCTCATTATGCACATTGGCAGGCCAATACTGGCAACAGTGCTGGCAGTGTGGGCTGTGGAAGGTGTTTGCAGCCACCACACACTGTATAGACAGACACACACTCCCACACCTATGCCAGCATTGTGCTCCTATAGAGGAGTTTAGCAGCCCTGCCCACCACACCAGTCCTGGGCACAGTACAGGCATGGATATGGTACGCAATACTGTTGGGGGTCACTTCCCAGGGTGGTAAACACTGTCAGAGACCAGACCTGAAGCACACACCGCAGACATTAGAAAGATTGTTATGATGGAGCTCAATGAGCAAACTGTGCTTAACGTAGGACTTGCTATCTGCCAGTAATCATAGGAAATGTTTGATAGCTGTGTACCGTATACCCAGGTGTAGGGTGGCATTGCTAAGGTATGCAAGTGCTAGTATTGGGAGATGCACGCAGGGCCCAATGTCCTGCCTCTCCAGGAGGCATTGGCCAATGGGACCTGTGGGTGTGGGTGTGTCTGCCCCTGTTGGCTGCTGCTTTACGGCAGAGGTTCCCAACTCCAGTCCTGGTGTGCCAAACACTGTTCGGGTTTTCATGCTGTCCCTCATGAATATGCATGAGATACATCTGCATACCATGGGGGTGGTGCATAGATATGCAGCACAGGCATCTTTAATAGAGGCAGCATGGAACCTGAATGCTGTGGGGCCCTCCAGGACTGCCTTTGGGAGACTCTGCTCTAGGTAATGTGCCTGTTTATGGTGTCTGTGCTCGGTGGGGTAAAATATAGGCGTATTAACCATGCGTATGTTCTCAGCAATAAAGGTTTGTCCTTACTATCACGGTTTAGTTGTGGGAAAAATATGTGGACTGGATTGGCAGGAGCCCCAGCTGGGCTTTAAACCTGTGACCTTCTGTTCTTGCACACACTGTCTGTGTGCACTGCACCACCGTGTTGCCACAGATATGCTGCATTCCCTGGGGAGTCCATGACTGTACATCCGACAGGGACTGTTTGTTGCAGTGCACGGCACCCACCTGGACAGGGCTAGGCCATGGTCTGCTCTGGGCAGCTGCCACTGCCCCCCTCCACTTCCAGTACCCCTGTGCCACCATGCTGACATGCCCTGGTGCTGGTGGTACGCAGTCTCAGGCCATCCTGTGTGCGGGTAGGCGGCTGCCTATGGTGCAGGTTCTGGGGTAGGGGTGCCTGCATATCTGTCCGCATGTCCCCCAATCACCGCCTGCCAATGTTCCGTGCTCTTGGGGGTACCTGCTGGGTACTATCCCCTGTGACACTGTGCTAAACACTCTCGTGCCCATGTTGGGCACTCATCATTTGCTGTCTGGCTGCTGTTCAGTTTCAGCATTCCTAGGTGCCATCTAGGCATCTGTCTAGTCCGCACTGTGCCCCAGCTGCACCACAGCATGTGCCGCCTGCAGCCCTCTGTATCCCCTTTCCCAGCATCTGTCCAATTGGCCATTCCGACCTGCCCGCCCTGCTGTTGTGGAAATGTGCATGCCATAGGTAACCTGTCCAATGGAGAGGGAAACCCTGATCAGTGCTATTTTACTGTGGGATCATTCACCTTGTATGGGGACGGAGCGTAGACCCTTCTAAAATTCATATTTATTTTTTGGGGCTTTTTTTGGGAGTGTTTTTTGATGTTCCCCATTACTGTCACTATTATCCACCTTGATTATAATTTTTTTATATTTTGTTGGGCTCATTTTTACTGTTTATTTGCCCTTTTGTTCCGTGCACATGTATCACACTGCTCACTTTTTGTAGGTTTCCCTGGTTTTGCTGTACATTGCTGATAGAAATGGTTTCTCTTCCCTTTAAATCGGCTCTACCGCGAGGTTTTCACTCGCGGTATTTTTTTACCTGAATTTCAGCCCCGCTCCTCTCTCCTCCCACTCTCCACCCATTGACCCCTTCCCTCCGCTCCTGGGGAGCCTTCCTCCGCTCTCCGGGAGCCTTTCCACGCCTCTATCGCTCATTTGCGCGCCGCGCACATGAGCGGGCCCATTAGTGCGGCACGTACATGTGCGGGGCACAAAAACACATCATTAGCGTGCGCTAAGGTACCTTAGCGCATGCTATTGTGCGCCACGCACTTGAGCGCGGTTTAGTAAACATACCCCATAGTCTCCCTTTTTAAAGTTAAAAGGTAGTAATGTGAATTACCTTGCCATTCTGCTTTCATTTTTTAAATCAAATATGATCATGCTATGCTCACTATTGCCAAGTGACCTCAACAGCCTTATCTCTTGCACCAGATCCTGCATTCCACTAAGGACTACGTACAAAATAGCTTCTCCTCTTGTCGGTTCATGAACCTGCTGTTCCAAGAAATAGTCATTTATTTCATCTAGAAACTGTATCTCGCTAGCAGTGACACGGACCCAGCTGATACTGGGGTAATTGAAATCACCCATTACTGTATTGTAACTTTTGTTAGCTTCCCTCATTTCTCTTAGCATTTTATCATCTATTTGTTTATTCTGGCCAGGCGGTCGGTAGTGCACCCCCACTGCCTCATCTTCCCCTTTTTACATGGAATTTCTATCCATAGAGATTCTACAGTTTATTTTGTTTCATGCAAAACTTTAATCCTGTGTGACTCAATGCCCTCTCTAACAGAGCACAACCCCTCTACCAATTTGATCTACTCTATCATTGCGATATAGTTTGTACCCAGGTATAAGTGTTTCATTGATTATCCTCCTTCCCTCAAGTCTCTGAGATGTCAATCATATCTAACCTCTCATTTAGTCCTATATATTCTAGCTCTCCCATCTTATCTTTAGACTTCTATCATTTGCATCCAGGCATTTTAGAGGTTTATTTTATTCATATTAATATGGTTATCAGTTGATAGGGGTAATTTGGAATCTTTCAGCTGTGTACTTAAGGGCATCTGAGTTACTTTTATCTTTATTGGAACCTTTCTGTCTGGATGCCCTAACTTCCCTCTTTTGCTAGTATCCTTCAGGGATACATCCTTTCAAACCATGTGCTCTTGTGTGACTGTCAGCTTTCCCCTGTTATCTAGTTTAAAAGCTGCTCTATCTCCTTAATGCCAGCAGCCTGGTTCCATCCTGGTTAAAGTGTAGCCCATCTCTTCGGAAAAGTCTCTCTCTTCCCCAGAATGTTGTTCAGTTCCTAATGAATCCAAAACCCTCTTCTTTGTACCATCGTCTCATCCATGCATTGAGACTCCAGAGCTCTGCTTGCCTTCTGGGTCCTGCGCGTGGAATGGAAAGCATTTCGGAGAATGCTACACTGGAAGTTTTGAATTTCAACTTCCTACCTAACAGCCTAAATTTGCCCTTCAGAACCTCCCTTCCACACTTTCCTATGTCATTGGTACCAACATGTACCAAGACAGCAGACTCCTCCCCAGCACTATCTAAAACCTTATCTAGATATCACATGAGATCTGCTAACCTTTGCAACAGGCAAGCATGTTACCAGGTGATCTTTTGTCCACCAGCCACCCATGCCTAGGTCTACATGCCTAATGATCAAATCAACTATATCGGATGTGCTAACCCTTCCCTCATGGGCACATGTCCCTACAGAAGCCTCCTCAGTGCAAGAGGGTTTTAATCACCTGGAGGACAGGTCCTATTTACAGGATCACTTCCTGCTACACCAAGGTGATGCTCTCCTTTCACATGGCTTCTCTCCTCCATGGCAACTGAGAAGCTGCCAGACTGGAGGTGGGACTTTAGTACTATGTCCCTCTAGGTCTCAACTATTACCTCTCTGTCTTCCTTATGCCCTCCAAGTCTGCTACTCTTGCCTCCAGAGATTGGACTCATTCCCTGAGGGCAAAGAGCTCCTTGTACTTAGTGCACATGTAAGACCACTCACCAACTGGGAGAAAATTGTACATGTGGCATTCAATGCAAAAGACTGAATAGCCCCCATCTTGCTGCTGGCCTGCTGTCTGCATCTTAGTTTTAAGGTTTTGATTAGCTATTTAATTTGCCTACTTAAAGTTTCTAGGGATGTACTGATACAACTATACCTAATAAGTATTTTTAATTTAATTTTATATTTATGCATTTTAAAGAAATATACAAGATCAACACTTGTTACAGAAAAGAAAGAAACATAGTAAATGATAGCGGGAATAAATCCGACCACCACATAACAATCCAAAACACAATACATACTCTTTCACTAGCCCACAAGATTAAAGAAAGGCCAAGTCACAAAACATCAGAAAATCACTTAATATCCTTCAGATGGCCCAAAATGTGACAGCCAGGATCATAACGGGCACAAGCATTGCTGAACACATTACTCCCATTTTAATCGAGCTACATTGGCTACCAATTGCGGCCAGGATACAATACAAGATGCCTACAAATAGGGACAGGAGAATCACCAACTCGGGCACCCTACAAGTCCCCACCAACATCAGACGCAGAGCTTTCTCATTCTCTGCACCAACTATCTGGAATCAACTCCCATTTGAGCTGCGTTTAATCAAGGACATTACCAATTTCAGGAAGGAGCTAAAAACTCACCTATTCAAAAGTCACTACAATCAACTATGACTCTCAAGTTTCGATAGAGTCGTAGCAAAGCAATCAGATAATTATATGCTTTTTGAAACCGCTATATGTATAAAGATGTAAATATGTATGTATAAATGTAAAAATGTGTAGGCCATTCCCCAATACACTAACCCTGTGTGCTGTGACATACCCTCAGATCTAATGTATATACTATCCCCTCCTCCCAGTCTTGATTTGACAACCCCCAAAGATGAAATCGAACCGCTGCTGATCGCTGGAAGTAGCGGTATATAAGTGTGTATTAAATAAATAAATAAAATAAAGTAGAAAGGAAATAAGACACAATAACTGATGCAGCATACTACCTAATGTACAGGACAATAGCTACCTCTATATAGGAGGAAGGTCCGGAGAATCTATAGGTTGCTGCGGAGAGCCCCCACTTTTCCCCACAATAAACTGTGTCAAATGAGCAGACTCAAAAAAGTATAATTAACCCCCAAATACTTAATTAAGCATTTGCATGGATAGCATAGAAAGAATAACCCCCCTCCCCCCCCCCAGATGAAGAACTTTAGGATGAAGCAAAAGAAACTGTTGGCGATGCTTCTGAGTAGACTTTGTGACATCTGGAAACATCCTAACCAGTTCTCTCATAAGGAACTGGTTTCTGGCACAAAAATACAACCTCAATAACCAGTCCCGATCAGGCTCAAGAGCCAAAGTCAAAAGCAGTATCCCCCGTGGAATAGAATCAGAGCCTGAAGCCTCCAGGAAACCAGTTAGATTCAATGAATCCATCGGGGGGAATGAGCTGTAGAGGAAGCACCATGGTCTCTGTGCTTAGCCGTAGGTAGATAAAAAATCCTTGCCAATGGAGGAAGAGACTCTGGAGAAATTTTCAAAATAGAAGTAGCATAAGAATTAAATAACTCCTTTGGCAGGACTGTTGGAATACGAGGAAAACTAAGTAAGTGCAAGTTCTTCTTACAGTGTTCTCTAAAGCTTCTAATTTCCCATGAATGCTCATTAAACCCTTAATAATAGAGGCTGAAAGTCACAGTGTCTTCAGCTTTAAGCACCAACTGAGTTACTCTGAAGCTCAACGAAGCCACATCCTACTTTTGCTGATCCACAACCTGTGTAATGCCAGATATAACAGTTTGTAAGGTGGTAAATTGCAAAGTTAAAGAGGATTCCAGTGTCTGCAACCCTTCCCAAAGAGCTTCCAGCATTACAATTGCAGGATGAACCAACAGAGGTTTACCTTCCACTATTCTGGATAGCACTGCCTGCTCAGGCAATGAGACCCTTCTGGGCCCATGGGAGCTGGAGGGCTCAAACCAGCAGTAACAAGGTTCCCTGACTCTCCAGTCAACAATACAACCATAAAATACGCCGCAGATGATACCTCCTCAGCCATCAACGAACCAGGAATGGAAATGCCATCACCGGAGGTTCCTCCTGACGATAACCCGTTGCTGCAAACTGAAGACTGCACTGGAGGGATCTGCACTTCTGGGTTCAGCGTAACCTGCAGCTCTGGGGGGTGAGGAGAGCCTTCTTCTGCTCCCACTGACCCCAGCTTAACGGCTCCAGAGCACTGGCTGCACCAGAGGGCCTCATGAAAGCATCAAGAGGACCCTTAGCCACATCAGCACTCTTTTGTAACTCCCATAACTTCGCCTTCCATTTACGTGGCATAATGAAAAGCACAAAAGGAAAAGAAACCAAGAAGGTAGGGAGTACGTAGAGAGCTAGCTAACATGCGTCCGCTATCTTGGCCTGTGCCCATCCTATTTAATAAGTTTAAGAGACTTAGTTCAGCTCAAGATTAATCAGTCTATTTCTGGTGAGGATAATCA
Source organism: Ichthyophis bannanicus (assembly GCA_033557465.1). NCBI lineage: Eukaryota > Metazoa > Chordata > Amphibia > Gymnophiona > Ichthyophiidae > Ichthyophis > Ichthyophis bannanicus. The sequence continues at coordinate 837,657,544 of CM066033.1, forward strand.
GCTGAATCTGAAAGTGAATTTGACCACCTCTTCTCCTTTAATAGGGTTAAGAGCCTATAAAGCTAAGATTATGCCTGGGATGGGTGGGAGGAAAAGAAAACGTAGTAAAAGCTAGCTTGTTACACAGTGCTCTGACCTGTGCTTCTAAGGTAATTTCTTAATTTCCTGGGTGATTCACACAGACCTTGGTTTGATAGAGGGAGCCTTTCAAATTGCTCCTTTGAGCTATCACTTGGCTTTAACACTTATTTAAAACAACTTCACAGGACTTTTGCCCTCTAACTGAAAGTCCTCTTTGTAAAGGTCTCTAGAAACAATTTATTTTTTTCTACTCAAAAATATTTACCCTATTTTCTTCCTTCTATGCTGAGCTATACTCTAATTTGATTTAAATTAAAAGCACCTTGCTGCTACTAACTGAGGTTTACATTTAAATTAAAAGCTCCCTGCTACTACAGACTAACATTTGAACTTAAATTAAAAGCTTCCTGTTGCTACTGACTGAGGTTTAAATTTAAATTAAAATCTTTCTGGTGATACTGAGTCCTGACTGAGTTAGCAAATAAATCTGTGTACTTTAGAATCTAGTATATCAGTTTTAACCCAAAGAATTCTCTTTTCCCCAAGATTTACAGAATTTCCCAGAAGTAAATTCTTACAAGTACAGATTTCATTCCGGCAGCAGCAGTCCCTTTTTGGTAGTCAATCTACTACTACTTTTATTTAACATTTCTTTTATATCACTATTCATAGTATCATAGCAGTTTGCCTAGAACTCAACTGTATAGTACATAGAACCTTGCGCTAGTAACATAAATCATTTATACTCATATAGTGCTACAAGGCATACACAACGCTGTACAGAGAAATGCAAAAAAGATGGTCCCTGCTCGTCAGAGCTTACAGTCTAATTAAGACAGACAATACAATGAGAGGGAAATAAATGAGATTGGAGTAGTTGAGAGAGGAACTATTATGTGAGTAAGAGAAAAGTCGAGTGGGGGGGCCAGGGTTATGATTAATATCACCATATGAAAGAAGGAGAAGGTGAAGAAGAGTGTGAGGCAGAGAGGAGACGGTATGGCGGAAGTGAGGATGAAGTCATTTATGTGCTTTCGTAGCACCTAAAAATAGGCACCTCCTTATAAAATACCCCAATATGTGCATTTTCCATTTTACAATGGAAATACATGGATATTTTTATTTATTTTTATTTTTTTAATTTCATGCTTTTATTGACCACATAACAGAAGATACAACTTTCCAATCAATAATATTCACATTAACAGGAAATGTGACTTTCAATCATACAATCTATAAAAATAAATTAAAGATATCGTATACAAAGATCCAAGAAGAAACTTAAAAAAAAATATAAAGAAAAATAGCAACCTAGCAAGCTGCTAGTTTATTAAGCTAGATTACAAATATATTTAATACCGAAAAACTAAGCTTCTAAATTAGATCCTGTAGCTAAGAAATTCAGGCTCAGTGAAAATAAAAACTTCGCCGTGGAAGGTCAGCCTACATCTACAAAGATACTTAATTACAAACATCGCCCCTAGTCCTAAAACCTGAGACCTCAATGCCAGAATTTGTTTCCTATGATTTTGAGTTTCCCATGCTAAATCAGGGTAGATTTGAACAGTTTGACTAAGAAATTTAGAGTCATGTTTAGGAAAAAAAATTAAACAACCAATCATGATCAGACTCAATCAAAAAAGAAACAATTAAGGTATCAAATTCTAAATTATCTTTCCTCCCCCCCCCCCTCCCGGTCTGCGTATTGGCTCCCTTGAAGCCTCTCTCATGTGCAGTCCTAGGTGTCAAATAATAAGCAGATGTCCTTTGGCGTGATTGTAGCTCATTTGGTTAAATTAGGCAATCTCACGATGAGACAAAGTCAGCTCCACCTTAGCAATCTGAAGGTAGTTTTCTTGAACAGAGGAGACAATAGACTTCAATACCACCAACTTGCCTTTGATGTGCTCTACTGTCTTCTCACACTGCTCAGTTCTCTCCACAAAATTTAACAACACTTTGCTGCAATTCAATTTTCGTAAGCACAACCGGCTCCAGGCAAACAAAGGTTTGTAAAATCAATTGAACAGAGCCATATTGCAGAGAGGCAAAAAGGTTTTTCTGGGAAGGAACTTCCAAGGTAATCAAATTAGAACCTTCATCCTGAGAAAAAACAGTATCTAATGACACCAGACGATCAATGGGATCAGAAAATACTTCATTAGATACAGTCATAGTAGCACTTTCAATTTTCCCCAAAGGCGAACTTGATGAATCCAAGTGTGATGGTGAAATTTTGTTCTGTAGGGTTACTGAACCCAACATTTTTTTCCCCAAAATGGTAGCAGAAGGGGAAGGGTGGGGTGGAAAAGGCATGGATTTGAGAAGACGCACAAGACCTATCAGGATCTGAGGAAACATCCTGTGAGTGTAAAAGTTTTCCTTCAAATAAAAGCCACTGAGACACTGAAGCACATTGCTGCCCTTCTTCACACGACTGCGAAAGTAAAGCAAGTTCTTCGTCTGACTCAGGGCAACTGGCCAGCACTGATACGAAAGGAGAGCTCAGTGGAACCTCCGACTCGCTGCTTCCAGTGTGAAGAAGCTTCATAACCTGAACCAACTCAGGGCTGGGGGTTGGATTTGTACCAGGTAACGAAACCGCCACAGTTCTAGCTACACCTGGAGATCCGGTGCTATTTCCCAAGGAATCCCGTTTCACCAAGAATAGGAGTATGGAAGTCTCGTGGGGGTCCAATAACATGGGAGATGATTTCTCTTTTCTTTTTGCCATAAGTATCTGAAAAGAAAAACGCTGCAGAGAAAGAAAAACAGAAATAAGGTAAAAAGTCGGAGCCTGAACAGTCACAGCAGAGCTTGGATGTGGCCATCTTGGACTATGAAAGGGAGTAGACTCAGGAATAATTTAAGGAAGTATTTCTTTATGGAAAGTGTGGTGGATGAATGAAATAGCCTTCCAGTAGAGGTGGTGGAGATGAGGACTGTATCTGAATTCAAGAAAGCATGGGGCAAGTACAGAGAATCTCTAAGGAGGAGGTAGGGATTGTAGAACTTAGTATTTGGTATGGATGGGCAAACGGGATAGGCAATATGGTCTTTATCTGCTGTCATAATTTCTCTTTCTATGTTTGAAATATTGTGACGTACAGATAATTCTACCTTCAGGCATGCAGTGCCATCTAGTGAACATTTGGTGAATAACACCTGATTTATTCTAAATACAAAGATCAACATAGTGGCTACCAGTAGCATAGCAGCTCCCTATATTATTGGGTTTGCTTTGTAGCTGACCTCTAATAGCCTGAATAATATAGTTCAGCCTACATTTGTTAAAATATAGTGAATTATACTGATTTGCATGATTGTATTTTCTTACAACTCACATAGTTTTATGTTCTGTAAATAAATATTTGCGGGGGGGGGGGGGGGGGGGCAGTGAATATTCAAAACGGTTTAGCTAGATAGCAGGACCTACTAACCAGCTATACTACGGTGATCCCGATATTCAGCAGCACCATCTGGATAGTGTTGCTCATTATCACCATAGACCACAGAAAAGATGCTCACTTAAAACCAGGGTGGTCTGTGGGCGGAACGGGGTCACTCCCAACAGCAAAACCACATCAATGGCTAAATATCGCCACTAACTAGATAGCCAGCACTCTGCTGGACAAGCTCCAGCATAACACGGCAGCAGCCAGGCGCTTTAAAAACACCAACCACTCCACTGAACATCAGCCCCTTTATCGTTATTAGTAAGCTTGATATACTGCGCCTTCATGACATCAGTGCAGTTTACAATTGATAAATAAACTGAGGTGGCCAAAGCCAAGAAAGAAGCTACAACAGCAGATAGGAAAGAAATGCAATCACTCAGGGTGCAGAGGAAAGAGTTAGAGTTGAGAACACAATAGCAAAAGTGGAGAGTAGTCAGGGCTCAGAGGGAGGAAGGTCGAAGGCAGAGCAGAAAAAATGGGTCTTGAGGATGGTCTTGAATCTGTGGAATGTTGGTTACTGACACAGGGTTGCGAGGAGGGAATTCCAGAGGGAGGGTCCTAAGAAGAAAAAGGCAGAGTGACGGGTCAGTTCTAGGTGTGCACATGAGGGGGGGGGGAGGTTCAAGCAGTTAACATGGAGAAAGCAGACTGCGAGATGAAATATGAAACTGTAAGGAGTCTGCTAGATATTGTGGTGTATGCGTGTGGATAACCCTGTGTATCAGAATGAGAATTTTGTAACGGATGTGGAAATCAGCAGGGAGTCAATGGAGATGAATGAGAAGGGGGTAATGTGATCATAATGGGATGCATGAGAGAGGATCCTGGCTGCTATAGTTTGTAACAACTGAAGGCAGTGGAGCTGAAATTGAGGGATACCTGCGAGGGTGAGGTTACGAGATATCACCAAGGTTAGGAGAAGGGTGGTCAGTGAGGAAGTGGAGAGAAAAGGCAAATGGAACGAATCTCTCAAAGGTGGAAGTAGGAACGACGGGTGAGTGAGGAAAGAGGATCGTGAAAAGACAGGTCAGAATCAAGCATCACACTGAGATAATAAAGGGAGGAAACTAACAGAATGAAAGAATCTAAGAGAAAAGGCACCAGTGAGGGACGGGGACCACCAAAAGTGAACCATATGGCAGAGGTTTTGGAGAGGTTAAAGTGAAGAAAATTCAAAGTTAGCCAACTAGAGATATAGGAAAGACAAGCATTAATTGCAGAAAGGTTGGAACTGACAGGAGTGGTGTGGTAAAACAAGATGATTTTCTCGGCATAGTGGTACACTGACAGACCGGGCTGTTGAATTAGTAAAGTGGGTAGTGCCAGGAAAACAGTGAAGAGGAGTGGGGCAAGGACAGAACCCTGCAGGACCCCACAGTGCAGATGGGTGAGGACAGAAGTGGTGCTGCTTGAGGTGACAGAGATCGGGAAAAAAAGAGTGAAACTAGTGAAACACTGAACCCCAAATGCCCACATCCCAAAAGCAAGAGAGAAGGACAGAATGGTCAATGAGGTTGAAGGCGGCTGAAAGATTGAGGGAAACTGCCAGGGAAATGTAACCATGGTCATGGGAGATATGGAGCTTATTAAGAAAGGAAAGCAAAATGGCTTTGGTATTTATTTTATCCGTTTTTTATACCGCGTTATCATTTCAATCAAAGTGCTTTACATTGTAACTTAAACTTGGTAAATGTACATTAAACAGGGACATTGATAACTTGGATTTTTCTGAGCAATGGAGGGTTAAGTGACTTGCCCAAGGCCACAAGGAGTGCTAGTGGGAATTGAACCCAGGTCTCTTGGTTCCCAAGCCAGTGCTCTAACCATTAGGCTACTCCTCCACTCTGGGACCAGGACGGAAACCAGATTGTTGGGGGTGAAGGAAGTAAGTGAAATGGAGTGAAAGTTGAGAGAAAACAGCATTTTCTAGGATCTTGGAGAGGAAGGGGAGACTGGATAATGGGCAGTAGTGGGCAGGGTCAGTGAGGTCAAGGGAGGATTTTTTTGAGAAGGGGACAAACCAAGGTGTCCTGCCAAGGAGCGGGAAAGATACCGGTGGCAAGATTCTAATTCAGCATGCCCTTTACATCTGTCTAATTATAGAAAGTGTTGAGCAGATTGTGTAGGTTATGCATTTTTCTCTTTGAGCAGCCCCCCTAGTATTTCTGCTGAGAAGGGGAGAGAGGGGTGAAAGCATCGCTGATGCTATTTGTGAAGAACAGCAAAGAGGAACAGATCTTACCATCATCCATGGAACCGAATCCAGAACTTGCAGGACTGCTGAGGTAATTGGTAAGGAAAATGGCAACAGAACGCAGGAATGCAATAAGGTTACAAAAAGTTTAGTCTCATGTCAGAGCGACATGACAAATCTCAGAGCAGAAACAAATCTGTATATACTTTCACTGAAGGTTTTTGGCCTGTCAGCATAAATTTACCTTGGATGTTCCAACTCTTTTTTTAAAGTCAGTTGTTTTCCATGCATAATTGCAGTTAACCCACTCAGAACTCTGCAAAGGGATGCCTATAGCTCTACCACAAGGGTTGTGACTGCGATCTTGGGTGTAGCATCATTAGCGCACAGTGGTGCTTGTGCATCACCAACTTAGTAAAGGTGTGTGCTGTGAAAAAGAGTGAGCTAAATCCAAATCCATGTAGCATCAGAGAACTGGTTAAAAGATAGAAAGCAGAGGGTAGAGCTAAATGGCCAATTTTCCCAATGGAGAAAGGTGAATAGTGGTGTACCCCAGGGATCTGTGCTGGGTCCGCTGCTTTTTGACATATTCATAAATGACCTGGAAAAGGGAATAACGTGTGAGGTTATCAAATTTGCAGATGACACAAAGTCGTTAAAACCCATGAGGACTGTGGAAAATTGCAAGAGGATCTTGATAAATTGGAAGACTGGGCATCAAAATGGCAGATGAAATTTAATGTGGACAAGTGCAAAGTTATGCACCTAGGAAAGAACAACCCAAACTATGGTTACACGATGCAAGGTTCCACATTAGGAACCACCACCCAGGAAAAAGATTTAGGCGTCATTGTGGATAACATGTTAAAACCCTCCGCCCAGAGTGCAGCAGCAGCCAAGAGAGCAAATAGAATGCTAGATATCATAAGGAAAGGAATGGAAAATAAAACAAAAGATATTATAATGCCTCTGTATCGTTCCATGGTGCGACTGCACCTTGAATATTGTGTGCAATTCTGGTCGCCGTATCTTTAAAAGAATATAGCATTATTAGAAAAGGTTCAGAGAAGAGCCACCAAAATGGTAAAGGGGATGGAAGGATACTCCTATGAAGGAAGGCTAAAAAGGTTAGCGTTCTTCAACCTGGAAAAGAGACAGCTGAGGGGAGATATGATATAAGTCTATAAATTAATGAACGGAGTGGAACGGGTAAACGTAGATTGATTGTTTACGTCATCAGAATATAGAAAGACTAGGGGACATGCAATGAAGCTACAGGGTAAACTATTCAAGACGAATAAGAGAAAATATTTTTTCACTCAACATGTAATCAAACTCTGGAATTTGTTACCAGAGGATGTAGTAAAAGCTGTTAGTGTAGCTGGGTTTAAAAAAGGTTTAAAAAAAGGTTTGGACAAGTTTCTGGAGGAAAGGTCCATAAACCATTATTAAAAAGGGACCCAGGATAGCACCGCTTGACCTAATACAAGCATTGTGGAACCTGTGTCTTTTGGGGAAACTGCTCGGTATGTATGACCTAGAATGGCCACTGTTGGAAACAGGATACTGGGCTTGATGGACCTTGGTCTGACCCAGTATGACATATCTCATGTTCTTATGTTATGTTCCAACTGACTGGCCAGGCATCACTATCCTTCCACTTCCTGGTGACACAGATGCATGGTTTGCTGATCTTCAGTTTTTTGAACCCCATGGTCTATTTATTACTTTAGGTATAACATTTATACTCCACCTCATTGCCGATCTTCAAGGCAGAGTTACAGAAAATATACACAATAAATTACACGTTCCATGGTAAACACATAAATTTAATCAATACCGAATGCTGTCCTAAAAAGTTGACCATTCAATAATCTACCAAACACAAAAGTGTTGCTTTCTCTATCTATAACCATGGCTGCACTCACACAGAGTGGAGGACGCATGGGCAGAGTTTGGGGGGGGTATTACTCCCAAACACAGCAGTAGCAAGCTGTGCACCTCTGCCAAACTCCTCTTCCCTTAATGACTTCACTATTTCTCTCTATTTGTCTGGTTGCTCCTCTTCCATCTTAGTGCTAGTGCTTTCAACCAAGACGAGACTTTCTGTATCAGGGTTATCACCTTCCGTCACTTCTGTGGTCCATGAAGTTCAAACATCAGCTGTTTAGAAACCTAGTAAATGAGGGCAGATAAAGAGCAGCATGGTTCATCGAGTCTGCCCAGTAAGGGAGCTAGAGTCGTAGAGCTGCACCTACTACTCTGTGCAGGTAACTCACCTCTATGCCTTTGGTTAAAATTGTACCTGCCATTCCATGCAGATCTCCCCCCCCCCCCCATGCCTTGGTTTAGGGTTGTACTTGCTGCTTTGGGCAGGTTACTACCCCAACCCCATTTATGAAGTTATTTAGGTTTTCTTACCATATAAGGATCCTCTTTGACTGTCCCATGCTCTTTTGAATTCAGTCACTGTTTTGACCTCCACCACCTCCATCCTTTTGAAAACGTTATTTCCTGACATTCCTTTCAAATTTACCTCCTTGCAGCTTTATTTCATGTCCGCTAGTTCTACAGCTTCCCCATCTTTGAAAAACACCTGTATCATATTTCCCCATCCCTCATTTCATCTAGGATATACATATCTAGTTATTCAAGTCTCTTCTAATATGTTTTCTGTCATAGGCCCCATATCATTTTGGTTGCTTTCTCAGAACCATTTCAAGTCTTTTGTATGTCCTTTGCAAGGTACGGTCTCCAAAACTGAAAATGGCCCTTCTCCAGGATTTTCTTTTGTGAACATGGAACAGAACTATTTGTTTAGCAATTCTGCTTTTTCCTTATCACTTTCCACAAATATTCTTTTCAGCATTTTTGAGTATTGCAATTTCACCTCTGGCCTTCCTTCTTTCCCCAATATACCTGAAAAACGTCTTCTCACCTCTCTACATTTGTAGCCATTTTTTTTCTTCCGCATGTGCTTTTGCCATCCAGATTTCTCTCTGCCGCTTTCAGCTTTATCTATTCTTTTCTCTGGTCCTCATTTCTATGAATTCTATGAACGCTGCCTTTTTTGCCTTTATTTTTACAGCCACTTCTTTGAAGAACCATATTGGCTTCTTTGAAAAACCATATTGGCTTCTTTGTCCTTTTGCTTTTATATACTTTCCTTACATATAGACCTCTTGCTCTTGTAATGGTCTCTTTAAGTTTAGCCTAGTGACTTTCTACTTCTTATATCTCCTCCCACCCTGCCAGCTCCTCCTTCAGGTACTTTCACATTTTATTGAAGAAAGCATTTTTGAAGTTCAGAACTTTGAGTGTGCTGTGATTGGACTCTGTCTTGGCTTTTACCTCAAACCACACTGTGTGGTGATCACTACTGCTCAAGTGGGCTCCCACCTGGACATTAGACACATTATCTCCCTGGGTGAATACTAAATCCAGCGTCAACCCTTCCCTGATGGTTTCCATCACTTTTTGTTTGAGCAAAGCCTCTTGTAAGGCATCCACAATCTTTCTATTTCTTTCCAGATTTGCAGACGGGATACTCCAATCCATGTCTGCCAGATTAAAGTCCCCCAGTATCATCACTTCTCCTTTTTTACATTTCTGTGATATCATTGATCAAATCTCTATCCATTTCCTCTGTTTGAGATGGAGGTCTGTAGAACACACCAATGTTGGGGCCACTTGACAATAGTGATCATAGCATGATCACGTTTGAGTTCATAAATGGAGGAAGGATGGCAAGGAAATCCACAGTACTGCCTTTTAACTTTCAAAAGGGAGACTATGATAAAATGAAGAAAACAGTTAAGAAAAAACTAAAAGGAGCAGTTGCAAAGGTTAAAGATTTACATCAAATATGGGCGTTATTTAAAAATACTATCTTGGAAGCCCAGACCAGTTGTATTCTATGCTTTAAAAGAGGTGGAAGGAAGTCCAAAAAACTGCCAGTATAGTTTAAAAGTGAGATCAGAGAGGACCTTGTAGCAAAAAAAAAGCATCTTTCAGGAAATGGAAAAGGGAGCCAAATGACAAAAACTGGAAACATAAGCACTGGCCAGTTAGATGCAAGGCATTGATAAGGCAGGCAAAGAGAGAATTTGAGAAGAAACTTGCTGTGGAAGTACAAACACATATGACTTTTTCAAGTACATTCATAGCAAAAAACCTGTGAGAAATTCAGTTGGACCATTAGCTGACAGAAGGGTAAAAGGGGCACTATAGCTGAGAGACTGAATGAATTCTTTGCTTCGGTCTTTACTAAAGAAGATGTAGGGAAGTTACCCATGACTGAAATGGTATTTAAAGGTGATGCATCAGAAGAATTGAAAGAAATATTGATAAACCAGGAAGATGTATTACAACTATTTGATAAACTAAATAGTAGCAAATCACCTGGACCGGATGGTATACACCAGAGGGTGTTGAAAGAACTGAAATATGAGATTGCAGACCTACTATTATTAATCTGTGAACTATCATTTAAATCATCTGTAGTACCTGAAGATTGGTGAATGGCCAATGTAACTCCAATTTTTAAAAAGGGTTCCAGGGATGATCCAGAAAACTACAGGCCGGTGAGCTTGACATCAGTAATGGGCAAAATGGTAGAAACCATTATAAATAACAAAATTACTAAACATGTAGATAGTCATGGTTTAATTGGAGAAAGCCAACATGGCTTTAGCCAAGGAAGGTCTTGTTTTACTACTCTGCTATATTTTTTTGAAGGTGTGAATAAACAGGTAGACAAAAGTGAGCTGATTGATATAATGTATCTGGATTTTTAGAAAGTCTTTGACAAGGTCCCTCATGAGAGACTCTTGGTGAAATTAAAAAGTCATGGGAGGCAGGGTACTATTGTGGATCAGGAACTAGTTAAAAGATAGAAAGCAGAGGGTAGGGCTGGATGGAGAAAGGTGAATAGTGGATTACACCAGGGATCTGTGCTGGGCCCACTGTTTTATAACATATTTGTAAATGACCTGGAAATGGGAACGACGAGTGAGGTAGTCAAATTTTAAGATGACACAAAATTATTCAAAGTTGTTTAAACCCAAGAGGATTGTGAAAAATTGCAAGAGGACCTTGATAAATTAGAACACTGGACATTCAAATAGCAGATGAAATTTAAAGTGGACAAGTGCAAAGTTATATACCTAGGAAATAACAACCCAAACTATGGTTACACGATGCAAGGTTCCACATTAGGAACCACCACCCAGGAAAAAGATTTAGGCATCATCGTGGATAATATGTTGAAACCCTCCACCCAGTGTGCAGCAGCAGCCAAGAAGGCAAATAAAATGCTAGGAATCAAAAGGAAAGGAATGGAGAATAAAACTAAGGATATCATGATGCCTCTGTATCGTTCCAAAGTGCAACCGCACCTTGAATGTGTGTGCAATTCTGGTTGCCATATCTTAAAAAGGATATAGCAGAATTAGAAAAGGTACAGAGAAGAGCCACCAAAATGTAAGGATGGAAAGATACCCCTATGAGGCGAGACTTAAAAGTTAGGGCATTTCAACCTGGAAAAGAGACGGCTGAGGGGAGATATGATAGAGGTTTATAAATTAATGAATGGAGTAGAACGGGTAAACGTAGATTGATTCTTTATGGCATCAAATAGTAGAAAGACTAGGGGACATGCAATGTATCTGCAATGTAACCTATTTAAGACTAATAAGAGAAAATATTTTTTTCACTCAACGTGTAATCAAACTCTGAAATTCATTACTGGAGGATGTCGTAAAAGCTGCTAGTGTAGCTGGGTTTAAAAAAGGTTTGGACAAGTTCCTGGAGGAAAGGTCCATAAACCATTATTAAAGAGGACCCAGGTAATCCACTACTTGCCCCAATACAAGCATTATGGAATCTGTGTGTTTTTTTGGGAACCTGTCAGGCACTTGTGACCTGGATTGGCAGCTGTTGGAAACAGGATACTGGGCTTGATGGACCTTGGTCTGACGCAGTATGGCATTTCTTATGTTCTTAGTGCCATCTCTTCTTTCCAAAACGATTCGCAGCACTTCTTCTTGTCCTCACATCCCCTGCATTTCAGCTGCTTTAATATTGTTTTTGACATAAAGGGCTACTGCTCCTCCTCCTTTTCGTCCTTCTCTGTTCGTCCTAAATAGATTATATCCATGTATGGCAATATCCCATTCATGAGACTCTAAAGGATGTTTCTGTAATGGCCACAATGTCCAAATCCATTTCCATCATGAGGGCTTCCAGGTCAAGAACGTGGTTGCCTAGACTGTGAGCATTCACTGCATACTTATTGCCTTTCAGCAGGTTTGGGTTAGCTTGCTTCTATTTTATATGGGCTTATTCCTGACTCCTCTTCCTCTGTTATCGATGCATGAATTAAGAAGACGTCTCTTTTTATTTCTATCTCTTTCTTTCCCTTTTTCTTTTCTATTCCACAGAGGCTCTCAATAGACTAAAACTCTATAAAGGATAATTAGAGGTTTAACATTTTATAGCCTGGCATAAATAAAATAGTTGGGATTTTAGCCAGAGAGCGAGTCAAATATAATTCAACTGGAATGTGTCACATTACTTGTTTTGGAGCATTAACTTCACCCGGAGCCCTTGATTGTGGAGGCGTCTGCATGATGTGGTATGATCCTTTTGTGGAACTCAACAGAAACATTCTTAACGCCATGATTTAATCTACATGTAATAAAATTTCCAAATCTGTTATATGTCTCCAAAGTTATCCTCAATTCAAAATAACCTGGCACAACGAACTAGGCATGTGACCAAGCCCGGAATGCTCCTCAACTGGACCCACGCTCCACATCCCTGCTGATCCATCTTACTGTGTCGAATACTCAGCTGCACCTCCTATTAGAAGGAAACATTTGCCTTTTTGTGGATGACATGAAGATTTGCCATCCTGGAGGGATTTGATAACATGAGACATGAATTACGATAATTAGAAGAATGGTCAAAGTTTGGTAAGTAAGATTTAATGTGAAGAAGTGTAAAGTAATGCACTTGGGATGCAGAAATCCTAAGAAGCAATATATAATAGGAAGTGAGAGCTGATGTGCACAGACCAGGAAGAGACCTCAGGGCGATAGTATCTGAGGATCTCAAGGTTGGTAAGCAATGCAAAAATGCAGTGACCTAAGCCAGAGAGGGGACATAACCAGCTGAAAGAAATATTGTGTTCCGTTTTGGAGGCTTATCTCACAAAGGAGGGGGGGGGGGGAACTTGAATCAGTTCAGAGGAACGTTGCCAAAATGATATGGGGTTTGTGCCAGAGGCTGTTTGAGAACAACTTGAAGACCTGAATATGTATACCCTAGAGGAAAGGAGGGGCAGGGATGTGGGATATGTGTGAGAGCGGGGGACAGTGACACATGGTTCCACAGCTAATTGGGGGTTAAAGAAAAACAAAGATTTTATTTTTAGAAACATAGAAACATGATGACAGAAAAAGACCACATGGCCTATCTAGTCTGTCCTTCCATAACAACAACTACAACAGTCCACTTTTTACCTTTAGAGATCCTCTGTGTTGGTCCCATGCTTTTTTGAATTCAGTTACTGTCCTCATCTCTACCACCTCCACTGGGAGACTATTCCATGGATCCACTACTCTTTCTGTAAAGAAATATTTCCGCATATCACTCCTGAATCTATCTCCCTTCACCCTCATCCCATGTCCCCTCATAGCAGAACTTGCTTTCAATTGAAAGAGGCTCTCTCCCTGAACATTTATGCCACGGAGGTATTTAAACATCTCAATCATATCACCTCTATCCCGCCTTTCCTCTAAGGTGTACATATTAAGATCCTTAAGTCTGTCCTCATATGCTTTATAATGAAGCCCATTAATCATTTTAGTAGCAACCCTCTGCACCGACTCCATCCTGTTCACATCCTTTTGAAGGTGTGGTCTCCAGAATTGCACACCATACTCCAAATGAGGTCGCACCAAAGACTTATACAGGGGCATTATCACCTCCTTTTTTCTGCTAGCCATTCCTCTCCGTATGCACCCAAGCATCCTTCTAGCTTTTGCCGTCGCCTTTTCTACCTGTTTAGCTACTTTAAGATCATTAGACACAACCAGGCCTAGGTCCCGCTCTTCTTTAGTGGACAAAAGTACTTCACCTCCTATACTGTATTGCTCCCTTGGATTGCTGCAGCCCAAATGCATGACCTTACATTTTTTAACATTAAATCCCAGCTGCCAAATTCTAGACCATTCTTCAAGCTTAGCTAGATCCCTCCTCATGTTATCTACACCTTCCTGGGTGTCTACTCTATTGCAGATTTTGGTATCATTTGCAAAGAGGCAAACCTTACCCGACAGCCCTTCCGCTATATCACTAACAAAGATGTTAAACAGAATCGGACCAAGGACAGATCCCTGGGGCACACCACTGGTAACATCCTTCTCCTCAGAGTGAGCTCCATTTACTTGTACTCTTTGCCGCCTCCCACCCAACCAATTTCTAACCCAAGCAGTAACTTTAGGGTCCATCCCTAGGGTGCTCAGTTTGTTTATAAGTCGCCTGTGAGGAACAGTGTCAAAGGCTTTACTGAAATCTAAATACACCACATCTAGAGCTCTCCCTCGGTCCAACTCCCTGGTCACCCAGTCAAAGAAATCAATCAGATTTGTCTGACAAGACCTGCCTCTGGTGAATCCATGCTGCCTCGGATCCTGTAATCCGCTGGACTCCAGAAACCTCACTATTTTCTCTTTCAGCAGTGTTTCCAATAATTTACTCACCACCGAAGTTAAACTAACCGGCCTGTAGTTTTCAACCACATCCTTACTTCCGCTTTTGTGTAAAGGCACCACATGAGCCTCTCTCCAGTCCTTTGGCACCACTCCCGACTCCAACAAGGCATTGAAAAGGTCAGTCAGTGGAGTTGCTAGAACGTCCCCAAGTTCCCTCAGTATTCTAGGGTGTATCCCATCCGGTCCCATCGCTTTGTCTACTTTAAGTTGAGCTAGTTTCTCACGAACACAGTCTTCTGAAAATTGTTCAAGATGTCCCTCGCTTCTGTTCTTATTTGTGGGTGTTTTCTGAGGTCCTGCTCCTGGTTCTTCATCTGTGAACACAGAACAAAAATATTTGTTAAGCAATTCCGCTTTATCCTTATCAGCTTCTACATATTCCCCCCCTGCACCCTTGAGTCTGACAATACCACTTTTGCCCTTCCTCTTCTCACTAATATATCTGAAAAATGTCTTATCCCCCCATTTTTGGCTATTTCCTCCTCCTTTTGAATCTTTGCCTTCTTGACTACTTTGCTAGCTTCTCTAAGTTTTTCCAAATACAGATGCCTGTCTTCCTCTCTCTGTGATCTCTTGTATTTCATGAAGGCCTCCCTCTTTTTCTTCACTTTTTCAGCTACTTCCTTCGTAAACCATAGCGGTCTCCTGTTCCTTTTGCCTTTATTTACCATTTTAACAAAAAGGTTGGTTGCCCTTAAAATACCCCCTTTCAGTTTTGCCCACTGTTTTTCTACATCCCCCAGCTGTTCCCAACCCACTAACAACTCCCTGAGGTATTGGCCCATCTTTGCAAAGTTAGTCTTCCTAAAGTCTAAGATCCTCACCTTGGAATGGATTCTAACAGCCCTAGTCCTAATACTGAACCAAACCATCTGGTGATCACTGGATGCAAAATGATCTCCCACTACAACATCAGAAACACTTTCACCGTTGGTAAGCACCAAGTCCAGTATGGCCCCTTCACGTGTGGGGTCTGTTACCAATTGCCTGAATAGTTCTCCCTGTAGAGAATCCAGGATCTCCTTACTTCTAGATGATACTGCAGCAGGAATGTGCCAATCAACATCTGGCATATTGAAATCTCCTATCAGTAGCACTTCCCCTTTCCTAGCAATGCTGCGTATGTCTTCAATTAACTCTCTGTCCACCTCTTCCTCTTGTGAGGGAGGTCTGTATATCACACCAATGCAAATAGATTTCTCTTTCCCTCTTTCTAGTTTAACCCACAATGCCTCCTCTCTCCCTTTTAAGCTCTGTAATTCCAAAGCTTTAATAGTAGTTTTTACATATAGTGCCACTCCTCCTCCCCTTCTTCCTACCCTGTCCTTTCTGAATAAAGTATAGCCAGGTATAGTTACATCCCAGTCATGGTTTTCTGTGAACCATGTTTCTGTAACTGCCACTAAATCCAAGTCAGCCACTCCCACCAAAGCTTCAACTTCAGGGATCTTATTTCCCATGCTACGGGCATTAATACACACTGCTTTCCATATGTTACCCCTGTTACCCATTTCCATAAAAGTATTTAATGTATCACCTACCTGGGGGCTTTCACTTACCTGGGGGCTTTCTTCACCCATCCCCAACGAATTTAGTTTAAAGCCCTCTTCAGTAGATTAGCCAGTCTACTACCAAAGATGCGTTGACCTTTCTTCGACAGATGGATGCCATCTCTGCTCTGCAACCCTTGGAAAAGGTTGTACATGACCAGGTTTTGGTTGTACATGACCAGGCAAATGTCCTGACCCTCCTTGGGTCTGACATACTTACAGCTAAAGAATACACTGCAGGCTCAGTGCTTTCCCCGGTGCAACAGTTCCTTGATTAGTCCCGGCCACACTACCAGGCTGTGAGGTAATGCTGTTCCCACACAGGCAGTATTTCACCTGCACAGGAAACAGAGCTGTTTCTTCCAAAGTACAGTAAAACAGCAGCTCTTTGTAGCAGAAAATCCCTCCAGCAGAGAAGAGCTAACACAAAGGCCGAGGGCCCAATAACAGCTTCCTCTCAGCAAAATATGTTCCTACCGTCTCAGAAGTCTGCTTGTCATAGTAAGTGGTCACCGCATATGCCATAGAACCCTGGGCTCCCCTCCTCTGTGTCTCTTATCTTGGGACCTGGCTATACTCTTCCCAGGCATTCCCCAGTCTATTTTCTTAAAATGGCAATGGTTTAAGCTCTTAAAAGAGAGATGCCTCACAGGTTCTGAGCTCAGCTGGGGAGAGTCTCTAAAGGGGAAGGGAGTTTCCCATATATTAAGGAAAAAACAAACCTTTTCCAAAGATGGGGAGGCTATAAAATTAGAGAATGCAAAATGAAGCTGAAAGGAGGAAAATTTTAAAGGAAAATCAGGAAATACTTTTTTACAGAAAAGGTGGTGGCTGCTTGGAATGCCCTCCTACCAGAAGTCATAGGCTTAAGAAAGGTGAGAAAATTCAAAAAAGCATGGGATGAACAGAGAGCCCTACAAAGGAAGAGGAGCATTCGTACTCAACGCAAAACTTAGATGACTTTCACACTTTAAAACAGCCCATTTAGAACTCATAGCAAACCCACCATATCATAACAGCACTACCAGGACTAAAAAAACACCACGCCCTGCCTATCAAAAGGCAACACTGCAAATATTAAACTAATACATCTCAGAATACAAATACATCTCCTACTGGGGAAAGAGAACAAGTGGCACTGTCACATAGAAACTATATGGACAGAATACCTCAGCTTAGTTACACATGCAGAACATAGACCGTCACCAAACAAAGAACAAGGGATCACAATTTAGAAATAGGAAGACAATACTTAAACTGGCAACCCCAAAAGCCAAACTTGGAATGTACAACACTGGAGAAATAAAACTATAAATTAATATCCTCTTATACTAAACAAAATGCAAAGACGTTAGCGATGCACATTTCCCAGATTTGACATTCCAGTTGATAAATTCAAAATAAAAAAGCATTTTTCTACCTTTTGTTGTTTATGCATTTTACTTTTCAGTTGCAATTGCTCCAGTCACTTTTCTTCTAGTTTCTTCGTGTCTTCTGCTAACTCTCCATTGTCTACTGTCCATTTGTCGTATCTTCTCTCTTCTAGATTTTTTCCATTCTCTCTCTACATCTGCTTTAACATACTGATCTTTCCCATTTTGCTCTTTCCTCCATTTCTTTCTTTATTCCTTTTTCATCCTTACAAATTTCACCCTTCCATCCTCAATCCCCACTTACTTTCCTAATACTCGGCCAATCGTAGATTTTTTTTCCCTCCCATACAATACCTTTTCCTCTTCTCCATCCTCACTCCCCCAGCCCCATCTCCTTCTAGTTCTTCCCCCAACATCAGCTCCCTTCTAGTTCCAGCCCCACCAGGCATCTGCTCTCTTCTAGTCCCATTCTCCCATTCCCCTGCATCAACTTATTTTCAGTCTAAGCCTCCCCATTACCCATTTCTAGTCCATGCCCCCTTATCAGCCATTTCCAGTTCTATCCTAACCCTCCATCAGCCCATTTCCAATCCTAGCTCCCTCATCAACCCATTTCCAGTCCTAGACCCCCATCAGCCCATTTCCAGTCCAAGGCCCCCATCAGCCCATTTCCAGTCCTAGCCCCCCCCCCATCAGCCCATTTCCAGTCCTAGTCCCCCATCAGCCCATTTCCAGTCCAAGTCCCCCATCAGCCCATTTCCAATCCTAGCCCCCCCATCAGCTCATTTCCAGTCCTAGCCCCCCTCCTGAAGAGCCCCACCCCTGTCTGACCATCTTCAGAGGGAGCCGGGGAGGCCCAAGGCCCTTGCTCACCTCTGAACAGTTGCTGGACTGAACAGCGGCATATGTTCATTCACTCCAGCAACTGTATTCTTGTGAAGCCCACTGGCGCTGGAGGTTAAAGGGCATTTCCTGTTTCTTGGCACTCAGGGTGTCCAATATCCTTGCACAGGCCCTGATTCTGAACATTCTCTATTAATCTACATGCTTGCATGTAAAAAAAAAAATCTCCTACTGGGTGAGATTCTTTACAGATCACATGCTAATACGAAGCATCAGATCAGAACTTTCTTTTCCTTGTGGTCTATTTACTAAACGTAATCCGCAAACACCAAAAGATAGGGCAAGTATTCACAACTCTCCACTTCTACTTCATTCACATGCTCAAAACTTCACATTTATAGCCACTGGTTAACAGAAGCTTCATCATATTTAGCTAGCCAGATTTCTGTGATATCACATTTTGAATCAATGATTAAGTCAAAACGTATCTCAATTTTTAATTGATCAAGCATTTGGTAAACCAAAATTATATTTTATCAGGTATCACTGTGTCCCACTGGTTCCTCCTTCCACCTTCCACCATGTCTCTGAGATTGCAATCATATCTAACCTCTCATTTAGTGCTATATATTCTAACTCTCCCATCTTATTGTTTAGACGTCTAGCATTTGCATACAAGCATTTTAGAGACTGTATTTTATTAATATTAATCTGGCTATTGGTAGGCATGGATAATTTAGAATCCTTACGCTCTGTCTGCACCGTACTCAAGGGCATTTGGGCTACTATACTCTTTTTTGGAACCTCACTGCTTTTGGTAGTATCCTTCAAGGATACCTTCTTCCGAACCATCCGCTCTTGGGCAACTGTCGGCTTTCCCCTATTTTCTAGTTTAAAAGCTTCTCTATCTCCTTTTTAAAGGTTAATGCCAGCAGTCTGGTTCCATCCTGATTAAGGTGAAGCCCATTCCTTCGGAAGAGCCCCTTTCCCCAGAATGTTCCCCAGTTCCTATCAAATCCAAAACCCTCATCTTTGCACCATTGTCTCATCCACGCATTGAGACTCCGGAGCTCTGCCTGCCTTTTAGGTCCTGCACGTGGAACAGGAAGCATTTCGGAGAATGCTATCCTGGAAGTTCTGGATTTCAACTTCCTACCTAAAAGCTTAAATTTATCCTCCAGAACCTCCCTATCACATTTTCCTATGTCATTGGTACCGACATGTACCAAGACAGCAGACTCCTCCCCAGCACTATCTGTGATCCTATCTAGGTGGTGCGTGAGGTCCGCTACCTTCGCACCAGGCAGGCATGTTACCAGGAGATCCTCACATCCACCAGCCACCCAGCTATCTACATGCCTAATGATTGAATCACCAACTACAACAGCTATCCTGACCCTCCCCTCATGGGCACATGGCCCTGGAGAAACGTTTTACATCACCTGGGTGACAGGTCCTGGTTACAGGATCACGTCCTGCCACACCAGGGTGATGCTCTCCTGTCACGTGACCTCTCTCCTCCATGGCAACAGGGATGCTGCCAGACTGGAGGTGGGACTTCAGGACTATATCCCAGTAGGTCTCGTCCATGTACTTCTCTGTCTTTCTTATGTCTTCCAGGTCTGCTACTCTAGCCTCTAGAGAATGGACTTGTTCCCTGAGAGCAAAGAGCTCCTTGCACTTAGTGCATATGTAAGACCTCTCACCAACTGGGAGAAAATCATACATGTGACACTCAATGCAAAAGACTGGAAAGCCCCCATCTCGCTGCTGGACTTTTGTCTGCATCTTAGTTTAAAGCTTGTGTTTAGGTCTTTAAATTCTGTAATTACTAAGGGTTGGTGTAGATGCTTATACTAATAAAAGTGTATCTAATACCTCTAATATACCTTGTTCACCTGAAGCTTAATTAATCTCAGGTCCTCAATGTATGACTGATTTGGATAAAGAGCTGCACCTGAGAGCAGCCCCTTTCCTCTAAGACGTGTAAGTACCTATAAAGCTACAATTACCGCAGGGGTGGGTGGGTGTTGGGGAGGGAGGGAAATAAGACCTATTAAAAGGAGGGCTGTTACAAGGTACCCTGTCCTGTACCCTCAGCAGGGGGGGGGGGGTAGTCCCTCAGGTAGGCTAGAGCAGGAAAAAAAGTTTAAAACACAGCAGGTTCTGGGGACAGAGCAGGGAGAGATATTTAATTTAAAGTAACAGTTAACCTGGCTACCACACAAAGCCCAGTTAGTTGAGAGAGGCAAGATAAGTTATACAGCTGAGAAAGCTGAAGTGCAAAACTAAAGGGAACAGGGAGGTGAAGTAGCACACCAATAAAGACAAACAATAAATAATTAAATAAACAGCTAGAACTCTCAGCAAATAATTAAACAGCTAGAACTCACAGCAAGTTGTCACAGGAGTTAAATATCTACCTCTCTAGCAGAGCACTGTGAGGGCACTGCTCTTCCCAGAGCAGAGAGAGGCAAACAGAACAAACTATGCACACGTGGGAGGAGACAGGAAGAAGGCTACACAATACCTCAGCAGGGGGGTAGGGGGGTAGTACCTTAGGTAGGCTAGAGCAGGAAAAAAAGTTTAAAACACAGCAGGTTGGACAGGGTGGGAGCTGGACATGAAGCGGGGCGGAATCAGGGCATGTCCTGTCCATCCAGGGCCTTTGCACCCGATTCTGCTCCCACTGGAATGTCTGGCTACCGCGGGTGCAGAATTGGGTGCAAATCTGGCCCGTCCAGAATTTGGACGTCTGGACGGGCCGGGTGGGCCCCATTCAGAATTGGCCTCTATAGGTCTACCTGGAGGTGCAGTCAAGAATTTATGGACCTTTGGTAGGATATGTATAGTGGAGACAACAGGTTGCTGAACTTTTAAGAGAGTAGGGCATCAACATCTTGTTTTATCTAATGGGTGGGATCCTGTGTAAGTAAGCAATAACACTGGGTGTCACTAAGTTGTCTTAGCAGGTACGTTCAAGAAAGACAATGCCTCCTCCCTCGTCAACTGGTTTGAGCAGCACTATGGGGTATGTTCAGTAAACATACCCCTATATTTTTTAATTAGATATAGGCTTGGTAACCAAGCAACCAGGGTTCAATTCCCGCTAGCACTCCTTGTGGCCTTGGGCAAGTCACTTAACCCTCCACTGCCTCGGAAGAAAGGCCTGGCAATCTACTTCCGGTGATACTGCCAAGAAAACCCAGGAGCTTCTGGGTCGCCAGGAGTCAGAACTGACTCGAAGGCACACATTGCATTGCATAGTCTCTCAAAAGAGTCTCAAAGAGATTGAATTTCAAGTATTTTTGTGATACCTTTTTGATGCCTCTTTCTTCCCCTTCCCCCTCCTTTTCTTTTCCCACTTGCCCTTCCCTCCCTCCTCCCTCCCCCCTTCCCCTTCTTTTTTCCTTCATCCCTTCCCCCTCCCCTCCCAGCCCCCCCTCCTCCTCCCCTTTTATAGGGGCACAATTTTAATCACTTCTGCCTTGTCACAGGCACTTGAGTGGGTGCCTTATGCTTGTTCCACTCGGGTTTGTTTGATTCTTTATTCTTTTTCTTTGCTCGGTTTCTTATTCTATTTTTTGGAAAAGGGGAGGCGCTTTAGGCTCTGGTTTAGTATTTTAGTCCTGCACATGCGCGGTGTTCTTACTTTTTACCCGCGCTCTGTGTTGGATCAAGGTAAGTCTGCTGTGCACCATCATTCTTTGCTTTTATTCTGTACTTTTGGTTTATCATGTGAAGGACAGTTTACTTAATTTTAAAGTGTTTTTTTAAAATATATCATTTAATCCGATATTCGGATAATAGACTGTACCTTTGGTCGAATAAATTAGAGCTGTCAGCTTTGAAGACTACAATCATCTGGGTCCCGGGTTCATGCAGGTACAGGCGGCTAATGTAGATTTTTTTTTTAATTGAAGTGCATGATGTTTATAGCAATATTAGAGGTGACTGTGACCCTCCTTTATAATGTTTTAATGCTTGTTTTATCTACAGTATCCCCCAGCATGCCTTGTAGACTGGTACATGGCAAGTGTAATATCAATATTTTAGTAGACATCAGGTTTCTTGGCCCCGGACAGCACTGCTAGCTCTTGCACCAGGACTGTACATTTTACTTGAGTTTTAAGCCAGATTTGCTTGATACATAGGATAGTCTTATGGGATTTTGACATTGGATTGTAGAACTGTCCCCTTTGATTTAAAAATGCATATCGGTTCTCTTATGGAGTCTTGGATTTCAGAGTTTTAAGTCGCTCATCGATACCAATTTTAATTTTACTCTCCCCTCTTTTTTAGTTAATCATAATCGAGATGTATTTCACTTTCTCCCGAAGCACTGAGTTGCAGGTGCCCTACTGCATCATGTTTTTAGCTGCCATTATTATTAAATTTATATTTACAGTTTTTCTGGCTTGACACTAGCCTTGTTACAGCGCCTTTATGCGGTGGAATCGGGTTTTAAGATTTCAAGATTCTGATTCCCCATGTAGGATTTTCCAATGTCCTTTTTAATGTATTTTACCATCATGTATGTTTTTTCATAATGTGACACAATGTTTTTACGCTATATACTTTTGTTTTACATTGCAGTTACTTTTTCTTTTACATAACAGTTGCTCTTTCCTCTCTTCTTACAGCCAAATAGTGTTCTGAACAACCATGGTTGAAACAAAGGTGTGTTTCATTTTTACCTATGTACTGTTTTTGTTCACATATAGTGAGTATTTGTAGCAAGTTTTTATTGTTACATACTTCATTGATTGTGCCATTTATGAATGATACAGCCTACAAAACAAAAATGTATTTTACACTTGATAACTTCTTACTTGCGCTGTGAATTGCAAGTGGACATTTCCAATATATGTGACTGATAAATGTTTTTACAATATTTTTGTTATAATGTTTTGTGATTAGTGTCTGTCTACATTTTATACCTTTATCTTTAATGTAATTTCATTTGTGTGTATTCTTCCTTTCCCGTTCAATGTATGGTTTTGTTTATTTATTTATTTTTTCGGGTTGTTTTGTATGATCCTTTATGCTTTTACGTTTTTAGACCCTGATGTAGGCCTCACTGCTGAAACTTGGCTGTCGGGTCCTCTTAATAAATTTGTTGGTTTGTGAAATTACACCTGGTATGGCTGTGGTCTTTCTCCACTCCTAGGCTGGACTTTATGGAAGGGGCTTTCAATTTCATGGCTGGTTAGAATCCATATGATAAAGACTTTTATCTTTCCTAAGCTATATTTTTTTGTTTAAACTTACCAGTTGCTTTCTAGGTGGTATCTCATGGGCATCCAGCCGATTTCATGGATTTGTTTGGAGTGAGAAGAAACCATATGTGAGCTCTTTTCTTTTATCAATTCCTAAGAAATGGGGCACGTGGGATTTTTAAACTGAGAAACATACTATTGGTATGTTTGCCTAAAAGCTATCAAATAGAAGTGTGGCCCAGAAGATGCCCTGCATTGGATGAGATTAGAATCCCTTCTGGTCCAATTATTGATGCTGTATGAGTTTTTATTTCGGGAAGATCTGCATGCTCAGCTGGATCTTTCGGATCACCCCTTTCTTTGCTCAGCCTTGAGGGTAGGGAAGATGGAAAAAATTGACCTCCCTCACCCAATATGCTCCCATTTCAACTACTCAGTATGAGTAAGATATGGGCCCCAGAACTGTACAGGCATCATGGCGTTTGAATCATTTCCCTTACTTAAAATTATTTTAGATGGAGTATTCCGCTCCAAGCAGGATTTAGAAGAGACTGTTTGCTTACAGTTGAGCCCCTTTCAATATTTTCAGTTGAGACATGTTAGTGGGGGAGGGGAGATAGCAAGAGGAATAAACTAAGATTATCTAGAGATCATGAAAAGTTGTTGTTTGAGGTAACTGGGCATAAAAAGATAATTTTGAGACTTTATCATGCTATTTGGTCTCTCAGGTTTGTGCATAAATATGCCTACATAATGAAGCGGTCCATTCTGCTTGGAGATCTTTATCTTTTGGGACAGGGATATGGTGATTTTAGAATGCACTTACATGTATTTTCCTCCTCTACTGTCTGTCCTAGAATTTCAGATGTTTTAATTTGAATGCTCCAAGAAGCAACTAAAAGGCCTATCTAAAATGTGCCTTAAATGATTTCTTTACTTCAGTCTTTGCTGAAGATATAGAGGCTATACCCATGCCAGAAACAATATTTAATGGTAATGAATTGGAGGGATTGAAGCAAATCACCTGGACCAAATGGTATACATCCCGGGGTGTTGAAAGAACTGAAAAATGAAATTGCAGACTTCAATTAGTAGGTTGTAAACTATCATTAATCATCAAGATTGGAAAGTGGCCAATGTAACACCAATTTTTAAAAAGAGTTCCAGGGATGATCTAGGAAACTACAGAACAATGAGCCTGATGTCAGTGCCAGGCAAAGTGGTAGAACATATAGACAGCCATGGTTTAATGTAACAAAATCAAAATGGATTTAGCAAAAGGAAGCCTTTCCTTTCTGTTACATTTTTCAAAGGTGTGAATAAACAGGTAGATAGAGGTGAGCCATAGATATAGAGGCCAATTCTGTTTCCTGCACATCCGGCCACTTTGGCCATTCCAAAACTGGACGTGCAGGAAATGGACCCGATTCTGCTGCCGTGAGGCCTGGACATTCCCACGGCAGCAGAATCAGGGACATAGACGTTGAGACATGCAGCTCATTCTGGTGCGGGGAATGTCCCATGGGCTGCCCATCCACAGAGCACAGCGCTCCAGCTGGGGTACCGGTGCAATGGCGTCACATCACCATGGCACTGGGATGTCCAGCTGGCGGCGCAGAATACTGGGCCCAGTGTAGCTACTGCAAAACGCCACCTGACCCTTGATGTGGGTCCCCCATGGCCAGGATCGGGTGGCCTGAGCAATCCCGTGGTGGTGCGATGTGGTAGGAGGGACTAGAGGCCGCAATTACTATTTAGCACTTATATAGCGCTATGCAGGCAGCGCTGTACAGACAATTAGGGGGCACTCAGTACTTATTCACTTCTGAGGCCCGACCTGAGTGGCCTCTGTACATCCGGGCACTGCAACCTGCCCCTACTCTGCCTCTGTGCCCCCCTCCCACCCCGTTCAGTGCTACCCACACAAACCCTCTGTATGTGCATGGAGAGCTGGACCCAGAATAGCGTACCAGCCATGAACAGGGGTTGGACTTCCAACCCGCAATTCATGGTACTGAATCGGCCCCATAGTGTATCTAGATTTTCAAAAGGTCTTTGACATGGTCCCTCATGAGAAGGGCCATACCAAGGGTGCAGCTGCACAGTCTGCAAGCATAGAAGGGGCACCGATGTAATCTCTGGGCTTCTAAGAAGCCCGACAAAAGCGAGTTTCTGCACACAATTGGGTGGGTGGGTGGGAGAGGGGGCGCCAGGTTCACCAGTTGCACAGGGCACATTGATAACTTGGTACAGTCCTGCTCATGAGAGACTCTTGAGGCAATTAAAATGGGATAGGAAGCAGTTTCCTATTGTGGAACTGGAACTGGTTAAAAGATAGAAAAAACAGAACAGGGCTAAATGATTAATTCACTCAATGGAGAAAGGTAAATAGTGGAATTCCCTAGGAATCTGAGCTGGGTCTACTTCTTTTTAATATTTATAAATAACCTGGAAATAGGAGCAAGTGAGATAATCATATATGCAGACAACAGAAAACTATTCGAAGTTGTTAAAACATAAGAGGATTGTGAAAAGCTGCAAGAGGACCTTGAGAAATTCGGAAAGTGGGCATCCAAATGGCCTATGAAATTTAATGTGGATAAATACAAAGTTATGTACTTAGGGAAGATTGACAACTATAGCTACATGATACAATGTTCCATATTAGCAGCCACCAATCAGAAAAAGGATTTAGGTGTCATTATGGATAATACATTGAAATTCTCTGCTAGGTGCGCAGTGGCAGCCTGAAAGTTAATAGAATACTAGGACTTAAAAGGAAAGGAATGGAAAATAAAACAAATGATTTTATAATGCCTCTGTATTGCTCCATGGTGTGACTGCACCTTGAGTACTGTGTGCAGTTCTGGTTGCTGCATCTAAAAAAAATAAAAGTATAGTGGAATTTGAAAAGGTACAAAAAGTGACCAAAATGATAAAGGGGATGGAATAATACCTTTATGAGAAAAGACATAAAAAGTTAAGGCTCGTCAGCTTGGAGAAGAGATAGCTGAGAGGAGATATGATAGTGGGGTATAAAATAATGAGTGACACAAGTAAACGTGAATTGGTTGTTTTTCTCCTTCAAAAAGTAAAAAGACTGGGGGATATGCAATGAAGTTACAAAGTAGTACATTTAAGACTAATCAGAGAAAATATTTTTTCACTCAATGCATAATTAAGCTCTGGAATTCATTACCAGAGGATGTAGTAAAAGCTGTTAGTGTAGTTGGTTTTTAAAAAAAAAATTAGAAAAAGTTCACACACCATTATTAAAGTGGACTGGGGAACATCCACTGATTATCCTTGGGATAAGTACCATGGAATCTATCTTCTTTTTGAGATTCTGCCAGGTACTTGTGAACCAGATTGGCCACTGTTGGGAAACAGGTACTGGGAATGATGGACCATTGGTCTGATCTAGTAGGAAAAATCTTGTGTTATGTTCCACTCTGGTGGGAGAGCAGAAAGTGGAAATGTTTGGTGAAACAGTATAGGAATCTTGCATACACAGAAAGCGAGGAAGGTTCAATAATTTCTTCTGGGATTGCCTGTTGATAAGATAGGGCTGGCTATGCAGCAGTGTTTAGCCCAAAACCTTTTGCAGCAGCCAAGTATGTGGCAGCATGGCAATGGAAATGAAGTATAGTTCCCGCTAAAATTGAATGGTTTATGAGGTGCGATCAAAAAGTATTGAGACTTGTACAATAACACAAGAAGTATTACCCTCTCCTTCAACATAACCCACTTCCGAAAAACCCACACTTCCTCCAATGTTCTTGCCACTGCTGGAAACAATTTTGAAATGACTCTTTTATTATGTTGTGAAGCTGCTGTGTTGAATTTTGCTTAATGGTCTCCAAGTCGTCGAATATCCTTCCTTTCAATGGTAATTTCAGTTTTAGAAACAACATAAAGTCATAGGGTGTGAGGTCAGGTGAGTATGGAAGCTGATGGACTTGCTTGATTTGGTGTTTGGCCAAGAACTACCGAACAAGATGTGATTTGTGAGCTGGGGTGTTATTGTGACAAAGCAACCATTCACCATTTCTGTGCAACTCTGGCCTCTTACGATGAACCACATCTCTTAAACAAGCCAGAACTTGGATGCAGTACTCCTTATTGATGGTTTGGCCTTTTGGAGCCTAATATTGAACAATACCCTGGTAATCAAAGAAAACCGTGAACATGACCTTGACATTGTTCCTCACCTGACTGGCTTTCTTGGTTCTGGGAGAGTTTGGAGTCTTCCATTGTGAAGATTGAGCCTTAGTTTCTGAGTCATAACCATAAACCCATGATTCATCACCAGAAATAATCTTTTTGATGAAATTGGAGTCATTTTCAACGCATTCCAACTCATCCCTGGCTGCAGACAGTCTAACTTCTTTTTGGTCAGGAGTTTCGGCATGAATTTTGCAGACACATGTCTCATCCCCAAATTGACAGTAAGAATGGACTGTACCGACCTGAAACCGCTGTCCGTGTCCTCACAAGCTTCCTAATAGTCAGTTTACAATTTGAGCATATTGCAGCACTCATTGTTTCAACTTTGTCTTCATTCCTGCTCGTGGATGACCTTCTAGAACATTTGTCACTGTCAACGCTTTCAGGGCCCTTTTGGAAATGTTTATATCAGTCAAACTCTAGCAAAACCCATGCTTTCATCGCCATACACTTGCTGTAACTTGTCATAAGTCTCTTTGCACAAATCTCCAAGTTTCTGGCAAAATTTAATGTAAATTCGCTGTTCAATTTTCTCACTCGTAAATCTGACAAACTGCTTTTACATGATATTAAACATCACGAGATTAAAAAAGTACTTCAGCCATGCTACACTCTGCACATGCAGAGCACATAACTAGGTCACTGCATGCTTAATAGCATCATGGTGCGACATATTGTTATATAGCTACACAACAAGTCTCAATACTTTTTGATGACACTTTGTAGACAATTTTGGGATACACTATACATGGAACAACTAACTGACACACTGGGAAGAAGTATGAAATGATTTGAGGCTATCTGAACACCTTTTTTGAAATTTCACCCTAAGAGAGCTAATCAGGGCTGGCTCCAGAGTTGGTTCAAGGTGTTTGCACCCAAAGCAAACCTTAAGCCTGGCTGTCTAAATTTAGCATTTAGTTTTGACTGCCCTGCTCTTTGCTGACCTCCAGAAGTTGCCACCCTGGCTACGTCTAGTTTGCCTGGTGGTTGGGCCGGCCCTGGAGCTAATTGCACTTAAATGAGGGCTGCATGGACATTCAACTATGTTTTGGAAGTCTAAGAGTACTACTGTGTAAGTCGGGTTAGGTTGGCTGTGAGAACCAGAAGAGTCACTGGCTATGTGCAGAAGACCTTGCAAAGAAAGCCTTCACTCTCTACTTTTATTGACTGTAGTCATGGATAGATGTGGGTATGGGGATTTCTTTTTTTGGAGGGGGGGAGGGACTATTAAGTTACCTTAAAATGTTTGCAGCCATAAAGAGTTTGTCTAGAGGGAGTAATAACTCGCACTCCCCTTTTGAAGGATACTATTAGACACCTGATGGAGGTGTAGCAAAAGGAGATTTGTGGGATGGACATATCCAGGCTACTCCTTGAGGGATAGAAGTCTGAGAATTTGTGGCTAGATATAACAAGGGTAATTTTATAAACTCCTGCATAGTTAACACATGTTGCCATACCAGGTACAAGCATACTTTACTTTATAGAATAGGGGCATAAGAGTTGAGATGCAACTGGAAGAGCTAGGCATGGCCACTTATACCAACCATAGGACTTGGTGTAAATACCCGTGACTAGATTTGTAAAGACGTTATAGGATTCTATAACTTATGCACGTAAATTTAGGCCTTGTCTATGCTCCGTTCAATCTCCAACCCTGCACCTACTCAAATTCGAAAGTACATGCGACGGGACATACATACACGCTTTCAAAATAGCGACTTCCCAAAGTTTGCATGTAAGTGCCCATTGACGCACATAAGTCTTTTAGAATAGGGACTTGCACATATAAATAGTGTGTAACTTTCCACATGCCCTTTATAGAGTGAGCCCCACCATGTTGGATGGATTATGTTGGAATTATTGTATTGTTTGTTGGCTTATTGTGATGGTTTGTATTTAGCACATGATAAATCAAAAGAAAACAAATTAGTAGGTAAAGGAAATGTAGAAAAAGGAAAAGTCAATAAAGAAAAGGCTAGAGAAATGAAAAGAAATCTAAATAAAGGAGCAAATGAAACAGTTACGAAATTGAAGAAGGATCAAGAAAGAAAGAATAATAAATAAAGATGATGAGAAAAGAAGATCGAGAGCTACAAAAGCTTGAAAATATCTTATTACATTAATCTGTTGCAGCTACAGTGACCAGGTGGGAGAGTTGAAACTAGTGGCGTCAGTCCTGGGGGGTGGGTTGAGAGAATGTGGTAAAGAGTGTGTGTATTACTGAGCATGTGTGAAAGTGTCAGCAATTGGGGGAGAGGGAAGGAAAGAGAGAACTAATTCATGCCAGTCTGGGTGGAGTAACAGAAATTTCACCCACTACTCCTCTTCCCCACTACCATCAACCTGATCTCCCTACCTAGATCCACCAAAGAAAACAGACAAACTATACCTAAGGATGGTCTGATGACTCAGCAGGAGTGCTGTGCACTGCCATGAAGAGCAATAAATCTAGGTTTGATACTTGGTTCAGATCTTCCCCTCTCCAGATGTGGCAGTGCTGGAGATGCTGCAGAGTCTGGGTAAGAGTCACTGCTACAGTGACACCTAGTGGCTGGAGGGAGCCCTGCGCATGGCCCCTGGGTATGGCTGCAATGACTGCACTAAGTTGAGGGGGAGGGATACAAATAGGGGAAAAAATCCTCACGTAGTTATGTGCATATGAAGACTTGTGCCACTAGTGATGGAAAAAAAAAGAAAACATAAGTAAAGAAATGCAGTGCACTAAGTTAACCTTTTGGCTGGTCAGGCTGGAAAATTGATCATTTCTCTCTTTTGTTTTTTTTTAAGTGAAACTCTGGCCTGACCTTATGAAAGAGGTTCACTTGGGAGTGCTGTCTTGTTCATGAAAGTCTGTGGTTAGTTGAAATATTTGGCATTCAAGCTAATTGAGAAAATGCATCATTTGTACAAACTACGAACCCTCCCCCCCCCCCCCCACCCCACATTGATAACTGGGAAAATGTCATAGCAATTATGCTTCTTTTGTGCTGGAATGAGATGTCTTTCTAACAAAAGAAGGTACTCAGACTAATGTGTGCTGGCAGGCTCTAGGTCTCATTTTGCCAAACCACAAGTCCTGGAATTGTCTCTCTCATAAATGCCTAGAGCCCAAAGCTAATGGCAATTATTCTGCAGCTGAGGCAAGTGCTAGAAAAGTCAAAGGCTGACACGGTTTCCTCTCAGAAAGTGAGTAAAATGAAACTAGCTGGTGATGCATCTCCTTAGAAGCATAACAATATGTAGGGTTCCTTTTACTAAAGGACATTGTGGTGTTGCACCAAATGTGCTCATAACACGCAAATCCATGCCTGTGCGGCACTTGCCTGCCCACTCTCTGTCCCTAACCCTTCCACTCGGAATCCTAACGGGCCAAGGAAAGTTAGCGACAAAATACAGCGGAGCTGTCATGGCCCTGTGCGCCTTCAGCATGCGCCAGACTCAAGCTGACAGCTAGTGCCCTTTGGTCAAAGATCCCCTTAAAATCTGTAGTCAGATGGGATCTGATTTACAAAATCCCATTAGTTTCAGCTCAAAGAATGCCAATAATCCAGCTATCACTCGTGCTTCTATGTATGTATTCTTTAATGTAACACTGGCAAGGCCTTCTTATAACAAAACATATTTTTGTGCAATATTTTGAGGATTCACTTGGCTTTTCAGGAACTTCTTCACTAATTTATTTATTTTTATGCACTCATTTGTAATACCTGATTGTTATAGTGGGAACTAAAGGAGCTGGTACACAGACTAGCGGATTTCACATTTTTATTAAGCCCCTACACGTTTCGACCAGAAGTCATTTGACTTGAGAAATCTCCACAGCGCTTTTGTATGCGGTAATTGTCTTTATACAATGGCAGAATTTTAAAAGGTTTGTTATCCTTATTTCCCCCTGAAGAAGGCCTTACCGGTCGAAACTCGTAGGGACTTAATAAAAACCTGAAATCCGCCAGTCTGTGTACCATCTCCTTTAGTTCCCATTATTACGCTGCAGATACTTGGTTGCTCTCCCTTGGTTATACCTGATTGTTATTCCATGGCAGTGGTTTATGCTAAATTAAATAACACATCAAATTTAGCAACAAAAATGGTCAAAATGTGACACATTGCACGCCATCCCTAACAGCATGTAGCCCCAATCCCAAACCTTCTGTCCTACTACTACTACTACTACTGAGCAGGGAAAACCTGATTCTTCTCCTTTTTCTTCCATTTCCATTTTACATTCTACATCTTCCCTTCTTCCAATGGATGTGCACAGAAAAACGTTTTGGTTCATTTTCAGACTTTTCCTGATTTCAGTTCATTTTACATGTTAACGTGGAGCCTGATTCAGTGAGAGGCACGTCCGGGCCATCTGGACGGCTGAAAAATGGACAGTGCCAAGGTGGACCCGATTCTGCCACCACGGGAGCCAAACATTCCCGTGACTGCAGAATCGGCCACGGAGGTGGCCCAGCACCCCGTCCAGCCTGCCCTATGCTCCTGCTGGTGTACCAGTGCCGTGGCATCCCATCGCCATGGCACTGGGATGCCCAGTAGGAAAGCTGAAAGTCCACTGTAATGAATAATGTCATTTCCCCACTGCCCGACCCTTGGCGGGGACAGCCGGGACTAGGATTGAGCAGCAGGACTCACCTGCCTTTCCACTAGCTGTGCGGTGGGGCTGCGTGGCCTGCTCACTGCCGCACCTGGGGCCTAAATCACCTCCGAGGTGGTATAAACCCCACTTCTCCCCTGCTGCCAGTGGACGTACTGGCCTGTGACCTGAATTGGCCCTGTACGTCTGGGTGTTGCTGCGTGCCCCCAATCTGCCCACTCTCCACCCCCTCCTGCCCCCGTCCAGCATTCCCCGCACAGCAGCTATGTGCGTGTGCGGAGCACTTGAGGCAGCATTCAGTCTCAGTGAATAGTGGGGCTGGACATCAAACCAGGGCATCCATCCCCACTATTTGCCTGTCAGAATCGGGCTCATAGTAAATGATGGCAGATAAAGACCAGTATGGTCCATCTAGTCTGCTCAGTAAGGTGGCTAGAGTCGTGCCTGCCACTCAGTGCAGATTAACCTTCTCAATGCCTTTCTTTAGGGTTGTATTCGCTGCTCCATGTAGGTTACCCCCTCTGTTTCTTGAAGTATAAAAGCTATTTGTTTGCTTTAATTCCTCTTCCTATATAAGGATCCTCCATGTCAGTTCCATGCCTTTTTGAATTTTGTCTCTGCTTTTGCCCCATGAAGCCACACTGTTTAAACTAACCTCTTTTGCCTCTAATCTACTTTACATCTCTAATGCCTTTTCAAACAGGCACAATCAAATATTCTGAGAATATCTTGATTTGTTGTTTTATTTTATCTTTTTGAATAACTTCATAAAATGAATCCGATCATTCAATCATTATACTGAAATGCTGTCTCCCCATATAATTCTTGTCTTAGAGAACAGATATTTTTGTGAAACATCAAAACCTTTAAACTTTTAGAGCAAAAGAAAAAAAATGAGGGGGGGGGGGGGGAGGAGCTCAAAGACACACCCAACAAGTGCATTCAACCAGTGCTATGAGACATACTCCCTGAAGAAACCCTTCAATGGGAGAAACCATGGTCAGATAAATAAAGCACTGATCTAGGATGAGGAGTAGCCTAACGGTTAGAGCACTGGCTTTGTGACCAGGGTTCAATTCCCACTAGCACTCCTTGTGGCATTGGGCACGTCGCTTAACCCTCCATTGCCTCAGAAGAAAGGCCTGGCAATCTACTTCCGATCACACTGCCAAAAAACTCCAGGGGACGCTGCATTGCCAGGATGAGGGGAGATGTTAAGAATATGTGAGAGCACGCACTTCAATATACTGCTCTCTTAGCATGAAGCACACAGTTAATGAGCAAAAGCTATTGACTATGAATTTTTTGAACACATAGGACTTAACTTAAGAAGGAGATATCTATAATACTTTTAAGATGTCATATTTCTTTGTGCGTTGGGAATATTAGATGAAATGGGGAGTGGAACAATGATGAGTGTCTGCACTGGTTGAGTGTCTGCAATTTCTTTGAGCTCCTTTCCCCTCCAAAATTTTCTTTTGTTCTGAAGGGCAAATGTCGATTTTTGCCCCAATGAACTCCAGGCACTGTGTTGGGAGGAGGTGAGACTTGGGGTAGTTTATGACGAAGCCCAAGTGTTGCAGAACCTGGATGGTGTGTACGGTGGCCGGCTGTGCCTCTCCTTATGAGCCAGTCATCCAGGTATGAAAAAATGAAGATCCTCTGGAGCCGGAGGAAGGCGGGCACGATTGCCAGGCATTTTGTGAAGACCCTTGGGGCACTGGCTAGGCCGAAGGGGAGCACCCTGTATTGAAAGTGTCTGCCCCCTACTATGAACTGCAGGTACTGCCTGTGGTTGGGGTGGATGAGGATGTGAGTATAAGCATCCTTGAAGTCTAAGGAGTATAGCCAGTCTCCCTGCTGGAGGTATGGCAGCAGTGTTCCAAGGGAGAACATCTTGAACTTCTCCCTCACCAGGAATTTGTTGAGGTTGTGCAGATCAAGGGTGGGCCTTATGCCATCCGTCCTCTTTGGGACAAGGAAGTATCTGGAGTACAACCCCTTACCCTTGAGGTGGTGGGGCACCAGTTCCACCGCCTTGTCCTCGAGAAGACCTGCCAACTCCTGCAGAAGAAAGTCCCAGTGGAGGGGAGACCTGAGGGGCTCTCCCTGGAAATAAGGGGCTGGTGTCTAAGTCAGGTGCAGGAGATAACCCTCCCTGACTACCCTTAGTGTCCAGGAATCAGTGGTGATGGCCACCCACCACTGGGGATAGAGGGCTAGATGTCCTCTTGTGGGCTGCTGATCTCCTTGGGGTAGAGAGGCTATGCTCAAGGAGTCAAAAGCTCCTCCCTGGCTGGGCCAGTGACTGGGGTTTTGGAGCCTTCTGCATACGTGGGCCATGCCCATGTCCCTTGGCCTGCTGACCCTGTTGGGGAGCCGGGGAGGCCTGATATGGTGGATAGTTTTGGTAAACAGCCCCCTTCCTCGGGTAAAAGGGATTTTTACCCGAGCCCTTCCATCAGGGAGGGGCAGTGGTCTTCTTAAAGAGCCTGGTCCTCGTCATGAACTCGATCTCCAGCTCAGCAGCTTATCAGTCATGGGTTTGCCAAAGAGGTTCTCTCCTTGGCATGGGACATCGACCAATTTGTCCTGAACCCACTGCTGAAGATTGGACAACTGAAGCCAAGCTTGGTGGCGTGCCATGGCTACTCAGGCCGCCGACTCGAACCCGTCATAGGCCGCTTGAGACATGAATTTGGAGCACTCATGGATGGCCTTGGCCAGGCTTTTGAACCACTGCAAAGGTTCCTCAGAGAGACTAGCCGAGAACCCGGTGAGTGCCTTCACCAGGTCTCTCAAGTACATGCCCATGTACATCTGGTAGGCCTAGATGCGGCAGATGAGCATCGAGCCCTGGTAGCACTTTCTGCCGAGGGCATCCAAGGTGCAGGCCTCCCTGCTGGGGGGCACTGAAGAGTGCATTTTCTGGCTTTTCAGCTGATGCATGGCTGATTCCACCACCATGGAGTTATGTGGCAGTTGTGATTTCTGGAGGTCTGGGCTCCAGCAGACCCGATACAGCGAGTTGAGCCATCTGCTCACCACTGGCACCAATGCTGGTGTCTCTCACATGATGGGATGGATGGGCACTGTGAGTAATTCCCATGGAGGGGCCTCATACTGGAGGATCTCTAACTCATCCGTCCTCCTCCAACATGGTCAGGATGCCAGGGCCTTAGACATGTCCTTGACAAAGTCCAAGAAGCCCATGTCCTCGGGCAGGTACCGCCGCTGAGGTGACGAGATGGGAGAATCTGAAGGGACATCACAGTCACGATGGGTAACGGGGGACTCCTCATCCTCCGTCTCCCACTCAGAGTAGTCCATGGAGGACTCGTAGGAAGGCTGTTCCGCGGGCCTCAAGGGGCCTAATGCCCTACGGCCAGCGCCCAGTAAACTTGCGGGACTCAGAGTGTGACCTCGGCTAAGGATCGACAAGGCCAAAGGATCTCGAGGATCGGCTCGGCCTCCGGGGATGTCTTGGACGTTAAGGGGCCCGGTGGTTGGGGCGGATGAACTGGTTGTGCCTAACAACAGCTCCCGCTGCTAGCAGACAAACTGCGCTCCAGGGCTGCCTTTCTGGACTCCAGACCAGAAGGCTCCGCAGCCTTCGGCACGGGCACCAAGGGACTCGGGCCTGATGCTGGCTCCCCCCCGAAGGGGAATCCTCGATGAGGATGGTATCTGGGGATCGAGGCCGGTCCGCAGCTGGATCCTTCCAGGGGACCGTCACAGGTTGCTCCTTCTCGAACACCTCGGACGAGCGTCTCGGACTGTGGGAACAGGCTCGGGAGCTCCCAGCCAGTCGGAGCCATCCAAGGACACTGCCTTCGAGGGTTTCTTCTTCCTCCTGGGTTCTCTTGACGGAGACACCCTTTTTGAGGACCCACGATGAGGCTCGGGTTCAGAGAGTTTCGCCCAAGACGTCGGGGCCTCAGATGAGGCCCTGAATTTTGGAGGCATCGGGGACTCGGGGAAAAACTTATTGTGCTGCTGCAGGCAGTTCTTGAGGGCCTTGATGGACATCCTCTTGCAGAGACTGCAGGCTGCCGGGTCGTGATCTGGCCTGAGGCAACAAAGACAGCAGTCATGTGTGTCGGTCAAAGACATGATTTTAGAGCACTCTAAGGCTGATCACACTTCTTAAAACCACTGGTAGCCATGGGGGAAAAAAGTACCCCTGCGAGGTCGAAGATCCTTCAGGCTGCCAGCGGGAGAAAAAAGGCACAAAAGGTGCCAGAAAAAGAAAATAACGAAAAGACTACAAAAATTAAACCGAACCCGATGCCAAGGCACCAAGGTTGGTAGGTGGGACGCGTACTGGTGCATTACCGGAGGTGAGTTGGAAACTCGGGGAACAAAATAATCAACTTTTTCTGGGACAAGCCAGACAACATCTGAAGGGCTCCGCGGAAAAAAGGAGACTGGGCAAGATGGTACCCTTGGGCAGGAAGGGGACCACGCATGCGTGGTGGCATCTCCCAAAGGCTTTCTTTGAAAGCTAGGGGGATGCTTCCACAAGGGCTCCGTTGGTGCCGACATCACCCATATGTGAGGACTGAGTTCCTGCTTGTTCCTGGAGAAACATCGCTACTTCGTTTTCGGTCTGAATAAGCACAGTCTGGCCCGCCAGGTGGGCCTGGAACACCCAAAGAATGTTTGTCACAGCTCTGAGTTCCAGGAGGTTGATCTGGAGGGTACTTTCCTCCTGAGTCCAAGCACCCTGCGACTGTAGACCATTGCAGTGTACTCCCCAGCCAAACTTGGAGGAGTCTGTGGTCAGAACACATTGGGCCAGTGGGGCTTGGAAGGGAAGGTTGGCCATGAGATTCAAATCTGCCACCAGGTGATAGAGGCCGCCAGAGGCTGGGTGATCTGGACTCGATCCCCATTTGGCCCGTGGCCTGAATCCATTGAGAGCTGACAGTCCACTGGGCCTGTTGCATCTGCAAGGTTAAGTGAACCACTGAGGCCATGTGCCCCAATAGGTGCAGCAGGAGATGGGCGGACACTATGACTGACCCTGTACATCTCATGCTAGGGTTGCCAGATGCCGGAAACTGGGGGTATTTTCCTTAAGCCTTTTTCGCCTTCGGGTGGAAGGGTTTTTTCCCTGAAGCCTTCCAACGGGAAGGGTCAGTCGTCTTCTGGGACAGCCTGGTCCTGGTCAAGAACTTTGACTCCAACTCAGCCACCTTGTTGGTCATGGGTTTGCTGAAGAGGTTCTCTCCTCAGCAGGGATCATTGGCCAGTTTGTCCTGCACCCATTGCTCCAAGTCTGAGGACTGTAGCCAAGCCAGGCAGTGGGCACTGATGCTCACTGCAGTTACACTAGCCACGGACTCGAAGCCATCACAAGCTGCGTGAGTCTGGAATTTGGAGCATCTCTTGACTGAGGAGACGAAGGTCCAGAAGCACTTGAGAGCTTCACCTGCCAGTCCAGTTGAGAACCCGGTGAGCTCCTTTACCACGTCCCTCAGGTACATGCCATTGTACAGCTGGTAAGCCTGGATGCAGGCCATGAGCATCGAGCCCTGGTAGCACTTTCTGCCAAACCCATCCATGGTGCAGGCACCGAGGAGTGCATCTTCTGACTCTTTATTCGTCACATGGCCGACTCTACCACCATGGAGTTGTGAGGCAGCTGTGCCTTCTGAAAGCCAGTGCTCTTGCTGACTTGATACTGGGAATTGAATTGCCAGCTCATTATTGGCACTATCACCAGGATCTCCCACATCCTGAACAGCAAGCACTCCAGGATGTGGGGAATTGGCACTGTCAGTACCTCCTTCGGAGGGGTCTCGTACTGGAGGATCTCTAAGTCCTCAGCATGAGGCTTATCCTCCAATTCCGCTACAAAAGCCAGAGCCTTCGACATCCCCCAGACAAAGTCAAGGAACATGAGGTCCTCAGGCGGTGACCTCCGGTGCTCCTGAGGGGGAGATGGTTCATGGGGGTCACGAAGCTGCAAGGTGGAAAATTGAAAGGCAATGTCAGGAAATATTTTTTCACTGAAAGGGTGGTGGATGCTTGGAATGCTCTCCCGATGGAAGTGGTGGGGGCAAACACGGTGACGGAATTCTAAACAGCATGGGACAAGCACAGTGGATCCCTTTACAGAAACAGGATGATAACAAAATAAACGGAACCATCTAACTTCTCAACAAATAGGGGTGTCTTACATGGAATGGTGGGTCCACCCCTAGACAGAGACATGGGGAGAAGTGGCTTACACAGAGCGACAGGTGCACCTACTCTTGCTGTATTGCTGGGCAGACTGGATGGACCATGCTGGTCTTTATCTGTCGTCATTTACTATGTTACTATGTCTCCCTATGCAACTTTCCCATCAGCTCTCAAGCAGACCTCCATAAGACCTCTTCTAAAAAATAACCAACTAGACTCAACAAAGGAAGAATCCTATCGTCCAATTGCCAGCATCCCCTTTCTAGCTAAAATAATTGAGAAGATAACACAAATTCAGATCCAACAACATATAGACACCACATCTCCACTAGACCCCAGTCAACATGGCTTCAGAGAAGCTCATGGAGTCGAAACACTGCTGACCTCATTAACCAACACTCTCATCACTGGAATCGACAGCATCAAAAATGGATTTGCATTAATATTCCTAGACATCTCCGCAGCATTTGATTCAGTGGACCATAACAAACTCCTAACCCGACTCCAATGCAAAGGGATCCAGGGGTTAGCACTGGATTGGTGTAAATCGTACCTGGAAGAGCGCTGGCAACATGTTCGTATGGGAACAAACACCTCAGAACCATTTCAGTTGAAACAAGGAGTCCCCCAAGGATCCTCCCTCTCGGCGCTACTATTTAATATTTATATGCAGCCGTTATGTGAGATCACACGTTCATTCGGAGTATCCTCTCTAATCTATGCAGATGACGTGCTGATTTTCTCACCAATCAACATCACTCTGCCAGATTTCACGGTTCTAGTAGAATGTTTCGATGCAATAGCAGACTGGCTTCTCACACAGAACATGAGAATAAACTTCAAAAAACCCGAAGTTTTAATCATCACCAAGAATAAGGAATTCTCACCCCCACCTACCCTAAAAGTACGGGACGCCGAACTTCCAGTCAAAACCACCTTAAAATATCTAGGTGTAACTCTGGACCATCACCTAAACTTCAAAGAGCACATAAACCGAACAGTAAAAACCATCTACTTTAAGATTAGGACCCTCCGACACCTCAAAAACATGCTCGATCCCGACAACTTCCGCACAGACTTTCAAGCGATAGTCACTCCCCACTTTGACTACGCAAACATAGTTCTCCACGGCCTCCCAAAAAGCACCCTAAACACGCTTCAACTAGCAATGAACACCGCTGCTCGCATCCTCCATGGGGCCTCAAGGAGTGATCATATAACCCCCATATTAAAGGAATTACACTGGCTCCCAATACCTTACAGAATTACATACAAAGCACTACTTACAACATTTAAGGCCATCAATAACTTAGCGCCCCCAGCAATCTGCACACTCCTCACTCACACCCCTAATACCAGATCCAGGAGATCGGTAGCGGCCAATACCCTAACCATCCCAACCAACTCCACAAAGCGTTCAAATGCAACCACGGAAAGAGCATTCTCATACTTCGCTCCTAGATGCTGGAACAATCTTCCTCCCTCCATAAGAGCAATCAAGGACCTCAAGCAATTTAGAAAAGCTATAAAACACCACCTGTTCCTCTTACACTTCTCCCAACACCAGTTACCATCTCCTACCCTCTCAACTTTTCCTAAGCCCCCTTTATAAACCAAAATTGATCTGATCCATCTATTCTGTATAACAAGAAATTTACCATTGTATATAGTTGTATAATTAAGATGTACAAAGTTTTCCTAAGTTGAATCCTGTTAGATCTCCTGTTACATGTAAGCTCACGACAGCATGTTGCTATCTGTGAGCACTTTATGTTTACTGTAAACCGCGCTGATGAGAAAGAGCGCGGTATATAAGAACATTAAATAAAATAAAATAAATAAATAAATGGTGTCGGGTGACTTGTCATCTGTCTCCCAGCCAGACTTGGAGCTGGATGAGACCACGAGTCTCAGATTGCTATTGAGTTGATGAGCCACCAGCGCTTAAGGAGAGCAATGTGCCCAATGTGATGATCCCAAGGTGCTCAGGAGTGAGTCGCGCCTCAAGCAGGAGGCTGACCAATGCAGTACCGGTTGGATGTCCTCCGGAGAGGTCCTTGCAGTGGAGGGTCCTGTTGTTGGCATAAATAACCTGGACGCTCAAGGCATTAGGCCCCACTATGCCTTAAGGAAGGCAGCCAGACTGCATTCCAAGGCTGCCATCCTGGATTCAATGCCAATAGACTCTGCAGCGGCCAGTTTAGGCCTTGATGGAATCAAGGCTGAAACTGGCTCCTTTGATGGGGAATCATCAATGGTGATTGTGTCAGAGGACCAAGCCCGATCCCCTGACACGATGGGAGTCTCCTGCAGGGGTAGCTTCAAGGGCCACTCCTGGCCATCACCCTCTGCGTTGGGTCGAGGACTCCAAGGCTGGGTACCAGAGGCCTTATCGCTAACTCCAGGATTGGACTTCGATGTCAACTTGGATGATGTCTTGGATCCATGGGGGAGGTCCTCTGAGGACAACCTCCAGTCCAAGGCACAGCAACCTGAGGGCTCGGATCAAGTATGTGCGTGTGATGCGTGTCGTCTGATGCAGTCTCCAAGGGCAGTGACTCCATACTCGGCGCTGACTCTGTAGCAGAGGCCTTTGAGTCAAACATCTCCTCCCACTGCTGTTTACGATTCCTCTGGCT
The DNA here is from genome assembly GCA_033557465.1 of Ichthyophis bannanicus. NCBI lineage: Eukaryota > Metazoa > Chordata > Amphibia > Gymnophiona > Ichthyophiidae > Ichthyophis > Ichthyophis bannanicus. The sequence goes on from CM066033.1 coordinate 837,698,700, forward strand.
CTTGCTCGACATCTGCAGGCAGAGCGAGCAAGTGGAGTCATCGTGATCTGCACCGAGGCACTTGATACAGCAACTATGGCAGTCCATTATGGACATTGCATGGATGCATTTTGCCACATTGCTTAAAACCACTGGCTGAAGACATAGCAGGGAAGACAGCATCCACGAGATTAAACTCAGACGTCTGTCAGGGAGGGAGCAAGAAAAGACCAAGCACTGAAAAAAAGGAAAAAAGGACTGAGAAAAATGCGACGCCAAAGCGAGGGCAGACTTGGGCAGCGAGAAGGTGATCGGGAACCGACTGGTAAAAAGGAGCACGAAAATGCTAAGGGAAAAAGGGATAGAAAAAAAAATCAACTTTTACCGGGGATGACAAACAGGACATTTGCAGGGCTCTGCAAAAAAAAGAAGACTGAGGTAAGATGGCACTCTTGGACAGGAAGGTGACCGCATATGCATGGTCTAACTCCCAAAGGTTTTCTTTGAAAGCTGGGAGTGAATCCGTGCAGGCTCCATCGATGCCGATGTCACCCATATGTGAAGACTGACTTCCTGCTTCTTCCTGGAGAACTAACCCATTTGGAGAAATTGCTCCCTGGAAGAAATCTGAGCCCATTTTCCTGCCCTTTGTCTTCCCCTGCTCCATTCTTTTCACTGCACCCACAAGTACCTATATGCATTGTGCATACTTTTAGCTACTGGGCAAATTCCTCTGAAAATTGTCTTATTGCCTCCTCTCTGTCTATATCGTTTTAGAGCAGGGGTTCTCAACTCATTCCTTGGAACACACCTAGTCAGTCAGGTTTTGAGGATAACCACAATGAATACGCATGACATTGATTTACATACAATAGAGATAGAGATTTACATGCACGATCTCCACTGTATGCAAATCAATGTTATGCATATTCATTGTGGTTATCTTGAAAATCTGATTGGCCAGGTGTATCCAAAGGACTGGGTTTAGAACCACTGTTTAAGAGGCACCAAGGAAAAGCAAGCATCATTTTATAAAGCTGTTTGGTTTTTTTTTGCAAAACAATGCTGTACACTAAACTCTTTCTAGGTTTATACCCCAGATGCATCCTCTGAAAAAACTCACTTTTTGGTCCACAATCTCACTTTCTGGAGCAGGACTGGTGGGTGGCAAAGGGTGCTAAAAGACAGGCAATCCATGCCCAAAACAGCTGGGAATCCAATTGGGTAGAAGCATTAGCCAAGCAAATTAGCCAAGCAAACACATTCCCCCTCTCCCAGTGTCGTTTGAAGAGTGTGAGTAGGGAGGCAGGGCAACTGGGAACTTCACAGCCTACGACAGGCAGGGCAGATGACCACAGTGACAACATCTGAAACAGCACTCTTTGGGTATTGGCACGCCATGACAGTACATGCCTGTTGGGTGGCACAGGGTGCTTAAAGATAGACAGCCCCTGCCCCAAGAGCTGTGAATCCAGTCTGTGCATATGATAATGCTTGAGAAGGATATGTTTGGAAAATTAAGTTGTCATAGAAGGAAAGAAGGGAGGGGAATTGAGAGCAGTGCTGACACTGTGCAGAGAAAGAGACAGGTTATTCCCAGGGTATGCTTATGGGCTCCTCTTATCTGCTGATGAAGCTAAAGAGAGATCTTTATAAAGAGTAGAAAGCGCTGCAGCTTTCTATTCAACTGAAGGAGCAGATGTCCAGTGTCATCTTCACAGAGGGGCAAAGGGAAGTTGACACTGTGTAGAGAGGGAGATCACAAGAGATGCAACAGGTGAAGGCAACTGAGCCTAGAAGTAGGTACACTGTATTCTCTGCAGAAAAGTATATGGAGATGATTGTGACTGATACAGATTCCGAGGACTCTACATGTGTGGGAATTGCATCAGAATCAGATACTGAAAGTTGACTGGCTGCAGAGGGTGTTGAAGAGGTTGTTAGTGAGCTAACTGGTAAAGAGGTAGAAGAACGTGATATTGGAAGTACCAAGGGAAAGAGCACTGTACACAGGTAGAGAGGATAATAGAGTGGGAAGGATGGCCATGGACTTTCATTTTCTCCTCCACTCCCAGCCGTAGATCTAGTCACAGCACCAATAGCAGCAGACTCCCCCCAAGGAAGTAGAAGGGAAATCTCTTAAAACCACACAGGTGTGGAAGCATTTTGAAGTGCTTGAGGACCCATGGTATGCAGAATGCAATTAGTGTAGGAAGCACATTAGCAGAAGAAAGCTGATGGGCCTTCTCACTAGCAGTGGCATGCGGCATCATTTGCTAAAACAGCATGCTTTCCAGCTAGGGACTCCATCTAGCAGTGGAAATAGTAGTGGTGAACAAGGTACTGGAAAAACAAAATCTCTTTCCCAGGCAACGTGCTAGCCTCTTCCACAATCAGATAGCTTGATAGCAGGCCTGATGCGTATCAAAGGAAGTCACTATGGAAGAGATGGGATGGTGTTTGGCAGCACTGTCATGGTACAGGTGGCAGGCAGAATCGAGGGTGGTGATACAGTGCATTGGAGAAGTGAGCCTGGATCACCATCCCCTGAAGATGGTTGCTAAGGTAGGTTTTAAAAGGTTGTTGCATCCCTTAGTTCTTGCTTACTGAGTGCCCTGCAGGTCAGCTGCTAGTAGGCCAGTGATCCCCTGCCTATAGAAACAGTTGTATTACCATCTGAAGGCAGAGCTGACAAAAGCAGAGGCCGGTAGAAGTATGCATTTCACCACTGCTATCTAGACTAGTCAAAGGGCTATACACTCCTACCTCTTCCTGACAGCACACTGGTGGCAGCCGAATGAGGCAGGAACAGGCTGTAGATGTAATGGAAGGAGCAACAGAAAGAAGGTACCGGTGGGCTGTGCTGTACAGCCAAGTAATGGATGACAGTCATAATTTAACCCATAACTTAGCAGAAAGAAACACAATGCACATAGGCCACAAACAGAGCACCATGCTTCCAGATTTCTTTGTAACAGAGGGTAGGATAAGTATGGTCAAGGCAGTGAAGAAGGGAGATCACACTTTATTTATTTTATTTATATTCTCTTATATACCGCACTATTCAGCATCAGCGCGGTTCACATAGAACAAAAATCTCAGTACAGTCAACATGCATGAGTTTACAGATAACAAGGGAAGGAACTTGGATAACAAGGGAAATTATTTACAATTTATTTACAAGGATAATACTACTGCATAGGTACCTGTTACTAGGAGCAGTTGCTAAGAATATATTCATTAATTATAGAGAATCAGCCTTGGCGTGTTATTGAGACACCAAGGAATTGTATAACTGGGTGGAATCACTGAGGTCAATGGGTGTCGTTGACTCTATAAGGTACTTGTTGAAGAGATGGAATTTGTGTTAAGCTGTTGATAGCCCGGATGCCAGGGGGTAGTGCATTCCAGCACCTTGGGGCACAGAGGATAAAGGCTCTGTTGACTGTAGACGAAGAGCAGCTTGTAAGGGCCTTTGGGAGCTTTAGGGAGTTGATGGTCGTGGATCTTCTTGCTCTATTTGGTGTAGTAGTGTGAATAAGGGCAGATAAGGATGCAGTGGAGAGCTTATTGAGAGCTTTGAACGTGAGAAGTAGAGTTTTGAAGATAATTCTGGCATGGATGGGTAGCCAATGTAATTGAATCAGCAGAGGTGTAACGTGGTCAGTCCTGGCGGCTCCATAAAGGACCCTTGCTGCGGCATTCATTGCCAGCTGTAACGGGTTTAAGGTGGATTGAGGAAGACCTTGAAGAATGACATTAGCATAATCGAAGTGGGGTATGATCAGTGCTTGGTAGATTGTCCTGAAATCTTTTGGCTCCAACATGGAGCGTAGGTGTCTCAGTGAACGGATCTTATAGTATATTGTTCTGACTGTGTTTCCTATGTGGGACTTCATATCCAGGCGTTGATCCAGAGTGACTCCCAGGTAGCGTATTGAGGGTTTGCATTGCAATTCAGCTTCCTTTGTTTTGAGATATTGTGGTGGGATGAAGTTGGGATTCCTCGTGATAAAGAGGACTTCCGTTTTCTTATGTTGTATACGGAGGTTTTGGGAAAGAAGCCAGTCAGATACTGCATTGAAAGAGTTTATTAGAGGGGAGAGATCTAAATGGTCAGTGGAGATGGGGGTGTAAAGTAGAACATCATCGGCATAAAGCATGCAGTCGACATTAAATGACCGGATGATCTTACAGATTGGTTGCATGTAGATGTTAAACAGAAGGGCAGAAAGTGAGGAACCTTGTGGGACTCCCTGATCTAGGTGGAAGGGTTCTGAAGTTCTGCCACCTGAGCGGACATGCTGCCATCTTCCGGATAGGTAGGACCTGCACCATTCAAGCGCTGTTCCACTGATGCCCTTCTCAATTAGCCTCACTAAAAGGAGTTCGTGATTCACTGAATCAAACGCTGCGGCGATATCCAGAAAGATGAGGGCAAATCCTTGGCGGATGTTATCTATGCCAGTGATTATCTTGCTGAAGAGTGTGGTGAGGAGAGTTTCGACTCCATGATATTCCCTGAAGCCGTGTTGGCAGGGGTCTAGCGCTGCAGCGGTGTCAATATGGTCCTGTAACTGTCGTTGGACCTCCTTTTTGATGATCTTAGCAAGTAGAGGTATGCTAGAAATGGGTCTGTAGGAATCTACCCTTAGGGGGTCGAGCTTGCAGTTTTTCAACAGGGGTCTAATTGAAGTATGCTTAAGGGCTGAAGGGAATGATCCTGTTGAAAAGGAGAGGTTCATTATGTTGGCAATTACTGGGCTGAAGTGACTGCGGAGCTCCTTGATCCAGAAGGCAGGGCATGGATCGGACTGGGATGTAGTGATGTTGAGGGCTGTAATGGTGTCTTCAATTCCTTTCTTAGAGGGGATAGAGAATGCAGAAAGAGCTCCTGGGACGTCCTGCACAAGGGTGGTGGTTGTTGTAGTGGTTCTGTTGATAAGGCACATCTTAGATTGTAAGTAGGTTGCAAAGTCTTGAGGGTGTATCTCAACTTGAGGCCCAGAGGATGGCTCCTTAGATAGAGACTTAACTAGGTCAAAAAGGTCGTGTGGCTTATTGAGAGATCTCATCAAGGTATCCGAGTGGTACCATTTCATTGACTCGGAGATTGCCTTGCGGTGAGCAGCTAGGTGGCTATTGTATGCTGTCAGGTCATCAATAGCATGGGAGCGACGCCAGCGTTTTTCGAGTTTCCGTAATTGGATGAGGGATTCTCTAAGGTCCGCTGTGTACCAAGGGGCATTCTCTCTTTTCCTTGAATGCTTGTTGGTTGGAGGCCGCACGGCAATAGCACTGAGACTGTTGTTCCAGTGAGAGACTAGGTCCTCAAGGTTCATGGTGGTGGTATTGATGAGCTGTTGAGTTTCCGCGAGGACGAGCTCTCTGTTAAATGACTTAAAAGATCTAGTGGTCGGTCTCGCTGTGTTGGCCGATGTCTTGATGCTCTTGGTATGGATTTTGCTTGAAGGAATCTGGAGGATGATCAATTTGTGATCTGACCAGGGAACAGGAGTTATGGATGTTATGGGATCAAGAGATGGGTTGAGGGATGACTGTGGGGCGAATACCAGATCTAGGGTGTTGCCTTTAATGTGAGTGGGAACCTTCACTAGTTGCTTGAAGCCGAGGTTCTCAAGGGCTTCTAGGAATGAAGCTGCTTGATTATCCTGTAACGTTGGTAGGTTGAAGTCACCTAGGATCCACGTTGGGGTGTGTGGGCTATGAGTGTTGGAGGCAAGCTCAATGATAGTGGCAAGCTCATCCATTGACGTAGAGGGTGCTCTGTAGAGCAAGCTGATTGAGCAGCATCTGTTGGAAATGGTAATGGTTTCCAGGTGACTTGTGCTGGTGGAATGCATCGTATGGAACTAGAGGTCTGATCTGGTGAGGATGAGGACATCACCACCTCTTTTGTCTTGCCTGTGACTGGTATGTACTGTAAAATTTGGGGGGAGGAGCTGGTTGATTATGACATTGTCTTCCTCAGATAACCACGTCTCTGTGACCATGAGTATGTCAAGTTCATGAGTGGAGATTAAGATGAGTGGACTTTGCACACTTGCTGCCCCTAAGTGCCAGAGACTCCTTAGACCTAGGGAGCAAGGGAAACAGCAGCTGTGTCCTGAGGCAACTGATTGAGAAGTGCCAAAAAATAGCTGGTTTTTTTCACTGGGGTGAGAAGAGTGGGTGTGAGCTGCATGAGAAGCAGGAAGCAACAGGGGCACCTGCACACCAGTTCAAGCAGGATGTTGGCACCAGATGGAATTCCACTTATGAAATACTGGAAAGATTAGTGGAACAAAGGGCCGTCCTGCCTCACACGTCATCGGAGACCGAGATCAGCACTGAAATTTCCCTGCTTGGCTAGGATTGGGCAACAGATAGACGCCCTAAAGTCCTTTAAGGATGCCACAGAAGAATTAGGTTCTAAAAGGCTATCCTGAGCCTTCTTATCTCATTAGGTGAAGTTAAGGGTTTTTTTTTTTTTTGCAGCAACAGGTTTTGGTGATGGTGGACTTCTGTTTGGTCAGGTGGAAAAAAGGTTGCCTTAGTGATTAATCACCTAGATTACTGTAATCCTTTACTCATTGGAGTACTGCAATATAAGCTAAAGACACTCCAGTTGGTCAGAATGTGTCTGTTAAGCTCATCTATAATGCTAAAAAAAAAAAAACCATTCATGTCATACCATTACTTGCTGAGCAGCCTTGGCTCCCAGTAGTAAAAAGGAATCAATTTAAAATCCTAATCCTGACTCATCATGCCTATTATATGGGCTTCCTCCTCTGTCTTCTTTCAATATTTATACCTTACTGCTTGCAACACACCATACGATCTTCTCAAGACAGCTGTCTCATAGTTCCCTCTAAAACTAGGCTACGACTTTGATTTTCTCAAGATGTAGCCTTCAGTCCTGCCCCTTATTTGTAGAAGTCCCTTCCTCTTGAACTACAATCAGAAAGTTCAAATGAAAAATTAAGATAGGAATAAAAACCTGACTTTTCAACCAAACCTTGAATTAACCTCCATTGACTCTTAAGGATGCTGGCACACGCCCCTACCCCATTGTGTCACAGCTATTTGTTTCTGTCCTAAGAATTTTTAGTTATTCTATATGTGACTCCCTGCCCATTGTTAACAATTTCCCTAATGAATAACTAACTGTTTTGAGTATCAATTTTATTTTCAGTTAATTACCCAGCTTTGTAAACTACCATAATGTACAATTCAGATGGCACTATACCAGATCTTGCAAAGAAATAAATATGCTAGCAGGTCTCTGTGACTGATGGATGAAGGAACTCACTGACTTACTGGAAAGAAAAGCTGGTGACTGAGGTGGAGGAAAGGGAACACTAGGGGCAGTGGTGGTGGTGATGCAGCAGCAGGGGAAATAGCAGACATGCCAACAAGCAATACTAATATTTATTATTTATTAGTATTTAGCTCACGCTTTTCCAATGGTAGTTCAAGGCGAGTTATATTCAGATACATAATTCCATGAGTACCAGCCTACTAAGTGCTCCCCTCACCACCTACTACTCCCCCCACTGGCTGTACATGCCAGTGGCCCATGAACTCCAACCAGGGAAAATCTTCGGTGACCGAAACCCTAACTACATTGTTAAGCAACAGAGGTCAGTCTAACACAAGTCAGATTCCTGAACAGATTACAGTGACATGCTACCTTGCAGAGCTTTTATCAAAGCCATGCACATACTGGAAACACAAGTCAGCAGTCTGGCCAGACCTGGTCAAGGATGAACAGAATCCTGTCCTACCCTCCAACCAATGACAATCATAATTTAACCCATAGCTTAGCAGAAAGAAAGGCAATGCACATAGGGCACAAACAGAGCATTGTGCTTCCAGATTTATTTATAACAGAGGATGCATATTCTCCATGACAGGAGATATCACGGCTCCCGTTGTTCACAGCAAGCAAAGGAATTGGTGGAAAAGCTGGTCTTTATGAAGACAACCCCTCCCCCCCCCCCCCTTGGTTTTCCTTCATGTTCAAGTGCCTGGGCATGAGTGTAGAAGAGTATCTAGCTGCATTTTTGACATTTTCCACTGCAGTTTCTCTGGGATGCAGCCCATTTCCAGAAAGGAAATAAAACAACAAACATAAAAAGGTCTCTTACCTGCTGTTGGTACCAGTCTCACGTTCCTGCCATTTCTGTCCCGTCCTGTCCCTTTGTTGCCAGCCCTGCTCTTCAGATCTGAACCACAGCAGGCAAATCCTGCTCCTGCCTGTACAACCACTCTGCAGCCTGCTTTTATGTTTCCAGTGGGTCCATTTAGGCTCACATAGCAAAACCAAAGAAAAACATTTAAAAAATGAAATTTAAAAAAAGAAAGACCTTTCCCCTTGTCTTTCTCTACCGCTGTGCCTGCATCACTCTGTGGGCACAGCTCTTGTCTCTTGCCTTGCTGCTGCCCTTCACCCTTTCACTACAGACTGGGCTGGTCCATGCCGCCCTTCTTCCAGTGTGCCTTTATGACCAATGTGCTTTGGCTTTTTCTGAGTCACTCCTCTTCCTCCTTCTGCTTTACAGCTTTATGGATGCCTCTGGCTTGTCATTGAATGCCTCTTTGGATGTTTTGCCACCCACTTTAGCATGCAGTTCCTAACAACCTCATTTCAAGAAAAACTAAACCCGGCATGGTGAGGGAACATTACCAGCTTATTACTGTTGACAGGCTATGAGCTCTCTCTTCAAAGCTCTTTCCAATTTTTCATTATTGTAGTTGTTTGACGTTCATGCAGGGGAGCTCAGCTACTGCTCAACCTTTGAAAGAACAACATTTGCTCTATCCAGAAGGGTAAACATGGATCACTGACAGAGGAAGGGAACACTTGCCTAGACTGTCTGATAGCCAAATCAAGCCTAGCCATCACGGCGTGACAGACTGTCATCACATCTACAGTACCATCCTCCATTACTGTATTTGTCAGGTCATCAACTAAGAACCATTAGCTTATTCTGAATGACTGGAGTGTATTCCACGAATGCTTCTTTCACCCTGGTACCTCTTCTATTGGGAGGGATGAGCATGGCATGGTGAGGGAGGAAGAGCAAACGCAACTAGCCAGTCATATAGCCCAACCAACCCTAGCTATCAGGGCATGATAGATTGTCCTTGCAGCTACCATCCTCCATTACTGTACTTCTCAAATATCAATCTTCTGCCACAAGTATTAGACTTTTATTATAAGGGCTTCCCTATATTGTGGAGGAGTAGCCTAGTGGTTAAAGCTGGCTTGGTAACTAGGAGACCAGGGTTCAAGTCCTACTAGCACTCCTTGTGGCCTTGGGCAAGTCACTTAACCCTCCATTGCCTCCAGAAAAGCCTGGCAATCTACTTCTGGTCACACTGCCAAGAAAACCCAGGAGTCAGCACTGACTTGAAGGCACTACAAAAAACAAATAGAGGCTTCCAGCCTATGGTCCTGCTGCACTGGTCTTCTTCTGGGCTGATGCCAACAGTGCTGCAGCCGCACCTCCCACTGCTTTTACCAAAGTGCATTTTCTGATACTTATTTAAACCCCTCTGTATGTTATCTAAGCAGTCTATGAATGCTTCTTCTGTACTTAAGGTTCCTGTACTGAGACCAAAGTTCTCAGTGCCATGCTCGAACTTGCAGGCACACAGCTGAACCCAACCGACTCCAACCTGGGTTCATACTGACTCTTCTGCTGTTGTGGTGGCTTTCCTCTGGTATTTTAAAGCCTTGGTGCTGTACTCTTCCTCCTGCCATAATTTAGGGCCTTGCAGCTGATCTTGATGCTCTGATAATCCTTTTGGTTAAGATGTTGCAGCTGACCTGAGTACTGTGCTGGTCCCTTTGGTGTGTTTAAGGCCTTGCAACCAGGGCTGGCCCGTCCATTGAGCAAGAATGTTTTTTACACAGGGCCCCGCGTTTCAGGGGGCCCCGCGCAAAGAACATTCTGCTTTTTTTCAAAATTAAATTAAAAAAAAAAAAAGCTAGCTGCTACCGCTGCCGCCGCGGCAGCAGCAGAATGGAGTGTCCCGCAGGGCCCCTTCTGCCTGGCTGAGTCCCTCCCTCCCTCTGCGACGGCTGAGCCCCTCTGTGCCGGCTTTCAGATTCGCGAAGGGAGAGTGTCTCCCTTGCGTCTCTGTTAAGCCTGCAGGGCAGCCCCTGCAGGCTTAAGAGACGCGAGGGAGACACTCTCCCTTCGTGAATCTGAAAGCCGGCACAGAGGGGCTCAGACATCGCAGAGGGAGGGACTCAGCCGGGCAGAGGGGGCCCCGCGGGACACTCCATTCTGCTGCAGCGGCAGCGGTAGCAGCCAGCTTTTTTTTATTTTCCTTGATCTGATGGGGGGGGGGGTTAGGACTGGTAATGGGCGATGGAGGGGGTTAGGACTTGACTTGAGGTGGGCTGTGGGTTGATGGGGGGTTAGGACTGGTAATGGGCTATGGGGGGTCTAGGACTGGAAATGGGCTGGGGGGGTAAGACTGGAGGTGGGCTGATGGGGTTAGGACTGGTAATGGGCTGTGGGCTTTTGGGGGGGTTAGGACTGGTAATGGGCTATGGGGGGCTAGGACAGGAAATGGGCTGATGGGGAGGGGTTAGGACTTGAGGTGGGCTGTTGAGGGGGTTAGGACTGGTAATGGGCTATGGGGGGCTAGGACTGAAAATGGGCTGATGGGGGGGTTAACACTGGAGGTGGGCTGATGGGGTTAGGACTGGTAATGGGCTGTGGGCTGATGGGGGGGTTAGGACTGGTAATGGTCTATGGGGGGGTTAGGACTGATAATGGGCTATGGGAGGCTAGGACAGGAAATGGGCTGATGGGGTTAGGACTGGTAATGGGCTGTGGGCTGTTGGGGGGGTTAGAACTAGTAATGGGCTATGGGGGGGTTAAGACTGGTAATGGGCTGTGGGCTGATGGGAGCTGTCTGGTAATGGGCTATGGGGGGGTTAGGACTGATAAAGGGCTATGGGGGGCTAGGACAGGAAATGGGCTGATGGGGAGGGGTTAGGACTTGAGGTGGGCTGATGAGGTTAGGACTGGTAATGGGCTGTGGGCTGATGGGGGGTTAGGACTGGCAATGGGCTATGGGGGGCTGACTGGAAATGGGCTGATGGGGTTAGGACTGGAAGTAGGCTGATGGGGGGTTAGGACTGGTAATGGGTTATAGGGGGGCTTAAACTGAAAATGGGGTGATGGGGGTTTAGGACTGGAAGTGGGTTGATGGGGGGCTAGGACTGGTATTGGGTTGGGGGGTTGCTAGGACTGGAAATGGGCTGATGCAGGGACTAGAAGGGAATGGATGCTGGGTGAGGCTGGAACTAGAAGGGAGCTGATGTTGGGGGAGGATTAGAATGGGATGGGGCTGGGAGAGTAAAATGGAGAGGGGAAAAATATTTTGTGTGGGAGGGATGAAAAATCTACAATTGGCCGGGTATTAGGAGAGTAAGTGGGGATTGAGGATGGAGGGGTAAAATTTGAGTGGATGAAATAGGAATGAGGAAAAAGCAAAAGGAGAAAGATTAGTATGTTAAAGCAGATGTAGAGAGAGAATGGAAAAAAACTAGGAGAGAAGAAAGGACAAATGGACAGCAGACGATGGACAGTTAGCAGAAGACACAAAGAAACCAGAAGAAAGTGTCTGGAGCAATTGCAGCTGAAAAAAATGCACAAAAGGTAGAAAAATATCTCTTTATTTTGAATTTATTAATTGGAATATGTCAGCTCTGGGAAATGTGCATCATTAACGTCTGCGCTTTGTTTAGTACAAGAGGAAATTAATTTATAGTTTTATTTCTACAGTGTTGTTGTACATTCCAAGTTTGGCTTTTGGGGTTCCCAATTTAATTATTGTCTTCCTATTTCTAAATTGTGTTTCCTTGTTTGGTGATGGTCTATGTTCTGCATGTGTAATTGAGCTGAGGTATTCTGTTTATGTAATTCCTATTTGACATTGCCACTTGTTCTCTTTCCCCAGTAGGTCATGTATTGTTATTCTCTGAAATGTATTGGTTTAATATTTGCAGTTTCCTTTTGATAGGTAGAGTATGGTGTTTTGTGAGTCCTGGTAGTGCTGTTAGGATACGGCGGGTTTGCTATGGGTTCTAAATGGGCAGTGTTTGTAGAAGTTCCTAATGTGTCTGGCGGTTGGCACTGGATTATAGTAATGTAGAAATCTTTTAGTCTTTCTTTATCCATACACTCATTAAGAGGCATGTTTACTAAAAGTTAGTATATGGTAACATTATGCAAATATTTATGCAAATGAGGCCTCTTATGCAAATGAGGCCCCGCACCGAGTCTCCGCACATGGCCCCGCACCCCCCTTGGGCCGCCCCTGCTTGCAACCAATCTGGGTGCTGTGCCAGTCCCCTTGGCATGTTTTAGGGCTTTGCAGCTTGTGCTGTGCTGGTCCTGCTGCCATAATTTAGGGGCTTACAGCTGATCTGGGTGCTGTGCTGGTCCCTTTGACATTGAGTGGAGGAGTGGCCTAGTGGTTGGGGCAAGGTACTTCAGGCCAGAAGGTCGGGGGTTCAAATCCCACTAGAGGATAGCAACCTTGGGCCAGAAGGACTGGAGTTTCTAGTCCCACAGGTGCTCCTTGTGGTCTTGGGCAAGCCACTTAACCCTCCATAGCCCATGTTCCCTGTAAAATAGTTATCTCCATGTTATAATGCCCTGTTAAATGTAATTTCAGTTTGTTCAATGTAAACTGCACTGATGCAGAATAGCGCGGTATATAAGATAATGTAAATAAATAAAAATGTGTAAGGCCTTATAGATGGATGCAGGAGCTGTGTTGGTCTACTTGCCATTTGACTCCTCTCAAGTACCTTGATGTGCTTCCTCAAATTGTGGTGCTGCTTTGACCTCTTCTGCTATCTTGAGGTGTTCATTGCGCTCTTTGTACTGCTTTGCCCTTCTGATGGTATCCTTGGTGGTGGGTGATACTCTCAATGACTTATAGTGCTGTTACAGATGCCTGCCATCAAGTTTCAACCAGGTTTGACTGAAAATAGATGGCAAGCCTCACTGTTCCACTAGAAAATGTCTTCCTCTATAGACTTTAATGGGCACAAATGGAACAAATGCACCAATGCTTCAGATCTGGAAGACTAACTGAATGGGTATATTGGCATGCACATGCTTAGTAAACATTCAGCAGCAATTATCTGGACAGCAGCACCTGCTATCCAGATTAGTACCACTGACTGGGACCATCTAATGATTTTAAATGGCATTATCCAGGTATTGCTGCTGAAAATCTCCCTGACACCTCAGTATTATCCAGATAGTGCTGGGTAGTCCATAAGCAGAGTATGGACATTTCTGGAGTTATTTTATTTATTTATTTTTTTACCACACTCTTTAGAGTCAGTGCAGTTTACATGTATACTAACAGGTACTTTTTATTCCCTTGTCCCCAAAGGGCTCACAATCTAAGTGTACCTGAGGCAATGGAGGGTTAAGTGGCTTGCCCAAGGCCACAAGGAGTGGCCATGGGGCTAGAGACCCCAGTCCCTCCGGCCTGAGGTTGCTTGTCCCCATGTGGGAATTGAACCCCCAGCCTTCCGGCCTGAGGTAATCTGTCCCAACCACTGAGCCACTCCTCACTCTTAACGGCATAGCAGCAATATGAGGTGCAATCAAAAAGTATCGAGACTTGCACAACACAGGGAGTATAATACTGACAGTTATTGCACTCAGTCTCCTTCAAAGTAGTCCTCTTCCCATAAAACACACTGCAGCTGACTTCAATAAAATGACCAAGTGCCCGAAGGAGGAGCTAGAAGGGTGAGAGGAGATAAGGGAAGTGGAACTGCAGTGGGCTAAACTAAAGGAGGCAATAAAAGGGGCAACAGATACATATGTAAGGAAAGTAAATAAAAACAAGAGGAAAAGGAAACCTATATGGTTTCCAAAGTAATGGCTGTACAAATAAAGGCAAAAAACACAGCTTTCAAAAAATTCAGAAATTCACAGAGGAACACAGAAAAGAACACAGGATAAAGTTAAAAGAGACAAAAAGAGAAATAAGGATAGCAAAAGCAAAGGCAGAAAAAAAGATGGCTAAAGATCTGAAGTGTTGAGACAAATTTTTTTTCGGGAGAAGATCACAGGTAGAACTGCAAGACTCAAAAGTTCAGAGAACAGATTCGTGGAAACTGACATTGAAAAAGCAAAAATGCTAAACAAATACTTATGTTTTTACTAAAGAAAATCCTGTAGGACCACCTGTGATTGACAAATATACAAATGGGAATGGAGTAGATATTACACCATTCATAGAAGATGATGTGTTTGAACAGCTTGCAAAACTGAAAGTGGACAAGGCCATGGGACCAGATGGGATACATACAAGGATTCTGAAAGAGCTCAGAGAGGTTCTGGGATGTTTTGTCTGTCAAGGATGTTTTTAATAGATCCTTGGAGACAGGAGAAGTTACACAGGACTGGAGAAGGGGTGATGGTTCCCTTCTCTTCTATTGCTAACTCTAGACTTCCTTTCACCTTGTTGCTTCTTATGCCTATAACGAACTACCTGAGTCTGTACGTCAGGCTTCATCTCTTGCCCTTTTCAAATCCAGGCAGAAAACTCACCTCTTTGCTGCTGCTTTCGGATCTTGATTCACCTAATCTTCTTTGTGTTTCCTTAACATTCCTCCTAGATATATTCTATGTCTACAGCAACTGTCTTGACTAGATTCTAAGTTCTGATAAGCAGGGATGGTCTTTTATATGTGTTTGTGCAGCGCTGTGTATGTCTTGTAGTGTTATACAAATGTTCAGTAGTAGTGGCAGTACCTCTTCACAAAAGTGGTAATAGGGAAAAAGTGACAAATTACATGCCAGTAAGCCTTACTCGGTGGCAGGAAAAGTAATAGAGGCACTCCTGAAAGACAGAATAGTGGACTTTCTTGAAATCAATTGGTTGCATGATCCAAGGCAACATTGTTTTACCAAAGGACGATCATGCCAAACAAATCTAATTGAGTTCTTTGACTGGGTGACCAAAGAACTAGATCAAAGGCATGCAATGGATATGATCTACCTACATTTCAGCAAAGTCTTTGATACTGATCCTCACAGGAGGCTTATCAATAAACTGAACAGCCTGGGGGATGGGTCCCAAGGTGGTGAACTGGATCAGAAAATGGATGACCGACAGACAACAGAAGGTGATTGGTAAACGGAACTCACTTGGATGAAAAGGTGAGTAGTGTCATGCCCCAGGAATCGGTCCTGAGACCAGTATTGTTCAATGTATTTGAGTAATATTGCTGAAGGAATGAATGGAAAAGTCTGTCTTTTTGCAGATGACATGAAAATTTGCAACAGAGTGACTCCTCAGAGCCTAGCATCAGCAAAGTACTTTTAGTTTAAATTTAAAACACAAAAGAGAGCTTTCTGGTTAAATTTGGAACCCAGCAGAGAGCTTGTAGTTTAAATTTCATAATACGTTAGAGTATAGCAGCAGCAAAGAGCTATAATTTAAATCAAATCAGAATATAGCTTACCTCAGCAG
Organism: Ichthyophis bannanicus; assembly: GCA_033557465.1. Lineage (NCBI taxonomy): Eukaryota > Metazoa > Chordata > Amphibia > Gymnophiona > Ichthyophiidae > Ichthyophis > Ichthyophis bannanicus. Next base: position 837,714,213 of record CM066033.1, read on the forward strand.
CACAGGACAGGGTACTGTGTAGCAGCCTTCTTTTAATAAGTGTTATTTCCCTCCCCCCCTCACCAACACCCACCCACTCCTGGGACAATCGTAGTTTTATAGGTACTTACAAATCTAAAAGGACAGGCGGTGCTCTCAGGTGAAGCTCGTTACCCAAATCAGTCATACACTAAGGACCTGAGATTAATTAAGTTTCAGGTGAACAAGGTATATTAAACGTATTAGGTACAGTTTTATTAGTATAAATATCCATAGCAACCCTTAGTAAGAAAAGAACTTAAAGATCTAAACACAAGCTTAAAACTAAGATGCAGACAGCAGTCCAGCAGCGAGATGGGGGCTTTCAAGTATTTTGCATTGAGTGTCACATGTATGATTTTCTCCCAGTTGGTGAGCGGTCTTACGTGTGCACTAGGTGCAAGGAGCTCTTTGCTCTCAGGGAACGAGTCCGTTCTCTAGAGGCTAGAGTAGCAGACTTGGAAAACATAAGAAAGACAGAGAGGTACATAGACGAGACCTACAGGGATATAGTCCTGAAGTCCCACCTCCAGTCTGGCAGCATCCCTGTTGCCATGGAGGAGAGAGGTCATGTGACAGGAGAGCATCACCCTGGTGTGGCAGGAAGTGATCCTGTAACTAGGACCTGTCCTCCAGGTGATGTAAAACCCTCTCGCACCGAGGAAGTTTCTCCAGGGCCATGGAGTGGAGGAGTAGCCTAATGGTTAGAGCACTGGCTTGGGAACCCAGAGACCAGGGTTCAATTCCCACTAGCACTCCTTGTGGCCTTGGGCAAGTCATTTAACCCTCCATTGCCTCAGAAAAATCCAAGTTATAAATATCACTGTTTAATGTACATTACCAAATTTAAGTTACAATGTAAACCGCTTTGATTGAAATGATAAAGCGGTATATAAAACCTGTTAAATAAAATGTGTCCATGAGGGAAGGGTTAGGACAGCCGTTATAGTTGGTGATTCGATCATTAGGCATGTTGATAGCTGGGTGGCTGGTGGACGTGAGGATCGCCTGGTAACATGCCTGCCTGGTGCGAAGGTAGCGGACCTCACGCGCCACCTAGATAAGGTCTTAGATAGTGCTGGGGAGGAGTCTGCTGTCTTGGTACATGTCGGTACCAATGACATAGGAAAATGCAGTAGGGAGGTTCTGGAGGCTACATTTAGGCTTTTAGGTAGGAAGTTGAAATCCAGAACTTCCAGGGTAGCGTTCTCCGAAATGCTTCCCGTTCCATGTGCAGGACCCAAAAGGCAGGCAGAGCTCCATAGTCTCAATGCATGGATGACACAATGGTGCAGAGATGAGGGATTTGGATTTGTTAGGAACTGCGGAACATTCTGGGGAAAGGAGGGGCTCTTCTGAAGGGATGGGCTTCACCTTAACCGGGATGGAAACAGGCTGCTGGCATTAACCTTTAAAAAGGAGATAGAGCAGCTTTTAAACTAGATAATAGGGGAAAGCCAACAGTCGCTCAAGAGCGGATGGTTCGGAAGAATGTATCCTTGAAGGATACTACCAAAAGCAGAGAGGTTCCAAAAAAGAGTAAAGTAGCCCAAATGCCCTCGAGTATGGAGCAGACAGAGCTTAAAGATCCCAAATTACCCATGTCTACCAATAGCCAAATTAATATGAATAAAATACAGTCTCTAAAATGCTTGTATGCAAATGCTAGAAGTCTAAAAAATAAGATGGGAGAGTTAGTATATATAGCACTAAATGAGAGGTTAGATATCATTGGAATATCAGAGACATGTTGGAAGGAGGACAACCAGTGGGACACTGTGACACCTGAGTACGAACTATATCGTAATGATAGAGCTGATCAAATTGGTGGAGGGGTTGCGCTCTATGTTAGAGAGGGCATTGAGTCAGAAAGGATTAAAGTTTTGCAGGAAACAAAATTTGCTGTAGAATCTCTATGGATTGAAATTCCATATAAAAAGGGGAAGGCGATGGCAGTGGGGGTGTACTATCGACCACCTGGCCAGAATGAACAAATTGATGATGAAATGCTCAAAGAAATCAAGGAAGCTAACAAACATTACAGCGCAGTAATAATAATGGGTGATTTCAATTACCCCGGTATTGACTGGGTCAGTGTCACCCTAACTTACAGCCTAGTCTTGGGTGTTCATATTATTATTTCCCATAAAGCTTTCCTTACCCAATGTGTAGTCTCAGATTACCACGGCACTGATCATCACTAGATTCAATGAAAAACAACGTGCCTAGAAAACATCAATGACTACTGGGTTAATTACTCTTTTCCATTTGAGTATATTAAATGGCTTTTAATATACTCAAATGGAAAAGAGTAATTAACCCAGTAGTCATTGATGTTTTCTAGGCACGTTGATTTTCATTGAATCTAGTGATGATCAGTGCCGTGGTAATCTGAGACTACACATTGGGTAAGGAAAGCTTTATGGGAAATAATAATATGAACACCCAAGACTTAGCTGTAAGTTAGAGTGGAGCAATTCAGATATATTTTTTCATTGAATCCATAGCTCCAAAAAGACCATACACATTTATTGGGTCAGTGTCACGGCAGGACATGCTAGGGAGATAAAGTTCCTAGATGAAATAAATGACTGCTTCTTGGAGCAGCTGGTTCATGAACCGACCAGAGGGGAAGCCATATTAGACCTAGTCCTTAGTGGAACACCAGATCTAGTGCAAAAGATAAGGGTGTTGGGGCCACTTGGCAATAGTGATCATATCATGATCACCTTTTATTTAATTAGTGGAGGAGGGATAGTAAGGAAATCCACAGTACTACCTTTTAACTTTCGAAAGGGAGACTATGATAAAATGAGTGAAATAGTAAAGAAAAAACTAAAAGGAGCAGTTGCAAAGGTTAAAGACTTACATCAAGCTTGGGTGTTGTTGAAAACTACAATCTTGGAAGCCCAGACCAGCAGTATTCCACGCTTTAAGAAAAGTGTAAGGAAGTCCAAAAAACTGCCAGCATGGTTTAAAGGTGAGGTCAGAGAGGCTGTTGTTGCCAAAAAAGCATCTTTCAGGAAATGGAAAAAAGAGCCAAATGATGAAATCTGGAAACAGCACAAGCACTGGCAAGTCAAATGCAAGGCATTGATAAGGCAGGCAAAGGGAGAATTTGAGAAGAAGCTTGCTGCGTTAGCAAAAACGCGAAATAAAGAGTTTTTCAAGTACATTCGTAGCAAACAACCTGTGAGAGAGTCAGTTGGTCGATTAGATGATAGAGGGGTTAAAAGGGCACTAAGAGGCGACAAGGCGATAGTGGAGAGACTGAATGAATTCTTTGCTTCGGTCTTTACTGAGGAAGATGTAAGGATGTTACCCATGACTGAAGTGGTATTTAAAGGTGCGGAAGAATTGAAGGAAATATCGATACATCGGGAAGATGTATTGCAACTATTAGATAATCTGAAGAGTAGCAAATCACCTGGGCCGGATGGTATACATCCAAGGGTGTTGAAAGAACTGAAATATGAGATTGCAGACCTGCTATTAGTAATCTGTGAACTATCATTAAAATCATCTCTAATACCTGAAGATTGGAGGATCGCCAATGTAGCACCAATTTTTAAAAAGGGTTCCAGGGGTGATCCGGGAAACTACAGACCAGTGAGCCTGACGTCAGTACCAGGAAAAATGGTAGAAACCATCATAAAGAATAAAATTACTCAGCATGTAGATAGTCATGGCCTAATGGGAGACAGCCAACATGGCTTTAGACAAGGAAGATCTTGTCTTACTAATCTGTTATGTTTTTTTGAAGTTGTGAATAAACAGGTGGACAAAGGTGAGTCGGTTGATATCTTGTATCTGGACTTTCAGAAAGCCTTTGACAAGGTCCCTCATCAGAGACTTTTGGCAAAACTAAAGAGTCATGGGATAGGAGGCAGTGTACTATTGTGGATCAGGAACTGGTTAAAAGATAGAAAGCAGAGGGTAGGGCTAAATGGCCAATTTTCCCCAATGGAGAAAGGTGAATAGTGGTGTAACCCAGGGATCTGTGCTGGGTCCGTTGCTTTTTGACATATTCATAAATGACCTGGAAAGTGGAATAACGAGTGAGGTTATCAAATTTGCAGATGACACAAAACTATTTAAAGTTGTTAAAACCCAAGAAGATTGTGGAAAATTGCAAGAGGATCTTGATAAATTGGAAGACTGGGCATCAAAAATGGCAGATGAAATTTAATGTGGACAAGTGCAAAGTTATGCACCTAGGGAAGAACAACCCAAACTATGGTTACACGATGCGAGGTTCCGCATTAGGAACCACCACCCAGGAAAAAGATTTAGGCGTCATTGTGGATAACATGTTAAAACCCTCCACCCAGTGTGCACAAGCGGCTAAGAGAGCAAATAGAATGTTAGGTATCATAAGGAAAGGAATGGAAAATAAAACAAAAGATATAATGCCTCTATATCGTTCCATGGTGAGACCGCACCTTGAATATTGTGTGCAATTCTGGTCGCCGTATCTTAAAAAGGATATAGCATTATTAGAAAAGGTTCAGAGAAGAGCCACCAAAATGGTAAAGGGGATGGAAGGATACTCCTATGAAGAAAAGCTAAAAAGGTTAGGGCTCTTTAACCTGGAAAAAAGACGGCTGAGGGGAGATATGATAGAAGCCTATAAATTAATGAACGGAGTGGAACGGGTAAACGTAGATCGATTGTTTATGTTATCAGAATATAGAAAGACTAGGGGACATGCAATGAAGCTACAGGGTAAACTATTTAAGACTAATAAAAGAAAATATTTTTTCACTCAACGTGTAATCAAACTCTGGAATTTTATACCGGAGGATGTGGTAAAGGCTGTTAGTGTTGCTGGGTTTAAAAAAGGTTTGGACAAGTTCCTGGAGGAAAGGTCCATAAACCATTATTAAGAAGGGACCCAGGATATCAATGCTTGACCCAGTACAAGCATTGTGGAACCTTTGTCTTTTGGGGAAACTGCTAGGTACGTATGACCCAGATTGGCCACTGTTGGAAACAGGATACTGGGCTTGATGGACCTTGGTCTGACCCAGTATGGCAAATTTTATGTTCTTATGTTCCCCTGAGGGAGTGGATAACATAAGGAAAGATCTACAAAAACTGGAAGAATAGTCGAATCTTTGGCAGTTAAGATTTAATGTAAAGAAGTGCAGTGTCATGCACATGGGATGCAGAAATCCAAGAGAATTGTATGCGATAGGGGACGAGAGCTTGATTTGCATTGATCAGGAGAAGGACCTCGGAGTGATTGTTTTTAAGGATCTAAAAGTGTCGAAACAGTGTGACAAGGTGATGGCCAAAGCCAGAAGGATAATGGGTTGTATACAGAGAGGAATTACCAGCAGAAAGGAGGAGATAGAAATGCCACTGTACAAGTCGCTGGTGAGGCCTCACTTGTAGTATTGTATTCAGTTTTGGAGACCATATCTCACAAAGGATATAAAAAGACTTGGAATGGTTCAGAGGAAGGCGACCAAAATGATTTGGAGCCTGCAACAGAAGACGTATGAAAAGAGACTTGAAGACCTAAATATTTATACACTACAGGAGAGGAGGGAAAGGAGAGATATGATACAGACCTTTAAATATGTAAAAAGTATTAATGAACAAACAACCCTTTTTCAAGACAGGGAAGCTGTAAAACTAGAGGGCATAACATGTAGCTGCAAAGGGGTAAACTGAAAGGCAATGTTAGGAAATACTTTTTCACTGAATGGGTGGTGGATGTTTGGAATGCCCTCCCAATGGAAGTGGTGGGGGCAAATACAGTAACTGAATTCAAAATAGCATGGGATAGACACAGTGGATCCCTTTATAGCAACAGGATATAATCAAAATAAATTTAATTATCTCTTATATATCAACAAATAGGGGTGACCTGCATGGAGTGGTGAGTACCCCCCTAAACAAAGGCATGGGGAGGGGTGATCTGCACAGTATGGCAGGTGCCTCTATTCTTGCCACCTTGCTTGGCAGACTATATAGACCATACAGGTCTTTATCTGCCATCATATACTATATTACCATGTTCCTGCCACTGCTGGAAACAAAGTTGTCGAATCCCCTTCCTTTCAGTGGTAAATTTAGTTTTGGAAACAAGAAAGTCACAGGGTGCAAGGTCTGGTGAGTAAGGAGGGTGATGGACTTGCTTGATTTGGTGTTTGGCCAAAAACTGCTGGACAAGATGTGATGCGGCCACTGGGCATTATCATGATGAGCAACCATTCACCATTCCTGTGCAGCTCTGGCCTCTTAAGACGAACTGCATCTCTCAAATGAGTCAGAATTTGAATGTAGTACTCCTTATTGATTTGACCTTTTTAAGCATAAAGCGTAGTTACTCACCTGTAACAGGTGTTCTCCAGGAGCAGCAGGAATCAGTCCTCACATATGGGTGACGTCGGCGCCGACGGAGCCCTCGCGGAGCAATTTTCCCCAGCTTTCACAGAAAGCCTTTGGGAATTGCAGCGCGCATGCGCGGTCGCCTTCCCGCCCAAGGGTGCCATCTTAGCCAGTCTGATGACATAGCTAAAAGACAGCATAAAAATTTGCAAAAAAACTTAAGCAGATGATTGCAACTCCACGGGGAGGAGGGAGGGTTGTGAGGACTGATTCCTGCTGCTCCTGGAGAACACCTGTTACAGATGAGTAACTACGCTTTCTCCAGGACTAAGCAGGAAGTCAGTCCTCACATATGGGACTCCCAAGCTTAAGGCTACCGGAGACCCTAAGCACAAAAATGAGCTCCCTCTAGCTCAGCAGTACAGAAGGAAGGAATCTTCGCTGAATTATTACCCACCGGTAGCCCCCATCCGGGATGGAGGGTAGGAGTTGCTCAAACCTCGAAGAGATTTCGGAGGACTGCCTGTCCGAAAGCACTGTCCCTGCGGGACTCCCTCTCGAGACAGTAATGGACCGCAAAAGTCTGGCTCGAAGACCAAGTAGCGGCCCGGCAGATGTCTGCCAGCGGAACAGAGCGGAGGTAAGGCACTGACGTAGCCTTCGCCCGAACACAATGAGCCGTGACTCGACTTTCTAAGGAGAGTCCGGCTGCCCCATAAGCCCAAGCAATACAGTCAGCAACCCAGATGGACAGAGTACGCTTGGAGACCGGGAGCCCCAATTTATTGGGGTCAAAAGACACAAAAAGCTGAGCAGCTTTACGGTGCTCCCGCGTACGGTCAAGGTAGAAGTTCAATGCTCTTCTACAGTCCAGGGTATGCAGGACTCGTTCAGCTCGGCTGGAGTGAGGCCTGGGAAAGAAGGTTGGAAGTACCACCTCCTGATTGATGTGAAAAGGGGAGACAACTTTTGGAAGAAATTTTGGGTGAGTCCGTAGGACTACCCTATTTTTGTAGAACCGAGTGAAGGGAGGATCAGACACGAGGGCCTGCAATTCACTTACGCGTCTAGCGGAAGTGAGGGCTATCAGGAATAAGGTCTTCCACGAAAGAAAACGCAGAGAACAGGTAGCCATCGGTTCAAAAGGCGGACAGGTGATCCGCTGTAAAACCACATTCAGATCCCAGTCAGGTGCTGGCGGGCGCAGAGGTGGTTTAAGTAGAAGGAGACCTCGGAGAAACCGTGCTACGAGAGGGTCGCTGGAAAGAGGTCTGCCGTCCACCGGCACATGGTGTGCTGAAAGAGCACTGAGGTGGACTTTGACGGAGTTGGACTTAAGTCCCAGATTAGAGAGGTAGAGCAGGTACTGCAAGATCACCGACACCGAGCAGGAGAAGGGATCCTGAGACTGCTGTACACACCAAACGGAAAAGCGACGCCATTTAAGGGCGTAGCATTTGCGGGTAGAAGGGCGCCGAGGAGCTAGGACGACCTCTTCCACCTCTGCCGGCAGGAGAAGGGGAGCAAGGACTACCCTTTCAGCCGCCAGGCCATTAGGTTGAGAGATCTGAGGTTGGGGTGTAGCAGAGACCCCTGATCCTGTGTTAGGAGATCCGGTTGAAACCCCAGAGGGAACGGATCCTCCGCTGCTAATTGTAACAGGAGTGGGAACCACGGCTGTCTGGGCCAGCGAGGAGCCACCAGGATCATGGACGCTTTGTCCCGGAGAACCTTGAACAGAGTTCGGGAGACTAGCGGGATGGGAGGAAAAGCATAGAGAAGGCTTTCCGACCATGAGAGCAGAAAAGCATCTGCCGCTACCCGAAGGGGATGTGGCTGACGAGAGCAGAAGCGAGGAAGTTGCCGGTTGAGAGGACTGGCAAAGAGATCCATCGTGGGGAGGCCCCACTTCAGAAAGAGTTTCTGAACTACCAAGGGATCCAGACGCCACTCGTGCGGCTGGAGTATCCTGCTGAGTTTGTCCGCCAGGCAATTTTCTTGGCCTGGGAGATAAACTGCCTTGAGAAGAATGCCGTGACTGACGGCCCAAGAGCAGAGCTTCTGAGCTTCTCGGCAGAGAAGGAAGGAGCCCGTGCCCCCCTGCTTGTTCACGTAGAACATGGCAACTTGATTGTCCGTCTGGACAAGGACGGACTGGTGGGAAGTCAGGTGGGAGAAAGCCTTGAGCGCCAGACGAATAGCTCTGAGCTCCAGGAAGTTGATCTGTTGAGCAGACTCCCACGCGGTCCAGAGACCTTGAGTACATGCCCCCTGGCAATGAGCTCCCCAACCCAGGAGGGAAGCATCGGTCGTCAGCACTTGAGCCGGCTGAGGCGACTGAAACGGCATTCCGAGCACCAGGTTCGGCCGATGAAGCCACCACTGTAGGGAAGAGGCCAGCGGTCTGGAGAGGCGCACTAAGTCGGCTAGTCCGCCGGTGGCTTGTTGCCACTGCTTGCGAAGGCACCATTGAGCCGGCCGCATATTCAGGCGAGCATTGGGGGTCACGTGGACGGTGGAAGCCATATGGCCGAGTAGTCTCAGGAAGCACCTGGCGGAGACCAGGGACTGGCTGCGAAAACGGCCGGCTAGGTCCATGAGCCGTTGAGCCCTGTCGAGAGGCAGGAAAGCTCGAGCCTGAGGAGTGTGCAGTCTTGCGCCGATGAACTCGAGATCCTGTGAGGGGAGCAAAGTGGACTTTGCGAAGTTTATGACAAAGCCCAAGTACTGCAGAAGAGTCACCGTGCGGTGTGTGGCATTGGCGACTGCCGGAGAGGACGACGCTCTGATGAGCCAGTCGTCGCGGTACGGAAAGACATAGAGGCCGTGAAGCCTGAGATAGGCCGCCACCACCGCGAGACATTTTGTGAAGACTCGCGGTGCGGAGGATAGGCCAAAGGGCAGTACTCTGTACTGGTAGTGATTTCCTGCCACCACAAACCTTAGGTATTGGCGGTGGCTTGGGTGGATGAGGATGTGCGTGTAGGCATCCTTTAGATCCAAGGAGCATAGCCAATCTCCCTGCTGGAGGTAGGGCAGAAGGATTCCAAGGGTAAGCATCTTGAACTTTTCCCGCACAAGGAACTTGTTGAGGTTGCGCAAGTCCAGGATGGGTCTGAGGCCTCCTGTCCTTTTTGGTATTAGGAAATACCTGGAATAAAAGCCTTGACCTCTCAGGTGGTGGGGCACCGGTTCCACAGCCTGGTCCTGAAGAAGACTTGCTAACTCCTGAAGGAGTAAGTCCCTGTGCAGAGGGAGTCGAGGAGGTTCTCCCGGAAAATAAGAGGGAGGGACCTGATGGAAGTGGAGAAGATATCCTTCTCGCACGACTTGAAGCACCCAGGCATCTGAAGTGATGTTGGACCACCTGTGGGCGAAGTGAACCAGCCGGCCTCCGGTGCTGGGAGGAACCAGCTGAGGGGGAGAGGCTATGCTGAGGAAGTCAAAAACCCCCACCCTGCTGAGCAGGGGCTGGTGGTGCAGGCTTGGGGGCTTGCTGCCTACGGGACCCGTTACCCCGTCCCTTGGCCTGCTGACCCTGTTGGGGAGCTGGAGGGGCCTGATATTGGGGGTAGTGTTTATAGGCAGCCGCCTTTCTCGGGTAAAAGGACTTCTTTCCCGAGCCCTTCTTTTTCTGGGAAGGGGCGGAGGTCTTCCTAGAAAGCCTGGTCCTGGTGAGAGTCTCCGTCTTGATTTGTGCAGCCTTTTCAGCCATGGGCTTGCCAAAGAGGTTCTCACCTCTGCAGGGGACATCGACCAACTTGTCCTGCACCCAAGGTTCAAGGTCAGACGACTGAAGCCAAGCCTGTCGGCGGGCACCGATGCCAGCTGCGGCCACACGAGCCGATGCTTCAAAGCCATCATAGGCTGCTCGGGACATGAATTTGGAGCATTCCCGAATACCAGTTGTTAAGGCTAGGAACCTCCGCAAAGGTTCCTCGGACAGTCCAGCGGAGAATCCGGCTAGCTCTTTAGCTAGGTCTCGGAGATACATGCCCATGTATAGCTGGTAGGTCTGGACACGACAAGCCAGCATAGAGCCCTGGAAACACTTCTTACCAAGGCCATCCAGGTTACGGGCCTCCCTGCCAGGAGGCACCGAGGAGTGCATTTTCTGGCTCTTAAGCCTATGCATGGCCGATTCCACTACCATGGAATGGTGTGGCAGCTGTGCTTTTTGGAAGCCAGGACTCTTGCGGACTCGATAGATGGAATCGACCCGCTTGCTCAATACCGGCGACGAGGCCGGACTCTCCCACATGCGGAAGAGTAGTCGTTCCAGCATGGGAGGCACCGGTACAGTAAAGTGCTCCCGGGCGGGAGAGTCGTACTGAAGGGCGTCGAGCTCTTCGGCTCGAGGCTCCTCCTCGGAATCCGCAGGGAAGGCCAAAGCCTTGGCCATATCCCTGACGAAGTCCGAGAACCGGGCATCCTCCGGAGGGGACTGTTTCCGAGGTTCGGACTCAGGTGAGTCCGAGGGGACACACCGAGTCCGAAAGGAATCAGGTGACTCCTCCTCTTGAGACTCCCAGACCGACTCCGAGGAGGAATCAGTGGGGTCGGCTCGGGCAGGCGGAGGCGTCGGCCGCCCCGACGCCAAGGGAGTCGGCGGCAACGACCTCGGTCCCGAACGGGAGGCCGAGGGTGACCTCGACCGAGGATCGACTCGAGTTCGCATGGACTCGAGGATCGGCTCAGTCTCCGGGGTCGACTTAGACGTCGACGTCCCGGCGGTCGGGGCAGTGGCGCCAGCGAGGCTAGCGATCAGTGCCCGCTGCTGGTCCATGAAGGCAGAGAGTCTGCTCTCCAAGGCCGTCAACCTGAGTCTGACCTCAGGTGACCCAGCAGCCCCCGACTCGGGCCCCGACGGCGTCGGGCCCGACGTCGGACCTCTCGGAGGCGAGTCCAGAAGGACCACAGGACTTACCCGAGCAGGCAACTCCGACTCCAGGCGAGGTCGCTTCGGGAGGTGCTCCTTCTCCAAAGACCCGGGACGGCTGTCGGGGCTATGCGACCTGGCCCTCGCGGAGCCAGGAGCGTCCACCGACGCTGCCCTCGCGGGTTTTGTCTTCCGTCGATGGTCTCCGGAGGGAGAACCCCTGTCGGAGGAGCTTCGGCGATGGTCAGAGCTGGAGCCTCTGGATGCCGAGGCCTCCGACGAGGTCCGGGTATGGCTGGGGTCAGCGAAGATTCTATCCCGCTGATGCCGCCGACTCCTCAACGCTTTGGAGGACATTTTGCCACAGGCTCCACAGATCATTTCTTCATGATCCGGGCCCAGGCAACGGCGGCAATTATCGTGTGTGTCAGTGAGTGACATATTTCTGTCACACTGACCACACCGCTTGAAACCACTGGCAGCCATCGGGGGAAAAAGGGGCCCCTGCAAGGTCAAAGGACCGGGCTGCCAGCGAAAAAACCGAAAACGAAACTGACCAAAAATCAGAAAAACCGAAAAATAAGAGAAGGACTCGCAACGGCGTCGCGAGTCCGGGCAGGAAAACGACCGGCGTCGAACCGAATTGAAAAACGAGAAAACTCACGAAAATCAACTTTTTTAGCGGGGACACGACGGGTACGTCTGTAGGGCTCCGCGGAAAAAAGAAGACTGGCTAAGATGGCACCCTTGGGCGGGAAGGCGACCGCGCATGCGCGCTGCAATTCCCAAAGGCTTTCTGTGAAAGCTGGGGAAAATTGCTCCGCGAGGGCTCCGTCGGCGCCGACGTCACCCATATGTGAGGACTGACTTCCTGCTTGGTCCTGGAGAATGAACAATACCCTGGTAAGCAAAGAAAACTGTAAGCATGACCTTGACATTGCTCCTCACCTGACGTACTTTCTTGGGTCTTGGAGTCTTCCATTGTGAAGATTCAGCCTTAGTTTCTGGGTCATAACTATAAACCCATGATTCATCACCAGTAATAATCTTTTTGATGAAATCAGAGTCGTTCTCAATGTATTCCAACAACTCCCTGGCTGCAGACAGTCGATCTTCTTGTTGGTCAGTGGACTGGAGTTTCGTCACAAATTTTTCAGACATACATCTCATCCCCAAATCAGCAGTAAGAATGGACTGTACAGACCCAAAACTGATGTCCATCTCCTCAGCAAGCTCCCTGATAGTCAATTGATGATTTGAGCATATTGCGGCACACACTGCTTCAACTTTGCCTTCATTCCTGTTCATGGATGGCTTTCCAGAACATTTGTCACTGTCAATACTTTGGCAGTCCTCTTGGAAACGTTTGTACCAGTCATAAACTCGAGCACAACTCATGCATTCATCTCCATACACTTGCTGTAACTTGTCATAAGTCTCTTTGCACAAATCTCCAAGTTTCTGGCAGAATTTAATGCAAATTTGCTGTTCAATTTTTTCACTCATCGTAAATCTGGCAACCTGCTTTTACACGTTACCAAACACCACATGATTTAAAAAAATACAGGTGTGCTGCAGCCATGCTATACTCTGCACATGCAGAGCACATAATTAGGTCACTGCATGCTTAATAGCATTGTGGTGTGACATTGTTATATAACTACACAAAAAGTCTCAATACGTTTTGATCACACCTCATATTTAGCCTGTTATAGCTATTTGGATAAAGTTAGAACAGCAAAAAGACAGTCAGAATTTTATTCAGCTACTTATATGTAAAGCAGGCCAAATATTGTCGCTCTTTGCATATATTCAACGCCTGGTACTATCCAAATGCTGGTACTGAGTTTCTGGGTTATGTTTAGATGCTGCAGCCAGTGTTAAGCAAAACATCAGTCATAATGGCTGAACATCGTCCTCAGAGTTTCTAATGCTTGACCAGTAGAAGTGAAGTACTATGGAGGGCTTGTAGCACAGCAAACAATTCTGTGCAGGGCATTCCAGACATATCTTGAGGATATCACAGCCAGTTGAGTTTTCAGGGTATTTAGAATATACATAAACATAAATTTGTGCACCCTACAGATCCAGAATTTGCAAATTTATCTCATGCTTATTTCTTTGTGGATATCCTGAAAAGCTGACCAGCTGTAAGATTAATAGGACAGATTTGGGAAGATCTGGTTGGGTTTAGAAGCAGAAACTGCTGATTTACCTTACTGCAGCATCTCTGGGTGTTGCACTCATTCTGCCTGATGCTGTTATTCAAATAATTTTATTTGGCAGAATGATTTGGGAGACCTTACATGATCCAACTTAAAGAAAATACTGAGAGTCAGTTTTTTCTAGCATATAGGATTTGAGGGTTTGAACTTTTCAGTTTCAATTTGCGAAAAATAAAATAATCCAAGAGCATCATTTTGCAAAAGAGTTCATATTGCTCTTTGGGGAAGATACAGGGTCCAAAGATTTCCCAGACAGATAACATTTTAATTTACTCACTCTTCATTGCAGCTCTCAAATTTATTTTGCAATTGTGGAAATCCCCATCTCCTCTGGTGCTGCTTGATATCAGAATACTATGGCTCTCAAAAGTTCAGATCTGGAGGTATGCTATAATACATTTAAAGCAAAGGAACATAGAATAATATCATTACATTCATGACTGGAAAAGGTCCTTTGTCACCCCTGCTCCCTGCATAAAGTACTGAGAAGTGTAACATCAGTAATAGAAGGAATATTTTATTTATTTTAATTGTTTCTGACCCAATAGATGTTGAAAGGAAATTATACATATGGGATTGAGAATGACTGTCTGGGTGAATAATAACTCTCCAAAAATCTAATGGAATGGGACCAAATTTGGCATACGGGAAAACTGGTGAAAAGAAACACCGAGTTTGAAAATGGTCCAGATTGGATTGGATGCTCCAGAGAAATAAGTTAAGAACATAAGAACTGCCAGAGTGGGTCAGAGCAAAGGTCCATCAAGCCTGTTATCCTGTTTCTAACAGTGGTCAATCCAGGTCACAGGCACCTGATGAGATGCCAAAAGGGTAGAAAAATTCCATGTTACTTATCCTCAGGGATAAACGGTGACTTTCCCCATGTCTACTTGAATAACAATCTATTGACCTTTTCTCTGGGAACTTGTCCAAATCTTTTTTAAATGTTTGGATACCCAGAAAAGTGTGGACAACATGAGGAGGGAACTTGCAAATCTTGACAAATGATCTAGAATATGGCCACTGAGAAAATTAATGCTAAAAAAATGCAGGGTCTTGCATTTTGGCTTCAAAAATCTAAGGGAGAGGTGCATTACAGGGATGATGTACTTTTGTGTATGAAAGAAGAGCAGGACCCGGGGGAGATCATATATGATTGCCTAAAGGTGGCCAAATAGGTAGAAAAGGTAATGGCAAAAGCCATAAGGGTGCTTGAGTGCATAGGGAGAAGAATGACCAGCAGGAAAAAGGAGATGATAGTACCTCATATAATTTTATGGCAAGGCCACATTTGGGGTACTGTGTACAATTCTGGAGACTACACCTTCAGAAAGATATAAACAGAATGAAGTTGGTTTAGAGCGGGGGTCTCCAACTCCAGTCCTGGAGGGCCGCAAACCAGTCAGGTTTTCAGGATGTCCCTAATAAATATGCATGAGATTTTTATATGCACTGTCCCCATTGTATTCAAATTTTCTCATTCATATTCATTAGGCATATCCTGAAAACCCGACTGGTTTGTGGTCCTCCAGGACTGGAGTTGGAGATCCCTGGTCTAGAAGGTGGCTACTTATTTATTTAGCTGTATTTATATCCCGCCTTTCTCCGGGTCAAAGCGGTGTACAAGAAACAAATAATATTGGGGTGGATTTACATTAAAACAATATTACTAAATACAGCATGCATTAGGGTGGGGTTGGAGGACTATATACAAATGGGAACCCAGAGACCAGGGTTTGAGTACCACTAGTACTCCTTGTGGCCTTGGGCAAGTCACTTAACCCTCCATTGGCTCAGAAAAATCCAAGTTATCAATGTCCCTGTTTAATGTACATTACCAAGTTTAAGTTTCAATGTAAACCGCTTTGATTGAAATGATAAAGCGGTATATAAAACCTGTTAAATAAATAAATAAATACAAGAATTGAGGCTTTTGTGGGAGTAAATAGTGAGGGGGTTACAACCTTAAATTGTCGGTGGTCTTTGCCATAAAGACAGACTAAAGATCTCAATATGTAGACATTGGAAGAAAGAGACCAGGGAGATATGACAGAGATATTTCAATATCCGTGTAATATAAATGCACAGAAATTGGGCCGCTTTCTGTTGAAGGGAAGCTCGTGAATGAGAGGGCAGAAGATGACTGCAAAATGGAATAGTCAGGGGTAATCTAAAGAACAGCCTTCCAGCAGAGGTAGTTGAGGCAAGAAAGCATGGGGCAAGCACAGAGAATCTCTATGGGGTTGTAGAGCTTAGCAGTTAGTATGGATGGATGGATGGGCAGACTGGATAGGCCTTTATATGCTATTATTTTCTATGTTAATCCCAGCTACTGCTTTTATCACATCCTCTAACAATGAGTTCCAAAGCTTAACTATCCAATAAGTGAAAAAATGTATTCTCCTATTTCTTTTAAATGTACTACATTGTAACTCCATGGACCCCCACGATCAGCATCAGCATTAGAGAGCGGGTTGAGCGCGCTTCTCCCTACTTCCACATGCCAAGGCCAATTGGGCTGAAGAGGACTCTGTTAAAGACCGCACTAAAGGCAGGCATATCAACAAGGCCTCTGATCAGCATCAGCGCTGGAGTGTGGGTTGAGCAAATCCTCCCTGTTCCCACACGCCGAGGCCAATTGTGCTGACGAGGACTCTGTTAAAAGACTGCACTGAGGGTGCGCCTGCACCTGGAGGGTCTGTGCCTGAGGGCCTCATCCGAGGGTTCTTTGGCATGGCCCTTAGGTGGGGACCGAGTAGGGGACCACCGCAACCCATGTAAGACAGCAAACCAACCTCATGCCACCCTTAAGCAGCGGCAGAGTACCAGAAAGAAACTACAACCTGGGATCAACAGCAAAGACGACGGGAGACCAAAGTAGTAAGCCCAACTCCTTCCAACACATGGGCATTCACACCCTCAAAGCTGTACCAATCATTGAACATACCTGCCCCTGAGGACCCCCTTCTAGGGGCCCTTAGACTCAAGTCATTGAATGATCCCAGCAGCATCACCCCAGTGACCCAAGTAACCCCACCACCCACTTGCTCATGATGATCTACATAATCCTAGCTCTCTCACTCCTCCCCCCTTCCTTAATACCCCCTCCAAACCACCACAGATGGCACACGCTCCACTCCAAATTCAAACCCTATGCCCACCACCCCCAAGGTCACAGAACCAAGCACACATTTTTTTATTTATTTTATTTATTTACATTCTCTTATATACCGCGCTATTCTGCATCAGTGCGGTTTACATTGAACAAACTGAAATTACATTGAACAGGATATTATAACTTGGAGATAACTATTTTACAGGGAACATCATAACCATATCCCTCCCCACCCTACACACCGGAGCACAGGCAATCATACCCTCTACCTCCCCTAGAAGCACACACACTCACACAATCCAATGTACACTCAAACACACCATCTGTCAAAAATAAAACCCTAATCATCCTCGACCTCATCCACACAATGAACATCAACCTGCTCTGTATAACAGAGTCATGGCTCATGGACTCAGATATCATACTCATGAACCAAATCACCTCTATGAACTACACCATTGCTCAAGAACTCACAAAAAAGGTGGAGGGGTCATCATCATAGCAAAATCTGACCTCCACCTCCACTACAAATTTGCAGAGAGCACAGAGGGCCTTCCTCTCTGTATCCAACAAACTCTTAACAATTTCACTAGTATACAGATCTCCATCCACCACCTCCTTTGACTTCTCAGCCCTACTCCAAAAAGTAACTGTAAATTCCAGCACAAACAATGACCACATCATACTGGGAGACTTTAACCTCAACTGCGCAAACGAAACAAGCACCAGCATTCCCTGATGCTATGACCGCAATGGACCTCTCTCATATAACTCAACCCACCCACAACAAAGGAAACATTCTGGACCTCATTTTTATCAGTAATAACCCCCGAAACATCAACCAACCGCTAACCACCAAAAAACCTCTCAGTCCCATGGTCAGACCACGATATGATCACTTTCTTATTTATTTAACATTTCTTATATACCGCGCTCTTTGTCATCAGTGCGGTTTCCATTGAAACAGTATAACACTTGGTCAGTTAAATTTGGCCATCATTTACAAACAGGGCATTTAACATGGGGTTAAACTTGGGGGAAACTATATACATTTCTAGTAAGTTACGTTGTTGCTAAGTTCACTGTAGGACCCTCCAAATACCAACAATCCCATCCCACCCCCCCATCCCAACAGCCCCATCCCACCCCCCCCATCCCAACAGCAAGATGATTCAAGAATTTCGACAAAGAATCCTTCATCAATAACACTGAACCACTTCTATGCAATGAACCAGAAAACCTTGACATCTTCCTCTCAGCTTGGAATATCACAATTGCCTAAGAAGCAATCACACCTGATCCACAACGCAAAAAAACCACCAAACACCTGACGACACCCTGGTGTACCGCAAAGCTCGGTAAGTACAAAAGGAAGCTCCACAGACTCGAGCAATGTTGGTGGAAAACAAAGCTCACTTCAGACTGCAACAACTATCTGGATTGCATGACTGAATACCGCACCGCAACTGATCGATGCAAATGTACCTATTACTCCAAACTGATAAAGACCTCCCTTAACTGCCCAAGAGAACTCTTCAGCATAGTCAAAGACCTCAGTGCTTCCCCCCCCCATGACTCCCACAGCACCTCCATCTCCCCTCACCAACTTGCCACCTTTTACTCATCATGCCACCAACACCCTCATTCCCCCCCCCCCCCCCGCCTCTATCACTACCCACAAGTACACACATACTACCCTGGACAACCTTTGAATCCATAAACACTACAACTGAGTCCATCATGAAAAACCTCAATACAACCACTTCCCCCCAGACCCCCTGCCCTGTCAGTTGGATAAAACTGACACTCTCACCCCTACTCACAAAACTCACACAGAACTCCCTTGTTCAAGGCTATATACCTGATTTCTTAAAACGGTCATCTATACGCCCCATTTTCATAAAGCCACACCTGGATCCCCTCGACCCCTCAGCCTACAAACCAATTGCCAGTCTTCCCTTCATCGACAAGGTGATCGAGAAAACCATACAACAGCAACTCCAAGACCACCTGGACAAACATAATATACTGGATGACCAACTTTATTTATTTTATTTAGTAAACATTTGTATACCGCTGCTTCCTACGATCAGCAGCGGTTTACTTTACAGAATCATAGTGTATCGTACAATACAGTGATTTTTAGATTTACATTTTGATTAGGCAATGATTTACATAAAACAGGAGAATCAATGGGATACAATATACATTTGGTTGGGGCACACAGTTCTGGGTATACATTTGATTGCAAGAGTGTGGGAGGGGTCCAATATATACAATTTATACATGATTACATGCCAGTATTCAAAATGCCGCCGTGGCAGGCAAAAGACATCTGGTTGAGGTAGAAGTATCGCCCTTAGGTCAGGTTGTAGTGAGTCTGAAATAAATGGGTTTTGAGTTTCCTTCTAAATTCACTCAAGTTATTTGTGAGTCAACTCGTGTGGGAGCTGGTTCCAGTGGATTGGTGCTGAATATGTGAATGCCCTATTGCTTGTTTCTGCTTTGACGGTTCTTATGCTTGTCGGAACACAGAGCGTTGAGATTTATGGTTCTTCTGCTCCTGTTGTGTGGTTGAATAGCGATTAGATTATTGAGGTAAGATGGTGCGATGTTATGGATGAGTTTAAACGTTGTTATGAGAAGTTTGAAAATGATGCGGGCGGCCACCGGGAGCCAATGCAGTTCCATAAGTACTGGGGTTATGTGGTCTGTGACTTTCTTTTCCATGATGACTCTTGCTGCAACATTTTGAGCCATTTGCAAGATGTTTAGGGTGTTCTTCGGAAGCCCTTGCAGGATGGCGTTGCAGTAGTCCAGGTGGGGAATAATGAGAGCTTGTGCAACAGACCTAAATTCCGATTTTTCGAGGATATTGCGAAGTGGTTGCAGAACTTTCAGCTTGTAAAAAATGCCTCTGTTAATTGTTCAGAGGTGTTTATCCATCCTAAGGTTGCAGTCTAGTAGGACTCCTAGATATTTTATTGCAGGTTTCGTATGATAAATGTTATTGTTAAGGGTGACTGTGGTGGGCGGAATGAAGTTGGTTTTCTTAGAGATAAACATGACCTCTGTTTTCTTGTGGTTTATTGACATGTTGTTTTGATGCAGCCATGATTGGAGCATGTCAAGGCATTCTTCTAGTGGAGTGAAATCCGGTTGTGTTATGTCCAGGTGCGTATACAGCATCACATTGTCAGCATAGATGTGGTAATTGATGTTGCACTTCTGAAAGATCTTGCAGATCGGTTTTATATACAAATTAAATAAGAGGGATGATAAGGCAGACCCTTGAGGAATCCCCTGGGTTTGGGGGAAGGCATCAGCTTTATCATTGTTGAACTGAACTTGTTGCATTCTATTGGATATATATGAAGCAAACCATTTTAGGGGGGGTCCCTGCTATACCTATGGAGGCAAGACGGTTTAAGAGGGTGCTGTGGTGAACTGTATCAAATGCGGCTGAAATGTCGATAAATATAAGTATGAACATAGTGTTTTTGTTTCCAAGACCCCTGAGGAGATTGTCAAGGAGTGCCAGTAGTAGTGTTTCTACTCCGTGATGCTGACGAAACCCATATTGATGCTTATCTAAGGCTTTTCTAGCATCTATGTGATCTTGCAGTTGTTGCTGAACCGCTTTTTCGATTGTTTTAGCTAAGAATGATATGCTTGAGATCGGGCGATATGATGCAGGGTCACTTTTGTTGAGAGATTTGTTCTTTAAGATTGGTCTTATAAGTGATCTCTTGAGATGGGTCGGCATGGTACCTTGTTGTAGTGACTGGTTTACAATGTAAGTGATAGGTTTTGCGATTTCCTTCTTTGTTGCTTTTATCCAGGCGGTTGGGCATGGGTCAAGAGGGGAGGTAGTGGTGTTTAAATTAGTTATGATGTTTATGATCTGTTGTTCGCCTAATTGTTGGAAGGTGTTCCATTCAGCTGCAGAGTCTGCTTGAGTGACGGTGTCGGTTTCTCGAGGGGTGATGTCTAGCGACAAGCTTTGATCGATGATTGTGGGTAGTTGCGGATGTAATTTCTTGGCGTAGTGGTCAGCAAGCGTCTGGGCCTTTATTTCGTCTGCATAGACAGTGTTCTGGGTGGATTTGGTGAGTGACTTGACAAGCTCAAAAGCTCCCTGGGTCTATTAAGAGCTTTATTGAGTAGGTTAGTGTGGTGATTCTTTTTTGCGAGGTTGACCTCATTCTTGTAATTCATGAGGAGTGTTAGGTATAGTTGCTTGCATTCCTCGGTTTGTGTTTTCCTCCATTTCTTTTCCATTTTGCGTAGCTCTCTTTTCATTCTGCATAGAGTAGAAGAGTACCATGGTTCGGATCTTGTTCTTGCTGCTGCGTTTGCGGGTTTCAAGGTTGGTCTTGCTGCTGCTTCGATTCCTGAGTTCCATAAGACTACCAGCTTATCTAGGTCCGTGATGGTATACTCAAAATGTGAGGATATAGATGTTACCAATGCTTCACTATTGAATTTTCGGAATTTCCTCTGCTGATGTGTTTTTGGGTCGGCTTGTGCCTTTTCCTTTATGGATGGTAAGTGGATTTCAAATTCAATTAGGAAGTGGTCAGACCATGGGACCTGGGTTACTCGAGGTTCGGGTTTTTGTATTTTGTTTGGTTGCATGCCGTGTGATATGAACACCATATCTAAGGTGTTACCTTTGTCATGGGTGGGTTCCTGAATGATTTGATCGTATCCGAGCCGGTTCATGGCTTCAAGGAAAGTGTCAGCCTGCAAGGGGGGTAAGGATGGCAAATTCAGGTCACCCAGTATGATTCGCTGTTTCTTGATTGCAGAGGTCGAGATGATTTCTAGTGCAGCAGCCAAAGTTTCGTGTTGGGCCGAGGGGGTTCCCACCCCCACTACAAAGTGAAAACACTACTGACCTCCCTGACAAATAAACACATCAAAGAAATCCAAAAAACAAACTCTGTATTCATCCTCCTATTTCTAGACACCGCAGCAGCTTTTGATACCATTAATCACCAAATACTCATACAATGACTGCAATCATCAGGAATAGAGGACACTGTACTAAAGTGATTCCAATCCTACCTAAAAAAATGGAAAACAACAAACAAGGATTGGGACCTGCACCTTCACTCAATACATCCAGGCACAAGGAGTCCCACAAGGAACCACACTCTCAACACTGCTATTTATCATCTACATGCGACTACTCTGCAAAACACTCTGATCTCACAACGTCTCCTTCCACATATATGCTGATGACATCATTTTATACACACTCTTCAACACCAACCACCCTTCACTCCAACTCCTCTAGTGGTGCTTCACAGATGTATCCAGATGGCTCGGACAAAGCCACCTCTCCATTAACCTGACTAAAACTGAGCACTATTTGTCACCAAGAACAGCTCATTCACTCCTCCCTCTACCATCACACTCAACAACTTCAAAATAAAAGTCACAAATTAAGTCAAATACTTTGGAATCATCCTAGACCGACTATTAACCTTCAAACCATAAATCGCCAAGATAACTAAAGCTGTCTACTTCAATATCTGGACTCTTCAACGCCTCCATCCACTACTGGAACCAACCAACTTCAGATGAGTCCTCACCATTTCACACATAGACTACTGCACACTATATACAAAAGACTACCTCAATCCACACTCCATCCCTTACAAGCAGCCCTGCACACCACTGCCTGCACAATCCAGGGGGTCTCCAGAAATGACTATATCTCACCCACCGTGAAATGCCTTCACTGTTGCCCTCTACAAGCCAGAATCTTTTACAAAACCATATTCCTTACATTTAAAACCATCCACAATCTAATCTCCACACACCTTCAAAAGTTACTCCACCCCTACACCTCAAACCGACCCATGAGAAAATGCACTGCAAACACTCTCACAATACCACCTGAAAAAACAAAAAGCAAGCCTGCCAGAGGTCCTTTGAATTATAAACACCCTCCCTCTGGAACTCCCTCCCTGATAACCTCAGAAAATCCACCAACCTCACTGATGTAACATAATTAACCTGTAACCCTACTTACCCCACCCAATAACCACACGATTGTAAATAACCTGTACATAGTAAAGCACTTAAAATATATTGCATATAGTTAAACGGCTTAGTAACCCAAGTTCAAATTATTCAAATGTACATTGTCATGCGTTTCTTCCATCTGTATATAATTAAATGTTCTCTGTAAATCTGTTCAAATTGTTTTTTGTAAACTGCTTTGACCTGGTGAAAAGCGGTATAAAAATCTTGTTAAATAATAAAATAAAGGGGGGCGTGGTTAAGCTAAGATGGCGTCAGCGAGCTTCTGATCCAGAATGCCGAAGCGGAAGGGCAAACTCAAGACTTTCCCTGCAGAGTCGGAGCCTGTGGTGGTAGGCCCTATGGACCGTTTTGTCCAACTTACTGACGACCAACGAAGGGAGGTTAGAGCAGGCTTGGCAGCGTCAGCTGAGGAGGTTTTGGCGTCTGCCGCCTTGGAATTGTCTCTCTCCCCTGAAGAACGAAGTACTCCTCCTGTTCCAACTGGAGTCCCGAGTTCACCTCAGCTGTCTGGCCCGTGTAAACCGCCCGAAGCGGCGGGGTTTGCAGAGCTGGTGCAGGGAGCGCCTGAGGTTTTTCTTGGTCGACGATCGCCGGCTTTGGCGACTAGAACCTCAGGAAGAGAGGACCGGATCGAGGCAGGCACTGGAAGTTTTGAAGGGGGTCTGCAGTCCCCTGAAGAAGTTGTTCCCGAATTGCCTTTTATTACTTTATCTCCCCCTGAAGAAGCAATACGAAACGCAAAAGCGGTACCCACTTGATGGCGTCGGGGATCAGTACCAGTGTTAATAAGATAAGCTAAGCACAATCTTAAACATACAAGACATATTCATTGGATTTGAATTTCAGAAGAGTCTGATGTATGGTATAAGGAAAAATGTCTAAGGCATGAAATAAGTAAACTATTGGTGAAATATCAGTGAATATTCATGGTCGTTGATGCGATCAGGCATACAGCTTTGGAAAAATCTGAGCGTTGCCGTTGTAAGTCTGAGACCTTTATTCACTGGGGATTTCCATGTCTGGATGTTTGGATATTTCAGATAAAGCAGAATAGTGCAATAACCATCAGCATTACTCTGAGGATTGGTAGAGGGTTTTATTCTGTTGTTTGGTAGTATCTTCTATCAAGACTACCTCTCGAAGAAAAAGTGTCTTCTTTGGTAAATGAGGTCGGAGTAGCTACTAGCAGAATTGATGCGTTGGATCAGAAATTCTTGCAAGTTTCTGACTTAACTTTTTCATTAATGAAGGATAATATCGCTTTAAAAAGGAAGTCAGAGACTGTGGAAAATGTTCGTTTATTGAATTTTCCTGTGATTCCAGGGGTAGCTCCTATTGAGTTGTTTAAGAGATATTTACAAGAAACATTGTCTGTACCCTCAGAATTGATTCCCCCAATTGTGAAAGTTTATTTTATTCTGTCAGCCAGGAAAGAGGGGAAAGTGGTTATGGGTCAGTTAGAATTAGATTCCCTTGATGTTTCTGCCTTGCTTCAGTCTTCTAAAGTTAATAACTGTTTCTACGTTATTAGTTACTTTCGCTATTTCCTCAGATAGAGAGTGGTTATTTAGACTTTACTTTAAAAAAAGGGTGAGTCTGTTTTATGGCAAGAAGATATCTATCTTCCTAGATCTTTCTAGAGAAACGTAGAAGCGGCGTAAAGCTTTTCTCCTATTACATACTGGGGTGCTTCAGATGGGGGGTTCCTTTTTATTAAGGTTTCCATGTAGATGTGTTGTTGTGTATCATTCGCAGAAGTTTACTTTTTTTCAGCCTAATGAATTATCTGCCTTTATCACTTCTCATGCTTCCCATGCTTTTTTGAAACCAGATACCATCCTCATCTCTACCACCTCCACTGGGAGACTATTCCACGGATCCACCACTCTTTCCGTAAAGAAATATTTACGCATATCACTCCTGAATCTATCCCCTTTCACCCTCATCCCATGTCCCCTCATAGCAGAACTTGCTTTCAATCGAAAGAGGCTCCCCCCCTGTGCATTTATGCCACAGAGGTATTTAAATGTCTCAATCATATCACCTCTATCCCGCCTTTCCTCTAAGGTAAACATATTAAGATCCTTAAGTCTATCCTCATATACTTTATAATGAAGACCACTAACCATTTTGTTAGCCACCCTTTGTACTGACTCCATCCTGTTTATATCCTTTTGAAGGTGCGGTCTCCAGAATTGCACACAATACTCCAAATAAGGTCTCACCAAAGACTTATACAGAGGCACTATCACCTCCTTTTTTCTGCTAGCCATTCCTCTCGTATGCACCCAAGCATCCTTCTAGCTTTTTCTGTTGCCTTTTCTACCTGTTTAGCTACTTTAAGATTATCTGACATGACCACGCCTAGGTCCCTCTCTTCTTTAGAGCAGTGTTTTTCAACCTTTTTTGTGCAAAGGCACATTTTCATGAAAAAAATCACGAGGCACACCACCATTAGAAAATGTTTAAAAAATTTACCTCTGTGCCTATATTGACTATATATAAAGTAATTCTCTTGAATAGGAATCAAACACTCACACCAACCCCCCTCCCCTGCTGGTTCACTCACACCACCCCCCCCCCTCCACTGCTGGTTCACTCACCCACCCCCCTGTCACTTACTCACCCCTCCTGCTGGGTCACTCACTCACTTACCCCCCCTCCCCTGCTGGTTCACTCACACCATCGCCCCCCCCTTGCTGATTCACACACACCACCCCCCCCCCTCCACTGCTGGTTCACTCACACTCCCCCCCCCCCTTGCTGGTTCAGTCACACTCCCCCCCCCCCTTGCTGGTTCACTCACACACCCCCCCCCCTCTGCCCAAGCCGCTGCTTCTGCTTTGTACAGAGCAGCGGCTGCACTACACTTACATTGAAAAGTAAAGAGAAACTGTGTCAGGAGCCCTCCGGTCATCGCAGAGCCCGAGGAAGTGATGTCATGGGGGCGGGCTCCTCACAGGCTGTCTTTCCTTTTCAAATTAACTTTATTGCAGCTAAAGTTAATTTGAAAAGGAAAGACAGCTTGTGAGGAGCCCGCCCCCATGACATCACTTCCTCGGGCTCTGCATGATCGGAGGGCTCCTGACACAGTTTCTCTTTACTTTTCAATGTAAGTGTAGTGCAGCCGCTGCTCTGTACAAAGCAGAACCAGCGGCTGCACTGCTATAGGGAATCGCGATCGCGTTCGCGCCGCGGACTTCGGCACAAAAGCCGGTTTTTTGCTCTGGCCGCTCCCGATCTTGCGGCCAGAGCAAAAAACCGGCTTTTCAATGGCCGGTTTTACAACTGTGCTGGCAGCCGGCCTGGCCATGGAAAAACCGGCCAGGCCGGCTGAAAACCGGCCGGTTGGCAACCCTAATTTGTGAGCTGAGGCCACATGTTACGGATGAAATTGGAATTTTTCCCACGGCACACCAGACAATATCTCACGGCACACTAGTGTGCCGCGGCACAGTGGTTGAAAAACGCTGCTTTAGAGGACAAAAGTACTTCACCCCCTATACTATATATTGCTCTCTTGGATTGCTGCAGCCCAAATGCAAGATCTTGCATTTTTTAACATTAAATTCCAGCTGCCAAATTCTAGACCATTCTTCTAGCTGAGCTAGATCCCTCCTCATGTTATCTATACCTTCCTGGGTGTCTACTCTATTGCAGATTTCTATTGCAGAAGCAGGGAAGCTGCACATTCACTGGGCTGGCGAACAGGTCCATGGATGGGGTCCCCCACTGATGGAAAAAGAAGTCGGCGACCTTCGGATCCAGGCGCCACTCGTGTGGGCAGAGGATCCTGCCGAGTTTGTCCATGAGGACATTCTCCTGGCCTGGGAGGAAGATTGCTTGAAGGGTCATCCCCCGGCGAAACGCAAAGGAGGATCACCTGCCGGCAGATGAGGTGAGATCCTGTTCCCCCTTCCTTGTTTATGTAGAACATGGATACCCGGTTGTCAGTCTGCATGAGCACCGACTTCCCCCTCAGACAGCTCTCGAAGGCCCTCAGGGCCCACTGGACCACCCAAAGCTCGAGCAGGTTGATCTGCTGCTGAGATTCTTCGGGCAACCACTGTCCCTGGGTGTACAATGCGCTGCAGTGGGCTCCCCAACCCAGCAGGGAAGCATCCGTCGTCAGGATGAGCTTGTGCTGTGGGGTCTGGAAGGGCATTCCCCGAAGGAGGCTTCGGGGGTTCCACCACCAATGCAGGGAGTTGTGGAGACTGTGGGAGACCCAGATAAGGTCTCTGAGGTGGTCGGAGGCACCACTGAGCTGTGAGCTGTGAGGCACCACTGTGCTGTCCGCATGTGCATGCGGGCGTGGGGGACCATATGGACGGTGGAGCCCATGTGTCCTAGGAGGTGCAGTATGGCCCATCCCGTAACCCAAGCCCTGTTCTGGACCTGGGCCACCATGACTCGGAGGTGGTCTGCATGGTCCGCGGGCAGGAAGGCAGTCGCTCGCTCCGTGTCGAGGCGTGTGCTGATTAACTCCAAAGTCTGCACTGGTTCGAGGTGTGACTTGGGGTAGTTGACCATGAAGCCGAGGCGTTCGAGAAGGATCATGCGCAATGCCGCCAGGTGGGCTTCGCCGGCCAAAGTCCCCATGACGAGCCAGTCGTCGAGGTAGGGGAAGATGGGTATGCCCTGCCGCCTGAGGAAGGCGGCAGCCAGGGAGAGATACTTTGCAAAAACCTGCGACGCAGATGCGTGCCCAAAGGGAATCACCCTGTATTGGTAGTGCTCCCCCTGCACCCTGAAGTGCAAGTATTGCCTGTGTTGGGGATGGACTGGGATGTTGGCATAAGCGTCCCTGAGATCCAAGGAGCATAGCCAATCGCCCTGCTGGAGGAAGGGCAGCAGGACGCCAAGCGATAACATTTTGAACTTCTCCCACACGAAAAACCTGTTTAGGTTCCTGAGGTCAAGGATGGGGCATAGGCCCCCCGTCTTTTTCGGAATGAGGAAGTAGCGGGAGTAGAGCCCGCGGCCTCGAAGGTGCAGCGGTCCCTTCTCGACCACCTGCTGGGCGAGGAGGTTAGACAGCTCCCACTGCAAGTAAGTCTGGTGTGAGGGGAGCCAAGTAGGCTCCGCAGGGGAGAAGGGAGCCTGTCCAGGTGAAGACGATATCCATCTCAGACCACCCGGAGGACACAGGTGCCTGATGTGATTGACGCCCACTGTGGGGCGAAAAGAGACAGATGTCCCTCGACCAGTGGAAGTGCTGCCGGGGGGGGGGGGGGGCGAGAGGCTATGCCGTCAGCGTCAAAAACCCTGAGTGGGTTGGGGCAGCCCCAGTGGTTGGGCCTTTGGCCCTTTAGGCTTGCAGTGGCCATGCACTCTTCCCTTCCCCTGCGTACTGGAAGCCGATGCAGGGGTGGGTCGGAGGGGCGGGTATCCCTGGTAGGGGAGCCCCTTTCTTTGGAAGAACGGTTTGCTGCTTCTTCCCAGGGAGAGAAGAGGTCTTACACGAGAGGCAGGTCCAAATCACGAACTCCATTTCTATCTCAGTGGCCTTATCCTCCATGTGCTTACCAAACAGTTGTTCGCCGAGGCAGGGAATGTCCAGGAGCTTCTCCTGGACCCACTGCTCCGAGGACTGGAGCCACGCCTGGCATCGGACCCCAATGCCAGCTGCTGCCACTCGGCCGGAGGACTCAAATCCGTCATACACGGCACAAGAGAGGTACTTCAAGCACTCCGCGACGGACCTCAGGAGGGTTTGGAACCTGAGAAGGGGTTCACCCCTGAGACCTGCGGAGAACCCGCCGAGCTCCTTGGTGAGGCTGTGCAGGAACATGCCCATATACAAATGGTATGCCTGAAGGCAGCATATGAGCATGGATCCCTGATAGGCTTTGCATCCAAGGGCGTCAAGGGCTCTAGACTCCCTGCCTGGGGGGACCGAGGAGTGTGATTTTTGGCTCTTTTGCTTCCGCATTGCCGATTCCACTACCATGGAGATGTGTGGAAGCCGGGTCTTCCGGAAACCTGGGCTGCGTTGGACCCTGTACATGGCGTTGAGGCATTTGCTCACAATGGGGACCGAAGCAGGTGTCTCCCACATGCAGAGGAGCAGACTGGACAAAATGGGAGGAACTGAGACAGTAAGAGACTCCCGAGGCGGGGACTCATATTGTAAGATGTCGAGCTCCTCAGTTCATGGGTCCTCTTCAGCCTGTGTAGCCAGGTTAAGAGCCCGTGCCATGTCCTGCATGAACACTAGAAAGGATGTGTCCTCGGGCAGCGAATGCCTCTGAGAGGCGGGTGGGGATGGGTCCAAAGGGAGGTCCCCTGTGGGCACGGGTTTCTGGAGAGGTATCCCCATCCAACTCCCAGCCCGAGAGGTCCGAGAAGGAGTCGGGCTGGTCACTTCGTCCAGAGGCCAAGGCCCACTTCGAGCCATAGGCCTTGGAGGATCTCGCTCCCGAGGAATGGGAAGGCAAGCGAGACCAACGCCGAGGACCCTCAAAAGGCCCATGGCTCTCGGGGGTTTCCAGGGCGGGTTTGGGTGTCCCTCTCATGCTGGGCTAGGTTTGGGTGTCCCATGCTGGGCATGAGCACCTGCTGGGCAGCTAAGAAGGCAGAAACACTGCGCTCTAGTGCCAGCATTCGGGACTCCCACGCAGATGTGGATCTCTGCGATGCCGAGACCGGGGTTACCAGGTCTGGTGTGGAGGAAGAGAGGTGGTCCTCACCGGGACAACCCTCAGGAGACTGGGCGCCATCGCCGTGGGCCTCCATGTCTGTACGAGGTAACTTTCGAGGCTGCTCCTTGTCCGACTCTCGGGAACGCCGGGGGTGGAGCTGAGCAACTGAGCGCAGGAGCGCTCGTGCTTGTCTGGAACCCCCGACAGTGACTTTGAGGTCTTCTTCTTCTTACCCCTCTCCACTTCAGGGGACCCCTGATCAGAGTGCTGCCTTGAACGCGGGGCCAAAGTAGGGGATCCCACCAGCGAGGGACGACCGAAGGTGCCGCTGGTGATACCGGGGCTACCTTCCGGAAATTGTCATTGGACTTCTGCTTACGACTTAGCAGATCTTTGGAGGACATTTTCTTGCAAGAGAGCAGAGCTCCAGGTCATGGTCGGCCCCAAGACACTGAAAGACAGCAGTCATGGGTGTCTGTGAGCGACATGTTTTTGGAGCATCTGTCACATTTTTTAAAACCAGTGGCCATTGGGGCAAAAAGGGCCCCGCTAAATGGAAGGCCTTCGCGGCCAGCGGTTGTGGGAAAAAAAGGGCGCGAAGCCCGCAAAAAAAATTTTTCACACGAAAGGATGTCCCCTCGCTCAAGGGAAGAGGAGAGCAAGGGAAGGACGGGTAGAGGAACGGTGTTACCGGAAAAAACACAGGCCAGAGGCTGAAAATGAAACACTTTTTCTGAGGGACAAGGACGTGCGTCCAAAGGGCCCCATGGAAAAAGGGAGACTGAGCAAGATGGCACCTTGGGAGGTAAGAGGACCAGCATGCATGGCGGAATTGCTTTGCGCGTGTTCTGTCGGTGCCGACATCACCCATAAGTGAGGAATGACTTCCTGCTTGTTCCTGGAGAAAGCAAAAATTCAAAAAGAGGAGGAAACAGCCAATGCAATAAAATGCGGGGATAAGACATTTTTCAGATATGTTAGTGAGAAGAGGAAGGGCAAAAGTGGTATTGTCAGACTCAAGGGTGAAGGGGAGGAATATGTAGAAACTGATGAAGATAAAGCGGAATTGCTTAAATATTTCTGTTCTGTGTTCACAGATGAAGAACCAGGAGCAGGACCTCAGAAAACACCCACAAACAGGAACAGAAGCGAGGGGCATCTTGAACAATTTTCAGAAGACTGTGTTTGTGAGAAACTAGCTAAACTTAAAGTAGACAAAGCGATGGGAGCAGATGGGATACAGCCTAGAATACTGAGGGAACTTGGGGACGTTCTAGCAGCTCCACTGACTGACCTTTCAATGCCTCGGAGTCAGGAGTGGTGCCCAAGGACTGGAGAGAGGCACATGTGATCCCTTTACACAAAAGCGGAAGTAAGGATGTGGTTGAAAACTACAGGCCGCTTAGTTTAACATCGGTGGTGAGTAAATTATTGGAAGCGCTGCTGAAAGAGAAAATAGTGAGATTTCTGGAGTCCAGCGGATTACAGGATCCAAGGCAGCATGGATTCACCAGAGGAAGGTCTTGTCAGACAAATCTGATTGATTTCTTTGACTGGGTAACCAGGGAGTTGGACCAAGGGAGAGCCCTAGATGTGGTGTATTTAGATTTCAGTAAAGCCTTTGACACCATTCCTCACAGGCGACTTATAAACAAATTGAGCACCCTAGGGATGGACCGTAAAGTTACCTCTTGGGTTAAAAATTGGTTCAGTGGGAGGCAACAAAGGGTACAGGTAAATGGAGCTCACTCTGAGAAGGAGGTTACCAGTGGTGTGCCCCAGGGATCTGTCCTTGATCCGATTCTTTTTAACATCTTTGTTAGTGATATAGCAGAAGGGCTGTCGGGTAAGGTTTGCCTCTTTGCGGATGATACCAAAATCTGCAATAGAGCAGATATTCAAGAAGGTGTAGATAACATGAGGAGGGATCTAGCTAAGCGTGAAGAATGGTGTAGAATTTGGCAACTGAGAGTTAATGTTAAAAAATGCAAGGTCTTGCATTTGGGCTGCAGCAATCCAAGGGAGCAATATAGTATAGGGATGAAGTACTTTTGTCAACTAAAGAAGAGCGGGACCTAGGTATGACTGTGTCTGATGATCTTAAAGTAGCTAAACAGGTAGAAAAGGTGACGGCAAAAGCTAGAAGGATGCTTGGGTGCATAGGGAGAGGAATGGCCAGCAGAAGAAACGAGGTGATAGTGCCTTTGTACAAGTCTTTGGTGTGGCCTCATTTGGAGTATTGTGTGCAATTCTGGAGACTGCACCTTCAAAAGGATATAAACAGGCTGGAGTCAGTATGGGGGGTGACTACTAAAATGGTTAGTGGTGTACATTATAAAGCATATGAGGACAGACTTAAGAAACATTTCTTTACGGAAAGAATGGTGGATCCGTGGAATAGTCTCCCAGTGGAGGTGGTAGAGATGACAATATCTGAATTCAAAGCAGCATGGGGCAAACACAGAGGACCGCTAAAGGAAAAAAGGGGACTGTTGTAGTGATTGATATGGAAGGACAGACT
The DNA here is from genome assembly GCA_033557465.1 of Ichthyophis bannanicus. NCBI lineage: Eukaryota > Metazoa > Chordata > Amphibia > Gymnophiona > Ichthyophiidae > Ichthyophis > Ichthyophis bannanicus. The sequence continues at coordinate 837,746,011 of CM066033.1, forward strand.
AGATAGACCATGTGGTCTTTTTCTGTCATCATGTTTCTAAGTTTATCCATATATTGATTGGCTAGAATTTGTGGATGGATACTTACTTTATCTTCATCTGGTGTAGGTGTTCTAGTTAGAGAGCTTACAATAGAAAATAGTTCCCTTGGTTTGTTGAGAGATTTAGAGAGAAGGGACACATGGTATTCTCTTTTTCTGTTGTTTATTACCTCTTTGTAAGTTTTTAGAGTGAGTATGTATAATTTGTTATCATTTTCTTCTTGTGCATCTCCACTTGTGCTCTAGTTTACACAGTTTTTGTTTTAGTACCATAGTTCTGTTGTGTACCATAACAGAAGTTTTCTGTTTTGAGTTGCTGAGGTAGGGTGACGCTTGTGCGGCATGGGAGATATTGGAGTTTCAATTAAGGATGATCTCATCTAGGTAATTTGAGCGAGGTATCTAGCTAAGGGAGAGAAGTATTCAAGAAGGACTCTTTATCAAATGGCTTGAATTTTTTATGGAATGTAGGGGGAGCATCAGCAGCAGATAGCGGGGGTGCTGCAGGAAGCGTACATTCTATCAAGAAGTGGTCAGTTCAGGGTAAAGGGAGTGCTATAGGTCTGGAATGGTGCATGTTCGTGTGATATTTATTTGGAGGAAAATAAGATCTAATGTATTCCCTTTTCTGTGAGTTGGGACTTGTACCACTTGTTGGAAGCCTATGTCTAACATAGCATTTAGGAAGTGGGAGGTATGCGTGCTATGGAGGGCTGGTAGGTTGAAGTCCCCAAGTATGATGTGGGATTTGTTTGGTGACATGGTGCATGCTACTTCTAGTATGGATGAGAGGTTGTCAGGGGAGGCTGACGGAGGTCTGTATATTAGAGTGACTGAAAAAATGTTTGTTTTGAATGCTTAGCACATCCATGTCATCTATGTTTTTGTTTACATGAAGAGTTGCGTGTAGTTCTGTTTTCACTAAAATTAGGACTCCTCCTCCTCCACACTTAGTTGACCTTGGGCAATGATACAATTTATAATTGGAGAGTGTTAGTTGGTTGATCAGTACAGAGTCTGATTCTGATAACCATGTTTCAGTTAAGCATAGTATGTCAGGAGTATTATCATTTAGAAGATCCAAGATGACCGGAATTTTGTTTCTGATTAATCTTGTATTCAGGAGGAGGCATTTTATGGGGTGAATTGGTAACGAGGGTAATTTCACGTGACAGGAGTTCAGTGGATTAATATAAATGAGTCTGTTGTTCTGGAGTATATGAATGTTGAATGTAGGCCGGTATTGGTAAATAGAGGGATTAGAAACATAGAAATATGACGACAGAAAAAGACCACATGGCCTATCTAGTCTGTCCTTCCATAACAACTACAACAGTCCACTTTTTGCCTTTAGAGATCCTCTGTGTTGGTCCCATGCTTTCTTGAATTCAGTTACTGTCCTCATCTCTACCACCTCCACTGGGAGACTATTCCACAGATCCACTACTCTTTCCGTAAAGAAATATTTCCGCATATCACTCCTGAATCTATCTCCCTTCACCCTCATCCCATGTCCCCTCGTAGCAGAACTTGCTTTCAATTGAAAGAGGCTCTCTCCCTGAACATTTATGCCACGGAGGTATTTAAACATCTCAATCATATCACCTCTATCCCGCCTTTCCTCTAAGGTGTACATATTAAGATCCTTAAGTCTGTCCTCATATGCTTTATAATGAAGCCCATTAATCATTTTGGTAGCAACCCTCTGCACCGACTCCATCCTGTTCACATCCTTTTGAAGGTGCGGTCTCCAGAATTGCACACCATACTCCAAATGAGGTCGCACCAAAGACTTATACAGAGGCATTATCACCTCCTTTTTTCTGCTAGCCATTGTTCCTACTATGGTGCTGAATGATAGGAATATGAAAATATTGTGTTGGAATTGAGTGGAGTGATTAAGAGGAGTCAATAGGAGCAGGAAATAGAGATAATGTAAGATACTCTGATTCTTCATTTTAGATGAGAGACACGCTTGAATGTTTTAGTGGTGAATTGTCAATTGAGCTGTTTATACTGGGATATTGTCCTCTAGGCCCTATGAGGATGTAATATATGGCAGTTAATGAAAGGGCGGTATAGAAAAATTATGTCTAGTATTTCAAATGGGGCTTAGTGAATGTAGATGTTTGATATAGTGACATGATTTTAGGGTAATAGTAGAGAACGTGTAACCAAGGCAAAAACTATAATAAACATGAAGGCATAGGGGGTTATTCCGAACCACGAATAGTGGGGTAGTCGGGGGCAGGGAAAAGGTGCTCCGGGGGCAGAGAGTGGGCGGTTGCCGGCCATGGACATACAGGGCCGATTCTAATGTCGGCCCTGTACGTCCAGGGCCGGCGAATTGGCCGGGGAGGTTATTCCACTCCCAGGGTGGAATAACCTCCCTGGACATTTTTTTTCTTTTGATCTGGGGCATAGAAGAGGCTGGGTGGGGGGAAATTTAATCCTCCGCAGACCGACCCTGGCCTTAGGAGGCCGAATCGGGGGTCGGACTGCAGGTAATTAACTTTTTGGGGCAGCGGCTGGCATCACAGCTTTTAAATGGAGCCATGGTGCAATGGCAACGGGACACTATGGCGCCGCGGCTCCATTTTAAAGCCCTGGCTGGGTTAGCCGAGCTAGCTCTGTATGTGCAGGCCAGGACTGCACTTACAGTGCTGTTCGCAATTCTGATCCCATGGGGCTGGACGTGCCCCGCGGGATCAGAATCGTAATCACCTTTGTACATCTGGGTCAGCTCAGACGTACAAAGGAGATCTACGTTGTGAATAGAATTGGGCCCATAGTGAACAACTTTGTATGCTTACAGTTCACATATGACGATTTAAGCTGGACGCATAGACTACCAAGGACGTAAAAATTCACAATGATTCTGAGAAAGATCTAAGTAGACTAGATACTGTATGCAAATGGGTTAGGGTTAGGATCAGCAAAGAAATGTAACATCCACAATCATCTTATAGCTGTAAAGGAACTACTGAGTGGTTCTACACAGATTAAGGCTATGCTTATATTCTGATAATGTCCTGAAACAGAAGGTAAAACTAGTGTTCATACATGTTCACTACCGTTGGTTGAGGACTTACAGTTCAAGATTGTTCTGTAGAGGTTATGTACTGGCTTTGAAATGGTTAACTAGGTTTCTTGTTAAAGAACTCACCGGTAGAAGATAAAATTGATGGGTCTGAGTGTGGGTTTGAATGTTTGAAGTATCCACCTGGCGCTTCTATTAAATGGAGTGGCGAGCCCCTTATTGGGCCAGAGCTGGCGAGCACGCCCTCGTGCTAGCCCACTCTATCCCGATCGGGGGAGCTGTGGAGGAGGATGTTTGTGTCCCTTGGCTTTCGTGCCCAATGGTGCTTCTTTTAAATGGAGCGATGAGCCCCTGAATGGGCTGAAGCCAGCGAGCATGTCCTCATGCTGGCCCACTCTACCCTGATCAGGGGAGCTGTGGAGGAGGATGTCTGTGTTCCTTGACTGTCGCATCTGCTGGTGCTTTTTTTTAAATGGAGCGGTAAGCCCCTGATTGGCTGGATCTGGCGAGCAAGTCCTTGTGCTGGCCCGCTTTACCCCGATCAGGGGAGCTGTGGAAGAGAATGTTTGTGTCCCTGTCTGTGTTTTTAAAGTTTCTGAACAAATGATCCTGTTGCTCATTAAAATGTAATATCTTCTACCCTTTAAGAGGAGAAGATTCTGAGCTGAGATGTCAAGACTAATAAAATCTTGATAGTCTGGATTTAATACTGTAGGATTGCTTGACACTTTAGCTGAAGAGGTTCCAGTCCCTGCAACCTTTGTGGTCAATTATGAGATTATTTTTTTCAAAATAGAGATGTGCTATTTTTCAATTATAAGAATATTTCCCAATATATCCAGAATAGGAGTTCTCAATTCAATCCTCGGGACACATCTAGCTGGTCAGGTTTTCAGGATAACCACAATAAATATGCATGAGAGAGATATGTGTGCATTGTCTCCATTGTATGCAAATCTCTCTCACTGTAGTTATTCTGAAAACCTGACTGGATAGGGCTGACAACCCCTGATCTAGAGCTACCTATATCAAGAGATGAAATTATTGTTACTTAGACCTGGGGTCTTACAATTGGGAGCTAGTTCCTGGTTGAATTTTCCATGTAAATATGTCATGAATTTTCAAATGTTAAATACATACTCTACAAGTCATGTCAATTAACAAGGGACATGGGCATGAAGCTGCTTTGTTCCCCTCTTGCTGTAGTTGGGCAATGTTAAAGTTTTTAGTTTAGCTTATTTAGATTCATTCAATAAGTTTTATTGATTTTTCCATACACATCCTTAAATACTACAGAGATAAACATCATCACTCAGGGACGCTGTTGGCCCTTAGGCAGGAATGTGTGGCTTCCTTGTCAGTGACTGCTTGCTGCTACTGAGACTCTTGCATGTTCTCGGAGGCACTGCTGTAGCATTCTCTGGTGCTGCTGTTGTGAACGTGCCTGGCTCTCCCCCTTGGTCGGGCAACACCATCAAACTTAGAGATGCTGCTAGCTCTTACAAAAGCAAGCCCTTAGGTGGGCTGTTCACCCAAGGGTCACACCTAATGGCCCTTTGTGTGGTTCTCAGTGGGTTCCAAGTGGAGCCTTAATAAAAATCAGCTTTTGGACAATAGCAGAGGAGTACCTCCCCTGGTATAATGAGTGAAATGTAGTTCTTATTTTTATTAGTAGGTGTATTTTGTACTTATGCAATGGGTTCTTTTTAGACCATTGACATGGATAAAGAGTGTGCCATTTACATTGTGCAACTTGGAAGGAGATTTCCTAAAAGAAATTTTAGGAAAAGGTTGGCCAACTATTACTTGTAGATTGAATTATAAAAAAACATAGAACAATCAAAGTTGTCACTGGGTATGGCCATCATGAAACATAGAAATATGACGACAGAAAAAGACCACATGGCCTATCTACATGGCGTGGTGGGTCCACCCCTAAACAAAGACATGGGGAGGGGTGACCTGCACAGAGCGTCAGGTGCACCTACTCTTGCCCTATTGCTGGGCAGACTGGATGAACCATGCTGGTCTTTATCTGCCCTCATTTACTATGTTACTATCTAGTCTGTCCTTCCTTATCAACAACTACAACAGTCCCCTTTTTATAGAAACATAGAAATATGACGACAGAAAAAGACCACATGGCCTATCTGGCCGTTATGGCCCTCATTAATCAAAAACATTAACTTGGACCCCAAGCACCGATTTTGCAATTTGATTCATTTAGGGACTCCGTTGTGTCGGTTCCATGCTGTTATTTGAATGCATGATTGATTTGCAATAAGACTGAAATTCTTCATGTTGTGATCAGGGACTCCCAGGGTAGGGCTAGTGTTCATTGTCAAAACCTGGCTGTCTGAAAATGAAGATCCCCTTTTAAATGCATTATGTTTGCTTGGCTATTTAATTCAGCATGGTCCCCATCAAAAGGAGAGAGGAGGGGGACTAATAATTATTTATAAGAATTTTTTCCATGTTAAGATCAATGAATCTATTCAGATAAATGGACTTGAAATGATGTCAATGACAATAGGTATAGCTAATTCTACTGCCAAGCTTGGTGTTCTATTACTATATAGACCAGCAGGTCCCTAATGTTCAGGAGCAATTATTAATAATTATACTAGAGGACCTAAATGCTCATCTGAAAGATGAGAGGAACTTAGCTACCTCCTCATTTCTAACTTGTCTCTGGGAAACTGAATAGGGCTCAATGCACTCTAAAGGACATCAACTTGATTTAACGAGACAGGACTTCCTCTAGCTGTAATTCCAATCCTGTGATCTGTTCAGATCACTTTTTGTTGGAATTTACTATATCATTGGATTCTTCTGTGATTAGTTAACTCAATTAACAAAGTACTATTATATTGGCAAAGTTCATAGAGATTAATTTTGACCCAAAATAAGTATCTGTTTAAGATCTCTGCAGAGAATTCAATCACAGAGATGTTGTACAATTGGGTGGAAGTAACAAGAGAGATGATTGAGCTACTGGCACCTAATAAGTTATGGTGCAGTACACGGGAGTATCATATCCCAGGCTTTACAGACACCCTACAGTAACTTAGGGAAGAATGTGGAAGCACAGAGCATCAACAACGCGTGGAATGTCATTCATCTTACAAGCAAAATGGAGAGCCTGAATAACATCCTATGAAATACATGATTACAGATGCATACAAAGTTCACTCTGCAACACTCATCAAAAAGGGCCAGAATAATGTTAAAACCTTTTTTGAACATACAGTAGATTATGAGCTGATGTGTCCAAGATCTCATGGTTCAAATGCTTTTGATCAGACTCTGACAGCTAGTGGGCTAGCTTCTTATTTTAATAAAAAAATTGTTAGTATCCAACTGTTGTTGTTGCCACCATCTGATTCATTTATAGCTAAGGTTCCCCTGGTAGGGCTGTAATAGCATCTGTAGTTACTCCTACGATAACATTGGGTTGTAGGGCAGATTGTCATTGGCACCAGCACTTCCCTGTTTAACCAAAGACTACACCACAACTTTTAAAGAAATTTGTTAAGATCCACTGTATATTAGACTCTTATTTATGTATTTTATTCCAAAGTTTTACTATACTGCCAAATAGCTTAGAAGTTGTTATAGCAGTTTTCAATTTATTTTTAAATCTTCTTTATTAACACACACTTCAACATTTCCAATATATTGGCACTCTGATACATCATTGAAAATAGATGCAAACAATACAACCGCACCTTCTGGTACCTTCTTACATTTTTATCCTTACCCGTCCCCCACCTTCCTTCTCCCTCCCCCCTCTCAGCAGTAATTGATCTCCTTATCCTGTGTTAAGAGTAGTTACTCACCTGTAACAGGTGTTGTCCAGGAGCAGCAGGAATCAGTCCTCACATATGGGTGACGTCGGCATCGACGAAGCCCCCATGCGGAGCATTTCCCCAGCTTTCAAAGAAAGCTTTTGGGAATGCAGGCACGCATGCGCGGTCCCCTTCCCGCCCAAAGGTGCCATCTTGCTCAGTCTGATGACATAGCTAAAAGACAGCACAAAAAAGAAAATGAACTACATACAACTGCAACTCCAAGGGGAGGAGGGAGGGTTGTGAGGACTGATTCCTGCTGCTCCTGGAGAACACCTGTTACAGGTGAGTAACTACTCTTTCTCCATGACCAAGCAGGAAGTCAGTCCTCACATATGGGTGACTCCCTAGCTCTGGGCTACCAGGAACCCAGGCAGAAAAATAGAGCTCCCTCTAGAGCCTCAGCAACAGTGAGAGAATCTTCTCCGAGACCACACCTGAACGGTAGCCCAGCACTAGGGCCGGAGGGTAGGAGTTGCCTAAACCTCAAAGAGATTACGGAGTACCGCTTCCCCCAAAGCACTGTCCCTACGGGTCTCCCTCTTGAGGCAGTAATGGTCTGCAAAAGTCTGGCTTGAAGACCAAGTAGCGGCCCGGCATATGTCTGCCAACGGAAGTGAGCTACTGATGCGGCCTTTGCCCTGACCCGGTGGGCCGTGACTCGACCCTCCAGGGAGAGGCCAGCTGCCCTGTACGCCCAGGTGATACAGTCTGTCACCCAGATGGACAACGTATGCTTAGTGACAGGCAACCCCAATTTATTAGGGTCAAAGGAAATGAAGAGCTGAGAAGCCCTTCTATGCCCCTGCGTACGTTCTAGGTAAAAGGACAGCGCCCTTCTACAATCCAGGGTATGCAAAACAGTTTCGGCCCTACTGGCATGCGGCCTTGGGAAGGAACTTAGGGTGAGTCCTCAAGACTACCCTGTTCTTTGGCCTATCCGAGACCAGGGCCTGAAGCTCACTCACCCGCCTAGCCGAGGTGAGTGCCACAAGGAACAACACCTTCCAGGAGAGGAAACGTAAGTGGCAGGTTGCCATCGGCTCAAAAGGTGGGCGAGTCAGTTGCTGCAAGACCACATTGAGATCCCACTCAGTGGCCGGTGGACGAATAGGAGGCAGAAGCAGGCCTCTGAGAAAGTGAGACACCAGAGGATGGCCTGAGAGAGATTGTCCATCCACCGGCGAGTGGTGAGCTGAGAGGGCACTGAGGTGAACCCGGACAGAGTTGGACTGAAGTCCTAGGTTGGAAAGGTGGAGCAGGTATTGTAGCACCACCTGGACCGAGCAGGAGAAGGGATCCTCCTGCTGTTGAGAACACCAAGTAGAAAACCTACGCCACTTCAGAGCATAGGCCTTCCTAGTGGAATGCTTCCTGGAGGCCAACACCACCTCTTCAACCTCCTTTGATAGGAGTAAGGGAGCAAGCACTACCCTTTCAGCAGCCAGGCCATCAAATTGAGGGATTTGAGGTTGGGATGCAAGAGGGACCCCTGATCCTGAGTCAGGAGGTCGGGTTGCAGCCCCAGAGGAAGTGGAGTATCCACTGCCAACTGCAGAAGAGGGAACCACAGCTGCCTGGGCCACCTCGGGGGCTATCAGGATCACCATGGCTTGGTCCTGCTGGATTTTGAATAGAGTCTGGGCCACCAGAGGTGTGGGAGGAAACACATACAGCAGGCCTTCTGACCAGGGGATCAGGAATGCATCTGCCGCTGTTCTCAAGGGATGCGGTTGCCTGGAACAGAACCTGGGTAGTTGCCTGTTCAGCGGACTGGCAAAAAGATCCATGGTTGGAAGTCCCCACTTCAGAAAGATCTGTTGGACTACCCGAGGATCCAACTGCCACTCGTGAGGCTGCAGGAGTCTGCTTAGCCTGTCCGCCAGGTAGTTTTCCTGGCCTGGGAGGTAGACCGCCCTGAGGATCATGCCCTGATTGAAAGCCCAGGAGCAGAGAGCTTGCGCTTCCAGGCACAGGAGTCGGGATCCTGTGCCTCCCTGCTTGTTGACGGAGAACACAGCCACCTGGTTGTCCGTCTGAACAAGGACAGACTGGTGAGAGAGGACCCGAGAGAAAGTCCGTAAGGCTAGTCAAATGGCTCTCAATTCCAACAGGTTAATCTGCTGGGCGGCCTCCCACGGAGGCCACAGGCCTTGGGTGTGGGTCCCCTGGCAATGTGCACCCCAGCCTTGCAGGGAAGCATCGGTTGTCAGTACCTGAGTGTGTGGGGAGGCTCGAAAAGGAACTCCCCCGACCAGGTTTGGGAGATGCCTCCACCAGCGTAGGGGAGTCCACCAAGGGTTTGGATACCTTTATCCTGTCTGACAACTTCCCTGTGGCCTGTACCCACTGTGCCCTGAGGCACCACTGAGTCGGCCTCATGTGCAGACGGGCATTTGGGGTGACATGCACCGTGGAAGCCATGTGACCTAAGAGCCGGAGGAAGTGTCTGGCAGAGACCAGAGAGTTCGTCTGAAACTGGCCGGCCAACTTTATCAGCCTGTGAGCTCTGTCCACAGGCAAATAGGCCTTTGCATGGATGGTATCCAACCTTGCCCCTATGAACTCCACATCCTGTGAGGGGACTAAAGTGGACTTTGGGAAGTTTATAACGAACCCCAGGTGCTGAAGCAGGGATATGGTTCGGACGGTGGCCTGCGGCCCCTGATAAGCCAGTCGTCCAGGTAAGGGAACACAAAGATCCCCTGGTTTCTGAGGTAGGCCGCAACCACCGCCAGGCATTTTGTAAAAACCCTGGGGGTGGAGGTGAGGCCAAAGGGAAGCACTCTGTACTGGAAGTGTTTCCCTCCCACCACAAATCTGAGGAATTGTCTGTGACTTGGATGGATGAGGATGTGAGTATAAGCATCCTTCAGTTCTAAGGAGCATAGCCAATCTCCCTGCTGGAGGTAGGGCAGTAAGATTCCAAGGGTAAGCATCTTGAACTTTTCCCTCTCCAGAAACTTGTTCAGATTTCTCAGGTCCAGGATGGGTCTGAGGCCCCCTGTTCTTTTTGGTACCAGGAAGTACCTTGAGTAGAAGCCTTGCTCTTCCAGGTGGTGGGGCACCGGTTCCACCGCCTGGTCCTGTAGCAGACCTTCCAACTCCTGAAGGAGTAAGTTTCTGTGCAGAGGGGGTCTTGGAGGCTCCCCTGGAAAGTAGGAGGGGGGTATCTGGGTGAAGTGGAGCAGATAGCCCCTTTCGATGATGCTTAACACCCAAATATCCCCTGTGATGGCTGGCCACCTGTCTGCGTACAGGGTCAGCTGACCTCCTGTGCCCTGTAGAGGAGGAGAGGCTATGCCGGCATAGTCAAAAAACCCCTCCCTGCTGAGCAGGAGCCGGAGTAGGAGGCTTGGGAGCCTTCTGCCTACGGGGCCCATGACCCTGCCCCTTGGCCAGCTGGCCCTGTTGGGTTGCTGCAGAGGCCTCGTAGTGAGGGTAGGTTTTGTAGGCAGTGGTCTTCCTCAGGTAAAAGGCCTTTTTCCCCGAGCCCTTCTTCTGAGAAGGGGCAGAGGTTTTCCTGGACAGCCTTGTCTGGGTAAGAGTCTCAGTCTCGAGTTCTGCAGCCTTTTCGGCCATGGGCTTGCCAAAGAGGTTTTCACCTCGGCAAGGGACATCGACCAACTTGTCCTGTACCCATGGCTCGAGGTACGAGGATTGTAGCCAGGCCTGGCGGCGTGCACCGATGCCGGCCCCTGCTACTAGGGCCGAAGCCTCAAATCCATCGTAGGCTGCTCGAGAGATAAACTTTGAGCACTCTCGAATACCAGAAGACAAGGCCTTGAACCTCTGCAAAGGTTCCTCGGACAGACCAGCAGAGAACCCGGCAATCTCCTTTGCCAGGTCTCGAAGGTACATGCCCATGTACAGCTGGTAGGTCTGGACACGGCAAGCAAGCATAGAGCCCTGGAAGCACTTTCTACCGAGGGCATCCAGGTTCTGGGCCTCCCTGCCGGGAGGCACCGAAGAGTGCATCTTCTGACTCTTCAGGTGATGCATGGCCGATTCCACAACCATGGAGTGGTGCGGTAGCTGTGCCTTTTGAAACCCGGGGCTCTTGCAGACTCGATAGATGGAATCGACCCGCTTGCTTAGAACCGGCATCGAGGCTGGTGCCTCCCACATGTGGAAGAGCAACCGCTCCAGCATCGGAAGAACCGGGACAGTAAAGGCCTCCTTGGGAGGAGAGTCATACTGCAGAGCCTCGAGCTCCTCAGCTCGAGGCTCCTCCTCGGGGTCCGCAGGGAATGCCAGTGCTTTGACCATGTCCCTTATGAAATCCGAGAACCTGGTATCCTCCGGAGGGGACCTTGTCCGAGGCTCAGATCCTGGTGAGTCCGAAGGGACGCACCGAGTCTGGAAGGTGTCAGGGGACTCCTCCTCCTACGTTTCCTACGCTGATTCCTCCGAGGAGGAATTGAGCAGCTCCGAGTGGGTGGGCACCGACGCCATCTGCCCCAACGCCGAGGGTACTGGTGTCGACGACTTCAGTCCCGAACGGGAGGCCGAGGGTGACCTCGGCCAAGGATCGACTCGAGTTCGCATGGTCTCGAGGATCGGCTCAGCCTCCGGGGTCGACTTGGAAGTCGATGTCCCGGTGGCCGGGGCAGATGCGCTGGTGAGACCGGCGATCAGCACCCGCTGCTGCTCCATGAAGGCAGACAATCTGCTCTCCAAGGCCGTCAACCTAAGTCCGAGCTCAGGAGACCCAGCAGTCTCCGACTCGGGCCCAGACGGCGTCGGGCCTGACGTCGGCTCCCCCGGAGGAGAGTCCATGAGGACTACAGTACTCACATGACTCATGGCCTCCGACTCTACACGAGGATGCTTTGCAGGTCTCTCCGACTCCGAAGACCTGGGACGGCGATCGGGGCTATGCGACCTGGCCCTCGAGGAGCCAAGAGCGTCCACCGATGCCGCCCTCGTGGGTTTCTTCTTCCTTCGATGCTCCCTTGAGGGGGACTCCCTTTCAGAGGAGCCCCGACGATGCTCGGGGTCAGACTCCCAAGACGTTGAGGCCTCTGACGAAGTCCGGACCCGTCCAGAGGCAGATTCGGAGAAGATCCTCTCACGCTGGTGCTGACGGCTCCGTAATGCCTTGGAAGACATTTTGCCACAGGGGCTACAGACCATAGAATCATGGTCTGGCCCTAGGCACCGGAGGCAGCAGTCATGCGTGTCGGTGAGAGACATGAGTTTCTTGCACCGATCACACTTCTTAAAGCCATTGGCAGCCTTCGGGGGAAAAAGGGCCCCTGCGAGATCAAAAAATTGGGCTGCCAGGGAAAAGAAAAAAGGCGCGAACGCAGTCTCTAAGGACAAAAACTGAAAAGAAAGATCCGGGCTCGGCACTGGTGTACCGAGTCCAGGCAGGAAAGGAACCGACGTCGAACCGAAGAAAAAAACTCAACCCAACGTAGAAAAATCAACTTTTTTCACGGGTGACAAGGACAGGCGTCCATAGGGCTCCGCGGAAAAAAAGAAGACTGAGCAAGATGGCACCTTTGGGCGGGAAGGGGACCGCGCATGCGTGCCTGCATTCCCAAAGGCTTTCTTTGAAAGCTGGGGAAATGCTCCGCATGGGGGCTCTGTCGACGCCGACGTTATACATATGTGAGGACTGACTTCCTGCTTGGTCCTGGAGAATTAACAGTATCACTAGAACTAGAACTTCTCCGGCAGGTGGGTGCTCTTACACCTGCCGGAGATTTTATGTTTATAACTTTTTATTAACGTCATGACACATAAATTCCCGTAACTCATGAGTCTATAGCCCTAGTTCTCTCCCCCTCACTTCCTCCCTCTTACCATCCTAAGGGACTTACATCTACTATTCCAACCGATCTATACTGTTAAAATGTCATTTCTCTCTTTGGCAGATACCCCATCTAAGTATGGGGACCAAACCGCCAGGAAACTTTCTCTCATCTTTATGTGTCTCTTAGAGGACTCCCCCTCCCACATCACCAGTTGATGCAGTGTCTTCCTCCATTCCCAGTACTCCAGACCCCCTGAATCTCTCCATCTACGAAGTATACATTGTTTGGCAACAAGACAGCATTTCCTCACCATTGATCTATTCCCAACTTTAGTGATTCCCAAGGGATCCAGAGCATCTAAAACAGCTAGGCCTGGAGTCAAAGTCAGTGTCTGCCCCAGCAGCTTCCCTAGGAATTGCTGAATTCTAATCCAAAATGTTCCCACCTGTGTGCATCCCCAGAACATATGCCCCAGATGTGCCTCTATAACCCCACACCACGGACAATTGCTATGTTCCACAAATCCCACCCTCCAGGCTCTATATGGGGAAATGTAGGCTCGTTCTAATATTCTGAATTGCATGTCTTGAAATCTAGCTCCTGCTATTATTTTAGGGATTCTCCCCGTTGCCGCCTCCCAGGAGAAGGAGCTAAGACTTATTCCTAATTCCCTCCCCCATTGTGTGAGTGATTGAGCGTAACATTTATCCAGGACAAACCTGTTTAGAGCCCTGCAAGATTCAGCAACTGTAATCCGTTCCTTGTCTTCCAATTCAAACCACTCTACCAACTTCTCAAAATTTTCCTTATTCAGACCTCTCTTTCCTTCTTTCAGCGATGCCACATAATGCTTTAACTGTAGATATGCATAAAAGTGACCACTAGGCAAATCGTAGACCTCCTTCAATTCCATAAATGGTTTTAGTTCTCCTTCATCATTAAGTACTTGCCCTAATTGTTTAAAGTCCCTTAATGCCCATTTTTGAAAGAAACCTGACTCTGTACTTGGCTGGAAAGACAAATTCCTTTTCAATGGTAAATATCTTGATATCTCAAATGGTATCTCTAGCTTACCACATAAAGCCCGACAGTTCCCTTGCACCCCCTTTAACAAAATGTGGTCTCGTATATGTTTTGATAATTGTATTTGTGGAGCGTGTGGCACAGATTGGAGTGAATATGGGGCAACCAAAGCTGATTCTAGATCATATGGGGTGTACACCGAACTCTTCCCCCAACCAATCTCGGACATGTCACAGTAAACATCCCAAATTATATTGTTCTATTCTTGGTAGCTCTATTCCTCCTTGTTGCCAATGACCATATAACCGATCAATTTTAAGTCTAGGTTTTTTCCCTTTCCAAAAAAAACTTTGTGGGGATCTTTCAAGTTTTTGAATGTCCTGTCTCTTCAACTGTAATGGAAGGAGTTGAAGGACATATAAAATCTTGAGAAGAGGATCATCTTATACATGACCACCCTTCCGATAAGGGAGAGAGGTAATGGTGACCAGTCTCTTAATTTGCTTTGAATTTCTTGCAATAAACAAAGGATATTATGCTGATACAATCTTTTTGTGTCATGGGGCAACCATATTCCTAGGTATTTAAATTTATTCACTGCCTAACGTAGAGGAAATGGTCCGCCCCAATCTTTTTGTAATCCGCCTATAACATCTAGAGCCTCTGACTTGGCCATACTCAATTGTAGCCCTGCCATTGTCCCATAATATACTACTACCTCTAAGAGCCTAGGTAAAGAATCCTTAGGATCCGTCAACATTACCAGTAAGTCATCAGCGAAAGCCGAGATCTTGAATATGCATGACCCCATTGTCACCCCTCGTATATCCTCTCTGGCATGAATCATTCTTAACAATGGGTCTAGGGAGAGTACAAATAATAATGGGGATAATGGGCAACCTTGCCTTGTGCCACGCTGAATCTCAAAACTAGATGTAATCACTCCATTCATTCCCACTACTGCCGCTGGCTTCTGATACAATCCCCGAACCCCTTGTATGAACCCAAATCCCAGACCGTAGGCTTCCAACGTCTCAAATAAATATGTCCACCCTACCCTGTCAAAAGCTTTTTCAACGTCAAAACTCACCAGCAGTGAGGAGATATCTTGCCTTCTAACCCATTCCAAGGCTCCTATTATTCTCCTTACATTTTTAGTGGGGTACTGCCCCTGTACGAAGCCCGTTTGACATTCGTGCAACAGACTAGGAAGGTACATGGCTAATCGATCTGCTAAAATCTTTGCATACAACTTAAGGTCATAAGTGATTAATGATATTGGTTGGTAGGACCCCACTTCTGATGGGTCTTTGCCTGGTTTAGGTAAAACCACTATATGGGCTATATTACTATCATATTTAAAGACACCTGTGTCTAACCAAGTGTTAAACAAGGCCACTAACGCGGGGGGAACCTTTTTTTATTAATAGTTTATAATATTCAGCCCGATAACCATCTGGTCTAGGGACTCAATACGCTGCTGCTTTTTCAATACCACCCTGAACCTCTTCAATAGTTATTGGTCCCGCTAAGTATCCCTGTTGTTCCTGTGTAAGTCGGGGCAAGTCCATTCCAGCCAAAAACGCTCTCATCTGTGATCTTGGGGCATCTTCACTAGCGTACAGTTTATGATAATAATCTACAAAAATTCTCCCTATAGATGAGGTTTTCGTATGTGTCCTTCCCATTTCATCCTTCAAGAGTGGCACAAATCGGGATCCCTGGCTCCGTGTGAGACAACGAGCTAACAACCTCCCTGCCTTATCCCCATATTGATAGTGTTGATATTTATAGTAAATCACAGATTTTTTTGCTCTCTGATGCAATAGTGTTCAGTGTTGCCTGGGTAGCCAGCAGCTGTGCCCTACGAGCTGCAGAAGGGTAATTTGCCATGAGTCAGCGCTCCCTACATATTTGTTTCTCTAATCTTAAGATCCTTGCTGCCATTTCTCACATCCGACGGATACTATAGGCTATAATTTCTCCGCACAACACAGCTTAAGATGTTTCCCAATAGAGCTCTGGGTCCCCTTGGTGGATATGATTATGATATTCATAATCCTTCCATCTTTCCCCCAAATAGCTTTTAAATTTATTATCCTGGCACAATTCCAGTGGTAAACACCACGGCACTCTGTGGCTACCCGATTGTCCATACATCCATACTGGAGCGTGGTCTGTTATCTCATAGGGCCCAATTGTTGAATTACCTATTGCTTGAAATAACTCCTCAGAGATTAGTATTGCATCCAGTCTAGCACTGGTTCCATGCGCCCTAGACATATGTGTGTAATTTCTCTCCATTGGATGAAGGGATTGCCACACATCTATGACTTGACACAGTTGACAAAACTTCCTCAGGTGTTGTGTAATATTATAGCGATTATTCTTGTGCTCTCCCGAAGTGTCTATGATTGGGTTAAAGACTCCATTCCAGTCTCCCCCAATAATTACAGGGGATTCCAGCAATATTTCTATTTCTGCGGCTACTCTAGCAAAGAATTTTGGGTCAGGCACATTGGGGGCATATATACTCCCTATTAATACCTTCCGCCCCTTTAAGTCCCCTTGTACTAGTACATATCGGTCTTCTGGATCTACCACTGTGTGTTCCATCTTGAATCGTATGCTTTTCCTAATTAAGATTGTGACCCCCTTTCTTCCCGCATGCTGACGTCCCATACATTTTTCTATCCCTCCCTTCTTCATTCTGATTAAGTCCCCTATTGTTTGGTGGGTTTCTTACAATAGTATAATGTCCCCTTTATGGCACCCCAGTGCACGTATGACTTTATTCCTCTTAAAGGGGCTCGCTAGTCCGTATACATTCCAGGAAATAATTCTCACCCCTGTTGTGTTGTCCTTTATATATTAATTAAGTATGCTCCCTTCCTGTGTCTGTTAGAGGGGCCCTCCCAACCTAAGGCCCCCCCCCCCTCCAATCTGTCAATAACATTCTTCTCCTCTGGAATCTAAGCTGTCTCTGTACTTGCGATGTCCCTTTCTGCCCCTTATATCTATCTCCCCTCCCCTTAACCCAACCCAACCCCTATCTATCCCTCTCCTTAACCCAACCCCTTTCCCTTCCCCAATATATCTCCTGCGCCTTCACCATGATCACCTTTGATGTTAGGCTCTCCCCCTTCCCTTCCTTGCTATAAGCTTATATTCCCCCCCGTCTGAACTTAATTAACAAACAATCCTCCCTGTTCCATTAGCTGCTTTTTTTTTGTCTCGCCCTCCCCCTCTTTCCTTTAATGGCTAAACCAATTAATAAACTCTTTTATTTCTCCTACACCACTCCAGTAAACAACAATTCCTAGGGAGTTATATAAACATCAAAGACAGTCACACTCTTCCTCCTATATTCCATAGTGTCTTGAAATTGTCTCATTTGCCTGCAAGCCTGTAGCCGTAGACTCTCTCATGAAACTGTTATTGTTCTTCATATCTGAAATATCTTTTAAGGTACCCCTCCACAATAGTCATCATGTATTCCCTTTCAAAGAGTCAACATGATTCTGGATTCATGTTTGCGCTTCATTTGGCGTATTTAATGTCACTGTTTTTCCATTGTGAAAAATTTGCAGTCTCGCTGGATACTGCACCATAAACTTCAAATGCGCTGAAACTAGTTTCTGGCATACATTGGCATATGCTTTCTGTTTCATGCTCAATTGTATCGAATAGTCTTGGAAAACCTGAATGCGTGCTCCCTCATGCATCAAGGGTCCATTGGCAGAAACCTCACGCAGAACGCCATCTTTTTGCAGGAAATTCAGAAATCTGGCCAATACTATTCTTGGCCGCATGTCATCTGGGCGAGGCCTTCCCAGTCTGTGTATCCACTCAATAATAATTAGGTTGTTATCCTCCCCCAGATTTAGTTTACGTATCACATCTAGAAAATAACTACGTAATTCTGCATCCTTTACAGTCTCAGGTATGCAAAGTATCCGGAGATTTCTCCTTCGGCCACGATTCTACAAATTGTCGAGTTTTTCTCCCTGTTTGGTGACTGTTGCTTGTAATGTATTAATCCCTCTGCCTGCATTTAATAGATAATCCTCCAATACTGATATGCACCCCTCTGCCGCTTGTATCTGCGTACCCACAGCTTCCAACTGCTTACTTATAGTGTCCAATTGCCCCATGATACCATCCAGCCCTCCACTCAGTGCATTTACCACCGCGTTAGTCTTGGCGAGCTGCTTTCATTCTACTCAGCAGATTTTCAGCATTCGGCTTGCTGTTTTGTTCCCGTGTGTTTCCAACACCGTTTCTCTTGCTTTCTATCTTATTAGGAATATTTTCAGGGCTTGTAGGGCGGCAAATAACGTCTGAGCCCACTCAGCACATCACGTGACCTCAGCAGTTTTCAATTAAAAAAAACTCTATGAGAGGAGAAAAATGATCAGCACAGGGGGGAGAAAGCCAGAGGGAAGATAAGTGTAGTTACTCACCTGTAACAGGTGTTCTCCAGGGACAGCAGGAATCAGTCCTCACTTATGTGTGACGTCAGCACTGACAGAGCCCGCGTGGAAGAATTCCCCAGATTTCAAAGAAAGCCTTAGGGATTGCTGCCATGCATGTGTGGTCCTCTTCCCACCCAAGGGTACCATCTTGCTCAGTCAGGTCCCTTAGCTCAAGCCCTACCAAGCAGATGGCAAGGGAAGGATAAAAATTCAGCAACTCATCAGGGAAGGCGGGAGGGTAGTGAGGACTGATTCCTGCTGTCCCTGGAGAACACCTGTTACAGGTGAGTAACTACGCTTTCTCCAGGAACAAGCGGGAAGTCAGTCCTCACTTATGGGACTCCCCAGCTACAGGCTACCGAACCTATAACCAAGAAATGCCTCTGCGAGGCCGTGAGCAAAAGCCGATGCCCAAAGGAGCCCAAGTCTTCAAGTCCCCAGGGCAAAACCCTTGGTAGCCGTCGAGAAGGGTCAGAGGGTAGGAAAGCGTAGTTACTCACCTGTAACAGGTGTTCTCCAGGGACAGCAGGAATCAGTCCTCACATATGGGTGACGTCGGCGCTGACGGAGCCCTCGTGCGGAGCAATTTCCCCAACTTTCAAAGAAAGCCTTTGGGAATGCCTCGCGCATGCGCGGTCCCCTTCCCGCCCAAGGGTGCCATCTTGCTTAGTCAGATGACATAGCTAAAAAGACGGCAAAATGAATAAAAAGCAATAACAGGACTGCAACTCCAGGGGAGGAGGGAGGGTCATGAGGACTGATTCCTGCTGTCCCTGGAGAACACCTGTTACAGGTGAGTAACTACGCTTTCTCCAGGAGCAAGCAAGAAGTCAGTCCTCACATATGGGACTCCCTAGCTACAGGCTACCGAGAACCTATAGCTGAAAAAAGGCTCCCTCTAGGCGAGCCGCAATAGCAGTGAGAGAACTTTCTCCGAGAATGCATCCCCCACGGTAGCCTCACACCAGAGGGCCGGAGTTGCCTAAATCTCGAATAGATTCCGGAGTACCGCCTGACCGAAAACGCTGTCCCGTCGGACTCCCTCTCCAGGCAATAATGGGCTGCAAAAATCTGGCTTGAAGACCAAGTTGTGGCCCGGCAGATGTCTGCCAACGAAACAGAGCGGTGATTAGCTACTGATGCAGCCTTAGCCCTGACACGACCCTGCAGCTGAAGGTCAGCTGCCCTGTATGCCCAGGCGATGCAGTCCGCCACCCAGGTGGATAACGTGCGCTTGGAGACCGGTAGACCCAGTTTACTAGGGTCAAAAGATACGAAGAGCTGAGAAGCCCTCCGATGTCCCCGCGTACGCTCCAGGTAGAAGGCGAGCGGCCTCTTACAGTCCAGGGTATGCAGAACTGCTTCTGCCCTGTTGGCATGTGGGCTGGGAAAGAAGGTTGGAAGAACTACCACTTGGTTGAGGTGAAACAAGGAAACCACTTTTGGGAGGAACTTGGGGTGTGTGTGGAGCACTACTCTGTTCTTGTAAAACCGTGTGTACGGCCTATCTGACAACTAGAGCCTGCAGCTCACTCACACGCCTTACCGACGTGAGCGCTACCAGGAAGAGCACCTTCCAGGAGAGGAAGCGCAGATGGCAAGTGGACATCGGCACGAAAGGAGGACGAGTAAGTTGCTGCAAGACCACGTTGAGATCCCACTCCATCGCCAGAGGGCGGATTGGAGGGTTCAGCAGGAGCAGGCCCCTGAGAAACCTGGCTATCAAGGGGTGAGCCGAGAGAGGCTGACCATCTATCGGGACATGGTTAGCCGACAAGGCACTCAGGTGGACCCTGACTGAGTTAGACTTGAGTCCCAGCTCAGAGAGATGAAGTAGGTACTGTAACACTTTGGGAACCTGAGATGAGAAGGGTTCCACAGTATGCTGGTGACACCACACTTGGAACCTGTGCCATTTACAAGCGTAGGATTTTCTGGTGGATGGCCTCCTGGAGGCCAACACCACTTCTTCTACCCCTTCGGGTAGGAGAAGAGGTGCAAGGCCTACCCTCTCAGCAGCCAGGCCATCAAATTGAGGGATCTGGGATTGGGGTGCACGAGGGAACCCTGCTCCTGGGTGAGGAGGTTGGGCTGCACCCCCAAGGAGAGAGGGGTGTCCACCGCCAGTTGAAGAAGAAGTGGGAACCAAGGCTGTCTTGGCCATCTGTGCGCTAACAGGATCACCCAGGCCTTGTCCCTGCGAATCTTGAAGAGAGTCCGTGCTACCAGAGGCGTAGGCGGAAAAGCATACAGGAGGCTCCCCGACCAAGGAAGAAGAAACGCATCAGCTGCTACCCTGAGGGGGTGCAGCTGTCTGGAGCAAAACTGGGGCAACTGACAATTCTGTGGACTGGCAAAGAGGTCCATGGATGGGAGGCCCAAGTGGTTGAAAATCTTCTGGGCGACCTCCCTGTTCAGTTGCCATTCGTGGGGTTGAAGAACTCTGCTCAGTCTGTCTGCCAGGCAGTTCTCCTGGCCCGGTAGGTAAATTGCATGGAGAGACATTTTGTGTTGAACTGCGAAGGAACAGAGGTCCAGAGACTCCTGACAAAGGATCCGCGATCCTGTGCCGCCCTGCTTATTCACATAGAACATAGCCACCTGTTTGTCCGTCTGTACTCGGACAGACTGGTTGAAGAGGACAGGAGCAAAGGCTTTTAGAGCTAAGCGAATGGCCCGGAGTTCCAACAGGTTGATCTGGAGTGTGGCCTCTTGAGGAGTCCACTGACATTAAGTGCAAGAGCCTGACAATGGGCCCCCCAGCCCATCAAGGAGGTATTCGTGGTCAGCACCCTTGTAAGCATGGGAAGCTGAAATGGTACCCCCCGCAGGAGGTTCCCTGATTGTGACCACCACTGCTACCAAGGGGTGAGCTGAGAGAGGGACTGCACCAGGGGTTTGGATACTGCCACTCTGTCAGACAGGCATCCTGTGGCCTGTGACCACTGGTCCCACAAGGCCCACTGAGCTGTCCGCATGTGCATGCATGCGAAAGGAGTAACATGAACTGTGGAGGCCATGTGGCCGAGCAGGCATAAGAACCTCCGTGCTGACACGTGGGGTATGTGACTCACCATGTCCACCTGAGACAGCAGGCGATCTTCCCTGTCCAGTGGTAAATAGGCCCTGGCCTGCAGGGTGTCTAGCCTTGCCCCTATGAATTCCAAGTTCTGGGTGGGGAGCAAAGAGGACTTTGCGTGATTGATGACAAACCCCAGATGCTGAAGCAGAGCGATTGTGCGAGCTGTGGCGTGGTGTGCCTCCTGGGCTGACTGGCCTCTTATGAGCCAGTCGCCTAGGTAAGGGAACACAAAGATCCCCTGGTTTCTGAGGAAGGCCGCTACTACAGCTAGGCACTTGGTGAAAACCCTTGGAGTGGAAGCTAGACCAAAGGGAAGCACTTTGTATTGGAAGTGGTTTCCTCCGACCACAAACCTGAGTATTGTCTGTGGTCTGGATGTATGAGGATGTGTGTGTAAGCATCCTTTAGGTCCAAGGAGCATAGCCAGTCTCCCTGCTGGAGGTAAGGCAGAAGTATCCCAAGTGAAAGCATCTTGAACTTTTCCCTCATCAAGAACTTGTTGAGTTTTCACAGGTCCAGGATGGGGTGAAGGCCTCCTTGTCTTTTCGATATCAGGAAATACCTGGAGTAAAAGCCTTTCCCCTGCAGGTGGTGGGGCACCGGTTCCACCGCCTGATCCTTGAGAAGACCAGCTAACTCCTGAAAGAGGAGGTTCCTGTGCAAGAGGGTTCTGAGATGCTCTCCTGGGAAATAGGAGGTAGGTACTTGGCTGAAATGGAGAAGATAGCTGTCTTGGACTATCCTTAGAACCCAAGTATCGGATGTAATTGCTGGCCACCTGTGGGCGTACAGGGACAGCTGACCTCCTGTGCAGGGCCAAACCACTGGTGGGAGAGGAGCTATGCAGTGGGAGTCAAAAACCCCCTCCCTGCTGGGCAGGAGCAGGAGCTGGAGGCTTGGGGGTTTGAGGCTTACGAGGGCCATTCCCCCATCTCCTGGCCTGCTGCCCCTGCTGGGGAGCTGGGGAGGCCTGATAAGTGGGGTAGTTTCTGTAAGCCTGTCCCTTCCTCGGGTAAAAGGGCTTCTTCCCCGAGGCCTTCTTCCTGTGAGAAGGAGCAGATGTCGTCTTCGACAGCCTTGTCCGGGTCAAGTACTCGAACTCGAGTTTAGCAACCTTTTCAGTCATGGGCTTGCCGAAGAGGTTATTACCTCGGCAGGGGACATCGACCAACTTGTCCTGTACCCATGGCTCGACATGAGCCTAGCCTGGCGCCTTGCACCGATGCCGGCTGCGGCTACCCGGGCCGAAGCCTCGAAGCTGTCGTAGGCTGCGCGAGACATAAACTTCGAGCACTCTCTTATCCCGGTGGACAGGGCCTTGAAGCGCTGCAAAGGTTCCTCGGAGAGGCCAGCAGAGAACCCGGC
This sequence comes from Ichthyophis bannanicus, assembly GCA_033557465.1. Lineage (NCBI taxonomy): Eukaryota > Metazoa > Chordata > Amphibia > Gymnophiona > Ichthyophiidae > Ichthyophis > Ichthyophis bannanicus. The sequence goes on from CM066033.1 coordinate 837,768,645, forward strand.
AATCTCCTTTGCCAGGTCTCTTAAGTACATGCCCATGTACAGCTGGTATGTCTGGACACGGCATGACAGCATCGAGCCCTGGAAGCACTTTCTGCCGAGGGCGTCCAGGTTCCGGGCCTCCTGGCCGGGAGGCACCGAGGAATGCGTCTTTTGGCTCTTGAGTCTTTGCATGGCTGATTCCACAACCATGGAGTTGTGCGGCAGCTGTGCCTTTTGGAACCCGGGGCTCTTACGGACTCGATAAATGGAATCAACCCATTTGCTGAGGACCAGCGTGAGGCTGGGGACTCCCACATGTGGAGCATCAACCGTTCCAGCATCAGAGGCACCGGTACAGTAAGGGCCTCCTTCGGAGGAGAGTCATACTGGAGGGTGTCGAGCTGTTCGGCTCAAGGCTCCTCCTCGGCATCTGCAGGGAAAGCCAAAGCTTTGGCCATATCCCTAAAAAGTCTGAGAACCTGGTGTCCTCCAGGGGCGACCATCTCTGAGGTTCCGAACCCGGTGAGTCCGATGGGACGTACCGGGTCCGGTGGGTATCTGGCGAGTCTTCCTCCTCCGTCTCCCAAGCCGAGTCCTCCGAGGAGGACTCGATGGGCTCTGGCCTCGAGGGCTTTGAGTGCGTCCGTCCCAACCCTGATGGCCCCGGCGATGATGACCTCGGTCCTGAACGGGAGGTCGAGGGAGACCTTGGCCGAGGATCGACTCAAGCCCTCATGGACTCGAGGATCGGCTCTGCCTCCGGGGTCGACTTAGATGTCGAGGTCCCAGTGGTCGGGGCGGATGCGCGGGTGAGACCAGCTATCAGCGCCTGCTGCTGGTCCATGAAGGCAGACATGCTGCTTTCCAAGGCTGCCAACCAGAGACCCAGCTCAGAAGGCTCCGCAGCCACCAGCTCGGTTCCCAACGCCAGTTCTCTCGGAGGAGAGTCCACGAGGACAACAGGCATTACCTTGTCCAATGCCTCCAGTTCCGTGCGAGGTATTTTGGCAGGCCTCTCCGACTCAGCGAACCCAGGGCGGCGTTCGGCACTCAGTGACCTGGTACCCGAGGGCCCTGGCCAATCGGAGTCTTCCAGAGATGCAGCCCTCGCAGGTTTCTTCTTTTTACGGTGCTCCCGGGTGGGAGACCCCCACTCAGAAGACCCCCGATGGTGCTTGAGTTCAGATTCCTAAGACGTCGAGGCTTCTGACGAGATCCTGGCCCAGACGGATCCAGACTCGTAGAAAATAGTCTCGCACTGGTGCTGCCTGCTCCTCAATGCCTTGGTGGACGTCTTGCCACACGGACCGCAAACCACCGGGTCATGGTTGGGTCCGAGGCAGTGGAGGCAGCAGTCATGGGTGTCGGTGAGGGACATAAGTTTTTTGCACCGATCACCTTGAGCACAAGGAAATTGGCCCTGAGCTCCCGCAGGTTGCTTTGCTGCTGGCTCTTCTCGAAGGACCAGACCACTACACAATTTCTGGGTGCACAATTCCTCGTAGTGGGCACCCCAGCCCAGGAGGGAAGCATCTGTCGTGAGAACCCTATGGGGGCTCGGGGATTGGAAGGGCATGCCTCTCCGCAGGTTTTGCAGAACCTGCCACAAATTGAGGGACTCCGCCAGCTGACAGGACATCGAGACCCTGACCTAGAGCTTGCCCGTGGCCTGGGTCCACTGAGAGCAGAGACACCACTGAGCTGCCCGCATGTGGAGGCGGGCGTTGGGGACTACATGGACCGTGGACAATGGGGGAAAGGCGATGCTGATGGTGTCAAAACCCCAGCCCAGGCTGGGCTGGGGTTGGTGTCTGAGTTTTTTGGCCCTTGGGTTTGCGGGGGCCCTGGCCCGTTCCCATGCTCTGGGCACCCTGCTGAGGGATCTGAACAGAGGGGTAAGAAAGGTAGCCCCAGTAGGGCTGACCCTTCCAAAGTAAAGGGGGCTTCTTTCCCTGCAGCTTCTTTCTGGGAAGAGTAGAGGTCTTCCTCGGGAGTCGAGTCCGAGTAACATACTTGATTTTGATTTCGACCTCCATGTCCTCCATCGGCTTGCTGAAGAGCTGCTCGCTGAGGCACGGGACGTCAAGAGGTTTTTCTTGCACCCATTGCTCAAGATCCGATGATTGGAGCCAAGCTTGGCATTGGGCGCAAATACTGGAGGCAGCCCCTCTCATGCTGGATTCAAAGCTGTCTTAAGCAGCTCAGGATAGGTATTTGGAGTACTATGCAACAGACTTCGAAACAGCCTGGAAGCACCGGAGATGGTCTCCATCGAGACTCGTGGCAAATCCCCCGGGTTCCTTGGCCAGGTCCCGAAGGAATATGCCGATGTAGAGTTGGTAGGTCTGTATGCGGCAGACCAGCATCAAGCCCTGGTAGCATTTTCACTCAAGGGCATCAAGGGCTCGAGACTCCCTGCTCAGGACGCTCCTGTCCAGTTCCTTGGGGGATCTTTGGGGCTGAGGGACTGGGCACAGGACTTCCCATACCTGTCCGCCTCTCCAGACGAGACCCTCATGGTCTTCTTCTTGCATTCACACTCCGGGGACCCATGCTCGGAGTGTCTGTAAGCCCGCAGAGGGCCCGTGGGGATCTTACGCAAGTCTGAGGATCTGTGCGGGGCCATCAAAAGTGAGGCTACCGGGGAAACCGGGGTAGAGTCTGCCTTGTGGAAGAGGTTGTCCTGCTTTAGCCGATGGCTCTGTATGGCTTTAGTGGACATTTTCTTACACAGGGAGCATTCCTTCAGGTCGTGGTCGGCCCCGAGGCAACAATCATGAGTGTTGGTGAGAGACATATTTTTTGAACACCAATCACATTTTTTAAAGCTGGTGGCCATTGGGGCAAAAGGGCCCCAGCAAAGTCGAAGACCTTCACTGTGGCCAGCGGATGAAAAAGGCATGAAAGCGCTGTGATGGAAAATTAAAGACAAAAAGCTGTTTTGCTTTTTTTTGAGGCCTGGTGCAATGGCAATGGGTCTCAGGTGGGAAAGGAGCCGGCGCAGGCCCGAAAAGTACAGGAATTGTACAAAAAAAAAAACTTTTTCCTGGGGGTACAAGATGAACATCTGTAGGGCTCCGTGGAAAAAGGGAGACTCCACCTCCTCTGTTCTGCTCTGTTACTACTCCGAGGGGGGATCAGAGTCCACCCCTCTTGGAGATGTGTATATCTGCTGTATTGTATTTGTTGGTGGTTCTAAAATAAAGTATTAAAAAAAAAAAAAAAGGAGACTGAGCAAGATGGCACCCTTTGGCGGGAAGGGAACCACGCATGCATGGTGGCATCTCCCAAAGGCTTTCTTTGAAAGCTGGGAAGATGCTTCTGCGAGGGCTCCGTCAGCATCAATGTCACCCATATGTGAGGACTGACTTCCTGCTTGTTCCTGGAGAAAGTTAGATCACAAGTAACTAGCAGGATCCCAAAATGTGACTAAGTCCATTCTGATGGATAAATAATGGTTTTCCCCATGTCTACCTGGTTAATTATGGACTTTTTCTTCAAGAACTTGTGCAAGTCTTTTTTTAAACCCAGCTATAACTGCTTTTTCCATATTTTTCAGCAGAAAATTCCAGGGCTAAATTGTGTATTGAATGAAAAACTATTTCTCCAGTATTAGGAGCAGTTTAAAATAAATTGAAAAAGAAACAGCATAGCTGAAAATTCACAGCTAAATAAGAATATTATCAGCTGTTATGGATGGCACTAAATCAATTTATTGAAAAATTAGATTTGGAGGCACTTTTGCATAGTTCCAAATCCACCGATACTTTTGCCCATGGAAGCTGCACCAGTTCTCAAAGGGAAAGTATTTTAGTTAGAGAAAAAATACCTGTACTTTCTTTCTCTGGGTACTTTTTCCCTTCAGTGTCATTTAATCTAATCATTCACAAATTTCATTGTGGGTCAAATAGCCCAGCCAAAGTGGCATTCATAAACAAATAATTAATATTCAATCAATGTACAATATAAAACAACCATAAAATGTAGCCTCTACTGTATTTACCCTTTTGTACCCTCAGACTGATGTATTTATTTGTTTATTTTATAAATCTGATGCATACCCTGATTCCTAATTCTCCTCGCCACACGTTGTTGAATTCCCCCTTGTTCCATGCTCCCAGGAACCCTTCCACTCAGTGCAGAACAATGCAAATGGGACATTTTCCAAAAGCCCTTTTACCTGAATAAATTGCCATTTTCCTGCATAAATTGCTTTTGAAAATCACACTCTCTAAGGATAATTAGCATTAGTATTGTATGGATGGTGAAAACCTCTCCCATAAAACAAGCTGCATTTCGGTAGCATATAATTCTGTATTCTTAAAGGAAGTTTAATAAAGCCCACAGCGGGCTCCTGACAAACAAAAAGGCTGTAAGAGAAAGAAAAGGAGCCCAGAGGAAATGGGAAGAAGTTGTAGTAAATTGCTGAATAACATGCATTTACAATTAATAACAGCTAATTCTTTTCTGTGATCAGCTCAGTAAAGTGCAAAAGAATTTCTCTTATCTCAAAAACAAATCAAAATGGTCAACAAATTTTCATTTTGAGGAATGTGAGTAGGAATGAAAAAAGAGCCTGGAAAAGTGGCCAGCATCCTCAAAGTACAATGTGGACTGAACATGAGATAAGAGCAATACAGAGACCTTGATGCACCAAGCAACTTCACAGGTAGGACCCATCTGGCTATCTCTGAGTCAATGAACACCTTCTGGTCAGAACTATGACTCTCTTTCAAGCAATGCCTGATCTTCTCTCTTATTCTTCTTTCCAACTCTACTGTACCTGGTGCCAGGGACGACCCAAGGGGAGTGCTGGGACATGTGCAGAGACTCGGTGCGGGGCCTTATTTGCATAAATATTTGCATAATGTTACCATACACTAACTTTTAGTAAACATGCCTCTTAATGAATGTATGGATAAAGAAAGAATAAAAGATTTCTACATTACTATAATCCAGTGCCAACCGCCAGGCACATTAGGAACTACTACAAATACTGCCCATTTAGAACCCATAGCAAACCCACCGTATCGTAACAGCACTACCAGGACTCAAAAAGCACCATACCCTACCTATCAAAAGGCAACACTGCAAAATATTAAACCAATACATTTCAGAGAATAACAATACATGACCTACTGGCGAAAGAGAACAAGTGGCAATGTCAAATAGGAATTACATAAACAGAATACCTCAGCTCAGTTACACATGCAGAACATAGACCATCACCAAACAAGAAATCACAATTTAGAAACAGGAAGACAATAATTAAACTGGGAACCCCAAAAGGCAAACTTGGAATGTACAACACTGTAGAAATAAAACTATAAAATAATCTCCTCTTGTACTAAACAAAGCACAGACATTAATGATGCACATTTCCCAGAGCTGACATACTCCAGTTAATAAATTCAAAATAAAGAGATATCTTTCTACCTTTTGTACATTTTTTTTCAGTTGCAATTGCTCCAACCACTTTCTTCTGGTTTCTTCTTGTCTACTGCTAACTCTCCATCGTCTGCTGTCCATTTGTCCTTTCTTCTCTCTTCTAGTTTTTTTTCCATTCTCTCTCTACATCTGCTTTAACATACTAATCTTTCTCCTTTTGCTCTTTCCTCATTCCAATTTCATCCACTCAAATTTTACCCCTCCATCCTTAATCCCCACTTACTCTCCCAATACCCGGCCAATTGTAGATTTGTCTTCCCTACGACACAAAATATTTTTCCCCTCTCCATTTCACTCTCCCAGCTCCATCCCATTCTAATCCGCCCCCAACATCAGCTCCCTTCTAGTTCCAGCCCTACCCAGCATCCGCTCCCTTCTAGTCCCCGCATCAGCCCATTTCCAGTCCTAGCCCCACCATCAGCCCATTTCCAGTCCTAGCTCCCCTATCCATTTCCAGTCTAATCCGAGTCCCTCCATCAGCTCATTTCCAATCCCAGCCCCCATCAGTCCATTTCTAGTCCTTTCCTAGCCCCACCATCAGCCCATGTCAAATCCTACCTCCCCTCCACTCAGCCCATTTCCAATCCAAGCCCCCATGAGCCTACTTCCAGTTCTAGCCCCTCCATGAGTCCATTTCAATCCAAGCCCCCACCACAGCCCATTTCCAATCTTAGCTCCCCCAACAGCCCATTTCCAGTCCTATCCTAGCCCCTCCATCAGCCCATTTCCTGTCCTAGCTCCCCCCACTCAGCCCATTTCCAGTCCTAGCTCCCTCCCCTCACGGCCCATTTCCATTCCGCGCCCCCTTCCACATCAGCTATTTGGAGTTCAATCCCCCCCTTACACTCAGCCCATTTCCATTCCAAGCCCCCATCCCTACCAGCTATTTGCAGTTCAAGCCTCCCCTTACACTCAGCCCATTTGCAGTCCTAGCAACCCCCCTAACCCATTACCAGTCCTAGCCCCCCCATAGCCCATTACCAGTCCTAAGCCCCCCATCAGTCCACTACCAGTCCTTACCCCCCCTTCAGCCCACTTCCAGTCCTAACCCCATCAGCCCATTTCCAGTCTTAGCCCCCCATAGCCCATTACCAGTCCTAAACCCTCATCACCCCATTTCCAGACTTAGCCCCCCATAGCCCATTATCAGTCATAACCCCCCCATCAGCCCACATCCCATTACCAGTCCTAACCCCATCAGCCCACCTCAAGTCCTAACCCCCCCATCAGCCCATTTCCAGTCCTAGCCTCCCCATAGCCCATTACCAGTCCTATCCCCCCATAAGCCCACAGCCCATTACCAGTCTGAACCCCATCAGCCCACCTCAAGTCCTAGCCCCCCCATAGCCCATTACCAGTCCTAAACCCCCCCTCAGCCCACAGCCCATTACCAGTCCTAACCCTCCTCCCCACCATCAACCCAGGGTAAATTTAAAATAATACAAAAAAAAATGGCTGCAGCTTCTGCGGCAGCGGCAGAATTGAATGTCCCGCGGCACCCCCGTGCCCGGCAGAGCCCTCCTTCCCTGCATCAGCCCCTCTCCACGTTGGTTTTCAGAGCGCGAAGGGAGAGTTTCTCCCTCGCGGCTCTGATAAGCGCGCGGGCGCTGATGGGAAACAGGCATTTCCTGTTTCCCATCAGCAGCGGAGTGCTTCTACACCAAAAGAATTCAACAAGGTATGCAAAGAAACTGCAAATCGAGCACTATCACTGGCCGCCCCAGCAATTTGGAACGCTCTCCCAGAGGACCTACGATCAACAACAGACATCAAGGACTTTTGAAAACAGCTGAAGACGACCTTATTCATCGAACACTACGGCGACATCACATAAGCTGTCCGCCAGACAGTACTACAGCATAACCCACCTCCCTGGACTCTTATGTACATAGTATTATATAATAGAGCACAATATAAATAGCCCACTAAGAAACGACGACACCCGACACATACACGCATTCAGTGTCTCACTGCATGCACACACAAGACAGTATTTGATTGTTTGCTGTGTAGACCGCCTTGATTAAAGGATAAGGCGGTATAGAAATCCTTTTAAATAAAATAAATAAATAAATACTACATCCTCGGGTAACAAATTCCAGAGTTTGATTACATGTTGAGTGAAAAAATATTTTCTTTTATTAGTCTTAAATAGTTTACCCTGTAGCTTCATTGCATGTTCCTTAGTCTTTCTATATTCTGATAACGTAAACAATCGATCTACGTTTACCTGTTCCACTCCGTTCATTATTTTATAGACTTATATCATATCTCCCCTCAGCCATCTCTTTTCCAGGTTAACAGCCCTAACCTTTTTAGCCTTTCTTCATAGGGGTATCCTACCATCCCCTTTACCATTTTGGTGGCTCTTCTCTGAACCTTTTCTAATAACGCTATATCCTTTTTAAGATACGGAGACTAGAATTGCAAACAATATTCAAGGTGTGGTCTCGCCATGGAACGATATAGAGGTATTATAATATCCTTTGTTTAATTTTCCATTCCTTTCCTTATGATACCTAGCATTCTATTTGCTCTCTTGGCCGCTGCTGCACACTGGGCGGAGGGTTTTAACATGTTATCCACAATGACGCCTAAATCTTTTTCCTGGGTGGTGGTTCCTAATGTGAAACCTTGCATCGTGTAACCATAGTTTGGGTTGTTCTTCCCTAGGTGCATAACTTTGCACTTGTCCACATTAAATTTCATCTGCCATTTTGATGCCCAGTCTTCCAATTTATCAAGATCCTCTTGCAATTTTCCACAATCCTCTTGGGTTTTAACAACTTTAAATAGTTTTGTACCATCTGCAAATTTGATAACCTCACTCGTTATTCCCTTTTCCAGGTCATTTATGAATATGTCAAAAAGCAGCGGACCCAGCACAGATCTCTGGTGTACACCACTATTTACCTTTCTCCATTGGGAAAATTGGCCATTTAGCCCTACCCTCTGCTTTCTATCTTTTAACCAGTTCCTGATCCACAATAGTACACTGCCTCCTATCCCACAACTCTTTAGTTTTGCCAAAAGTCTCTGATGAGGGACCTTGTCAAAGGCTTTCTGAAAGTCCAAATACACTATATCAACTGACTCACCTTTGTCTACCTGTTTATTCACGCCTTCAAAAAAAACATAACAGATTAGTAAGACAAGACCTTCCTTGTCCAGAGCCATGTTGGCTGTCTCCCATTAAGCCATAAACTTCTAATGAAAAGCACGTTCATTCAAACCTTAGTTCAGTAGAATTGATTATCCAAGAAGGTCTCAGACTTAAACCGCACTTTCATTAGGACTCACGTCCTTTCATTCAGTGCTGGGTTTTTTGCATCAACGACCTTCGATCATTTTTAAATTATTTTTTATAACTATAGAGACTTATATGCCATGTGTCTAATATAATCGTTTCTTCTCATTAAATAAAGCGGATCCCGACGCTCAGATTCGGCGCCATTATGGCGTTTCAATGTTAGACTTTCTTCAGGAGATCCTCGCTCATAATCTACAAAACAAACAGAGTGAAATTTCACTCTTTAACTAATATTTCTATTAAATATCAGCCTTAGAGTGTCTCTAATACCCCTTCCCTTAAAAAATTAAAATCGTTTCTATTTACAAAAAGTGCTGCTGCCCGCGTTTCCTATATCTTAACTTCCATGTGAAAGACGCCGCGCATGCGGGATGAAAACATCCCTCTACATTTAAAGCTCCCACCTAGATTACTCTATTCTCATCACCTGGTTATCTACCAATAGTGACTGCTGCTATTTACCTTATATACGTCATCGGATAATCTATCTAAAAATCCCTTCCTATTAAAAAACCATGCTTATACACTCCCCCTATTAATAACCTTGAGATCTTCGATCTCGATAATGTATCTAATAGACTACTAGCCATCTTTATAGTATATATTATCGTCAATATAGTCAGTCTTCCATACTATGCTGATTTCTCTTAATGTATACTCCCCCTAGTGAGTATGTTGTCTAACTGAACTGGTACTAAAATGTGGATGAAAATCCTATAATCAAACAGGGGTTTCAAGTACACAATGCCCAATCTATGGTAATATTTAAACCTCCCGGAGAGACAGTACCTAACCTATAAATCCATTTTTGTTCTTTTAATATCAGCATCTCATCCAACGTTCTACCTCCCACGGTATGCGTAACTTGTTCAATGGCAAAACTACGTAGTTGCTCAAAACTGTGTCCTTGTGATAGACAGTGTGTAACAATTGGAGCCTCCTGTCTCCGACATTTTAATCGGCTCTTATGTTCTCGTAATCGGATTTTTAAGGAACGAGTCGTTTTCCCTATATACATAAGCCCACAGGGGCAGATAGTACTGTAAATCACTCCCACTGAATCACAAGTGGTATGTGAGTGAAGATGAAACGCAATCCCATGGTGACTAAATTCCGTGATCTCTAACATAACATCACACATATCACATGTGCCACACTTTCTATGGCTACCTTCTTCTCTCTGCCTATCCAAAGGTGGAAGCACCGTTGGGCTAAGAAACTCCTTTAAGTTTCGACCCCGTTGCCAGACACACCGTATATGTTTCGTTTCCAAACCCGGAACTACTGCGAGAACGTTCTTATGCTTCTTTAAAAGTTTTTGTATGTAAAAACTCATTGGAGTATAAGCTGTTATAAAATTAACCATATCTGTATCTGTGTGTATGGCAGAGGATGCTGGCTTCTTTTTCAACAACCCAGGTCTATGGTTGTATAGAGCTCTGCGTTACGCTCTTTGCACTACCGATATAGGATACCCTCTATTCAAGAAGTCTCTTTTTAAACCTCTTGCTTGTTGCTTATATTCTTGAACATCACAACAGTTTCATCGAAACCGAAGAAACTGTGAAAACGGGAGTGATTCCTTCAACTGCTTAGGATGTTTACTAGTGTAATGAAGGAACGTATTCCTATCTGTGGGTTTCCTAAATACTGACGTATGCCACCCATGAGCTCCCCTAGTAACCTGCACATCCAAGTATGTAATCTTATCCTTATGATATACAGAAGTACATTTTATATTATCATCCCGATGGTTAATCCACTCCAAAAATTGCTCCAATGAGTTTAAAGAACCCCTCCATAATACAAAAACATCATCTATATATCTTCGCCAGGTGATCAAATTAGGTTTGAACACGAACTGGGAGAGATTTCCCACTTCAAAACTTTCCATGTAGAAATTCGCTATAGAGGGGGCGCAGGTGGCACCCATCGCCACCCCCGCTACTTGTTGGTATACAGTACCCTCAAACATAAAGTGATTTTGATAAATAGCTAATCGCGCTACCTCCAATAGGAAGTCCACATGGATAACAGAAAGATCCCCTCGGGTTAACAATACATGCTGAATAATACTAACTGCCGCTTCCTGCGGTATATTAGTGTAGAGGGAAGAAACATCTAAGGTGACCAACCAGGTGTCGTCACATTCTGCCCAACCTGCCAATTCTTCCATTATGTTCAAAAATTGTGTGGTGTCTTTCAAAAAAGAAGGAATATTAGGGAGCAAGGGACGTAAAAACGAGTCTAAATACGTTGACAGGGGTTCCAGTACACTCCCTCTAGTCGACACTATAGGTCTACCTGGTGGATCTTGCAAGTTTTTATGAATTTTAGGGACCGTGTAAAATTTAGCCATCGTCGGGGAGACAACATTTAGATACTGATATTCCTTTTTAGATATCAACTTATGTCGTAAAGCTTGTTGTGTAATACGCTTAATCTCAATCTGTAGTTGTTGTGTAGGATCTATTAATAACTTTCTATAAGTGGTCTCATCCTGTAATTGTGTATTAGCCTCCTTTACATACTTCTCCCGATCCAAGACCACCACCGCTCCTCCCTTGTCTGCTCTCTTCACCACTATATCCCGTCTCTCTCGTAAATCCCGTAGAGCCTGGCTTTCTACTATGGATAAAGCCTTCCCTCTAAATTTGCTAGTTTTTTCTAATTGGGAAAGATCTTGTAACACCAGCTCTTTAAAAATAACTAGCGCTGGGTGAAGAGGTATGGGTGGTGTCCATTTGGATTTAAAAGGTAATGGAACCCGATCTACTGTTTGCCATGATTCTAACGCCACTTCAGCTAACTCCTCAGGCTGGTGTTGTGTGGGCAATAAATCTATTAATTGCGATGGTTCTGAAGCCACATCTATTATCTCTTCAGATTGAGAGTGTATAAAATAATAGTGTTTTAAGTGTAATTTTCGCATTAATCTTTCAAAGTCCACTCGGCACTGGAAAGGATCAAAATTTATATAAGGTACAAAAGATAATCCTTTATTGAGTATCTGCAATGCTTCTTGTGATAGAATTTTCCCCGATATGTTTTCCACTAATTGGTCTTGTGACAACGGTGCTACTATTATGTCTTCTGTCGGTTCGTGTAACCTCGTGATTTCTTTTTCTCCGTATCGTTTTTCTTTTTCACATTGTCCCGGCCTTTGTCGCAAAAATCCTCTTTAGAAGAAACACTAGAGTCACTGGTAGAAACATCATCTGGAATGTCCTCAAATCGCACTTGTTTTTTATTTTTCTTCAGTTTGCGTTTGGTATCCATCCATGGGTATACAAATCCCGTTGAATAATCAGAACCATCACGTTTCAGTTTCTTCACCTTTTTTGCCATTGTTTCTTGTTGGGTTAATTTTTCTTGCCGACTAACCTCTTCTAATTTCATTTTGAAAGTTTCTGCACTCTCTTTTAGCTTCAAATCTTCCTGTGTAAGTTGTATAGTGAGTGCTACATTCTCTATCTCAGGTTTCAACGCATCCACCATAAGGACCATTAAGTCCAACGAGCACTTGTTTAATATCATATTCCACTTTCCAATGAATTCCGTTGTCATTTCTGGCATTCTTGGTTCCTTATATACCCGTAACCCTCTGGGTATTTGCTGTCGATTTATATATTCCACCAACGATGCCCATTAAGCCATGACTATCTACATGTTCAGCAATTTTGTTCTTTATGATGGTTTCTACCATTTTTCCTGGTACTGACGTCAGGCTCACCGGTCTGTAGTTTCCCAGATCACCCCTGGAACCCTTTTTAAAAATTGGTGTTACGTTCGCCATCTTCCAATCTTCAGGTATTACAGATGATGTTAATGAAAGTTCACAAATTACTAATAGCAGGTCTGCAATCTCATATTTCAGTTCTTTCAACACCCTTGGATGTATACCATCCGGCCCAGGTGATTTGCTACTCTTCAGTTTAACTAATAGTTGTAATACATCTTCCCAATGTATCGATATTTCCTTCAATTCTTCTGCACCTTTAAATACCACTTCAGTCATGGGTAACATCCCTACATCTTCCTCAGTAAAGACCGAAGCAAAAAATTCATTCAGTCTCTCTGCTATAGCCTAGTCCCCTCTTACTGCCCCCCTTTAACCGCTCTATCATCTAATGGACCAACTGACTCTCTCACAGGTTTTTTGCTATGAATGTACTTGAAAAAGTCTTTATTACGCATTTTTGCTTCCACAGCAAGTTTCTTCTCAAATTCTCCCTTTGCCTGCCTTATCAATGCCTTGCATTTAACTTGCCAGTGCTTGTGCTGTTTACAGGTTTCATCGTTTGGCACTTTTCTCCATTTCCTGAAAGATGCTTTTTTGGCAACAACAGCCTCTCTGACCTCACCTTTAAACCATGCTGACAGTTTTTTGGACGTCCTTCCACTTTTCTTAAAGTGTGGAATACAGCTGGTCTGGGCTTCCAAGATAGTATTTTTCAACAACACCCAAGCTTGATGTAAGTCTTTAACCTTGGCAACTGCTCCTTTTAGTTTTTTTTTCTTAACTATTTTCCTCATTTTATCATAGTCTCCCTTTCAAAAGTTAAAAGGTAGTACTGTGGATTTCCTTACTATCCCTCCTCCACTAATTAAATCAAACGAGATCATGCTATGATCACTATTGCCAATTGGCCCCAACAACCTTATCTCTTGCACCAGATCTGGTGTTCCACTAAGGACTAGGACAATATGGCTTCTCCTTTGGTCGGTTCATGAACCAGCTGCTCCAAGAAGCAGTCATTTATTTCATCTAGGAATGTTATCTCCCTAGCATGTCCTGCTGTGACACTGACCCAGTCGATACCGGGGTAATTGAAATCACCTATTATTATTACTGTGCTGTAACGTTTGTTAGCCTCCTTGATTTCTTTGAGCATTTCATCATCCATTTGTTCATTCTGGCCAGGCGGTCAATAGTACACCCCCACTTTATCTTTATTTAACACTTTATATACCGCCGCCCTTGTTGGAACATGAGAGCAGTTTACAACAGAAATATATGCCATCGCCTTCCCCTTTTTAAATGGAATTTCAATCCATAGAGATTCTACAGCAAATGTTTCCTGCAAAACCTTAATCCTTTCTGACTCAATGCCATCTCTAACATAGAGCGCAACTCCTCCACCAATTTGATCAGCTCTATCATTACGATATAGTTTGTACCCAGGTATCACAGTGTCCCACTGGTTGTCCTCCTTTCACCATGTCTCTGATATTCCAATCATATCTAACCTCTCATTTAGTGCTATATATTCTAACTCTCCCATCTTATTTTTTAGACTTCTAGCATTTGCATGCAAGCATTTTAGATACTGTATTTTATTCATATTAATTTGGCTATTGGTAGGCATGGGTAATTTGGGATCTTTTAAGCTCTGTCTGCTCCATACTCGAGGGCATTTGGGCTACTTTACTCTTTTTTGGAACCTCTCTGCTTTTGGTAGTATCCTTCAAGGATACATTCTTCCAATCCATGTGCTCTTGTGCGACTGTCGGCTTTCCCCTATTATCTAGTTTAAAAGCTGCTCTATCTCCTTTTTAAAGGTTAATGCCAGCAGCCTGTTTCCATACCAGTTAAGGCGAAGCCCATCCCTTCGAAAGAGCCCCTCCTTTCCTCAGAATGTTCCCCAGTTCCTAACAAATCCAAAATCCTCATCCTTGCACCATTGTCTCATCTACGCATTGAGACTCTGGAGCTCTGCCTGCCTTTTGAGTCCTGCGTGTGGAACGGAAAATATTTTGGAGAACGCAATCCTGGAAGTTCTGTATTTCAACTTCCTACTTAAAAGCCTAAATTTAGCCTCCAGAACCTTCCTACCACATTTTCCTATGTCATTGGTACCGACATGTACCAAGACAGCAGACTCTTCCCCAGCACTATCTAAGACCTTATCTAGGTGGCGCGTGAGGTCCACTACCTTTGCACCAGGCAGGCATGTTACCAGGCGATCCTCACGTACACCAGCCACCTAGCTATCTACAAGCCTAATGATTGAATCACCAACTATAACGGCTGTCCTAACCCTTCCCTCATGGGCACATGGCCCAGGAGAAACTTCCTCGGTGTGAGAGGGTTTTACATCACCTGGAAGACAGGTCCTAGCTCAGGATCACTTCCTGCCACACCAGGGTGATGCTCTCTTGTCACGTGACCTCTCTCCTCCATGGCAACAGGGATGCTGCCAGACTGGAGGCGGGATTTCAGGACTATAGTCCTGTAGGTCTTGTCTATGTACCTCTCTGTCTTTCTTATGTCTTCCAAGTCTGCTACTCTAGCCTCTAGAGAACGGACTCCTTCTCTGAGAGCAAACAGCTCCTTGCACCTAGTGCACACATAAGACCTCTCACAAACTGGGATAAAATCATACATGTGACAATGCAATAGACTGGAAAGCCCCCATCTTGCTGCTGGACTGCTGTCTGCATCTTAGTTTTAAGCTTGTGTTTAGATCTTTAAGTTCTTTACTTACTAAGGGTTGCTATGGATACTTATACTAATAAAATTGTACCTAATATCTTTAATATACCTTGTTCACCTGAAGCTTAATTAATCTCAGGTCCTTAGTGTATGACTAATTTGGATAATGAGCTGCACCTGAGAGCACCTCCTTTCCTTTAAGATGTGTAAGTACCTATAAAGCTACCATTATCCCAGGGGTGGGTGGGTGTTGGGGAGGGAGGGAGGGAAATAACACTTATTAAAAGAGGGCTGGTACACAGTAGCCTGTCCTGTGCTTCTGAGGTAAGCTGTGAGCAACTTCCTGGGTGATTAACAGTCCTTGCTTGGATAGAAGGAGTCTTTCAAAATGGCCTTTTGACCTGCCACCTGGCGTTAACACCTATTGAAAAAGTTTCACAGGTCTCTTGCCCCCTATGTAGAAGGCCTCCTTTTATGCTAAGTTATATTCTGATTTGATTTAAATTAAAACTCTTTGCTGCTGCTAGGCTCTGACTTATTATGCTGGGTTCTAAATTTAACCAGAAAGCTCTCTTCTGTGTTTTAAATTTAAACTTAAACTGCTGCTACTAGACCCTGACTGATTTAACAAATACACTGGGTTCACAGATTAATCAGCTTTAATCCGAAGAAGTCCTTTCAGAAAAATTCCCAGAAGTATATACTCATAATTGCAGATCTCTCTCCAGAAGTAACAATCCCCTTTTCTAGTCCTTCAAGACTGAGGATCACAGAATGTTCTTTGCGCGGGACCCTGTGCAAAAAACATTCTCGCTCAATGGACGGGCTGGCCTTGCCTGGTGCTTACTAATGGGGAGAGCGTTTCTGATCCCTTAGTGGGTGATCATCTTGGATCCAATGGCTGCCAGATGATGTGATTCAGAATCAGAGCATAGGCAGTGATGGTTCATTTAAAGGCAAGGACCTAGACTTAAAAAAAAAAAAGAACTATAAGGTGGGGGAGCACCACAAGGAATCTTTAGCAGGATGGGAAAATCTAGAAGAAGATGGAAAAACTGAAAGGAAATACTTTTGCAAGGTCAATAGGGCAATGAAACATTTTCTTAGGAAAGTAAATAAAAATAAGATAAAAAGGAGGATGCTTTGTTTTAAAAAAAACACAACAACTATAAAGCAGAGAAAAAAAGAGGTTAGTGTTCATAACCATAAAAGATCACACCAAAAAGAAGAAAAACAGTATCTGGAGAAGCTAAGGGAAGCTGGTAAAGATGCATCTGTAGGAAACAAATGCCTAAAATGGTAATATGGGGAGACCAGACTTTTTTTGTCTGAGATATTTTAATAACAGGAGGAAGTGCAAAGGTGGCATTGTGAAACTCAAAGATGAAGAGAAAGAATATGTAGAGGCTTTTGAGGATAAAACAGAATTTCTTATCAAATATTTCTGTTTGGTGTTCACTAAGGACTCAGAGTAGGACCACAGAAAACAGGTACAAACAGGTATGGAAGTGAGATAAATCTTGAGCAAAGTTCAGAAGACTATTTGTAAGTAGTTAGCTAAGCTAAATAAAGACAAAGTGATGATCCCAAATGCAATAAATCCAAATGTATTAAGAGAAATAAGGGAGTCTTTTACTAATGGGCACTAGTTGGCAGCACGTCTTCTGGCATGAATTGAAGGTGCACTGGGACATGTGTTACCAGCTAGTGTGGGATGATTCTTGCGCTAACTGTGCAGCCCATATTAGGGTTGGGAGTGGGTAGGTAGGGGTAGAGAATTGGCATGGTGAGCTCAGCGCAGTTACTGCTGGGTTCACACAGTATGTTAACCGCATGAGTGCAGGTTCACCTAACGCCACTTCAATAGGTGGAGTTAAGTACACCTATGCTAATACCACCTGTGTTAGGGGAAAGGACTTTGCTTTAACTGCTGGAGAAATGCTTTCCACAAATCCGTTAATTAACATGGTGGTTTTGTGCCTAACACTCCATGGTTTCAGCGCTTTTGGCATGTTAGATGCAACAATCTAGAGCCCGTTAGTAAAAGAGCTCCTAAGAGAAGTTCTGGTGACTCCATGGTTTGACCTTTTTAATGCTTTTTTAGAGTCAGGAGTGATTCCAGAGCACAAAATTGGAAGTAAAAGGAGGCTGGGAATTACAGGCTGGTTAGACTTATCTTGGTGATGAGTAGAGTAATGGAGTAGGATAATGTAGTTTTTGGTACCCAGTGGATTATAGAAATCAAAGGAACATGGTTTTACCAGAGATAGGTCTTGTCAGACAATTCTGATTAATTTCCTTGACTGGGTGACCCAGAAGCTGGATCGGGGGAGAGCACTAGATGTGGTATACTCGGATTTTAGCCAGGTCTTTGATATGGTTCTGCATAGGCAACTGATAAATAAATTGAATGCCTTGGTGTGAGCCCAAAACTGAATGACTAGGTTAGAAACCCAAAGGGAGTGGTAAATTAAATTTGTTCTAAGGAAATGGGGGTATTAACTAGTATGTTTTCTAATGTTTTATTAAAATTTCATATGCCGCCTTTCAATAATGGCAAAGTTGTTTACAGTAAAATCAGCTAAAAGCCAGAAAAGGAAAGGAACTCCACAGTATAATAGGAAAGAATAGATTACTACTACTTTATTTATTTATTTATTTTTATTTTTATTTATTTAGCTGTATTTATATCCCGCTTTTCACCGGGTCAAAGCGGTCAATTGGGGGATACATTTAACACTAGGGATATGACACACACACACTAATACTTACAGGGAACTTACTACTGAACGTTTGTGTAGCGCTACAAGACGAACGCAGCGTTGCATTCGTACTATAGAGAAGAGAGAAAGAAGGCAGCTAGGAAAAAAAAAAGATGTCAGTAGGAACCGGTTATGTCATAGAAACATGATGGCAGAAAAAGACCACATGGCCCATCCAATAGCGTGCCACAAAGATCAGTCCTTGAACCTGTGCTTTTCAATGTTTTTTAAAAGACATTGTGGAGGGACTGTTGGGAAAAGCTTACCATTTTTACAAATACCGGTAATAAAAAAATCTGCAACATAATAGACACCTAGGAAGATGTAGAAAACCCAAGGAGAGATCTTGCAGAGCCTGAGAAATGGTCTAGAGTTTGGCAGCTTGTGTAGTTAATCACCTGTAGCAGGTGTTCTCCAGGAATATCAGAAATCAGTCCTCACATAATGGTGACGCTGGCACCAATGGAGCCCACACAGATTCACTCCCCAGCTTTCAAAGAAAGCCTTTGGGAGTTCTACCATGCATGCGTGGTAATCTTCCAGCCCAAAGGTGCCATCTTTCCTCAGTATAATGACACAGTTTAAAGAAGCATAAAAATAAAAAAACTCTATGGGGAGGAGGGAGGGTTGTGAGGGCTGATTTCTGCTGTTCTCGGAGAACACCTGCTACAACAGGTAAGTAACTACGCTTTTTCTCTGGGAACAAGCAGGAAGTCAGTCCTCACATATGGGACTCCCCAAGCTACAAGCTACTGACAAAACCTGCAAAAGGGCCACAGATGACCAAAAAATCAAACTGTGAATGCCAGCGGAGAGCGCAGTTTGGCCCCAAGACCTCCAACATGATCCAAGCGTCGACCAGGGAGGCAGTTCTCTGGTAGCTTGGGCTCACAGAATGGTCAGAGGGAAGGAATTGCATTAATCCCCAAACAGATGACGGAGTACCGCCTGGCCAAAGGCACTGTCATGCCAGGGAGTCTGCCTCCAGGCAGTAATGCACTATGAAGGTATGGACCAAGGACCAGGTGGCTACCCGGCAGATCTCCGGCAAGAAGACAGGGTGCAAGTTAGCCACTGAGGCTGCCATTGCTTGCTTGTTGCGAGCAGTGATGTGCCACTCCAGGAAAAGACCAGCCTGTGCATAGGCAAAGAAGATGCAGTCCGCCACCCAGTTGGACAGGGTGTGGTTAGAGACCACGACCCCAAGGGCGATGGGCTTTCGTCCACTTGAGATAGAAGTTCAATGCCCTCTTACAATCGAGAGTATGGAGTGCGGCCTCCACCCGACTCATATGAGGTTGGGGAAAAAAGGTAGGAAGGACCACCTCTTGGTTCAGATGAAAGGGGGAAACCACCTTAGGTAGAAACCAGGGATGCATGTGCAAGACCACCCAATTCCTGTGAAATCTGGTGTAAGGAGCATGTGCCACCAATGCCTGCAGCTCACTGACCCTGCGGGTAGAGGTGAGCGCCATCAGGAAGACCACTTTTCAAGAGAGGTACCTGAGGTGACACGAGGCCAGTGGCTTGAAGGATGGAACCATAAGTTTACCCAGAACCACATTCAAGTCCCAGGCAGTCACCGGGTGATGAATGGGAGGTCGTGTGACAAGAGACCCTGCATGAAATGGGCCATGAATGGATGGAAGGACAGGAGCTGTTCATCCACCAAATGATGTTGCACTGCCAGTGCACTAAGGTGCACCCTCACCGAGTTGGATTTCAAGCCAGCTTAGGAAAGGTGCAGCAAGTATTGCAACACCATTGGTACTGACGAGGAAAAGGGGTTGATACCCTGATCAGCGCACCAGATGGAGAAGCAACACGATTTGAAGGTGTATGCTAATCTTGTGGAATCCTGGGGGAATGCCAGGAGTGCATCTTCAACCCCCTGGGACAGCTGAAATTGTTCAAGGGCTACCCTTTCAGCAGCCAGGCTGTCAAGGCAAGGGACCTGAGATTGGGGTGCAGGAGGGAGCCGTCCTCCAACGATATCAGGTTCAGGGTGCAGTCCAGGGAAATCGGCAGTGCCCGAGAGAGATGGAGCAGCAGGGGAAACAACAGCTGCCGGGCCCACTTGGGGGCAATGAACACAAAGGCCTGATCCTGTTGAATCTTGAAAAAAACCTTAGAGACCAGAAAGGCTGGAGTGTACGCATACAGTAGTCCCTCACTCCAAGACAGGAGGAATGCATCAGCCACTACTCAGTGCAGGGCCAGTATCTTGGAGCAGAAAACATGGCAACTGGGTGTTGCTGGGACTGGTGAAGAGATCAAGTGTAGGACAGTCCCACATTTGAAACAGGTGGCGTGTCACTTGAGGGTCCAGCTTCCACTCATGGGGTTGGAGAACCCGACTGAAGCAATTTGCGAGGACATTCTTCTGTCCCAGAGGGTACACCACCTGAAGAAGCATACCCCTTTCTCAGGCAAAGCTCCAGAGATGAAATGCCTCCTCGCACAAGAGATACGATCCAGTGCCTTCTTGTTTGTTGAGATAAAACATCACCACTTGATTGTCTGAACCAGAACTACCTGGTTCAATAAGTGGTGCTGTAAGGCTTGCAGAGCATATGTAATGGCTCTGACTTCGAGGAAGTTGATCTGATGAAGACATTTCTCTGCTGACTAGACTCCCTGGGTCTGTAGACTGCTGCAGTGGGCTCCCCAGCCCAGTTTTGAGGCATCTGTCATGAGGGTTACCTTTCAGGTCTCCCTCAGTCTCAGCTCCAGCTTATTCAAAACACTGCTGCTAGGATCATCTCTCATGCTACCCGCTATGATCATGTCACACCACTACTCATTAGCCTCTACTGGCTTCCTATCAGACAACAGGTTCAGTATAAAATTCTCACCACAGTTCATAAGGCTATCTACACACATGTTCCACAGTACCTCTCTGATCTCCTTCAGTTCCATACCCCATCCGGCAGTCTCTGCTCCGCCCACATCAACCAGTTGCATCTTCCCTCCCCATCCCATGCATACTATGAATCCACCTGTCGTTCAGCCTTTTTCTTTCTGGGCCCCTCCCTGTGGAACTCCCTACCAACTGACCTCTGACTAGAATCCTCTTTTACAAAGTTCAAGTCCCTCCTTGACTCACCTATTTCATGCTGCCTATGACCTCCCCTCCCTCCCTCCCTCCCTCCCTGATTCTCTTCTTACACTCTGCTCTCTTCTTCTATTTCTTTAAACTGTGTAACTGTATACCCTGCTCTATCAACTTTTTAGTTCCTTTCCTTTTTCTTTATAACAATCCAATCCTGGTCTTCTTTCAGAGTGGAAATATTTGTCACCATCCGTAAATCCTCACTCCATTCGTATCTTAGAGATAATTATGTATCAATATTTCTCAATTACCATATATTGATTCTCTCATACTTCTTTCCTCCTCTAGATGAATTTAAATTTAAAGACAAGGAGGTCTGACTCATCTGGCACTAAACCTCAGACCTTTGTACGTCTATATGTTGTGTGCCGTTTCGCATCAATGACCTTCCTTTTTAAATAGTGATACCAATTTACAAACCACAAAACTCTACATCCAGAGCTAAAAATTAAAGGTGAAAAAAGTGCTTAAACACTCTGTACGTCTTCCCCAACGCCTCTCCTCGGCGCCTTCTCTGCGTTTCACTTCGTAAAGTTTCTTCAGGGAGTTTACTTTTTTAAAGCACTATTGGTAAAATAGATATACAACCTCATTAAAATTCTACCTTTTAGTCACTTCTATACCATTAATTTAAATTATATATACTCTAAATCTATCTAACAATTTACCCTTCAACCAGAGTCTTTATTATTAATGCGGAATACCTCACTTATAATTGTCTTTTTTATGCTGCCATCATCTCCCACATTCTCTTTCTTCT
Source organism: Ichthyophis bannanicus (assembly GCA_033557465.1). Classification (NCBI taxonomy): domain Eukaryota; kingdom Metazoa; phylum Chordata; class Amphibia; order Gymnophiona; family Ichthyophiidae; genus Ichthyophis; species Ichthyophis bannanicus. The sequence goes on from CM066033.1 coordinate 837,790,452, forward strand.
GAGCCTCTCGGCTTTCCAAGCAATGCCGCGCATGCGGGTTACCCCCTAAGGATCCATTTTATATTCTACCAGTCCAGTGTCGTCACGTGTACATTTTAAACTTCTTAATCTCCCACACAGTTCTTAGAACTTTGTTCCTAACAATTACTCCACTCCTTTTTCTTTGGCATTGCAAATTTCCTGTATTTTTTTTTTAATTCCATTGTAAACCGCCCTGATGTCGTAAAGGTGTGGTATAGAAAATGTGCAATAAAGATAAAGAAGGTTGAAAAGGCATTCTGGCCAGGAGGTGCCGCGGCTCCTGCCACCAATCACGGGGCGTCACCAGAGCCGGGGTCATGCGGACCCTGTTGTGAGGGCAGTCCATCACCTGGGCCCATTGGGAACTGAGGGTCCACTGGCCAGATGCATGTGGAGACAGACATCAGGCATGATGTGCATGGTCGAGGTCATATGTCCCAGAAGGTGTAGCATCAGGTGGGCCGGGACCATTGAACAACCCTGCAGGTCCTACGCCAGGGCTGCCAGGTGCTGAGGTTGATCTATGGGAAGAAAGGCCTTGGCCTGGATAGTGTCCAGGATAGCCTCTATGAACTCCAGATGTTGAGCAGGCTGCAGGCGTGACTTGGGATAGTTGATGACAAACCTCAAATGCTCCAGGACAAGGATGGTGCGGCACCCCGCTTGACGGACCTTGTTGGCGGAGCCGCCCCTTATGAGCCAGTTATCCAGGTAGGGGTACATGAACACACCCTGGAGGCATAGGTGAGTGGTGACCACCACCAGGTACTTTGTGAACACCCAGGGAGCAGATGATAGCCCAAATGGTAGGACACGGTACTGGTGGTACTGTCCTCCGATGAAATGGATGTACTGCCAGTGCAAGGGATGGATTAGGATGTGGGTATAGGCATCTTTGAGATCCAAGAAGCATAGCCAACTTCCATACTAGAGGTAGGGCAGCAATGTTCCAAGGGAAACCATTTTGAACTTCTCGTTCACCAAGATGGGCCGAAACCCTGCTGGGGGGGTTTTTTGGAACCAGGAAGTAGCAGGAGTAGAACCCAGCTCCCCTTTGAGTGGGGTGAATGGGCTTCACTGCCTGGTCTGCCAGCAGGACCACAAGCTCCTGCTGCAGAAGCTCTTGATGAAGAGGAGTCATAGGTAGTTCCCTGGGAAAGAACGGAGGCGGTGTCTGTTCGAAGTGGAGGAGGAAACTCTCCTTTACCACCTGCAGGGCACAAGTGTTGGTGGTGATGCTGGGCCATTGAGCAAAAAAGGCCAGATGTCCTCTTGCATGCTGTGGTTCCTGACCTTGGAGGGGAAGAACAGCTATGCCCAAGGAGTCAAAAGCTCTCCCCAGTCTGTGGTGGAGGCGCTGTCTGGGGTTTGGGGGATCTGGCAGGCATCGGCTCCATGACTGGCAGGGGGAGTCACCAGGGGCCAAGGCTCCCAGCAATCCGACCTTGAGGCATTTGGTGGAGAGGTGGACCAATGCCTGTAATCAGAACCGGGTTGGAACAGCACCAGCATAGGCTGAAGCTCCGTGGGGGAAATCCCCACAGTGGAGGGTCCAGTTGCTGGTCCCTAGGAGCTAGCGGTACTGATTGTCAGGGATTGCTGCAGTACCAGGAGGGCAGCAATGCTGCATTCTAAGGTGGCCATTCTGACCTCCAGGCCAGTAGGCACTGCAGGTACCGGTGAGGGCACTGAGGGAATTAGACTTGACGCCGGTTCCATCGAGGGGGCTTCCTCAAGGACGACGACTGATGCCGATCCCCTGAGGCCTTGGGAGTCTCCTCCTGCCAGGGCAGCTTGGAAGGCTGCTCCTAGCCCTCACCCTCGGCTCGAGGGTTCCAATTCTGATGACCATAGGACTTACCCTTGGCACCGGAATCAGCCTTTGAGGATGACTTTGATGGGCTCCGATCCTTCCAGAGATGGTCTTCTGTGGCCCATCCTGAGTCTGATGCCCCACAACCTTGGGGCTCAGAGCAAGCATGGTCTGCATGTTAGGCCAAGGCCTCATCCGCAGCCCCCAAGGGCACCAATCCCTGGACGACACTGAAGGCAAAGGGGAGGTCTTAGGACCAAACAGCGACTCCAGCTGCCTTTCACGATTCTTTTGGCCGTTACTCATCAACTGGAGACAGAGAGGGCAGGAAGATTAGTCATGGTCGGCACCAAGGCACCGCAGGCAACAGTCATGACCATCCATGTGAGACATGGTATGGTTACAGCAATCGCACTGCTTAAAGCCACTGACTGAAGACATAGCAGAAAGATGGTTCCCGCGAGTTCAAACTCCAATGTCTTGGTTAGGAGGGTATGAGAAAAAAAACATGCACGAAGAGAAGTAAAAAAGAAAAAGAGGGAATCTGAAATGTCGAGGCAACAGATCTGGGAATTGAGAAGGTGACAGTATGCGACTGGAGGATTAAAAAAAAAAAAATCACAAAACAAATCTAACCTTTTCTGGGGGTACAGAATACGCATATAATGGGTTCCATGGAAAAAAGAAGATTGAGGTAAGACGGCACCTTTGGGCAGGAAGGTGACCATGCATGTGTAGTAGAACTCCCAAAGGCTTTCTATGAAAGCTGGGGAGTGGATATCGCGTGGGTTCCGTTGGTGCCGACATCATCCATATGTGAGGATTGACTTCCTGCTTGTTCCCAGAGAATATGAAATACTAAACAATTCAGGGTTATGCATTTGGTCCGTAAAGCTCAAGAGATTAATACAAATAGGGTGTGAAGTTCTGTGCACAAAAAAAGAACAAGATCTGGGGATGATTGTATCTAACTTAACCAATCTTCTTTCTTGTTCAAGAGTAGTTACTCACCTGTAACATGTGTTCTACGGGGACAGCAGGAATCAGTCCTTACATATGGGTGACATTGGCACCAACGGAGCCCGTGTGGAAGCATCCCCCCAGCTTTCAAAGAAAGCCTTTGGGAGATGCCACCACGCATGTGTGGTTCCTTTCCCGCCCAAGGGTGCCATCTCGTTCAGTCAGATGACATAGCTAAAAGATGGCAAAAATAAAAGATGGTAAAGGAGCAACTCCAAGGGGAGGAGGGACGGTTGTGAGGACTGATTCCTGCTGTCTCTGGAGAACACCTGTTACAGGTGAGTAACTACGCTTTCTCCGGGAACAAGCAGGAAGTCAGTCCTCACATTTTGGACTCCCCAGCTACAGGCAACCGAAAGCCCATAGCAAAAATAGGGCTTCCTTATGGGGAGCCACAAACAGCAGCACATGAGTCTGTATCCACAGACCACAGTAGGACCCCTGTGTCCGATGAAACCAGCACTCTGGTAGACTGAACACAGAAAGGTCGGAGGGTAGGAGTTGCCTAAACCCCAAACAGGTTACGGAGCACAGCCTGGCTGAAGACACTGTCTCGTCGGGACTCTCTTTCCAGGCAGTAATGGTCTGTGAAGTTATGGACTGAAGACCAGGTGGCGGCCTGGCAGATGTCCACCATCGGGACAGAACACAAGTTTGCCACCGAAGCCGCCATGGCGCGCCATGACGCAGCCTTCCAGTGGAAGCCTCGCCTGCTCATAAGCAAGGGCAATACAATCCGCCACCCAGGTGGACAGCGTACGCTTGGTCACCGCCTCCCCCAGCCTACTGGGGTCATAGATGAAAAGCTGAGGTAGTTTGCGGTGGCTCTGAGTGCATTGGATACAGAAGCACAAGGCCCTCTTACAGTCCAATGTGTGAAGGACCGTCTCTGCCCAACTGGAGTGAGGTCTTGGAAAGAAAGTAGGGAGCATCACTTCCTGGTTAAGATGGAAGGGCAACACTACCTTCGACAGGAATTTGGGGTGCGTGCAAAGCACCACTCTGTTCTTGTAGAACCTGGTATAGGGCGCCTCCGCCACAAGCTTGCTAACTCTGCAAGCGGAGGTAAGCGCGACCAGGAAAACCACCTTCCAAGAGAGGTAGCGAAGGTGGCAGGTAGCCAGAAGTTCGAAGGACAGGGAAGTGAGCGCCCCAACACTACGTTGAGGTCTCATTCAGTTGCCAGAGGGCAAACCGGGGGCTTCGATACAAGCAGGCCCCAAAGGAAACAGATGACCAATGGATGGACCGAGAAGGGCTTACCATCTATCTGATGGTGGTGCGTCCTCAGGGCACTAAGCTCGGACGGAGTTAGACTGGAGCCCGGACTGAGAGAGGTGGAGAAGGTACTTTAACACCTGAGCCACCGGGGAGGAGAAAGGATCAGCTCCACGTTCGGTGCACCAAATAGAGAACCTGTGCCATTTGAGGGCATAAGCCTTCCTAGTAGAGGCCTTGTGAGAGGCCAGCAGAATGTCTTCCATCTCAACCGGAAGATTGAAAGGGGCCAGATTCAACCTCTCAGCAGCCACGCTGTCAGCAACAGGGACACCAAGTTGGGGTGGAGGAGAGAGCCCCCCTCCTGAGATAGGAGTCCCGGGGCAGTCCCCAAGGGGATGGGGGTCTCCACCATCAACTGTAGAAGAAGTGGGAACCACGGTTGCCTGGACCACCGAGGGGCTATCGGGATAAGCAAGGCCCTGTCACGGAGGGTCCTGAACAAGGTCTTGGCGATCAGCGGCATAGGAGGGAAGGCGTACATGAGGCTTTCTGACCATGAGACCAAGAACATGTCCGCTGCCACTTTGGAGGAGTGGGCCTGCTTGGAGCAGAAGCAGGGCAACCAAGGTCTTACGTGTGCACTAGGTGCAAGGAGCTCTTTGCTCTCAGGGAACAAGTCCGTTCTCTAGAGGCTAAAGTAGCAGACTTGGAAAACATAAGACAGACAGAGAGGTACATAGACGAGACCTACAGGGATATAGGGATTATCCTTTATCAGATAACCCTGCATTGTATTTAATTTCCCCTATTTCGCCAAGTTATACTTCCTGTTAAATGTAACGACCAGACATATGTAAACTGTCGGATGTTTTCTGTTCAATGTAAACCGCGCTGATGTCTAATAGTGCGGTATATAAGAATTGTTAATAAATAAATAAAATAAATAAAATAGTTCTTAAGTCCCACCTCCAGTCTGGCAGCACCCCTGTTGCCATGGAGGAGAGAGGTCACGTGACAGGAGAGCATCACCCTGGTGTGACAGGAAGTGATCCTGTAACTAGGACCTGTCCTCCAGGTGATGTAAAACCCTCTCGCACCGAGGAAGTTTCTCCAGGGCCATGTGCCCATGAGGGAAGGGTTAGGGTTAGGACAGCCGTTATAGTTGGTGATTCGATCATTAGGCATGTAGATAGCTGGGTGGCTGGTGGACGTGAGGATCGCCTGGTAACATGCCTGCCGGGTGCGAAGGTAGCGGACCTCACGCGCCACCTAGATAAGGTCTTAGATAGTGCTGGGGAGGAGTCTGCTGTCTTGGTACATGAAGGTACCAATGACATAGGAAAATGTGGTAGGGAGGTTCTGGAGGCAAAATTTAGGCTTTTAGGTAGGAAGTTGAAATCCAGAACTTCCAGGGTAGCATTCTCCGAAATGCTTCCTGTTCCACGCGCAGGACCCAAAAGGCAGGCAGAGCTCCGGAGTCTCAATGCATGGATGAGACAATGGTGCAGAGATGAGGGTTTTGGATTTGTTAGGAACTGGGGAACATTCTGGGGAAAGGAGGGGCTCTTCCAAAGGGATGGGCTTCACCTTAACCGGGATGGAACCAGGCTGCTGGCATTAACCTTTAAAAAGGAGATAGAGCAGCAGTGTCTTCAGCCAGGCTGTGCTCCGTAACCTGTTTGGGGTTTAGGCAAAGATAGACAGGAAGAAAATTGATGCCTTTGAATTATGGTGCTGGCGGCGAATACTGTGTATACCATGGACTGCCCGAAGAACAAACCAGTCTGTACTAGAGGAGATCAAACCTAAGCTTTCTTTAGAAGCTCAGATGACAAGACTTCGACTTTCATACTTTGGACACATCATGCGGAGAGAGAGATCATTAGAGAAAGACATCATGCTTGGCAAGATAGAAGGTCAACGCAAAAGAGGAAGGCCAGCAATGAAATGGATCGATACAATAACAGCAGCTACGGGTACCAGTCTGTCAACAATAAGCCGCTTGACTGAAGACCGAACACAATTTAGGATAGCTATCCAGAGGGTCGCCATGAGTCGACTCAGACTCGACGGCACTTAACAACAACAGAGCAGCTTTTAAACTAGATATTAGGGGAAAGCCGACAGTCGCCCAAGAGCGGATGGTTCGGAAGAATGTATCCTTGAAGGATACTACCAAAAGCAGAGAGGTTCCACAAAAGAGTAAAGTAACCCAAATGCCCTCAAGTATGGAGTAGACAGAGCTTAAAGATCCCAATTTACCCATGTCTAACAATAGCCAAATTAACATGAATAAAATACATTCTCTAAAATGCTTGTATGCAAATGCTAGAAGTCTAAAGAATAAGATGGGAGAGTTAGAATATATAGCACTAAATGAAAGGTTAGATATGATTGGAATATCAGAGACATGGTGGAAGGAGGACAACCAGTGGGACACTGTGATACTTGGGTACAAACTATATCGTAATGAATAGAGCTGATCAAATTGGTGGAGGGGTTGCGCTCTATGTTAGAGAGGGCATTGACTCAGAAAGGATTAAAGTTTTGCAGGAAACAAAATCTGCTGTAGAATCTATATGGATTGAAATAAAAGGGGGAAGGCAATGGCAGTGGGGGTGTACTATCGAGCGCCTGGCCAGAATGACCAAATGGATGATGAAATGCTCAAAGAAATCAAGGAAGCTAACAAAAGTTACAGCACAGTAATAATGGGTGATTTCAATTACCCCGGTATCGAATGGGTCAGTGTCACGTCAGGACATGCTAGGGAGATAAAGTTCCAAGATGAAATAAATGACTGCTTCTTGGAGCAGCTGGTTCATGAACCGACCAGAGGGGAAGCCATATTAAACCTAGTCCTTAGTGGAACACCAGATCTAGTGCAAGAGATAAGGGTATTGGGGCCACTTGGCAATAGTGATCATAGCATGATCGCCTTTGATTTAATTAGTGGAGGAGGGATAGTAAGGAAATCCACAGTACTACCTTTTAACTTTCGAAAGGGAGACTATGATAAAATGAGGAAAACAGTTAAGAAAAAACTAAAAGGAGCAGTTGCAAAGGTTAAAGACGTACATCAAGCTTGGGTGTTGTTGAAAAATACTATCTTGGAAGCCCAGAACAGCTGTATTCCACGCTTTAAGAAAAGTGGAAGGAAGTCCAAAAAACTGCCAGCATGGTTTAAAGGTGAGATCAGAGAGGCTGTGGTTGCCAAAAAAGCATCTTTCAGGAAATGGAAAAAAGAGCCAAACGACGAAACCTGGAAACAGCACAAGCACTGGCAAGTCAAATGCAAGGCATTGATAAGGCAGGCAAAGAGAGAATTTGAGAAGAAGCTTGCTGCGGAAGCAAAAACGCGAAATAAAGACCTTTTCAAGTACATTTGTAGCAAAAAACCTGTGAGAGAGTCAGTTGGTCCATTAGATGATAAAGGGGTTAAAGGAGCACTAAGAGGCGACAAGGCGACAGCGGAGAGACTGAATGAATTCTTTGCTTCGGTCTTTACTGAGGAAGATGTAGGGATGTTACCCATGACAGAAGTGGTATTTAAAGGTGCGGAAGGATTGAAGGAAATATCGATACATCGGGAAGATCTCTTACAACTATTAGATAAACTGAAGAGTAGCAAATCATCTGGGCCGGATGGTATACATCCAAGGGTGTTGAAAGAACTGAAATATGAGATTGCAGACCTGCTATCAGTAATCTGTGAACTATCATTAAAATCATCTCTAATACCTGAAGATTGGAGGATCGCCAATGTAACACCAATTTTTAAAAAGGGTTCCAGGGGTGATCCGGGAAACTACAGACATGTGAGCCTGACGTCAGTACCGGGAAAAATGGTAGAAACCATCATAAAGAATAAAATTACTCAGCATGTAGATAGTCACGACCTAATGGAAGACAGCCAACATGGCTTTAGACAAGGAAGATCTTGTCTTACTAATCTGTTATGTTTTTTTGAAGGAGTGAATAAACAGGTGGACAAAGGTGAGTCGGTTGATATTGTGTATCTGGACTTTCAGAAAGCCTTTGACAAGGTCCCTCATCAGAGACTTTTGGCAAAACTAAAGAGTCATGGGATAGGAGGCAGTGTACTATTGTGGATCAGGAACTGGTTAAAATATAGAAAGCAGAGGGTATGGCTAAATGGCCAATTTTCCCAATGGAGAAAGGTGAATAGTGGTGTACCCCAGGGATCTGTGCTGGGTCCGCTGCTTTTTGACATATTCATAAATGACCTGGAAAGTGGAATAACGAGTGAGGTTATCAAATTTGCAGATGACACAAAACTATTTAAAGTTGTTAAAACCCAAGAGGATTGTGAAAAATTGCAAGAGGATCTTGATAAATTGGAAGACTGGGCATCAAAATGGCAGATGAAATTTAATGTGGACAAGTGCAAGGTTATGCACCTAGGGAAGAACAACCCAAACTATGGTTACATGATGCAAGGTTCCACATTAGGAACCACCACCCAGGAAAAAGATTTAGGCGTCATTGTGGATACAATGTTAAAACCCTCAGCCCAGTGTGCAGCGGCGGCCAAGAGAGCAAATAGAATGCTAGGTATGATAAGGAAAGGAATGGAAAATAAAACAAAAGATATTATAATGCCTCTGTATCGTTCCATGGTGAGACCGCACCTTGAATATTGTGTGCATTTTTGGTCGCCGTATCTTAAAAAGGATATAGCGATTTTAGAAAAGGTTCAGAGAAGAGCCACCAAAATGGTAAAGGGGATGGAAGGATACTCCTATGAAGAAAGGCTAAAAAGGTTAGGGCTCTTTAACCTGGTAAAGAGATGGCTGAGGGGAGATATGATAGAAGTCTATAAATTAATGAACGGAGTGGAACGGGTAAACGTAGATCGATTGTTTATGTTATCAGAATATAGAAAGACTAGGGGACATGCAATGAAGCTACAGGGTAAACTATTTAAGACTAATAAAAGAAAATATTTTTTCACTCAACGTGTAATCCAACTCTGGAATTTGTTACCGGAGGATGTAGTAAAGGCTGTTAGTGTAGCTGGGTTTAAAAAAGGTTTGGACAAGTTCCTGGAGGAAAGGTCTATAAACCATTATTAAGAAGTGACCGAAGATATCAATGCTTGACCCAGTACAAGCATTGTGGAACTTGTGTCTCTTGGGGAAACTGCTAGGTACATATGACCTAGATTGGCCACTGTTGGAAACAGAATGCTGGGCTTGATGGACCTTGGTCTGACTCAGTATGGCATATCTTATGTTCTTATGTTAAGTTGTCTAGGCTGGTGAACAGGTCCATCACGGGTTCCCCCCAGAGCCAGAAAAGTCAACTGGCTACCTGCGGTCCAGCTGCCACTCGTGCAGCTGAAGAACTCTGCTGAGCCTGTCAGCCAGCAGGTTGTCCTGGCTTAGCAGGTACACTGCCTGCAGGAGGATACCCTGTTGGACTACATATGAGCAGAGGACCAATGCCTCCCGACAAAGGGTATGAGACCCTGCGCCCTCCTGTTTGTTCATGTAGAACTTCGCCACTCGGTTGTCCATCTGGACGAGCACTGGCTGGTGAGACAGGTGGTAGCAGAAGACCCTCAGTGCTAGATGTATAGCCCGGAGCTCCAGGAGGTTGATCTGCTAGGTGCTCTTGTCTGGTGACCATCTGTCCTGGGTGTGGAGATCTCCACAGTGGGCTCCCTAGCCGAGCAGGGAGGTGTCCACGGTGAGGACTCGAGGGGGTTGGGGCCTGAAAGGCATGCCTGCCTCGAGATGCTGGGGCGACTGCCACCAGACCAGGGTGTCTGCCAATTGGCGGGTCACAGAAACTTTGTCTTGAAGGCGGCCCATGGCCTGAAACCACTGATCTCGTGGGACACCATCGTCCCCCCTTCATATGGCGGCGATCATCTGGGGTGACATGGACCATGGAGGCCATATGCTTGAGGAGGCGCAGGAGAAGCAGAGTGGGAACCGATGGGTGGCACTGTATGCCCTGAGCCAGAGTCCTGAGACGATTGGCCTGGTCCCTGGGCAAGAAAGCCTTCGATTGGAGAGTGTCGATCTTTGCCCCAATGAACACCAGACACTGTGTCAGGAGGAGGTGAGACTTGGAGTAGTTTACGACAAACTCCAAGTGCTGCAGAACCAGGATGGTGCACCTCTGAGGCCATACCTCCCTTTATGAGCCAGTTGTCCAGGTAGGGAAATACGAAGACCCCCTGGAGCCGGAGGAAGGCGGCCATGAATGCCAGGCTTAAGAACATAAGATATGCCATACTGGGTCAGACCAAGGTCCATCAAGCCCAGTATCCTGTTTCCAACAGAAGCCAATCTAGGTCATAAGTACCTAGCAGTTTCCCCAAAAGACACAGGTTGCTCAATGCTTCTTTTGGATCAAGCAGTGATATCCCGTGTCCCTTTTAATAATGCTTTATGGACCTTTCCTCCAGGAACTTGTCCAAACCTTTTTTAAACCCAGCTACACTAACAGCTTTTACTACATCCTCCGGTAACAAATTCCAGAGTTTGATTACACGTGAGTGAAAAAATATTTTCTCTTATTAGTCTTAAATAGGTTACCCTGCAGCTTCACTGCATGTCCCCTAGTCTTTTTATAGTCTGATGACGTAAACAATCTATCTACGTTTACCCGTTCCACTTCATTCATTAATTTATTGACATCTATCATATCTCCCCTCAGCCGTCTCTCTTCCAGGTTGAAGAGCCCTAACCCTTTTAGCCTCTCTTCATAGGGGTATCCTTCCATCCCCTTTACCATTTTGGTGGCTCTTCTCTGTACCTTTTCTAATAATGATATATCCTTTTTAAGATACGGCGACCAGAATGGCACACAATATTCAAGGTACGGTCGCACCATGGAACGATACAGAGGCATTATAATATCCTTTGTTTTATTTTCCATTCCTTTCATTATGATACCTAGAATTCTATTTGCTCTCTTGGCTGCCCCTGCACACTGGGCGGAGGGTTTTAACATGTTATCCACAATGACGCCTAAATCTTTTTCCTGGGTGGTGGTTCCCAATGTGGAACCTTGCATGGTGTAAACATAGTTTGGGTTGTTCTTTCCTAGGTGCATAACTTTGCACTTGTCCACATTAAATTTCATCTGCAATTTGGATGCCCAGTCTTCCAATTTATCAAGATCCTCTTGCAATTTTCCACAAGCCACTTGGGTTTTAACAACTTTAAAGTTTTGTGTCATCTGCAAATTTGATAACCTCACTCGTTATTCCCTTTTTCATGTCATTTATGAATATGTTAAAAAGCAGTGGACCCAGCACAGACCCCTGGGGTATTCCACTATTCACCTTTTTCCAGTGGGAAAATTAGCCATGTAGCCCTACGGTCTGCTTTCTATGTTTTAACCAGTACCTGATCCACAACAGTATATCACCTCCTATCCCATGACTTTTTAGTTTTGCCAAAAGTCTCTGATGAGGGACCATGTCAAAGGCTTTCTGAAAATCCAGATACACTATATCAACCGACTCACCTTTGTCTACCTCTTTATTTACACCTTCAAAAAAACATAAATTAGTAAGACAAGATCTTCCTTGTCTAAAGCTATGTTGGCTGTCTCCCATTAAGCCATGACTATCTACATGCTGAGTAATTTTGTTCTTTATGATGGTTTCTACCATTTTTCCTGGTACTGACGTCAGGCTCACATGTCTGTAGTTTCCCGGATCACCCCTGGAAACCTTTTTAAAATTGGCGTTACATTGGCAATCCTCTAATCTTCAGGTATTACAGATGATTTTAATGATAGTTCACAGATTACTAACAGCAGGTCTGCAATCTTATATTTCAGTTCTTTCAACACCCTTGGATGTATACCATCCGATCCAGGTGATTTGCTACTCTTCAGTTTATCAAATAGTTGTAATACATCTTCCCGGTGTAGCGATATTTCTTTCAATTCTTCTGCAGCATCACCTTTAAATACCACTTCAGTCATGGGTAACATCCCTACATCTTCCTCAGTAAAGACTGAAGCAAAGAATTCATTTAATCTCTCTGCTATAGCGTAGTCCCCTCTTACTGCCCCTTTTACTCCTCTATCATCTAATGGTCCAACTGACTCTCTCACAGGTTTTTTGCTATGAATGTACTTTAAAAAGTCTTTATTATGCATTTTTGCTTCCACGGCTTTTGTGGCAACAACAGCCTCTCTGACCTCACCTTTAAAACATGCTGGCAGTTTTTTGGACTTCCTTCCACTTTTCTTAAAGTGTGGAATACAGCTGGTCTGGGCTTACAAGATAGTATTTTTCATCAACACCCAAGCTTGATGTAATTAACCTTTGCAACTGCTCCTTTTAGTTTTTTCTTTATTTATTTATTTACATTCTCTTATATACCGTGCTATTCTGCATCAGTGCGGTTTACATTGAACAAACTGAAATTACATTGAACAGGGCATTATAACTTGGAGATAACTATTTTACAGGGAACATGGGCTATGGAGGGTTAAGTGGCTTGCCCAAGACCACAAGGAGCACCTGTGGGACTAGAAACCCCAGTCCTTCCGGCCCAAGATTGCTGTCCTCTAGTGGGATTTGAACCCCTGACCTTCCGGCCTGAAGTACCTTGCCCCAACCACTAGGCCACTCCTCCACTCCAACTATTCCAACTATTTCTTGACTATTTTCTTCATTTTATCATAGTCTCCCTTTCGAAAGTTAAAAAGTAGTAATGTGGATTTCCTTACTATCCCTCCTCCATTAATTAAATCAAACAAAATCATGCTATGATCACTATTGCCAAGTGACCCCAACACCCTTATCTCTTGCACCAGATCTGGTATTCCACTAAAGACTAAGTCCAAAATGGCTTCCCCTCTGGTCAGTTCATGAACCAGCTGCTCCAAGAAACAGTCATTTATTTCATCTAGAAACTTTATCTCCCTAGCATGTCCTGCCGTGACACTGACCCAGTACCCAGGTATCACAGTGTCCCACTGGTTGTCCTCCTTCCACCATGTCTCTGAGATACCAATCATATCTAACTTCTCATTTAGTGCTATATATTCTAACTCTCCCATCTTATTTTTTAGACTTCTAGCATTTGCATACAAGCATTTTAGAGACTGTATTTTATTGATATTAATCTGCATATCGGTAGGCATTTTGTGAAAACTCTTGGGGCTAGGCCAAAGGGGAGCACCCTGTACTGAAAATGCCTGCCCCCCACTACGAACCATAAGTACTGCCTGTGGTTGGGGTGGATGAGGATGTAGGTATAAGCATCCTTGAGGTAGGAGCATAGCCAGTCTCCCTGCTGGAGGTATGGCAACATTGTTCCAAGGGAGAGCATCTTGAACTTCTCCCTCACCAGGAATTTGTTGAGGTTGCACAGGTCAAGGATGGGCCTTAGGCCCCCTGTTCTTTTTGGCACGAGAAAGTACATGGAGTAGAACCCCTTGCCCTTGAGATGGTAGAGCACCAGTTCCACCGCTTTGTCCTTGAGAGGACCTGACAACTCCTTCAGAAGGTGGTCTCGGTGGAGGGAAGACCTGAGAGGTTCTCCCGGGAAATAAGGGGGAGGAGTCTGAGCCAGGTGGAGGAGGTAACCCTCCGTGACGACTTTTAGTGCTCAGGAATCGATGGTGATGGGGACCCACATCTGGGCATAGAGGGCCAGACGTCTCCCTGTGGGCTGCTGATCTCCTTGGGGTACAAAGGCTAAGCTCAAGGAGTCAAAAACTCCCTCCTGGCTGGGCCAGACCCGGTGCCTGGGGTTTTGGAGCCTTCTGCTTACGTGGACCATGCCCATGTCCTTTGGCCTGATGACCCTGTTGGGGAGCTGGGGAGGCCTGATAAGGTGGCTAGTTTCTGTAAGCAGCTCCCTTCCTCAGATAGAAGGACTTTTTATCGAAGCCCTTCCGTCGGAGAGGGGCAGCGGTCTTTTTAGAGAACCTTGTCCTTGTCATGAATTTGGTCTCCAGCTCGGCAACATTGTTGGTCATGGGTTTGCCAAACAGATTCCTTGGCAGGGGACATCGACCAATTTGTCCTGAACCCACTGTTGAAGGTTGGACGACTGTAGCCAAGCTTGGTGGCATGCACCGATGCCAGCCGCTGCTACTCGAGCCACCGACTCCACCCCATCATAGGCTGCTCAAGACATGACTTTGGAGAATTCACGGACTGTCTTGGCCAGGTTCTTGAACTGCTGCAAAGATTCCTTGGAGAGACCAGCCGAGAACCCGGCGAGTTCCTTCACCAGGTCTCTCAGGTACATTCCTGTGTATAGCTAGTAGGCCTGGATACGGCCGATGAGCATTGAGCCCTAGTAGCACTTTCTTCCGAGAGCATCCAGGGTGCAGGCCTCCCTGCCGGGGGCCATCAAGGAGTGCGTTTTTCTGCTTTTCAGCAAATGCATGGCTGACTCCACTACCATGGAGTTATGCGGCAGCTGTGACTTTTGGAAGCCCAGGTTCGGCGAACTCGATACATCGAGTTGAGTCATTTGCTCATCATTGGCACCGAAGCCAATGTCTCCCACATTCAGAGCATGAGCCGTTCCAGGATGGGAGGAATGGTCACCGTGAGCGATTCCAGCAGAGGGGCCTCTCATTTTGGAGGATTTCCAACTCATCCACCTGAGGGACCTCCTCCAACTCGGTCGGGAATGCCAGGGCCTTAGACATGGCCTTGACAAAATCAAGGAACCCCATATCCTTAGGCAGGGCAGCCATCAAGGCTCCGAGACGAGAGAGTCAGATGAGATGTGGTGGCGACGAGTATCGGGACTCCTTGTCCTCCATCTCCCACTCAGAGTGGTCCATTGAGGACTTGTAGGAGGGTTGCTCTGCAGGCCTCAGGGCCCCAGATGCCCTGTGGCTGGTGCCCCATAAACTTGCTGGGGATGACTGTGGTCCTGTCGAGTGAAACTCGGATCGAGACCTTGGCCAAGGATCAACTCAAGGCCTAAGGACTTTGAGGATCGACTCGGACTCTGGGGATGTCTAGGGCCTGGTGGTCGGGGCGGATGAACTAGTCGTGCCGGACAACAGTGCCCACTGCTAGTTCATGAAGGCAGACAAACTGTGCTCCAGGACCGCCATTCTGGACTCCAGACCAGAAGACTCCGCAACCTTTGGCGCGGGCACCAAGGAACTCGGACCCGAAGCTGGCTCCCCTGAAGGGGAATCCTTAATGAGGATAGTGTCTGGGATCCGAGGATAGTGTCTGGGGACTGAGGCCAGTCTGCGGTCAGATCCTTCCGGGGGACCTTCACAGGCTGCTCCTTCTCCGATGCCTTCAAGGGTTTCTTCTTCCTGGGTTCCCTTGAGGGAGACCCCCTTCCAGAAGGACTCATGACGAGGCTCAGGTTCAGAAGGCTTCGCCCGAGATGTCGGGGCCTCAGATGAGGCCCTGGCCTTTGGAGGCATCGGGGATTTGGGGAAAAACGTATTATGCTGCTGCTGGCGGCTCTTGAGGGCCTTACTGGACATCCTCTTACAGAGACCACAGGCTGTCGGATCGTGGTCTAGCCTGAGGCAGCGGAGACAGCAGTCATGTGTGTCAATCAAAGACATGATTTTGGAGCACTGATCATACTTCTTAAAGCCACTGGTAGCCATGGGGGGGAAAAAAGTACCCCTGCGAGATCGAAGACTTTCCGGGTTGCCAGTGGAGAAAAGAAGTCACGAATATGCCAGGAAAAGAAAAGAACGAAAACTACAAAAATAGACCGAACTCGATGCTGAGGCAATGAGGTCAGTAGGCGGGAAGAGTACCGGTGCGATACCGGAGATAAGTATAAAACTCAGAGAGAAAAATTAATTTTTTCCGGGGACAAGCCAGACAAACATCTGAAGGGCTCCACGGAAAAAAGGAGACTGAGCAAGATGGCACCCTTGTATGGGAAGGGGACCACGCTGTAATCTTCTGAATATGTAATCTTTCTAGTCTACTCTCCGTTTGGTCCTGGGTTCATTTCACAGAGACAGTAGGGTAAGCAGCACAAATAAGACAACCAAGTCTGGTGTGGCTTGGAAAAAGAGTTTTATATCGAAATAGGTTTATTACATAGGTACAGAACAGAGTTATATAGTGGTGGTTACAGAGCTGCTTCAGTGTGCATCAATGAATCTATGTGTGTGTGTGCATGTGTGAAGTGTGAGAGAGAATAGAGTATATGAAAGACTCTGTGTGTGCATGTGTGTGTGAGAGAGATCAGAGAGAGAGAGGGGGGAGGGGTGAAGAGAAGTGATTGTCAGAGCCTCCTGTCCTTCATATCCGATGAATAGAGAGAGAGAAAGAGGAAGTATTTCTGTCCTTTATAGTGAATTTTCTCTAGCACCTCCCTTTGAGGTCTGCTATTGTTTCCAGTCACCTCCCTTTGAGGTCTGCTATTCTTGATTTAGCAAGGAGGGGCTGCAGACCAATCTCATCAGGCCCGGAGACTGACATCACCAGGGGGTCAGAGTTAATCTTATCTTGTAAACTACCCTCATTAAGTTTGGAGACTGATATCACCAGGGTAACAAAGCTGCTTGAAATCCAAGGTCTGGGAACAGCCCTGACACCTATGCTAGGCATGATGTCCTGCTGGTGTATGCTGACACATGCATGGATGGTGTCATTAAGTTTGGAGACTGATATCACCAGAGTAACAAAGCTGCTTGAAATCCAAGGTCTGGGAACAGCCCTGACACCTATGCTAGGCATGATGTCCTGCTGGTGTATGCTGACACACGCATGGATGGTGTCATCTCCCAAAGGCTTTCTTTGAAAGCTGGGGGATGCTTCTGCGTGGGCTCCGTCGGTGCCGACATCACCCATATGTGAGGACTGACGTCCCGCTGGTTCCTGGAGAAAAATGTGCATAAGTGCTGCATGTAGCAATGAGAGGGAATCATACTGTGGGCAATGGGCACAGTGTGTGGAAATATTGCTTTGGCTTGCACACCTTCAGCATCTTTCAAGAGCCAAGCTTTTATGAAGAAAGCTTCCAAAAGTAAATAAGCTGACAGCAAAAGCCATTAGAATGGTTGGGTGCAAGACCATACCAAGCTAGAAATGCACCCTGTGTGACTAATGAATCTGGTGCCCCTCCTCCACATACAGTAACTCACTATTTTTTGAGCTTCCTGGAAGACTAGTGATGATATCAGCTTCCTTTCTGTACTTGTGTCCTGTGCAGCTACACCACTTGTACAGCCCTTCATACAGCCCTGCTTGGGTGCATCAAGAGAGGAATGAAAGGAGGCGATAGTGCCTCTGTATCTAGTGAAACGTCTTTTGGCCTTTCTGCAGTTCTTGAGACTGTGCCTTCAAAGAGATATAAACCGGATGATGGAATCATTCTCAGAGGGCAGATAATAAAATAGTCGATAGTCTTCATCATAAAGAATATGGAGCAGACAGGGCCAGTGCTACTATCAGGCAAACTAGAAGGCCGCCTGGTGTGTCAGCCCTTGGGGTGCATGGCTGCTGCCCATCTTTGGGGCCCACAGCGGTGGCAATAGCTCAACAAGCATGACACAACAGTTATCTTAAGTCTTTGGCGCTGCATCGCAGTTTCAATCTCCTCCTATCTGCTGGTTTATGCAAACCAAAAGTCTGTGTTGGAGGGGGCGAAAGCAGTAGGTAGTAGGAGATGGCAACCATGACATAGCACATTAGGTAAGCATTGCATCATGGTTTTTGAACCACTGCAGGCCCTGGAGAGGGGCAGAGGCAGTGGTAATGGAGGTGGGGTGAGATGGCAGGATGGATGGCTTGCTTAGGGCACTTTCATTCCTTGCACTTGCCCTGGGGGCAGAGACTTAAAAACCTAAACATTATACCATGGAGGAGAGGTGGGAAAGAGGAAATAAAAGAGAAACATTTAAATACTTCAATGGTATAATACACTGGAGTCAAGTCTTTTTCAGTGGAAAGATGGCTCTGGAACTAGAATTCACAGGATGAGGATAAAAGGGGTCGGACTGAGAAGTAATCAAAGGAAATATTTCTTTACTGAAAGGGTAGTGGATGTGTGGAACAGCCTCCCAGTGGAGATGGTAAAAATGAGGGGCCCGATATTTGAAAGGCATTTGCATGGTTTACAGCCCTGTAAACCATGTAAATGCCTTAGATGAGAATATTCAACGGTTAGCGCTGTTGAATATTCACGTCTATGTCCCCTTTGCGCCCCGATGCTATGTGGTTAGCATTGGGGCTTGTTGGGGGCGTTCTGGGGCAAAGCAGAGGCGAGGAGTCCCGGTAACTGGGTAGCTTTTTGCTCGTCTAGTTTTAGCTGTGGATGGCAAACCAGGTAGCAGTCCAATATTGCCACTACCTGCTTAGGCTCTGTGGGTGAATCTCCTCAGCGCCTAACCCAGATATTCAATGCAGTCGCCGCAGCATTGAATATCCAGATTTAGAGGTCAGTGGGCAGGGCTACATGCCGACACAGCGCATAGCCCATCCAACTGAATATCAGGCTCGAGGAGTCTATCAAAATTCAAGAAAGCATGAGATAAACATTGAGGTTCTCTGAGGGAGATGGAATTGTAAAGACTAGGCTTTTGGTTTGTATTTGTGGACTGGATAGGTCATATGTTCTTTTTCTGCTCCCTGTTTCTATGTAATCTTTCTTTGTCACCTTGTGTACACTCATGATGGTCTGCAGAGGGAAGGATAGCCCTCGTCCACATGCCCAGTCCTCCAGCTATTCACCAGACTTGAAAGGTTCAGTACCTCCCTAGTCTTGTCCACTGCCAACAATATGTACCATATGAAGAAAAGATACTAATTGATAAATAAGGTGCCTTCTCGCAGACACTAGGCAAGCTATTTAACACTATATAAAGACAAAAAAATTAGAAATGGCCATTCCCTTATGGGAAATGTTGTTGCAGATATGACTGGGGCAATGCTATTAGAGAAAAATATGGCAGATCTAAAAGTAGAAATTATTTGCTTGTCCACTGCTTGAAATAGCACTTCCCTGGAGCTAGGTTGCTTCTAACTGTCACTTTTATTTTAGGAAGAGAAAAGATATAAAACATTTTTGAACTTTAAGTTCTATTTTAAAACTAGTCTGCTTTGATATAGCAAGGATTTAGAAAAAGGGAAAAAAGGGATGGTAGGCAGCCACCAGTGAATGGCATCTCTAGCTGGAAGTATTTTGGAGGGAGGTACAAATTAGTTATGGAGGTGAGTCTGCCAAAGCAAGATTTCCATACAGTGTGCTCACAGTATGACCTCCTCTCGTTTCTACATGCAGCGCTGATGCACATTTTTAACAAGGAAGAGGATTGATTGTCAGATTCAAACTTTACCAAAATAATAATTTCTGTTTGTGTTTCTTGTAGAAGGAACACTGTTAGAAGAAGAAAAGTTATCCATTTAACTGGAGTGTTCAGCCTGGATTTGAAAAGGGCCAGAGAAGAAGCCTGATGCACAGACTCGGGTAGTTTGTTACAGGCATAAGGAACAGCAAGGTGGAAGGATCGAAGTCTGGAGTTGGTAGTAGAAGAGAAGGGCACAGATAGAAGGAATCTGCCAGAAGAGCGAAGTTCCCTAGGAGGGATGTAGGGAGAGATAAGACTAGATCTTTAATGCCAACGTCAGGCAAGTGACGAAGGAGAAGGGAATGGTTAATGACATCAAAGGTGGCTGACAAGTCCAAGGAAACAGTCAAAGGTATCTTGTGTGAATCCAGATGATTACACAAGTCACTGTCCAATGCAGTTATGGCAGTTTCAGTACTGTGGTCACTCCTGAATTCAGATTCTCTTAGATGTAATGTTAGTTTTAGTTAAAAAATCTGTTAGTTGGATGAAAACTATCTTCTGTATTATTTTTGATAAAAATGGTAAATTGGAAACTGGATGATAATTTGATGACAGAGAAGGATCCAGATTTGACTTTTTTAGAATTGTCTTAACAATAGCTTGCTTTAGAGTAATTGGCATAGAAGCTGAAGAAAGACTGAGATTGATAATCCCCTGGATAATGGGCAAGATTTCTAAATTGGTCAGTTTTAACCAGCATGAAGGAAGCTGTTCCAAAGAACAGATGGTAGGTTTCAAGTTAAGCAAAAGTTTTTCAACTGCAGGCAGCGAGTGTTTGTTAAAAGATGACCAAGAGCTCGAACCGGCAGAAAGTAAAGTGGATGCTACTGATTGAGGACGGCTGCCAGGTAAAGAAGGAAAACTAATGTAGATGTTGAGAGTGTCTGCTGATTCTGTTGTACTCCTTTCACTACTGCTATCAACTAGGTGAGCCTGTCTTGCGGAAGGAAGGCTTTCTCTTGAGTTGTGTCCAGCAGAGCTCCAATGAACTCCAATTGGTATGACAGGCTGAGGTTTGATTTGAGGTAATTGATAATGGCCCCTAGTAGCTCCAGCACCTGGCTAGTAAAGTGTATGGATTCTTGAACCCTTTTTTGAGTGGTGCTCTTAATCAGCCAATCATCCAAGTAGGGAAACACATGCATGCCCAATCTGCGTAGAAACACCGTGACAATTGTGAAGCGTTTTGTGACTACCGAGTTTTGGACGCAAAGCTGAAGGGTGGTATGTGGTACTGGATGTAGTGTTTCCCTATGATGAATCGCAGATACTTCTTGGGACTGGAATGGGTCTGTATGTAGATGTAGGTATCCTTTAGGTCCAGAGAACATAGTCAATCCCCTTTTTGAAGAAAAGGAAATAAGTTGCCCAAGAAAACAATTTTTAACTTTTCTTAGACCAAATATTTGTTTAGATCCTACAGGTCTATAATGAGACAGCATTACCTTGTTTTCTTTGGCACCAGGAAATACCTCAAATAGAATTCCAACCCTACCTAGTCCTGGGGAACAGGCTTGATTGCATCTGTGGCCAGAAGGACAGAAAGCTCCTGAAGAAGTGTGTTCTGTTGCTAAGAGATCAAAGAATGGGCCCAGAGGGTAATTTTGAGGGATTTTGTATAGATGCAATCTGGACTCCTCCCAGACTATTTTGCTAACTCAAGAGTCAGTGGATATAAGGGCTAATGTTCCGTAAAAACTTTGAGCCTCCCTCTGTTAGACCATCAAGAAGCAGGAGTGGTAGCAGCTATCATTATGATATAGTTTGTACCCAGCTATCACAGTGTCCCACCGGTTGTCCTCCTTCCACCATGTCTCTGAGATACCAATCATATCTAACCTCTCATTTAGTGCTATATATTCTAACTCTCCCATCTTATTTTTTAGACTTCTAGAATTTGCATACAAGCATTTTAGAGGCTGTATTTTATTCACATTAATCTGGTTATCAGTAGGTAAGGGTAATTTGAAATCTTTAAGCTCTGTCTGCTCTATACTCAAGGGCATTTGGGCTACTTTTGTCTTTATTGGAACCTCTCTACAGATATACCCTAACTTCAATCTTTTGCTAGTATCCTTCAAGGATAAATAGTTTGAACCATGCGCTCTTGGGTGACTGTCAGCTTTCCTCTATTATCTAGTTTAAAAGCTGCTGTATCTCATTTTTAAAGGTTAATGCCAGCAGCCTGGTTCTGTTCCGGTTAAGGTGGAGCCCATCCCTTCGGAAAAGCCCCTTCTTTCCTCAGAATGTTCCCCAATTCCTAACAAATCCAAAACCCTCATCCTTGCACCATTGTCTCATCCATGCATTGAGACTCCGAAGCTCTGCCTGCCTTTTGGGTCCTGCACATGGAACGGGAAGCATTTCAAAGAATGCTACCCTGGAAGTTCTGGATTTCAACTTCCTACCTAAAAGCCTAAATTTAGCCTCCAGAACCTCCCTACCACATCTTCCTATGTCACTGGTACCGACATGTACCAAGATAGCAGAATCCTCCCCAGCACTATCTAAGACCTTGTCTAGGTGGAGCATGAGGTTCGCTACCTTCACACCAGGCAGGCATGTTACCAGGTGATCCTCATGTCCACCAGCCACCCAGCTAGCTACATGCCTAATGATTGAATCACCAACTATAACGGCTGTCCTAACCCTTCCCTTGTGGGCACATGGCCCTGGAGAAGCCTCCTCGGTGTGAGAGGGTTTTACATCACCTGGAGGACAGGTCCTAGCTACAGGATCACTTCCTGCTGCACCAGGGTGATGCTCTCCTGTCACATGACCTCTCTCCTCCATGGCAACAGGGATGCTGCCAGACTGAAGGTGGGACTTCAGTACTGTATCCCTGTAGGTCTCGTCTATGTACCTCTCTGTCTTCCTGATGTTCTCCAAGTCCGCTAGTCTAGCCTCCAGAGATTGGACTCATTTCCTGAGAGCAAAGAGCTCCTTGCACCTAGTGCACACTGAGGAAAATGAATCCCCCTTCAGTTACCCTTGTCTCAAGTTGGACTACTGTCCTCCATCTTGTGCTAACGTCTTCAGCTTCAGGCCTAAGTAAGAAATAGCCTGCTGACCCTTTCACCCTGGAATTGCAGAATTAGCAGTTTGAACTATGGAATGTGCTGACATCCTGAAATCATAGAGTTGACGCAATAAGAGATGCTGACCTTAATGGCTTTGGAAGCTATAAGACTACTGAAACTGCCACCTGGGCCCTTTGATTAAGCAAAGGGGAACAAAAAGAAGAACTAGGTGGCAGGATGTAGTTGACTAACATCAACATCTGCAGTTAATCTGCAGGAAGCAGGTTAAGCAAAAGGCGAAGGAACTGCCAGGAGGATGAGAAGACAGGATGGCACAAGGGGAAAGCAGAGGGCAAGAGGGCAAAAGGTTAAGGAACAGGCATGCCTGAAAAAAGGGAACAAACAAGGGAAAGTAAACTTGCTTATCAGTAGGTCTGTTTCACAAGCCTACAAATGAGTATAAATATAGGAGACCACCACTAGTATTTGGGACAGACTGGCACACTCTCCTTAGAAAGCAACACTACTCTGTCCGCAGGACCCTTCATAGGAGACCTCAGGTGCTTTGCGCATAAAGACAATTTTATATTCATTTTCCTGTTTCATGCTGATTTGTAATATAGAGATTAGAGCATTGACTTTAAACTTGCAAAGCTTGTGATATTACATACCTGACAATAAAATTTCTACTTTACTTCAGTGGCACGATACTTTATTTGAAAGAGGGTCCTGTGCTTTACACTTATGCTGGGGTGAACCCTGCAGCCACGACAATTAACAAGAGGGCGAAAACCCCAACAACACGTAAGACCCCTCACCAACTGGGAGAAAAGTCTTACTTGTGACATTCAATGCAAAAGACAGGAAAAACCCCATCTTGCTGCTGGACTGCTGTTGTGTTTAGGTATGTAAGTTCTTTACTTACTAAGGGTTGCTAGGGATACTTATACTAATAAAACTACACCTAATACGTTTAAAGTACTTTGTTCACCTGAAGCTTAATTAATCTCAGGTCTTTAATGTATGCCTGATGAGGATAAACAACTGCACCTGAGAATATGGCACCTCCTTTCTTTTAAGAGATTTAAGCACCTATAAAGCTACGATTATCCCAGGGATGGATGGGTGTCGGAGAGAGAGGAAGGGAAAGAAGGCTTATTAAAAACTGGCTGCTACACAGTATCCTGTCCTGTGCTTCAAAGGTAATCTGTGACCAATTTCCTGGGTGATTCATACAGCCCTTGTTTGGATTGAGGGAGTCTTGGGTTCTAACTTTAACCAGAAAGCTCTCTGCTGTGTTTTAAATTTAAACCGAAAGCTCTTTGCTGCTACTAGGCCCTGACTGAGTATTAAATTTAAACTAAAAGCTCTCTGCTGGGTTTTAAACTTAAATTGAAAGCTACCTGTTGAGTTTTTAATTTAACTAAAAGCTATTTGCTGATACTAGGCCCTGACTGATTTAACAAATACACAGGATTCACAGATTAATTTGCTTTAATCTAAAGAATTCCTTTTTTACCAAGATTTAGAAAAATTTCCATAAGTAAATACTTACAATTGCAGATCTGTCTCCAGAAGTAGCAGTCTCTTTTTTGTAGTCCTTCAAGACTACAAAAAAGGACTGCTTTCCTGCAGCGACTGAAGAATCTCTGTGCTTTGGCATTGGATTGGGTAGCCATCAGAGTCATCTCAGGACAGCCATAGAGGTGCAGAATTTGCTGAAATGTCACCTAACTTAGATCCCACTCTCCAGGATTAAGGGAGTGGTGACTGAGGAAGCCTACCTCCATGTTGTCTACTCCAGCGATGTGTTGTGCCGACGGAGCTAGGAGGTTCCTTTCCACTCAGAACAACAGGAAGGTCATTTCCAGGGCCATTCCAACACTCTTCTAGCTTCTTTACGATTAACATACTGAAGCCGGATTTCAAAATCCTGAGAGCTTGGAGTCCATCGAGTCATCAAGAACCTCTGAAGAGGCCTTATATGAGTTCACGCCCATGGCACCATCTCGATTGCCGCCACCATCAAACCGAGAATCTGTAGATAATCCCAAACCTGGGAGCCTGCTGAGATTTGAGGCTGCCAGCTGGGCAAACAACTTTTTCACTCTCTCTTCCGACAGAAAGACTCTGCCTACCTGAGTGTTAAAAACCTGCTCCCAAGTATTCCAGCAATTGGGAAGGTGGCAAATGGCTCTTTCTTCAATTGATCACCTAGCTGAGACTCTCCAGGAAGTGCATCACATGGGTTGAAACCCAAGACACTTTGGACTGTAATCTGACCTGGTTGAGCCAAACATCCAGATATGGGTGAACACAGATCCCTTCCGCCTTAGTGCAGTGACCACCACCACCATGACTTTTGAGAGTGTCCTTGGGGTAGTAAAGAGGCCAAAGGAAGAGTGGTCAACTGAAAATGAGAGCCAAGCACAGCGAAACTGAGAAACTTCAACAACCATGAAATGTTTGTTTTTCACACCCTCCCCAGCCAAATAGGTTGGCATCCTTTAACATGAGAAGCCCTTTCCTTCGCCACATACATCCAACTGTAGTTTCTTTTTCTATAACATCAACAAAATTCACCCATTCCTTTCTGAACACACTACTAAGACACTTATCTACTCTTTAGTCAATTTCTGTCTAGACTATTGCAACCTCCTCCTTGCTGGTCTCCCCCTGAATCATCTCTTTCCCCTTCAATCTGTTCAAAACTCAATTGCATGGCTAATCTTCCCCTAGTCTCGACATGCTCATATAACCCCCTTTCTCAAGTCACTCCATTGGCTCCCTATCCGTTTTCGCATCCAGTTCAAACTTGTCCTGCTGACCTATAAGTGCACTCATTCTGCTGCTCCTCACTATGTTTCCTCTCTTATCTCTCCCTACAGCCTTCCTTGGGAATTCCGCTCCTCTGGCTGATCCCTTCTATCTGTGCCCTTCTCTTCTACTAAGGGATCAAAGCGGAAGCTAATGACCACGGCCAACACAATGAAGATGGTATAAAATAGCCTTTATTAACAGACCCATGGTCATTAGCTTCCACTTTGATCCCTTGATACTCCTGCGGAAGATTCTCTTCTCCTGCCTTCCTGTTTGTTCCCTTCTCTTCTACTGCCAACTCCAGACTTTGCTCCTTTCATTTTTCTGCTTCTTATGCCTGGAACAAACTACCTGAGTCGGTACGTCAGGCTTCTTCTCTGGCCTTTTTCAAATCCAGGCTGAAAACTCACCTCTTCGAGGCTGCTTCTGGATCCTGATCCACCTAATCTCCTTTGTGTTTCCTTACCATTCTCCCTAGATGTATTCTTGTCCACAGCTGCTGTGTTGTCTATCTTGAGTACATTGTAAGCTCTGATGATCAGGGACTGTCTTTTACATGTATATGTGCAGTGCTGCATACGCCTTGTAGTACTATACAAATGATTATTAGTAGTAGATCCTCTCAGATAGGGATATGGAAATAAGCTTTGGCTAAATCCAGAGACGCAAGGAAATCCACACAGTGTACCACTTGGAGCCTTTGAGGCCAAGGACTGACTAAAAAGAAGCATCTTTCTTTAGCACCACAAAGAAGATGGAGTATCAGCTCTTACCCAGTGATGGACCTACATTTTTGGGACCCTGAAGCTTGAACTGTTATGGAGGCCCCTTCGCAACCAGCAATGAGATCTGGGTAACCACTGTTATCTTCTTCAATGGGTTGTTCCATGACAGATCACTACAAATTTTTTAAAAATTTAACCATTACATCTCAGAACGTTTTTTCATTTACAGCTAGTCTACATGATACTTTAATACCCTTTTAATTTTTATTTTAACTATTATTTTGTATTGAATTACACTATATTATTAATATTATTATTTTTTAAAAAACCCTTCTCATACAGTAGACACAATTTTTAAGCAATGTGGACTAAAATCGCTTCAGAGGCCCCTCCGGGATCAGGGGCCCTGAAGCTTAAGCTTCATTAGTTCCACAGTAGATCGCCCCTGCTCTTTCCCCGCTTGGCAGGTGGGACTGGCACCACTGTTTGCAGATGGAGCAACCTTTCCAATGTGATTTGAACAGCAGCTCTCTTGGCCACTGAGCAACATGGGGAGATGATGAAGGCATCTGGGATAGGCTGTCTGCATTCTAGAACATTGCTGATATTGAATGATGTCTAGCACCCAGCAATCCTTGGTGATCCAGACCTACTACTGATAGAAAAGGCGTGGCCTGCTATCCAATGGAGGCATCCCAGAATGGGTCCCCAAACTGTCATTGTGCTGAATGGGAGGTGTTACCTCTGGAGGTTGCAGAATCCCGGGGCTCGTAAGCTTAGAAAAGTACAGAGTCAGGGACCAAAAACCAGGAGAGGAAGAGGAGGGCGGCTTTCCAGATCAGTACCTACAGGAGTCATGGGATCCCCTGGAGTCTGAGTGTTGTCAACGAGGAAAACGGGCGGACATCGAGGAGGAGGACATTCCACTACACTTTCCAGGACCCTTCGGCCTATCTTCCGGGAAGCGATGAGGCTGGGACTCACCCAAATCCTTAACCAACTTCAAAACAACCCCAAAGAAGCTTCCTTTTAAAGGCCAGCTAGGTCAGTCAGACCTTAGAGGACATATCCACTGTCTAAGGGAAATGCCATATCCAATGTCATGTCATTGTTGAGAGGGCAACATCCCTAGCTGCCAAGCAAACAAGATCATTCCTAGCGTCCAACAGAAAGCTGTGGCTGACTCTAACAGGGGCGTAATATCCTCAAGGGCTAGGGACTGAATCCACTGGATAAGGGCTCAAGTTGTCAGGCCCGCACAGCCCGTCATCTAGAGAACAGCAGTAGCAGCTGCAAATGAATTCTTCAGGAGCGAGTCCAGTTTACAAGTAGTAGTAATCTTACGATCCAGGGTGTTCCATTTTCCACTGGAATGGTGGTCTGCTTTGTGACCACTGTGACCTGTACATCCATTTTCGGCATGCTAAACCATGCAGTGCAGTCCTTCTCTGGAAGGGTGTAAACCCTTTTACACACCCTCAGCCCCTTTGTCAGGAGTCGGGCGAGTCCCACTCTGAATGGACCATGCTTTTGATAACCTTCAGAACAGAGAAAGGTGTCATAGACTTCATCTTCTGCTGGAAACAGAGAAATACTGAATCATGCTCCTAGAGGCATAGGCTGATAATAGCATGGCAATGTCATAAGTAGTCTCTGGAATGTTTTCTCTGCCTCCACATCTGCTGGTAGGGAGACACAACCCATTTGTTTGGGCTGGTCTAGCAGGATGATATGGAAAATATACTCATGTGCACTAATTCCTACTGGCATATACATACACAAACTGACCTCTGCCTTATAGCACATGTAAGTTTGTGCATGAGATTTTTGGTAGTTTATCTGATAAAGGCACATATGATGACATTTTACTTACCGAATAATGTCCTTCCTTGAGTCCTGTTAGAACAAAGCAATGTCTTTAGCCACCACGTGGGCAAGATCATACCTAGCATCCACCAAAAGGTTGTTGCTGACTCCAAGAGGGGAATAATATCCTCTGGCACAAGAGATTGAATCCACTGGAACAGAGCTCAAGTTGTTAGACTCACATACACCGCCTACTGATGGATAACAGCGGAGGTTGCAAACTGATTCGTCAAGACAGAGTCCATCTTATTATGAAATGGGTCCTACAGGGCTGTTTCATCCTCTACCAGGATGGTGGTCCATTCTTGATACATGAAACCGCTCGGTGCAGTCCTCTTGTGGCAGGGCATGAAGCCTTCTGAAAACTTTCAGCCTCTTTACTGGGGAGTCAGGAAGGTCCCACTCCGAGGATATCATGCTCTTGATAACCTCCTGAAAGGGAAAGGCCATCTTGGATTTCTGAACCCCTTGCAAGAGGAAGTTTATTTATTTATTTATTACAATTTCTTATATACCGCACTATTCGGTATCAGCGCGGTTTACATTACAACAAGATGACCAATGCAACAAGCTGTTTGGTTTTACATAGAACAGGAGTACAAACTTGGATAACTGGAGTATAAACTTGGATAACAGGGGTGAACTATATAAATGAAATAATTACAATGAAGACTGAAAGCAACTAAAACCTAAGGGAAGTATGCACAGAATCTGGGTGGTGGCGCTATCTCAGAACTAGCCATGGTTACTTCTTTGGTGAGGTTACCTAGGTTTCATTGCTGACTGGGTAGTATTGGAGGAAAAGGTGATATTTGAGTGCCTTCCTGAACTGTGATAGATCTACGATGGCCCGAATGTCGGGTGGTAGAGCATTCCAGCATTTGGGGACATAGAGACTGAAGGCCCTATTCGCCGTTGTACTGTTGCATTTTGTCAATGCCTTCGGGGTTATTAGGGAATTTACTGCTGTTGCTCTTCTGGACCTGTTGGGGGGCACTGTGTGAATGACTTCCATGAGTGAAAGAGATGAAAGGCCATTGATGGACTTGAATGAGAGGAGTAAGGTTTTAAAGATAATCCTTCCGTGGATAGGGAGCCAGTGAAGCTGCTTCAGAATAGGAGTCACGTGGTCACTTCTGGAAGCATTGTGGAGGACCCTTGCTGCAGCATTCATAGCCAGCTGTAATGGGCTAAGTGTGGATTGAGGGAGACCTTGTAAGATGGCATTGGCAAAGTCGAAATGGGGTAGGATTAGTGCCTGATATATAGTCCGGAAATCGTCTGGGTCCAGTAGGGAGCGCAGATGCCTGAGCCTACAGATCTTGAAATATACAGCTTTGACTATATTGCCTATGTGAGATTTCATATCCAGGCATTGATCCAAGGTGACTCCAAGGTATTTTATTGTTTCTTTAGTTTGCAAGTCTGCTTCCTTGACTCTTACATGGGACGGAGGAATAAAATTGGGGTCTCTCGAGATGAAGAGCACCTCCATTTTCTTGTGCTGAATGCGGAGGTTTTGAGACTGGGGCCATTCTGAGACCGCATTGAAGCAGTCTACCAGTGGTGTAAGATCCATTTGAGCCGTGGAGAACGGCATGTATAAAAGTATGTCGTCTGCATATATCAGACAGTTCACGTTAAATGATCTAATGATATTGCAGATGGGTTGCATGTATATATTGAACAGGAGAGATGACAAAGAGGAACCTTGAGGCACACCTTGTGTTTGATGGAAGCGTTCTGATTCCTCTGATCCGGATTTTACGTATTGCCATCTTCCATCCAGATAAGACTTGCACCATTCGAGAGCAGTGTTGCGGATGCCCTTCTCTTTCAATCGCCCGAGGAGAAGATCGTGACTTACCAAGTCGAACGCCGCGGCGATGTCTAAGAAAATGAGTACAAAACCTTGACGGATGTTATCAATGCCTGTGATTATATTGTTGAATAGGGTAGCGAGGAGGGTCTCAACTCCATGATATTCTCTGAAGCCATGTTGGCAATGATCTAGGGGAGCTGCAGAGTCTATATGGTCTTGAATTTGCCTTTGTACCTCTTTCTCGATTATCTTAGCTAGGAGAGGAATACTAGCTATTGGCTTATAAGAGTCGACCGTTTGGGGGTCTAGTTTGGAGTTTTTCAATAGTGGCCTAATGGAAATCTGCTTGAGTGCTGTGGGGAAGGAACCAGTTGTGAAGGAAAGGTTCATAATTTTTCCGATGAAAGGACTGAACTCATTGCGTAGCTCCTTGATCCAAAAAGCTGGGCAAGGGTCAGTCTGTGCAGTGGAGGTGTTGAGAGATGCTATTGTATCCTCAATACATTTAGTAGATGGTGTGGAAAATTTAATTAGAGGGGTTAGGCCGGTTGTATCTTCATACGAGGCTGCTGAGACCTTGTCAGTCTGTACGATCTTGGATTGTAAGTAGTCCGCAAATTTTTGTGGGTGAATCTCATCGTGTTGTTCAGGAGAAGGTTCCTTCGAAAGAGATTTGACCAAGGCGAAAAGATCCCGTGGTTTGTTCAGAGACCTCTTTAGGGTGTTGGTGTGATATTGTTTCATTTTAATTGTGATTGCTTCTCTGTGCATGGATAAGTGGAGTTGGTAAGCAGTCTGATCTTCCGTGGAGAGTGATCGGCGCCATCGTCTCTCAAGTCTGCGTAGATGTGTGAGGGAAGTTCGTAGCTCAGGAGAGAACCATGGGGCAGAGCTTCTTTTTATCCTTGATGTGTTATTGGAGTGCGGGCGTTGTGAGATGGCATTAAGGTTGACGTTCCAGGAGGAGATTAGTTCTTCAAGGTCAGACGTGGTTTCATGGAGGAGTGAGTGGGTCTCAGATAGGATGAGTTCCCTGTTAAATGGGCGAAAGTTTCTTGTTGACTTTCGTGATGTGCTGTTACTCTTTCGGTTGCTGTGTAGTTGCTTATCGCTGACGGGTATCTGGATATTGATCAGTTTGTGATCTGACCAGGGTACATCGATAACTGACAACATTATGTCGTGGTTTTGTTCAAGAACCGACTGGGGCGCGAACACCAAATCAAGAATGTTACCCTTTATATGTGTGGGTTTGTTGACGATTTGCTTGAATCCCAGGTCCTCAATGGCATTGAGGAAGGCAGATGCATGGTATTGATGTAAGGATGGGAGATTGAAATCGCCCATTATCCAGTTTGGTTTATTGGGAATGAGAGTGTTGGCTGCTAGATCAATAATAGTGGGAAGGTCATCTGGAGAAGCAGACGGTGTTCTGTACAATAGATTGATAGAGCATTGCTGGTTTGCGATGGAGAGGATGTCCAGGTTGTTTGTGCTGGAGGAGTCGGTTATGTGAAAATGAAGGTCTGATTTGGTGAGTATAAGTACTCCTCCTCCTTTTTTATTTTCTCTAGGTCTTGTGTGAATAGAGAAGTTGGGGGGAAGGAGTTGGTTGAGGATAACGTTGTCCTCCGATGATAGCCAGGTTTCCGTGATCATAAGTAGGTCAAGGTCATAAAGGGAGATTATGTCTAGAACAACAGACCATTTATTGCGTATTGAACGTGCATTTATGATGGCACATTTTAGACTTCGGCAATTCTGAGGTTTTTCTTGGTTGGGTGTCTTGGATGTTTGGAGCGCTATGTGTATCAGGTGAGAGCGGCGCGTGTAGGCGTCGCTTCCTGAGTTGTAGTACGGGGGTTCATACCATCTTTTTCCATGGTTAGTCAAGATAGGGATATGATTGTGGGGTGGAGAGAGGGCATGGGAGGTTCCAAGCCAATGTGTAAGGAGGTAAAAGCTAACAATGGCCACGAAGTAAAGGGCCATTTTGGATGTTGTGATTGTGCGTGATTGATATAATGTGGTAATGCAATAGTAAGTGGTGAAGTTATGCAATCAGAAGCTAATACAATAATCCTGTGAGGAGACGTGCAATAATGAGATCATACAGTACCAGGATTAATTAATAGTGCAATAATGCAGTAGTGCAATAATGCAGTAGTGGGTAGTGCAATAAAGAGATAATACAGCACTGAGCAGTTATAATGAGAGAATGCAATAATAAGGTAGTACAATAGGGAGATAAGCAATAGTGTGAGTATTCTGGGGTACATGAAAAGTACGTGTGGTACTCAAACAGATTACATACGCTAATACAATGCTGAGATGAAAAACAAAATGAGATAATACTCTAACAGGTTACGTAGGTATGGGTATTGTGAGACCATGCCGGTCCTAGGCGGTTGCCTAGACCCGGGTATAGCCTTGAGTTGTGGAAATAACGGACACTGTAGTCGTGACCAGAGTGAAATTAAGGTTGGGTTTTATTCCCTTTCCCTTATGGATGTCATAGAATAAGGACAACATAAAAGAACGGTTGCTTCACCGGTGTAGAGGATGCTTAACAAATAATAATTATACTTCTTTCCAGCAAGTAAAAGTCCATCACATTTCCAATGTGCAAAAATACACTTTCTTTCTTGCTCTTTTCCTTAACAGAGAGACTCTATGTTATCAGCCATACAGAAAGCACATTCCATGGGCTCAGGGATGTTTTCTGTGCTATAACTCTCCCACTGCATAGGGCCAGGACCTGGTCCTGTGTATGGACACTGAGCCCCTGTGACGCTGCTCTCCGAGCCTTGCCCTGGAGAAACCTCAGTTGCTGCAAGTTGGAGCTGCTTTTGGGTGTCCCAGATAGCAGGAGCTGTGCTGGGGATTTCTTCCCACGGCTTAGGCCAATAAGAGTTCACTAGCTTGTTGTAAGCCTGGCTTTTCCCACGGAGACCCCTTTCTCTCCCTTCACAAAAGATAGGGTACTTATCTTTTCCTGTGGAGAAGATGGTTTCAACCTCCTCTGCTTCTAGCCAAGGCTTTCTCTCTGCCCTGCAGCCTGCTCTTCTTTGGGAACACCGGTTACTGTGCTTGGCTGAAGGAAACTCACTTCCTGCCTTCAGTGAGCTTCCCTGGACGTGACCTCTGCCTTCTGTTGGCTGGGCTGTTTGCCTTGGTATGAGGACCCCTCTGGCTGGGAAGACTTTGCTACTGTCTTTCTTAGCTCTCCTGGGTTTATCAGCCTGCCTTTCTTCAGCCCTGGTTCTCCAAGGCAACGTGTCTTTCTGTAACTGCTTGGGAGTTCTGTTCTCACCTTCTCTCCAAGCCTGCCTGGAACTGCAGTCAGACTTCCTTTGGTCTCTGCTTTCCTCCTCACAATCAAACTCCTGCTCCAGTCCTAATCCAGGCTCCAGCTTCCCTTCTCTCTCCTTCTCCTTCCACTTCTCCCACCTCTGTGGGATTTCCCACCTGTTTTTATCTCTCAGCTCATCTAACGTAGAACGTGAGTCTGGGTCCAGGTGAGCCTGATTGGAACCCTCAATTCTTACTGCGTCACTAAAACCATGTGGAAAGTTTTTTTCCTTTTCCCTGCCTCTCTGCACTGTGAATGCTGCAACTGCACATGTGGCTGCAAGGTAAGCTCTTCTTTCATATTATTTCTTAATATTTCAGGGTCTGTGCTGTCTACCTCATGACATATCCCCCCTCTTAAGCTATTGCGAGCTGAGGGACAAGTGTCCGTACAGCACGGAATACGCGACAATGCATCTGCGTTAAGGTGGAGCTTGCCTGTCCTATGTTTTACAGTAAAATTAAATGCCTGTAGGGCCAAATGCCAGCGAGTAAACCGCGGATTATGATTCTGCATCGTACCTAGCCACTTTAGGGGTGCATGATCAGTGACAAGTATAAATCGGCGACCCGTGAGGTAAAAACGAAGGGCTTCTACCGCCCACTTAATCGCCAGGCATTCTTTTTCCACCGTTGCGTAATTAAATTCTGCCCCGGACAGT
The DNA here is from genome assembly GCA_033557465.1 of Ichthyophis bannanicus. Lineage (NCBI taxonomy): Eukaryota > Metazoa > Chordata > Amphibia > Gymnophiona > Ichthyophiidae > Ichthyophis > Ichthyophis bannanicus. The sequence continues at coordinate 837,824,099 of CM066033.1, forward strand.
TTCCTACTTAAATATAGAATGGGGTGCTCTACTCCCTCAAACTCTTGTGATAGAACGGCCCCGAGACCCGATTCCGAGGCGTCCGTCTGTAGGATAAATGGTCTGTGGAAGTCTACCCCTCGCAATACTGGGGCTTGACAAAGCTTCCCTTTTAACCGGAGGAATGCCTTCTCCGCTTCTGCTGACCAGACCAAATTATTTGGGGCATTTTTTCGCAACATGTCAGTTAAGACCGCACTTTCGTCCGCAAACCGCGGTATGAACCGGCGGTAATAACCGACCAACCCGAGGAAACTACGAAGGTGTTTCTTGGTTATTGGCCGGGGGAACATCTGGACACTTTCTACCTTACTGCCTAATGGTCGCACCATACCCTTCTCGATCATGTGCCCTAAATACTTCACCTCTGCCCCAGCAAATAAACATTTGGCCGGGTTCAGGGTCAGACCGGCCTGTCGTAGGGCTTTTAATACGGCCTCCACCCTAGGCAGATGCTGTGCCCAATTCTCACTATGTATCACAATGTCGTCCATATAGGCCATTGCATATTGGTGGTGTGGACGTAGCACCTGGTCAACCAAGCTTTGGCATGTTCACCGCCGCTCCATGCAAGCCAAACGGCATTCGCTTAAACTGAAATAAGCCGAGGGGTGTGCTAAAAGCTGTTTTTGGCCTAGAGGCACGGGTAAGCTGAATCTGCCAATACCCCTTCGTAAGGTCAAGGGTGGTCAGATAGCGTGCCTGCCCTAACTTGTCGAGCAGCTCCTCGATCCTCGGCATGGGGTATGCATCGAAGAGGGAGATGGCATTGACGCGACGAAAGTCTATACAAAAATGCAGACTCCCATCCAGTTTTGGTACCAAAACCACCGGGCTGCACTGGGGGCTTTTGGACTCCTCGATGATTCCCATTTTTAACATATCCCTTACCTGTTCTACCACTTCCCTCTTGCGGGCCTCCGGCAGGCGATAAGGCCTTTGCCGCACTATTTCTCCTGGCAGAGTGTGAATTTTATGGGCTACCAACCCTGTCTCTCCTGGCAATGGAGTGAGGACATCCCGAAAACCTGCTAGCAGACGTGTTAATTGGTCCCGCTGCTGCTGTGACAACTCTTCCCCCATTCTTGGAGCTGGGTTTTCCTTACACTCCTGGACCTGGGGTCCTAAGTCCTCGTCTACCTTTTCTTCTGCGAGGGCAGCCATAGCCTTAACCTCATTCTGCCCCGTGGAACCAAAACCACCCCCTCCTCGGCTGGTAGTGGTCAGGTATGGCATCTCTTTTATCTCGGGGAACCCAACCCGCTCGCATATGAGTTGGCCTACTCTGTCCCCTACCTTGACCCTAAAATCCTGCTCCCCAAAGTTGAAGAGTAGAATCTGCACAATCCCCCTGTAATCGTGGTCAATAACCCCTGCCCCAACATCTATAAAATGTTTGGCCGCGAGCCCAGACCGGGGTGCTATCCTCCCGTAGCAACCTGCTGGCAACTGGATTTGTAGCCCGGTGCTTATTAATGCCTTTCCTCTCTTGGGAACTACTTCCTCTACTGCGCTGAACAGATCGTACCCAGCTGCAGCAGCGCTAGCTCTTTGTGGCCCTTGGGCGTTTGGGACTGCCTTACAGTACTTCAACACAAAGCCTTCCTTTTTGGCTTCATTAATGTTTTCCGGGTTTTTTTTTACCTGCCTCTCCCTTCTTAGGCTTTTCAAACAAAGGTCCCGGGATTAAAGTCATTAAGGCTTTTCCTTCTCCTCTGTCCTTCAGCTGTTCTGGGCCCCCCCCCCCCTTTTCCCGCTTATCTGCCTTCCGGGGTTCAACCTGGCCCGCCACCTGCTGGACGTAGGACTCACTAGGAGTGCTCTCTTCTTCATTTAGTAGGCCTTCGCCTATCCCTTCCTCGAATAGCGGCCAATCTCGGCCTAACACTAGGTCAAAAGGGAGACGGGGAACTAGAGCGACTAAAACCTCTTTCTTAATCCCCAACCCTTTTATGGACAGCTTGTACAGGGTGTAAGGGTTAGCTGCCCCATATATGCATTTTATCTTGGCCACGCCTTCCGGTTAATTTGGGGCGGATTGGTTGCTGGCCTGTAAACGCTGCCAGAACCGCCCTGACATCATAGTCTGGTCCGCCCCGGAATCAAGTAGGGCCTCGGCCTACATCCCATGTACCTCCACCCCCAGGTGAAAACATCCTTGTTTATACTTTGCTTTTTCACCCATTAGTGCTGTGCGCTCTTTGCATTCATACCTCTTGTGACCCACCCTCCCACATTTAAAACATACTATGCAAGAGTCATCCGCTATACCTTTTCTCCTACATTTTTCTGTAGCTGGTATGCTTAATCCTGGGTCTTTCATTACTCTACCAGAGTTTGCCATGCCACGCGAGTCGCTCGCTCCTCCCTGCGGTCCATGGGCTATCTGAGCCTCCATGAATCTTTCCGTTAGGAGAGCAGCCTCGTCCATCGTCTGGCAATTCTGTAGAGTAAGGAATGACCTTACCTCAACTGGCACAGCTTCAAAGAACTGCTCTAACACAAGCATATCTAAAATGTGCTCTATTGTCTTCCCTTCTGGCATGAGCCACTTCCATACTAGGCTACGAATCCGTTGGCCTAGTGCCTTCGGAGTTTCACCTTGTTGGATTATTGTAGCTCTCAACATTCTACGGTATACCATAGGTGACAGGCCTAGCCTATCCCGTATGGCTGCTTTCACATTAGTATACTCATTAGCCTGGGCGGCCGGCATAGCCTTGTATGCCGCCAGGGCTTCTCCCGTCAGGGATGTAGCTAGGCGAACCGCCCATTGTTGCTCGGGCCAGCCTGCACCACGAGCTACACGCTCAAAGGCTTCAAGAAAATCGTCTATATTGTCTTTTCCTGACCATTGTCCAAAAGACAAAATTCCACATGTCTGTGGGCCTACCCCACCAAAGTGTCCTTCGGTTTTCTTCTCAGCTTGCCGCTCCTGCAGTACCACCTGCAACAAGTCCGTCAGCGGCTTTTGCTGTATCTGCATGGCGGCTAGGGCTTGTTCTTGGAACTGCTGGGCAAGTTTGCGTTGCTTCTCAAACTGGAGCCCCATCCACTTCAGGATATCCACTGGAGTCTACATGCTGACAACCTGCAATAATCAGAGAAGAAAAAAAAACCAAGGGCGGAACCTCTCTTTTTTTTTTTTTTTCAGTGCTACCAGACTAGGATTTTCAGTCCCTCAGATACCTCCTCAGAATACCACCCTGGCTGTACCCAGATACTATTACCTGAGTCAGGTGGTGATTCTGGCCTTGAGAAGGTCCTTGACTGCTCCCGATCCTGTGAGTTGTCTGGGCGTGGTTCACCGCCGTCCTGGTTGCGTCCCCTGGCGCTGGTGACTCCGTCCCTTTTGCACGGTGTCCTCTTTTCCTGGCATCCAAGAACTATGCCATTTGTGAGACCATGCCGGTCCTAGGTGGTTGCCTAGACCCGGGTATAGCCTTGAGTTGTGGAAATAACGGACACTGTAGTCGTGACCAGAGTGAAATTAAGGTTGGGTTTTATTCCCTTTCCCTTGTGGATGTCATAGAATAAGGACAACATAAAAGAACGGTTGCTTCACCGGTGTAGAGGATGCTTAACAAATAATAATTATACTTCTTTCCAGCAAGTAAAAGTCCATCACATTTCCAATGTGCAAAAATACACTTTCTTTCTTGCTCTTTTCCTTAACAGAGAGACTCTATGTTATCAACCACACATAAAGCACATTCCATGGGCTCAGGGATGTTTTCTGTGCTATACTCTCCCACTGCATAGGGCCAGGACCTGGTCCTGTGTATGGACACTGAGCCCCTGTGACGCTGCTCTCCGAGCCTTGCCCTGGAGAAACCTCAGTTGCTGCAAGTTGGAGCTGCTTTTGGGTGTCCCAGATAGCAGGAGCTGTGCTGGGGATTTCTTTCCACGGCTTAGGCCAATAAGAGTTCACTAGCTTGTTGTAAGCCTGGCTTTTCCCACGGAGACCCCCTTCTCTCCCTTCACAAAAGATAGGGTACTTATCTTTTCCTGTGGAGAAGATGGTTTCAACCTCCTCTGCTTCTAGCCAAGGCCTTCTCTCTGCCCTGCAGCCTGCTCTTCTTTGGGAACACCGGTTACTGTGCTTGGCTGAAGGAAACTCACTTCCTGCCTTCAGTGAGCTTCCCTGGACGTGACCTCTGCCTTCTGTTGGCTGGGCTGTTTGCCTCGGTATGAGGACCCCTCTGGCTGGGAAGACTTTGCTTCTGTCTTTCTTAGCTCTCCTGGGTTTATCAGCCTGCCTTTCTTCAGCCCTGGTTCTCCAAGGCAACGTGTCTTTCTGTAACTGCTTGGGAGTTCTGTTCTCACCTTCTCTCCAAGCCTGCCTGGAACTGCAGTCAGACTTCCTTTGGTCTCTGCTTTCCTCCTCACAATCAAACTCCTGCTCCAGCACTAATCCAGGCTCCAGCTTCCCTTCTCTCTCCTTCTCCTTCCACTTCTCCCGCCTCTGTGGGATTTCCCACCTGTTTTTATCTCTCAGCTCATCTAACGTAGAACGTGAGTCTGGGTCCAGGTGAGCCTGATTGGAACCCTCAATTCTTACTGCGTCACTAAAACCATGTGGAAAGTTTGTTTTCCTTTTCCCTGCCTCTCTGCACTGTGAATGCTGCAACTGCACATGTGGTTGCAAGGTAAGCTCTTCTTTCATATTATTTCTTAATATTTCAGGGTCTGTGCTGTCTACCTCATGACAGTATGCACTGAAAGATTGACATAGAGATGGACTGTATAGGCTACGATGTTTAGTTGATCTGCAGCCCTTGTTCAGCCATTGGAAGGTCAATCAAATGCAGGGCAGATGACATTAAGCAATCAGGGCTGCCAGTTTGTCCTTCCTGAACAGGCAAATAATACTGGATTTGTCGTAATCTTCAGAGTGAGAACACAATTCATCCTCCATGTTGGAATCAGCGCCCAAAACATTGGGACTGGACTCCAGGTTTCGGCCAAAGGACAGTTGTTTGAATCTCCACACTCCAACCATCGCCGAGAGTGCTTAAAAAGTAGCATCCAAGCTGGGCCCTGACTAGTCCATTGTATCTCTTGTGAGCAAGCAGAAAGAGATTGAGAGGATCCAAAAGCTCCAGGGTCTGTATTGCCACATCAGAAAGATCAAGCTGGAAACATAGAAACATCACAGCAGAAAGACCATATTGTCTATCTAGTTTGCCTGTATACATTAATTACTATAGTCCCTTTTTTTTCCTTTAGAGATCTTCTGTATTTGTCCCATGCCTTTTTGAATTCAGATACTGTCCTGGTCTCTACTACCTCCACTGGGAGACTATTCCACAAATCTACCACTCTTTCCATAAAGAAATATTTCCACATATTACTCCTGAGTCTATCCCCTTTCATCCTCGTCTTACGTCCCCTTGTTGTAGAGCCATTTTGAAAGACTCCTTCTATCCAAGCAAGAACTGTTAATCACCCAGGAAGTTGGTCACAGCTTACCTCAGCAGCACAGGCATAAATAGTTCAGCCAGAGCTCTGTGATCCTCAGTCTTGAAGGACTAGAAAAGGGGACTGTTACTTCTGGAGATAGATCTGCAATTGTGAGTATATACTTCTGGGAATTCTCTGAAAGGAATTCTTTGTATTAAAGCTAATTAATCTGTGAACACACTATTTTTTGTTAAATCAGTCAGGGTCTAGTAGCAGCAGTTTAAGTTTAAATTTAAAACACAGAAGAGAGCTTTCTGGTTAAATTTGGAACCCAGCAGAGAGCTTGTAGTTTAAATTTAATAGTCACTCAGGGCCTAGCATCAGCAAAGTACTTCTAGTTTAAATTTAAAACACAGAAGAGAGCTTTCTGGTTAAATTTAGAACCCAGCAGAGAGCATGTAGTTTAAATTTCATAATAAGTTAGAGCCTAGCAGCAGCAAAGAGCTATAATTTAAATCAAATCAGAATACAGCTTACCTCAGCAGCACAAGACAGGATACTGTGTAGTAGCCCTCTTTTAATAAGTGTTATTTCCCTCCCTCCCTCCCCCCTCCCAACACCCACTCACCCCTGGGATAATCGTAGCTTTATAGGTACTTACACATCTTAAAAGACAGGAGATGCTCTCAGGTGAAGCTTGTTACCCAAATCAGTCATACACTAAGGACCTGAGATTAATTAAGCTTCAGGTGAAAAAGGTATATTAAACGTATTAGATACAGTTTTATTAGTATAAATATCCATAGTAACCCTTAGTAAGTAAAGAACTTAAAGATCTAAACAGAAACTTAAAACTAAGATGCAGACAGTAGTCTAGCAGCGAGGTGGGGGCTTTCCAGCCTTTTGCATCGAGTGTCACATATATTATTTTCTAACAGTTGGTGAGAGGTCTTACATGTGCACCAGGTGCAAGGAGCTCTTTGCTCTCAGGGAACGAGTCCATTCTCCAGAGACTAGAGTAGCAGACTTGGAAAACATAAGAAAGACAGAGAGGTACATAGACGAGACCTACAGGGATATAGTCCTGAAGTCCCACCTCCAGTCTGGCAGCATCCCTGTTGCCATGGAGGAGAGAGGTCACGTGACAGGAGAGCATCACCCTGGTGTGGCAGGAAGTGATCCTGTAACTAGGACCTGTCCTCCAGGTGATGTAAAACTCTCTCGCACTGAGGAAGTTTCTCCAGGGCCATGTGCCCACGAGGGAAGGGTTAGGACAGCCATTATAGTTGGTGATTCGATCATTAGGCATGTAGATAGCTGGGTGGCTGGTGGACGTGAGGATCGCCTGGTAACATGCCTGCCTGCTGCGAAGGGAGCAGACCTCACGTGCCACCTAGATAAGGTCTTAGTGCTGGGGAGGAGTCTGCTGTCTTGGTACATGTCGGTACCAATGACATAGGAAAATGTGGTAGGGAGATTCTGGAGGCTAAATTTAGGCTTTTAGGTAGGAAGTTTGTGGCAAGGTCATCTATCCTGAGTATGGAGAGGTGAGAAACATAAGGAATTTACCCTAGTAAAGGGTCCCCTTTTAGCAGTGCAGGGTGAGAAAGCCACAGCCACACCTAAGAACCAGGAAAACTCCAGCTGGAACAGGTTTCATGCAGTGTCTAACAGAGTAAGAGAGAGAGATTACGGGCACGAGGTCCAAAACCCTTACTTCAACAAGTTCCCTGATTACTCAAATACCAGAAGGCAGGGGGATTGCCAACACCTGGGAAGGAAGGAGGTAGGGCTAGAACCCTGGAGGTATAAGCCTATGCTAGAGTAATACAGACAGGGAGAAAGGAAGGAAGAAAGAAAGAGAGGGAGGAGAAGGCAGAGACCGGAGAAGAGAAGGAGGTAGAGAAGGTGCTGACTCATGCAGAAGAGCCGAGCTACCAGGAGCTGAGAGGGCTGAATTCCCTGCAATAGATTGGCAGCAGAGGTTGGAGCCAGGAAGTGGAGAAGCTCTCAGAGCACCGGAGAGGTTGTCAGCTGAGCAGTCTGACCGGGTGGGTGAGTCAGAACCCATGCAGCTGGGAGAGCCAGTGGCAGAGTTGGGGGAAGAAGACATTCTTATGGATTGCTCTCTGTGCCAAGCTTTAGACATGGAGTCTTGAGGAAGAGCCAGCCCTGAAAGAATTATCCTCCTTGAAAAGGTAACCATAAGAAACAGGCAGTGTGGTGGTAAATTACCATATGTTTTTAAAAGGGAAGTTTACTGAAATTTAAGGATAAGCAGGAAGCTGTGATTCATGCTTGTTATCCACCTGTGGTTTGAACTGTGAAACGGCAAAAAGACAATTTACCTGTTAGAAGAGGTTTTCTTTGCTCCTCTGTTATGTGACAAGCCTGTTGAGAGTTTTTGATGGCAGTCTGAATGTTCGCTTCTTGTTTTGAGTTCTGTTGTACCTGAAATGCAGCCTGGAAGGAATTAAGGTTGATAGAAGCCAAACTGCCACAGAAGATTAAGCTTGTTGGACTTTATGCTGTAATTAGCAAGGACTAAAAGGAAGGTGGCAGCCTTGCTATCAAAGGCTGTGCTTCTGAAAGTAAGAAGACTTTAAACAGCCATTTTTGGGTTCTTTTGTTTACTTTGCCAACCATCTGCTGTACTTTGAGCAAATCCTACAGAAATAATCCTGCATATGGCACTTTGAATAAATAAATTTTCTGTTATATGCCTTACCTCGGTGGCCTTAGCTACAACCTTCTACCTGAAGCACAAACACATCTTAGCAGTACTACATTTCCCAGAAGACACCACAAGGAGATAGGCTGCTAAGGCTGATAGGGGAAGGTTCCTCCAATCACCACGCCCCTCTAAAACTAGAGGCGAGTGGTGAGGGCATTTGATAAGTTGAAATCCAGAACTTCCAGGGTAGCATTCTCCGAAATGCTTCCCGTTCCACGTGCAGGACCCAAAAGGCAGGCAGAGCTCCAGAGTCTCAATGCGTGGATGAGACAATGGTGCAGAGATGAGGGATTTGGATTTGGTAGGAACTGGGGAACATTCTGGGGAAAGGAGGGGCTCTTCCGAAGAGATGGGCTTCACCTTAACCGGGATGGAACCAGGCTGCTGGCATTAACTTTAAAAAGGAGAAAGAGCAGCTTTTAAACTAGATAATAGGGGAAAGCCAACAGTCGCTCAAGAGCGGATGGTTCATAAGAATGTATCCTTGAAGGATACTACCAAAAGCAGAGAGGTTCCAAAAAAGAGTAAAGTAGCCCAAATGCCGAGTATGGAGCAGACAGAGCTTAAAGATCCCAAATTACTCATGTCTACCAATAGTCTAATTAATATGAATAAAATACAGGTCCCTAAAATGCTTGTATGCAAATGCTAGACGTCTAAAAAATAAGATGGGAGAGTTAGAATATATGCACTAAATGAGAGGTTAGATATGACTGGAATATCAGAGACATGGTGGAAGGAGGACAACCAGTGGGACACTGTGATACCTGGGTACAAACTATATCGTAATGATAGAGCTGATCAAATTGGTGGAGGGGTTGCGCTCTATGTTAGAGAGGGCATTGAGTCAGAAAGGATTAAAGTTTTGCAGGAAACAAAATTTGCTGTAGAATCTCTATGGATTGAAATTCCACGTAAAAAGGGGAAGGTGATGGCAGTGGGGGTGTACTATCGACCGCCTGGCCAGAATGAACAAATGGATGATGTAGTGCTCAAAGAAATCAAGGAAGCTAACAAAAGTTACAGCACAGTAATAATAATGGGTGATTTCAATTACCCCGGTATCGACTGGGTCAGTAGTCACGGCAGGACACGCTAGGGAGATAAAGTTCCAAGATTTATTTATTTAACTGTATTTATATCCCGCTTTTCACCGGGTCAAAGCGGTGGGACCTATAATCAGGGGGGGGGGGAATCAAATGGGGGGGGCCATCACCGGGGGTTCAACATTGATGATTTTTGGGGTGAACATAGAGACTGACAAGATAGCATAGTTACTGGTTTGGAGATCTTGGAGAGAAATAGGGGGGGGGGGGGTTCCTATTCAGAGATGTTCTTGGAATAGGATGGTTTTTAGCTGCTTTTTGAATGATGGAAGATCACCGTTGTTCCTGATGTGGTTTGGTAGAGAGTTCCAGAGGGATGGGGCATAGAGTTCAAAGGCTCTGTTGCAGGTCCGTTGAGTTGCTTTGGTTCTTTTGTGGGGGATGGCAACGGAGCTGTTGGAGGATTGTCTGGTTGTTCTGCTGTGGGTTGGGCGAGGCAGTAGGGTGCGGAGTGGGGTGCCCTGTGTTTGGTGGATGGTTTTGTGGGTGAGTAGAAGAGTTTTGTACTTGATTCTTGCTTCGATGGGGAGAATATGAAGGTCCCTCAGTATTGGGGTGATGTGGTCTCATTTCCTTGCATTGTGAATTATTCTCGCCGTGGTGTTTAGGGCAGTTCGGAGGGGATTGGTCTGTGTGGCAGGTAGGCCATGGTAGATTATGTTGCAGTAGTCCAGATGAGGGAGTGTTAGAGCTTGCATTACTGTCCTGAAGTCTTGTGGTTCGAGGAGGGGTCGGAGGCGTTGTACCGTTTTCGCCTTGTGGAATACAGTTCTTGTGGTCTTGTTGATTTGTTGCTTAAGAGTTAGGGCTTGGTCAATGATAATGCCGAGATATCTTATGTGTGGTTGTACTTGAATTTGCGTGGTTCCCATGGTGAGGTGAGTGGGTGGTTTGAAGTCTGGGTCTTTTGTCACTATAAGGGCTTCGGTCTTCTTTATGTTAATGGATAAGTTGTTCTCTTGTAGCCAGTTGGATACGTCGGTGAAGCAGGTTGATAGCTGGTCGTTTGTTGGTCCGTTGTTGTAATTGGGGCGTAGAGCATTATGTCGTCGGCGTATATGTGGAAGTTGACATTGTGAGTGTGTATGACTGAGCAGAGTGGACGGAAGTAGATGTTAAAAAGCATGGCTGATAGTGTGGATCCTTGTGGTACTCCTTGATGTTGCTGGAAGGGGGATGAGGTGGAGGTTTTGGTGCGGATCAGTTGCTGTCGGTTGGTTAGATAGGACCTGAACCATTGGAGTACAGTACCTTTGATCCCAATTGTTTGGAGTCTGTGGATGAGGGTGTTTATGGGAGATGGTGTCGAATGCCGCTGATATATCCAGAAAAATTAGGATGTATCCGGAGTGTTTTCTCTTGGGTTCCTATGACAAGGGTGTTCATCAGCATGGTCATTAGGGTCTCGACCCCGTGTAATTGTCGGAATCCGTGTTGCTGCGGGTCCAGTATGTTGTTAATGTCTAGGTGTTCTTGAAGCTGACGTTGGACTATCTTCTCAATTATCTTTGCGGTGAGCGGGAGGCTTGCTACTGGTCTGTAGGAGGTGGGGTCTAGGGGGTCTAGGTTGTGCTTTTTTAGGGTTGGTCGGATGATTGTGGTCTTGAGGGCATCTGGCATGTGTCCTTGTTTAAAGGATTCATTTACGATGTGGGTTAGAGGTGCACTGAGGTCTTCTTTGGTTTTCTTTATCCAGTCGGCAGGGCAAGGATCCAGCGAGGAGGTGGTGGTGTTCAAGCAGGAGATGGTGGAGGATATTTCTTCTTTTGAGGTTGTGTCGAATGTATTCCAGTCTCTGATCGGGTTGGTGTATGAAGTTGTCTTGGTTGTTGTTTCAGCGTAGTGATGTGGGTTTTGTGGTTGCTGCAGCTGTTTGTATTGTCGGGCTAGAAGATCAGGGGGGATGTCTGGCAGCTGGTCGGAGTTACTGGGTGCTTTTGTTAGATTTTTGACAATTTGGAAGAGCTCTCGAGGTTTGTTTACGGCTGTTGCGATGATTTTGGTGTGGTAGGTTTTTTTGGCGTTGTCAGTTTCTGAATGGTATGCATTGAGTTCGTGGAGGTATTTTGCTTTGTCTCTGTCGCTTTTGGTTTTTCTCCATTTCCTTTTGGTTCTTCTAAGTCTGGTTTTCAGTTTTCGGAGGCTGGGGGTGAACCATCGGGCTTTTGAGGAGATGGGTCTGGTATTGGTGCTGTTTCTATTTGTGCTGGCTGCTGAGGAGATTGTGGTATTCCAGTTGTGGATCAGGACATCAAGGTTGTTGGAGTCTGTGTGTAAGTTAGGCAGGGTTTTTGTTAGGAAGTCTTCCTTGTTAAATGCTTTGAATCTCCTTGCGTGGTGTTTGTTTTCTCCGTTAGTTTTGAGTTGATAGGTGTGGGATATGTTGATAATGTAGTGGTCTGACCACGGTACTGGCGAGATTGTTGGTTTTCTGTATGAGGAGATGGTTTGGGAGTTTAGAAATATGAGGTCAAGTATGTTTCCTTTTTCATGTGTTGGTTCTTGTATGATTTGTGTCAGGTCCATTGCTGTCATGGCGTTGAGGAAGGTTTCTGCTTGCTTCTCCTGGAGTGATGGGAGGTTGAGGTCTCCAAGGATAATTTGTTCCTTTGAAGGGTTGGTGCTTTCGGAGATGAGGTGTAGAATCTGTGGTAGGTCAGAGGTTGTGGTGGGTGCATGGTAGATCAGGCATATCGAGAGGTATTTGTTGGTGAGGGTGAGGATGTCTGCTTCGTTGGAGGTTTCTGCGGCATGAATCCGGAGGTGGAGGTTGTCTTTGGCAATGATGGCTAAACCTCCGCCTTTGGCATGTGTTCGGGAGCAGTGTTGGAGGCTGTATCCCTTTGGTGTTAGCTGGGTCATTACTACTGTGTCGTGGTCTGTTAGCCAGGTTTCTGTTACACAGAGGATGTCAATCTTCTCAGTTGTGATCAGGTCCCGGAGCATATGGTATTTGTTCCTGACTGAGCGAGCGTTTATGAGAGAGATGGAGAGGTGGTGGTTTGTGGGGTTGGTGGTGTAGGTTGGTGTGCAATGTGAGAGTGAGTGAGTGTGTGCATGGTTGTGTGTACGGTTGTGGATGCATGTGGGTTGAGCTGTCGTGGTGTCTGGGCAGAGAGGGTTGCAGGGTTTGGCTGAATGGGGGTAGAGGGTTAGGAGATAGATGGGGGTTAGGAAGGGTGGCATGCTGTGTGGGAGTACCTGGGTTTCCAGAGTGGTGAGGTCTTTTCTTTGTGAAGTTGTTGTTGTCGTTGTTCTTCGGTTCGGTGGTGGAGGTGCCTCTGTTGAATGTAGTGTGGCTTTTTGAGGAGGAGGATATGTTGGTTGTTTGCTTCTTTTTTGTGCGCCTCTGTGCCGCGCCTAAGGGCCACGCCAAAGGGCCCTCTGGCGAGGCCCTCAGGCGTGGGCGCGCCCGCGAGGGACGCCGCTTTTATGGAGGCGGGCTGCTGTGCTGCTCTTCTCCCACTGCCCCGATTGGACAGGAGCACCGTGGGGGGTGTTGTTCCCGGCGGTGGCAGCAGCGGCTCCCTCCGGAGGCGAGGGAGGCCGCTTTTATGGAGGCGGGCTGCTGTGCTGCTCTTCTCCCACTGCCCCGATTGGGCAGGAGCACCGTGGGGGGTGTTGTTCCCGGCAGCTGGTTCATGAACTGACCAGAGGGGAAGCCATATTAGACCTAGTCCTTAGTGGAACACCAGATCTAGTGCAAGAGATAAGGGTGTTGGGGCCACTTGGCAATAGTGATCATAGCATGATCGCCTTTGATTTAATTAGTGGAGGAGGGATAGTACTACCTTTTAACTTTCGAAAAGGAGACTATGATCAAATGAGGAAAATAGTTAAGAAAAAACTAAAAGGAGCAGTTGCAAAGGTTAAAGACTTACATCAAGCTTGGGTGGTGTTGAAAAATACTATCTTGGAAGCCCAGACCAGCTCTATTCCACGCTTTAAGAAAAGTGGAAGGAAGTCCAAAAAACTGCCAGCATGGTTTAAAGGTGAGGTCAGAGAGGCTGCTGTTGCCAAAAAAGCATCTTTCAGGAAATAGAAAAAAGAGCCAAACGACGAAACCTGGAAACAGCACAAGCAGTGGCAAGTCAAATGCAAGGCATTGATAAGGCAGGCAAAGGGAGAATTTAAGAAGAAGCTTGCTGCGGAAGCAAAAACGCGAAGTAAAGACCTTTTCAAGTACATTTGCAGCAAAACACCTGTGAGAGAGTCAGTTGGTCCATTAGATGATAAAGGGGTTAAAGGAGCACTAAGAGGCGACAAGGCGATAGCAGAGAGACTGAATGAATTCTTTGCTTTGGTCTTTACTGCGGAAGATGTAGGGATGTTACCCAGGGCCGGATTTACCTTGAGTGAGGCCCTATGCCAACAAAAATTGTGGGCCCCAGCAGGGGCGGCCCAAGGGGGGTGTGGGCCTCATTTGCATAAGGGGCCTCATTTGCATAAATATTTGCATAATGTTACCATATACTAACTTTTAGTAAACGTGCCTCTTAATGAGTGTATGGATAAAGAAAGACTAAAAGATTTCTACATTACTATAATCCAGTGCCAACTGCCAGACACATTAGGAACTACTACAAACACTGCCCATTTAGAACCCATAGCAAACCCGCCGTATCCTAACAGCACTACCAGGACTCACAAAGCACCATACTCTACCAATCAAAAGGCAACACTGCAAATATTAAACCAATACATTTCAGAGAACAACAATACATGACCTACTGGGGAAAGAGAACAAGTGGCAATGTCAAATAGGAATTATATAAACAGAACACCTCAGCTCAGTTACACATGCAGAACATAGACCATCACCAAACAAGTAATCACATTTTAGAAACAGGAAGACAATAATTAAACTGGGAATCCCAAAAGCCAAACTTGGAATGTACAACACTGTAGAAATAAAACTATACATTAATTTGCTCTTGTACTAAACAAAGCGCAGACGTTAATGATGCACATTTACCAGAGCTGACATATTCCAATTAATAAATTCAAAATAAAGAGATATTTTTCTACCTTTTGTGCATTTTTTTCAGCTGCAATTGCTCCAGCCACTTTCTTCTGGTTTCTTCATGTCTTCTGCTAACTCTCCATCGTCTGCTGTCCATTTGTCCTTTCTTCTCTCTTCTAGTTTTTTTTCCATTCTCTCTACATCTGCTTTAACATACTAATCTTTCTCCTTTTGCTCTTTCCTCATTCCTATTTCATCCAGTCAAATTTTACCCCTCCATCCTCAATCCCCACTTACTCTCCCAATACCCGGTCAATTGTAGATTTTTTTATCCCTCCCACACAAAATATTTTTCCCTTCTCCATTTTACTCTTCCAGCCCCATCCCATTCTAATCCTCCCCCAACATCAGCTCCCTTCTAGTTCCAGCCTCACCAGCATCCATTCCCTTCTAGTCCCTGCATCAGCCCATTTCCAGTCCTAGCCACCCATCAGCCCATTTCCAGTCCTAGCAACCCCCCAACCCCCAATACCAGTCCTAACCCCCCATCACCCCATTTTCAGTTTAAGCCCCCCCTATAACCCATTACCAGTCCTAACCCCCCATCAGCCCACTTCCAGTCCTAACCCCATCAACCCATTTCCAGTCAGCCCCCCATAGCCCATTGCCAGTCCTAACCCCCCCCATCAGCCCACAGCCCATTACCAGTCCTAACCCCATCAGCCCACCTCCAGTATTCACCCCACCAGCCCATTTCCAGTCCTAACCCCCCCATAGCCCATTACCAGACAGCCCCCATCAGCCCACAGCCCATTACCAGTCTTAACCCCCCCCCAAAGCCCATTACCAGTTCTAAACCCCCCCAACAGCCCATTATCAGTCCTAACCCCATCAGCCCACCTCCAGTCTTAACCCCCCAGCCCATTTCCAGTCCTAGCCCCCCCATAGCCCATTACCAGACAGCCCCCATCAGCCCACAGCCCATTACCAGTCTAAACCCCCCCAAAAACCCATTACCAGTTCTAACCCCCCCCAACAGCCCATTACCAGTCCTAACCCCATCAGCCCACCTCCAGCCTTAACCCCCCCAGCCCATTTCCAGTGCTAGCCCCCCCCCCATAGCCCATTACCAGACAGCCCCCATCAGCCCACAGCCCATTACCAGTCTAAACCCCCCAAAACCCATTACCAGTTCTAAACCCCCCCCAACAGCCCATTACCAGTCCTAACCCCATCAGCCCACCTCCAGTCTTAACCCCCCCCAGCCCATTTCCAATCCTAGCCCCCCCATAGCCCATTACCAGACAGCCCCCATCAGCCCACAGCCCATTACCAGTCTTAACCCCCCCAAAGCCCATTACCAGTTCTAACCCCCCCCAACAGCCCACAGCCCATTACCAGTCCTCCTCATCATCCCACCTCCAGCCTTAATCCCCCCAACCCATTTCCAGTCCCAGTCCCAGCCCATTTCCAGTCCCAGTCCCAACCCATTTCCAGCCCCAGTCCCAGCCCCTGCCCCCCCAATTACCAGTCCTACCCCCTCCCCCTCCCCCGGCCTAAAGTAAAATTTATTTTTAAAAAAAAAACCTGCTGGCTGCCGCCGCGGGGCCCCCTCTGCTGCCGCGGCAGCATGGACTGACCCGCGGGGGCCCCCTCTGTAAGCTCGGTCCCTCCCTCCGTGCCTCCGTGTCTCCCTCCGTGCAGGCTGTTAGAGACGCGAAGGCAGACTGTCTCCTTCGCGTCTCTGTTAAGCCCGCAGGGGCTGATGGGAAATTTCCCATCAGCCCTGCGGGCTTAACAGAGACGGGAAGGCAGAAGGAGGACAGTCTGCCTTCGCGTCTCTAACAGCCTGCACGGAGGGAGACACGGAGGCACGGAGGGAGGGACCGAGCTTACAGAGGGGGCCCCCGCGGGTCAGTCCATGCTGCCGCGGCAGCAGAGGGGGCCCCGCGGCGGCAGCCAGCAGGTTTTTTTTTATTTTATTAAAAAAAAAAGCCTAACTACTTCAATTTTTGTGGGCCCTTTGCAGCTGTGGGCCCTACGCCATGGCGTACATGGCGTATAGCTAAATCCGGCCCTGATGTTACCCATGACTGAAGTGGTATTTAAAGGTGCGGAAGAATTGAAGGAAATATCGATATATCGGGAAGATGTATTACAACTATTAGATAAACTGAAGAGTAGCAAATCACCTGGGACAGATGGTATACATCCAAGGGTGTTGAAAGAACTGAAATATGAGATTGCAGACCTGCTATTAGTAATCTGTGAACTATTATTAAAATCATCTCTAATACCTGAAGATTGGAGGATCGCCAATGTAACACCAATTTTTAAAAAGGGTTCCAGGGGTGATCCGGGAAACTACAGGCGGTGAGCCTGACGTCAGTACTGGGAAAAATGATAGAAACCATCATAAAGAATAAAATTACTCAGCATGTAGATAGTCATGGCCTAATGGGAGACAGCCAACATGACTTTAGACAAGGAAGATCTTGTCTTACTAATCTGTTATGTTTTTTTGAAGGTGTGAATAAACAGGTGGACAAAGGTGAGTCGGTTGATATAGTGTATTTGGACTTTCAGAAAGCCTTTGACAAGGTCCCTCATCAGAGACTTTTGGCAAAAGTAAAGAGGCAGTGTACTACTTTTGATCAGGAACTGGTTAAAATATAGAAAGCAGAGGGTAGGGCTAAATGGCCAATTTTCCCAATGGAGAAAGATGAATAGTGTTGTACCCCTGGGATCTGTGCTGGGTCCGCTGCTTTTTGACATATTCATAAATGACCTGGAAAGTGGAATAACGAGTGAGGTTATCAAATTTGCAGATGACACAAAACTATTTAAAGTTGTTAAAACCCAAGAGGATCTTGATAAATTGGAAGACTGGGCATCAAAATGGCAGATGAAATTTAATGTGGACATGTGCAAAGTTATGCATCTAGGGAAGAACAACCCAAACTATGGTTACACGATGCAAGGTTCCACATTAGGAACCACCACCCAGGAAAAGGATTTAGGCGTCATTGTGGATAACATGTTAAAACCCTCGGGCCAGTGTGCAGCGGCGGCCAAGAGAGCAAATAGATTGCTAGGTGTCATAAGGAAGGGAATGGAAAATAAAACAAAAGATATTATAATGCCTCTGTATCGTTCCATGGTGAGACTGCACCTTGAATATTGTGTGCAATTCTGGTCGCCGTAACTGAAAAAGGATATAGCGATATTAGAAAAGGTTCAGAGAAGAGCCACCAAAATGGTAAAGGGGATGGAAGGATACTCCTATGAAGAAAGGCTAAAAAGGTTAGGGTTCTTTAACCTGGAAAAGAGACAGCTGAGGGGAGATATGATAGAAGTCTATAAATTAATGAACGGAGTGGAACGGGTAAACGTAGATCGATTGTTTACGTTATCAGAATATAGAAAGACTAGGGGACATGCAATGAAGCTACTGGGTAAACTATTTAAGACTAATAAAATAAAATATTTTTTCACTCAATGTGTAATCAAACTCTGGAATTTGTTTCCGGAGGATGTAGTAAAGGCTGTTAGTGTAGCTGGGTTTAAAAAAGGTTTGGACAAGTTCCTGGAGGAAAGGTCCATAAACCATTATTAAGAAGGGACCCAGGATATCAATGCTTGACCCAGTACAAGCATTGTGGAACCTGTGTCTTTTGGGGAAACTGCTAGGTATGTATGACCTAGATTGGTAACTGTTGGAAACAGGATACTGGGCTTGATGGACCTTGGTCTGACCCAGTATGGCATATCTTATGTTCTTATGCTAGCTTGCTTTCAATCGACAGAGCCTCTTCTCTTGTGCATTTATGCCATGGAGGTATTTAAATGTCTCTATCCCGCCTTTCCTCTAACATATATATATTAAGATCTTTAAATCCGTTCCCATATGTTTTATAATGAAGACCACTAACCATCCTAGTATTGTACCGACTCCATCCTGTTTATATCCTTCTGAAGGTGTGGTCTCTATAATTGCACACAGTACTCTAAATGAGGTTGCGGCAGAGATTTATACAGAGACACTATCACCTCCTTTTTTCTTTTGGCAATTCCTCTCTCTATGCATCCAAGCATTCTTCTGGCTTTTGTCTTCCTCTTCTACCTGTTTAGCATTTTAAGATCATCAGAAACAATTACTCCCTGGTCATACTCTTATTTCATGAACAGAAGTACTTCACCCCGTACACTGTACCTCTCTCTTGGATTTTTGCAGCCCAAATGCATGACCCTGCATTTTTTAGCATTAAATCTCAGCTGCCAAGTTCTTGACCATACTTCAAGCTTAGCTAGATCCTTCCTCATGTTATCTACTTCCTGAATGTCTACTCTATTACAGATTTTGGTATCATCTACAAAGAGGTAAACCTTACTCAACAGCCCTTCTAAAGTGTCACTAATACAGATGTTAAAAAGAATCTGACCAAAGACAGATCCTCATGGCACATCACTGGTAACATCCTTCTCCTCAGAGTGAGCTCCATTTACCTGTACCCTTTATCACCTCCCACTCAACCGATTTCTAACCCAGTCAGTCATCTTAGGGTCAATCCCTAGGGTGCTCAATTTATTTAGAAATCGCCTGTGTGGAATGGTATCAAAGGCTATACTGAAATCTAAATATACCCCATCTAGGGCTCTCCCTTGGTCCAACTCTCTGGTCACCCAGTCAAAGAAATCAATCAGATTTGCCTCACAAGACTTGCCCCTGGTAAACCCATGATGCCTTGGATCCAGCAATCCACTTCACTATCCTCTGTTTTAGCAATGTTTCCAATACGTTACTCACCACAGAGGTCAGACTAACCGGCCTTTAGTTCTCAACCTCATCCTTATGTCCGCTTTTGTGTAAAGGGACCATACGTGCCATTCTCTAGTCCTCTGGGACCACTCCCAACTCTAAAGAAGTATTGAAAAGGTCAGACAGTGGAGCCACTAGAATGTTCCCAAGTTCCTTGAATATTCTTGGATGTATCCCATCCAGTCCCATTGCTTTGTCTTTTTAGTTTAGCTAATTCCTTACAAACACCGTCTTCTGAAAATTGTTCAAGATCCTCTTCATTTCTGCTCCTATTTGTAGGTGTTTTCTGAGGTCCTGCTTCTGGCCCTTCATCTGTGAACACAGAACAAAAATATTTGTTCAGCAATTCTGCTTTATCCTCATCAGCTTCTACATATTCCTACCCTTCACCTTTGAGTCTGACAACACCACTTTTGCACTTCCTCCTCTCGCTAACATATCAGAAAAATGACTTGTCCACTCATTTTATTGCATTAGCTATTTCTTCTTTGTATCTGTTTTCCTGACTACTTTCCTAGCTTCTCTAAGTTTTTCCAAATACATATGCCTGTCTTCCTCTCTCTGTAATCTCTTGTATTTTATGAAGGCCACTCTCTTTTTACCTTTTCAGCTAGTTCTTTTGAGAACCATAGTGGCCTCCTTTTCCTTTTACATTTATTTACCTTTCTAACAAAAATGCTTGTTGCCCTTAAAATATCCCCTTTCAGTTTCGCCCATTACTTTTCTACATCCCCCCAGCTGTTTCCATCCTGCTAATGACTCCTTGAGGTAGTGTCCCATCTTGGCAGTTAGTTTTCCAAAGTCTAATACCCTCACTTTTGAATGGATTTTATCAGCCCTAGTTCTAATACTTAACCACATCATCTGGTGAACAATGGATGCGAGATGATCTCCCACTATGACATCAGAAACACTTTCACTATTGGTAAGCACCAAGTCCAGTATGGCCCCTTCACATGTGGGTTCTGTTACCAGTTGCCAGAGTAGTTCTCCCTGAAGAGACTCTAGGAATTCCTTACTTCTAGATGATATGCTGGATGTGCCATTCAACATCCAGCATATTGAAATGACTTATCAGTAGCACTTCTCCTTTCATGGCAATACTGCATATGTCTTCTATTAAATCTCCATCCACTTCTTCTCCCTGTGAGAGAGCTCTATATATTACACCAATGCAAATGGATTTTCCTTTCCATCTTTCCAGTTTAACCCACAGTGCCTCCTTGCTTCCTTTCAAGCCCTGTTATTCTATAGCTTTAATCTTATTTCTTTTACATATAGTGCCACTCCTCCTCCCCTTCTTTTGCTACCCTGTCCTTCCTGAATAAAGTATAGTCCGGTAAAATTAAATCCTAGTCATGAATGTCCGTGAATCATGTCTCCATAACCACCACTAAATCTAAGTCAGCCTCTTCTATTAAGGCCTCAACATTTGGGATCAAATTTCTCATGCTATGGTCATTTCTGCACACTGCTTTCCAGATGTTGCCCCTTTTACCCATTTCTACAGAGGTATTTAATGCTTTACTTACCTGAGGGCTTTCTTCACCCAATGTATCTAGTTTAAAGACCTCTTCAGTAGGTTAGCCAGTCTTCTGTGAAACAGACTTTGACCTATCCCCAGCAGTCTCTCTTTCTTGAAATCCCTCTATCTATTGTAGCTATTCTCTTAATCATTCCCATACCCAGTAGGCACATATTTTTGAATCCTACATTCTTCTTGGCAGTCACTTGATCTGTTCTCAGTTTCCCCATCCCTAACAGGCTCTTTCTCAATCCTCATTCATTTCCAGTAGTCTCTCTCTCTTAGTCCCCCTACATGTGTATTCCCCATAACATGTAAAGAATCATGTGTAAGCCTAAAATTCTTGCTGCAGAAAGAAGAAGAGTTCCAGGAACGACAACCTGGAATACAGGAGCTCCCCACTGGCCAAATGGTCCCCATCACCAGGGGGAGCAGCAGGCAAGGAGTGACCAGAGGAGAAAGAACTGAGATGGTAGGTCTGAGAATCATCCTTCTTCAGGGCATTGCCCATTGCTGACTGCAGTGAATAAGATAAAGCCCGGGTACTCGCATCTCCTGATTGCAAAGGGAGAGATGGGCCTTCTAAAGGTGCATACAAAGTCTCCATGCAAGAAGAGCAGATACTAGAATCTGGTGATAGGAGCTCCACTTTCCGCAAACGAGACAGTGCTTCTTTGAAGGCTGCATAAGAATTACACAAGCAGTCAGGCAACACAGTCTGAATGCTAGGAATCATAAGGAAAGGGATGGAGAATAAAATCAAGGATATTATAATGCCTCTGTATCGTTCCATGGTGCGACCACACTTTAAATATTGTGCGCAATTCTGGTCGCCATATCTTAAAAAAGATATGGCAGAATTAGAAAAGATACAGAGAAGTGCAACAAAAATGGTAAAGGGGATGGAAGGATAGCCCTCTGAGGAGAGGCTTAAAAGGTTAGGGCTCTTCAACTTGGAAAAGAGACAGCTGAGGGGAGATATGATAGAGGTCTATAAATTAATAAATGGAGTGGAAGGGGTAAACGCAGATCGGTTGTTTATGTCATCAAAAAGTAGAAAGACTAGAGGACATGCAATGAAGCTACAACGTAACCTATTTAAGACTAATAAAAGAAAATATTTTTTAACTCAACGTGTAATCAAACTCCGGAATTCGTTACTGGAGGATGTAGTGAAAGCTGTTAGTGTAGCTGGGTTTAAAAAAGGTTTGGACAAGTTCCTGGAGAAAAGTCCATAAACAATTATTAAAGAGGACACAGGAAATCCACTGCTTGCCCCGGGACAAGCATTGTGGAACCTGTGTGCCTTTTTGGGAACCTGCCAGGTACTTGTGACCTGATTGGTCATTGTTGGAAACAGGATACTCTGCTTGATGGACCTTGGTCTGACCCAGTATGGCATTTCTTATATTCTTATGTTCTTAAGGCATGCTAAGTTGGCACATTGTGCTGTGCACCAAGTCTACTTGGACAGAGCCTCATGTGTTAGTGTCACATAGACAAGAATCATGTGCACAAGGACCACATGGACAGAGCCATGCACATTAGGGCCATGCAGTCACTGCGCACTACTGGTAGGCACAACGGGAGGCATAGAAAGGATGCAGGAAAGCATAGAAAGTGCAAACAACATGCACAGGCAGTTAGGAAAGGCGGGAAAAATACCGGCATCAATCCAGCGGATGCCCTAAGTGGCCCAAATCCATTTTAAGGCTCTGGCAATGGATGAGTTCAGGAGCCACCACAATCAAGACAGGTCAAAATCATGCTGTGCTGAATGTTACTCTCCTGTCACTAGATCTGCAGTCATATACCTCTGAAAAGCCCTCTTCAAATATTTGGGGCAGAGCAGGTGGAATGAGGAGGGGGGAGGCATTGAGGTTGTGTGAGGCTGGAAGAATCCTTTCAAAACGCCTTTTCCAATCTTTGGGCTGCTCAACGGATCCTTAACAAGATAAATGTACAGAGCTGAACCAATTTCCCTCCTCCTATGGCATCAGAAAAGAGAGCACAGTTACTTACCTGTAACAGGTGATCTCTGGGAACAGCAGGAATAAGTCTTCACATATGGGTACGTCGGTACCGACGGAGTCTGCGCGGGAACGCTCCCCAGTGTCCAATCAGAACGCTTTTGGAAGCATCCCAACATGCCTGCGTGCTGCCTTCCCGCCTTTCCCAACTGCCTCTCCTCAGTTAAGTTTTAAAGCTGAGGCAAAGAGAGAGAGAGCAAGGAAGGGAAAGATAGAGATAGAGAAATGCAACTCCTAGGGGAGGTGGGTGGGTTGTGAAGACTTATTCCTGCTGTTCCCAGAGATCACCTGTTACAGGTAAGTAACTGTGTTATCTCCAGGAACAAGCAGGAATGAGTCTTCACATATGGGGACTCCCAAGCTACAACTACCCTACCACAATCACAATAAGTAACACACCAATACCTGTTAAAAAGGAGGTAAAGTACCTTGGAATAATTCTGGACCACTCACTCACCATGCTCCCACACATAAAACATACAGTAAAAACCATATTCTATAAACTCAAGACAATACAACATCTGAGACCCCTACTCAACACACATGACTTTAGATCAGTAGTCAACTCCCTCATCACCCCCCACTTCGACTACTGTAATAGTCTCCTAAACGGCTTACCACTAAAGAACATATACCTCCTCCAAAGGGCCCAAAACATATGCGCCAAGATGATCACAAAAGCCAAACTAACAGACCATGTGACCCCAATACTATTAGACCTGCATTGGCTCCCCATAAGTAGCCGAATAAAATATAAAATCCTCCTAACTACTTTTAAACTCATTAATAACATCTCTCCCTCACAATTATCTACTCTAATACACCCCCCATCAGAAACTAGAATGCGCAGACAGAACGCAACCCATTCCCTCAACATAAAAGCAAATTTCAGAAAAACTAAAGCAACAACAAGTGATAGAGCCTTCTCCTTTGCTGCCCCCACCCTCTGGAATGAAATTCCATTAACCCTCCGCATGATAAAGGACCTTCACCAATTCAAAAAGGAACTAAAAACATACCTCTTTACAAAACACTTTGAGATCCCCTACCAACAAAAAACCTCTCCAATACAATCACAGAAACACATCCACAGTACTCAAGACAGAACAAATGACTAACACAAGAAAGCTACTCACCCAAACAGACGACTATATCACTATTGTAAATAACTACTGGTAATTAACTATGTTATGTTCCATGTTTTATAACCTGTACATAGTTTCAAAAATATGTTATATGTAACTAAACATGTATATAGTTAAAATATTGTTCCATGTAAAGTATACGGAAATATACTAATTTTTGTTTAATGTAAACCGCCCCTGATCTCTGGAAGGGGCGGTATAGAAGAAACTGTTAAATAAATAAATAAATAAAAATAAAAAAGCTGAGATGCCCAGAGGGAGTCCTAGCATGTTGCGAATCTAGAAAGAGCCATGCTACTCCCTAGAACCTCAGGCATCCTGGGGATGGAGGGTAGGAGTTGAATTACAGAAAACGTGCTGTGGAACAGCTGGACTAGAACAGGACTTCTAGAGAAAGACCCTGTATAGAGGGCATTTAGTAGTAAAATATTGGGTGCAATATTCTAATATGGGCCTCCTTTGGTGGCATTGTAAAAAGTCTATTGAGGTTCATATGGATCTGTTAGAAGAGCCAGTAGAAGATCCTCAAGGAGTACCTCACTGATAAGTAGAGGTAATAACTGTAGAAAAAACAAGTGGAGGCCAGAACCCTTCAGGGTGAGAAATAGCCCCAGGGGAAACTGGGGTAGTAAAAAGAGGTAGGGCTTCAGCGGAAAACGCAGAAGGTACTATTAGATAAAGCTTAAGCTCTTTTGGCCCAAGAACAGTACACTCGGACCAAAAAGAAAAATGAGTCTAACCCATCTGGACTGGCAATGGAAGTAGTCCATGTAGGAGAGAAAGGGTATGGAGACCCCTGTATCTGATAAGAAAGTAAGGACAGACTTAGGAAGCGTTAAGCTTTAGATTAACTGAAGTTCCGCTATGTCTTTCCTAAATGGGGTCAATTAGGAAAGAAAAAAGGTACATGGAGAGCTTCAGAGGTACCTAATCCTGAAAGGTTATGGTAAGAAAAGTTTGCTAATTACCACAGGGAGTGGTTGTATGTGTAGAACCCTAAGCATGCTGGCACAGCATTGATAGGGGTAGTGCCCATCTGTCAGGGTCATATAGGAATATATGAATATCTGAACCTAAACAGACAGATAGATAAGTATGTGGATACATATCTACCTAAAAGATATATCTCAACAGATATATATATATATGTTTGTAGATATATATATATTCCTAAATATATACACATATAGGATATATATGCATATATATAGAGAGAGATATACATGGGCAGAAGATACACACACACATATATATATATATATATATAAATATGTAGGCATATAGACACATGTCTCCAGGTATGTGGATGGAGAGATGCCTATATAACTAGATCTCCCTAGGAATATGGGGAGAGAGAAAGATTCATCTAATAGCAAGAAGGGTGATACCTGCTTGAATAGATGCCTAGAGAATCTTCTTTCCCTGGTTATGACTGACAGAGTCAGAGGAATGGTCTCCTTGACAAGAAGGAGTCTAGATTTCTTTCAGAATTCGAGCTCTTGAATAACCAGGATGGCCTACGTGAAAAATGCAGAGGATAACTTCAGTCTGCAGGCAGCAAGTCCAGATCTCTCCAGAACTGCAGTATGGTGAATGGATAGAGGGCGCCAGTGGAATAAGATACCATAGTGACCCGCCTATAAGGGCAAGATGGGTATCAGGCGTCCCTGAGCTGCCACTGAAAGAAAACTATCTCTGGCGAGAAGTCCAAAGGAGATATGGGCCAAGCCAGGGAATTGGCCATTCTTTAGGTTTTCACGTGATGAAAGGCCTGTGTCTTATGTCTCAAAAGAGATTTTAGATGAGATGGTAAGGGTAGGGAACACCTGCCAGTCATGGGAACATGACTGGGGGAACCTCTCCTAACCATCTGGGGTTATCTGCTAG
This sequence comes from Ichthyophis bannanicus, assembly GCA_033557465.1. Classification (NCBI taxonomy): domain Eukaryota; kingdom Metazoa; phylum Chordata; class Amphibia; order Gymnophiona; family Ichthyophiidae; genus Ichthyophis; species Ichthyophis bannanicus. Next base: position 837,849,750 of record CM066033.1, read on the forward strand.
GCAGATACTAATGCTCTCTAGCAAGGGCCCATAGTGCAAAGCTACTCTGTAGAGTTGCAGAGAGCATGCTGCAGGTTGGTTAGAAGAAAAAACTGGCTGTGTAAAGCCAGTGGGTAACTTAAACTATTCTGCCAAGGACAAGGGGGCGAAGAATAGAAGTTAACCAACCAGTCTGTGACAATAGGGTTTCCAAACAAGGTTGATAACCTGTTTGGGGTTTAGCACTGAGGCTAGAAGGATTGCTAGTGGAGGAGAAACCCTGGTTGTGTGGTGAACAGAACCAGTGGCTTAACCACTAGGAATTGCTGCATCTGCAGCAACTATTAGGGCAGCGGAAAAAAATGTCTTTTCCCCCCTTTTTTTTTTTTTTAAGATTGGGAAAAAGAAACAACAGACATAATAGGAGTGGTAAGACTTCCTATTGTCTGATGAGCTGCCCTAAGGTAATAAAAGGGGGGACAACTCCGGAAGGGAGAATCCCCCTGTGGAATAGGTAGAGGACCATAGGGGCTTACCAGTGTAATAGAGCCACTCTTACAAACTGAATGTTGTAGTAAGAGGGAGGTAAGACAGAGTTGGAGGAGAATGACTATGTAGTAAGTCTCTGAAAGGTAAGATGATACATGCTAGTACAGGGAAAAACTGTCTTATTGATAGTTGTCATTTCTCTTTTCCCAGGAGAGGAAGAGAAACCTGTTAATTATGGGCATGATCATCATAAAGACTCTTAGAGTAAAAGAAAAGATGTCTCATGAAGAGAGATCCGGGAAAAGTTAGGAAGAAATTAGTGCAGATGCTTCAAGTGAAAAGAAGCAGACTGCAACTCTAACCACCAACCAGGAGAGGTAATGATGATCTATCTGAAACCCTGTGACTGCTGGGTTTGCTGAACCTATTGAGGTTGTGGTTTCTTTAGCCCAGGGCGATGTTTCCCCTGTTTGGGAACATCTGTATGATGGGCAAAAGATGGATAAAACTTTTTCCCCCTACGGGAAGAAAGTTTGGTAGGACATTTCCTACCAACTGGGAAAGAGGAAGGCGTAGAACAGCCTCTGGAAACAGGAATATATAGACAGTTTTGTATACCGCCTTATCCTTCAATCAAAGCGGTCACAACACAGTTGGGGGATACATTTAACACGTGGGGATATGAGACACATACACTAATACTTACAGGAAACATGGGCAATGGAGGGTTAAGTGGCTTGCCCAAGACCACAAGGAGCATCTGTGGGACTAGAATGTCAGTGGTTAACTGAGCAACTTGGAGTAAAGACTCCTTGTTAAAGAGATTCTCTCCAGTGCAAGGAGTATTTCCCAGTCTTTCTTGTGCCCATTTGTCCAAGTCTGAAACTTGGAGCCAGGCTTTACGTCGTGCCCCTATAGCTATAGCAGAAGTCCTGCTAACAGACTCAAAGGAGTCTAGGGAAGCACGAGTAAGGAACCTAGAGATATTTTGAGCATGACTAACCAGTACGGAATAGTCTGCTCTTTTGGGCTCTTGAAGAAAAGGAGTCAAAAACAGTAATTTCTTTGTGACCTCTTCAAGAGATAATCCCATATAGAAAATATATGAGAGAATTCTTGCTGAAAGCATGGATGCTTGGAAGGTTTGGCATCCAAAGGCATCTAAAGTCTTAGACTCACGACCTGGTGGATAAGAAGAGTGCTTTTTAGTACTCTTAATATGCCTCATTGCTGATTCTACAACAATGGAATGATGAGGAAGTTGAGTCCTTTGAAAACCTGGAGAGGGGGGCACCTGATATAGAAGATCAGTTGCCTAGAAGGTGGGGGTACCATTAAAGGAGCTTCCCACATTCGTAAGAGGAGATCCTGCAAGGACTGATGCAAAGGAAGCATGATGTTCTCCTTTGCACTCCTAGGAATATACAGGGATTCTGTATTCCCTTGTGTAGGATCCTGTCCAGGTATAGAAATGGCAAGTGATTTTGCCATATCCAGCAGAAAAGCTTGAAAAGAAAAATCCCCAGAGGGAAATCCTCTTGGAAGAGGAGGACAGGCTAGATCTGTTGAAGAACTAGCCTTGGCACCCAGGGATCTATCCAATTTTAGAGGCGTAGAAGATCCTAAAGGGTGGAGTATGGGATCCTTAGAGGATGGTTGCCGGTACCGTAGGAGGTTGGGACCAGCAACAGTCGGTAACGCATCGTCCATGCCAGGGATCGATTCCAGACTCGGTACCGAGGGAAGCGAGCCTAATGAAAGAAGCATGGAAGGTACCGACAGCGACGGTAAAATGGATACCGGTACTGACTCCGGTACCGTATCCAATACCGGTGGAAGAAGGCTAGCCGGTGACGGCTCTAACGGTATCGAAAGAACCGAGAGTGCCCAACATGGATCATCGGAATCGTGTCTTCGGTACCGTCCGGTGTCGGTACCAAGGCGAGTCGGTACCCAGTCCTCCAGAATGGAGATCGATTCCAGACTCAGCATCGAAGGAAGCGAGTCTATCGATGCACATCTGGAGGGTACCGACGTCGGTACCAGTACCGGTACCGGGATCGATACCGATACTGGAAGATCGGTCTGTAGCATATCCAACGGCCCCGTAGGTACCGAGGACGCCAGACTACGATCCTTGGTGAGGAATGTTTCATCCAACACCATTGCCAATGCCGAGGTATTGGTACCGCTCGAAGCGGATGCCACCACTGAGCATGGCTCAGGTATGTTCGGAGAGGGGTGAACCTCAGGAACAACCTGAAACCCCACACAGGATTTGGAGGCCGAAGACTCCCACCAGGGTTTTAAAGCCAGTGTGTTCTCGAGGGCAAGGCCAGAGGCATCTCTATGCTGTGCATGAGATCTACCACTCGAGGACTGGATAGTCTTAACAGACTGTCTTTGGGTTACCTGATCCTGTGAAGAAGGTGTGGTTGGTGCCCTGAAGTTGAATGGGGACCTCGTATCGAGGGGAACTCGATGCTGAAGACTTCTTCCCACTATACTGCTACAGGAGGGACACTCCAGAGGAAAATGGTCAGGACCCAAGCAGGGTAGACAACAATTATGAGCGTCTAAAATAAATTTTGTACCACTACAGTTTGAACATTTCTTAGGAATAGTGGCTGGCACTTCCATGAGGAAAAAAGGGGTAGGCCTAGCAGACCGGGAAAAAACCACGTCAGGCACTAAGAGGGAAAAAATATTCCCTAACAGGAATAAGTTGAAGAAAAAAGAAAAGAAACACCGGCGGTACCGGTGGCGTCGGGGAAGGCAGCCGCGACCACAAGAAAACTGAGGAGAGGCAGTTGGGAAAGGCGGGAAGGCAGCACGCAGGCGTGTTGGGATGCTTCCAAAAGCGTTCTGATTGGACGCTGGGGAGCGTTCCTGCGCAGACTCCGTCGGTACCGACGTACCCATTTGTGAAGACTCATTCCTGCTTGTTCCTGGAGATCACCACTTTTAAGGGTGTTTCTAGTGGACAATCCCACGTCGTGCTCTAGTGAAAAATTCATCAGCAAGGATGGTTGTTCACAAGCGAAATCAAGCTTTTCCCTCTAATCTTCCTTGTGCTTTTACAGTTCTGAAAAATTTGCACCCGCCATCTACTGGAGACAGAATTACTGAAGGCTCCCTCTAGGGGTTCTGGCTGATATGGCATGATGAAGTCATAAGAAGCCTCTGGAAGCTTTCTCTGTCTCTACATCTGTGGTAGAGGGACAAAACCCACTTGTCTAAACTGGTCTAGCAGGATGATATGGAAAGTGACTTTATAAAATATGTCCTATTATAACATTACCTCTGTTAAGTCCAGCCAGCAGATGTCATCATGATGGTGAAGCCTTTCTCTAGGGTAGGGTCTGAAACCTGCAGCTTCTAAGCTGCATGTTGCTCTTTGAAGATCTCAATGCAGCAGTGTCATGGGACAGGATAATAAAGGCTGGGGAACAGGATGGAGAGTTTTGAAAGACTGATTGCTAGGGAAGACAGAGGTTGAGAAAAAGTGATCACTGGGGATGAGGAAAGATTGAGTGCTGAGAATGAAGAGAACTAAGAAAGAGAGAGTCTGATTGCTGTGGATGAGGGGGTAATCAAGAAACTGAGCAACAAAGAGTGGTGAGAATGAATTGAAAGAGAGTGACTTCTGAGACTGAGAAAGGGCTGAAAGAATGATTGCTGGGGAAGATTGTGATTGAATGAGAGAGACTGTTGTGGATAAGGTGTGTGAAAGAGAGAATGACTACTAGGGATAAAGGAGATTGAAAAAAAGAGAGTGACTGCTGAAGATGAGGAGGGATTGAGAGAGAGTGGCTGACTGTTGTGGGGGATTGAAAGAAAATGACTAACTGCTGGGGATTAGGGACACTGAGAGAAAGTGACCACTAGGATGAATAGAAATGAGAGAGAATGACTGCTGGGGATAAATTGCAAGCTTGACTGCTAGGGATGGGAGTGTTGAGTGAGATAGGCTGTTTGAGATGGAGATATTAAAGAGAGAATAAGTGACTGCTCAGGAAGATTAAGAATTGAGAGAAAAGTGATTTTTGGTAGGGGCATGGAAGCAAGGAGACAGGACTACTAGGGATGAGGAGGACAGAGTGAGAGAAAGTTGGTGATAAGGTGATAGAGAGAACATAAGAAATGCCATACTGGGTCAGACCAAGGTCCATCAAGCCCAGTATCCTGTTTCCAATAGTGGCCAATCCAGGTCACAAGTACCTAGCAGGTTCCCAAATGGTATACAGATTCCATGCTGCTTGTCCCAGGGGTAAGCAGTGGATTTCCCGGGTCCTCTTTAAAAATGGTTTATGGACCTTTCCTGCAGGGACTTGTCGAAACCTGTTTTAAACCCAACTACACTAACAGCTTTTAATACATCCTCCAGTAACGAATTCCAGTGTTTGATTACACGTTCAATGAAAAAATATTCTCTTATTAGTCTTAAATGGGTTACATTGTAGCTTCTTTGCATGTCCCTTAGTCTTTCCACTTTTTGATGGAGTAAACAACCTATCTACATCTACCCGTTCTACTCTACTCATTAATTTATAGATCTCTATTCATATCTCCTCTCAGTCATCTTCTGTGAATTGGGGGGGTCAGAAGAACCACTGGGATGGGGGGGGGGACAGAGAGAGAGATTACTAGGAATGAATAGGGATTGAGAAAGAGAGACTGTTAGGGGTGAGGGAACTGAAAACAGAGCCAATGACTGTCAAGAAGGATGTAGAATTCAAAGAGATGTATGGGAATGATTGAGAGAATAGCTACAGTGAATAGGGGGATTGAGAGAAAGAGAAGGTAACTGTTAGAAGGGAGGAGGGGGAGGAGGAAGACGTTTCCTGAGTAGCAGGTTTGTGATTTTCCAAAATATTATGGACACAGAAAACAAAATGTGAAATGGCTCTTCTAATTTGGAAAGGTTACAGATCCCTGCTCTAGGGACTTGAATGCAGCTTCTGTACCATTCCTAGTCCTAGCTGATTCATGAAGCAGAAGACTGAAGCTGGGAATTGAATCTTAGTCCTCTACATGATGGTGTATAGTACTATCAGGGAGCCACAAGCTGACTTCTGCAGTCCATTCTTGATGATATATTAGGTAGGTTATTTTAGAATCCTTATTTGTGATTTACAAGTGTATAATCAGACATATACACATGTGTATCGCAGCCATGTGTAAATGACCACTTTAGAAAGGGTCCAGTTTACATGTGGATTCCTTACTACATGAAGTTTTGAGGAGGCATGTTGGGTGGGATAAAAATCTATATGTGTATTCCCCATTTCATGTAAGGAATCGTGTGTAAGTCCAAAATTCTTGATGTCAGGATTTACACCGACTCCCTGGTACATATAGGTTCTTAAAAAGTGTGCTTTTCAGTCAGTCCTTTATAGGAGAGATTAAGAGAGTTATCATCCTTAACCCCCCCCCCCTCAGTTTATTTCCCCCTCTAAAGTGAAATGAAGTAAAGATAGTGTCCTCTGTAGTTAACTAGCAGCACCTACATATACAAGTTTGCGAAATGGCCCACATTCACGTGTAAGTGCCGACATTTGCACATGCAAGTTGTGAAATTCTGGCACTTACATGTGCAAGTTGCCAGGTTTCCTTCCTTGATTTTTCCCACAGGTAAATTTGTAAATTGGCTCCTCCCACTGCATGTGGATATAAATCCACGAGTTCCTGAACTTCCTTCTATGTATTTGAAATATGGCTCTGCATTTAACAGAGTTGTTTCTAAAATACTGTCAGAATTGAGTAAGTCCTGATTCCAATCCAATCTCCATATATCTAAGATCTGCCTTTATGTAGTTAAGATATTGAAAGTTTCCTATACTTAACTACTCCATCCATTAGGAATATACACTAATCATAGTACTGTTGTAATGATCCATAACAGAAGCCCATGTAATTGTTTTGCTGATGCACAGTAGGAACTGGATATAACATGAACAGCTAAAGAATGGACTCAAATAAAGAATTTTTGAAAAACAAAATAAAGGCATTAATAAAAAATATTTCAAAATAATGTAAAAAAATAAAAATAAATATATAAGGATTGAAAAAAGGAATATCTAAACAGGAAACATTAGTACTAAGAAACAGGAAGGCTGATACTTTGGAGAGACTGTAACTTGTTCTACTGGAAATGTTTAATATAGCAGATGCTTCAATAGACATTATGCATGACAGGATTTTCAGTTTCAAATGACGTGATGAAGCTGTATAATACAAATTAAGACTATTCTAAAGATGCCATTTAATGTCAGTCCTTGATAAAGGTGACATTTTACTTATCAGTTAATGTCCTTTCCTTGAATCCTGCTAGACCAGTCCAGACAAGTGGGTTGGGTCTCCTTACCAGCAGACTGGTAGAGTCAAAGAACCAATGAAAAGCCCAGGTTTCAATGACATCACTCCCATGCCTCTATTCACCTCAGCCATCACAGGTCTCTTCGGTATTCGTCCCAAAGCATACAGGAGAACATGGCAGGTCTCACACAACTTCAACGTGGGAAACAATGAATAACGAAACAGCAGAGAACTACATACAGGAAAACCTAAACAGAAGGCTGTCAGTAGAAGATGAACCTGCAGAGCCAAGTATAAAATCATAGCGGAGCCAAGGGAACCACAGCAGAACAAAGCAAATACAGTTTCAGGGGCGGGCCCTGGACTGGTCCAGCAGGACTCAAGGAAAGGACATTAACTAGTAAGTAAAATATTACCTTCCATATTGTCCTGCTAGACCAGTCCAGACAAGTGGGATGTACTAAAGCTATATCTCCACAGGGAGGGAAGAAAACACAGCAGCTCAGAAACCACTGAACCAAAGGCCATGTCCGCCTGCGTTTGGACATTCAAGTGGTAAAGCTTGACAAAAGTGGGAAGTGATATCCACGTTGCTGCCCGACAAATGTCTGCAGGGGCTACTGAGCTCTGCTCCGTCCACAAGGACGCTCGTGCTCAGGTAGAATGGGCATGCAAACCCTCTGGAACCGGCCAGTTCCTCAATAGATATGCCGAGGCAATGGCTTCCTTAATCCAGTGCCCTAAAGCTGACTTGGCTGCCATGTCACCCTTGCATAGGCCAGAAAACAGCACAAAAAAGATGGTTGGACTTACCAAAGGTATTCGGAACTACCAAGTACTGGAGAAGCACCCTACAGACATCCACAAGGCAAAGATCCTTATTCTTTCCCTGACACTGTTCCTTGGAGAATGAGGGAAAGCAGACCACCTGGTTCACAAGAAGGGGAAAAAATCACCTTAGGCAAGAAGGAAGGCACAGGCAGAATGGAAACAGCCTCCTCAGAAAAAGAAAGATAAGGATCTCAGAAAGACAGAGCCTGAGGCTCGGAAATCTGTCTTGTGGAACAAATCACAACCAAGACGACTATCTTCTGCGTCAAATCCTTTAAGGCAGCATGCTTCAATGGCTTAAAGGTGCCACCATCAGGGCCCTGATCACCAGACACATATTCCAGGAAGGGATCACAGATGCAGAACCCCCTGGGGAAAGCGTGAGATGTCTGGGTGCAAGGCTAGAGACCTACCAGTCATGGACTCGGAAACAGGCCAAGGCTGCCACCTGAATTTTCAGGGAGCTAAAGGAAAGGCCCTTCTCCAGACCATCCTGTAGAAAGGCCAACAGAGATGGCATTTGGCTGCCTCAGAAGCCAACTGCCAAGCGCCGCATCATCACTCAAGAGGCATCAGATCCACACGTATATTAGCTTGATAGACCTCCTCCAGGCCCTAAGCAGAGTAGAGTTCACCGCTGGAGAGTAGCCTGTACACACTAGCTGTCTCCTTTGAAGAGCCAAGCCATAAGCGAGAAGGGAACTGTGTCCTCCAGGACGACGATCACTGCCGCAATAGGTCCTGAGATGGAGGCAACTGAAAAGGAGGAGCCTGCAGGAGCCACATCAGGTCTCTGAACCATGCTTTTCTTGGCCAATCTGGCGCCAAAAGAACAATCCTGCCAGGTAGAGTGCTATACACTGAATCACAAGGCACCACAAGGGGCCACGGAGGAAACATGTACAGCAGGTGCTGACTTGGCCAAGGCTGGGTCAGGGTGTCAACGCCCTTGGACCCCCTTTCCATGCTGCGACTGAAGAAGCAACAAACTTGGCATTGGTGGGTCGTCATAAGATCCATTTTGGGGCAACCCCAGCCACACAGAATCATTTGAAACATCTCCTGACTCATCTTCCACTCTCCAGGATCCAGAGAGTGCCAGCTGAGGAAGTCCACTTCCACATTGTATACCCTGGCAGTGTGCTGAGCCGACAAGGCTAGGAGGTGGTTCTCTGCCCAGGCAAACAGGAGAGCCATCTCCTGAGCTAACCTGGAACTCCTCATGCCGCCTTACCAACGTAAGTCACCGCTGTGATGTTGTCTGAAAACACTCTAAATGCCCAGCCCTCAAGCAGGGACTGGAAACGCAGAAAAGCCATCCTGATGGCCCTTGATTCGAGGTGGTTGAAGGACCACACTGCTTCCCTGTGGTTCCAATGGCCATGGGCCGTACGGTCCTGGTGATGGACTCCCCAGCCTGAGAAACTGGCATCTATCATGAGGCTCCAGCGGAACACCTTTCCTCAGATGACAGGGCTGCTGCCACCACCGCAGGCTGGACTACCATCAACAGCAGCAGGAGCCTGTGCTCAAACTCCTGAGAACTCAGGGACCACTGAATCAGCAAGGACTGTGGAGCGGTTGCATGCGAGGACGTGCCCATGGCACCATCTTTATGGTCACCGCCATCAATCTGAGAAGCTGAAGATAATCCCAGACTCTGGGAACCCACTGTGTACAGAATAGTGCCAGGAGATTCAACAATCTTTGACTTTCTCCTCTGGCAGGAAAACGCTGTCCACTCGAGTGTGGAAATGTGTCCTAGAAGCTCCAGGGACTGGAAAGGCAACAGCTGGCTCTTTCCCCGATTGATCACCCAAATGAGGCTCTCCAAAAGGGACACCACTCAGGATGCAACCTGAAATTCCTCCGAAAGGGAACAGGCCAAGATGAGCCAGTTGTCCAGACCTTGGAGAACATCCTCGGAGCAGTGAATAGCCTGAAAGGGAGGACAGCGAACTGAAAAAGAGAGCCAAGTATGTCAAAACTCAGATACTTGTTGGGGTGGGAGGAGTTAAGGGAAGTGGAATTGCTGTGGGCTAAACTTAAAGAGCAATAAAAGGGGCAACAGATATATATGTAAGGAAAGAAAAAACAAGAGGAAAAGAAAACCTATATGGTTCACCAAAGTGGCTGCACAAATAAAGGCAAAAAACTCAGCTTTCACAATATTAAGATCATCACAAAAAAAGGAACACAAAAAAGAATACAGGATAAAACTAAAAGAGACAAAGAGACAAATAAGGGATAGCAAAAGCAAAGACAGAAGAAAAGATGGCTAAAGATGTGAAGGAGGGTGACAAAACATTTTTCAGGTATATTCAGGAGAAGAGGAAGATCAGAGGTGGACTTGCAAGACTCAAAAGTGCTGAGGACGGATTTGTGGAAAGTGACATTGAAAAAGCAAAAATGCTAAACAAATACTTCTGTTTTGTATTCATGAAAGAAAATCCTGGCAAAGGACAATGTAAGACTGACAAACATACAAATGGGAAGGGAGTAGATACTACACCATTTACAGAAGATAATGTTTTTGAACAGCTTGCAAAACTGAAAGGGAATAAGGCCATGGGACTGAATTAAATGCATCCCAGAATAGTGAAGGAGCTCAGAGAGGTTCTGGCAGGTCCTTTATAGAATGTTTATAATAGATCCCTGAAGACTGGAGAAGTTCTGCAGGACTGGAGAAGGGCTGATGTGCTACCTCTTCACAAAAGTGGTAATAGAGAAGAGGTGACAAACTATAGGCTGGTAAGCCTTACCACTGTGATAGGAAAAGTAATGGAAGTGCTTTTTAAAGAAAGAATAGTGGACTTTCTGGAAACCAATGGATTGCAGGATCCGAGGCAATATGATTTTACCAGAGGAAGATCATGCCAAACAAATTTGATTGAGTTCTTTGACTGGGTGATCAGAGAATTAGATCAAGAGCATACGATGGATATGATCTACCTGGATTTCAGCAAAGCTTTTGATACTGTTCCTCATAGGAGCTAATCAATAAACAGAGCAACCTGGAGATAGGTCCCAAGGTGGCATCAGAAAGGAAGGCTTTAGCCAACTCCAAAAGAGGTGTAGAATCATCCGGCAGAAGAGACTGAATCCACTGGAGCAGGACTCAAGATGTCAGGCCTACACATACCACAACTTAAGAATAGCAGCCGCAGCAGTGAACTGGTTCCTCAACATGAATCCACCTCTCAGTCAAGAGTATCCTTTAAGACCAATCCACCTTCCAAAAGAATGATGGTCCATTTGGTAACCACTGTGAGCTGCATATCCACTTTGAAAATATCAGCTATACAACACACGCCCTCTTCAGGAGAGCATGCTTCTTATACACCCTCAGCCCCTTAGGCAGGGAGTTGGGGGAATCCCACTCCGAAAGCAAGCCCTTGAGCACCTCCGGTAACGGGAGACAGTAGTATATTTCCACACCCCTTGCAGAAGTGGATGCCTCTTGGGATCCTGCTCTGTGTCTGGAGCATCTGCAAAGCTCAAGGTGGCTAAGACCCTGGGATCCATGCTTCCAGTTCCAACCCCCAGAACATGCAGATATAGCATCGGCCCCCTCATAAGCCTCTGAAGACAAGAGTACTTCTTCACCCCTATCAAACATCTCAATTCAAGTCACCCAGCTGATCCCCATCCCAGGGGCATTCTTTGACGGGGACGCTTAGCCATGAATCGAACAGGGCTTCTATTCTCAGCTTGCTCCTCATGAGACTGTGCTCAAAGGAAACCAGAGGCCGCAGGGTATAAATTTCCACACCAAAATAACCAGGTCTGGTGCAACAGGAAAGAATCCCAGGGAGGACAATCCGGATTCCAGAAACTCTCCTCATGGAAAAGAGCCCCCAACACTAGGGGACATAGTTGCCGTTGATGCCCTAGAGGACAGAGAAAGGCCCATGGCATGGTCTCCAGAGCCTCCTGCCTGCTGAATATTCTTACCCTCAACGCCATCCACTACTTCATGCCGAGGCAGGCAAGGCCAGACTAACTGCATCCCCAAGCTGAGAGAGGGGGAGCAGGTTCTCCAGGGACAACTCAGAAGCTGCCATGTTCGAAGAACAAAGTCCAGAATCCAAAGATGAGAAGACATAGAAAGTTAAGGCAAGTATCACAACAGTGCAGGTTAACGCCACAGCGGTCCAAAGGTGCACAGTAACTACACTTTTACTGCGGTGCGTGTTAATTGCGCTTTTACTGTGGTGCACCCTTAATTGCGCTCTTTAGTGCAATGCGCATTACAGGTGCTAGGGAAGGAACGCGCATTGGAGCTGCTAGGGTGGAATGCATGTTAGGAACATGCAACTGCCAGGCACACACTAGGTAAAAATGTTACTAGCACATGCAGAAAATGATGGGAAGCCCCCACACGGAGCCAACGGTCATCAGCAGTCCATCCTGAATTGCATCCCAGACAGACAGAATCGGGAGCCCTCAACAAGGACAGTGATGAGGTCATGCCTTGGTACTCACCCCTTGAGAGCCCAAGGTCAAAATTCCATACTGGGCTCAGCTCTGCTTCCCAGGAACTCTTTTTCTGGCTTACAGCACTGCATGTAAGGTGGCTGGCAGGCAGATCCTCTGAGAGCCTTCTGCAGTCTTTGGGAGAGAGCGGGAAGGGGGGGGCAGAGGAGGAGAGAAGGGATATTGAGATTGTGTGAGGCAGTTGTACTCTTCCAGATCCTTCCAAATCGTCCTAGTTTCCGGCTGCTCAACAGGCTCTTATCCAGGGTAAGAGTGCAAAGATGAACCAATTTTCCCTCTTCCTATGGCTACCAAAAAAACTGCAGTCTAGTGGAGCCTCCCAAGTCGTGCTCCAGTGAGAGATCAAACCGCAGGTTGTCGTTCACGAGCATTTCAAGTCAATCTTTTCCTTTTAAATCCTCAGAATTTTTTTTAGAGAGGAAACAAGAATTACTAAAAGAATCTCTGGTGGCTGTGAATGGAGGCATGGGAGTGATGTTATTGATACCTGGGCTTTTCATTGGTTCTTTGTCTCCACCAATCTGCTGGTAGGGGGATACAACTCACTTGTCTGGAATGGTCTAGCAGAATCACTGATATAAGTGACTTACAGTGTTGGGGGATAGTCACTCAGGACAAGGTTACTGTTTAATTATTCAATTGAACAGTTAAGAATCCCCCTTGTAAAAATAAATGTGGGCTTGCATGCTGTACATATAATGGAAATTGTTTTCAGAGTATTGAGTTGTCTTCAGTAAAACAATGTCATTCATTCTTCGTTGAATGTGAAATTCAGTCAACTTTATGCTTTTCTTCTCCATTCTCTATACCTGAAAATAAACAGAGAATACTTTTTATATACATGCATATGAAATATACATAGACGATGCTAACAAAATCCATGTAGTCTGATGATTCTCAGTGCATGTTTCATTACTGTTTTTTATTTAAACCTGAAAAGGCGGTATAGAGAACATAATAAACCATAAACCATTACAGCAGGTCCTATCTGATCTCCAGCTCTACCTTTGTTTCCCCGTAACCAGTGGCATACCAAGGGCAGGGCAGTGGGTGCGGCCCGCCCTACATGCCAGACGAGAGAGGGGTGCACTCTTGCCGGGCGCACACAGAGGAGCCAATGTGGGAAACTTAAAGCCATAGGTGGCTTGCTGCTCCAGACCTGGCGGCTGTTCTCTCCTGGCCAAAGTCTTGCACACTGCAAGCATAGTGAGGGCAAGGAGAGGGAATGTTTGAGTGGGTCTACAAAATAGATGTAAATTCCCCACTTCACAAGGGAAGTTCATGGCTATAAAAAAAAAAAATTATAGATGTCAGCATTCACAGCTGCTTTGAAAAACATTTAAGTGCCTGCTGGAATGGGCAGCTATCCATATTGAGGTTGCTTCCCCCCCCATCATTACCTCAGCATCGATCCGCCATGAGAATGCCCCTAATCCTGATTTCTCTTTAATGATTTCCAAGCCATCCAACTCCCCAGTCTCTATTGCTCTTATGGCACTGGGTTCCAAAATGGTGCCAATGACGCCTAAAGGTAATCTGTGGTACTGCAGTAATACCACAGAAGAATTGCTAGGGGTCATTGGCACCATTTTAGAACCTGGCACCATAAAGGGCAGGGGGTCACTCCTGCTCCCACCAGACACCAAGGACCCTTGGTAAGACTGTAGTCTGGTATCAAGGATGGGAGGGTCTGATGGGGGGCCTCAGAGGATGTCAATTTTTGCTGGGAGGATGCTTTGTGCATGGGGGGTTTGCTTCTGGATGGTGAATTAGATTTTTTGGAAGGGGACAGGTGGAGATCAGATGTGTTGGGGAGGATCACCAGTCCGGAGGGGGGGTGTTGGGGTGGGGATCAAGGTCAGGGGAACTGATCAGGAGAGATATCAAGGTTGGGGGGATGACGGGGAGTGTTGTTGACTCAGGGTGCTTGTGCACAGTGGAAATAGTGAATTTAAAAAGCTGCTCCCACACATAGGTGGGGGATATTTATATGTTTTTCCCTACATGCATCTTCTTATGTTGCAGCCAAGCAGCTGAAAATGCTCTCATTCTCTCACTCACCCACAGAAGGAAGCACACAGACAGGCTGGAATGCAAACAGGATCTTTTAATGTGCACACAGACCCAGACAGAGAGCCGGTACCCTCCACAAAAATCTGAGCCCCGAAGGACGTCCTACATTGTCTTATATACAGTATCATCTCAGGTATTTCCTGTTCACCAATCAGCAGCCCCTGGGGAAGGTGCCTGGGTGACCTGTCCAAACCTGTATGCTCTGGTCTGCTGATTTCTGGGCAAGGGGGTATTGTGCTCAGGCCTGGAGGGGGGGGGGGGGAAGGGTGCCTACTGAAACCTTTATGTCTTTTCTTAGCAAGCTGATCACTATGTAAAATCCTCATGGCTTGGGGGGAAGGGTTACCCACAGCTAAACCTCATGGCTGCCTCACTTAAAACTGCTGCTCCTTCTGGACAGAGGAAGAGATCAGTGTGCACCTATTTTATAAGCCACTACCCGCGCTCTCCTTGCCCCCCACTGCAGTCATCACTCGATGCCTCTCTCGCTCTCTCCTTGTCCTCCCCCAAAGTCATCATGTCTCTTTCCTTGCCTCCCCCTCCCCCGCAGTCATCACCTGCTCTCTCTCTCTTTGTTCCCTACATGCAGCCATCACCAATCAGTTCTTTCCCAAAGGCATGGCAGACAGGAAGTTAAAACAATGTGGGGCTTTGGGGCTCATGCATGCGCTGCACGTCAGATGTACAGTACTGTACGTGCACTGCTGGGAAAGAACCAATTGGTGACGGCTGCACGAAGGGGACAAAGAGAAAGAGATCAAGTGATGGCTGCAAGGACTAAGAAAAGAGAGAGATCAGGTGATGGCTGTGAGAGATAGAGATCAGGTGATGACTGCGGGGGGGGGGGGGAAGCGTAGTTACTCACCTGTAACAGGTGTTCTCCAGGAGCAGCAGGAATCAGTCCTCACATATGGGTGACGTCGGCGCCGACGGAGCCCTCGCGGAGCAATTTTCCCCAGCTTTCAAAGAAAGCCTTTGGGAATTGCAGCGCGCATGCGCGGTCCCCTTCCCGCCCAAAGGTGCCATCTTGGCCAGTCAGATGACATAGCAAAAAGACAGCAAAAAAGTGCAAACACTAAATCATAGGATTGCAACTCCAAGGGGAGGAGGGAGGGTTGTGAGGACTGATTCCTGCTGCTCCTGGAGAACACCTGTTACAGGTGAGTAACTATGCTTTCTCCAGGACCAAGCAGGAAGTCAGTCCTCACATATGGGACTCCCCAGCTTAAGGCTACCGAGACCCTAAGCACAAAAATGAGCTCCCTCTAGCTCAGCAGCAGCACAGAAGTAAGGAATCTTCTCTGACTAATCTCCAACCGGTAGCCCAACATCCGGGATGGAGGGTAGGAGTTGCCTAAACCTCGAAGAGATTACGGAGGACTGCCTGTCCGAAAGCACTGTCCCTGCGGGACTCCCTCTCGAGGCAGTAATGGGCCGCAAAAGTCTGGCCCGAAGACCAAGTAGCGGCCCGGCAGATGTCTGCCAACGGAACAGAGCGGAGGTAAGCCACTGACGCAGCCTTCGCCCGAACCCGATGAGCGGTGACTCGACTCTCCAGCGAGAGGCCTGCCGCCGCATAAGTCCAAGCGATACAGTCAGCTACCCAGATGGACAGAGTACGCTTAGAGACAGGGAGCCCCAATTTATTAGGGTCGTAAGACAGGAAGAGCTGGACAGTCTTACGGTGCTCCCGCGTACGATCAAGGTAGAAGTTCAGCGCCCTTCTACAGTCCAGGGTATGCAAGACCATCTCAGCACGGCTGGAGTGTGGCCTGGGAAAGAAGGTCGGAAGTACCACCTCCTGATTGATGTGAAAAGGGGAGACCACCTTTGGAAGAAACTTAGGGTGAGTCCGCAGGACTACCCTGTTCTTGTAGAACCGAGTGTAGGGAGGATCAGACACCAGGGCCTGCAGTTCACTAACGCGTCTAGCGGAAGTGAGGGCCACCAGGAATAAGGTTTTCCAAGAGAGAAAACGAAGAGGACAGGTAGCCATGGGTTCAAAAGGCGGGCAGGTGATCCGCTGTAAAACCACGTTCAGGTCCCAGTCAGGGGCTGGGGGCCGCAACAGCGGTTTGAGGAGAAGAAGGCCCCGGGAGAACCGAGCCACGAGGGGGTGGCCGGAAAGAGGCCTGCCTTCCACCGGCACATGATGCGCCGAAATAGCACTGAGGTGAACCTTGACCGAGTTGGACTTGAGCCCAAGATTGGAGAGGGAAAGCAAGTACTGCAAGACCACCGACACCGAGCAGGAGAAGGGATCTTGAGACTGTTGAGTACACCAGATGGAAAAGCGACGCCATTTAAGGGCGTAGGATTTCCGGGTAGAGGGACGCCTGGAAGCCAGTATGACTTCCTCCACCTCCGGAGGTAACAGGAGGGGAGCAAGGACTACCCTTTCAGCAGCCAGGCCATCAGATGCAGAGCTCTGAGGTTGGGGTGTAGGAGAGACCCCTGATCCTGAGTCAGGAGATCGGGTTGAAACCCCAGAGGCAACGGGGTATCCACTGCCAGCTGCATCAGAAGCGGGAACCACGGTTGCCGGGGCCACCGGGGGACGATCAGGATCACGGAGGCCTTGTCCTGGAGAACCTTGAAAAGAGTTCGAGACACCAGCGGCATGGGAGGAAAGGCATACAGAAGGCCCGTGGACCATGAGAGCAGAAAAGCATCTGCCGATACTCGGAGGGGGTGCGGTTCCTGAGAGCAGAATCGAGGAAGTTGCCTGTTCAGAGGACTGGCGAAGAGATCCAGCGTGGGGAGGCCCCACCGCAGGAAGATCCGTTGGACCACCAACGGGTCCAATCTCCACTCGTGCGGTTGGAGGATTCTGCTCAGTTTGTCTGCCAGGTGATTTTCTTGACCTGGGAGATAGACCGCTTTGAGGAGGATTCCCCGGCTGACGGCCCAAGCGCAGAGCTTTTGTGCTTCTCGGCAGAGAAGGAAGGAGCCCGTGCCCCCCTGCTTGTTCACGTAGAACATAGCAACTTGATTGTCCGTCTGGACCAGCACAGACTGGTGAGACGTGAAGTGGGTGAAGGCCTTCAGAGCCAGGCGAACGGCCCTGAGCTCCAGGAAGTTGATCTGCTGGGCAGATTCCCACGGGGTCCAGAGACCCTGAGTACATGACCCTTGGCAATGTGCTCCCCAACCCAGGAGAGAAGCGTCGGTCGTCAGAACCTGGGTCGGCGGAGGAGACTGGAAAAGCATTCCGAGCACTAGGTTGGGTAGGTGAAGCCACCATCGTAGGGAAGAGACTAGCGGGCCGGAGATGCGTACCAAGTCCGTTAGTCTCCCCGAGGCCTGACGCCATTGAGAGCGAAGGCACCACTGAGCAGGCCGCATGTTCAGGCGGGCATTGGGGGTCACATGGACCGTGGACGCCATATGGCCGAGCAGTTTCAGGAAGAGCCGGGCCGAGACCCGGGGATGGCTGCGAAAACGGCTGGCGAGAGCCATGAGCCGGTGAGCCCTGTCGAACGGTAGAAACGCCCGCGCCTGAAGCGTGTCCAGTCTGGCGCCGATGAACTCGAGGTCCTGAGAGGGGAGCAAAGTGGACTTTTCGAAGTTTATGACAAAGCCCAAGTACTGGAGCAGAGTTACAGTACGTTTTGTGGCGTGAGTGGCCTCCGTGGCGGACGGGGCCCTGATAAGCCAGTCGTCCAGGTAAGGAAAGACGAAGAGGCCTTGAAGCCGGAGATAAGCCGCAACCACTGCGAGACATTTTGTGAAGACTCGTGGTGCGGAGGATAGGCCAAAGGGCAGTACTCTGTATTGGTAATGATTGCCCGCCACCACAAACCTTAGGTATTGGCGGTGGCTTGGGTGAATGAGGATGTGAGTGTAGGCATCCTTTAGATCCAAGGAGCATAGCCAATCTCCCTGCCGGAGGTAGGGCAGCAGGATTCCAAGGGTAAGCGCATCTTGAACTTTTCCCTCTCCAGGAACTTGTTGAGGTTCCGCAAGTCTAGGATGGGTCTGAGGCCTCCAGTCCGCTTTAGTACCAGGAAGTACCGGGAATAAAAGCCGTGACCCCGTAGGTGGTGGGGCACCGGCTCCACTGCCTGCTCCCGAATAAGACTTGCCAACTCCTGAAGGAGTAAGTCCCGGTGAAGAGGGGGTCGCAGAGGCTCCTCTGGAAAGTAGGGGGGAGGTACCTGGTGGAAGTGCAGAAGATAGCCCTCTCGGACTATGTGGAGCACCCAGGCGTCTGACGTGATGTTGGACCACCTGTGGGCAAAGTGGACCAGCTGGCCTCCCGTGCTGAGAGAAACCAGCGGAGGGGGAGAGGCTATGCTGAACGAGTCAAAAACCCCCACCCTGCGGAGCAGGGGCCGGTGGCGCAGGCTTGGGGGCTTGCTGCCTACGGGATCCGTTACCCCGTCCCTTGGCCTGCTGACCCTGATGGGGAGCTGCGGAGGCCTGATAATGGGGGTAGTGTTTATAGGCAGCCACCTTCCTCGGGTAAAAGGGCTTCTTTCCCCGAGCCCTTCTTCTTTTGGGAAGGGGCAGAGGTTTTCCTGGAGAGCCGAGTCCTGGTGAGAGTCTCTGTCTCGAGCTGAGCAGCCTTCTCGTCCATAGGTTTACCAAAGAGGTTTTCACCTCTGCAGGGGACATGGACCAACTTGTCCTGCACCCAGGGCTCGAGGTCGGATGACTGGAGTCAAGCCTGGCGGCGGGCTCCGATGCCGGCTGCGGCCACTCGAGCCGATGCCTCGAAGCCATCATAGGCCGCTCGAGAAATGAACTTGGAGCACTCACGAATACCAGTGGACAAGGCCAGGAACCTCCGCAAAGGTTCCTCGGAGAGACCAGCAGAGAATCCGGCTCAGCTGTTCAGCGCAACAGCCTCCTACATTATCGGAGTTATCACCCTGGTCCTCTACGAAGAGGCTTGCCTTACGGGCAATTTTTACGCCTTCGGCGAAATTGTGCTACTTTACAAGATTTTCTGTTTCATGCTCAAGATCTTAAAGATCGATTAATAGCACGAGGTTACCCCTCTGAGGTAGTACATACTGCAATGAAAAGAGCACGATTTACACATCGCGAGTGGTTACTAGATCCGCAATATGCAGCTGATAAACAAACTTCATCTGATACAATAGTGGGGGTTCTCCCGTTTTTTGAAGGCAGTTCGGCGGTCTCACGGATTTTAAAGCGACACTGGCAGACATTACAGATGTTAGAATGTTTCAATAAACCATTGCGATTAGCTTTCTCCCGGGGGCGAAACTTGGGAGATATGATAATGAAGACGTCTTTAGAGTCTGATCGGCTTACTTGGCAATCGGTTACGAATGGCCATGTTACTTGCAATAAGTGTAGACATTGTGCCTCTTCCCTTACGGGAATTCAATGGATTCATCCAAAAACACAATGCAAATATATGAGACATTGGGACACCACCTGTCTATCAAATTTTGTGATATACATGATTGTTTGTCCGTGTTCTTTACTTTATATAGGCCACACTACTCGTCCAATCAAAATTCGTTTGAATGAACATGCCTCACGAATACATCAAGCAGTGTTGACTGCACCGATGGTGTCACATTGCATCACTAACAACCATCGTTTTGAGGATCTAAAATGGACGATTATCGACCATATTCCACTCGATCCTAGAGGAGGTAATCGTTATCAAAAATTGCATAAATTAGAGCAAAGGTGGATATTCCAATTGGCATCAGTAGAACCGGGCGGACTCAATCGTGAGATTGAATGGCAAGGCATTCATTGACGTAATTCTTACGTTTTCCAACATTAGACCAATCAGAGCAGGGATTCCCCTAATTAGTGGGGTGTTCCCCTGTTCTCATTGGACGGCTCCTGTTTAAATACGTGAAAACATTCTTCCGCATTCATTGAACAAGAATTGTACCTTTGCCGCATAGACGGCATCTCTGGATACTTCGTTGCCTGAATAAGAGTGGATTAACAGCATTTGATACAGGGCCTGATGGCTCGAAACGCGCGCGTCATGCTACTGGGAATTTTTTGAGCAACGGAACTGTTTGGAACTATTACGACACTTCAGTTAAGTAATAAGAAGAATTTTTATCTATAAGGCAAGGTCTATACATTACAGGACCAAAAACAGATAAAAAGTAGCTAGCAGTCTGGCTGGGGGATAAGTTAAACATCATATCCCTCCCACGGCTTAGCTCCGACAAAAAGAAAGAGCACTTAAGTGGTACTATTGCAGTGAAATTTTGGTTTGTTTGGTTATATATTGTTTTCACTGGGGGTTGGTGAGTTGCAGACATAGAGAGAGGCAGTGGCAGAGGAAGGCCAGGGGGAAGTGGCAGGAATATGATGGCCACGTGGCAGGGGAGGTGGAAGACAGATAAAGTGAACATGGGAATCGGATCATCATACACTCAAACCATCCGCACAAATTATCTACAGTATCTTCTTGCATAAAAAATGAATGAATCAAAGTGACAGGGAAAGCCTTGCAATCAAAGCACTCTCTTACTCACTCACTCGCTCACAGAAAACAAGTTATTGCTATATTAATCAATTATTACACTTATTCATCAAACCATGAATGCCAAGGTCCACCTAACAGACTATAAGACAAAATTCAAAAGGACACAATAGCCCTAGTCTCACTCAAATTAGTATACATTGCATGAATCAGCATAACAGACTATAATAAAAACATCTGACAACACTACAAAGTATAGTCTTGCAACATTGTAAATTATAACAAATGTTATAGATTATAATAAATGTCTCAAGGTAACAAAAGCACACTTACAGTAGGAGAAATGCTAGACTGGGAGGTTGGGGAAGGGGAGAGAAGGTAAAATGCTAGATAGGGAGCAGGGTGAAGGGAAGAGAAAGAGTAGTTACTCACCTGTAACAGGTGTTCTCCAGGAGCAAGCAGGAATCAGTCCTCACATATGGGTGTCATCGACGCCGATGAAGCCCCAGCGGAGCATTTCCCCAGCTTTCTATGAAAGCCTTTGGGAATGCAGGCACGCATGCGCGGTTCCCTTCCCGCCTAAAGGTGCCATCTTACCTCAGTCAAATGACATAGCTAAGAACAGCACACAAAAATGAAAAAATTAAACTATGTACAACTGCAACTCCTAGGGGAGGAGGGAGGGTTGTGAGAACTGATTCCTGCTGCTCCTGGAGAACACCTGTTACAGGTGAGTAACTACTCTTTCTCCAGGACCAAGCAGGAAGTCAGTCCTCACATATGGGTGACTCCCTAGCTCTGGGCTACCGAGGAACCCAGGCTGAACAAGAGAACTCCCTCTAGTCCCAGCAGCAAAGAAAGGCTTTTCACGGACACAACCTCCACCGGTAGCCCAACAGAGGGCAGGAGTTGCCAAAACCTCAAAGAGATTCCAGAGTACTGCCTGGCCAAAAGCACTGTCCCTACGGGACTCCCTCTCCAGACAGTAATGGGCCGCAAAAGTCTGGCTTGAAGACCAAGTTGCAGCCCTGCAGATGTCTACCAAGGGCACAAAGCGGAGATGAGCCACTGAGGCAGCCATTGCCATGACACGGTGGGCGGTGACCCGACCCTGCAAAGGAAGGTCAGCCGCCTTGTAAGTCCAGGTGATACAGTCAGCCACCCAGATGGACAAGGTACGCTTGGACACAGCCAACCCCAAATTATTAGGGTCAAAAGATACGAAGAGCTGAGTAGCCCTTCTATGCCCCTGCGTACGGTCAAGGTAGAAGGATAAGGCCCTCCTACAGTCCAGGGTATGCAGGACTGCTTCAGCCTGGCTTGCATGAGGCCTAGGGAAGAATGTTGAAAGAACCACCTCCTGGTTAAGATGGAAGGAGGAGACAACTTTTGGGAGGAACTTTGGATGAGTCCTGAGGACTAACCTGTTCCTATAAAATCTGGTGTAAGGCCTGTCACAGACCAGGGCCTGAAGCTCACTCACTCGCCTAGCCGAGGTAAGGGCTACCAGGAAGAGTGCCTTCCAGGAAAGGAAATGGAGAGGACAAGTAGCCATCAGCTCAAAAGGTGGGCGAGTCAGTTACTGCAAGACCACATTCAACTCCCACTCAGGGGCAGGAGGACGGATTGGAGGCTTGAGCAAGAGCAAGCCTCTGAGAAACCGGGACACCAAGGGGTGAACCGACAGAGAATGTCCTTCCACCAGAAAGTGGTGAGCTGCTAGAGCTGAGAGGTGGACCCGAACAAAATTGGACTTAAGTCCCTGATTGGATAAATGCAGTAAGTACTGAAGCCCTACTGGTACAGTACAGGAGAAAGGATCCTCTGTACGTAGCTGACACCACAGAAAAAACCTTTTCCATTTGAGAGCATAGGTTTTCCTAGTGGATTGTTTGCTAGAGGCTAGGACAACCTCCTCAACTTCCTGAGGTAGGCCCCAGGGAGCCAAAACTACCCTTGCAGCCTCCAGGCCATCAAATTGAGAGCTTTGAGATTGGGGTGCAGAAGGGAAACCTGATTCTGAGAGAGAAGGTCGGGTTGCAACCCCAGAGTCATTGGGGGATCCACCGCCAGTAGAAGTGGAAACCAAGGCTGTCTCGGCCACCTGGGAGCCACCAGCAGGACCGAGGCCTTGTCCTGAAGGATCTTGAAGAGAGTTCGGGCCACCAAGGGCGTGGGAGGAAACGCATACAGGAGGCCCTGAGACCATGGAATCAGAAAAGCATCTGCTGCTATCCGCAGAGGATGTGGTTGCCTGGAGCAGAATTTTGGCAGTTGCTTGTTCAGTGGACTGGCAAACAGATCTATCCAAGGGAGACCCCATTTCAGGAAGATCTTCTGAACTACCAAGGGATGCAGCTGCCACTCGTGGGGCTGCAAACTTCTGCTCAAGCGGTCGGCCAGGTAGTTCTCCTGGCCTGGAAGGTACACAGCCCTGAGGAGCATGTTGTGCTTGAGGGCAAATGAACAAAGGTCCTGAGCCTCCCGACAAAGGAGCCTGGACCCAGTCCCGCCCTGTTTGTTCACATAAAACATGGCTACCTGGTTGTCTGTCTGAACCAGGACAGATTGATGTGCCAGGGTAGGAGAAAAAGCTTTGAGAGCTAGGCGAATAGCCCTGAGTTCCAGGAGATTGATCTGCTGTGCAGCCTCCCAAGGAGACCACAGGCCCTGGGTGCACTTGCCCAGACAATGAGCTCCCCAGCCCTGCAGGGAGGCGTCTGTGGTCAGTACCACTGTGTACCCAGGAATCTGAAAGGGCACCCCTTTTAGGAGATTGGGTGTGTGCAGCCACCAGCTGAGGGAGTCCAGAAATGGTCTGGACACCCTTATTCTGTCTCTGAGGCTGCCTGTGGCTTGTGACCACTGAGTCCGAAGGCACCACTGTGCAGGCCTTATATGGAGCCTGGCATTGGGGGTCACATGTACTGTCGAAGCCATGTGGCCTAGAAGCCTCAGGCTGAGTCTAGCGGAGACCAGTGACCTGCTGAGAAACTGGCTTGCCAAGTTTATCAGTCTTTGAGCTCTGTCTACTGGCAAGAATGCCTTTGCCAGCTGAGAGTCCAACCTTGCTCCTATGAACTCCAAGTTCTGGAGGGGAGCAAAGTGGACTTTGCGACGTTTATTACAAATCCCAAGCTCTGAAGAAGAGCAATAGTTCTAAGAGTGGCCTGTTGGGCCTCCTGGCACGTCTGACCCCTGATGAGTCAGTCGTCCAGATAGGGAAAGACAAAGATGCCTTGATTTCTCAGGTGGGCCGCCACCACTGCCAGGCACTTGGTAAAGACCCTGGGAGCGGAGGTTAGGCCAAAAGGCAGTACTCTGTACTGATAATGGTTTCCTCCCACAATGAACCTGAGGTACTTTCTGTGGTCTGGATGAATGAGGATGTGAGTGTACGCATCCTTTAGATCTAAGGAGCATAGCCAATCTCCCTGCTGGAGGTAGGGCAGAAGCGTTCCAAGCATCTTGAACTTTTCTTTCTCCAGGAACTTGTTGAGGTTCCTGAGGTCCAGAATAGGTCGAAAGCCACCGGTTCTTTTGGGTACTAGGAAATACCTGGAGTAGAACCCTTGACCTTGCAAGTGGGGAGGCACAGGCTCCACCGCCCTGTCCACCAACAGACCTTGGAGCTCCTGGAGGAGAAGATCTGTGTGCAGGGGAGGCCTTGGAGGCTCACCTGGAAAGTATGGAGGAGGCAGTTGGTGAAAATGTAGTGCACAGCCCCTGTGGACTATGTTCAACACCCAACTGTCCCCAGTGATGTGGGGCCACTGGTGGGCAAAGAGGGTGAGGCGACCTCCTGTGCAGGGTTGGGAGAGCAGGGACTGAGAGGCTATGCTGGAGGAGTCAAAAACCCCCACCCTGCTGAGTGGGAGCAGGGGCCGGAGGCTTGGGGGTCCTCTGCCTACGGGGCCCATTACCCTGTCCCTTGGCTTGCTGACCCTGGGGGGAAGCTTGGGCAGCCCGATACTGAGGGTACTGTTTGTAGGCAGTGCCCTTCCTCGGGTAAAAGGGCTTCTTACCCGAGGCCTTCTTCTTATGAGAAGGGGCAGAGGTCTTTCTAGACAGCCTTGTCCATGTAAGGTGCTCAGTCTCGAGCTGTGCGGCCTTCTCGGCCATGGGATTGCCAAAAAGGTTCTCACCTCGGCAAGGGACATCAACCAACTTGTCCTGAACCCATGGCTCGAGGTCCGATGACTGCAGCCATGCCTGGCGTCGAGCCGCGATGCCGGCTGCTGCAACTCGGGCCGAAGCCTCAAAGCCACCGTAAGCGGCGTGGGACATGAACTTCGAGCAGTCCCGAATCCCCGAGGACAAGGACTCGAATCTCTGCAAGGGCTCCCCGGAGAGACCAGCGGAGAACCCGGCCAGCTCCTTGGCTAGGTCTCGCAAGTACATGCCCATGTACAGCTGGTAAGACTGGACATGGCAAGCAAGCATCGAGCCCTGGAAGCACTTTCTACCAACACCATCCAGGTTCCGGGCCTCCCTGCCAGGGGGCACCGCGGAGTGCATCTTCTGACTTTTCAGGCGATGCATGGCCGATTCCACCACCATGGAATGGTGTGGTAGCTGCGCTTTTTGAAAGCCAGGGCTCTTCCGGAGTCGATAAATCGAATCGACCCGCTTGCTTAGGAACCGGCGCCAAGGCCGGTGCCTCCCATATCCGGAAGAGGAGCCGTTCCAGCATCGGAGGAACCGGGACAGTCCTTCGGAGGAGAGTCGTACTGTAGGGCCTCGAGCTCTTCAGCTTGAGGCTCTTCCTCGGGGTCCGCCGGAATAGCCAACGCGGTGGCCATATCCCGGAAAACTCCGAGAACCGGGTGTCCTCCGGAGGGGATCTACTCCAGGGCTCAGACTGCGGTGAGTCCGACAGGACGCACAGAGTCTTGAATGTGTCGGGGGACTCCTCATCCTCCGTCTCCCAGGCGGACTCGTCCGACGAGGAGTCAGGATCCGACCCCGCGGGGCCCTGGAGCACCCGCCTCGACGCCGGAGGCACCGGCGTTGACGCCCTCAGTCCCGAACGGAGGTCGAGGGAGACCACGACCGAGGTTGACTTCGAGCCATGATGGACTCGAGTATCGGCTCGGTCTCCGGGGTCGACTTCGATGTCGATGTCCCGGTGGTCGGGGCAGATGCACCAGACAGGCTGGCCATCAGTGCCCGCTGCTGCTCCATGAAGGCAGACAGTCTGCTCTCGAAGGCTGTCATCCTGAGACTCAGCTCGGGAGACGCAGCAGCCACCGACTCGGGCCTCGGTGGCACTGGGCCCGACATCGGCTCTCTGGGAGTAGAGTCCTTGAGGACCACAGGGCTTACGTGTCCAGCAGACTCCGGCTCCACGCGAGGAACTTTGGCAGGCTTCTCTTGTTCCATGGACCCGGGGCGACGGTCAGGGGTCTTAGACCTGGCCCTCGAGGAGCCAGGGACCTCCTCCTCCGACGCCCTCACGAGCCGCTTCTTCCTCTTGCGTTCCCGGTCGGGGGACCCCCTGTCCGAGGAGCTTAGACAGCGCTCGGGATCCGAATCCCGAGATGTCGAGGCCTCAGACGAGGTCCGGGCCCGGCCGGAGGCTGAGTCCGAGAAAAGCCTTTCTTTCTGCTGCTGGTGACTTCGCAGTGCCTTGGAAGACATCTTCCCACATGGTCCACACATCTTAGGGTCGTGATCAGGACGGAGGCTCCGAAGGCAGCAGTCGTTTGTGTCGGTGAGAGACATCAACTTCTTACACCGATCACACTTCTTGAAACCGCTGGAAGCCATCAGGGAAAAAAGAGTCCCCGTGAGGTCAAAGGATCGGCCTTCCAGGGAAAAATCAAAAAAGGGCGCGAACGCCAGCCACAAAGGGCAAAAACCGAAAAAGAAGAATCGGGCTCGATACCGGTGTACCGAAACCAGCGGGAGGGGAACCGGCGTCGAACCGGGAAGAAAAAATAGCGAGAATCACCGAAAAATCAAACTTTTATCCGGGATGACAGGACGCACGTCCGGTGGGCTTCTCGGAAAAAGAGAGACTGAGGTAAGATGGCACCATTAGGCAGGAAGGGAACCGTGCATACATGCCTGCATTCCCAAAGGCTTTCATAGAAAGCTGGGGAAATGCTCCGCTGGGGCTTCATCGGCGTCGATGACACCCATATGTGAGGACTGACTTCCTGCTTGGTCCTGGAGAAAGGAAAATGCTGGACAAGGAGCAGGGAGAAGGGATATGGAGAGAAGAGGGAGTTAGTGAGAGGGTGGGGAAGGAGGGGGAGAGATGGGGAATGGGATGACTGGGGTCAGGAAAATGAAAACTATGGGTAGATGCAGTAAAAAAAAAGGGAGATACTGAAGAATGATTGAGGAGGAAGGGCAAAATCAGAATGGATAGAGAAGCAGAAAAGTAAATGGAAGAAAGCTGAAAGATCAAGTTTGGATGTAGGAGAGGAAGTGAAAACAGATGAGAAAAGAAATAAGAAATGGACAGGTCACCTTGGGAACAGCGTTAAGAGAGGACAGACAGACAAAAGCAGAAACCAGAGACCGGATGTGAGATGATGAAGTAAAAATGGCCAGACATGTAGAAAAAATAGTTTTACTTGCAATATATTGATTGGAATATGCCAATTTTATGAGTTTACATCTACAATTTTTATATTTTGCATGGTACAGTGGGAAAAGGCATCACTGTTTCTATGTCTTTGGTGATTTGTTTGCCTGGAAGTGATATTGTGCTGTCATGAGATAGATGGAGAGAAGCGAATGACTCTTCTTCCCTCCCCCACACACTACTGCGCAATCCTGCCCCCCCCCCACCCCCGCTGATGTTGGATGAGTGTCCCAGATTTCCCTCCAAAAAAGTCTGGTAACCTTAGATGTAAGAAACCAGAATATCAAAAAGGTATACAGGTTGGCCAAACTGCATAGCCTTGAAGGCCAAAACTAGTATCTTAAAGTGAATTCTAGAACTAACTGGTAGCCAATTATTCACTATTAGAAGGAGAGAGAGACATAGTCTGATGATTTAGAAGAGTGCAAAAGCCTCACAGCAATATTTTGGACGAGCTGCAGTTTCATTAGTAAAACCTGAGTTACCCCATTGTATAATATATCATAGTAGTTGAGATAATTGTACAGTGCATTACAGCAATTGAGGTGGATAGTAATAAGAGAGAGAATGAGAATGAGGGTACCATGTTTATCAAGTAGAGCTCTGATGGCTTGGATTGGATTTGACAAAGTGCAAAAAAGCATGATCTAGCTACTGCTGAGATTTGGGATTAGAAAGATAGGCAAAGATCAACTATAACTTTACAGTAAGAGAGGGGATCAATGTAATAGGGTGACCATCCAACAGTGGAGCAGAGGTGAGAGTAAATATTACTTGGCATTTGTTGGCTAATTTCAGATGATTCGCTTCAAGCCACTGAGACACCTGGGACAAACAGGAACATAAGAAATGCCATACTGGGTCAGACCAAGGTCCATTAAGGCCAGTATCCTGTTTCCAACAATGGCCAATCCAGGTCATAAGTACCTGGCTGGTTCCCAAAAAGGTAAATAGGTTCCATAATGTTTGTCCCGGGGTAAGCAATGGATTTCCCGGGTCCTCTTTAATAATGGTCTATAGACATTTTCTCCAGAAACTTGTCCAAACCTTTTTTAAACCCAGCTACACCAACAGCTTTTACTACATCCTCTGGTAACGAATTCCAGAATTTGATTACGCGTTGAGTGAAAAAAAATATTACTCTTAAATCAATTATATTGTAGATTCATTGCGTGTCCCTTAGTCTTTCTACTTTTTGATGGAGTAAACAATTGATCTACATTTAATTATTCTACTCCATTCATTAATTTAAGAGTTAAGAGGCCTTAGGTCAGAACCAGCGGGATCTATATAGAACAAAAGCTGGATATCATCTGCAAAAAGAAAGGGGTTCACAGCTTGATAATGGATCAGTGCAGCAAGAGTACTAAAATATGTTGAAAAGCACCAGTGCCAGAGTTGACACCATGGGCAGGGCCGGCTCCAGAGTTGGTTCAAGGCAAATCTTAAGCCTTATGCCCCTCCTGGCTGTCACTATCTATTGTTTAGCTTTGACTGTCCTGCTCTTTGCCACACCCATAAGCTGCACCCTAGGTGACTGTCTAGTTTTTTTTATGGATTGCCCTAGCCCTGACCTTAGGAATGCTCAATTTACCTCACGGTCATCTAACGGTCCAATGAACTCCCTCAGTTTCCTGCTTCAAATGTACCTGAAAATAAAGTTATGAGTTTCTGCCTCTATGACAAGCTTCTTTTCAAATTCTCTTTTTGTCTTTCTTGTCAATGCTTTCCGTCTAATTCATCAGTGCTTAGGCTGTTTCCTATTTTCTTTATTTGGATCCATTTTTCCATTTTTTGAAAGATGCTTTTTTGGTTATAATAGTCTTTTTCACCTCACCTTTTAACAATACTGGCTGTCCTTTGGTCTTCCTTCCACCATTTTTAGTAAGTGGAATACGGACTTCAAGACACGAGGTGTATCTCAGTATCAGCAATCCACTGATCATATGTTCAGGCAGTTCCGATAACTTACTTAGACACAAAATTTCAGTCTGGTGTATATTTGGGCTTCTGCCAGAACGCTGCACTTAGCCTTGTAACGTAAAAGAAAAAACAGTCCTCTAATCATCCTACCATTTCCTAAATATTCTTTGTAAAAGCCACAAAAATGCGCATGTCATCAGTACATATATATATGGTATAAAACGAAATTCTCTAACAATCACTGGAGCTGTGCAAACATAAATATTAATCACTATTAGTGATAAAGGGGATCCTTGCCAGACACCATAGCTCAATGGGAATGCTTTTGATGAGACACCCATTCTGTACAACTATATAAGAGCAGTTTTGCAAAAAATCCTGAAACCGTTCTGCAACTGTATCCCTAATATTAAGTTCACTTGGGTGCTTTGAAAGTAATTCATGATCTACCATATCAAAGACAGCAGATAGATTGAGGAGGACCAGCAAACGTCTCTCCTCTATCCATTACTCGTCTAATGTCATCTGGCAAAGATGCAAACATGGTTTCTGTACTAAAACCATCTGAACATCCCTATTGGACACTGTCCAGTCCATTGACCAGCTTTAGGAGATCATCTACCTGCCTCATCACCAAAACCATTTGATAATTACTTAAGAGACTTGGGTCTAAATCAGCTTTCTTGAGATGAGATATAACATGAGCTAGCTTAAGAATTGGAGGATATTCTCCTTTTCATAAGATTGATGGCATTATCAATAAGAAATGCACAGTTACTTGGTTTGACAAATGGCTACATATCCAGGCAGTACAAGGAGTTCGCCAGAAATTTCCCCTTAGAAAAATATTGAATCAATTTGGTCATTTTTTCAACAGAAGAGATATCAAAAGTGTTCTTTACTGTCCCAAATCCCATATTCTTATCTGCATCCTCTCTTCTTCTTTCCACCTTTGTTAACTTATGCTCACTGACAGAATTAATGTACATATCATCTACCTTTCTTTTGGAAGAAAGAAGCTAATCCATCCCTTATAAATTTTCTCTATCTTCCCAAAGTCTCATTCCTCATCCCGTGCAATAATGCTCATGGGATAAAGAACGACTCTCTTGTGGGATTAACTGCTTGCAATATCCTTGAGGAAAAAATCTTTCTTCTATTTCATCACCATTTGTCTCCCCAGATAGACTTAATTTCATCAGAGTCTTCTTTCCTCTATTTTTGTTATAACTGATGTAGTTTCCATTTGATTGGGAGGAAGTCTGTAAATCCCAGAACCCTGGAACTAATTGGTTTAGATAAATATTTCTTTTCAGAACTAGAGCTAGATTTGTTCTCATTCACCACAGTATTCCAACTACTTGTTTTAACAATCTCATCAGTTTTTAAATTGGAGGTATGTCTATCCACCCCCTCCAGAAACCTCTTCAGATTCAATCTGCTGCAAACATCCTCATCTCTTAAAGAAGTGTGGGATCCCCCTTAACCATAATTTAATCAACTAAAACTAAAACTGTAAATCTGGATCTGGGAGAAGCTGGGATCAATGTACCCTCTCTGCCAGAAATAGATTTTCCATCTTGTCCAAGGACTGAAAACAGGTACTGGGTGAGTCCTGGAAATCCATCCAAAGGAGTCAATGACAAAGCTGGCAGATTAGTGGCCTGAAAGATACAATCTATCTTTGGAGTCAGTTATCCATATATGTCTCTACAAATATTTACAATTTATTTTTATGAACTATGTTGATAGGAACGGAAATCAGTGGATCACTGAGGAAGTGGAGTCTAAGATAATCAAAGACCATAATTATGCTGACTTAACAAGATACCACCCCATGTTTCAGAAGACTGGGAATTTTCGTGTTTGAGAAATGCAAGAAGGTTGTAACATCCACAAGCATATTGTGATGTATGTACTGTTTGGAGGAGATAAGAGGAAAAAATCTTGCCAAATGCAACAATGATCCAGAAACCACACTCTGCCTACTGTATAGCATAATGAAAATCATCTTAAAGAACAAAATGAAAGATCACTGGAACATTCATCATCAATAATGAAGACCAGTTTGATCCTTTTCCAGCTGAATCCTCAGAGGAAGAATTTTGAACTTTGAACAAACCTTTTTTGTTTGTATATATGTTTATTTGTTTTCTTCTTGCAGGTTCCAGAAGAATGAAACCAGAACACATCTAAAAGTTCCAGAAAGATAGAACTAGAAAGTTTTAAGGATTATAAACAGTTGGTTGTGTGAATTGCTTCAATCAATGAGGAGAACCGGCCAGTCAAGAGCCTCAAAAGACCAGAAGACTTCTTGAAAGCCAGTATCAGGGACTCAGATCATATAATTATTTGAACTGAAGTTTCTCTTTAATTATTTATTGTTCATTGTAAGGCATATCTTAGATAATACGTGGAGATCAGAATTACATAGTAACATAGTAAATGACAGCAGATAAAAGACCAACATGGTCCATCTAGTCTGCCCAGTGAGGTGGATAGAGTTATATCCACTGCTTTGTGTAGGTTACACCCTGCATGCCTTTGTCTAGGGCTGTACATGCTGCTCCATGCAGGTTACCTCCTTTACTTTTTTTAAGTGTAAAAGTTATTAAAGTTTATTTTGATTCAATCCTCCTCTATAAAGGGATCTACTGTGTCTGTCCCTGACTTTTTGAATTCATTTCTATTTTTGCCCCACCACCACATTCCAGCCATCCACCACCCTTTCCATGAAAAAGTATTTCCTGACATTGCTTTTGAGTTTTCCTCTTTGCCACTTCATATCATGTCCTCTAGTTCTACAGCTTCGCTGTCTTTGAAAACGTTTGTTCATTAATACCCTAAGTATTTAAACATCTGTGTCATATCTCCCCTGTCCCTCATTTCCTCCAGGGTATACATATTTAGGTCTTCAAGTCTCTTCTCATCAGTCTCCTGGCACAGGCCTCATATCATTTTGGTTGCTTTCCTCTGAACCTTTTTAAATCCTTTGTGGATACAATCTCCAAAATTGAACACACTACTCCAAATGAGACCTCACCAGCTATTTCTACAGGGGCATTAATGCCTTCTTTCTTCTACTGGATATGCGTCTCTGTATGCAGCCTAACATCCTTATGGCATTGGCCACCGCCTTGTCATTGTGTATCACTACCTTGAGATCCTCAGACGCTATCATCCTAAGATCTCTCTTCTGGTTCATGCACACCAGCGCTTGCTCTCTATCGCATACAGCTCCTTTAGATTTCTAAATCCCAAGGGTATTACGCTATACTTCTTCACACTAAATCTTAATGGCCAAGTATTAGACCATTCTAATTTTTGCAGATCTTTTCTCACTTTGTCTACTCCTTCCAAAGCGTCCACTCTATTGCAGATCTTCATCTCATTCGCAAAAGGGCAAACTTTTGCTTTTATGTAACACTTGAGCAATATCAGTCACAAAGACACTAAACAGTACTGGCCCCAGGACTGATTCCTGAAGCACTTCACTATTCACTTTCCTTTCTTTTGAGTGAATTCCCATTTACACCACTCTCTGTTGTCGGTCAGTCAACTAATTTCTGATACTCTTTACCACCTTAGGACTGATCCCCAGGCTACTCATTTATTCATAAGCATCCTATGAGTAATATTATCAAATCTTTGCTCAAATCTAAGTAGATCACAGACACTGCGTGCCCTTGATCCAATTCTCTTGTCACTCAGTCAAATAAATCAGATTCGTTTGGCATGATCTTCCTTTGGTAAAACCATGCTGCCTCAGATCTTGAAACCCTTTGGAGTTCAGAAGGTTCACTATCCTTTCTTTCAGCGGTGCCTTTATTACTTTTCTGACCACCGAGGTGAGGCTTACTGGCCGCCTGTAGTTGGCCACTTCCTATCTGTTTTGTGAAGAGAATTCTTTCTCCAGTACTATGGAACCTAACCTGTCTCCATGGATCTATAAAATATATCTTTAAAAGATATAACGCCAGAATCTCTGTTAACTCTCTCAGTATCCTGGAATGTATCTCATCCGGTCCCAAGGCCTTGTCTGCTTTCAGTTTTACAAACTATTCATAAACACCTTCTTCCATGGATGGTGTGTTATCTACTCCACTCCCATCAGTAGCTTTCACAAACATGCATGATTCTTCTCTGGGATTTTCTTTCATGAACACAGAAATATTTGTTTAGCATTTCCGCTTTTTCCTTGTTGCTTTCCACAACTACTACTTATTTATATAGCACTACAAGGTGTACAGCGGCGACACCAGGACAAGCCAATGAAATACTCGCACATGGTGGGGCCTGGCCAGGCTTGGCCTGGAGGGAACTTAAGGAAAGACAATTAGCAGGTAAGATCTAATTTCTCCTTTTTTCCTTTAGAGATCTTTTTTGTCCCATGCTTTCTTGAATTCAGACACTGTCCTTGTCTCTATTACCTGCACTGGGAGACTATTCCACGAAAGAATGGAGCGACAACCAAATCGCTGCCCTGCAAATGTCTGCTGGAGGAATGAGTCCATGCTCTGCCCAAGATATAAGATATGCCATACTGGGTCAGACCAAAGTCCATCAAGCCAAGAATCCTATTTCCAACAGTGGTCAATCTAGGTCACAAGTACCTAGAAGTTTCCCCAAAAGACGCAGGTTCCACAATGTTTGTATTGGGGCAAGCAGTGGATTTCCCGGATCCCCTTTATTAATGTTTTATGGACCTTTTCTCCGGGAACTTGTCCAAACCTTTTTAAACACAGCTATACTAACAGCTTTTATTACATCCTCTGTAAACGAATTCCAGAGTTGGATTATGCATTGAGTGAAAAAATATTTTCTTTTATTAGTCTTAAATAGGTTACACTTTAGCTTCATTGCATGTTCCCTAGTCTTCCTATATTTTGATGGCGCAAACAATTGATTTATATTTACCCGTTCCACTCCATTCATTAATTTATAGACTTCTATCATATCTCCCTTCAGCCGTCTCTTTTCCAGATTGAAGAGCCCTAACACTTTTAGCCTCTCCTCATAGTGGTATCCTTCCATCCCCTTCATCACTGCTGACACTGCCACATCTACTTTTGGAGTCTGCAAGAGCTCCTTCTCCTGGTCAGGTAGCAGGTACAGGTGCGCCAATGCTCTAGTGCCCCTGAGTCCTGCCTCTGGGATGTCACATTCGTCCTGGATCATCTATTTAATGACCCTATGCAGGGGAAACACTATCTGTGTCTCTCACCGCCTGGAACAAGGGGTCTTCCAATGGGTCTTCCTCTGATGGAGCTTCTGCTGACATGTTGAGGGTCTTCAAGAACTGTGTTATCAGGATCGTCAGCTCCTCCCTGCAAAAAACCCTCACAATCCAAGACTTCTCTCCCTGTGGGATCTTGCCCTCTTCCAGCTCTGTAGCCTCTGCAGACTGGAGAGAACCTGTGTCCTCCCATGGGTCCTCCTCTAGGCCCTTGTAGCTTGGGCCAGGGTCCTTCGTCGGGCGCATGCTGGCAGCCTCTGTGAGACTCCACTTTCTTGTTTGCTCCAGGTCTCCCCTGGGGACTCTTCCCCTGCTTCATGCAAAATGCTCTATGCATAAGAAGTACAAACTCAGGGGAGAACCCTCCCACCCCTGCAGCATCTTAGCCACATAGTCCTTGGAGTTAGATGGAGTCCTGGAGTTAGATGGACAGGGGGACCTGCCCTCCATTTGCACTTCCAGAATAGGTGGAGCAGATGCTGCGTCGTCTGCCCCTGCAGACTCTGCCCACGCCAAGGGCACGGGAGAGCAACCCCCCCCTCCTGAAACCCTAGAAGGGCTTTCTGCTCCTCCTGAAGCCTGTTCCTTCTCCAACCATTCTCCTTCAGCGGACTGAGGTTCAAACACACAACTTCTGCAAAACCCTGCTGTGGAAACTGAGCTCTTCCTAAGCCTACACGCCAAGTGGCCTTGGAGGGCATGGTGAATCGCCCTGTCAAAAACCCTTCAGGGCCCCCAGGATAGAGAGGTTGCATGCCTACCCCTCTCCCTTTAGTCTTTTTTTTATTTTTTTCTGTTTATCCTCTAGAGATTAATGCTGCCCTCTCCAAAAGTTAAAAAAAAAACTTTTTCACTGCTTCCCAGCATCCGAACCCACAATTAACTGAAAAGCGCTTGTTTTTACAGGCTGCCCTAAAATTGCGCCATTTCCCGTGTTCCATGGGTTGGTGGGCCTCAACCACGCGGTGCAACAATCAGGCCAGCTTCCCCCTTGGCCTCTGATCAGCCCCTCAACACTGTCCACAGCCCAGTAATTTGAATGCCACTAAACTTACCCAGCATCTGCACTCCCACGTACATGTTGCTTTGGCCCGGGTTGAATGCGCTCAGAGCCCCACCGGCGGCACCTTCCCCTGGGACTCATAAGCTGCACAGATGGCCTGTTTCACCCATCTGGAAAAGAGGCTTTCAAAGCCACCTCGCCTTTGCACGGACCCCCAAACAGTAGAAACAACCTATCTGACTTTCGAAAAAGTTCTGTCCTCTTGATGTATCATTTCAATACCCTACGGACATCCAACTGGTGACGTTGACACTTACCCTTGGAGCTTCCGAAGAATGGAAAGGCTGGCAGAGAAATGGCCTGACTAATATGAAAATTAGACACAAGAGCGCCTGCAGTTCTGAAACTCGCCGAGTGGAACAGAGAGCTACTAGCAAGATCGTTTTCAGGGTGAGATCCTTAAGGGATGCCCTGGAGAGAGGCTCAAAAGGTGTCTTCGCTAGCGCTTTCAGTACTAGATTCAGATCCCATGATGGGACCACAAGTCTGAAGGGCGGATGAATGAGCTTAATGACCTCGAGGAACTGGACCATGTCTGGATGCACCACCAGCGAACGACCCTGCACTTGCCCCCAGTAGCAGGCCAAGGCCGCCACCTGTACCTTCAGAGAGCTAATGGCCAACCCCTTCTCCAGCCCTCGTTGCAAATACATCAAAATGTCCAGAAGCGAGGCAGTACAGGGACTCACATCCCTAGTCCAACACCAATCTTCGAATATGCACCAGACCCTGATATAGGCCAGGGTAGTGGACCGCTTTCTGGACTTCAGCATGGTAGCAATCACCACTGGAGCATAGCCTCAGCAATGCAACCATGCTCTTTAAATAGCCAAGCCATAAGCAAGAATCGATCCACCTGCAGCATCAGCACTGGCCCCAGAGCCAAGAGGTTAACCCTGTCGGGCAATCTCCAAGAACAAGTGATCAGGAGCCGCGTGAGATCCGCATGCCAGGGTCTCCGTCACCAATCTGGCGTAATTAAGATCACCAGACCACTGTGTCTCTCTATCCACTGCAGAAGACAACTGATGAGTACCCATGGAGGAAAGACATACAGTAGCCCCTCTTCCGTCCATGCTTTGAGCCCTTCTGAATGTGTTCTCTGCGCCTGCTGAAGAATCAACTCACCTTGGCATTGGGCAAAGTAACCACGAGGTCCATCATCGGCGTCTCCCAATGCACTGTGATGTCGTGGAACACTGCAGCATTTAGCTCCCATTCTCCGGGATCCAGCCTGTGCCTGCTGAGAAGATACCCTTGTACATTGTCCTTCCCCATGACATGGGCCGTGGATAGGGCCAGTAAATGCTCCTCCACCCACCAGAGGAGATACCGACTTTCTTCCAGTAGGGTCATACTGCCCGTGCTCCCTTGCCGGTTGATACAGGCCACCGTTGTTGCATTTTCAGAGAAGACGTGGACTGTCTTTCCCTCTACCAAGGGCTGGAAACTCTGCAGCGCTAAGAACACCGCTCTCATCTCAAGCCGGTTGATCGACCAAGAGGTTTCCTCTTGGGACCAGGCGCCCTGCACCACCTGAGCTTGACAATGTGCTCCCCAGCCTTTCAGGCTGGCATCTGTGGACACTAGTATCCATTGCGGTAGTTCCAAGGATAGGCCCGCCCGTAAATGAGCGGTCTGTAGCCACCATCCCAGACTTTCTCTCGCCTCTTCCGGGCACAGCAACTTATGAGACAATGAATGCTTCTGAAGAGACCACAGCGACAGGAGCGCTTGTTGCAATGGTCGCATATGGGCCCTGGCCCATGGCACCAGGTCCAGTGTTGCCGCCAATCGAGCCCAGCAACTGCATGTAATGCCACACTGTCAGCACTGTCATATGCATGAACCTCCACACCTGCACCTTCACCTTCTGCACCCTGTCCGCAGGGAGGGAAACTTCCCCCTCCCTTGTGTCGAACTGGGCTCTGAGATAAACCAGCCGCTGCACCGGCTGAAGCTGGCTCTTGGTGATATTGACTACCCAGCCCAGCTGTTTCAGAAACTCCACCACCCTCCTTGTCGCGGCGATGGCTTCTGCTTCGGTCTTGGCCTTGATGAGCCAGTTATCTAAATAGGGGTGCACCAGAATCCCTTTCTGCCACAATACT
Source organism: Ichthyophis bannanicus (assembly GCA_033557465.1). Taxonomy (NCBI): domain Eukaryota; kingdom Metazoa; phylum Chordata; class Amphibia; order Gymnophiona; family Ichthyophiidae; genus Ichthyophis; species Ichthyophis bannanicus. Next base: position 837,887,298 of record CM066033.1, read on the forward strand.
GCTGCCATCACTACCATGATCTTTGAGCCAGGCCAAAGGACAATGCTCGGAACTGAAGATGTCCCATGGGTACCATGAACCGTAGGAACTGCTGGTGATCCGGCCTGATTGGGATATGCAGATTGGCCTTTGTTAGATCCAGCGCAGACAGGAACCCGCCCTGCCTTACCGCTAGTATAACCGAATGCAAGGTCTCCATTAGAAAATGAGGCACTCGCAAAGCCTTGTTCACGTGCTTGAGATTGAGGATGGGCCAAAAAGAACTTTCCTTTTTGGGCACCACAAAGTAAATGGAGTACCGACCGGTACCACACTGGGTTCTGGGTACCAGCTGTACCGCTTCCAACTGCAATAAGCACTGAAGGGTACAGCGAACTGCTTCCCTCTTCATTGGAGCCTGACAGGGAGAGGCAACAAAAGGATCAGACAGGGGTCTTGCAAACTCCAGCGCATAAACTTCGCAGATTATTTCCAAGACTCACTAGTTGGATGCTATAGTGATCCAGATGGCATAGAACTGTTGCAATCGACCTCCTATCACCATTTCAGCCTGGAATTTCATGGCTTCATTGTGGCTTCTTAGCGGAGGCCGGCAGAGGGAAGAAATATCCCCAGCTGAAACCCCTAGCCCCTTGAAAGGGCTGCCCTCTTGCCACGTAGAGCCCTCTTCGATAGGGCGCAAAGCGATTGGCCCGGAAATGCTGGAACTCCCTGGGTTGCCCCCTTTTTGGACCTCCCTATTTAGGCCCTTTGAGCCTATCCTCTGGCAGGCATCCCCCTTTGGAATTGCCCAAGCCCCTAACAATCTTGTCCAAGGCCTCCCCAAAAAGCAACCTTCCCTTAAAGAAAAACCGAGCTTTGGAAGTAGAATCAACCGCCCAGTTCCGGAGTCAGAGAAAACGGCGCGACACAATAATGGAGACCATCATTTAGACGCCACCTGAACTAAGTCATAGAAGGCGTCTGACATGTAAGAGGCAGAGGACTTCACTTTGGCCCTTTCTGAGACTGCCTGGCCCTCTATGTCTGCTGTAGCCAAACCCTGGATACATCGAATGGATGTCCTGGACACAGGCCCAGCAGACAGAAGCTTGCAAAGCTAACACACTCAAATCAAAGGACTTTTTAAGGAGGGATTCCAGCTTTCTGTCTTGCAGATACTTCAGCGCTGCACCCCCCCCCCCCCATGGGGATTGTGGTTTTCTTGGTCACTACCAATACTAAAGCATTCACCTTTGGCATTCTCAAGAGTTCCTGCTCCTCCTGCGGAATTGGGTATAGGTGGCCCATAGGCTGGCTACCCCTCATGGTAGCCTCCAGACACTCCCATTCTGACTCAATCATTTTTTTGATCACTCTGTGAATTGGGAAGCATACCTGCACCCCTTTGAAATCCTGCAGCAGCGGATCCTCCAGGGACTCCTCCACCTGAGGTGATGCCTGAACAATATTGAGGGCCGACAGGGAATGGCTAATAAGTGCCGCAAGCTCCTCTTTGTGGAACATGCGAAAGACATTGGGATCTTCCCCCTGCACAATTTTGCCTTCCTCCAAGTCCGGTGCCCATGGTTCGCCCCAAAGATCGGATAAGCCTTTTCCCAGCTCATTGGATGCCTGGGTATGAGGTGAGGTTGGAGCCTGCCAGACATTTGTCTCATCTCCCTCTTTACCGCCTGTGGAAGGACCTTCTCTGGGTCCCCTTGCCAGAGGGCCTCAGCAGATGCCAGTAACTGAACCTTTCTAAGAGGGCTTAAGACCTCTAGCCACTTTCTTTTGAGGCAGACGGCCTTATGTAGTGTTAAAATAAAATCTGGATCAAAAATTGGCTCAAGGACCTCCTTACCATCAGACACCCCTGTCAGTGGTGCTGAGTCAGTCCCTGCCAGTTTTCTTGCCTTAGACATGTTTTCCCCGCTTCTCTTGCAGTGCCGGGGAAACGGATGCCTCCTGCAACATGACCACGATTCCTGACAAAACCCCGGGAGCTGCAGGCCTCAAGGGATCATCCTCCGACTCCGCCGAACTGCCTTCCATGTTCGTTGTGAACTCCCGCTCTTCCCGACTGCCCTAACACACTTTCAACACCAGCTGACTGGCGACATGTTGCATCTTGATCTCGCCAGTCTTAGCTTCCACCTGTTTTCCAAAGACGTTGTCCCCCTGGCAAGACATGTCCGCCAGCTTATCTTGCACCCACTGCTCCAGGTTCGAGGACTGGAACCAGGCGAGCTAGTGGGCCCCATTGCCCACGTCACAGTCTTGCAGGTTGACTCGAAGGCATCATAAGTCGCCCACGCTATGTACTTGGAACAGTCCTTGCTCTGGCCCACCAGATGCTCATGGGGGATCAGCAAGCCAAACTCGGCCAGAACCAGCATGATGTCCTTCAGGTACATGCCCAAGTACAGCTGATATGAAAGAACCATGGCCACCAGCATGGTGCTCTGGAAGCACCACCTGCCAAAGGAGTCCAAGGTCCTCACCTCTCTGCCTGGGGGCAATGAAGCATGAGTCTTGCTGCTCTTGATCCTCCTCATGGCCAATTCTACTACTAGAGTGTGGTGAGGGAGTTGAGGCTTCTCAAAGCCCACGGCCTTTCGGACCTAGTACATCAAGTCCAGCCACCATGAGGGGGTTCTCTCACATCTTCATCTGAAGCCTCTGTAGGAACTGATGCACCAGCACCATCACAGCCTCCCTAGGGGCTGAAGGGTACTGGAGGATACCTCCAATTCCGCTTTGATCTTCCAGCTATCAGAGTCCGCTTCTGAGAGGAAGCCGAAATAGCATCAGGCCTCCTCCCGGAACTGTCTCTAGTCATGAAGAGGCAGAGCATCGATGGAACCAATTGTGCATCGAGTACTTTCGCCGTCTCACCAGGGCATGGAACCCTGATATGTCCAAGAGGGAGATTACTGTGGGAACCGACGTTGATTCAGATCACCGGTCTGATGCGTTTTCCTCGACAGGCAGTGTATGGGCCTCGAGAATCAGCTGCATGGACTGCAGTGACGATGTCCTGGGCACTGAAGGCCCAGCTTGTTGCATAGCCAACACTGCCGCCATATGGGCCTCAAGGGCTTGAAGGCATTCCTCAAGAACTGCCGTCTCCAAAGGCATTGGGGCTGGGATTACTACTTCGGCTACAGACTCTGGCATCTCCATCAGGGAATCCACCATGGTGGGGACATTGGGGAGTACCCAGAGGGACAATTCCTTCCATTGGGACACTTTATTGGACCACTCCTGGCCATCGTTCTCCACGTCGCGCTAGGAAGGGCTCCAGTGTCAATGCACCTGGGTCTCTGCCCAGTGCTCAGATGCCTCCTTCAATGTCGATGGAAATAAAGATGGACAACCTTTGTTCTGGGCTACCACGGCCCCTCAGTTCCAAGTGTGCTTGGGCACCCCTTGATGACGATGCCTTCGCAGAGCCACGTAAGGACATCGGGACCGAAGCTGGGGCCAAAGATGCCGAATCCGATGGCGTGAAGAAAGACTCCCTCTGCTTCTCCCAACTCTTCAGACCCTTCCTTGTCATCTGAAGGCAAAGATTAAGAGAAGCGAGCTGGTGGTCGGGACCCAAGCATTGAAGGCATCAATTGTGCTTGTCAGTGGCTGAGATGGTCCTGGTACATTTTTAAACCGCTGACTGGTTTTTGGGACATCTTCGGGAATTTGGCTCTGGTGAGGTCGAAAGGCTAGATGGTTCCAGCCATGGGAAAAATTAGAAGGTAAGGAAAAAAGAAATCAGTCGGTTATCTACTAAATCTTTTACTTTAGGTATTGGTTCACATCGGTTGCTGTGCAATTGATAGTGGTTGTTGACCAATTCTATCTTTCTCAGCCCCCTGATAAAGGCTTTGCCGAAACGTGTTGGGGCATTTTAATTAATAAAGCATTGGTGACCACCTAATTCCCCTCGCTATTTCTGTAAACAAATAGAGGCACATTTCACAATGGGACATCCAAGTGCAATCTGGGATGTCAAAGCCTGAACGTCTGAAGAAAAAGCAGGAACGTGCAACATAAGAACATAAGATATGCCATACTGGGTCAGACCAAGGTCCATCAAGCCCAGTATTCTGTTTCCAACAGTGGCCAATCTAGGTCATATGTACCTAGCAGTTTCCCCAAGGGACACAGGTTCCACAATGTTTGTATTGGTTCAAGCATTGATATCCTGGGTCCCTTCTTAATAATGGTTTATGGACCTTTCCTCCAGGAACTTGTCCAAACCTTTTTTAAACCCAGCTACATTAACAGCCTTTACTACATCCTCTGGTAACAAATTCCAGAGTTTGATTACACGTTGAGTGAAAAAATATTTTCTTTTTTTATTAGTCTTAAATAGTTTACCCCGTAGCTTCATTGCATGTCCCCTAGTCTTTCTATATTCTGATAAGGTAAACAATCGATCTACGTTTACCCGTTCCACTCCGTTCATTAATTTATAGACTTCTATCATATCTCCCCTCAGCCGTCTCTTTTCCAGGTTAAAGAGCCCTAACCTTTTTAGCCTTTCTTCATAGGAGTATCCTTCCATCCCCTTTACCATTTTGGTGCAAGTTCAGGCACAATTTCGGAAATGTAGACGTGTCCGATATGCACATATATCAAACATCTATACAGATGTCCCTAGGATAGCATTTCAAAGCCAAGACATCTAATAGCATAATGTTTAGAGTAGTCACTTAAGAGCAGGGTGCCAGGGTTTAAATCCCAGTGTAGGCCTTTGCAATCTAAGGCTAAACACTTAATTCTCCATCTTCTCTACACTCTCTGGATGCTTTAAGGTGAAAACGAGCACGTTCCTGATGCCTATTTGTGCCTGTAGATGTTTCTGAAATTGAATGGGGAAGTGTATTTATTTTTTTAATTTATTTATTTATTACAATCTCTTATATACCGCACTATTCGATATCAGCACGGTTTACACGAAACAAAAAGACCAGAGTCCATTGCTCCTCCCAGACATGCCTCTGCCACACATCCATGCCTACTTGAATGTCCCTGCACCAGAGATGTCAGCAATTTGTGGAATGGCTACGGAGATGTGTCCATGATTTCAACTTCCAGGTACACATCTTCAGATATCGAAATCATGACACAACTCTTAAAATGACCTTCTTAACCAATAACTTTGGCTGTTGGAAATTCAGAGAGTTTTAAAAGGTAAAACCAGTCATTTAAACTTGATTCTTTCCTGTATGGGTAGCCAATACATGGCTTATTAAAGCTGGATGAGCACTCTGCATTCTCTTTGCCCCTGTGATAATGCGGCTGCTGCATTCTGGACTGTCTGAAGGCAATATAAACATTTTAATGTAGTGAGGAGATGCAAATGTTGCACAACATTCCCTGCTGGGATGGCTGCAATGATTCTGCCTAAACCTATATAACCTAGAGCCTCCTAGGGCATAGTGTTTATTTGTGGATTTGCTAGAAGGAAGCAACGTATTTCCTTAGTGCTCTAGATTTAGACCTTATTTTTTTGTCATGTGAGAAGTCACCCTTGAGTTTTAAGTTACTGTCCTTCGAGAAGTGTATGTAAAGTCAGAGGTTTTACCCATCCTTCTTCCTGACTATAAAAAACAAGAGATGATCTCAGAATCTTCAGCTAAAGCATACAGAGAAGGAGATGAGAGAAAGCTCCCAATCTGGACTGCAGGAGATAAGGTACAGTGGATAATTCCCATATGGGAGAGAGTCTATGTGGAAGCAGATCCCATAATGAAGGGAAAAGCCCTTGTAAAGTGCCGTCAGAAGGGAATAGGTTTACTCAGCACTCAGAAAACCAGTAACCCAAAAGAAGTGACAGACAGCGAAAGGGATCATGGACACAGATGAAGGAGCTGCAGTATATGGTGTATTACTATACTGAAACAGTGTTTGCTTAATGCTGTACACCTGTGTACAGAAAGACTTATCTCCAAACAGTATGAGGGTAATTTTATAATAGAGTGCCTAGGTTAAGGCAGCTGGAAAGTGCCTATTAATTATAAAGACAAGTGGATGCTTAATTACCTTTATAAAATATTAGTGTAAATACTGCAGCAATAGTGTCTAAATTGGCGGGAGATGTACCAACAGCCGCGCAGAGTTGAGGAAGCACAGGCGTTTAACCCGGGCAGCCCTGAAGTTACCGGGAGCTATAGTTATCTGAATTGCCTAGGTGCGTAGCTGTTGGTGCGCAGCCATGGCATGTCCTAAGCGGCGTGTAACAAGGGCTTGTATTGCCCCTTAAGAGCATTTTGGGAGCCCCCGAGATTTGTTAGTACGTTGGCCTGGTGTATGAATGGGGAAGTGTATAAAGAAGGTGTTGTCTAAAGACACTGCATCCGGACTCATGGACAAGCACCTGATATTCAAAGGTGTTCCAGATCGGTTAGCAGGAACCGATTTCTTGACATTTCAAGATTCGGGGGCATCGTTGAGATCCTCAGTTCATACCACACCCTCTCCTCCAGGGGCTTTGATCTCTCCTGCCCCCTTGGACAGTGTCAATCTTTAGTCTCAGAGTCCTCCGCTTGTTGTTAATCCATCTTTTCAGGCGGTGATGTGGTTGCCTACTGAAGATGCTCATGAGATACCTGAAGATAAGGTGTCTGACACATATTTGGAAGGTGACCCGTACAGAGCAGACACTGGCCTCAACCACATCACAGCTTTGTATGTTCTCTCAAGAGACCGTAGTGAAACTGAATATGGTTGAGGAGCGAGTGAGTTCATTACATGAACAGGTTTCTAAATGTGAACAAATAACTTGTTCTTCTCTTCAATCAGTGCATGCTTCCACGATTAAGGACAATTTGATTGTTCAAAGGAGTTTGGAGACATTAGTTAATTTCCATAGAGCAAATTATGTACGTTTTTGCATTTTCCCTTGTCTATCTTTAAGGTTTTTGCATTTTCCCTTGTCTATCTTCTGGGTTACTGAATATATCCTGTACTGAATATTGTCACCACCAGGTGGGCAGGCTGTCGCCTAGGGCTAGCAGGTCCGCGTCTGATGGCAATTAAGTAGTTGTGCAACACGAGTGGTTGAAGGTAAAAGGATTTATTTCCCTTCCCGGGGGTCGGATTATTCAAATAAACATAACACAGTGCTCAAAACAAATAAGCCATGCTTTCTGGCAAAACATAAAGGAAAGTAGAACAGCTTCTTCTTGCTTATCAAAGTAAATGGTCAAAGTTAAACATTCAAATGCAGCACATAGTTTCACTATGAGCAAAACAGCATTCTTCAGATGTAGTGTTTGCCTTACACACTACACAGCCTGTCAGACGGCTGCCTAGGGTGAGAACTTACACAATCTTGATGATGCATATATTCATATGATTCTTGCAAGGTATTGTGGGTAATGTAGTTCATTCACTCCCAAACACAGCTGAAGACAATAATTGAGTTGTGAAACCAAGTGGTAAAGCCAATAAAATTCTTCTTTTATTGATGGGGTTTAATTCACCCAGCACAAATATGCTTGGTAGCAATATAAATGAGGATACTTGCTTGCAGTGTTTAAATGGATAACATAAAGTCACAAAGCAAACCAGAAAACAACCTTCAGCTTGTCAGGCAATTAGCTAATGCTTTCTTAGCAAATAATTACCAAATAAAAAGGCACAAAGAAATGAATAAACTTTGCTTGTTAGGTTAACTTCTGCTTATTTTCCACGCAGATCCCAGCAGTGATTCTCCCTTGCTCACACACACAATCAGGTGCAGCTTTAATTACTATCAATTGACCAGCTGAAACCCTTTAGCTGGCTGGCTGCTACTGTGTGAACCCAAATCCTGCTTTAAGAGCTGTTTGCAGTGGAAATAAAGAACAAAGTTAGGTTTCTTTGTGATGGCTGAGGTGTTTGCTCACAGAAAGCTAGCAATAGCATTTAGATAGAGAACAGTCCATGTAATGAATAGTTTCATCTGCTATATCTCCCCCTTCATCAATCAGCATAGGGTCACTATCATACATTGGCACAGACGAGTCTTTCATTAAGGCACTATCATGAGAATGCTTATTCCCTTGCTGCCATTCTCTATTATAGATAGGGTCTGGATCAGTGTTCATACCTGAGCCTCTCCTGCTATCATAATTCCTCTCTGTATAGCCTGGCCAGTATGTAATCCAGTTCTGATGTCCAGCCTTCCAATCTTGATCCCTGGACACTGGATCTTTCCTCACATACCTTCTGGCATAGGTCTGAAAGTCCCTTCCACGTGCAGTCTTCTCTCTCCTAGGTAGCCACTGGTGATTCCTATCTCTGCCATTCCATTCCTCTGGCTGACTCCAGTCCAATGGACTCTGCTGGCACTTGGAATACCTCCCAATATGGGTACTGCCTTGGACTCTCCCAAACCTGCCAATGGCCTTTCTTCTCTTCCTTCCAGAGAGTTTCCTTCTCTCTCTATCCGCTTGGCTTGGCTTCTGCTTCTCCAGGTGATGCTGGTGCTTGTAGCCATTGCTGTAGCTGTCTCCCTTCCTGAAGCTCTTCCTGAAACTGTTATCTGAAGAATAAGCTCTATTCTTATTCTGTCCTAATGTGTGCTCCTCCCTAACACAGCGCAGCTGTGTTGAATCAGGTCCTGCCCTTTGAGATGAGTGCTTAGGGATTACCTCATAGCTCTCTTGATTGCACACATGTTTTCTCACTTCAGCCCCTCTCATGGCTGCTGGAAACCTGGTGCATTCTGGGACTGGTAGTCTTTTATGTGAAAACTCTGTTTTCTTACTTCTACCAAAACTGACAGGTTGCTTGTTCAGAGTCACATCATCTTTTCTATAGCTCCTACCTGAGCTATGATAAGCTTCCTTATCACAAGCCCTGACTAACACAGAGACGTCACTTTATCAGATAAAATCAATGTGCAGTCCCTTGGGTCACCATTAAATGAACATTCACTGAGTGTGTCAATGATCATAGGCTCCTGTATGCATTCAGAATTATCTGACTTCTCTTTATCAGAATACCTCCGCAAGTTCCCCTGTAAAGTGCCATCAGTGTCTCTCCGTGCAACTCCCTCTAGGGCTGGAATACCAGCTACCGTATTCCTCAGTGTCTGGGAGAGAGGGAAGCCACCATTCAGGGTTTCTATAGTCCCACTTCTTGTATGAGGTTCTCCCCCTGGAAAGCTTACTGGCTCTATCTTCAGGCTTTAATACTTCTCCCCTCCTAACACCAGGTTTCAGCCTGCGGGGTTTTCTTTGAGGCTTAGGAACTTCTAGGATATCTTCCTCAGACAGGCACACATCTTCGGGGAAATACCTTTCTCTCTCTGGAGGTGTTAAATGCTCTCTCTTCAGCTCTGTGCTTAAATCCCTCGGCTGGGTGTTAAAGCCCTGCCCCCACCTAGGATTTTCTGCACGAGGCTTCTCAGCATTAACCCTGTAGGTATGTCTTTTATCTACAAACTTTAACTTCCCACCAGAATCATTCTTCAGGCTACAGCTCTCAGATACATACTGTTTGTCTTTAGGCTTCCAATCACTCCGGTTGGAACGTTGCCTCTGAGCTCCAAAGGGTTTGCAATCAGCAGAACATTCACACCTGTTCTCTGCCCTTACTAGCTGCTTCCTCCTGTAGGACTCTGGGTAGTTTCTGTGGAGAACTCTTCCTGGTTCTGACTCTGACTCACGTCCTGGGTCAAAGTCTGAAACTCCTCCTTCTTCCTCTAGGTCAGCTGCTTCAGCTAATTCTCCTCCTTCAGCCAGTTCTCCTAGTTCTCTCAGTTCTAACTCTGTATTTCCTGCATAGCTCTTATAGTGGCTATAAGCTCTTCCCCTTTCCAGGTGCAAGCTATTAGGAACTGGGGAATGTTTCTCAGCTGGGCGTGTTTTCAAACCTCGTGGCTGAGTTTGTTTTTGTCGTCCCTGACAACAGCTGCTCACATGGCCTGCCTGCCTGTCAGTTTAAGGACTAGAATTCAGTGAATCCTGTGTTTTTAAGGTAGAGAATGGAACTTCCTCATCACAATATATCCTGTATTGTACTATCTCACTTGTCTGTTAATTGTGGTCAGAAACTACAGGCAATACACCAGGAACCTTTACTCTAGATTTTGCTGTTTAAGTAATTGACAATCACACATTGTTACAGAGTACCTATTCTACGTTACTGTTTTACTATAGAAATTGAAACTGAAACTATACTCACCATTGTTTCGCTACAATCTTGAACTACTTAACAAAATAGCATATATCTATCAACCTCTGATATACTTTTCGCATTGTAATTAAGTCACTACAATTCTCAAAATGAAACTGATAAACCTCACCATGCACTTTCTATATGCCCTAGGGATTTATATTTGCCTAACACTTTCTTTTAACTATTGTCTCCAAATACCATGCCCACACTTGGACCATACTGGCCTAGCTCACATACATGTCATACCCTACCACTACAAACAGAAATACAACAATAATTTTAACACGAACCCTTACCCTAGAAACACGGACACCCAACCAAAGCGGTTAATCCACATAAAGCTAAAACCGCAAACTATAATTAAAAATCTAGCTACACCAATTCAAAAATTAAAAATTATTCTGATCAATGCAAGATCCATTAGAAATAAAATACCTCTCATTACAGATATCGTTACAGATGAGAAACCTGACTATCTCTGCATTACAGAGACTTGGCTGTCCAATTCAGACACAATCTTGCTAAACCAAATAAAAGTGACTGGATATTCACTTTTTCATTGTGACCGTAATCATAAAAAAGGAGGTGGCATACTCATTCTAGCTAAATCTAGCTGGAACTGTTCCTCTACGATTTGCGAATCTGAAGAAAATATTGATATTCTAAAAATAGAGAACAGAAACTTAGCCATCTGCCTATTTTACAGACCTCCATCTTCAGATGTAGAAAACATAACAACTATCTTAGAAACAACCTGTAAGACCTCCATGAACAAACCTCATGTTGTATTGGGAGACTTTAATTTAGCGACTATCAACAACACTTTACACTCAACCTTCCTAGAATCAATGGAAGACATGGGTTTTAAACAAATAGTCAAACACCCCCCACACACCAAAGGCAACACTCTCGATCTTGTCTTTCTCCCTGAACATATGATGGAGACACATCACTACAACCCTCCCACTGTAACACAAGTCCCAAGGTCTGATCATTTTATGATTCAATTTTCAATCCATACCTCACACACCCCCTCTCTTCAACAAGCTGCAACACATCAAGGACCGCGATTTTGTCCATTTATATCAGAAGAATTTCTAGGAACAATTATACCTCAACTAGATACACACTCAAACAACATTGACAAAGCAATTACTAACTGGAACTCTGTAATAAGAGAAGCTTCCAAACCATTACCTCTCAAACCTAACAAGCCCTATAAAAGAACCTCAGAAAAATGGTATACACATGAACTGGCTTCTATCAAAAAAACCTAAGAAAAATAGAAAGAAAATGGCGAGTAAAGAAAACACCAGAGCTCAGGGTTCTCTACTTCACAACGCTTAACATATAAAGATCAGCAACTAATAACGCCAAGAAACTACGTCATACCTCAATATTAACTAAGGCTATTAATCGTCCGAGGGAACTCTTTGAAATTGTAAAATCTCTATCTAAAGCCCCCACCAATAACTCCCAGCTCGTCCCTATTAGCATGTCTGATTTAGCAAACTATTTTGCTAGTAAACTAAAACTATCCTCAATACCAATACCAGATCCTATAATATCATTAAACAACAACAATAGATGGAAATCCTTTCAACCCATAGATAAAAAACAACTACTAAACATATCAAATATTAACACCACCACATCTATCCTTGATCCATGCCCTGTCACTTGGATCAAGTCAACAAAACAAGAACTTGCCCCCTTTATTCTCAAAATAGTAAATAACTCCCTCCAGCACGGGGTACTACCAAAAGAACTAAAGAACTCTGCAATCCGCCCGATTTTGAAGAATAAAACACTAAATGAGAACGACCCAACCTCATATCGCCCAATTGCCAGTATCCCATTTATAACAAAAATCATAGAAAAAGTTGTACAATTACAACTACAGGACTATATAGATACATCTGCCCCTCTTGATGATCACCAATACGGATTTCGACCATTTCACGGCGTAGAGACCCTCCTTCTTGCCCTCCTCGATACTCTAAACAAAGGACTGGACAACACAAAACAAGCATTTATTCTGGTATTTTTAGATATATCCGCTGCCTTTGACAGTGTAAATCACAACATACTAATATCAAGACTCAGACAAATTGGATTAAGGAAAATTACACTAGAATGGTTTAAATCTTACATATCTGACCGTACACAATTTGTAAACGTTAACCAGAACTCCTCACCTACTTTTCCTCAAGAACAAGGAATACCTCAGGGCTCTGCTTTATCTGCCCTTCTATTTAACCTTTATCTCCAACCAATTTGTACCATTTTTCAAAAATACAAGATGAAATACCAGATATATGCGGACGACATTATGCTGTACTCTGCATTCGATATACATGATCCAAACTATGACAAAATAGCAAGCTGCCTTATGGAAGCTGAAAAATGGCTAAGTAAAAATAATTTGAAAATCAATTTCAAGAAAACAGAGATACTAATCACATCAAGAAACACAAATTACACACCACCAACTGACATCAAAATTCTTAACTTTACCATACCTATAAAGGAAAATATTAAATACTTAGGAGTCACTCTAGACAAGGCTCTCAATTTCACTAACCATATTAAGAAAACAACTAAAACAATTTACTACAAGCTACGCTCAATTCAGCAACTGAGGCCACTATTAGAAATCAATGACTTTAGAACCATCACACAGGCACTGATAACTCCCCATTTTGATTACTGCAATGGAATATTAACAGGTGTATCTAAAAAAAGCCTAAAAATCCTACAAATGGCTCAAAATGTTACAGCGAGAATAATTTCCAAAGCCAAACTGACCGATCACATCACCCCGATACTCTATTCTCTGCATTGGCTACCTATACAAAGTAGGATTCAATATAAAATATTATTGACCACTTTAAAACTGATAAACCAGATTGCCCCATCATACCTGTCTACACTAATTCATAGACCTATAGAAAACAGAATAAGACGTAGAAGGAACCTTCATACTATTGTAGTTCCCGACTCAATAAGAAAAACTAAACACATAACAAGCAGCAGTGCCTTCTCATTTGTAGCACCTTCATTATGGAATAATCTCCCTGATCAACTAAGGGAAATAAAAGACCTAAAACATTTCCGAAAAGATCTAAAAACTTACTTGTTCTCACAATATTACTCTAACATAGATAATGATTTGGATAAGGGCCTCCCATCCTCCATAGATCTCCATGATATACTCGCCTTAATACTTGCAATACTACTACCAAAAGAGAACTTATGATAAAACTTTAATGTATATATGTAAATACTTCCAAATATTGTCAATACTACCTATATATAGTTCTGATTACTGTTCATCGTACTTGATTTTAACTACCTGTATATAGTTTTGATTACTGTTCAATGTACCTGTTTATCACAGCACTGTTTTATGTATTTCATGTTGTTTGATGTAAACCACCACTGATCTTAGGAAGTGGCGGTATATAAAAGATTTGCAAATAAATAAATAAATAAATAAATAAATAAGGTGCAGAGGGCTAAGAGGGTAGCATCGAAAAATTGCTGCTACCCATTTAGCCCTTTACTCTGCCCCTGCTCCACCCCAGAACACCCCCAATATGCCCCAATGCTATCTGCATAGTATCTGGGCACATTAGGGACTTATCCAGGATTTTCAAAAGGCACTACCCATGTAGGTGCCTTTCAAAAATCCCAGATAAGGCAGATAGCCAAGTAAATGCGTTTGAAAATGCCGCCCGTGGTTTCTGACCCTGCCACATTCTGCCAAATGATGCACTCAGCATTGCTTATGGTAAAAGCATGCAGCTACATACCATGGAGCTTAGTTTTATGCCTTACCTAATTTTATAAAAGCTAATTTAGAAGCATGTAATGTCATCTACATGCTAAAATGATTTTATAAAATTATCCTTTCCCCCATATGTTTTAATCAAATCTTCAGTAAAGTTAGTTGGAGCACCCCATATTAGTCTCTGAGTACTTGTGGTGGATCATGAATCTACACTTGGCCTTGAAGGGATATTAGAACAGAAGAACATAAGATATGCCATACTGGGTCAGACCAAGGTCCATCAAGCCCAGTATCCTGTTTCCAACAGTGGCCAATCTAGGTCATACGTACCTAGCAGTTTCCCCAAAAGACACAGGTTCCACAATGCTTGTACTGGGTCAAGCATTGATATCCTGGGTTACTTCTTAATAATGGTTTATGGACCTTTCCTCCAGGAACTTGTCCAAACCTTTTTTAAACCCAGCTACACTAACAGCATTTACTACATCCTCCGGTAACAAATTCCAGAGTTTGATTACACGTTGAGTGAAAAAATATTTTCTTTTATTAATCTCAAATAGTTTACCCTGTAGCTTCATTGCATGTCCCCTAGTCTTTCTATATTCTGATAACGTAGACAATCGATCTACGTTTACCTGTTCCACTCCGTTCATTAATTTATAGACTTCTATCATATCTCCCCTCAGCCATCTCTTTTCCAGGTTAAAAAGCCCTAACCTTTTTAGCCTTTCTTCATAGGAGTATCCTTCCATCCCCTTTACCATTTTGGTGGCTCTTCTCTGAACCTTTTCTAATAATGTTATATCCTTTTTAAGATACGGCGACCAGAATTGCACACAATATTCAAGGTGCGGTCTCACCATGGAACGATATACAGGCATTATAATATCTTTTGTTTTATTTTCCATTCCTTTCCTTATGATACCTAGCATTCTATTTGCTCTCTTGGCCGCCGCTGCACACTGGGCCGAGGGTTTTAACATGTTATCCACAATGATGACTTAATCTTTTTCCTGGGTGGTGGTTCCTAATGCGGAACCTTGCATCGTGTAACCATAGTTTGGGTTGTTCTTCCCTAGGTGCATAACTTTGCACTTCGCCACATTAAATTTCATTTGCCATTTTGATGCCCAGTCTTCCAATTTATCAAGATCCTCTTGCAATTTTCCACAATCCTCTTGGGTTTTAACAACTTTAAATAGTTTTGTGTCATCTGCAAATTTGATAACCTCACTCGTTATTGCACTTTCCAGGTCATTTATGAATATGTCAAAAAGCAGTGGACCCAGCACAGAAACCTGGGGTACACCACTATTCACCTTTCTCCATTGGGAAAATTGGCCATTTAGCCCTATCCTCTGCTTTCTATCTTTTAACCAGTACCTGATCCACAATAGTACACTGCCTCCTATCCCATGACTCTTTAGTTTTGCCAAAAGTCTATGATGAGGGACCTTGTCAAAGGCTTTCTGAAAGTCCAGATACACTATATCAACCAACTCACCTTTGTCCACCTGTTTATTCACACCTTCAAAAAAACATAACAGATTAGTAAGACAAGATATTCCTTGTCTAAAGCCATGTTGGCCGTCTCCCATTAGGCCATGACTATCTACATGCTGAGTAATTTTATTCTTTATGATGGTTTCTACCATTTTTCCCGGTACTGACGTCAGGCTCACCGGTCTGTAGTTTCCCGGATCACCCCTGGAACCCTTTTTAAAAATTGGTGTTACATTGGCGATCCTCCAATCTTCAGGTATTAGAGATGATTTTAGTTCAAATCATTTTTATTAATTTTATAAGAAGAAGAAGAAAGACAGCCACACAACTTTTCATAACAAACAAATGTGGGGGGCAATAAAGCCAACTCCCACAACTTGCAGGGTACACTGAACAGTACGAAGCATTACACAAGGAAAGGCTATACGTATACAACAGGTACAATCGTTGCAAATAGGCAGAGAAATACAAGGCTCAATCAACTAGCCTAAAATACTTTATAATGTGGAAACAGAGGTGATAGTCGTATACGCAAGGGCTACTATCCCAAAGTGGCTGCCCGCCCCCCCTCCCATTGCCACCCCCCCTCCCCCCCCTCCCCACGTCCCACCCGATACGATCAGTTATGGTCATTCAGATACTGGAGGAATCCGGGGAGGAGCCATAGGCAACTAGAGCACACCGCCGGTTACAATAATCCTCAATCTCCCCAGGCAGAGTCTCTCAGCCACAGCTCACACATTCAAAAGCACACTCCGCTCGCTGGGAGCAAGCGTTTGGATAACCGGGAGCCAGCGTGTCAGAAAAGTGTCCCAATGTCGCCCTCCCTGCCGCTTAGCTGTAAGTTTTTCTAAATACATCAATTCGCGCAAGGCTTTTTCCCACATGAACACCCCTGGAGGCGTAGCGTCCAGCCAACGAGTCAAGAGAACTTTCTTAACCAGCAGAAAGCCACGCTCCAGGAGTTCCCTGTGCGACGGAGCCAAGGTCAGGTCTAGAGCTGACCAATCATGGAAGAGGCAAGTATCACGTTGGCAAACATCGCCAACCTCAAGCCAGCCCGCCAATTTGGTACAAGCCTGGCGCCACACCACTTGCACTGCCGAGCAGCCCCAAAAACGATGCAGCAGGGAGCCCACATGTTGGGAACACCAAGAGCAGGCAGACGTGGACCGCAAGCCAACCTGAAAAGCCCACAAATCAGTGACATAGGCTCGCCTTAGAGATGATTTTAATGATAGTTCACAGATTACTAATAGCAGGTCTGCAATCTCATATTTCAGTTCTTTCAACACCCTTGGATGTATACGATCTGGCCCAGGTGATTTGCTACTCTTCATTTATCTAATAGTTGTAAGACATCTTCCCGATGTATCGATATTTCCTTCAATTCTTCCGCACCTTTAAATACCACTTCAGTCATGGGTAACATCCCTACATCTTCCTCAGTAAAGACCGAAGCAAAGAATTCATTCAGTCTTTCCGCTATCGCCTTGTCGCCTTAGTGCCCCTTTAACCCCTCTATCATCTAATGAGCCAACTGACTCTCACAGGTTTTTTGCTACGAATGTACTTGAAAAAGTCTTTATTTCGCATTTTTGCTTCCGCAGCAAGCTTCTTCTCAAATTCTCCCTTTGCCTGCCTTATCAATGCCTTGCATTTGACTTGCCACTGCTTGTGCTGTTTCCAGGTTTCGTCGTTTGGCTCTTTTTTCTATTTCCTGAAAGATGCTTTTTTGGCAACAGCCTCTCTGACCTCACCTTTAAACCATGCTGGCAGTTTTTTGGACTTCCTTCCACTTTTCTTAAAGCGTGGAATAGATCTGGTCTGGGCTTCCAAGATAGTATTTTTCAACAACACCCAAGCTTGATGTAAGTCTTTAACCTTTGCAACTGCTCCTTTTAGTTTTTTCTTAACTATTTTCCTCATTTTATCATAGTCTCCCTTTCGAAAGTTAAAAGGTAGTACTGTGGATTTCCTTACTATCCCTCCTCCACTAATTAAATCAAATGTGATCATTCTATGATCACTATTGCCAAGTGGCCCCAACACCCTTATCTCTTGCACTAGATCTGGTGTTCCACTAAGGACTAGGTCTAATATGGCTTCCCCTCTGGTCGGTTCATGAACCAGCTGCTCCAAGAAGCAGTCATTTATTTCATCTAGGAACTTTATCTCCCTAGCATGTCCTTCCGTGACACTGACCCAGTTGATACCGGGGTAATTGAAATCACCCATTATTAGTACTGCGCTGTAACGTTTGTTAGCTTCCTTGATTTCTTTGAGCATTTCATCATCCATTTGTTCATTCTGGCCAAGCGTCGATAGTGAACCCCCACTGCCATCACCTTCCCCTTTTTACATGGAATTTCAATCCATAGAGATTCTACAGCAAATTTTGTTTCCTGCAAAACTTTAAACCTTTCTGACTCAATGCCTTCTAACATAGAGCGCAACCCCTCTACTAATTTGATCAGCTCTAGCATTACGATATAGTTTGTACCCAGGTCTCACAGTGTCCCACTGGTTGTTCTCCTTCCACCATGTCTCTGATATTCCAATCATATCTAACCTCTCATTTAGTGCTATATATTCTAACTCTCCCATTTTATTTTTTAGACTTCTAGCATTTGCATACAAGCATTTGCATTTCCACCTGGAAAAGTACTGACCTCTTCGAGAAGAGTGTGCATGTGCTCAGTGAAGGAGGGGAGAGGCCTGGGAAAGAAAAATATTTCTGTAATACTCTGGGGGTAAATGCCGTATAAATGACCTACCTCAAGATCAGGTAAGAGCCCTTAAATGGGTGGCTCTGAGGATGAAAATATAAATAAAATAAATTAGAAATGCCTACGAGCTAGAATACAATAAGTTAAAATTTTCAAGACTTTCAGTATTTGATGAACATGAGAAAGAAAGAGGAAGAGATGAGCTGACATCTTACTTTCATACATGTGTGTTAATGGATCAAAACTAGTGTTTTAGGAAATAAAAGATGAAATATTAATACTTCTGAAAGCGTACTTACATTTTTGAGTGTCCCATATGTAGCTGTTCAGTACTTCTCCCACAATGTAGTAAATATTAATTATAATGGTAACGATCAGAAAGAAAGCTATCTTTGCTTCTGCGCCAATATAATCCAAAATAGGGTACACCCAAACCCCTGTTACATGGTGAATCCAACATATCCTAAAGCACAAATAAAAAGAGAATAGTTTTATTTTCTCTTACAAATATATAGCATAGCATTGTTTAAAGAAAGCATTCTGAGGATTATTTTATAGCAGAATGCTTATGTGAGAAACCCAAAAAAGCGCCTATTTTATAAAACTGAAGTAGGTGCCTGTGTGTTCTTATATAACAGGCTAAGAAAACAAGCTTCAACAGCATGCAAATACCCATACAGACATTTATCATATACCTGCCCAGAAAAGGTATAAATACATGTATGCACTGTGTGTATATACCTGCAGATTTTATAAAATATGCACATACATCATAACTCCACTTCCGCTCCTCACAGTCTATACCCCTAGAAACACCTAAGCGCAGATCACATAAAAGCAGATGTATTCTTTACATGTACCTACTTTTTACATACATATAACACTGTAAAATTTTGTAGAAGACCTTTTCTGCATATAGAAAAGGCTTTATATGCAGAAAAATCTTTATAAAATTACTCCAATTGAGACCATTTTCAGACTCACATACCCTGTAGCTGGTTTTCCTTTAAAAATTGTCCATAGGAGATGTGAAACTGCCTTGTTTTTTCTGGTGGTAAACATTTTCAGAAAAACAATGCACTGTTTCCCTGTTTTGCTCTTTTCTTCCAACTTACCCCAGGAATATTACTTCTCAAAGAGCTGGGGGGGGGACTATGAGAGATACTGGGTAGTTAGAGGGGGCTATGAGAGAGAGTGAGTATGTATGAAGTCAGGGTGTGGGGAGCTATGGGAGATTTTTTTTTTGCTTTACATATTACCAGGCCATGGTGATATGTGAAGCAATAAAGTGTAGTTACTCACCTGTAACAGGTGATCTCTGGGAACAGCAGGAATTTAGTCTTTACATATGGGTGACGTCGGTACCGATGGAGCCCGCATGGCAACGCTCCACAGCGTCCAATAGGAAAGCCTTTGGGAGCATCCCACTGCACCTGCGTAGCTGCCTTCCCACCTTTCCAGCTCTCCCTCCTCAGTTGAGTTTGTAGCTAAGATAAAAGGAGAGAAAGAGAAGAGGAGGAAAAGTACAACTCCTAGGGGAGGAGGGTGGGTTGTGAAGACTAAATTACTGCTGTTCCCGGAGATCACCTGTCACAGGTGAGTAACTATGCTATCTCCAGGAACAAGCAGAAAGTAGTCTTCACATATGGGACTCCTTAGCTTGGAGATGCCAGAGAAATGACCTCAGAGTGAGCTGTGGAACACAGGCCTAAGTAAATAGGTCATATATCCTCCAAGGATGTCTGGTATTGAAACCCGGGACGGGGGTAGAAGTTGATCTAAGTCTGAAAGAGATGCTGGAGAACAGCTTGGCCAAACAAGGCATCCCGATGGGAGTCTTTGTCCAGGCAATAGTGAGCAGCAAAAGTATGGACAGAGGACCAGGTTACTGCCTTGCATATCTCATCAATCGCTACAGAGCATAGATTTGCCATAGTGGTAGCCTGGCTCGAACATTATGTGCAGTGATGTGACCCTTGAAAGAGAGTCCTGCACTTTCGTAAGCAAAGGAGATACAATCTGCTATCCATCTGGAGAGAGTTCGCTTGGATACTGGCAGTCCCAGATGACTCGATTCAAAGGCGATGAAAAATTGGGAAGCTTTTCTGTGCTCCCGAGTTCTCTGGAAATAAAAAGCCAAAGCATGTTTGCAATCCAGAGTGTGAAGGGTTGTTTCTGCCCTAGAGGAATGAGGTCTAGGAAAAAAGACAGAGAGGTAAACCGACTGGTTTAAATGGAAGGGCGAGACCACCTTTGGCATAAAGTGGGGATGAGTCCTAAGAACTACCTTATCATGGTGGAATCGTGTATAAGGAGGATCAGCCACCAAAGCCTGAAGCTCACTAATGTGTCTTGCTGAAGTGAGGCCAATTAGGAAGGAGACCTTCCAGGTGAGAAATTTCAGAGAAGTAGTAGCTAGAGGTTCAAAGGGCGGCTTCAGAAGCTGTCCTAAAACAACATTGAGATCCCATGCCACTGGGTGTGGCTTAATGGGAGGCTTAGTTAATAGAAGACCCCTCATGAAGCATGCTACAAGCGGCTGAGAAGAGATGGGCTGACCATCTAAGAACATGTGAGAAGCCGCAATTGCACTTAGGTGTACTCTTACCGAATTGGTTTTGCGTCCAGAAGAAGAGAGGTGGAGAAGATATTCAAGTAATGCATCCACTGGAGCTGAGAAGGGATTAAGATTCCTTTCAGAACACCAGAGAGAGAATCTACGCCACTTGAAGGTGTAGGAGCGCCTGGTGGAAGGTTTCCTAGAAGCTAAAAGGATAGCTTTCACCTGTTGAGAGAGGATGATGTCCTGGAAGGCTATGCCTTCAGCAGCTTTGCTGTAACATGTAGGGACTGCGGATTGGGATGCAGCAGTGTCCCGTCCTCCTGCGAGAGGAGATCTGGAGCAGTCCCCAAATCTACTGGCTGAGCTTGAGACAGACATAGAAGCAGAGGATACCATGGTTGTCGTGGCCAACGTGGGGCTATAAGAATCATGTAGCCATTGTCTCTCTGGAGTTTGAAAAGAGTTTTGAGAATGAGGGGAATGGGAGGGAAGGCATATAAGAAGCCTTGACCCCAGTGAAGGTGAAAGGCATCTACCACCTGGTTGTTCTGAGCAGGTGTTCTGGAACAGAAGCGGGGAAGTTTGGCATTCTGGGGACTTGCAAACAGGTCTATGTCTGGGGTTCCCCAAATCTGAAAAATGTGAGTGACCTTGTCCGCATGGAGAGACCACTTGTAGGGTAGCAGGACTCGACTGAGTTTGTCGCCAAGAGATTCTGTTTGCCTGGAAGATACACAGCAAGTAAGTGAATTTGATGCTGTATGGCAAAGGACCACAGGTGTAGGGCTTCGCTACAAAGCGTCCAAGTGCCTGTTCTGCCCTGCTTGTTCAAGTAGAACATGGCTACTTGATTGTCCGTCTAGACTAGAACTGTACAGAAGCGAAGATGGTCCTGGAACACCTTGAGAGCATTGTGGATGGGCTCTGAGTTCCAGCAGATTTATGTGGAGTTGAGACTCCTGATAAGACCAAAGACCCTGAGTGGAGAGATTGTCTAGATGAGCTCCCCAACCCAATTTGTACGCATCTGTCATCAGGGTACATTGATGTGGAGGCATCTGAAAAGGTGACCCTATCAGCAAGTTTTGTGGGGATTGCTACCACTGGAGAGACGAGATGAGATGTGTAGAGAGAATTATACTGTCTCCCAGGTGACTGGATACCTGAAACCACTGGGAAGCCAGGGCCCATTGAGCTGCATGCATATGCAGACGAGCATATGGAACAACATGTAATGTTGATGCCATATGACCCAGAAGTTGCAGCATTTCTTGAGAAGTGAGAAAGGTCTTGAGGCATGCTTGAGATGCAAGCTGAATGAGTCGAGCACAGCAGGCTTGGGGCAGAAAAACATAAGAACATAAGATATGCCATACTGGGTCAGACCAAGGTCCAGCAAGCCCAGTATCCTGTTTCCAACAGTGGCCAATCTACGTCATAAGTACCTAGCAGTCTCCCCAAAAGACACAGGTTCCTCAATGCTTGTATTGGGTCAAGCAGTGATATCCTGGGTCCCTTTTAATAATGGTTTATGGACATTTCCTCCAGGAACTTGTCCAAACCTTTTTTTAAACCCAGCTACACTAGCAGCTTTTACTACATCCTCCGGTAACAAATTCCAGAGTTTAATTACACGTCGAGTGAAAAAATATTTTCTTTTATTAGTCTTAAATAGGTTACCCTGTAGCTTCATTGCATGTCCAATAGTCTTTTTATATTCTAACGATGTAAACAATCAATCTTCTTTTACCCGTTCCACTCCATTCATTCATTTATAGACCTCTATCATATCTCCCCTCAGCCATCTCTTTTCCAGGTTGAAGAGCCGCAACCTTCCTAGCCTCTTTTTATAGGAGTATTCTTCCATCCCCTTTACCATTTTGGTGGCTCTTCTCTGCACCTTTTCTAATAACGCTATATCCTTTTCAAGATACGGCGAGTAGAACTGCACACAATATTCAAGGTGTGGTCGTACCATGGAATGATACAGAGGCATTATAATATCCTTTGTTTTATTTTCCACTCCTTTCCTTATGATACCTAGCACTTTATTTGCTCTCTTTGCCACCGCTGCACACTGGGTGGAGGGTTTCAACATGCTATCCACGATGACGCCTAAATCTTTTTCCTGGGTAGTGGTTCCAAATGTGGAACCTTGCATTGTGTAACCATAGTTTGGGTTGTTCTTTTCTAGGTGCATAACTTTGCACTTGTCCACATTAAATTTGATCTGCCATTTGGATGCCCAGTCTTTCAATTTATCAAGATCCTCTTGCTATTTTCTACAATCCTCTTGGGTTTTAACAACTTTAAATAGTTTTGTGTCATCTGCAAATTTGATAACCTCACTCGTTATTCCCTTTTCCAGATCATTTATGAATATGTCAAAAAGCAGTGAACCCAGCACAGATCCCTGGGGTACTCCACTATTCACCTTTTTCCATTGGGAAAATTGGCCATTTAGCCCTACCCTCAGCTTTCTATCTTTTAACCAGTTCCTGATCCTGATTGTTGAGTGTCTAGGAGAGCCCCTATGAACTCTAGAGTTTGAGAGGGAACGAGTTGGGACTTTGGAAGATTTATTACAAATCCCAAGTGTTGCAGCACCTGCATGGTGCGCGAGAGGGAAAGACTGGCCTCTAGAGATGTGCTTGCTCGAATGAACCAATCGTCTAAATAGTGGAAGACAAATATCCCTAGTCCTTAGGAGTGCAGCTACTACTGCCATGCACGTTATAAAGATTCTTGGGGCAGAGGCGAGGCCAAAAGGCAGGACTCTGTATTGATAATGTTTCCCCTGGAACAGGAAAAGCAGGAACCTTCTGTGTTCTGTGTGAATAAGAATGTGAGTATATGCGTCCTTTAGATCTAGAGAACAGAGCCAATCCTTACTCTGGAGATAGGGGAGAAGACTACCTAGGGAGATCATCTTGAATTTCTCCCAAACTGAATACTTGTTCAGTTCTCTGAGGTCCAGAATGGGTCTGTATCCTCCTGTCTTCTTTGGAATGAGGAAGTATGAAGAATAGAAGCCCAGACCTTGCTGGGAGAGTGGCACCCCCTCTACTGCACCCTGTGAGAGAAGGGAGGTGACCTCTTGCAACAACAGAGCTGTGAGAGGGGTGTTGAGAACAGAATTCTCTTGGAGGAGATTGCGGGGGTAGACTTTGTAAGTGAAGTTTGTACCCTTCTCGTACTATGGAGAGAATCCAGTGCTCTGATGTTACAAGATGCCACTTGTGGGCAAAGTGACAAAGTCTGCCAGGAATGCGGATGGGATATGGAATCTCCAGAGGCAGGACAGCTATGTTCTCCAGAAAGGAGTCAAAGACCCTGAGGATGTTGGGTCTACTGAGATGGCTGGGACCTGGGAGTCTGAGTCTTCCTCTGCTGTTTTGGTTGCTGCTGCCCCTTCTGGGGAGCATGGATGGGACAGTGCATCTCAGGGGTGTAAGAAGGGTAGTACTTCTTTTTCTTATTGAAAAAAGGTTTCTTTGATGTCTTTTTCCTAGATGGTTTGGCAGTAGATCTAGAAAGTCTATTAAGAATGGTGTTCTCAGATTCTAGCTGAGAAGCTTTGTCTTGCCAGTCCTTGCCAAAAAGGTTTTCACCCATGCAAGGTATGTTACCCAGCTTATCTTGAACCCAATGTTCAAGATTAGATGCTTGGAGTCAAGCAATCCTGCATGCACCAATGCATATAGCTAAAGTTCTGCTGATGCATTCAAAACAGTTGAAAGCTGCCCTGTTAACAAATTTTGAAACATTTTCTGCATGTCATCAGGGAGAAGAGGAACCATCAACTCCAAATCCTTAGCCACCTCCCTAAGGAACATACCCATATAGAGTATGTAGGAACTGATTCTGGCCGATAACATAGAGGCCTGAAAACATCAATGACCAAAAGCATCAAGAGTTCTCGATTCTCTGCCTGAAGGATTCGAGGAATGTATTTTAGCACTTTTTATTTGACAAATTGTGGTAATTGAGTCTTCTGGAAGCCTGGGCAGTCCGGTACCTGGTACATAGTATCGAGACGTTGAGTATGTGGAGAGATGGTTAGGGGTGTCTCCCACATACGAAGCATAAGATCGTGAAGTATTCGATGAACAGGGAGAATAACAGCTTCCATCGGGGCTGCAGGGTATTGAAGGATTTCAAGCTCTTCAGCCCTAGGTTCTTTTTCCGAAGTCACCGTTATGGACAGACCCCGAGCAAAATTGCGAATAAAGTCTTGGAAAGACATGTCCTCCGGAGGGGACATGCGACATTGTGGGGACAGAGATGGGTTCTCCTGAAGAGTTCTCATTTCCCAGGTACTGGCTGATTCATCCTCCGACGAATCAGAGTCAGAAGACTCAAAGTATCGATGGGTAGGGTGTTTGCGCTCTGCACGTACTCGATACCGCTCAAAGCCGGTAGCTGAAGGTTGCGGTGCCAGAACCGGAAATGGATTTGAGGGCCATCATGGGCGGTAGCATGGTAAGAGGTAAAAAAGTCAATGCAGGCTCTTTTGGTACCGCAGTCAGTGCCAATGCCCGAGGAATTGACTGTAAAGGTTTTACCGGTACGGAGGTCGCCAGTAAAGCTGCTAAGCTCTGCTCGATGGCCAGGATACGTTGATCAATGGAGCTTGCTGATGCTTGGGTATCGGTACCGGAGTTACGGGCCACGATCCCTGAGCATGGCACCAGGAGCTCTCCATAGGTGGAGGCCTCGGGAGCATCCTGGGACCCCACTAAGGCTTTGGAGACAAGAACCTCCCACCGGGGCTGTTTGGCCGGTGTGTCCCCCTCCAGGACGATGCCCAAGGCATCTCAATGATTAAAAGGAGATCTACCCTTGGAGGGCTGACTAGTCTTCGATGAAGACCTAGGTTTCGATACCTGAGAGGAAGATGAAACTCTCAATGACATTGATGCTACCAACATTGCATCGGTGACAAAGAGGGTGCTGAGTTTCGCAGCTCGGTTCTATAGGCCTCTCTTTGTCATCTTCCTACAAAGAGAACATTCTGATGGTTGGTGATCTGGTCCTAAGCACTTCAAGACACCTGTCATGGGTATCGGTGGCCGAAACTGTACTGCCATATTTGGAACACTTCTTAAAACCACTTGCTGGTTTCTCCATTTTGAGAAAGGAAAGGCCTAAGCCTAAGATGGCGTTGTGCGCCCGAAGGAAGAAAGTTTTCCTTCACTGAAGAACTTTTTTTTTTTTTTTTTAGAAAAGAAAGAAAGCACCGACAGGGTCGGTACCAGCATCGACAGGAAGGCTAAATATCTCTCCCTGCTCTGTCCCCAGAACCTGCTGCATTTTAAACTTTTTTTTCCTGCTCTAGCCTACCTGAGGGACTACCTCCTCCCCCCCTGCTGAGGTATTGTGTAGCCCTTCTTCCTGTCTCCACCTCCCACGTGTGCATAGTTTGTTCTGTTTGCCTCTCTCTGCTCTGGCAAGAGCAGTGCCCTCACAGTGCTCTGCTAGAGAGGTGGATATTTAACTCCTGTGACAACTTTGCTGTGAGTTCTAGCTGTCTATTTAATTATTTATTGTTGTCTTTAATGGTGTGCTACTTCACCTCCCTGTTCCCTTTAGTTTTGCACTTCAGCTTTCTCAGCTGTATAACTTACCTTCCCCTCTCTCAACTAACTGGCCTTTGTGTGGTAGCCAGGATAACTGTTACTTTAAATTAAATATCTCTCCCTGCTCTATCCCCAGAACCTGCTGCATTTTAAACTTTTTTTTCCTGCTCTAGCCTACCTGAGGGACTAACCCCGTACCCCCCGCCCGCTGAGGGTACAGGACAGGGTACCTTGTAACAGCCCTCTTTTAATAGGTCTTATTTCCCTCTCTCCCAACACCCACCCGCCCCTGGGTTAATTGTAGCTTTATGGGTACGTACACGTCTTAGAGGAAAGGGGCTGCTCTCAGGTGCAGCTCTTTATCCATATCAGTCATACATTGAGGACCTGAGATTAATTAAGCTTCAGGTGAACAAGGTATATTAGAGGTATTAGATACACTTTTATTAGTATAAGCATCTACACCAACCCTTAGTAAATACAGAATTTAAGGACCTAAACACAAGCTTTAAACTAAGATGCAGACAACAGTCCAGCAGCGAGATGGGGGCTTTCCAGTCTTTTGCATTGAGTGTCACATGTATGATTTTCTCCCAGTTGGTGAGAGGTCTTAGGTATGCACTAAGTGCAAGGAGCTCTTTGCTCTCAGGGAACAAGTCCATTCTCTAGAGGCTAAAGTAGCAGACCTGGAAGACATAAGAAAGACAGAGAAGTACATGGACGAGACCTACAGGGATATAGTCCTGAAGTCCCACCTCCAGTCTGGCAGCATCCCTGTTGCCATGGAGGAGAGAGGTCACATGACAGGAGAGTATCACCATGGTGTGGCAGGACATGATTCTGTAACTAGGACCTGTCCTCCAGGTGATGTAAAACCCTCTCGCACCGAGGACGTTTCTCCAGGGCCATGTGCCCATGAGGGGAGGGATAAGACAGCTGTTATAGTTGGTGATTCAATCATTAGGCATGTAGATAGCTGGGTGGCTGGTGGATGTGAGGATCGCCTAGAACATGCCTGCCTGGTGCGAAGGTAGCGGACCTCACGCACCACCTAGATAGGATCTTAGATAGTGCTGGGGAGGAGTCTGCTGTCTTGGTACATGTCGGTACCAATGACATAGGAAAATGTGGTAGGGAAGTTCTGGAGGCTAAATTTAAGCATTTAGGAAGGAAGTTGAAATCCAGAACTTCCAGGGTAGCATTCTCCGAAATGCTTCCTGTTCCACATGCAGGACCCAAAAGGCAGGCAGAGCTCCGGAGTCTCAATGCGTGGATGAGACAATGGTGCAAGGATAAGGGTTTTGGATTTGTTAGGAACTGGGGAACATTCTGGGAAAAGGAGGGGCTCTTCCGAAGGGATGGGCTTCACCTTAACCAGGATGGAACCAGACTGCTGGCATTAACCTTTAAAAAGGAGATAGAGAAGCTTTTAAACTAGAAAATAGGGGAAAGCTGACAGTCGCCCAAGAGCGCATGGTTTGGAAGAATGTATTCTGAAGGATACTGCCAAAAGCAGTGAGGTTCCAAAAAAGAGTAAAGTAGCCCAAATGCCCTTGAGTATGGTGCAGACAGAGCGTAAAGATTCCAAATTACCCATGCCTACCAATAGCCAGATTAATATTAATAAAATACAGTCTCTAAAATGCTTGTATGCAAATGCTAGAAGTCTAAACAATAAGATGGGAGAGTTAGAATATATAGCACTAAAAGAGAGGTTAGACATAATTGCAATCTCAGAGACATGGTGGAAGGAGGATAACCAGTGGGACACTGATACCTGGATACAAACTATATCGTAATGATAGAAATGATCAAATTGGTGGAGGGGTTGCTCTCTATGTTAGAGAGGGCATTGAGTCAGAAAGGATTAAGGTTTTGCAGGAAACAAAATTTGCTGTAGAATCTCTACGGATTGAAATTCCATGTATGAAGGGGAAGGTGATGGCAGTGGAGGTGTACTATCGACCGCCTGGCCAAAATGAACAAATGGATGATGAAATGCTCAAAAAAATCAAGGAAGCTAATAAAAGTGACAGCACAGTAGTAATAATGGGTGATTTCAATTACCCTGGTATCGACTGGGTCAGTGTCACGGCAGGACATGCTAGGAGATAAAGTTTCTAGATGAAATAAATGACTGCTTCTTGGAGCAGCTGGTTCATGAACCGACCAGAGGGGAAGCCATACTGGACCTAGTCCTTAGTGGAACACCAGATCTGGTGCAAGAAATAAGGGTGTTGGGACCACTTGGCAATAGTGATCATAGCATGATCCTGTTTGATTTAATTAGTGGAGGAGGGATAGTAAAGAAATCCACAGTACTACCTTTTAACTTTTGAAAGGGGGACTATGATAAAATGAGGAATATAGTTAAGAAAAAACTAAAAGGAGCGGTTGCAAAGGTTAAAGATTTATATCAAGCTTGGGTGTTGTTTAAAAATACTATGCTAGAAGCCCTGACCAGCTGTATTCCACGCATTAGGAAAAGTGGAAGAAAGTCCAAAAAACTGCTAGCATGGTTTAAAGGTGAGGTCAGAGAGGCTGTTGCTGCCAAAACAGCATCTTTCAGGAAATGGAAAAAAAGAGCCAAATGACAAAAATTGGAAACAGCACAAGCACTGGCAAGTTAAATGCAAATCATTGATAAGGCAGGCAAAGCGAGAATTTGAGAAGGAACTTGCTACGGAAGCAAAAACACGAAATAAAGACTTTTTCAAGTACATTCGCAGCAAAAGGCCTGTGAGAGGGTCAACAGGACCATTAGATGATAGAGGGGTAAAAGGGGCAGTAAAAGGAAACAAGGCTATAGCGGAGAGACTGAATGAATTCTTTGCTTTGGTCTTTACTGAGGAAGATGTAGGGATGTTACCCAAGACTGAAGTGGTATTTAAAGGTGATACTGCAGAGGAATTGAGAGAAATATCGCTACACCGGGAAGATGTATTACAAGTATTAGATAAACTGAATAGTAGCAAACCACCTGGACCAGATGGTATACATCCAAGAGTGTTGAAAGAACTGAAATATGAGATTGCAGACCTGCTATTAGTAATCTGTGAACTTTCATTAAAATCATCTGTAATACCTGAAGATTGGAGGGTCGCCAATGTAACACCAATTTTTAAAAAGGGTCCCAGGGGTGATCCTAGAAATTACAGACCAGTGATATACCGGGGAAAATGGTAGAAACCATCATAAAGAACAAAATGACACAGTCATGGCCTAATGGGAGACAGCCAACATAGCTTTAGACAAGGAAGATCTTGTCTTACTAATCTGATATGTTTTTTTGAAGGTGTGAATAAACAGGTAGACAAAGGTGAGTCGGTTGATACAGTGTATCTGGACTTTCAGAAAGCCTTTGACAAGGTCCCTCATCAGAGACTTTTGGCAAAACTAAAAAGTCATGGGATAGGAGGCAGTGTACTATTGTGGATCGGGAACTGATTAAAAGATAGAAAGCAGAGGGTAGGGCTAAATGGCCAATTTTCCCAATGGAAAAAGGTGAATAGTGGAGTACCCCAGGGATCTATACTGAGTCCGCTACTTTTTGACATATTCATAAATGACCTGGAAAAGGGAATAACTAGTGAGGTTATCAAATTTGCAGACGACACAAAACTGTTTAAAGCTGTTAAAACCTAAGAGGACTGTGGAAAACTGCAGGAGGATCTGGATAAATTGGAAGACTGGGCATCCAAATGGCAGATGAAATTTAATGTGGCGAAGTGCAAAGTTATGCACCTAGGAAAGAACAACCCACACTATGGTTACACAATGCAAGGTTCCACATCGGGAACCACCACCCAGGAAAAGGATTTAGGAGTCATCGTGGATAACATGTTAAAACCCTCCACCCAGTGTGCAGCAAATAGAATGCTAGGTATCATAAGGAAAGGAATGTTAAATAAAACAAAGGATATTATAATGCCTCTGTATCATTCCATGATACGACCGCACCTTGAATATGGTGTGCAATTCTGGTCGCCGTATCTTAAAAAGGATATAGCGTTATTAGAAAAGGTACAGAGAAGAGCCACCAAAATGGTAAAGGGGATGGAAGGCTACTCCTATGAAGAGAAGCTACAAAGGTTAGGGCTCTTCAACCTGGAAAAGAGACAGCTGAGGGGAGATATGATAGAGGTCTATAAATGAATGAATGGAGTGGAACGGGTAAACGTAGATCGATTGTTTAGGCTATCAGAATATAGAAAGACTAGGGGCTATGTAATGAAGCTACAGGGTAAACTATTTAAGACAAATAAGAGAAAATATTTTTTCACTCAACGTGTAATCAAACTCTGGAATTTGTTACCAGAGGATGTAGTAAGAGCTGTTAGTGTAGCTGGGTTTAAAAAAGGTTTGGCCAAGTTCCTGGAGGAAAGGTCCATAAACCATTATTAAAAAGGGACCCAGGATATCAATGCTTGACCCAATACAAGCATTGTGGAACCTGTGTCTTTTGGGGATACTGCTAGGTACGTATGACCTAGACTGGCCACAGTTGGAAACAGGATACTGGGCTTGATGGACCTTGGTCTGACCCAGTATGGCATATCTTATGTTCTTATGTTCTTATGGCAGAAGTGACCACAAAAAAATATGAAAAAAAAATCTAATTTTCTGAGGTGACAGGAATTGCTTCTTGTCGGCTCCACGGAAAACAAAGAACTGAGGAGGGAGAGCTGGAAAGGCAGGAAGGCAGCTATGCAGGTGCAGTGGGATGCTCCAAAAGGCTTTCCTATTGGACGCTGGGGCGTGTTCCCATGCAGGCTCTGTTGGTACCAACATCACCCATATGTGAAGACTACATTCCTGCTTGTTTCTGAAGATAGAAAGTTGCCTTGGGGACAGCTGACACCTTACTCACTGGTGTTTATCGGAGGAGAAGAAGGATTGTTGCCTTCTATTGGCACTGTCTAATAGAATGTTAAGGGACTGATTTATTAAGCTTTCTTTTCCCATAGAAAATGGGACAAAAGTAAATTGGGCACTTAAAAATGGAGCTGTGATATACCTTTTGGAGGATGGGTGGGGCATTGTGACCATGACAGCTTTTGGATCCTGATCCCCTAGTCTCCTATGTTTCCTTACCATTCCCCTAGATCAGGGGTCCTCAAACTTTTTAAACAGGGGGCCAGTTCAGTGTCCCTCAGACCATTGGAGGACCGGACTATAGTTTAAAAAAAAAATGATGAACAAATTCTTATGCACACTGCACATATCTTATTTTGGTGATCTGTACTATAGTTGGCTCCAGGTTTTATCTTTGTTAATGTTATTGAGCTTTTCCAACATTGACTTCCACAGATGTAGTCAGTTTGATATTTGTGCAATCCATTGGGGAAAGTCTATGTGTACAGTTGCCACTTGTGTTACTGGAAGAAGGTATTTGAGATGAATAGATCTTTGGTCTTCCAGAATTCTATCAGTCCTTCTCTAGCTTCATTTCTGTTACCAAGTCCAAATTTTCCAAACACTTTGCCTTCTTCTTTGTTGCCCACTTTTGCTCTCCAGTCAACTAATAAATTCTATAGGAAAGAGGAAGCTAGAGTCCTTCTTTAGGGAGAAGTAAGGCCTAATTGTATTCTTACTTTTGAAATAAACTCGAATGAGATGTTTTGAATCAAGATGATAAATATCAGGGGGGGGGGGGGTTGTATTTTAGGAACACTATTCTTGCTTTGAAAATGGACATACAGATGTTCAAAGCATAGAGGCATCCCTGGAGCCATTTTATAAAGCAGTTCTAAGGATGTCACCAGCGCGAAAACATCCAAGGCTGAATAGAGGCATGTTTGGGGCTTTCCCAAGACCTTGGATGTCCACACCCAATTTCAGCAATGCCCTTCACATATTGAATTCAAGTTTATACAGTATCTCCTCCAGGACATGAATACGCATCAGAAAAGTTCTCATTCTGCCATAGACAAGAGGGTATTCCAATACCCCCTACCTTTTTTATGGTCGGCATCGGGAAGGTGAGCGGGAAGTGGAGCCCCTCCCCGATCACCCTCGCAAGACCAATCGGGCCACCGGAACACCAAAGAAAGTCAAAGTACCTCTAGGCGCGAAGGGAAATCCCACCACACAACCAGCAACTGCAGCCGCCTCACTTCGCCTCATGGTAGAGCCGCCCCTGAGGACAGGCAGCGGCAGCAAAAACACCCGGCGGGCCGCATAAATGTCCTCGGCAGGCCGCATGTGGCCCGCGGGCCGTAGTTTGAGGACCCCTGCCCTAGATATATCCTAGTCCATACTTGTTGTGTTGTCTGTCTTGATTAGACTGTAAGCACTTATGAGCAGGGGCTGCCCCTTACAGGTTTCTGTATAGTGCTATGTACGCTTTGTAGCACTATACAAATGATAAGTAGTAGTACTAATAGTAGCTAAACTAAAACTATGCAAGTGAAGAAATCTGGACTTACTTTTGGCTGGGCAAAAGCGAGCAATTTCTAAAAGGACAATTTATCCAGGTACATGGCTTTGAAAACTGCATCCTAAATCTCTTCCTATAAAGATAAAGATGGCAATTTCAAAGCCATTTTCACAGGTAAAACAATGCTTTACCTGCAAAAATCATTTGTTTTAATAAAACTGTCTGCCCTATAGATGGGTAAACTAAAAACATATGTATACTGCTATTTCACAAGTACTTTTACCTGCTGTAAGAGGCGGCACTACTGGGGCCAGATTAGGGACAGGGTTTGGAATTAGACACTTAAGGGCCTGTTTACTAAAATGTGCTAAGCAGTTAGCATAGGCTATTAGTGAATGAGCATGGTAGCTGTGGGTGCACTGGCCGTACTATGAGATGGGAAATGGGTGGGTATTGGGAGGAGAAATGGCATAGACTGCACATTGCATTAGCATACAATATTTTACCATGTGTGCTGTCATGGCTGCCAATAGTATAGATGCACTTAATGACTTCTCGATATAGCCCTGTACTTACTAGAGGTGTTCTTGGTGAATTAGTGGGGTAGCAGAAGAAAGTCCGGATGTTCCCACCCCCTCAGCATCCATAAGGAAAATGATAACTCTGACCTCTAGCCATCCATGGATGAAGCTGCCAAATGAGGGCAGGCCTGACCCCTAGAGGTACTACTGAGAAATTATCACTAGGATTAGAGATTCAATTTTCCTTTCGGGAGCCGATGGGGCAGGATCATCTGGAAATTGCTCCTGCCTCCCTGACTAACCCACCAGGGACACCCTCAGTAAATACTGGAGGGGTGGGGAATGAGTATTTGGGATTTGAATCTCTGGGGAGAAGGATATTCAGGGTGCTGTTCAGGGGTGGGGGAGTTTGGAATGCTCTTAGTGGGAGATCAGAGGGTTTTTAAAGCAGTGGGCCATGGTAAATTCATGCCAATAGAGTGAGTGCACTCACTATATCATCTGCCAATGCATTTAATGTGTAGTAAATATGTGCCTTGTGGAACAATTGCACAACAGATGCTGACAATGCCCACAACAGTTATCACAAAAGCTTTGCATTAAGTTTTACATCTAAGGTGAGGTTAGTGCAAACATTTATCACATTTTAGTAAACAAATTTTGTGTGAGTACTTTTCTTGCAATACTTTTCAAAGTGAAAGTGTGTGCCTACTTTTATTTTGAAAATCCTACAAAATCCACAGAGTGAAAATTACCTGTGTTTCTCACCAATGCGAGCAGCCATAAAAATTACTCTCTCAATGTGCACATAAAATAGTCACTACATAGGCTATCCGAGTCAACAGTGTCTAGAAAACAGACAAGACATGAGAAAAAGAGCCTCAGTAGTGACTCCTACAGATTTGTAGTTTCTCCATAGATGAGCATCCCTAACGATGGCTCAGATAACCTATTGTATACCAACTCAGAGGAGTTTCTCTCAGACGTTTTCATAGTTCACACACAATTATGTGACTTTAGAGCTACTTGAACTAATGTTCTGTTCCTCTGGATCACTTGTGTAAGAAGGAGCACTTCTGTAGACCAACAACTTTCCTGTGGTCAAATATCCATTACAGATTCTTTCTCCTAGTTTTTATTATTTTTACCCTTTTTCAAATGATAGTGAATCACACATTTTATTGTAGTGTTCTGGAAGACTTGATTCTGGAGACAGAAAAGGGTGGACTTACTGATGGAGAGCTGGGATGTTGTGGTACAGATAGCATGCTGGTGATGTCTGGGGTGAGGGTGATGTTGGCTAGATGATACGACTAAAGGGTCAAACGGGTGTACTGTTGCTGAAACATGAAAATATATATAAGTATTACATGTGTGTGCTTCTCCTGAGTAGAGAGGGGTAACTTTCCTGAAGCAGCAGGTACAACCTTAAGCAAAGGCATGGGGGGAGGAGTAACCTGCAGCTCTACAACTCTAGCCACCTTACTGGGCAGAATAGATGGACCATGCTGGTCTTTATCTACTGTCATTTACTATATTACTATATATGCCTGTATATGCTATTTAAAAGTATGTAGGCCACTTCTGCTGCTATCAGAAGAAATGCACGTGTCTGCTGCTGATGCCTGAAAAAATAAACTGTGTGTGGTTGCATATGCTGTAGCTTCCAGGGAATGCACAAGTATCATTTTCTAGAGCAGCCAGTGTGTGTGTGTGTTTATATCTTGTTGCGTATTACTGTTCCTTAATGTAGTGTGAGTGTGCGTGGGTGTTATGTGGGAGACTGCTGCTCTGTCTGACATATGGAGATGTATATATTTGTGCTGATATCACCTAGCATAGGTGTCGGCCCCACCAAAGTTTTGCTTGCGAGAAAACAGCAGGAAATTTAGACTCATAACTTCTCGCTGCCTGCTGATTACCTTCACATGCATTCTGCTTGCCCTTATTTTCCTTTGGAGTCTAGCTCTTCCTCCTGCTGAGCTTGCTGCAGCGGTAAAGAGAAATTAGACTTACCTGCTAATTGTTGTTCCTTGAGGAACTCCAGTCCAGTCCCACACCTCTGGGTAGTGTACCTCTTCCAGCAGCTTAGAGGCTGAGCCTGTCATCTTTTTGATGACACTAGTGTACATATGCAACTGGCACCGCCCACCCGCCCCAGTACCTATTGACAAAGCAGACTCAGAGGAGCAACAAATAAGTAGTTAAACATGCAACAAACACTTCTATGTCTAAATAAACTAGTACCCCCTCCATCCCCTGGGAAGGATACCCCGCCCCCCCCCCCCCAGGATGAAGAGGCCTACCTGTTGAGCGCCTGAGCACCTCCAACCAGCAGGAAGCGAGCAACCGACAGCTCTTCTGGTCCGCTCCTCCCCCAAACACTGATTACACACCCCTCCCCGGCTTCTCCTGGCTACTTCCTCCACCAAGGGAACCAGCTTCAGGACCGGGGTGTGCACAGATCATCACAGGAAACACTCAGGGAGGGTTCCAGGACTGGACCGGAGTTCCTCAAGGAACAACAATTAGCAGGTAAGTCTAGTTTCTCTTTCCTTATCGTTCCTCCAATCCAGTCCCGCACCTCTGGGATGTATCAGAGCAGTTAAACTAATGGGAGGGACCTGCACAACCAGTCTGAAGCACTGCTGATCCGAAACGAGCATCCCCTGCCGCCTGGACATCCAGGCGAAAATGTTCAGAGAAGTATGCCACCCTACAGATCTCCACCGGCGGAACTAAAGTATACTCTGCCCATGAGGCTGCCTGAGCCCTCATGGAATGCATCTGCAACCCTGCTGGCACTGTTCTACCCTTCAAGATGTATGCCGACGTGATTGCCTCACTGATCCATCTGGAAATGGAGGCTTAGCTGCCGCCTCACTTTTGTGCGACCTGCTAAACAGAACCAACAGATGGTCCGATCTCTGAAAGGACAATGCCCTTTTCACATACCTTCGCAGGACTCTCTTACCATGCAGGTGGCACAGCTGTGGAGTGGCACGGCCCATAACCGCTCTCGCAAGAGCTGGTATGGAAACGGCCTGATCTACATGAAATGCTGACACCACCTTGGCAAAAATGAAGGTAACTGGGCGCAGGACCACTTTCTCCTTGAGGAAGGAAAGGAATGGCTCCTGGCATGACAGGGTCCAAAGCTCTGAAATCCTGCGTGTCGAGCAAATTGCCACCAGGAATACCATTTTCAGAGCCAAATCCTGCAGGAAAGCTCGACTCAATGGCTCAACGGGTTCGCCAGACAGCACCAGATTGAGATTCCAAGGCGATACCACTGCCCTCTTTGGCAGACGGAGGTGGGTCACCACCACTAGAAAGCTCAGCAGGTCTGGGTGTATACCCAACGGCACCCCGTGGACTTTCCTGCGAAAACCAGAAAATCGCCGCCAGTTGCATCCTCAAGGAACTGGCTGCTAGACCCTTATCAAAACCGGATTGAAAGAACACCAAGATGTCTGGGACAGAGACAGTGGAAGGGTGCGGCTGCCTCTCTCCGCACCATGATTCAAAGATGCATCCTATGCAGATGCACAACAGGTTCGTAGACTACCTCTGGGCCTGTAGCAAGGTCGCTATCCCCGAGCCTGATTATCCTTTCTTCTTCAACCTCGCCCTTTCACGAGCCATGCTGTAAACGAGAATTGATCCACCTGGAGCATGCGAAGTGGCTCCTGCATCAAGAGGTCCTTCCGAACCGGAAGCCACCAGTGTCAATCCGCCAGTATCCGAATCAGGTCAGCATACCACGGGCACCTCGGCAAGTCTGGTGCCACCAGAATCACAAATCCCCAGTGCACCTCTAGCCATTGCAATAACCGGCCTATGAACGCCCATGGGGAAAAACAGAGAAGACCCTCTTTGAGCCACTGCTGAATTAGAGCATCCAGGCCCTTGGACTTCTCTTCTTCTACTGAAAAACCGGCAGGCCTTGGCCGACTCGAACATTGCCATTAGGTCCATGGCCAGTGTGCCCCATCGGTGGACCTCCTGCTCGAACACCTCCTGATTGAGCTGCCACTCTCTGGGGTCCACGCGCACTCAGCTGAGGTAGTCTGCCATCACACTGTCAACTCCTGCTACGTGCGCTGCTGATAAAGCCTGGAGACGAATCGCTGCCCATCCAAACAGACCTTTGGCCTCCTCCTCCAGGGCTGCATTGCCCATGCCTCCTTGCCGGTTGATGTAAGCCACCATGGTCACATTGTCCGAGAGGACTTGGACCACCTTCCCCTGCAACCATGGCTCGAAACTTTCTAGCGCCAAGGTCACCACTCCCATCTCGAGCCTGTTGATCGACCACAGGGCCTCCTGCCGACTCTTGTCCCTGAACAAAGTGTCCTTCGCAATGGGCTTTTCAACCTGACCGGCTAGTCATCCGAGGAACCCACACCAGGGACTCCTTCCACATGCAGCCACCAACTGAGGGCTCTCCTGTTGCTCTGTGGGCAGGGGAGTACTTGGGACAGGGGTTGACTCTGATGGGACTATCGACGGAGCAGAGCCCTCTACAGCAATTGCATATGCGTCCTTGCCCATGGGATTAGTTCAAGAGTGGCCGCCATGAACCTCAGAACCTGCAGATATGCCACGCTGATGGTCTTGCCCTCTTCAGGACCTGCCGTATCAACTGTCG
The DNA here is from genome assembly GCA_033557465.1 of Ichthyophis bannanicus. Lineage (NCBI taxonomy): Eukaryota > Metazoa > Chordata > Amphibia > Gymnophiona > Ichthyophiidae > Ichthyophis > Ichthyophis bannanicus. The sequence goes on from CM066033.1 coordinate 837,925,168, forward strand.
CAACTCCTGCGCCCGGCAAACTGGCAGGAAATTCCTGCCCACGCAGGTATCAAAGCGTGCTCTCAAATACTCTAGCTCCTGGGCCGGCCGTAACTGGCTCTTGGCCAGGTTGACCTCAACCGAGACTTTGAAGGAACTCTCCCACCTGCGCTGTTGCTCTTTTTGCTATCGTCCCTGGACTTTGTGCTGTTGCTCTTTTTGCTATCATCCCTGGACTTCGCCTGGATCAACCAATCGTTTAGGTACAGGTGGACGAGAACCCCTTCCTTATGGAGAGCTGCTGCCATCACCAACATGACCTTGGTGACGGTATGGGGGGTGGTCGCCAGACCAAAGGGCAACGCTCGAAACTGGAAATGGCCCCTTGGCACTGCAAAGCGGAGAAACTGCAGATGTTCTGGATTGAAGGGAACATGCAGATACGCCTCTGTGAGATCGAGAGTTGCCAAAAATCTCTGTTTCCTACTGCCATTGCTACTGTGAAAATGCGGTATCTGGAGACCGTAGTTCATGCCCTCAAAGTTGAGAATTGGGCGAAAGGAACCTTCCTTTTGGACAAAATGAAATACATGAAGCATCGACCGCAGACTTACTGGTCTCGCGGAACCAGTTCCACAGCTCTCAGCTGCAGGAGACAAGTCAAGATCTCTTCTACTGCTGCCAACACCGCTGCGCCCACTTTGGGCAATCAAAGCAGCTCATTCTTGCTCCGGCAGTGGGTATAGGCATGTCATGGATTGCACCTCTTTAAGGCCAACCTCTGGCAGATCCCACACATCCTGGACCATCTTTTCTACTACTCCATGTACTGGTAAGACTTTCTGTGATTTCCGTACTGCCTGGAACAGTGGATCCTACAGCACCTCTTCCTCTGCCGGGAGGTTAGCAGGCATATTCAGGGCTTTGAGGGTCGCCAAGGTACACACAGAATGTGAGCCCTTTGGGGACAAAGAATTGTATAAGTACCCGCTTGTAGTGATTGTAAACCACCCTGAAGGCCTTCGGCCTGGGTGGTATATCGAGAAATTGTATAAACATAAGCATAAAAATGAGCGCTGGTAGCTCCTCCCGACGGAAAACAAGAACAATTTGGGCCTGATCCTCCTGTTCTGGGCTCTCTCCTTTGTCCAACTCCTCCTGCAGATCTAGCTCCGTGTCAAGGTCTTCCCCATCCAGCCCCCCCTGACAACAGCGATTGCTGCCACTCCTCTAAGCCTCTAGCCCACTTAGAAGCAACTGCTCCTGACTCGTGCTCTTTTGTGTCTGACATCCTCTTAGCCCTGTGTTCCGGGGCCAAGGAGCCACTTGGTAGGCAAACGCCTTATGCAAAAGTAAGACAAATTCCGGTGAGAACTCCCCCGGGAGCCCTATCGCTCCCTGGGCTTGAGGAGTGGATGGTCTGGGCATCGTGCAGGGACAGGGGGCCAGATCCGTTGAAAGTAACATGGCACCCCCCCACCCCCAGGGTCTTTTGCAACTGGGAGGGACTCTCCTGCCTCATCTCATCCTGCAGGTCCTGCTCCCATGACCGCCTGTTGCATGCAGTTTAGGCAGACACCTGCCTCCGAGATCACACCACATCGGGGACTGCATATCTTGAGGATTTTTAGATTGCACTGCAGTGTTGTATCTTAAAGATATGAAATGGACCTTGCCCTGATCCAATCAAACTGACACATTCTCCGAGTAAAGTTTACATTTTTATTCTAATACTACAAATGGCTATAAGGGAGTACAGCTTCCCTTACAAGCAATATTACAGATTTAATAGGTACATAATCTGGGCTAAGAGACAAGAGGTGATCATGTCAGGTTACTCACTGACCATAGACAAATTACATACATTTCTTGTATGCAGGTACTTCTTGTTTTCCACAGAGCTGTAGCTGCTACAAACCTATATTGAACAACTTTTTTTTAAACACTTATCTTTATTCCTATCTCTGCCTTTCTATCAGACCCTTCTCAGGAGAAAGTAACAATGTCTCCTTTTAGATCACCTGACCAGGCACACAGCACTCTGAAATTTGCCCAGCAACAACAATGGCCTATCTGATTAGGCCTTTCCCACATGTCTGCATCAAGTCATTGTGCACTGAATAAGTTTTGAGCTGTATAACACAAGGCATGCTTAAGGATTAAGTGGGGTTCACACCCCTTGATACCATCCTATACCAGGCACTGTGGTCTGGCCGGCATGGTGGGAAGGGCTGGGGGCACCCCCCAGGAATTCCCTCAATCTGTACCCGGGTATGTAACAGGATCCCCAGCACAGTGCACCTCCACAGGCTCAGGTACAGAGCACCAGAGTACTTGAACTAAACTAAACTAAAATCTAATTAACTGAAACTGAAATGAAAAAGAAACTGACAATGGCCCCCTAGGAAGAGGCTGCTCTGTCCTGCTTTATTCTCTGGTGGCTACCTCTCCCAGGCACCCAAAACACAGCAGGGGATTAAAACATGCGGGCCTGAATAAGAAGAAATTGCGCCTAAATGCAGCGGGGGGAGTTTTGCACACTGATGCAGGCTCCCAAACATGCGGCTGCAGGCCGCTCTCTGTCTCCTCATGTTCTGACGGTTGCTAGAGGTTTCTGCTGTCTTCCCCCCCCCCCCCCCACTCTTACCTTGGAGCCTCTCTGCTACATGGCTTTTCTAACCCTCGCACTCAGCCTTCCTTCCTGGCTTCGGCGCTGAGGGGGGTGACTCAGGGCTGCCAGATTTCACTCCTGTCAAGCAACTGCAGCAGCTCCTCACCCGATAAGGGGTTTGGGAGCAGCCAGAAGTCTCAGACTGAGGAAGGCCCCCACAGAACCCTCCCCCCAAAATCCTGGGGGGAGAGGGGGAAGAAGGAATATTCTTCCCTCAGCCCTATTGTCCCCCGGGTTCTCTCTGTTCTTTCTGGTTTTTTTGTTTTTTTACTTCTGCCTTTAAAAACAAAGAAACCTGCATCTTAACAGGGGAAATAAAAGCAAACTCTAACTAAATCTATCTCCTCAGTTGTCCTTTCTGTGAGTCCAGCACCCTGGCTCACAACCTCCTCCAGCTGCTTGGAGGCTGAGCATACTGGGGCTGGTGGGCGGTGCCAGCTGCATATGTACACTCGTGTCATCAAAAAGATGACAGGCTCAGCCTCCAAGCTGCTGGAAGAGGTACACTACCCAGAGGTGTGGGACTGGACTGGAGGGACGATAAGGAACCAATCCAGATGCAGTGTCGCCCCAGGCTCGATATTGCTTCCTGCACTCCATGGGGAGATTGTCAGGAGGAAGCAATCGGTTGCCGCTGCTGCCCTGTACCTGCCTGCCGCCCATCGTGGGAAGATCACGACAGGCCCCAGGACAGATATGTTGCCACTGCTGCCACTCCAGACAGGCCTGCCTCCCTATGGTTTGTTTTCTGAACTCTGCACACCCTCTCTGCGAAGAGTCCATTGGAATGGAAGAAAAGTCAGGCAGTTACTGGGCAGAAATATTCACATGGGCATTATTTACATGATATAACAAAACGTCTGCTTACTGTCAGACGGCTGCCTGGGTGAGAATGTTCACAGTCTTGGCAAGTGCATATATCAATATGATTTGCAAGGGATTGTGGGAAATGCAATTCATTCACACCAGACACAGTTGCTCACAATAATTAGTTGTGCTTGAGTGTAAAGCCAATAAGATATTTATTTATGGGGTCATTTCTCCCAACACAGATATGCTTGGTAGCACATAAAACAGGATACTTGCTTTCAGTGTCAAACTTAGAAAAACAAAATCAGGAAAACAACAGTTGAACTTTGTCAGGCAATCAAAGCAAAAGAATAAAGACCTGGTTGGTAACAAACTGGTCTTTTCTGTAGGCTTTAGCTAATATTTTCTTAGCAGTGTATCAAACAACAAGCAAAACCCACAAAGAAGGGAAAAACTGTTCTTTTCAGGTTAACTTCTTATATCTTCACACATAGATTCAGAAGTGATTCCCTCATAGCTCACAAGCAATTAGGTAAGGCTCAATTGCTAGCAGTTACCCAGCTGAAACCCCTTAGCTGGCTTGCTTTCTACTGCATGGCTCAAATCCTACTTCAGGAGCTTTTCTGAGTAGATTAAAGAACAAGTTTGTATTTCTTTGTCCATGGTTGTTGTACTTTGTAACAGAAAATTACCAAAGGAGTTTAGACAGAGAGCAATCCATATATTCACAGCCTGTATCTAAGACCGCTCCCCCTTCTTCAACAATCATGGGTTCAATATCATGGATTGGCACAGAGGAATTTCTCAATGTAGCACTCTCAGGAGAATACTTGTTTCCCTGCTGTCTTTCAAGGTTATAGCTAGGGCATAGATCAGTGTTCATACCTGAGCTTCCATTGCTGTTAGAGTTCCTCTCTAAATAGCCTGACCAGTATGTAGTCCAGTTCTTATGTCCAGCCTTCCAATCCAGATCCCTGGACACTGGATCTCTCTTCACATACCTTCTGGCACGGGTCCTAGGGTCCCTTCAAAGTGCAGCCATCTCCCTCACAGGTACCCTCTGGAGATTCCTAGCTCTGCAGCACCATTCCTCTGGCTTTCCCCAGTCCAATGGTGTAAGCTTGCCTTTTGAATGTCTCCCAGTATACGTACTGCTCCGGACTCCTTTAGACCTCCAAAATGCTTTTCTCTTCTTTCTTCCAAAGGGTTTCTTGCCCTCTCTGTCCGTCCGCTCTGGCTTCTGCTTCTGATGATCCTCCAGATGATGAAGCTGTCCAAGATGAGGATCTCCAAGCTGATCCTGAGGATCTCCCAGATGAAACTGAGGATGAGGATAATTCTCTGTAGAATAAACTCTACCTTTATTCTGCTTTGATGAGTGCTCCACCTTAGCACAGCGCAGCTGTGCTGAATCAGGCCCTGCCCTTTGAGATGAGTGCTTAGGGATTACCTCATAGCCCTCCTGATTGAACACACGTTTCCCCACTTCAACTCCTCTAATGGCTGTTGGAAACCTGGTGCATTCTGGGACTGGTAGTCTTTTATGGAAATATTCTGTTTTCTCATTTCTACCAGAACTGACAGGTTGCTTGTTCAGAGTCACTTCACCTTTTCTATAGCTCCTTCCTGAGCTATGATAAGCTTCCTTATCACATTACTAAAAGTGAGGTCCACCTCTTTGTGTAGCAACTGAGGGCATTTCTTTATTCCCTATTCATGATGGAAGTCTTATTAGAATGAATAAAGGCAAAATTTTGCCAACAAAACAAATTTTGAAGAAAAAAGTGAACTGTGTGCAAAAAAAGAATGCATTTAAAGATTGTACAGTTTTTACATTAGAAGCTGGAAATGGAAGTGAAGTAGTACTGTATATGTAGGGCTCTTTGTGATGTGGTCAGCAGAAGACCAATATCGTTCCCTTGGATCCTGGAAGCAGAGATGGTATGAGCCCAAAACTGGGGATCTAAAGCCCAGAACTGTGTGTCCAGGAACCAGAAATTCCGAGGCAGTGAGAGGGAGCCAGGGATCATTTCCCTGGGCTACAGGAAGGGAGAGAGCATGGAAGGGAGATGGAAAATCCTCTCTCTGAAACTCAGAGAAAATGAGCAAAGGACTAGGGAATCCATTCCATGGGATCCAAAATGAGGCAGACAATGAAATTAGAGCCAGTGAAGTGCTACCGGTTTTCATACATAGGACAAAATGTAAAAAACACTTTGACAGTAGCAGTCTATTTTACCACATTTTTTTGATGCTTGCTGTAAAAGCGTAGTTACTCACCTGTAACAGGTGTTCTCCAGGGACAGCAGGAATCAGGCCTCAATTATGGGTGACATCGGCACCGATGGAGCCCACGCGGAGCAATTGCCCAGCTTTCAAAGAAAGCCTATGGGATTGCTACCACGCATGTGTGGTCCTCTTCCCATCCAAGGGTGCCATTTTGCTCAGTCAGATCCCTTAGCTCGAGCCCTACCAAGCAGATGGCAAGGGAAGGACAAAAATTCAGCAACTCATTAGGGGAGGCAGGAGGGTAGTGAGGACTGATTCCTGCTGTCCCTGGAGAACACCTGTTACAGGTGAGTAACTACGCTTTCTCCAGGAACAAGCAGGAAGTCAGTCCTCACTTATGGGACTCCCTAGCTACAGGGAGTCCCATGAGGACCAAAAACCGCTTCCGCGAGGCCTCGGGGCGAAACCTTCGGTAGCCATGAAGAAGGGTCAGAGGGCAGGAGTTGCTTATACCCCGAACAGATTACGGAGTACAGCCTGGCTGAAGGTGCTGTCCCAGCAGGACTCCCTCTCCAGGCAGTAGTGGATGGTGAAGGTATTCATAGAAGACCGTGTTGCCGCGCGCAGATGTCCATCATGGGCACGGAGCATAGCGAGGCCACCGAGGCCGCTTTGGCTCGGACCCCATGTGCAGTGATTCAACGATCCAGAGGGACGCCCGCCTTCGCATGAGCGAACGTGATGCAGTCCGCCACCCAGAGAGGGGGCGCTTGGTGATTGCTTGTCTCCGCCTATTAGGATCGTAAATTACAAAGAGCCTGTCAGACTTGTGCTGGGTACGCTGCAAATAGAAGGCGAGGGCCCACTTGCAGTCCAGGGTATGGAGAGTCGCCGACGCCTGATCAGCGTGGGGCCTCAGGAAGAAGGTCAGGCGCACTATCTCTTGGTTGAAAGGCCGACACGACCTTGGGTAAGAACTTAGGATGCATCCGGAGGACCACCCTGTTCCGATAAAACCTGGTGTAAGGGGTGCCAGCCATGAGTGCTTGAAGCTCACTGACTCGGCGAGCCGAGGTCAGTGCCACTAGGAAGGCCACCTTCCAGGACAAATGCCGAGCAAGCACGTCGCCATCGGCTCAAAGGGTGGATGAGTGAGCTGCATGAGCACCATGTTCAAATCCCATTCCACCGGAGGGGGACGGATGGGTGGCTTGGATAACAGAAGGCCCCGCATGAAGCAGGAGACTAGTGGTTGGCCCAAGAGAAGTTTTCCCTCGATAGGGAGATGATTAGCCGATATGGCGCTCAGGTGAACTCTAACCGAGCTCGAATTCAGTCCCTCCCTCGAGAGGTGGAGAAGGTTCTGGAGAACCCACCGAACCGGGCATGAGAAGGGGTCGATCTGGTGCTCCGAGCACCAGACAGAGAAGCATTTCCACTTAAAGGCGTAAGCTCGCCTAATGCAATCCTTCCTCGAGGCAAGGAGGATTTCCTCGACCTTCTCCAGAAGGGCCAGAGAGGCTAGAGAGACCCGTTCAGCCACCAGGCCCGTGAGGGATAGGGAGGGTAGGTTCGGGTGTAGTACCCGACCCTCCTCCTGCATCAGCAAGTCCCTGGCAGAGCTTAGGGGAATCGGAGGTTCTGATGACAACCGGAGCAGGAGTGGGAACCAAGGCTGTCGAGGCCACGAGGGGGACACGAGAATCAGCGATGCCCCGTCCCGTTGAGCCTTGAACAGAGTCCTTGCAATGAGGGGGAAAGGAGGGAATGCATAGAGAAGACTGGAGGACCAGGTGCAGCACTGGGCCATAGAAGCGAGGGAGTTGTGTGTTCTGAGGGCTGGTGAAGAGGCCCATTGCTGGGGTGCCCCAGAGTAGAAACAGCCAGCCTGCCACTCTGGGATCCAGCCACCACTCGTGGGGGTGAAGGATTCTGCTGAGCCTGTCCACCAGGCCATTCTCCTGACCCGGGAAGTACGTCGCCTTGAGGGACATTCTCTGCCGGGTGGCAAAAGAGCAGATGAGGACTACTTCCCTGCAGAGTGAGCGCAACCCTGTGCCCCCCTCTTTGTTGATATAGGACATCGCTACCCAGTTGTTGGTCTGCACCAGAACCGACTTCCTGCTGAGGACATCCTCGAAGGCCCTCAGGGCCCGCCGGATAGCCAGGAGCTCGAGCAGGTTTATCTGCTGTTGAGCCTCCATCGGCGACCACTGTCCCTGTGTGCAGAGAGACCCACAATGGGCTCCCCACCCTAACAGGGAAGCATCCGTGGTCAGTACCACATCGTGCTGTGGGGCCTGGAAAGTCAATAACCTGCAAGAGATTGCGGGGGTTCTGCCACCAATTCAAGGACAAATGAAGGTCGGTAAGAACCCTGATGGGGTCCCTGAGGTGTCTGAGGGATTAACTCCATTGGGAGCTGAGACACCACTGGGTCATCCGCATGTGCAGGCGGGAGAGAGGAACACATGCACGGTCGAGGCCATGTGGCCCAAAGATGTAGCATGGACTGACCGGTGACCTGGTGGGCGCTCTAGACGCGAGCTGCCAGAGCCTGGAGGCAGGTAGAGCGATCCACCAGCAAGAAGGCCAAGGCCTGCTGAGTATCGAGGCACCCGCCAATGAACTTGAGCCTGTGCTGGCTTGAGGTGAGATTTTGGGTAGTTGACCAAGAACCCCAAACTCTCCAAGAGGAGGACAGTGCGCGACATCACTTGCCAGACCTCCTCGACAGAGGAGCTCATAACGAGCCACTCGTTGAGGTAGAGAAACACCGACACGCCCCAGCACCGAAGGTGAGTGGCAGCCACGACGAGGCACTTCGTGAAGACCCATGGGGCAGATGCAAGGCCAAAGGGAGCACCCTGTACTGGAAATGCTATCCCTGCACCCGGAAACGCAGGTACTGCCTGGGTTGGGGATGAATCAGGATATGGGCGTAAGCGTCCTTTAGATCCAAGGAGCATAGCCAGTCACCCTGCCGGAGGGCAGCAGCACACCAAGAGATAACATCTTGAATTTCTCCCGCACCAGGAACTTGTTTAGCCTGCGGAGGTCGAGGATGGGCCGCAGACCCCCCCCTCCATCTTTTTCGAGACAAGCAGAAGTAAATCATGTCCATGTCCACCCATAATCATTAATTGTTGACCCTGGTGATGGCCCCTTCCTAAAAGAAATTACCCCTCCCTATGTTACATGTTACACCGCTTTGACCCGGTGAAAAGCGGGATATAAATGCAGTTAAATAAATAAATTAAATAAATAAATAAAATAAATAAACAAGCAAGTACCAGGAATAGAAGCCCTGACCTCAAAGGTGGGGAGGGACCTTCTCGACTGCCCATTGGGCAAGGAGGGAATGTAGTTCTTGCTGCAGCAAGAGCTGGTGTGCGGGGAGTTGAGGAGGCTCCGCCAGGGAGAAAAGAGGTGGGAGCCTGTCGAAGTGGAGGCGATAGCCCTCCCGGATGACCTGGAGGACCCAGGTGTCCGAGGTGATAAGCGCCCATGATGGGGCGAAACAGGACAGGCATCCCTCCACTGGCTGCTGCGCTGCTGAACGGCAAGAGGCTACACCACTGGCGTCAAAACCCCTAAGGGGGTTGTGGGGGAGCCGGCGTCTGGGCCATCGGGCCCTTTGGTTTATGGTGGCCCTGGCCAGGCTTTCCCTGTGTGGGAGTGGTCAGCATGGGGGTAGCCGTGGTACTGGAAGCCTTTCCTGGGAAAGAAGGGCTTCTTGGCAGGCTGCTTCTTCAGAGGCAGGCGTCAAGGTCTTGTGGGAGAGACGGGTCCTAGTGGGAGTGCTAGTCTCGGGTCCTAGTGTGATGGTGGTAGTCACCTTTGCTAATTATGCATGGCATGACAATCATCAGTCTCCCATTAGTCTCCATCTCAATCTCCGCAGCCTTCTCTTCCATCAGCTTACCATAAAGGTGTTCACCGAGGCAAGGTACGTCCAGGAGCTTCTCCTGCACTCACTGCTGAAAATCCGAAGATTGGAGGCAAGCCTGGCGGCGGGCTTCGATGCCTTCGGCCGCCACCTGAGCCGATGTCTCGAAGCCATCATAGGAGGCTCGAGAAATATATTTGGAGCAATCCGTCACTGATTTCAACAGGTATTAAAGGGGTAGTTTTTTTTTTTTTTTTAAACTTTTATTTTCATTTTGCAACAAACAAAAGAAACAACACACCAAAGGAGACAAAACAAGTATACAATAAAGAAAAGTAAACCCAATAACCCCCCACCCCCACGCTTCTTCTCTAGCTGATTATGTCAGCATGTGAGCGCTTCCAAACAACAGTGATTATACATCAAAACAATCAAAAGAGTATCTGCGATACAGAATAATCATGGGACAAAGATATATACAAATTTAGACAGTCAGATGAGAGCATTGAGCAGAATGTACATAGTCATTGAGCATCTTCCATTTAGACCGATGATGAGGAGTCGGAATGGGGGAAGCAAACATACGAGGTATTTGTTCATATTTACTGTAGAGACAGACATGATTCCACCATTCATTGGGGCTCAGCTGGGAGCTATTTTTCCAGTATTTCGTAATTAGGGAAATAGCAATGCCAAGCATAAAGTCCAAAAGGAAGTAAGCCGTTTTTGGAAGAGAGGGGATCCCCGCAGCTGAGCGAAGGCCCACTATCCTCCAAGAAAGGGGCTCTTGAAAGTGCAAAATAGACTGGATACGACCCCAGACCCGACGCCAGTAATACTGTAGTGCGGGACATTCATACATAACATGAGGTAGTGAACCAATGGCCGCATGACATGTCCAACAACTATTGCCCTGAGTAGTGTTCCATTTGGCTAATCTGTCAGGAGTGTAAAAACACCGGTGGGCTAGAAAGAAGAGTGTCTGAGTGAGTGAGGCGGATCGGGAGACCCGTGTCACTCTACTCCAGACAAGGCTCCATTGCTCCGGGGTCAAAGTCACATGCAATTCTCTCTCCCATGCTTTCTGCGCTATAGGGGTATCTCTAGTTATAGCATTACATAAGGTTTTGTAAAAATTGGATGCTACACCCGGTGAACTACCGATAGATCGGATAGTCTCCAACCAACCTTGTGTAGGGGAGGCCGACGGCGGGAGCACCTTAGCACTCCGAAGGCAATGCTGAAGTTGCACCAACTGAAAGTAGTGTTTCGCTGGGAGACCAAATTCAATTTGCAATTCACTAAAAGTTTTCCAGCGACCTTCATGGAACAACTGACTAGGAATCCAAATGCCCCTAGTGTACCAGGGGCTCCACGCCATCGGCTTATTTTGTATTCGAAATCGAGTGTTGTACCAAAGCGGGAGCTTGTCTAACGGACAGAGTCGGGAGTCTAAAGAGTGCATAAGATTATTAAAGGCACCTAAGGTGTCTAAAAGCATTGGTGGAAAGTGGGAGTCTGATGGGAGAGTCATACCAGGGAGAAAAGTAAGAGGAATCGGTTTGCAAAGGTCCTCTTCTATGTCTAGCCACACAGGTCTACTCGGTACTGGGTCTTCCAGCCAACGAGCGCCTTGTTTGAGAAGAAAAGATTGATGATACTTCAGGAAATCAGGGAATCTGACACCCCCATTTTCCTTATCTGCTTGCAGCTTATGTTTCGCTATCCTAGGTGTCTTGTTTTGCCACAAGTATCTAGTCAAAAGGCCCTCTATATCTTTATATATACGTCGAGGGAAGAGACAGGGCAACATTTCTAAGATATAATTCACTTTCGGAACAATCATCATTTTTATGGTTTCTAATCGACCCCACCAGGTAAGTGTTAAAGGAGTCCAGCGGTGAGTAAGCGCCCGGACTTTAGAGGTTAAGTCTTTGGCATTGAAGGAGATAGTGTCTTCCAAAGGAGAACAATAGTGAACCCCAAGGTATTTGACCATGCGAGGTTGCCATAAAAAGGGGAAGGGTTGCATATCTGCCTGATGAAGCAAAGGATTTAATGGAAAGGCTACCGACTTGGTCCAATTTATCTTATAACCGGACAGTTGTGAGTATTTACCAATTTGCTCTAGGACAGCCGGTACTGAGTCTATAGAGACAAAAAGCATAAGGTCATCAGCATACGCTGAAAGTTTGATTTCCCTATGGGTGAAGGGGACTCCATGAATCTCCTCCGATTGCCGGATTAGTAAAGCCAAGGGTTCGAGTGCAAGATCGAAGAGAAGTGGAGACAGTGGGCATCCCTGGCGAGTGCCGCGTTGAAGGGGAAAAGGCTGAGACTTTAAAGCATTGGCACATATACTGGCTGTAGGCTGTGCGTACATGGTGCGAAGACAACGGAGAAAACCTTCCCCGAATCCGTACCAGCGGAGGACTGCAAACAGGAAGGGCCACTCTAAGCGATCAAAGGCCTTCTCAGCATCAAGTGAGAGGCCAACAAAAGGGCGATCAAGATTAACTGCGGTAGTCAGTACATGGCATAGAGTCCGAGCATTGTCAGCAGTTGATCTACCAGGAATGAAACCGCATTGATCTGGGTGTATTAAGGTAGGCATCCTATCCGAGAGCCGGGTAGAGAGAATGGTGGCAAATATTTTATAGTCCGCGTTTAGGAGGGAAATTGGACGATAATTAGCTGTTAGTTGCGGGTCTCTCCCCTCTTTCTCAAAAACTACTACATTTGCCATTGAAAAGGACCCAGAAGGAGAACCCTCCTCGGCCAGAGCAGAAAAATAAATTTTCAAAACTGGAGCTAAGTCAGCGTGAAAGGTTTTGTAGAATTCAGCAGGGAGACCATCTGGGCCTGCGGCTCGACCTGAGGCACATTTCTTGATAGCAGAATGAATTTCTGAGACAGTAAATGGTGTGTCCAAGGCCACTCTATCTTCGTCAGATAGGGTCGGTCTTTGTACCCCTGAAAGTAAGCGTTCAAATACATCTGGCTCAAAATCACATTCAGATTGATAAAGCCGAGTATAAAAATCACGAAAGAGTTCTAAGATTTCGGTATCGTTAGTGACCAAGCCCCCCCCCGACGGATTACGGAGGGCGGTAACACGCTTGGCTTCTTTTTGACCTTTTAGGGCATTTGCTAATAATTTGCCAGCACGATTATTTTCCCGATAATATAGCCCTTGTTGTGATTCAATATTTTTAACAGCAGCTGTGTACAAGAGCTGATTGTATTGAAAACGCAAGCGTTGTAAACGGAGTAAAATACATGGGTCAGTACGGGACGTGAGGAGACGCTCCCCAGCTTGTACCTGCTGCTCTAGAATCAGTAAATGCTGCTTTCTTTGTTTCCCCTGCCGAATTTGATAGCTAGTTATAGTGGCGCGGATAGATGCTTTAAAACCCTCCCACCAAGCCCAGCTCGCTGTGTCTTGGGGTGAGTTAAAATGAAAATAATCTTGGATAGCGGCCTTTATATCAACCTGAAAATCTTTTTGACCCAGTAGGGATCTATCAAAAAACCAAGCTCGGGGAGAATCGTCCCGCGCAGTGACACGTAATGATAAAGATACGGCAGCATGATCTGAAATATGGAGAGGATGAGTCCTAGTTGTGTCTACTTGAGAAATCAGTGCTTTGGAAATGAGAAAGAAATCTATTCTAGATTGGGAGTGATGGGGGGCAGAAAAGAAAGTGAACTCTAAGTCGGAGGGGTGAAGCAGCCTCCATATATCTACCAGCGCAAGATCTTGCATCAGAGCTGTAAGGGTAGCAAGACTCTTGGGTGGACTACTCGTTCTAGGCGGCTGTCTATCTATCAGAGGGTCTAACACTTGATTAAAATCACCACCAAGTATTAATGGAGTATTGGCAGAGGCCTGTGCCAACTGCGCAATACTTGCATAGTAAGCAGGGTTGTCCACATTTGGGGCATAAATGCAAATACATGTAAATTCACTATCTCCAACCTTAAGATGTACTCGGGCCCATCTACCCTCCTTGTCAGCGCTAGTATCAATTACAGTAGCTTGCAAAGATTTCTTAACCAGAATGGCTACCCCGCACCGTTTGGAAACGGCGGGAGAATAGGCAGCCACCATGTAAGGCTTAACATTGAGTTTCAGTGTTTCAGCAGAGTTTAAGTGCGTTTCCTGAAGAAACGCTAAATCAGCATGCTCATGGCTAAGATAGCTAAGGATTTTCTTTCTTTTGATTGGACTATTAATGCCCTTTACGTTGAGTGATAAGATTTTACATAAAGCCATTCAAACAAGTTAAAAATTCTGAGCATGATAGCGCACATAATTTCACAATGTCCCTCATATTGACTGTATCTGGCTGTACATATGGCATAAAAGAAAATAAGCTTAGATAATACAATGAAGCGCCCCACATTAAAAAAGAAAAACCGCAGCGCGGTAGAGAAGAAGCAGAACCCCAAAAATTACTGGCGACCATGTGTCTGCGGGGAGAAGCCCCAGAGAAGGCCGAAATTGAAAAAACACATAACCTGTAGGACTGTGCGTGCTCCGAATCCGACCGAGGCACACATCATGGAGGGATAGGAGACCACAAAACAAAAGTCATAGAAAGAAAGAAAGAAAGTCCAGGTAGTCTCTGTGCTTAACTATGACCGCCGCATCGGGCCCTTCAAAATGGCGGACAGAGCCGGCAAATAAAAGTCCAAGTCGTTGGATTAGCGCATCTGCTCTGCTTCTTTGGAGTCTAAAAATGTTGATAGTAGATCAGGATCTTCGAATGTCCTGGTTTGGTTGTGGAGAGTCACTCGGAGCTTCGCGGGATACAACAGGCCAAAGCGAGCCTGTAGCTGTTGAAGTCGAGGGCGAAAAGCAAGGAGTTTCTTCCGTCGGTCGACTGTAGGCTTTGCCAAATCAGGGAAGAAGGAGACTTTGTGACCTTCAAATTCCAAATGATGGTTCGCCCGGGCAGCATTTAAAATTTGTTCCACTTGTTGATATCGTAGCAAGCGAAAGATAATAGGCCGGGGGGTCGTTCGGTTGAGCGCCATGTGGGTAGGAACACGGTGTGCACGATCGATTTCCAGTTCTTTATGAAAGGTGATCTTCAGCAAGGAGGGAGAGTTTTGAGCAGGAATTCTCTCATATCTCCCGCTTCCACCCCCTCCGGTATTCCAATGAGCCTCACATTGTTGCGACGGGCTCGATTATTGCTATCTTCTAACTCCTTTTGAAGATTCTGCATCTGGCGCTCAGCCTTGTCCAGTGTGCCCAAGCGCACCGCGTGCGAGTCGAGGACCCCCGCCATATTGTCCTGCCGTAAGGAGAGACTTTCAAGTCGGTCCTGGAGCACTCCAAAGTCTTCTCGCATGGCTCTAAGCGCTTCTCCATTGGACTGCACCAATTCCTTCACGCCGCGTATTTCCTCTAAAATCTCCAGGTGCATTTCGGGGTTCTCCCGAAATGGAACCATCTTCTGTGGGGAGGACACCTCTGTTTTGGAGCGTTTTCCGTGAGAAGAAGAAGGAGACCCGAAGTCCAAGCGCGCTGGTTTATGGGCCGCCATCCCCCCCGAGGTACCCCGGTCAGCCCGGAGCGAAATAGTAAGTTTGTATAGGTATTAAGTCAGGATTCTAAGTAGGCCTCTCGGGAGCTTCAGCGCGAAGCGTCTTACCCGCTGGACATCAGGCTCCGCCCCAAAGGGGGGGTAGTTTTAAGGAACGGACACGGCAGCTTACACCCATTAATGACCTCCTATAAAATTCTGACTAGCATAAAACTAGACAGTGTAGTTACTCACCTGTAACAGGTGATCTCCGGGAACAGCAGGAATTTAGTCTTCGCACATGGGTATCGTCAGTACCGACGGAGCCCATGTGGGAACGCTCCCCAGTGTCCAAAAGCAAAGCTTTTGGGAGCATCCCACTGTGCCTGTGTCGCTGCTTTCCCAACTCTCCCTCTTCAGTTGAGTTTATAGCTGAGACAAAGGAGAGAAGGAGAGCGAGAGAGAGAGAGAGAACTCTCAGGGGAGGTGGGTGGATTGTGAAGACTAAATTCCTGCCGTTCCCGGAGATCACCTGTTACAGGTGAGTAACTACGCTATCTCCAGGATCAAGCAGGAATGTAGTCTTCATACATGGGGACTCCTCAGCTGAGAGCTGCCAAGGAGATGACCCCATAAAACTGCAAAACCCAGGTTGAGATGGGTCATGCTTCCTCCCATGGATCTCTGGCATCGAAACCCCAGGACAGCAGATAGGAGTTGTCCTAAGAGTGAAAGAGATGCTGGAGAACAGCTTGACCAAACGAGGCATCCCGACGGGAGTCCTTGTCTAGGCGGTAGTGGGCTGCAAAGGTATGTACCGAAGCCCACATTGCTGCTTTGCAAATGTCGTCAATGGACACTGAGCGAAGGTTAGCCATGGAGGCTGCCATTGCTCTGACATTGTGAGCTGTGACATGACCTTCGAGAGAAAGTCCCTTACTCTCATATGAAGAGGATATGCAATTTACAATCCATTTAGACAAAGTTCTCTTGGAAACTGGTAGTCCAAGATGACTAGGGTCAAAAGCAACAAAAAGCTGGGAAGATTTTTGATGTTGCTTAGTTCTCTGAAGGTAAAAAGCTAAGGATCTTTTACAATCTAGAGTGTGTAAATTCCTTTCTGTATTTGAGGCGTGAGACCCAGGAAGGTAAACCGATTGGTTTAAATGAAAAAGCGAAACCACCTTTGGCATAAAGTGAGGATGAGTCCTAAGAACTACTTTATCATGGTGGAACCTTGTATAAGGAAGATCAGCCACGAAAGCCTGTAGCTCACTGATACGTCTTGCAGAAGTGAGGGCAATCAGGAAGATTACTTTCCAAGAACGAAATTTCAGGGATGTAGTGGCTAAGGGTTCGAAGAGCGATTTCATGAGCTGCCCAAGGACGAGATTTAAGTCCCATGCCACTGGTGGTAGATTAATGGGAGGTTTTGTTAAGAGTAGACCTCTCATAAATCTTGATACAAGTGGTTGAGAGGAAACCGGTTGTCCATCCAAGGGCTTGTGGAAAGCTGCAATGGCACTAAGATGGACTCTTAATGAATTGGCCTTTAGACCAGAGGATGACAGGTGGAGGAGATATTCCAACAACACCTCCACCCGTACTGAAAAAGGATTGAGTTCCTTTTTTAAACACCAGATAGAGAACCTCTTCCACTTAAGAACATAAGATATGCCATACTGGGTAAGACCAAGGTCCATCAAGCCCAGTATCCTGTTTCCAACAGTGGCCAATCTAGGTCATACGTAACTAGCAGTTTCCCCAAAAGACACAGGTTCCACAATGCTTGTACTGGGTCAAGCACTGATATCCTGGGTCCCTTCTTAATAATGGTTTATGGACCTTTCCTCCAGGAACTTGTCCAAACCTTTTTTAAACCCAGCTACACTAACAGCCTTTACTACATCCTCCGGTAACAAATTCCAGAGTTTGATTACACATTGAGTGAAAAAATATTTTCTTTTATTAGTCTCAAATAGTTTACCCTGTAGCTTCATTGCATGTCCCCTAGTCTTTCTATATTCTGATAAGGTAAACAATCGATCTACGTTTACCTGTTCCACTCCATTCATTAATTTTAAACTTCTATCATATCTCCCCTCAGCCGTCTCTTTTCTAGGTTAAAGAGCCCTAACCTTTTTAGCCTTTCTTCATAGGAGCATCCTTCCATCCTCTTTACCATTCTGGTGGCTCTTCTCTGAACCTTTTCTAATAACACTATATCCTTTTTAAGTTACGGTGACCAGAATTGCACACAATATTCAAGGTGCAGTCTCACCATGGAACGATATAGAGGCATTATAATATCTTTTGCTTTATTTTCCATTCCTTTCCTTATGATACCTAGCATTCTATTTGCTCTCTTGGCCACCGCTACACACTGGGCCGAGGGTTTTAACATGTTATCCACAATGACGCCTAAATCTTTTTCCTGGGTGGTGGTTTCTAATGTGGAACCTTGCATTGTGTAACCATAGTTATTGCACTTTCCAGGTCATTTATGAATATGTCAAAAAGCAGCGGACAAGGCACAGATCCCTGGGGTACACCACTATTCACCTTTCTCCATTGGGAAAATTGGCCCTCTGCTTTCTATCTTTTAACCAGTTCCTGATCCACAACCGTACACTGCCTCCTATCCCATGACACTTTAGTTTTGCCAAAAGTCTCTAATGAGGGACCTTGTCAAAGGCTTTCTGAAAGTCCAGATACACTATATCAACCGACTCACCTTTGTCCACCTGTTTGTTCACACCTTCAAAAAAACATAACAGATTAGTAAGACAAGATCTTCCTTGTCTAAAGCCATGTTGGCTGTCTCCCATTAGGCCATAACTATCTACATGCAGAGTAATTTTATTCTTTATGATGGTTTCTACCATTTTTCCCGGTACTGACGTCAGGCTCACCGGTCTGTAGTTTCCCGGATCACCCCTGGAACCCTTTTTAAAAATTGGTGTTACATTGGCGAGCCTCCTATCTTCAGGTATTAGAGATGATTTTAATGATATCTCATATTTCAGTTCTTTCAACACCCTTGGATGTATACCATCCGACCCAAGTGATTTGCTACTCTCTTTAGTTTATCTAATAGTTGTAATACATCTTCCCGATGTATCGATATTTCCTTCAATTCTTCCGCACCTTTAAATACCACTTCAGTCATGGGTAACATCCCTACATCTTCCTCAGTAAAGACCGAAGCAAAGAATTCATTCAGTCTCTCCGCTATCACCTTGTTGCCTCTTAGTGCCCCTTTAACTCCTCTAATGGACCAACTGACTCTCTCACAGTTTTTTTGCTATGAATGTAGTTGAAAAAAATCTTTATTTCGCGTTTTTGCTTCTGCAGCAAGCTTCTTCTCAAATTCTCCCTTTGCCTGCTTTATCAATGCCTTGCATTTGACTTGCCAGTGCTTGTGCTGTTTCCAGGTTTCGTCGTTTGGCTTTTTTTTTCCATTTCCTGAAAGTTGCTTTTTTGGTAACAGCAGCCTCTCTGACCTCACCTTTAAACCATGCTGGCAGTTTTTTGGACTTCCTTCCACTTTTCTTAAAGCGTGGAATAAAGCTGGTTTGGGCTTCCAAGATAGTATTTTTCAACAACACCCAAGCTTGATGTAAGTCTTTAACCTTTGCAACTGCTCCTTTTAGTTTTTTCTTAACTATTTTCCTCATTTTATCATAGTCTCCCTTTCGAAAGTTAAAAGGTAGTACTGTGGATTTCCTTACTATCCCTCCTCCACTAATTAAATCAAAGGCGATCATGCTATGATCACTATTGCCAAGTGGCCCCAACACCCTTATCTCTTGCACTAGATGTGGTGTTCCACTAAGGACTAGGTCTAATATTGCTTCCCCTCTGGTCGGTTCATGAACCAGCTGCTTCAAGAAGCAGTCACTTATTTCATCTAGGAACTTTATCTCCCTAGCATGTCCTGCCGTGACACTGACCCAGTCGATACCAGAGTAATTGAAATCACTCATTATTACTGCGCTGTAACTTTTGTTAGCTTCCTTGATTTCTTTGAGCATTTCATCATCCATTTGTTCATTCTGGCCAGGTGGTCGATAGTATACCCCCACTGCCACATGGAATTTCAATCCATAGAGATTCTACAGCAAATTTTGATTCTTGCAAAATTTTAATCCTTTCCGACTCAATGCCCTCTCATAGAGCGCAACCCCTCCACCAATTTGATCAGTTCTATCATTACGATATAGTTTGTACCCAGGTATCACAGTGTCCCACTGGTTGTCCTCCTTCCACCATGTCTCTGATATTCCAATCATATCTAACCTCTCATTTAGTGCTATATATTCTAACTCTCCCATCTTATTTTTTAGACTTCTAGCATTTGCATACAAGCATTTTAGAAACTGTATTTTATTCATATTAATTTGGCTATTGGTAGACATGGGTAATTTATTTATTTTATTTTATTTATATATTTAACAGTATTTCTAAACCGCCTGGGATCTTTAAGCTCTGTCTGCTCCATACTCGAGGGCATTTGGGCTACTTTACTCTTTTTTGAAAACTCTTGGCTTTTGGTAGTATCCTTCAAGGATACATTCTTCCGAACCATCCGCTCTTGGGCGACTGTTGGCTTTCCCCTATTATCTAGTTTAAAAGCTGCTCTATCTCCTTTTTAAAGGTTAATGCCAGCAGCCTGGTTTCATCCCGGTTAAGGTGAAGTCCATCCGTTCGGAAGAGCCCTTCCTTTCCCCAGAATGTTCCTCAGTTCCTAACAAATCCAAAACCCTCATCTCTGCACCATTGTCTCATCCATGCATTGAGGCTCTGCCTGCCTTTTGGGTCCTGCGCGTGGAACGGGAAGCATTTTGGAGAACGCTACCCTGGAAGTTCTGGATTTCAACTTCCTACCTAAATGCCTAAATTTAGCCTCCAGAACCTCCCTACCACATTTTCCTATGTCATTGGTGCCAATATGTACGAAGACAGCAGACTCCTCCCCAGCACTATCTAAGACCTTATCTAGGTGGTGCGTGAGGTCCGCTACCTTCGCACCAGGCAGGCATGTTACCAGGCGATCCTCACGTCCACCAGCCACCCAGCTATCTACATGCCTATTGATCGAATCACCAACTATAACGGCTGTCCTAACCCTTCCCTCATGGGCACATGGCCCTGGAGAAACTTCCTCAGTACGAGAGGGTTTTACATCACCTGGAGGACAGGTCCTAGTTACAGGATCACTTCCTGCCACACCAGAGTGATGCTCTGCTGTTACTTAAAGGCATAGGCTCGCCTTGTGGAAGGTTTTCTTGAAGCCAGAAGGATATCCTTTACCTGTTGAGAAAAGTTGATATCCTGGAATTCTAGGATCTCAGGAGCCACGCCCTGAGGTGTAGAGACTGAGGATTTGGGTGCAATAGCGTCCCGTTCTCCTGGGAAAGTAGATCTGGAGCACATCCCAACTCCAGAGGTCTTGCTTGAGAGGGACATAGAAGCAGAGGATACCATGGTTGCCGTGGCCATGGGGCTATGTGGATCATATGCCGTGCCAGCATGGGGCTATGTGGATCATATGACCCCTGTCTCTCTGAAGCTTGACGAGTGTTTTGGGAATGAGGGGAATGGGTGGGAAGGCATGGAGGAAGTCCTGACCCCAGTGGAGGTGGAAGGCATCCCTTGCCTGACAGTTCTGAAATGGCATTCTGGAACAGAACCGGGGAAGTTTGGCATTCTGAGGACTTGCAAAGAGGTCTATATCTGGAGTTCCCCAGATCTGAAAAATTTGAGCAATTTGCTCTGGATGAAGAGACCATTCGTGTGGCAGCAGTACACAGCTGAGTGTGTCCACAAAGAGATTTTGCGTGCCTGGAAGATACACGGCCAGAAGGTGGATTTGATTTGATTTGATTTGGATTTCTGGCGAAGGCCCAGAGGCGTAGAGCTTCGTTGCACAAAGCTTGAGACCCCGTCCCACCCTGTTTGTTCACATAGAACATGGCTACTTGATTGTCAGTCTGTACCAGGACTGTCCTGTAGCTGAGGTGGGTTTGGAACACTTGAAGAGCATAAAAGATAGCTCTGAGTTCCAGGAGGTTTATGTGAAGACAAGCCTCTTGCTGGGTCCATAGACCCTGAGTGGAGAGATGGTCCAAGTGAGCCCCCCAGCCTGACTTGGACACATCTGTCGTCAAGGTGGCTTGATGTAGTGGCTGCTAGAAGGGAGAGCCCATGAGAAGGTTTTCCAGTGATTGCCACGACTATAGGGACAAAATGAGACGTGTCGATTTTCTGATTTTGTACGATAGGCGCCCCGAGGCCTGTGTTCACTGAGAGGATAGGGTCCACTGGACTGCCCGCATGTGAAGGTGAGCATAGGGAACCACATAGATTGTGAATGCCATATACCCCAGCAGCTGAAGCATTTCTCGAGCAGTTAGCAGAGTTTTTACAGCTGCTTGAGAAGCCAGCTGGATTATTTGAAGACAACGTGGCTGTGGCAGGAAAGCCTTTGACTGCCTTGGGTCGAGAAGAGCCCCTATGAACTCTAGGGACTGAGACGGAATGAGATGAGATTTTGGAAGGTTTATAACCAGTCCCAAGTACTGCAGGATTTGCATCATGTGGGAAAGAGCGAAACTGGCTTCTGGAGCTGTTGATGCTCGGATGAGCCAGTCGTCTAAGAAGGGGAAAACAAATATTCCCAGATTTCTGAGAAATGCTGCTACTACTGCCATGCATTTTGTGAAGACTCTTGGGGCAGAAGCCAGTCCAAAGGGTAGAACCCTGTACTGGTAATGTCTTCCTTGAAAAAGGAATCGAAGAAACCTCCTGTGATCTGTATGGATGAGAATATGCGTGTATGCATCCTTTAGATACAGAGAACATAGCCAATCCTGACTCTGATAGGGAAGAAGTATTCTGAGGGAGATCATCTTGAACTTTTCTCAGAACAGATACTTGTTCAACTCTCTGAGGTCCAATATGGGCCTGCATCCCCCTGTTTCCTTTGGGATGAGGAAGTAGGGGGAGTAGAAACCCATGCCCTGTTGGGATATGGGTATCTCTTCTATTGCTCCTTGAGCAATAGTGAGGTGACCTCTTGACATAAGAGAGTGGTGGTAGGACCCTGAGAATTGAACTGTCTTCTGATGGTGGGAGGGGCATACTGTGAAAATGGAGTTTGTACCCCTCTCGTACAATGGAAAGAGTCCAGTTTTCTGATGTTATTTGATTCCATCTTCTGGCAAAATGACAAGTCTGCTGGGGATGGTGAGAGGTTCTGGACCCTTCAGGGGCAGGATGACTAAGTTCTCTAGGAAGGAGTCAAAGCCTCTGAGGAGGCTGAGTCAATTGAGCTCTTGGAACATGTGCCTTCCTTTGCTGTCTGGGCTGTTGTTTTCCCCTCTGGGAAGCATGAACTGGACCAGTGGACAGCTTGGGTGTAAGATGGATAGAATTTTTTTTTCTTTTTGAATAAGGGTTTCTTAGTTGTCTTTTTTCTTAGCTGGGTTGGCTGTAACCTTTGATAATCTGTTCAAAGTCGTATTTTCAGATTCAATCTGATTAGCCTTTTCTTGCCAATCCTTGCCAAAGAGATTTTCTCTTCTGCAAGGAATGTTCCCCAGCTTATCTTGTTTTAATTATCTATGCTTTTTTAGTTTTATCTATTGTGATACATCATGTGGTTTTTTTATTCTGACTTTTTTATTCTGAGTGAATTATTATTGTTTTTGTGCACATTTTACATTAGTGTTAAGGCAGATAAACAAGGTGAAATTTATCGCTTTGGTTATACATTTATGTATTTTCCCACATGCGTCCTATTTGGCTAGGTATAACTAGGTCCTCTCCTACTGACTCACTCCTGCTTCTCATGTTTTATTCCCCCTTTTCTTCATTTACTTCATATAAAGTTTTATGCCTCTTAGATGTTTTTCCACTTTCCAGTTTTTTATGCATATAATGTTTTTTGATGTTTGAATATTTATTATATATGTTATTTATATTGAATTTACTCATCCATGATTTTTTTTATAATGCACAGACGTCTAATAGATAACAACGAAATACAAGACCTTTGGGTCTAATATTCCTTAGCAGAGGTATTTATGGTTTATGAAGAGACTTGAAGACCTAAATATGTACACTTTGGAGGAAAGGAGGGACAGGGGAGATATGATTCAGACCTTTAAATACTTAAAGAGAAATGATGAATGAACAAACAAACCTCTTCCAAAGACGGGGAACCTGTAAAACTAGAGGGCATAACATGAAACTGCAAGGGGGTAAATTGAAAGGCAATGTCAGGAAATATTTTTTCACTGAAAGGGTGGTGGATGCTTGGAATGCCCTCCCGATGGAAGTGGTAGGGGCGAACACGGTGATGGAATTCAAAAAGGCATGGGACAAACACAGAGGATCCTTTTACAGAAATAGGATAAAAACAAAATAAACAGTACCATCTAACTTCTGAACCATATAACGTCTCAACAAATAGGGGTGTCCTACATGGAGTGGTGGGTTTACCCCTCAACAAGGATATGGGGAGGGGTGGCCTGCGCGGAGCGACAGGTGCACCTACTCTTGCCATCTTGCTGGGCAGACTGGATGGACCATGCTGGTCTTTATCTGCCGTCAACTACTATGTTATTATGTTATATGTCACATCCTTTTTGTGGTTTTATTTGTTTTTTTATATTTATATAATCTTTATATATTTACCAATCTGTTGGTATCTTTTGAATAATTTTTTATATATATGAACATTTCGGTATTGTGTTCCAAATATTCATTTATTCTGATGTAATTTATAATTTATTTATTATTATTTTTTTTGGTTGTATATTCAATGTTTTATGAGTGATCTGTTTTTTTATGTGTCATATATTTATATTTTTTTTCAAAATTCTGTTTATTGATGTCACACAGTACAACAAAACAATACATCCAATCAAGTTTTTGTTTTTACATAATATCTCATCCCGGGTGGGGCTGTGTCTTGTCCACCACCCTGGGATTATAACAGCAAACAAAAAAGAAAAGTACAATACAATACATAACAGTATAACCCAATATTCCCCCCTCCCCCCTTTCCCAAACCCCCTTCCCCCCCTAGCACCGGAAGCACAGCAATGCTACGTTACCCAAGGAGCAACACTCATCCTAATCAACCACTATCCAACCTTTAGCACCTCGCTGCGGGCTTTAGGTCCCAATCTCTGCTCACAAGGCCCTTCACTCTGATACCTCCCAGTACTTAGCCAATATCATTCACCTCCAGCCCTCTCCCCGCCTCCTTCGTTCATCCCACGGCAATCGTCTCTTCCTTCCCTCACCTACACAGGCCCACCTCGAATCCACTCGTCACTCCGCTTTCTTTTTCTTAGGTCCCGCTCTCTGGAACTCTCTCCCCCTCCCACTCCGCACCGAACTGTCTTACACTCGTTTCAAGGCCCTTCTTAAGACACACCTTTTCTGTCAGGCTTTCGATCTCCCTCTCCCTACTGATGATGCTCTTCCCCCTAGTTGCGCCTCCCGTCCCCCTTAATTTTCCCGTACTCTCCCCCTACTGATGGTGTTTTTATCCCCCTAGTCGCGCCTCCCATCCCCCTTATGTTCTTCCTCCCTCCTCCCCTTATTTCCCTGCTGCCCTTCTTTCTCTCCTGTTGTCCTCTCTCTGTTTTCTTACTGTCTCCTTCTGTCCTGTTATTTTTGGCGTTCCTTTCTTCCTTCTTTTCCAGTGGCTGTCATTTTTATGATTGTACACCGCCCTGATGCTCTGGCCTGGGCGGTCTATCAAGTGTTTTTAATAAAGATAAAGATATAAAGATCCAAACCAGCAAAAAGGTGGCCCATCTCCGGGGGTGCCCTTGCGCACTTCTCCGTTCCATGAGCATAAGCTAATGTAGGCTATTACGCCACGCACAAAAGGTAGGGGCCGCAGGCTCCCTCCATCGGCTAAGAATAGGGCCCTTACCCACCAGACAGGCTTTTCGCACCAAAATTCTCTCCCACCTTCCTTTCGGGTGGAGCGGTCCCAACTGATCTAATACTACCAGCAGCCCTGTCCAGCAAATCCACTGCCGCAATAGGCCACTAAGATATGCCCCAATTTGCAACCAATACCGACGAATAGAAGGACAGCCCCACCACATATGACCCAGGTCCGCCAAGGAACAAGAACATTTGGGGCACCCTCCATATAATGTAAGATGGCTTCTGAGCGCTCGCCTCGGGGAAAAGTGGGCTCGAATAATACATTTAAACTGTACCTCGCGCCACCGGGCCCCCTCCACCAATTGCGCAATCCGACCCAGTGCATCCCGGACAGAGCCCGGGGCTATCTCCCGATCCAGTTCCCTCGCCCATAAGCTTTCCATCGCCGAATAATCAGGAGGCACGTCAAGCCGGTCTAACCTCTTCTTTAACTCGGCTATAGTCGGCGGAGACTCCGCCCCCAAAGCAAAAAAATCAAGAATCCGCGCTGAATGCTCCGCAATGAGCTCTCGTTTAGTCAACGAACCGACATAATGAGATACTTACGTGTATGCAAAGACAGACACCCCCGGATTCAAGCCATACTCCCCACAAAGCGCACCCAAAGCCTTGCATCTCCCGTCCTGATCTACCACATGTCCAAGGCGCCGTATGCCCAACCACACCCACTGCCGAAAAGAAGCCGAATCGGAGCCCGGAGTAAAACAAACATTACCCTGTAGAGGCAGCCAGCTCGAAACCGCAGGGTCACTACCCCAATACTTATTTAGCTGTTGCCACGTACGCTGTGTCGCCTGTATGAAAACACTACTGGTCATGCGAGTCGGCAAAGCTGCCCACTGCAAGTGCAGAACTGCTTCCAAAGTGTGCGGTGCTACAAAGGCCTCGTCCAACCCTCAGGGGGTATAAACCTCTGTATCCCCCAGCCAATCACCTAGGTGCCGTGCCTGACATGCCAGCGCGTATTTCCAAAGATCCAGAACCCCAACCCCGCCCAACCTCTACCCCCCTCTCATTCAGGTCAACGGTATACTGCTCTGGCCCCTTTCCAGAGAAAACCCCGGATCTCCCGCTCAATACGCAACAAGTCGCACCTCAATAACCACACCAGGAGGGTTTGCATCCAATAAAGCACTCGTGGGAGAATCACCATCCCTAAGGCGGCCACTCTACCCAGTAGAGACAAAGGGAGGGGCGCCCAGGGCCGCAACTGCGCTCGAAGTTTAGAAAAAATGCGTTCAAAATTTGTTTTACATAACAATGCTGGCGTCCTAGTCAGCAAAATACCCAAATAAACAAAAGATTCATCAGCCCAGCTAAGTGGGAATCTCCCTGGCCAGCTCCCCCTTAATTTACCCCCAACATCCAAGGCCTCCGATTTGTCCATATTTATACGTAGCCCCGCAAATTTACCATATAAAGAAAACTCCTCAAGTAAATGAGTCAGGGACTGTTGGGGAAACGTAAGATGAACTAGTATGTCATCTACAAAGGCAGCCACCTTAAACGCATGCGACCCAATTCGTACGCTACATATGCCCGGGGACTCCTCTATCCTCCGTATCAGTAGATCCAGGGTCAATACAAAAGGCAAAGGGGAAAGCGGGCAACCCTGACGCGTACCCCTTTCCAGACTAAATTTATTCAATAGCACCCCATTGCAAAGGGCTCCAGCCGTAGGGTCCGCATAAGGAACTCCACCATCTTACAAAAAGGGTCTCCCAGCCCATAGTAAGGCAAAAGACATTTCAAGTAATCCCAATGTACCTGGTCGAATGCCTTTTCGGCGTCAAAGCTGATTAACAATGATTGGAGATCTCGTTCACGGACCCACTCATGAGACGCCAAAATTCTCCGCAAATTCCGCACAGCATAACGCCCCTTAACAAAGCCAACCTGTGATTCATGCACCAAGTCCCCTAAAACAGAGGCAAGTCTATCTGCCAAAACCTTAGCCAGTATTTTCAGATCAAAATTCAATAAGGAGATAGATCTATAGGAAGCCGCTTGGGTAGGGTCCTTTCCTGTTTTAGGTATTAGAGTAATATACGCATGGTTAGTTTCCCAGCCAAACTTCCCCTGAGCCACCCTTCGATGATACATTTCCACTAAGGCTGGGGGCACCAGATCCCCTAACAGTTTATAAAACTCGGCCCCAAACCCATCGGGGCCTGGCGCTCTGCAACAACTAGCTCTCTGAATAACTCTATATACTTCTTCCACCGTCACCGGGGCATCGAGGTACGCCCGCTGGTCTGCCGTCACCTTCGGCAATTGTATTTCTCGTAGATAGTTCTGCATTTCAGTCAGAGACCCCTCCCTCCGCGCATATAGCTGCTGAAAAAAGGATCGAAGCAATCTGGTTATGGCTTTGTTATCTTTATGCAAGCATCCCTGGTCATCCCCTAACGCCGCTATCGACCGAGCACCTCGGCTGCCTTGTAAGCAGCACGCCAAAAGATTTCCGGGTTTATCCCCAAAGCGGTACAATTGATACCGATAATACATATGAGATTTCTTCGCCCTCTGATGCAGTAATTCATTGAGAGACATTTGCAACTCCCAAAGCCTCCGCTTATTAACCGCACTGGGGTCTCCCGCACACCGCCACCGAGCTCTTACTACCTGCTTCTCCAACTGAACAATCTGCATTGCCAAATGTTTTCGCTTTCTCGCAACATATTCAATAATATCTCCCTGCAACACTACTTTGGCCGTTTCCTAGAGCAGCTCAGGGTCATCTTTATGCTGCTCGTGATGGGCCATAAATTCCTGCCAGCATTGTCCAAGACGCGTTCGAAAGTCAGCATCGTTGTATAGCCCCATGGGAAACCGCCAGATTCTTGTCGGCGCAGCCAAGCCCCCCCATCCTAAATCCACCCAGATCGGGGCATGATCAGACACCGCTATGGGGCCTATCTGTGCATCTCCTACCTGCGCAAAAAGCCTTTCTGAAACCAAAACATAGTCAAGTCTAGCACTAGACCCACGGGCTCTCGACTGATGGGTAAAATCTGTCTCTAACGGATGCAACAAACGCCAGCGGTCTACTATTCCCAAGCAGCTACACAACCCCTGCAACGCTTTAGTAGTCGGAGCTCGCACTCGTTCCCCCCGCTTCCCGACGTATCCATCTCTATATCCAACACCCCGTTCAAATCTCCAGCCAATATCAAAGGAACATCAGGCAACTGTTCCACGCTAGAGGCCAATCGGGCATAAAACGCCCGATCCAATACAATGGGACTATACAGGTTACCCAGCACAGTAGGCCTTCCCTCAAGGCAGCCATAAAGCAAAATGTATCTGCCTTCAGGGTCTGAATACTCCTTTTCCAACTCAAAGCGAATCTGCTTACTGATCAGTATGACCACGCCACCCTTTTTCCCCTTAGCCGGGGCACCCCAACTCTGCCCCACCCACGCTTTCTGCAATTTAGCATGCTCTTCAGCCGTCTGGTGAGTTTCCTGCAACATAGCTATGTCACATTTCAACCTGCCTAAGGCTTGCAACACTTTATATCTTTTGATAGGGTTACCTACCCCGCATACGTTCCAAGATATAACCTTCAGGTTGGATAGTAATTGAACAGAGTATACTTATCGATCCTGCAGTAAAAATGGGGATGGACCTCCCCAGCCTGAGGTCCCCCCCTGAACATTGAGGTGCTCCCATATTTCACGCCCATAATCAAGCTATGATTCCTCTGTACTCCCTGCGGCTCCCGACCCCCTTCCCCCCTACTCTCTACCCCTCCTCCCTTATGCCTATGCCCATGCCCCTTCCCTCCCCCCTCCCAGCCTCTGATCTCCACCCCTCTCCCATCGAGAGTCACTTAGGATGTGAGTGGAACCCCCCTCCCCTCTCCAACCTTCATCCACCATAATTAAGTAGGGATCCAGGATATCCCTACCTGACCCAGTGCAAGCATATGGAACTGATGTCCCCTAGGGGACTACCAGGCCCGCCCGACCCGGGCTAGTCACTGTTAGAAACAAGACATTGGGCCCAATAGACCAGGTCAAACCAGGTATGGCATATCCCATGTTCTCACGACCTTATGTGCACTCGCCACTCACTCAAAGCCCCCCAAAGCGGCCCAGTTAGTATAGATTCCCAACCCCCAGTTACCACTCTTCCACCGTCCCTTTTTACTACCCCTTCCCCTTAACAAATCTTCTCTATCTCTGCGGGAAAGTCCGGAACTATATTTAAAGGCAATCCGGCCCCGTTAATACTTCCCAGGCTGTACCCTTTCCCTCTCACCCACCCCTCAACCCTTCCCACACCCTCAACTTTACAGTTCCAAAATAAAATACTTGGTCTCCTGTTCAACATCACTAAAACACAACTCAGTTCTACAGAGGCCGTCCATATATGTTACTCAGTACTTTACTCAAGCAGCAGGCCAGACCGGCTCTCCTTGTTCTGCGTAGGTAGGCCAAACGGGCCTGGCTGCAGTCATGCAAGGACCTCCATGACGGACATCCGAAGGAATCATGCTTCAGTTCAGCCCATGCACCAGTACACCTCGGAGCAAACCGGCACCGGTCAGCCCACAGCATCAGCCGTATCCGATTCCCAGGGTCTATAAGTCGGCCATTAATGCACCAAAGATGGCGCCTCTTCAACACGCTAGTTCCAACAAGTTCCGCCTTGGAACTTCAACCGTGTTCATTAGCACACACACGTGGAGGTCACTTGGCAAGGATACAGAACTGTCCGAACAGCACTGAGATACTATGGAGCCCAAATTCTGACCCAGCAGAAGTCCCCATGGAGCCTTATAATAAGAGCAGCAGCCAGCCAGATCTGTTCTTCAAAAGCAGGGTGGGACATAGGGGCCAGCATCATCCATCTCCCACCAACAGGTAGGCCCTCGAGGGTACAAAACAACTCCCAACCTTGTTGCACTCATAAAGAGCCGCACTGCTCCCGCGGGCTCGATGTCACTTGCACCGTCAGTTGCTCCACGTAGGGGCTCGCCTCCGCCGCTGATTCAAACACCCGGTGCGTTCCCTGGTGAAGCACATGCAGCCTGGCGGGGTACTGAACGCTGAAGCGGACGTTAGCCTCGATCAGTTTTTGGCACAGCGGGGCATAGGCTTTATGGCGATGACTCAGCGCAGCGGAGTAGTCTTGTGTTATTCTGATCTTCGCATTCTCCCACTCGACAACTCCCTTTTGCTTTGCTGCTCTTAACACTGCGTCCTTTTGCGTATAACACAGAAAATTTGCTAAGACCACTCTAGGCCTGCGGTCTCTAGTTTGCTGTTTAGGCCCTAATCTGTGGACTCTTTCCACCATAATGGGCCCGCTCAAATCATCCCCATCTCTCAAGGAAGCGGACAGGTTCTCCACATATTTCCTCAGGTCCTTATCCAGGATGGATTCGGCGATTCCCAGAAAACGCAAATTATTGCGTCGGGACCTATTCTCCAGGTCATCAAGTTTAATTTCATGGGCTTTTGACTCCCTCTGCACTGCAAGCAGCTCCCGCCTTAAATTCTCCACTTCTTCCTCAGCATGAGTAATACGGGTTTCAGCTTCTTGCACACGTGTGCCCAATGAGCTCTGAAGTGTATCCATCTTTGCATGCAAAGCCTCGAATTGCAGTGATAGTGCACTTGTGACAGCGGCAGAGATCTCTTCAATCATAGTTGGAGAAGCTGCGGCACTCTGCTTCGGGGGGAGTCCGCCATTTTCAGGGTGCTTGCGGTGCATTCTTTTTCTCTTCTCCCCGCCTTTACCGCGGTTGCCATCTTATTTTTCTCTCGCATGGTATCTCCTGCCCCTTACCGGTATGCTGGATCCCTGGCGAAACCAAATTCACTTCAAAACACGGTTCTATGTCAACATTCAGGGGAGGAGGGCCCAGAGCTCGAGCAACTCACGTCCTCTCGGGCTCACCACATCACGTGACCTATATATTTATATATTTATGTTTTTAGCATATGCCAGACGAACCCCTGACGAAGGATAGCGAAACACGGCCTGTGTCGGGTTGTCAATTGGTTAATAAAAGCTCTTTCTTTCCACAATATCACGTTTTGGACTGGTTTCTGCTTTTGACGTGATATTTGCTTCTGTTGTGTTGCACCTGTACATACAGGGCCAGCGAATGCCCACAACCCACCCAGACTCCGCCCCGGGCCACCCATTCCTGCCCCCATCTTACTTCCCCGCACAACCGGCGGGGAAGCTAGTCGGGGGCAGGAGCCGGCATGAATAGCGGGGATGGATGAGTAAAGAAGTTTAAAAACTAAATCCATTATCCATCAGACCCCTCATCTGACACTCAAACCCTATAACAATCCAAGTAGTCACCAAAACTAGTGAAGCCACTGCACCATCCAGATACTAGTGGGCTTGCTGGAAGATGCTCAGATGCCATCAGCCTACTGGCGCCAACCCAGTTTCTTCCTGGGAAATCAAGGTTGTTTAATATCAATCTGACTATCTTGTAACTTTCTGAGTTACTAGGTTTACTCAGCCTCTCATTCTTATTCCTTTTCTTGCCTTCCATATCTGATCTAAGAATCCTTTATAAGAGCTGGCCAAGCTTTCTTCTTACAGATTACGCCATCCTTATTGGAGGCCTAATTTAGCCATACCAATGCTGTTAAGATTTTTCTCACCACTCCATGAAAGTGATCCAGCATCCTTACAAGCCCGATGCACCACTCTGTGCAGGTTACCCAGGGTAGTTTTCGTAACTATACTTACTGATAGTCAAACACCTACCTGGGATATCTCACTGTGTCCATGCAATGCACACATATTATGATTTTAGAACCAGCCACATAAGTAGACAAATACATTCACTTCTAAAATTGCTGCTTATACATGCAATCTGTGGTGGCAGGTACATGCTTTCTCGAAAGCATGTTTGAGTTGACTGAGCTGTGAAGATGAATCATCTTTGCTGACAAGCACACCAGAAGAACCCCTACCCCAACACATCTGTCACCGTTCCTCTCTGCATCCTAGTAGCTGTTGAAAAGCTGCTGCTACCTCTTCCTAAGGTGGCCCAAAAGCCGAAGAGTGGCCAGCAGCTGCCAATCCTCAGGTAAGGTCGACAGGGCTAAAGAATCAATGCCTTCCTCTTCTCCATGCAGCTCAAGGGCAGGGGATGACAAAGTAAGTGCTGCTGCTCCTGCTCTCCAAGAGATCTGCTGGGACAAAGTTTTGTCACAAATGAGGATGGCGAGAAAATGAAATTGGAGTTTAGCAAGGGGAGAAGGGAAGAGAATGGAATTGGAGATGAAAGATGTAAAATGAAATCTGAGGTCTCCAGGATGTTATTGGATTGGTTCTGCGGTGGAGGAGAATGGAATTGGAAGTGAGTGAGGGGGGAGCAGAAAGGAATATGAGCTCAGCATAGGGATCAGATTAGAGATGGGAGGGTAGGATGATCATAGAATCTGAGGTCTGGGTGGGGGTGGGGTAGAGTTAAGGGAATAGATTTGAGGTCCATAGAGGAACAGAGAATATAATTAGTGGTGGCAAGGAGGAAAGTGAATGGAATTTGAAGTCTGAGGGGTACAAAAAAATTGAATCCCTGGATAGTTAAGAATAAAGGCCCGTGGCACCAGATTTCAGCCCTGGTTGCATTTGAGCTGGTAGGCCCAAAGAAGCAGGAAGAAATGACAAGATCATAAATTAAAGTTAGAACTAAAGTGAAACAAGTACTACTTAATAGACAATATTTAGGATCACCCAACTTGCTTTCATGACCTCATTCAAAGTCAGCCCCACAGTCCATACTACAATATTAGCACTAATGTTACCTTTATCTTTTGAGTACTGACATACTAACAACTCTAGCATTGTACATATGTGGGGACTTATTCCTGCTATTCATGGAGAACATCTGCTGCAGGTGAGTAACTACCTTTTATTGCTTACAAGAATGACAGAAGCACATCTTATAAAGTTGTAAGAGTAATCTGTTAGCAACTTCCACAAGAAGCTGAGCATTCAGCCAGCAGGAATACAAACCAAATTGTTAGCATAGTCAGTGCAGAAAGTGAGCACTCCAAAATTGATGTTATCCATGTGGGTACAAATGACCCTGCTAGAAATAGTACAAAGGGACTTCCAGATTGTGGGAGGGAAACTTAAACCCAATGTCAACACTATAGCATTCTCAGACGTTCTACTTGTTCCTGCAAAGGGAGAAGACAGACTGCATCACATAACCAACTTTAATACGTGACTCCAAACCTGGTGTAAAGAAGAAGGATTTAGATACATAGAGACCGATTACATACTGGCCGTCTCCCCCCAGGATGTGCAGGCTGGACCCCGATGCCAATCGGCCAGCTCACATACCTGGCTAACTCAGCCAGGCTCCTGAATGGAGCCACAGTGCCATGGCATCCCATCGCCATGGCATCATGGCTGCATTCAGGAGCCATGATCCCCGGCCACAGAAACTAATCTTTTCCCGCAGCCCGGCCCCCTGTACCCTCTCGCGCTCCTTACCGGGCCTGGCTGTGTCATTTGGCTCTGGCCATGGGGACTTATTCTACCTCCAAGGTGGAATAAGTCCCCTGTCACCGTGGCTGACCCCGGACATACAGAGCCTACCTCGGAATAGGCCCTGTACGTCCGGGGTCACTCTCCGCCCACCGCCCATCCTTGCTCTGCCTCTGTCCTGCCCCCTCTCTCCCATGAACAGAGCTCCCCGTACAAATCGCCTGTTCATATGGGGAGATCTGTCCCCGGCAGGCTGCCCGGACGTTTAGCAGGTCTGAATGTCCGGATTGGATGTTTTTAATAGATTTTTGGAGACAGGAGACGTTCCTCAGGACTAGAAAAGGGCTGATGTGGTACCTCTTCACAAAAGTGGCAATAGGGAAGAAGTGGCAAAATACAGGCCAGTAAGCCTTACCTTGTTGTCAAGAAAAGTAATGGAGGCGCTCCTGAAAGAGAAAATAGTGGACTTTCTTGAAACCAATAAGTTGCATGATCCGAGGCAACATGGTTTTACCAAAGGATGATCATGCCAAATAAATTTGATTGAGTTCTTTGACTGGGTGACTAGAGAACTAGATCAAGGGCATGCGATGGATCTGCATAGAGGGGTGACCTTCATAGAGTGGTGGGTATACCCCTAAACAAAGGCATGGGGAGGGGGAGCTGCATGGAGCGGCAGGTGGACCTACTCTTGCCACCTTGCTCGGTAGACTAGATGGAACATGATGGTCTTTATCTGCCGTCATATACTATGTATGGAATCAGCTTCCACAAGAAGAACAACCCAAACTACGGTTACACGATGTAAGGTTACACTTTAGGAACCAAAATCCAGGAAAAGGACTTAGGCGTCCTCGTGGATAATACATTGCACCCAGTGTGCAGTGGCAGCCAAGAAAGCAAATAGGAAAAGAATGGAAAATTAAACCAAGGATATTATAATGCCTCTATCATTCCATGGTGCGACTGCACCTTGAAAATTGTGTGCAATTCTGGCCGCCATATCTTAAAAAGGAAATAGCAAAATTAGATAAGATACAAAAAAGAGCCACCAAAATGGTAAAGGTGATGAAAGGATACCCCTATAAGGAAAGGCTTCAAAGTTTAGGGCTCTTCAACTTGGAAAAGAGATGGCCGAGTTGAGATATGATAGAGATCTATAAATTAATGAATGGAGTGGAACAGGTTAACGAACATCGGTTGTTTACTCCTTCAAAAAGTAGAAAGACTAGAGGACACAAAACAAAGCTATAATGTAGCCCATTTAAGACTAATAAGAGAAAATATATTTTCACTCAACGAGTAACCAGGGGATGTAATAAAAGCTGTTGGTGTAGCCGAATTTAAAAAAGGTTTGGATAAGTTCCTGTAGGAAAAGTCCACAAACCATTATAAAGAGGATCAAGGAAATCCAGTGCTTACACCAGGATAAGCATTGTGAAATCTGTGTACCTTTTTGGCACCCTGACTGGCACTTGTGACCTGGATTGGCCACTGTTGGAAACAGGATACTGGGCTTGATGGACCTTGGTTTGACCCTATATGGCATTTCTTATGTTCACTTCCTGTGTCCAGCACACCTCTCTGTCTTCCTCTACCACTCCATAATCCAGCATCTAACCATCTCTTTTCTCTACTCCCCATCCAGTAACTCCTCCTCTCTTCCCTACCCTCACACACTGACCCAGCATCTCCCTTAACTCTTCCCTCCACTCTTACATGATGCAGCATCTCTCCTTCTCCCCAAGTGACCCACCATCTCCTCACTCTCTTCTCACCCCATGGTACACCCCTCTCTTCTCTCTCTTCTTTCCCCCTCCAGAATTACCCCCTCTGCTCCTTCCCCCCATGTCATCTAGAATATCCTTTTCTCCGGTAACAAGCAGGAAGTCAGAGCAAATCCCCAGCTTTCAAAGAAAGCCTTTGGGAGTTGCTACCACGCATGCGTGGTCCCCTTCCCGCCCAAAGGTACCATCTTGCTCAGTCTCCTTTTTTCCGCGGAGCCCATCAGACGTAGTCCTTCGTGTCCCAGAAAAAGTTGTTTTTTTCTGTGTGCCTTTTTGGCCTGACTGGTCGACACCGGCACCCTTCCCGTCTCCGGCCTCGGTACCTCGGTATCGGGTCATTCCTTCTACATTTTTGTTCCATTTTTTCATTTTGAGGCGTCTTCGCGCCGTTTTTCCCCTTTTTCCTTCGCTGGCAGCCTGAAGGGTCTTCGACCTAGCCGGGATCCTTTTTCCCCCGATGGCTACCAGCGGTTTCAAGAAATGCGATCTGTGCGGGAAAATTATGTCCTCACCGATATGCATGACTGCTGCCTCCGGTGCCTCGACCTGATGGTGTGCGGTCTATGTAAGAAGATGTCCTCTAAGGTCCTGAGGAGCCACCAGAAACAGCAAGATAAGATTTTTCCTGAAGCCCCCGTGCCTCCGAGAGCCAGGACCTCGTCTGAGGCCTCTACGTCTTGGGGGAACACTCCAAGCTTGAGCGTCGTCGGGGTTCCTCAGAGAGGGGGTCTCCCTTGAGGGAACAAAAGAGGAAGAAGAAATCCTCAAAAGCGGCGTCTCTGGACGGTTCCAAACGACTGGGCTCCTCTTGGGGCCAGTCGCAGAGTCCCGAGCGCCTCCCCGGATCGTCAGAGAAGGAGCGCCCGGCCAAAGTTCCTCATCAGGAAGCGGATCAGCCTAGGCAAGTACCGACTGCTCTTGTCCAAGACTCCCCTCCGGCAGAACTGGCGTCCGGGCCGGCCGGGTTGGCACCCAAGCCGGGGGCTGCGGAGCCTCCCGGACTCGAGTCCAGGATGGCAGCTTTGGAGCGCAGTTTTGAACAGCAGCAGGTGCTGATGTCCGGCATGTGCGGTTCCTCCGCCCTGACCACCGGGCCCTCGACGTCAGAGTCGACCCCAGAGGCCGAGCCGATCCTCGAGATTTCTGCTTGGGAGACGGAGGACGAGGAGTCCCCGGATACCCGAAGGCATAGGGATATCCCCTCTGATTCTCCAGTATCTGAACCTTGGAGAAGGTCCGCACTGGAGGATATGGTTTTTTTGGACTTCGTGCACGACATGTCCAAGGCTTTGGCTTTCCCCACGGAGTCCAAGGAGGATCCTCGTGCTGACGAGCTCGAGATCCTCCAATATGAGGCTCAACCTTGGGAGACCCTCAAGGTACCCGTCCCTCCGATCCTGGAACGACTTATGCTCCGCATGTTGGAGATGCCGGCGTCAACGCCAGTGATCAGCAAAAGGTTCGATTCAATGTATCGAGTCGGCTGGAGCCCTGGGTTCCAAAAATTGCAACTGCTGCACAACTCCATGATTGTGGAATCGGCCATGTGTCGGCTGAAGAGTCAGAAGACGCACTCCTCGGTGCCCCCTGGCAGGGAGGCCCGCACCTTGGATGCCCTCGGCAGGAAATGTTTCAAGGAAGCGATGCTGAATTGTCGGATCCAGGCGTATCAGTTGTACATGGGCGTGTACCTGAGAGACCTGGCGAAGGAACTCGCTGGGCTCTCAGATGGTCTTTCCGATGAACCTTTGCAGCACTTCAAGGGCCTGTCCAAAGCTGTCCCTGAATGCTTCAAATTTATGTCTCGGGCAGCCTATGACAGTTTCAAGTCCGTGGCCTGGGTAGCTGCGGTAGGCATCGGTGCACGCCACCAGGCTTGGCTGCAGTCGTCCGACATCGAGCAATGGATTCAGGACAAGTTGGTCGATGTCCCATGCCAAGGGGAGAATCTCTTCAGTAAACCCATGACCGACAAGGCTGCAGAGCTGGAGACCGAGTTCATGACGAGGACACGGCTCTCTAAAAAGACCTCTGCCCCTTCTCGTAAGAAGGGCTCAGGTAAAAAGCCCTTTTACCCGAGGAAGTCTACTGCTTACCGAAATTACCCCCCTTATCAGGCCTCACTGGCTCCCCAAAAGGGTCAGCAGGCCAAGGGACAGCGGCATGGCCCGCATAAGCAGTAGGGCCCCAAACTCCAGGCTCTGGCCCCGGCCCATCCTTGTGGGGGGTTTTTATTCCTACAGCATGGCCTCTCTCCCAATCAGAGCCAGGCAGCCCACAAGGGGTCGGCTCGCCTGGTATGCCCACAGGTGGACAACTATCACCATCGATGCCTGGACCTTACAAGTGGTCAGGGAGGGCTACCTCCTCCACCTAGCCCAAGTACCTCCACACTACTTCCCAGGAGAGTCTATCAGGTCTCCCCTTCACCAGGACCTTCTTCTGAAGGAGTTAGCAGGTATTCTCTAGGATCAGACGGTGGAACTGGTGCCCCACCACCTCCAGGGCAAGGGCTTCTACTCCAGGTACTTTCTAGTACCAAAGAGGACAGGAGGCCTCAGGCCCATCCTCGACCTGCACAACCTCAACAAATTCCTGGTGAGGGAGAAGTTCAAGATGCTCTCCCTTGGAATATTGCTGCCTTACCTCCACCAGGGAGACTGGCTGTGCTCCTTAGATCTAAAGGATGCCTACATACACATCCTAATCCATCCAAGTCGCAGGCAATACCTACGCTTTGTGGTAGGGGACAGCCATTACCAATACAGAGTGCTTCCCTTTGGCCTTGCTTCGGGCCCCCGGGTGTTCACAAAGTGCCTGGCGGTGGTCGCTGCCTTCCTCAGGTTTCAAGAGAGCTTCGTTTTCCCCTATCTCAACAACTGGCTCATGAGAGGCACTTCAGCTACCGAGGTGCAGCAGGCCACAACTCGCACCATCCAGGTCCTGCAGCACTTGGGTTTTGTAATCAACTACCCCAAATCCAGTACGACTCAAGAGCTAGAATTTATTGGAGCAAGGATCAACACCCTTCAGTCAAAGGCCTTTCTGCCTGCAGACAGGGCAAGCAGGCTTATGGTCCTAGCAGGGCAAGTGAGTCACAGCACCTCAGTGCCAGCGAGGCAACTGCTGTGCCTCCTCGGGCACATGGCCTCCACGGTCCATGTCATGCCAGATGCCCGCCTCCACATGCGAACTGCACAGTGGTGCCTCAGAGACCAATAGTCCCAGGCCACGGGACATCTCCAGGACAGGATCAGAGTGACCAGGCGTCTGGTACAGTCCCTGACCTGGTGGCTCTCACCCCATCACCTGGAGGCGGGGATGCCCTTCCAGACCCCTCACCACTCGAGGGTCCTCACCATGGATGCCTCCCTGCTGGGCTGGGGAGCCCATTGCCAGGGGTACTGCACTCAGGGAGTGTGGTCCCCATAATAGAGTGCCCAACAGATCAACTTGTTGGAGCTATGTGCTAGCCGTCTTGCCCTGAGGGTTTTCAGGCAGTACCTGGGCTGCAGGACTGTCTTGGTCCAAACGGACAACCAAGTGGTCATGTTCTACGTGAACAAACAGGGGGTATGGGATCCCGTACCCTCTGCCAGGACGCCCTGGACCTGTACTCTTTTGCAACCCGGCAGGGGATTCTCCTCAAAGCAGTGTACCTGCTGGGCCAGGACAACTGGCTGGCTGACAGACTCAGCAGGATCCTCCAGTCGCACGAGTGGCAGTTGGACCGGGTGGTGGCCAACAGGCTTTTCCAGACCTGGGGGGAACCGGTGATGGACTTGTTTGCGAGCCTGGACAATCACCAGCTACCCCATTTCTGCTCAAGACAGCCGCACCCGGCCAGGGTGGCTACCGATGCCTTTCTAGTCTCATGGTCAGTGGGTCTTCTGTACGCTTTTCCCCCGACGCCTCTGATCGCCAAGACTCTGTTCAAGATCCTTCAAGACAGAGCTTTTGTCATCCTGATAGCTCCACAGTGGCCCAGGCAACGGTGGTTCCCGCTTCTCCTGCAGCTAGCGGTGGAGACCCCCATTTCCTTGGGTTCGTCTCCACGGCTCCTATCCCAGGAGGGGGGCTCTCTCTTGCATCCCAACCTCAGTACTCTTTCGCTGACGGCGTGGCTGCTGAGAGGGTGACTCTCGCCTTGCTCCTCCTTCCGAAGGATGTTGAGGAGGTCTTGCTGGCTTCATGTAGACCGTCTACTAGATGGACGTATGCCTTTAAGTGGCGCAGATTTGCTGTTTGGTGTGCTGGGCAAAAGGTGGACCCCTTTTCTTGCCCGGTGGTTATGCTGTTGCAATACCTTCTCCACCTGTCTGAGATGGGACTTAAGTCCAACTCCGTCAGAATGCATCTCAGTGCCCTAGTGGTGAACCACTTTCCCATGGACGAGAAGCCTGTCTCTGCTCACCCAATGGTATCCCGGTTTCTAAAGGGCCTGCTCCTGTTGAAACCCCCGGTCCGTCTCCCAGCAACCGAATGGGACCTTAATGTTGTGTTGGGGCAGCTCACCCGGCTGCCTTTTGAGCCGATGGCCACATGTCATCTCCGTTACCTCTCCTGGAAAGTGGTATTCTTGGTTGTGCTCACTTCTGCCCTGAGAGTGAGTGAGCTCCAGGCTCTCATGGTGGAGAGGCCTTATACCAGGTTCTACAAGAATAGGGTGGTGCTTCGCACACACCCCAAGTTCCTTCCGAAGGTGGTCTCCTCATTTCACCTCAACCAAGAGGTGGTTATTCCTACCTTCTTTCTCAGGCTGCATGCCAGTCGGGCAGAGGTGGTCCTGCATACCCTGGACTGTAAGAGGGCTCTGTCCATCCAACGTACACAAAGTCACCGGAAAGTCTCTCAGCTTTTTGTTTCCTACGACCCCAGTAAGCTGGGGGAGGCAGTGACAAAGCGTACGCTGTCCACTTGGGTGGTGGACTGTATTGCCCGGGCTTATGAGGCAGCGGTGCTTCTGCTGGAGGGCTGTGTTAAGGCTCATAGGGTCAGGGCCATGGTGGAATCAGTAGCTCACCTGAGCTCTGCTCCTTTGGCGGACATCTGCCGGGCCACCACCTGGTCTTCAGGTCAGACCTTCGCAGCTCATTACTGCCTGGATAGGGAGTCCCGACGGGACAGCACCTTCGGCCAGGCTGTGCTCTGTAACCTGTTCGAAGTCTAAGCAACTCCTGCCCTCTGACCCTTCTGTGTTCAGGCTACCGGAGTACTACTTCCCTGCTTAGGGTTTCATTCGGCTGCTTGCGGCTCTTTTTTGGCTATAGGTTCAAGGTAGCCTGTAGCTGGGGAGTCACATTTGTGAGGACTGACTTCCTGCTTGTTCCTGGAGAAAGCGTAGTTACTCACCTGTAACAGGTGTTCTCCGGGGACAGCAGGAATCAGTCCTCACAACCCTCCCTCCTCCCCTTGGAGTTGCAGTCCAATTGTTTTTCTTTGTTTGCCGTCTTTTTTAGCTATGTCATTTGACTGAGCAAGATGGCACCTTTGGGCGGGAAGGGGACCACGCATGTGTGGTAGTAACTCCCAAAGGCTTTCTTTGAAAGCTGGGGATTTGCTTCGCGCGGGGCTCCGTCGGTGTCAACTTCACCCATATGTGAGGACTGATTCCTGCTGTCCCCAGAGAACACCTGTTACAGGTGAGTAACTGCTTTCTCTTCACTCTCCCCACTGATCTAGCATCTTCTCTAGCTCTCCCCAGTGTCCCCACATTGACCTCACTCTTACCTAGCCTTTCCTTCCCTTCGATCTAGTACCATGCTGTTACCATGCCATGGCTCCTGCACCTAAGAGGCAGAGCTGTGGCTGCAATAGTATTAAAAAAAATCCTCACTCTCTCCTCTGATCCAGCCGCAGCTCATGCACCTTACAAGGTCGCTTCTGCGATAGCAGTAACAATTAAAAAAGAAAAGAAAGCAGGGGCGCAGCTGCTACAGAGCCTTCTAACCTGCAATATTGAACCTCTGCTGCTGTGTCCCACCTCCTCTAGCGTAACTTCCTTTTGGGGGTGGGATGCAGCAGTAGAGGTTCAATAGCACAGGCTGGAAGGCTCCGCAGTGGCTGGGCACCTGCGGTTTTTTTTAAAATTATTATTGCTATTGCACCCGCAGCTCTGTAAGGTGCAGAAGCTGTGGCTGGATCAGAGGAGAGAGTGAGGCTGTTGGGGGACAGGGAGAGAGAGAAAGAGAGATTGGGTGAGGATAAAGCCGCCCCTGGTCCCGCCAGTGGAAAAAAAATGTTTTTTCAACAGCTGGTTTTAACTCTCTGCCAGCAACCAGCCTGGTCATATAAAAGTTGGCCGGGCTGGCTGAAACCAGATGGTTGGCAATCCTACTTCCCATCTTTCCTGATGGTAATTCATTTTTACTTCTCCAAGACCTTCATCCTGGGCATCTAAGAGAAGGACCTCTTCCATTTTATCTAGGCCCATCTGCTTTCGGGAATATATTTCTTGGTCTCCTACCCCTACACCATTCTCCCAAGAAAACTCATCGCAAGGCTAGTTTTTGGGATTCCCTTCTTCACTTTCCTCTTCTTTATCCAAGCCTTCATTTCCAGAACCCTTAGATCCCTGTCTTGACCTCCAGGAAACAGATAACACTTACCAGATATCTCTTAGAACTGAACTTGCTTCCAGTGGTGGAGCCGATAGGCATTTTCTGAGGAACGTCAGTCAAAGTTACTGCATCCTTATTAGGCAGCCTTCCCATGTCCCAATACTCTTGTGCCATGACTCGAACAGTGGCAGCAACTCTCTCCTCTGGCTCATACAAGGGTCCCCTTCAGGAAAAACACCAGTCAGTACCAAAATGTCTGCAGCATGTGGCAGTGGTGGCATTTGTCTCAGCCCCTGTTATCCAGTAACATTTATGTGTAGTGGAATCAAGGACAGTATGGATATCTTGGGTCCCCTGCAGCTTCCATGTTTCTCACTTTTGTGTCTCTCAGAACCCACTTGCCCCAGTCTGTGGTAAAATACTCCAAAATGAGCAAACTCAAGAATGCTAATGGGAAGGCTCTCAAACAGTGCTTCAGTATAAGTCATCAATGAGACCTCAATTGGATTACTATGTGCAGTCCTACAGAAAACACCATTAACAGGATATAAACAGGATGGAAATGGTGATGAGAGCTGCTACTAAAATGTTCAGTAGTCTTCATCACAAAGCATATGGGGCGGACTTAAAGATTTCAATATGTATAATTTGGAAAGAAAGGAGGGAGAGGGGAGATATCATGGGGAAATTAGATCTTACCTGCTAATTTGCTTTCCTTTAGTCCATCCAGCCCGATCCAAACTACTGGGTAGTCAGCCTATTCCAGCAGATAGAGATTGAGAATTCCAGGCTTTTGGTGATGCCATCTTATATAGGAGAGGAAACGCCTCCCACCAAGCCAGTACACAATAATAAACCAGAAAATCAGCTCCTGGGAAGACCCCCAAGCACGTGGTCCCCCACAGAACACGTCCCCGGCAGGAGCATTGGCCGACCGCTGATAAGGTGACTTGCTTATCTGTGGCTTGCTCCTTATCAGAAACCCAAAAGCTCACAAAGGGATGGGTGCTGGACCAGACTGGATGGGCTAAAGGAAAGCAAATTGGCAGGTAAGATCTAATTTCTCCTTCCATAGCGTCCCTCCAATCCGGTCCAGACTACTGGGATGTACCAGAGCAGTACTCACCGAAAGGAGGGATCTGCAAGCCCAGCCTGCAGGACCCACGCTCTGAACTGAGTGTCTGATCTCGCTTGGAGATCCAACCAGTAACGCTTCACAAAGGAATGCAATGACACCCAAGTCACTGCCAGACA
The DNA here is from genome assembly GCA_033557465.1 of Ichthyophis bannanicus. Classification (NCBI taxonomy): domain Eukaryota; kingdom Metazoa; phylum Chordata; class Amphibia; order Gymnophiona; family Ichthyophiidae; genus Ichthyophis; species Ichthyophis bannanicus. Next base: position 837,968,337 of record CM066033.1, read on the forward strand.
AATCTCTACTGGAGGAACCAAGGAGGACTATGCCCAGGAAGCTGCTTGCGCTCGAGTTGAATGCGCTCGAAGACCCAATGGCAAGAGTTTATCCTCCATGAGATAAGCAGAAGCAATAGCTTCCTTAAGCCACCGAGCAATCGTCGCCTTAGAAGCTGCCTCGCCTTTACGGCTACTCCCGAATAGCAAGAAGAGTTGTTCCGTAATGCTTGAGCACGCATCTCATATCTAGGACGTTGCAGTGACAACCTCGACAATAGTGCTTTTTGAAGTGGCCGCATATGCGCTCGTGCCCACACCCACAGCACCATGTTGAGCGTTGCCACCATGGTCCCCAAGATCTAAAGGTAAGCCCACGGTGTAGATCAGAGTACACGGAGTTCACCCCATCTGCATGGAGACAGAGGATACTGGCTTGGTGGGAGGAGTTTCCTCTCCTATATAGGATGGCATCACCAAAAGCCTGAAATTCTCAGTCTACATCTGCTGGAATGGGGTGAATACCCAGTAGTCTGGACCGGACTGGTGGGATGCTATGGAAAAAGTTGCTTAAATACCTCTGTAGTATAAATGCTTCTATCTAGTCTATCCAGTACTTGGGTGGGAGGACACCACTCCTCAGCATGCCAAGATTTTGCAGGCCCTCTCCAGGCCACAATAGGCATCTCGGATCTCCCAAACTCTCCTACAATTTGCTCCAACTTCTCTGGAAACTAGACAAACAACAATGGAAAGGTAGGGAGATACTTTAAACTGTTGTACAAATGCTCCAGTATATAAAGAGCCCTAGGATTTCTTCTCTAGTGGGTTTGGGAAATAACATTTTCAACCCCTACAGGAACGAGTCTGGGCACTTTGACTTCTAGTTATCACTTGGAAGTAGGAATCTTCTGGGATTCTTTGCCTCCCTGAGATCACAGGTCCAGCTGGCCAAAGTACCACTTCAACAATACAGGCTTTTTTTAAGCCTGACTAGCACAGGAGGGATAGGATTAGAAGGACAATTAAGTTCTCCTCCTAAAGCTTTTTATACTACTTATTTGCATGACTCTTTAGCCACATCTCCTGAGGCACCTCTACTTATTCTCCTCGTAGTATGCAGATCCTTGGGGGATCAGATGCCAATCACAGTTCTTGGCATATCCAGCCCCGTTTAGGACACAGACTGCTATTAACCATACAGAAGCCTTATATCACACAAAGCAGTTTGTGGTGATTAATGGGGATGGAGGGAGAGAAAGGGAGGATGGTGGGGAATAGCAAAACAGTAACCTCCATACAACTATGGGGGTCAATTTTCAAAAGCTCTTTTCCGAATAACAACAGATGTTATCCAGATAAGGGCAGAGAGAGGTATTCAGTAGCACTATCTGATAATGCTGCTGAATATTTCCACAGACTGCCTAGTTACTATCTGCAGAGTGCTCGGGCAATCCATGAGCAGAGCAAGAGTGACGCCAGACGCTATCTATTTTATTTATTTTTTATTTATTTGCATTTCTTATATACCACACTATTTGCGATCAGCGCGGTTTACATTAAACAAAAAACAGTATCCGACAATAAACAAAAGTCAGGTCATTACATTGAACAGGAAAAAGTAACTTGGAGAACAGGGATAATTGCCACCATTATTCAGAGAGTGGCGATTTTCAGCTGCTATTCAGATATGTGGATAGCTTGGGCTGCCAAAAAAGCTAGTCTAAGTTGCAATCCAGATAACTTACCTGGACAAAGGCTCATAATCATCACTATGCAAATAATGGCAGCAATTATCTGAATAGTAGCCATGAAATCCGGATAGTCAGTGGCAGCCACTATCTGGATACTGCTGCTGAATATGTGGAGGAAATTTAAATATCACAGTTGATTGCTGTGATGCTTAAATACTGGGAGCTCTGAATATCCACCCCACAGAGGTGATCAGCTCTGACTTTTAAATACCCTCTGGATCTTCAGCGGCAATTGCTGGATAGTGACTGCCACTGAATATTTGGATTGTACACCCACTATCCAGATAATTACTGTCATTATTTGGATAGTGGCAATTTGCAGCTGCTATAGAGATAAGTTATCCAGATAGCAAGGGAGGCAATTTTTGTTGGCAGCTCAAGCTATCCACATAACTTATCCAGACAGCGGCTGAGAATTGCCACAAACTGAATAATTTATCAAAAAATCCTCACTCTTAAGAGCAGGGAACAATCACTGTTGTTATGCGAGCAGAAGTGGATCTATATCTTTATCTTTATTTCAACATTTGATAGACCGCTTTGGCCGAAGCATTAAAGCGGTGTACAATAAAAAGGTCAGCACAGCAAATCATAGAAAAGAAAAAAGAACGCCATAAATAACAGGAAAGCAAAGAAAGGATAGGGCACAAAGGTTATAATCACAGGATTAGACCAAGGACACCAAGAGGAAAAAAAAAAAAAGGGGGGGGGACAAGACGTACATGATAAACACTAAACAAAACAGTCGACAGATAACTTCAGGGAGGAGCACCAGGAGGGAGATCAAAAGCTTGTTGGAACAGATGAGTTTTGAGTAGTGATTTGAACTGGGAGTAAGAGGGTTCCAGCCGGAGGGAAGGTGGCAATGCATTCCAAAGAAAGGACCGAGGAAAAAGAAAGCCGAATGTCGAGTTTGTTCTAAGCGGGCTTGTGATGGGGAGGGAAGGGACAAACGGTTTGCATGAAGGGACTGAAGTTGACGATAGTGGGTGTGAAGAGAAATAAGGCCAGCAAGATACCGAGGATTGTCAGTATGAATAGTGCGATGTGTTAGAATGAGGAACTTATAATGAAAATGGAACCGGAGAGGTAACCAGTGCAAATTAAGGAGAATGGGAGTAACATGATCAAAACGATGAGCAAAAGTAATAAGACGAGCTGCAGTGTTTTGGATAGATTGTAAGCGCTGAAGTTGATAATTCGGGAGGTTAGCCAAAAGAACGTTGCAGTAATCAAGTCTACTGATAACTAGTGCCAGAACAAGGGTGACCAAAGAACCAAAAGGAAGGAGGGAACGAACGGCCCGAATCTGACGGAGGACTGCAAATGAACGACGGGTAAGAGAAGAAATATGGTTATGGAAAGAAAGTGAAGAATCAAGAATAACTCCCAGATAACGAAAAGAAGAGACAAGTGGGATAGGGACTGAGTCAATCATGGGGGCAACATTAGGACAGGAGCCACTCAAAGATACCCACACAGCCGAAGACTTGGAAGGATTTAAGTGGAGGAAATTCTGCGAAAGCCAAGAGGCAATATGGGAGAGGCAGTTGTTGAACTGGGAAATATCCAAAGTGAGCGGAGAAACATGACAAAGGAGGATGATATCGTCTGCATAAATATACGAGGATACAGGGTATTGCTGAATCAAAAGGGGCAAGGGAGCAAGGAAAATATTAAATAGCAGGGGGGAGAGAACAGAACCCTGAGGGACACCACAGGTGAGAGGAAGAAAGGGAGAGGACTGACCGCCAGAATGGACACTGAAAGAGCGAGCTGTAAGAAAAGAACGAAACCATTGTAAGACCGTGCCCCGCAGCCCTATATCAGATAGACGGGAAAGGAGAGTCCGGTGATCAATCAAGTCGAATGCTGCGGAAAGGTCAAGGGAAACAATAAGAGTGACGTCACCACAGTCATGGGCAACATGAAGTTCATTTAAGAGTGCTAACAGGACGGTTTCCGTACTATGCCCCTGCCGGAAACCTGCTTGACGGGGTATAGATTACGTACTGTGGCTCCGGAGGGTTTGAATCTTCGGAATGATTGGGCAGTGTGTTTGTGAAAAGTATGCTTTGAGGGGGTGGAGTTTGATCTAGGGAATCCCCCTAAATCACGTGTGGGGATTCTCTTTAAAAGCAAGTAGGTTTTTGTTGAGTGCGCATGGGTGGCGTTTTTTCTGCGCAACGGTGTTGAAGAGCAGTTGGCAGGCTTGTGGTTTGCTGCTAGGTTTTTGCCCTTTATAATGTGGGTGAGCAGTTTGGAGATTTTGATTTCTGTTTTTGTTTATTTGTTATTGTGTATGAATAGATGTTTGGGTTTTTTTTTTTGTGTTTTAGTGATTTCCCCTGATGAAGCGAGGGTGCTCGTGAAACGTCTGAGGGCTCTATATTGAGACGTCGGGGAAGGGGAAAGTGGCTGGCTTTTCATATCCAAGTTCAAGTCTATTTGTTGAGTTAAGTAATTTTTCTTGGATAATGCTGGCTGCTTGTATTATGTTACAAGGTCATTAATGTTATTGGGCTTCATGTTTTTGGCAGGGATCTTGATCTAGTTCTGGATCATATCTGCCATTTGCCCTTGTGAGCTGAGACCTTGGTGTGCTTAAGAACAAGCATTGTGTGATTTTTAGTGGAGAAATAGTTTTTGTTCATATTGAGTGAGGAGTTTTTGATAAATTGACAGTTTCGCTCTATAAGGCGACCATTTAGCTGTTTGGACTAACAATCTGAATAATAGCAGTGGTTATTTGGACAGTGACTGGCGCTGCTCTTACTCTGCTCACAGACCACCCTGTGGTTAGCCAGTTCTAAATAAGGGCTTCTGAAAATTGATTCCTATATTTCTATGCCATGTCTGCTTTAATTTTTGAGAGTTAAAAAATGCTCTGACAAAATATCATTTGCCTGCTCTTAATTTTGTTTTCTAGAAAAGCAAACAAAATTTGTATTAAAAAATTTCAGTTTAGACAAATTTGATAAGCATCCACTGCTTGCCACTGTCAGAGTTAGGATCCCGGGCTACATGATCCTTAGGTCTGATTCAGTTTGGCAGTTCTTATGTTCTTCCATTCTAAAGGTTAACATAATGTTGCCTTGGAAAGACCACTGCTTACATAGGATTGTTCAAGAAATTCCTATTGTGTGAGGTTTTGGCATTTACTGTCTAAAAATATAAGTACCATGGGAAATCAGACAAAGCTCATGTCTTGGAGCTATTAAGGCACAGTATATGGATCTGGTAATGATTATAACCTTAATGAAAAATCTGTCCAAATATAGAGGTGTAGAAGCTAATGTGATATGAAAACACAGCATGCAGAGTCCTTACCATAATATATACCCAACAGAGAAGGTGCAAACTGCAGCAAGGCCACATCTCCTGCTGGGATACTGATGATGTGTTGTCCTCATCTCAATTAGTATAAAAGGCAACACGGTAGTATGCTAAAAAAAAAGTACAATAGGTAATATAATAAATTAACTACATTAAAGTTTCATAGGAAAAGAACAAACAAAACCAACATACAATTTTAAAGGACTCAATTCAATACTCTTGAAATTGACCTCATTTATCCATATCATTTGTATTAATTCTAGTCCAACATAAGAAATTATAAATATACGGTTGAAATGTTTGTACATCTGTCTGGGGGCAAAATAACTCTGAAAATTTAATGGCATGGGATCACATTTGGCATGAGGGAAAAACTAAAACAAGGCACATCAGAATTGGAAATGGGCCAAATTGAATCAGGTATACTATACAAATAAAATTGCTCCCAACAATGGCCCGATGCATAAGAACTGATACATTGAAACACAGCAGTTAGAGAATTGCTTCTTCCAATCATAGACATAAACAGATCCAACACTTACAAACACGCATACTCATGCATGCACACACAGACACAGTTATACGAGCATACACAAGCAGAAGGGTTGCATGATCTTCTCCTGCCATACTCCTATCCCTGCTGGGCTGGCTGTTAGTGATTTTCAATTTTTTGGTTGTAAATTCTACTGTGAAACTAGATCTACCCCATTCATCAGGTTGTTCATGGAGAGCACCTAGCTGCAACTTGATGAACAGTTTTTGAGAGTAGAAGTATGGTCTCGTAGTCAAGAGATTGAGGGGACGAACTTGCCAACAAAGAATTTTGGAACAGTCTTGCCCAGGGAAAAGCCTGTTCTGTGTCAGGAGTACTTTGTCCACCTTGGTCTCAAACCTTGTTGCTGCATACTCCAGGGACTAGTGGTCTTGGCGAAGGTCACAACCCACCCTCATGACTAGCAGCAGAATCACCCTGACTATGAAAGTGTGGCTCTCTTGTTTGGATACCTTTTTTTTTTCATTCTAAGGGGTCATTTTAGAAGCTCTAATCATGATTTGGACTACCAAGAGCACTACTACAGCTGTAGTTACCTCCCAAGAAATTATTTAAATCTTGGTGAAAAGGGAATTCTTTGGGTTAAAACTGATAAAATCTGTGTATTTTAAAATTCAGTGTTTATTAAGTCAGTTAGGGCTAGTACAAACCAGCTTTCAATTAAATAAAAGTCAGTTAGAGCTAATTATAACAAGCCAGCTTTCAGTTAAATTACGGCCAGCTGGGGCTTAGTATATAATGAAGCCAGCCTTCATTTAAATTAAAGTCAATTAGGGTATATCTTAACAGAATAGGGTAAATATTATTTTATATAGATAGTTTTCTAGAGACCTTAACCAAAAGACCTTCCAGTTAGGAGGCAAGAGAACTGTGAAATTGTTTTAAATGGGTGTTAAAGCCACGTGACAGATCAAAGGGGCAACTTGAAAGGCTCCCTTTACCAAACCATGGACAGTGTGAATCACTCAAGAAATTAAGAGATTACCTTAGAAGCACAGATATAAATAGGTCATCCCTCCCACCCACCTACCCCAAGCAAGGAGTGGAGGAGTAGCCTAGTGGTTGGGGCAAGGTACTTCAGGCCGGAAGGTCGGTGGTTCAAATCCCACTAGAGGACAGGAACCTTGGGCCGGAAGGACTGGGGTTTCTAGTCCCATAGGTGCTCCTTGTGGTCTTGGGCAAGCCACTTAACCCTCCATAGCCCATGTTCCCTGTAAAATAGTTATCTCCAAGTTATAATGCCCTGTTCAATGTAATTTCAGTTTGTTCAATGTAAACCGCACTGATGCAGAATAGCGCGGTATATAAGAGAATGTAAATAAAATAAAATAAATAAATAAATAAAATAATTCTTGATTTATAGCCTCCTAAATCATTTAAGGGAAAGGGGTGATCTTACTCACTGTCAAGTTTAACTGATTATCTTCATCGGCACATTTTTAGGTCTTAGGAGTAGATTAAGTCCTTGCAGTTCACCTTGAGGTGAACACTAAAAGTCCTTTATACTTATTAGGTGTACAAAGTTTAAATCCTTGTTACTTTCCCTGTTGTATGTAAACGCAGGACAGTCCATTACTGTCCGAGAGTCATTTTGTTCACTGTAAACCGCACTGATAATAAAGAGCGCGGTATAAAAACTGTTAAATAAATAAATAAATAAAATAAATAGGTATAATTGTATTTGTTCAAGTATCCCTACTCCCCTAGCACCTTTAAATCATTTAACAACTTTAAATGGCTAAATGAAATCTTTAAATCTAAGATGCAGGCAGCAGTCCAGCAGCGAGATGGGGGCTATCCAGTCTTTTGCCCTGTTACATGTATGATTTTCTCCCAGTTGGTAAGAAGACTTATGTGTGGACTAAGTGCAAAGACCTCTTTGCTCTCAGGAAATGAGTCTGATCTCTGGAGGCTAGAGTAGCAGACATGGAGGAGCTGAGGCAGGTATATAGACGAGAAGTCCCACCTCCAATATGGCAGCCTCTCTGCTGCCACAGAGAGAGGCCACATGAAAGGAGAGCATCATCTTGGTGTACCAAGAAATGATCCTGTCCTCTAGGTAATATAATACCCTCTCACACCAAGGATGTGTCTCCAGGATCATGTGTCCATGAGGGAAGGGTTAGGATGGCCGTTACAGTTGGTGCTTTGATCATTAGACATGTAGATAGCTGGGTGGCTGGTGGATGTGAGGATCTCCTGGCAACATGCCTGCCTGGTGAAAAGGTAGAAGACCTCACGTGCTACCTAGACAAGGTTTTAGATAGTGATAGGAAGGAGCCTGCTATTCTGGTTCATGTTAGTACCAATGACATAGGAAAGTGTGGGAGGGAGGTTCTGGAAACGAAATTTAGGCTTTTAGGTAGAAAGTTCAAATCCAGAACCTCCAGGGTAGCATTCTCAGAAATGCTTCCTATTTCACATGCAGGACCCAAGAGGCAGGCAGGCAGAGCTCTGGAGTCACAAAGCATGGATGAGATGATGATGCAAGGAAGAGGGTTTTGGATTTGTTAGGAACTGGGCAACATTCTCGGGAAGGGGGGGGGGGGACTTTTCCAAAAGAATGGGCTTCACCTTCCTTCATGGGAAGGTGAAACCAGGCTTCTAGCATTAACCTTTAAATGGAGATAGAGCAGCCTTTAAACTAGATAATGGGGGAAAGACAACTATCCCCCCAAGTGTGCATGGCTCAGAATGATGTATCCTTGAAGGATAGTAGCAAAATATGGGTCAGGACATCCCAATAGAAAAGTTCCAATAAAGATAAAAGTAACCCAGGTGCTTTTAAGTAAAAAACAGATAGAGCTGAAAGGTTCCAAATTAACCCTGTCATCAAATAGCAAAAAACAAACTTTGAAATGCCTGTATGCAAATTACAGAAGTCTAAAACCTAAAAAGGGAAAATTAGAATATGTAGCAATGAATGAAAGGTTAGATATTGTGATGAAGCTGAAGCCATTGAAGCTATAGACTTAGGAAAAAACACTGTTTATTATAAAGCAACTGACTCAGAGGGTGCAGTTACCTAAAAGTGCAGCTAGAGGGAGCAGGCACGAGGCTGCAGAAGCTAAGCTGACACACCCAGGTTTTGAGAATGCAGGAGCTAATCAGGTACACCTGAGTAGAGAGCCAAGAAGCTCAGTGGAGAAACGGCTTTATAAACAGTGCTCAGAAGGAAGAAAGCAGAGAGGATCTCGAGCTGAGAGAGGATCTTGAGCTGAGACAGGAACTGGGAGAGGATCTCGAGTTCAGAGAGGAACTGAGAGAGGACTACGAGCTGAAAGAGGAGCTGAGAGAGGACCTCAAGCTCAGAGAGGACCACAAGTTTGGAGAGGAACTTCACATACTGAAAGGCAGAGAAGCTTGGAGTACTTACAAGGAAGAGCTAAGTTCCAGGGAAGACAAGCCCGTTCCAGAAAGCTCCAGGAGCCAGTCTTCAGGGAAGACGGTGATAGAAGGAGACTGCCGGGTAGAGCAAATACCAGCAGAGCACGTCTCAAAGGTCCAAGGTACAGTTATATTTCCTTTCCAAGATGTGAGCCAGCTCCTAGAAGAGCTTATAACCCAGAGAACCGTACTGATAGGAAACAAAGCTGGGAAAGGTTTGTGAAACCTTTACAGAGAGGCAGAGTAAAAAGCCATAACAGTTATTTGCCAAACCAAGACCAGCAAGGCTGGGGAATATTGGAGAGATCTATTGAACTACAACCTGCCTTATCCAGGGAAAGCTCAGGACTAGCTGACAACATGGCTGAACAGGAACCTATGCAAATAGAGGTGATAGAACCAGAGCCGTTGCAGTTAGAGCACCCGATGGACTGCTCACTCTGTGTTTCCAAGAGTCTAGAGTCTCTCACATAATTGTAACCAGCAGGACATGCTTTAACATTTCTTCTTTCAGCTTAGCAACAGCAAGAAAATGTTTTGTATTTGTTTTTCCTCTTGGTGTTGAAAACCTGTTTGAATGCAAAGAACTGTGAAGCGCCTGTAACAGTTACTGACTTTGTAAATATTTTGGCATAAACCCTGAAGTAAGGTACTTTCTGTTTTTGTCTTCCTGGAGAACCTTTGCGCAACAAAGGGAATAAAAAAACCCATTTACGTTTAACCCTGCACAAGGTCCACAACTATTTCTTTATGAAGTGGGACTACAAAGACCATGATGCACCTGGTCTAGAAAAGTTTTTCCTTCTTCAACCAACAAGTGTCCGCCCTCTCCTTTCTGCACGCTGCCACTAGGAGGGGCTGTGACAATATATAGTTGTGGTCAATATTATTTGCACCCTTGCATTTTAGGTATCGTGTTACAATATCTTGAGAAACAATTGGAAATATTACAACTGTATGTCACCATAATATTGTAATAGTATGTTCAAAGGTATACAACAAAAAAAAAAAAGATGACCGTGCAACTTAGACATAGTACTTTCTGAAAAAAAACAACCCAACAACAAATAATCTGGGCATGAATAATGATACCTTTCACTAATATTTGGTTGCACAACTCTTGGCAGTGATGACAGCCTCCAAGCATTTCTTGTAGCCATCTATAAGTTTCGTACATCTGCCTGCTGGAAGTTTCTCCCACTCTTCAACTGCGATTTGTTCCAGCTCATGAATGTTTCCAGGGTTCCTTTTACCAAAGGCAGATTTCAGCTCTTTCCAAAGGTTCTTGATTGGCTTGAAATTAGGACTCATTGCTAGCCTTTTCAATCATTCTTTTGTACTTTTGGATGTATGTTTTGGGTCATCGTCCTGCTGAAGGCCCCATGACCTTCGACCCAGACCTAGCTTTCTGACACTAGGTAGCACATTTCTCTCCAAAATACCTTGGTAGTCCTTTAATATGTTCTAGGCTTCCAGTTTCGGAGGCAGCATTTATGGAGCCTCAACATTTATGGAACCTCCACCATATTTAACTGTAGGAAGAGTGTGTTTTCCCTTATAAGCTTCATTTCTTTGCCTGTAAATGTATTGCTGGTCTGCATTGCTAAAGAGCTCAAGTTTGGTTTCATCTGTCCACAGAACATTTTCCCAAAAGGACTGTGTTTTCTCAAGGTTGGTTTGGGCAAAGATCAGGCGTGCCTTTTTATGTCTGTCTTTGAGCAGTGGGGTCCTTCTTGGCCTTGGCCAAGGATGGTCCTTCTTTGTTTAGTGTGCGGCGTATGATGCAGGTTGAAACCACCACTCCAAACTGCTCCAGGTCAGCCTTTTAAGCTCTTTGGACGTTGTATGTGGCATTTTTCCAACAGTATGCACTAAACTTCAAAGACTTCCTTGATTCATTTTCCTCTTCCCACCATGTCCTGGGAGGTTCTTGACTGTTCCATGAGCAAAAGACTTCTTAATAACATTGCGAACTGTAGACATAGGAATCCCAAGGTCTTTGGAGTTTGATATTTGGTGATATTAGCTTTTCTGAAGGTCTCAGGCAGTTCTCTTGTCTTCACTATCGTGAAAATGGAACAGGGAGTGAATGTGGTCATTTAAAAAATTAGAGCCATCATTCATTGGTTGACTCAAATCATGTGAGTACTGACAAATGATCACAGGTGCATCTTATTTTACTGCAATGGGAATGTGGTTCTTCTGATCTGAATAGTTTATAAGGGTGCCAAAAATCATATCCTGGCAATGTCCCAGTTTCTTTACTATTTCCTTTTTTAATTGGTTTTGTTTTATTTGATTCTTTTATGTGTCATATATGTGTGCATATATAGTCCAAAGTCATTTCATTGACCACTTTTTTTAAGGAGATATGGGACACTAAGAGGTTGAACTGCAAGGATGCCAATAATGTTGTCCACAACCATATGTCTCTATGACTGCCGTTGCAGGGCAACAGTACCACTCCAGTGGTGGTATATTCAGAACTTATTTGGAATGAGCAAATACCCTGTTAATGATGATGGACAATTGGACATACTCATGTGATTATAATCTGACATCCGCACTGTTTGCTTGTAAAGATCATTTGACATCTACTTTTGTATATAGTTACATGATGTAATACTCAGCTGTAAAAGTTCATTTACTGTTACCAGCATATACTTAAGTTCAGTTTTATTGTACAACAGGATGCATACTTATGCTCTGTTAGATTTTGTTATATGTAAACCGCTTTGAATATTAGAAAGGCATATAGAAATTAATTCAAATTTATTTATTTATTTATTTGTGTGCTTTTCTATACTGCCCCTTCCAGAGATCAGGGGCGGTTTACAAAGAACTTTTAAACAATATAACAAACAGTGAAATATTGCATTACAAAGAACATTACGGGCACATAGAAACTATGTTACAGAGAAACAATATTTTTAACTATTTACATGGTTGAGTAAAAGTACTGCTTATTTACAGATGAAAGTATGGTATTTAAAATTAAAAGAGACCGAGACAAAAACAACTATTTACAATAATTATTTGCAAACATATTATAGTAAGAACTAGGTGCGCAGTGTTGGGAGGGGGACTATTTAGAATAGTCATTTGAGGAATGATTGGGATTCAGTAAGTACAATGTATCACGGATGTCTGTAGGCAAATGCTAACGGGAGTGAGTCTTGAGTTATGTAGGGTAGACTTGTGTTTGGTTAGTTGTGCATTCTTGTGTAGTATATCTGATTGTGGGTTATAGGTTGCAGTAGTGTTGACTAAACAGGTAAGTTTTAAGTTCCTTCCGGAAAGAGGTAAGGTCCTTAATCTCTCTTAGGTTTAGTGGTAGTTTGTTCCATTGGCTGGGTGCATAATATGAAAAGGCAGTGTTGGTGGTTATTTGCTTCAATTTTCTCACGGCATTGGGAATTAATAGCATGTTGAGATTTGTTCTTCTTCTAAGTCTGTTTTCTGGTGGGGTCTGAAGTAAAGTTGCTAGATGTGATGGGGCTAAGTCATTAATGAGTTTAAAGATGGTGACGAGGGTTTTATATTGAATCCTACTAGTGATTGGAAGCCAGTGGAGAGTGTATAAGATGGGGGAGATATGGTCGTATAGTTTGGCTTTAGAAATGATCCAGGCAGTGACATTCTGGGCTCTTTGAAGGATGTGTAGATTCTTTTTAGAGGTACCTTGGAGTATGCCGTTACAGAAGTCTAAATGTGGCATAATAAGAGCCTGGACGACTGTTCTGAAATCGTTAATGTCAATGAGGGGTCTGAGTTGTTGGATAGTTCTGAGCTTAAAAAATATAGTTTTGGCGGTCTGTTTTATGTGGTGTGTCATGCTCAGTGTTTTGTCCAGAGTAACTCCAAGATATTTAATTTCGGATTTGACTGGGAGAGTGATGTTCGTCAGATTGATGACAGATGGAGGGGTGAAATTGGTGTTTCTGGTCACGAAGAGTGCTTCAGTTTTTTTGAAGTTGATATCCATATGGATTGAGCGGAGCCACTGTTCAGCTTCAGAGAGGCACGTGGCGATTCTGTTGAAATCAAGGTTAGCGATGTCACAAGGGGCGAACAACATGATGTCGTCTGCATAGATAAAATAGCTTAGATTATGGCGTTGAAAGATTGTGCAAATAGGTTGTATATAAAGGTTAAAAAGTAAGGCAGATAGCGAGGATCCTTGTGGGATACCTTGTTCTTGAGGGAATGGTAGCGATGGGGAATGATTTATCTGAACATATTGGAAACGATTAGATATCTAAGACTTAAACCAGCTAAGAGTGATATCTTTTAAACCTAGTTGTGATAGTCTGGATAAGAGGGTATTGTGATTCACACTGTCAAAGGCTGAGGAAATATCAAGGAATATAAGTAAGAAGGCCTGTTTCATATTATCCATACCTCGGATTAGTGAGTCAAAAAGGGATATGAGTAAGGTTTCTACTCCGTGATATGGGCGGAAACCGTACTGGTGCTCACGATGACGGCTAGGGGACACCCCAAGCAAAGACTCATAAGGGACAAATTTCCATGCAGGTCAAGGGTAGCTATGTAGCAGTTGCCGGACCAATTAGCAGGCAACCGAACATAAGCTAGGGCTCCACACACAAAGTAATGGCCCACCAATGCAAGGAGTCCATCAGGCCAAATTTTATAATCTTTAGGTTCTGTAAGCAGAACGTCAGTCCCAGGCCAAATATCCCTTAACCACGGATGATAGTATCCTAAATAGGGATATACATAGTTATCAACATAGTCATATCCTGAATCATTTTTGTTTTTCTTCAATTTATATTTTCCATGTATTGGTAGCCCATCCTGGTCATAATACTGTAATCCATACTGGTCAAGACGAGTTTTAGGACCAGTGAAAGCATTAACAACCCTCAAATTGGAATGGGCTTGTACAGAGCTCACTGTGGGATTGTCCATCACCAAATACACATGACTGTTAGTCATAACGGTCTGACAATTAGAAAGAAGGGTTTCCCCCACAGGGTAAGTCCCCTCCTGCTGAAAACAAATAGGGGGGTTGGTAATTGGTTGAGGACTGATAATCCCTGGAGCAGGGGTCGCCTCTTCTGGCCATGTTACAGTAAGATTAAATAAGGTTTCATTCACAGACAACTCCTTTAATTCTTGCAAAGAAATGGGTCGGGCTCAGGGCAAAAATCCAAACTGCGTAGCTGCTGGGTGAGGTAAGCACACAGCACAATTGGAAATGTTGAAGCGCTGAATTAAGGAATAAATGTGACAATGAAACATATTATAAAATATGCCATGTTTCGCCCAGGGAGCATGTGGATCATACACAGCAACCATATGATCATGAACCAATGAGGGTGGTGTGGGGGCTGGGGCCAGGGCTACAATCGATACTCCTACTGCCTTTTGAATAAGCCCTAGCCCTGGTGTACCTATCCTTAATATCTTTTTCACAAAAGCTTCCACACCCCCTACTCTTGGGAGAGAAATCCCACACACCAGATTAACAAACACAAAAACAGTGCCAATGCCACTGAAAGCATACATATCAGCCAATGCTGTGAGGACAAGTCTGAGATGGGTTGTAACTGTCCAATAACTTCACACCCACTTTCTTGGTTGAGCGGCGTTAAAATCAGGGGAGGCGATTCCAGTTCAATCTCAAATTCCTCTGCTTCCAGCTTGGGCTGTGCACAGGGAAGTCGTCTTATCCAGGTTGCGATGCTTTCTTGCACTGGTCCAAATCTGTCAAAGTTTTCCGTCCTTTCACTTTCAATGCAGAATATCCCACCCAGGACCCCCGAAAGGGCTGTCCATGCGCCCCGAAGCGACCCCTCTGATAGTGCGCAAAATGCGTGCCTCTGAACTTTCAAAAATCTCTAGCTTGTCCCCACTGGGGAGCCTCCAGCTTCAGTCCCTTGGGCCTGTCTTCTGGTAAGCGGTCACCCTTAGAGTCCCACAAGTTCTTTATGATTTTCTCAAACACCTCCCCAAAGAGTAGCTTACCCTTAAATAGGAGCTTACTGAGTCGGGACTTAGATGAGTCATCCGCCGACCAATTACAGAGCCAGACGAACCTCTGAGCTGCGAAAACTGATGCCATAGTCTTAGAGGTCATGCACACGAGGTCATAAAAAGCATCAGACAAGTACGCCGCTGCTGACTCCTGCCTGCTGCTCTCTGTTACCACTGAGCCTTCTATGTCCAGAGGCACAAACCCCTGTATCCAGCGAATGGAGGCACTGGAGACATAGGCCCCATAAATGGCGGCCTGCAGTGCTAAGGCACTGGAGTCATACGTCTGTTTGAGCAGCGATTCCAACCTCTGGTCCTGAAGGTCCTTGAATGCCGCCCCGCCTTCCATGGGGATGGTGGTGTTTCAATGCATTCACATTAGGAATCCGCAGGCGTTCTCTTTCCTCTGGCTAAATGGGGTACAAATGCCCCACCATCCGGCCACCCCTCAAGGTGGTCCCTGGAAACTCTCACTCCGATTCGACCATTTTCTTAATAACTCTATGCACCGGGAAACACACTTGTACCTCCTTGAAACCCTGCAATAATGGGTCTTCCAGGGACTCCTCTACCAGAGCTGGAGGAGCTACAATATTTAACGCCATCAATGACTGGGAGACGAGAGCGGCTAGGTCCTCCCGATGGAAGACCCTGAACACATTAGGGTCATCACCCGGCAGGATCTCCCCTTCTTCAATCTTCTGTACCACTGGGTCCCCACAGAGGTCTGAGGGTCTCTCCCCCAGATCCTCTGAGACCTGAGACCGAGGGGAGTCTGAAGTCAGCCGGGCCTCAGGATTTCCCTTACTCTGTTTCATTGGAGGGACCCCCAACATGGGGTCCTCCACCTGCTTGTTGAAAACGGTAAAATTCCCCAGCGTGGGACTGTTTCCTTTTTAAACAATAGGCCCTGTGGATGGTTAGAATAGTCTGGTGAAAAAAACAGCTTGGAGCAGTGAGAAAAAGAGACTGCCTTTGGCCGTGGTTCTGAAGTTGTCCTCGGCCTTCCCCCTTACTTTTCTTTTTACCGCATTTTACTTTCATCTCCGGGGAAATGGCAGCCTGAAAGGAAATGGCTGCGCTTCCTGCCAAATCCTTAGCTGCCTCCCTCGTGAGTCCCTAATGTTCTAACCTGGTTACTTCCGATTCCATTGCTGCGGTCCCAAATGAGACTAGAAAACCTCTGCTGTGCCGAAAGCAAAGCCTACAAATGCTGGACAGAGACAAGCTACGGCTGCTTGCACAAAGTACACAGACGGCCATGGCAGCATCCACCTCCCCCTCGAGCCTGCCGTGCTGGAGAGGTGAACTGGCAGAAGAACTACCATAACAGGGAAGCCCAAAAACAAAAAATGCACCTTACTCACCCGCACATCCCCGGCCCGTGAATCCTATACTGCCGCCTGAGCAGGAAGTCTGCCTCCATCGGTTTCCTCCGGTCCTAAACTCTCCCAAGTCAGAGAGACAGCAACAGCCAAGCAATAGGGGACCAGCCTCCTGTAGTTAACAGGGTCTGGGATACCCAGCTGAGTGGGGAAAAGGACTTGGGACTCCCAGGTAGTTTGACTTCGGGCAGCTCCTGAATCCCCGGAGGTCTCAAGGAAGGAAGGTAGGCCCTGTTTACTGTCTGCCCCAAACCACCTACCCCAGTGGTAGGGAACCTCAGCCAACTCTGCAGAATTCCAAATCTCCTTTTTATCTGCACTTTTTTGTTTTTGCCAATAAATCATGAAGCCTAATCGTCCCAACAAGAAGCCCACTGGGAAAGCTCTTTACACAGCTGCTGAGAACTGAGAGACTGGAGGCTGAGACTCAAAGAGGAGCTCTTCTACTGGGATCTCAGAATCCTGACATGCTCATTTCTCAGCTGCTTGTGGATGGTGACTACTAAAGTGTAACTGGACTGGCCTGACGGGATGATTAGGAATGGTGGTGTGCCTGTATATGCATGAGACGTGGCGGTGGGTGCCTTTGAGTGAGTGTGGTGTGGGGCTGTGGTATATATGTGTGTGTGCTACAGCTGGGGAGCTTCTGTTTGTGTGGTGCAGAGGTGGGGTGCCTGTGTGTGTATGTGAATGTGAGTGTGTGTGTGTGCGTGTGTGTATGTGGTGTGGAGGTGAGGTGCCTGTATATGTGTGGTTATGCACAGATGGGTCCATGGCTGTGGGCATATGGCCAAAGGGGCATGCCCAACAGACACTGTCCCTTTGGAGTTAATGAGGAGTTGATAAGGCCATTGTTTGATGAAACTGGGTGTATGTCTGACAATGAATGCAGTATGTGGAAAAAGAAAGTGAAGATAAGAGAGGCCCCTGGAGCTCAGATGGGAACTATGCAAGATCTGATGGACTCTTTCATTAGAAAATACGTTTGAAAGATTTGAAAATGTTTCTCGTTATAACTATTTTTGACAAATTTAGCTTTCTGTGGAATGATTGCTCCCATTGAAATACTTAAAATGAACTTTCAGGATGTTTTGTGTTTTGATACTCCTCCCTTCCCACTGTAGAGCCTATTATATTCTGGGTTCTGTGCAGCAGTTTGAGGAGGGAGTGCAATTCAAGGACTATTTTGAACAAGGTAATTGATTAGCCTACTGGAGTCCTCTGTTGAGGAATCTATTAGGAGAGCTACTGTGAAGGCTTCCTTTCTTTGATCATCTCAGAGAGAATTAGTTTTGAAATTATTCTTTAAAGTGAGGTTGAATTTATTTCATGGTCAATATATTTCCTAGGACTCAGGTCATTAAGGGAGATTTCCTACCGCTCTGCCTCAAGAATTTAGCCCTGAAGATGAGTTTCTTTTTAAAATATCCTAGGAAGTGCATAGTTAAGGATGACAGTAAAGAATTTATATTTACAAAACCATGTCAGCTTAAAGTTTTGAGGTCAGGGTGCTCCTGATTAATTATGCAAGGGCTGCTTCGTCTCTGTTGTCTAATGGAAGTTTGGGGGGGGGGGGAATTAGTTAACTGGGCTAGGATTAGACTTTGTCTTGTGTTTTATATGAGACTGATGACTTTCCACTGATATGTGGCCTTGTAGGGATATGAGTTGGGTTTATATTATAATTTTTCTTTGTATTTTTTTTAAACTTTATTAAATTCAATATCATAAATCCAAGTAAAACACTTAAATGAGGAAAAGAAAATGCAATAATGTAAAGGAAATATTACAAAACCCCCCAATTATTAGATCACAAAAAAGGGGACCAATAAAAGGAAATTAATCATGAAAGAAATAAACAATGTTCTTCTAGAGTGATGGATGAGCATGCAATTACAGCTGGATCCAGGACTTGAGAAGCTGGGGCTCTTACTTCTTCTCTAGGTATTACAAAGTCTATGACCTATTTTGGGCCAATAAACAGGACATTTTTTTCTACCAAAATTAACTAATCAACAACATGGAAACTGCAACTTATAACTAGCCCCTAATGCCAGGATTCTTGGTTTAAAAAGAGTAATTTCTAGAGCCTAGCTTGCATGACATGAGAAAAATCAAGGACTATATGAACATTAGAATCAAAAATAGTCTCATTAATATGCCTGAAATAAAAACAAAACACTATATTGTGATCAGGTTCTAGAACAAAGATGACTCACAAAGCTGATCTTCCCATAACCACCTGAACTGAGATCTCCAAGAACTCAGTCAAATTCATAATCTCTGCTGGAGCTCCACTTTGATTACATTCAGCCCCATCTCCCAAACCAACAGTAGAGATATAAAAGGCATGAGAGATAGGTAGTAAATTCTCTGCTGGTTTCTTCAATGCTGTTGTTGTTAAGTGCTGTGGAGTTGGTGTTGACTCATGGCAACCCTCTGGATAGTTGTCCGAAACTGTATTCCGTCTTCAGTCAGGCAGCTCACTGTTGATAA
Source organism: Ichthyophis bannanicus (assembly GCA_033557465.1). NCBI lineage: Eukaryota > Metazoa > Chordata > Amphibia > Gymnophiona > Ichthyophiidae > Ichthyophis > Ichthyophis bannanicus. The sequence goes on from CM066033.1 coordinate 837,987,227, forward strand.
AGTGGCACCCATAGCTGCTGTTATTGTATTGATCCATCTCATTGCTGGTCTTCTTCTTTTGAGCTGACCTTCTACCCTACCAAGCATGATGTCTTTCTCTAACCATCTCTCTCTTTGCATGATGTGTCCAAAGTATGAAAGTCAAAATCTTGTCATCTGAGCTTCTAAAGAAAGTTTAGGTTTGATCTCCTCTAATATTGACTATTTTTTTCTTCGGGCAATTCATAGTATACACAGAATTCTTCACCAGCACTATAATTTAAAGGCATCGATTTTCTTCCTGTCTATCTTTTTCACCATCCAACTTTTCCATCCATATGACGTTATTGAAAATATCATGGCTTGGACAAGTTGAATCTTTGAATAGAGAGAGACATTTCTGCCCTTGAGAATCTTGTCTAGGTCCTTCATAGCCATTCTGCTAACAGCAATGCATCGTCGGATTTCTTGACTGCTTGTTGTTCCTTTATTGATTGTTGATCCAAGTAAGTTAAAGTTGTCAACTATAGCATTTCAATTTCTTCTCCATCAATGATGAACTTATTGATTTTGCCAGTTGTCAGGATCTTTTTTTTTCTTTATATTAAGGTACAGGCCCATTTTAAGACTATGTTCCTTGATCTTGAGAAAGAAATGTTTCAGAAAATCTTCACTTTCAGCCAGTAATGTGGTATCATCAGCATAGCGAAGGTTGTTAATAAGTTTTCCACAAATCTTCACACCTCAGTTGTCTTTATACAGTCCTGCTTCTCTGACAATTTCTTCTGCACATAAATTGAACAGGTGGGGGAAAGTATGCAGCCTTATCATCCATCTTTTCTGATTTTAAACTATTCCATTTCTCCTTGTTCTATTTGAATTGCTGCTTCTTGATCAATGTAAAGGTTGTGCAAGAGAACTATAATCAAGTGTTCTAGTATACCCGCGCATCTTTATGTGGCCCAGAGTTTCTCATGGTTTACACAGTCAAACACCGTGCTGTAATCAATAAACACACATACAGATATCCTTTTGATATTCTTTTGTCTTTTCAAGGATCCATCTCGCATCCACAATGATGTCTCTTGTTCCTTGCCCTTTCCTGACCCCTGCTTACACTTCAGGCAGTTTTCATTCCAGGTATGGTTGTAGTCTATGCTGAATGATCTTGCTGGCATGTCGATCAGATCAGATCGATTGTGTGATAATTTCCACAGTCAGTTGGATCACCTTTCTTCAGAATTGGTATCAACACAGATCTTTTCTAGTCAGTTGGCTATGAATTTGTCTTCCAAATTTCCTGGCAGAACCTTGTATGTAAGGTAACAGCTGCATCCGATTGCTGTAATAATTCAATGGGAATGTCATCATGCCTGGTGCTTTGTTCTTTGATAAGGCTTTCAATGCTGCTTTGACTTCTTCCATCACCAATGGTTCCTGATCATAATGTATGGGTTGAAAAGGTGATGGTCCACTTGATCTTTATGGTACAATGACTCTGTATATTCTTTCCACCTTTTTCTTGATCTTCTCAGTATCATTCAGCAGGGATCCTTGAGCACCTTGTAGCATTCCAATTCAAGGCTAGATTTTTTTTCTTTAACTCTCTCAACTTTAGAAAAGCTGATCTTTCTTTAATAGTTTCTGATTCTATTTCCTTACATGTGTCATTGTAGTACTTTTCCTTGTCTTGCTGTGCATTGGAAATCTCTGTTGAGTTCTGTGATTGTCTCTCTTTCTCCTCTGGCTTTAACTTCTCAGAATTTCTGCGCAATTTTCAGAGTTTCTTTAGTCATCCATTTTGGCCGTTTTTGCTTTTTCATCTTTTGTAACTCTTCTGAAGTTCTGTCATTTGTATCTAAAGCAGCAAATTGATTTTGCAGGCAGTCTTTAAATTTCAGTCGTATATTCTCAAGTTCATGCTACAATCATGAGTGGCTTGCTCTATTTCAGCTTTAGCTTGAATTTGCATACTAGTAGTTGGTGATCTGTACCACAGTCAGCTCCAGGTTTTGTCTTTGTTGATGTTATAGAGCTTTTCCATCATTGACTTCCACAGATGTAGTCAATTCAATTTTTGTGCAATCCATTGGGTGTAGTCCATGTGTACAGTTGTTTGAGATGACTAGATCATTGGTCTTGCAGAATTCTATCAGCCTTTCTCCAGCTTCTTTTTTGTCGTCAAGTCCATATTTTCCACCTACTTTGCCTTCTTTGTTGCCAACTTTTGTGTTCCAGTCACCCATGACTATCAGAATATCCTGTTTGCATGTTCTGTCAGTTTTGGCTTGCACTTGTTCATAAAACTCATCAACCTCTTCCTCTTCTGCAGCTGTTAGGGCATATACCTGTATTACAGTTGTGTTGATGGACATTCCTCATGGACGAATAAAAATTAAGCGTCCACTGATTGTGCTGTATTTCATTATAGTTCTTGCAAGTTTCTTCTTGATTATAAATGCAACACCATTTCTTCTTTGTCTTTCATTTCCAGCATAGTATAACATGAGGCACATTTCAAATGAGACGTTCAAGTGCAATCTGGGATGTCAAAGTCAAAACATCTGAAAAGAAAGGCAGGCACATGCAAGTTCAGACACAATTCCAGAAACCTGGACGTGCCCAGCATGCATATGTATCAAATGTCTATATAGACATCCCTAGGAGAGCATTACAGAACCAAGATGTCTAATAGCATAATCACTAGAGTAGTGGCTTAAGAGCCAGGGTTCAAATCCCAGTGTAGGACTTTGTAATCTAAAGCTAGTCGCCTAATTCTCCATCTTCTCTACACACTCTGGCTGTTTTAAGGTGAAAACAAACACTTTCCTGACACCTATTTGTGCCTGGAGCAGAAATAAACATGCACATGCCTGCAGACAACTCCGCTGCTTTGTGGATCGAACGGGAATGTGTAAATCCATTGCCCCTCACTAGACATCCTTCTGTCACACTCCCGTGCCTACTTGAATGTCCTTGTACTGGAGATGTCTGTGAACGGAATTTGTGGAATGGTTACAGGACATGCCTGTGATTTTGATGTCCATGTGCATATCTACAGACGTCCAAACCATGACTAAACATTTTAGAATGACCCTTCATGTGATCATCTGATGCAAAGTGCTCAATGCCAGTCCATTTCAGTTTGCTGACCCCAACAGATCATTCTTGACCTTCTCCAACTTCCCTTGGCTCATGCTTCATATGTTCCATGTCCCAATATGACTCTCATTTCATGTGAGTCCCACTAGAGGACAGCAACCTTGGGCTGGAAGGACTGGGGTTTCTAGTCCCACAGGTGCTCCTTGTGGTCTTGGGCAAACCACTTAACCCTCCATTGCCCATGTTCCCTGTAAAATAGTTATCTCCAAGTTATAATGCCCTGATCAATGTAATTTCAGTTTGTTCAATGTAAACCGCACTGATGCAGAATAGCGCGGTATATAAGAGAATATAAATAAATAATAAATAAATAAAATGTGCAGCTACATCAGTAATCAGACATCCTGAGGGCTTTGATCCAATCACATCATAAATGCTGGCTTTACTTTGAAAAGTCTTCAACCCATCCCCAATAACTAGATGAGTGCCTTCCAACCTAGGGGTCTCTCATCTTCCAGCACTATAGTGCAATTTGTTTTGGTGTGATTATCCACTTGGTTTTCGTGGCAGGATATGGAAGTAGATTGCCAGACCTTTCTTCCATGCAGGTAATTCTAGTGTTTGCTGCCCTTGTCACAGAAATGTGATCCTCCACCGCCAACACTGTCCCATTCTGCTGTTGCTCAGATGGGTAGTTTGTCTAATCTGGCACCTCAGCTGAGACCTAAGAACATAAGAAATACCATACTGGATATGACCAAGTCCATCAAGCCCAGTATCCTGTTTCCAACAGTGGCCAATTCAGGTCACAGGTACCTGTTATGTTCCCAAAAAGATTCCACAATGCTTATCCAGGAGTAAGCAGTAGATTTCCCTGGTCCTCTTTAATAAGGGTTTATGGACTGTTCCTCCTGGATCTTGTCCAAACCTTTTTCAAACCCAGCTACACAAGTTCTCTGACCTTGTTCTCTGTAAAACCAAACAGTTTATTGTTCTGGTCTGTTGTTATATTGTGAACCGCGCTGATGCTGAATAGAGCGGTATATAAGAGCCTGTAATAAATAAATAATTAATAAATAAAAGACACAGGTTCCACAATGTTTGTATTGGGGCAAGCAGTGGATTTCTCGGATCCCCTTTATTAATGTTTTATGGACTTTTCCTCCGGGAACTTGTCCAAACCTTTTTTAAACCCAGCTACACTAACAGATTTTATTACATCTTCTGGTAACAATTTCCAGAGTTTGATTACTCGTTGAGTGAAAAAATATTCTCTTATTAGTACTAGAAGGGCTACGATGTAGCTTCATTAAGTGCCCCCTAGTCTTTCTACTTTTTGAAGGAGTAACAACTGATCTACGTTTATCTCTTCCACTTCATTCATTGATTTATAGACCTATCTTCCCCTCAGCCATCTCTTTTCCAAATTGAAGAGCCCTAACCTTTTAAGCCTCTCCTCATAGGGATATCCTTCCAACCCTTTACCATTTTTGTGGCTCTTCTTTGTACTTTTCTAATTCTGCTATATCCTTTTTAAGATATGGAAACCAGAATTGCACACATTATTCATATATCTTTAAGGCCATCTCCACAAGCAGAACCAAAGGAGATTTAGGGAAATTTAAAAATCTCAAATTAGTCCTCCTACTTAAATTCTCCAAATATTCCAGCTTACACGGAATTAGGACTCTTTCTTTAATCTGTGGCACAGTTAATTTTTTATCCTCATTCACTTCTACTTCCAGCTGTTCTATCCTCAATTCTTATTGTTATAGAGCTGATTTCTAAACATTCAGCACATTGATAAAGATATCAATCTAATCATTACATTTCTGAGCAACATTCTTAAAGGAAGAGTCCAAGTTCTGCAGCATGTCCTATATAGTATGTAAAGTTAGAGCAGCTGGTCTTTTTACTTCCCCATGGCTGTTGATGGTGGCAGCACTCATACTCATATCACCTCTTTGCCAATCTTCCAGGCCATACCTCTATCCTGGTTCTTTCTCTCTTTTCTAGGGTGAAGACATTGCAAGCAGCAGCCACTTAGTTCCAACACATTCCATCTGACTTAGAAGTCTGGTTGGGATGCCATTTTATCTACCAATGTAGCTGCTTCTGAGCACTGAGGTTCTGTTCTCTTGGGGCTTAGCAACACCCCTTTGCCACTCTATTCAGCACCAGAACTCACTGAGCAGCAGTGGCATAGCCAGAACTTATTTTGTTTTGGGGGGGAGGGGGTGCAAAGGATAACCTAGGTGGGCACAAGACATACCAGTCTAAACCATGCTAGATATACTCATCAATAAATATTGCCTTCCAATGCACCTGACAATGGCTTTCTAAATATTTTGCAACAGCTGTCATGTACCATGGACAAACATTTTAAATATTTAAAACTCAATTGTTTCAAGCACTTATATTATAGAAACATCAGATTCAATCATGTAAAATAAAACAATATACTGATATTTGCTTTAAGTCTCAAGGCAGAACACTCAAGACAGAAAACAAAATAACTACATTAAAACAGCAATATCATGATAATCATAAGAATAAAATATGTATAATCAGTGTACAGCAGAACTGGGATATTTCACTTTACAACCCAACATATGAAAACATTATATTCAACTTCTGATGTCACCTCAGTAATAGCAACAAAGCTCTACTGCTAGGCACACAGATCCCTGCAAAAATAAGACACTCAGAACTTCACCATACAGTAAAAGTACTCACCCTCAAGACTCAAACATCAACCTTTCCTAGGAAAAAGCAGCATTTAAAATTGTACCAGGCCCAAGAACACCAACATCTCATACTGGAAAAAAGCAACACAAGCTGAATTGCTTCCGGTCTCCATACAGACTCTGCATGCTAGCAGAATACTTCCAGTACAGAAGACAGGCAGATCTTCACCACATACAGAATAAGAATACAAATTAGAAACAGATGCACACATACAAAAATTGGAAACCAGAAGATAGAAACAAAGGTGTATTTTCCTGCCCTGAGCAACATACGAGGGTTGCTATTTATATTTCTGGCCTAATAATGAAAAAACAAATATTTATGATCAAAATTGGTTTTATTGTTTTTCAAAATATTCTCCATGAAGATCAATACACTTTTGCATGCGTTTGAACCAATTTTCGAAGCACTTTTTCCACTCCAATTGAGGTAACTCCAAAACATGCGTTTTGAATGCATCAACCGCATCTTCAGGTGTTGAAAATCGTTGACCACGTAATTTGTTTTTGATGTGCGGGAATAAAAAGAAGTCATTGGGTGCCAAATCAGGGCTGTACGGTGGATGACCCATCAATTCGATGTTTTGGCCGGTCAAAAATTCCTTTGTTTGAGCCAATGTGTGAGAGCTCGCATTGTCATGATGAAGAATTATTCGCCTCTTCTTCGACTTTTTCCGAATTTCTCCGAAGACTTCTGGTAAACAAATGGTCGTGTACCATTCAGAATTGACCGTCCTACGTTGCTCTAACGGCACTGTCGCCACGTGACCGGTAATGCCAAAGAAACAGGCAACCATTTGCTTCAATGTGCTTCTTCCGTGAACACCTTTTGTTGGATTTGGCTCGTCTTGGAAGACCCATACAGTCGATTGCTGTTTTGTTTCGGGCTCATATGCATAGATCCATGATTCGTCACCTGTGGAGATGTTATACAGAGTCTTTGATGCACCTTGAACGTATTTTTTCAAATTTCCTTGCACCAATCGACACGAGCCTTCTTTTGAGCGTTTGTCAGATTATGCGGGATCCAACGCGAACAAATCTTTTTTTTTTAATTTATTTATTTATAACCATTTAACATATAGATCAAGAAAGTTCGCTGAACAATCTTGAAAGAAAAAGTACAGATACAATCAGACACAATCATAGCAAGATAATATAACAAGAAAAACCAAAAAACAACGTATCTGTTCACCCTAGCCCACAATATAAGAGGGGAGAATTTCCAAAGTTCCAAATATATTAGTACTAACAAAATAGAGAGGAAAAGGCAGTAAACTAACTCCAGTACTTATTTTATGAGAGTACAGGTGAAGCTCCAATAGAAGTCTCCAAGCGCCTGGCAGTAATGAAGGCCATTAACTGGGAAGGTTCATAAAAAATATAAGAAATAGCTCTATATTTCACCAAGCATTTGCATGGATGTTTGAGAAAAAAGAGCCCTCCCAGTTGGAGAACACCAGGGCGTTAACAGGAGAAACTCCTTGCGACGCCTCTGTGTTTCTTTGGCTAAATCCGGAAAAATACGTACCATTAAGCCCTTAAACAATAAATTTCTTTTCTTAAAGAATAGCCTAAGAAGCCACTCTCTATCTGACAATAATGCAAAGGTTGAACCGGAGTCTCACATTCAGAGGTTTCTAGTAAATCTGTAATATTCAGAACATTAACTTGATCTTGTGCCCCCCCTGAGTCAGCCCCTTTTTCAACAATTTTAGCCTTAGGGAGATGATAAATTCTCACCAAAGGAGGCATTAATTCAGAGGCCACCCCCAACGTTTCCATTAAGTACTGCTTAAACATTTCTCTAGGAGATACAGAAATTAATCTGGGGAAATTGATTAAACGGAGGTTATGACATCTAGAAACATTATCTAAACGCTCCAACTTAGCTTGAATATTGGAAAGGTCCTTTTGAAAACCATCTGCACATTCTTCCAAAGTTATTACTGTCCTCCGAGAGTCATCCACAGTTTTGTAACTTCCGTTCTAACAATGCAATCTGGGGCACCAGCACTTCCCCTAATGAAAGAATAGCCTGCCAGATGGATTCCAACGTGAAATTCTCCGGTCGCTGTAAGATAAAACTTTTTCCAGGATCAGCTTCCGATGCAATAGCCGCCATTGCAACCCCGGTCGCTTGGGCTCTATCCACCACAGGAAACACCGATCCTGCGGTCACTTCCTCCAGCGCCGCCAAAGGTGTACCCGGAGAGCGCAGTTCAATAACCGCTCTCCCCTAGCTCCTCAGCCCCTCCGTTCCTGGCCCCCTGGAACCGGCGTCTTCTCTCAACTCAGGTGAGGAGCCCAGCACCAGGAACTCTTCAGGCAGGGGCTGACCTTTAAAAGCTTTTGGCGCGGGACTCTCAGGGGAGAGAGATACAGCCGAAGCAGAGGCTGAGCCACCCGACTCCAAACAAACTGCAGCTCGGCATTCACCCCTGTTATTCACTGGAGTCTGGTCGACGCGCACCACAAAGGCATCAAGGGGTCCAGCAGAAAGCGGCGTAGAGGTCTGGGAAGGCTGAGCGGGCACAAATCCACCTTTCCCTTTTCGCTTCCTACCCATAAGGAAAGCGCGTTCAGCACGGACCGTTAGCTGCCACCATCTTAATTAGGACACTCCCCCCCCAACAAATCTTTTTTACGGCCAAATGATCATGCAATATCTTATTGATGCTTGTCATACTAATGCCCAAAGATGCCTCAATCTCACGGTATGTCACATGACGATCTTGCTTTATCAGTTCACACACAGCATCGATATTTTCTGGCACAACAACCGATTTTGGACGACCCTGACGGAATTCATCCTGGAGCGAACGTCGGCCACGATTGAATTCGTTATACCAGTTTTTTTACAGTGCTGTAGGATGGTGCTTTATCGCCGTATAAAATTAAGTTAAGTTCATTGATGCACTCTTGTCTTGATAATCCACGTCGAAAGTTATGAAAAATAATCGCACGAAAATGTTCAAGAGTTAATTCCATTTTTCGCCCGAGATGAATTTTTCAAGCTACTGTAAACAACAAATCGTGCTCAAATGATAAAATGTTATGAATAAGGTTATGTTCAACAATGTCAGTGTTCCAATGGAACCATTGGATGGCGCCTGGCAGCACTTACTGTTGCTAAGGCCAGAAATATAAATAGCAACCCTCGTACAGTATGGACTACATGTATTCCCAAAGCTGATATATTCCAATCACTAAAAGCCTGAAATAAAATACTTTTTTGGTATCTTAGGGGCTTGTTTACAAAGCCGCGGTAGCGGTTTCCGATCATTATCGGAGCCACGGCCCCACTGAAATTGAAATTAATGGGGCCGCAGCTCCAATAATGATTGGAAACTGCTATCGCGGCTTTGTAAACAAGCCCCTTTGCTGTCTGATCCTGGCTTCTTTTTCCACTTTCTCCTTGTTGATCTTTACCTTGTCACGCTTCCCCTGCCTAGGGCCGATGGCTTTATAGCAGGGGTGACTGCAGTTTTGCTTTCAAGTGTCCTTATTACTAGCTAGCAGCAAGGGTTGCTGGGACATGTAGTTTCAGGCACACTATCACAAAATGTGTTGTGGCACAAGGGTCTTTTGAAACAGATAAATTTATTTTTGTGGGTTTTCCCTTTCACATGGGTTCTTTAGGCATAAGACAAAGCATAGAATTCTTCAAAATAACAGGAAAATATGAGCAAATCAAAAGCAGAAATAAAGTGGAAAAACTGTTTTCTTCACAGTAACTCAAAAACAGCTTAAACAACTTTGTACTTCCTCTCACACAAAGCTTGTTTAACGTAAATCCAATTCTTCTATATTACACAGAGAACAATCCATCTCATAGGCATCGGGTGACTCAGGAACATCAGCTACATCAATAATCATATCTTCACATTCATCCTCACGGCTCTGCTGAGGAGAACTTCTGCATTGCAATCTTGGAATAACTTCCTGCAGCTGTTCTAGCAAGTTTCCTCTCTCTATAGCCGTGACAGCTTCTAATTCAGGGGAATGGTTATCACGTAAGCTTTTCTTAATGTTCCTTATATCAGCATTAAACCATTTATCCCAAGTGCTTCTGCTAGGAGATTTTACAGCCGTGCTATCATGGCATTTGTTAGCACTTGCTTTCAATTGTTTCACAGTGTCCTTTACAAGACCCTGGCTAGGAAGCAAATGCGACGTACCTTCTCTGCTGGCACTGCCCTGTCTGTGCTTGGAGCTTTCTTCCCTTCTACAGGCAACTGGCTTGACCCTGTCTTCAGGAAGCTCCCACAACGGCGTTGGCTTTAAGGTAACAAGGAAAGGACCCACCAGAATCTCCCTTGGCTGGAGCTGGATTCCAAGACTTTCCTGTCTGCTGCCTTCCTGTTTGCCTTCGTTGCTGAAGTGGCTTAGACCCTTGCAGAGGCTCCTCTCTGCCTTCTTGTCTGTCCAGTTTCTCTTGGCTGTTTTCTTGTCGGCTATTCCTCTGCCGGCTGTTCTCACTCATCTCCTGTTGGCTGTTCTGCCTCCTCTCCTGTTGGCTGTTCTCCAAGACTAGCTCTGAAGCTGGTTTAAAACGGCTTCCTTGTGCAGGCACGCCCTTCTGGTTAGTCAGGTGCACCTCGCGTCATGACTATGCTTGAGCTGCATTCTGTCTGAAAGCTTCCTGCTGCCATGGAAACCTGGCTTGCTCTGACTTTTAAAGGTGCAGTGCTCACTATTCTGCCATTCCATTTGCTCAGGAATGCTTTCGGTATCACAACCTATGTTCTTTTTCTGGGTTTCTGTTCCATTTTCTGTTTCTTCTCTTTTTGCCTTCTTTCCTCCATTTTTCTCTAACAATGATCTTTCATTTTTTTGTTTCATTTTTCCATTGCCTGTCTCTCCATAGCTAGATTTTTCTCCTTCCCCCATTCTCTGTACCTTCTATCTTCAATTTCCCTCTTTTCACTTCTCACCTACTTAGCAGCTTTCCATTTCCCACTCTCAGTCCACCCCCCCCCCCCCCCATTCTGGTCTTTTATGCCTTCCCTAGTCTTCAGTTTACCCTCTTTCAAACACTCTTAAGTCTCCCATTTCTACTTACTATACTCATCCTCTCTCCAGTTCTCATCTAACTTCCTCTGCCTCTCATCTCAATTCCTAGCTCCTTCTCTGTCACTCATCCCTGCCCTTGGCTTTAGTCTATTTCTTCTGTCTCTTACCCCAGTCAGCCTCCCTTTCCACCTTTCCCCTCCTCCACTTCCACTTTTCTCACCGCTTTTTATTTTTATTTTATTATTAGTATTTAGCTCATGCTTTTCCAGAAGATGATCAAAGTGAGTTACATTCAGGTACAGTTTGCATTAGACCCAACCCATTCAAAGACCCAACCTGTTCCTCTTTGTTTCTCACTCCCTTCACAGCCTCTTGTCCCTTTCTATTGCCGCCTGACCCCTCCTGGTCCTTCCTACCATATTTCCACCTTTATTCACCCTCTTATGCACTTCACAGCTCATTCAGCATAGCACTACTCATACAACCACCCAACTGCTTAATCCCCAAATCTCTACATTCATATCCAATCCAATCAATTACCACCCAAACCCTAAGTCCTCATTCTCTTCCTAATCCCCAATTTTTGAATCTATCTTTCAGCTCTTCTACCCAATCTCTTAGATCTCTCCCTGCTGTGTTCTTAACCTTATATCCCCAGTACATGTTCTCCTGCTCCCTTTCCCACTTACCCAGTATCCTTCCTGTTGCCTTAGTTTCTCCCCTTTCCCAGCATCCATTCCTCCTGTTGCTCCCCCTCTGTACCCCCTGCATCTGCCCATAGCTTCTCAGTCCCCTTCCCTGCATGTTTCCCCTCTATCATCATGCACAATGCTGCTATCGTCATGAGCAGGAGCAGCAGCAGGAGTCTTCCCACAGTCCATTGGCCAGCCTCTCATTTAATACAGCAAATGCCAGCAGTGCAGACTGAACAGTGAATTTGTTTTGGCGAACAAGAAGGGACTGATGCTGATCTTGATAGATCAGCATCAGGAAGTGCTGGCTGTGGCGCTAGGTTTATTTATTTTTTATTTATTTAGCAACTTTTTATACTGTATACCCTACAAGTCGCAGAGGTTTACAATAAAGGAAAGCAGGAAAGAAGGGTTAGATGGAACTTAATAGGTATAAGTTAGTTCGATAGCTTAATGTAACTGGTTATATATGATAGAGGTAACAGTTAAACAATATGGGCCTGATTCTGTCCCACATGGCCATCTCCTTTGTATGTCCGGTCTGAGCCGGACGTACAAAGGGGACTGCGATTCTGATCCCGCGGGGCACATCTAGCCTTGTGGGATCAGAATCGCGATCAGGCCTGTACATGCAGGCCAGGACTGTGATTCAGTCCTGGCCTGCATGTACAGGCACTGCTCAGATAGCTCAGTCAGGCATTTAAATGGAGCCGCGGCACCATGGCGTCCTGATGCCATGGCACTGCAGCTCCATTTAAATGCCATGATGCCGGTCGCTAACAATTAAGGTTTTTTCCCTGCAGCCCAACCCCCGATCCAGCCTTCTAAGACCAGGGTTGGGCTGTGGGGAAGAAACCCTGGCCCCCCAAGCTCCTTCCATGCCCCAATTCTAATGTCAGAGGAACAAACGAAGCAAGAGACTGAAGTAGGTTTGGACCAGACTGCTTTATTGAAGATGGTCCCTACGCGTTTCGGCTTGCGCCTTCTTCGGGGGACATACAGCAGTATTGTAAAGGTTGAAATGTCTCATAAAGACAATTTGGTAAAAAGCACTATGTGTTGATAGCGCCGTGGTTGATGAGGTTGTCTCTTAAAGACAATTGAGTCGTAGCACTATATAATGGTGTTCAGGCAGGCAAATGTAGCATAGAAAATACCCAAATGGGAAAAATCCAAGAGAAACAGCGTGCCGAATCTTACACACAATAGCATGCTGTTTCTCTTGGATTTTTCCCATTTGGGTATTTTCTATGCTACATTTGCTGCCTGAACAATAAAGCAGTCTGGTCCAAACCTACTTCAGTCTCTTGCTTCGTTTGTTCCTCTGTGTACCTGCAAGAGTTACGCTCCTCCTTTGTTTCCCAATTCTAATGTCAGCCCTGGACTACAGGGCTGACATTAGAATTGGCCCTGTACATCCAGGACCGGTGGCCACCCACTCTCCACCCCCAGGCTGCCTCTTCCCTGCCCCCGATTAACTTCCCCGCACAACCGGTGGGGAAGTTAGTTGGGGGTTGCTGCCGGCACGAATAGCGGGAATGGATGTCCTGTTGGGATGGTCCAGGGTAATTCTCAGGTATTTGATCTGATTTTTTTTATGTCTAGGATTACATTTCTTGTTAATGCTTGGAGGCAGGTTGAATGTTAGATTTTGCGTTATGTGGAGGACCTCTGGTTTTTGTGGTTGATGGTTAGGTTATGCTCTGTGAGCCAATTGCTCATGGCCTTGAAGCAATTTCCTATGTTTGTGTATTTCAGGTTGTCTGTGCAGAAAGAAGTCTATATAAGGATCTCATCAGCGTATACGTGGTATAGAATTTAGTATTGACATATGATGGTACATATTGATTGTATAAATATGTTGAATAGGAGAGATGACAGAGCCGATCCTTGAGAGAGACCTTGGTTTTGTTTATATTGGTGAGAGGTAGTGGGTCCGACTTTCACTTGTTGTTGCCTATCTTCTAGGTAGGAATGAAACCATCGTAGAGTACTGTTTGTTAGGCCTATTGATTGTAGGCATGATAGGAGTTGATTATGTTGTATGGAGTCAAAGGTTAATGCGATGTCTAAAAAGATAAGTACAAATCCTTGGGTAGGTTTTTCCATTCCTTTGATGAGATTGTCAAGTAATGATGTAATCAGGGTCTCAATGCTATGGAACGGTTTGAAACCCTGTTGGTGTGAGGCGAGTGGCATGTGAGCTTCTATATGGTCTTGCAGTTGGATTTGGACTGTCTTTTCGATGATTTTGGCTCTGAATGGTATACTTGAGATCGGTCTGTAAGAGGTTGGTAATGATGGATCCAATGGGGGGTGATTCAGTAGGGGCATAAATGCTTGCAGTTTTGGTGTCTGCTGTGTTAAATGACAGACTGTCCCTCAACTTTGAATGCTTACCTCTCTAATCCTTCTATTTCCAACTTTGTCTCTAATCCTTGGCTAGCTTTCAATTTCTGCCTTTCAGCCATTTTCTAGTCCCCCATTTCCACCCTCTACTCATCCCTTTCCCAACTTCATCTACTTCTGCCTCTCATCCCCGCACCACCAGTTCCTTCCCTGTCACTCATCCTCTCTCCACCTCTAGACTCTTTCTTATGTCTTATCCCCTAATCCAGGCTCCCATTCTCCTTTTTACTTCCCCATTTCCATCTTCTCTCACCTGCTTCAAAGAACTGTTCCTTTCCTTTGTTTCTCACACTCCTTTTATCCGTCTGCCTCTTTGTCCCCTTTGCCCCCTTTGCCCAATCTCTGTCCCTGCCCCTTGCCCAACTCTAGCGTTTATCCTCCCCTATGACTTCCGTCATACCCCCTTTTTCAGCATCCACCCATTTACCTCCTTTTCCTTCACCTTGCATTTCCTCCTTCTTGCATTAGCAACATTCCCTCTGCTCCTCCATTTCCACCTTATAGTTTTATTGTATTCGATATACTGCCTTCTGTTACATAAGTCCATGCTTTACTCCCCTCACCATGTCTTTCCTCCCTCTTCCTTCTCACGCTCCAAGCATCAGTCCCCCTTCTCCCACTGCCATCCTCCAGCAACTTCCTCCTTCTCCCAGTCCTAGTCCTATTCTCAGCATGAGGCCCTTCTCTCAACTCAGCTCCCAGACCTACCATCTGCCCCATACTAAACATCTGCCAGAGTCCACCCCTTCTCCCATCTTCAATATCTGCCAAAGTCTGCCCCACCTCCCAGTCTCATCCTCCTTGTGTCTCCTCTTCCCCATTCAGCATCTCCCCTCTGTCTTCTGTTCCCTCTTTGAATCTGTCCCCTCCTTCCTCATCCTCAAAATGAGCCACACATGTTCAAGCATTTCAGCCTCTCTCCCTTCCTTCTTTTCCTCCCTTCCTGTCCAGCACCTCCCCTCCATGACCTCCCCCCAAACCTCATGTTCCCGTTGTGGCATTGCTGAAAAAAACAAAAAATGTGGTACCATTCCTCATGCTGAAGCACTCTGCTAGTCCTACTCCTTCCAATACACACATCCTGCTGCTGAGGGGGCAGACGAGCAGAGCACTTCAGCATGAGTCTTGGTCCCACATTTTTTTTCTGGTTAGCAATGCCCGACGGGATCATGAGGTTTGGAGCCAAGAGAGGAGGCAGATGTGGGATGGGGAAGAGGGAGAGCAAGCGTTAGAGCAAGTAACAGCACTGTTGAGCTCCTGATTTTAGTGGTGCAATGCATGGCAGCTGAGGTGGGGGTCTGAGCCAAAGGTGAGGTGGTCCATGCCCCCAAGACCCCCCTCCCCGTGGCTATGCTCCTGCTGAACAGTCCACAGTAATGGATTTAGTTTCAAATCTTTTCTTTTATTGGTTTTATACATAATGATATTCATTCTCAAAACAAGCTTACAACAAGCTGCCGGAGGTACGGAGCTTTACACAGTAATGTATTTAAAAGAGGTTTGGACAGGGTCCTGGAGGAAAAGTCCATAAACCATTATTAAAGTGGATCGGGGAAATGCACTGTTTACCCATGGGACAAGCAGAATCGAATATGTATACCTTTTGGGAACCTGACAGGTACTTGTGACCTGGATTGGCTACTGTTGGAAACAGGATACTGGGGCTTGATGGACTCTTGGTCTGACCCAGTATAGCTTATCTTATGTTATTATGCCTATCATACAGAAAATCCCACAACACCCCAGGGTTTGCTGGGTTGATTGATTAGAAGGCGTTCATGCAAAGGGCCACATACTTGCCTTCCCCTTTCTTCCCCTCCCCCAACAAAATCTCCAGGAGGTAGCCCAGGTATCTACATAAGAGAGATCCAACTGAAGCGTGCTTGAAATGGCTCTCACCAGCACCAACTTGGGCCCCTTCCACTCTTGTTTAAACTATAGTATAACTCTCTCTATTTATGTAATTATGAGAAGTGCTGTAAGTTAGGGTTTATTTTTTTTCCTATGTAAGTTTTTCTGAAAACTTCAATAATGTTTTTTAAAAGAAATATATTATTGAATAACATAATCAAATAGTCAAGCCACATATCGTGATGTAGAGGAACACACCGTATCATTAGCTTATTAATCAGACAAATCTGATTGATAGGCCATGTGGTCTTTTTCTGTCATCATGTTTCTATGTAATCTCAAAATAGTGCCATCTAGTGGCTACATGAGATAGATATGTTAGAAGCATAGAAACATGACGACAGAAAAAGACCACATGGCCTATCTAGTCTGTCCTTCCATATCAACAACTACAACAGTCCACTTTTTACCTTTAGAGATCCTCTGTGTTAGTCCCATGCTTTTTTGAATTCAGTTACTGTCCTCATCTCTACCACCTCCACTGGGAGACTATTCCACGGATCCACTACTCTTTCCGTAAAGAAATATTTCCGCATATCACTCCTGAATCTATCTCCCTTCACCCTCATCCCATATCCCCTCGTAGCAGAACTTGCTTTCAATTAAAAGAGACTCTCTCCCTGAACATTTATGCCACGGAGGTATTTAAACATCTCAATCATATCACCTCTATCCCGCCTTTCCTCTAAGGTGCACATATTAAGATCCTTAAGTCTGTCCTCATATGCTTTATAATGAAGCCCACTAATCATTTTAGTAGCCACCCTCTGCACCGAATCCATCCTGTTTATATCCTTTTGAAGGTGCGGTCTCCAGAATTGCACACTATACTCCAAATGAGGTCGCACCAAAGACTTATACAGAAGTATACACCTCCTTTTTGTGCTAGCCATTCCTCTCCGTATGCACCCAAGCATCCTTTTAGCTTTTGCCGTCGCCTTTTCTACCTGTTTAGCTACTTTAAGATCATCAGACACAACCACGCCTAGGTCCCGCTCTTCTTTAGTGGACAAAAGTACTTCACCTCCTATACTGTATTGCTCCCTCGGATTGCTGCAGCCCAAATGCATGACCTTACATTTTTTAACATTAAATCCCAGCTGCCAAATTCTAGACCATTCTTCAAGCTTAGCTAGATCCCTCCTCATGTTATCTACCCCTTCCTGGGTGTCTACTCTATTGCAGATTTTGGTATCATCCGCAAACAGGCAAACCTTACCCGACAGCCCTTCCGCTATATCACTAACAAAGATGTTAAAAAGAATCGGACCAAGGACAGATCCCTGGGGCACACCACTGGTAACATCCTTCTCCTCAGAGTGAGCCCCATTTACTTGTACTCTTTGTCGCCTCCCACCCAACCAATTTCTAACCCAAGCAGTAACTTTAGGGTCCATCCCTAGGGTGCTCAGTTTGTTTATAAGTCGCCTGTGAGGAACAGTGTCAAAGGCTTTACTGAAATCTAAATACACCACATCTAGGGCTCTCCCTCGGTCAAACTCCCTGGTCATCCAGTCAAAGAAATCAATCAGATTTGTCTGACAAGACCTGCCTCTGGTGAATCCATGCTGCCTCGAATCCTGTAATCCGCTGGACTCCAGAAACCTCACTATTTTCTCTTTCAGCAGCGTTTCCAATAATTTACTCACCACCGAAGTTAAACTAATCGGCCTGTAGTTTTCAACCACATCCTTACTTCTGGCTTTTGTGTAAAGGCACCACATGAGCCTCTCTCCAGTCCTTTGGCACCACTCCCGACTCCAACGAGGCATTGAAAAGGTCAGTCAGTGGAGTTGCTAGAACGTCCCCAAGTTCCCTCAGTATTCTAGGGTGTATCCCATCCGGTCCCATCGCTTTGTCTACTTTAAGTTGAGCTAGTTTCTCACGAACAGAGTCTTCTGAAAATTGTTCAAGATGTCCCTCGCTTCTGTTCCTATTTGTGGGTGTTTTCTGAGGTCCTGCTCCTGGTTCTTCATCTGTGAACACAGAACAAAAATATTTGTTAAGCAATTCCACTTTATCTTTATCAGCTTCTACATATTCCCCCCCCCCTGCACCCTTGAGTCTGACAATACCACTTTTGCCCTTCCTCTTCTCACTAATATATCTGAAAAATGTCTTATCCCCCCATTTTATTGCATTGGCTATTTCCTCCTCCTGTTGAATCTTTGCCTTCTTGACTACTTTGCTAGCTTCTCTAAGTTTTTCCAAATACAGATGCCTGTCTTCCTCTCTCTGTGATCTCTTGTATTTCATGAAGGCCTCCCTCTTTTTCTTCACTTTTTCAGCTACTTCCTTCGAAAACCATAGCGGTCTCCTTTTCCTTTTGCCTTTATTTACCATTTTAACAAAAAGGTTGGTTGCCCTTAAAATACCCCCTTTCAGTTTTGCCCACTGTTTTTCTACATCCCCCAGCTGTTCCCATCCCACTAACGACTCCCTGAGATATTGGCCCATCTTCGCAAAGTTAGTCTTCCTAAAGTCTAAGATCCTCACCTTGGAATGGATTCTAACAGCCCTAGTCCTAATACTGAACCACACCATCTGGTGATCACTGGATGCAAAATGATCTCCCACTACAACATCAGAAACACTTTCGCCATTGGTAAGCACCAAGTCCAGTATGGCCCCTTCACGTGTGGGGTCTGTTACCAATTGCCTGAAGAGAATCCAGGATCTCCTTACTTCTAGATGATACTGCAGCAGGAATGTGCCAATCAACATCTGGCATATTGAAATCTCCTATCAGTAGCACTTCCCCTTTCCTAGCAAAATTAACTCCCTGTCCACCTCTTCCTCTTGTGAGGGAGGTCTGTATATCACACCAATGCAAATAGATTTCTCTTTCCCTCTTTCTAGTTTAACCCACAATGCCTCCTCTCTCCCTTTTAAGCTCTGTAATTCCAAAGCTTTAATAGTAGTTTTTACATATAGTGCCACTCCACCTCCCCTTCTTCCTACCCTGTCCTTTCTGAATAAAGTATAGCCAGGTATAGTTACATCCCAATCATGGTTTTCTGTGAACCATGTTTCTGTAACTGCCACTAAATCCAAGTCAGCCACTCCCACCAAAACCTCAACATCAGGGATCTTATTTCCCATGCTACGGGCATTTATACACACTGCTTTCCATATGTTACCCCTGTTACCCATTTCCATAAAGGTATTTAATGTATCACCTACCTGGGGGCTTTCACTTACCTGGGGGCTTTCTTCACCCATCCCCAATGAATTTAGTCTAAAGCCCTCTTCAGTAGATTAGCCAGTCTACTACCGAAGATGCGTTGACCTTACTTGGACAAATGGATACCATCTCTGCTCTGCAACCCTTGGAACAGCATCCCATGGTCTAGGAAACCAAAACGCTCTCAATGACACCATCCACGCAGCCGTGCATTCATCTCCAGGATGCGAGCCTCTCTGCCTTGGCCTTTACCCTCAACAGGGAGGATTGAAGAGAACACCACCTGTGCACCTAACTGCTTCACCCTCTGTCCCAGAGCCATGAAGTCACTTTTGATACGTTCCGAGGTATACCTGGCAGTATCATTTGTTCCAAGATGGATTAGCAACATTGGGTAATAGTCAGTGGGCTTGATAAGTCTCGGCAAACTCTCCGTAACATCTTGGATTTTGGCACCAGGCAGACAGCATACCTCTCTGGACATCAAGTCTGGTCGTCAGATGGACGGCCTCAGTACCCCTCAGAAGAGAGTCTCCAACCACCATTACCCTTCGTTTCCTTCTGGTCACTGATTCTGCAACTTTGGGGTACTTGAACTCTGGTTCTTCCCTTTCCAGCGATGCTTCACCTCCTCCACTTCCAGGGCTGCATAATGTTAAACAGAACTGCTTCAATGTAGATAAAGCTTTCGCGGGAACTAAATCAAAATATCAGATGAATTAAAACAACTGCACAGCTTTTAATTTAGAAACCGAGGTTTCACCGTTAAAGAGTGAGAAAATATGTGCATTGCCAGAAACATTTCTGCTCCAATTATAATTGAATGACTAATATTAAAGTCCAATAAAAACTATAGAACAGTCATGCACTGGTTCAGGAATTCACTCCTCTGGCATCTTGGGGAAAAACACAGACTGACCTATATCCATCAATGAAGCTCTTTGATACAGGAACCTTTCTGCAAGTTGAAAACTCACTAGCAGAACTTTCTTACTTTGGTACTTATGAAACGTGCCTCCCTGGTGGTCACTGTGCTCATTATATCCATCACCATAGATGGGATGATTCACTGTGGTACATCTCACAGTGTAATGCTGTGACCATCGATCATGGGAAACAAGGGCATTTAGGTCCGTCTTCCAAAATAGGTAGCCAGATAGGCACAGGAATCATATAGCTCTCAAAATAACCTCTCACACTGGATGCTTCTCAGTAGGAATACTTGCACTGCTCATATCCCAGCATCACCTCATAAGGATCTAAAATGGTAGCACCAAGTTCTATGCCATCTCATCCTCAGAACTACATTTTTTTTCTTAACGTGTCCTAGCAATTTTCTCTCCTCCAGGGACAAAGCCATTCCTCATGACACACACGTATGCACCCCCTGATCCCCTTCATGACACACATGCACCCGCACGTACCTGATTCTGCGAATGAGGGAAATACGCCATTGTGCCACACTGCAAATATGCACTTTTCAACTTGTGTTTGTTTACTATCTACAGTATACTCTCTTATTGTAAACTGGTTTGAAATTTATGAAAGGCACTATAACAAAGAATCTGAAAATACATAAATAAATAAACTGGAGTTGGTGATTATGTTGTTGTTAAGTACCGCCGAGTCGGAGTCGACTCATGGCGACCCTCTGGATAGCTATCCTAAACTGTGTTCCGTCTTGAGTCAGGCGGCTCATTGTTGACAGACTGGTACCCGTAGCTGCTGTTATCGTCTCGATCCATCTCATTGCTGGCGTTCTTCTTTTGCATTGACCTTCTATCTTGCCAAGCATGTCGTCTTTCTCTAATGATCTCTCTCTTCGCATGATGTGTCCAAAGTATGAAAGTCGAAGTCTTGTCATCTGAGCTTCTAAAGAAAGCTTAGGTTTGATCTCCTCTAGTACCGACTGGTTTGTTCTTTGGGCAGTCCATGGTATACACAGTATTCGCCGCCAGCACCATAATTCAAAGGCATCAATTTTCTTCCTGTCTATCTTTTTCACTGTCCAGCTTTCATATCCATATAATGTTATTGAAAATACCATGGCTTGAACAAGTCGAATCTTTGTATGGAGAGAGACATCTCTGCTCTGGAGAATCTTATCTAGGTCTTTCATAGCCATTCTGCCAAGAGCAATGCGCCGTCTGATTTCTTGACTGTGTGTTGCTTCTTTATTGATAGTTGATCCAAGTAGGTTAAAGCTGTTCACGATTTCAATTTCTTCTCCTTCAACGATGAACCTGCTGATTATGCCAGTTGTCATGATCTTTGCCTTCTTTACATTAAGGTGCAGGCCCATTTTCAGACTATGTTCTTTGATTGTGAGAAGCAAATGTTTCAGATCATAGGTAATTATACCACTGCCAAAGGAATTTGCCTTTTTTTAGGCAAGTTGATAGAGAAAGCGGTGGCTTTCTCAAATGGTTGATTTCTTGGACAGTAATGATTCTATCAATATCACAGCACAGAAACATTGTTGGTGTCAATTTTTGCATAGAGGCTTATCGAGAGTATTGATATTATTGGATGTGCCAGCTGCTTATGACTGCTTATGACTGCTCAGTCAGTCATGAACAGTTGTTAGAATATTTGTCTTTTGTGGGAACTGGGGGAAGGGCGTGGCACTGTTTTTTCTCTCTTTTTAGGGGGCAGTTCCCACAGGGTGAAACTGAGAAACCAATTTTCCTCTCCTTGTGTTTTGGAGCAAGAAGTACCACAAGGTTCAATATCTTTAAAATTTATATAACTTACTTTTAAACAAGGGTGTAGCCACAGGTGGGCACGAAGGGGTTCACCTCAGGCCTCTCCCATTCCCACAGCTTTTCCCCGTTTTGCTGCTGGCATGGTGCACACCTCATATTCATAATCTTGTGGGACTTGCTGCCCATGAGATTTTAACATATGCCCTGTGCTGGCTGCCAGTCGGGGGAAGGAAAGCAGAGCCACTGCCATTATCCTCAAACGATTTTGGTTTGGCAGTGGGAGGTGCTTTTTCACCTGATGAGAGAGAATACTTTTAATAGAGACAGCTGAAGGAATGCAGGAGGGAGCTAACACAGTGCTTTTTAAAAGTAAATCATGTTTGCCACACTCTGCCTCTGCTGCCACAGTTCAGGGTCTTTGAGCCCTTTCTTGACTGAGCCTCTCCCACACCGCAGAGGCTGCTTGAAAGAATTATACCAATGTCTACTTGAAAAATAAATTCCCAAACATCAGCAACCGTGAGACAGAAGGGAAGACTTCAAATTTCTGATTCGCATGCTTGTATACTTAAAGCACTAAGAAAATCAAGAGTCTTCTGAAGTGGAAAGGGAGTTCTGCTGTGCTGGACCTCTGAAATATTGTCTCCATCTCCATGGACAGATTAATAGGCTGATGGAGAGCATATCGGTAGCTTAAGATGTTTTTATGTATTGTCTGTGAAACTTCTCTGCTTTCCTCCATTGACATGTCCGTCAGTTCAAAGTGGTATATGAAGAAATCAGACAGTAACAACTAAGTACTGTAAAGCGTAGTTACTCACCTGTAACAGGTGATCTCCGGGAACAGCAGGAATTTAGTCTTCACATATGGGTATCGTCGGTACCGACAGAGCCTGCGCAGGAACGCTCCCCAGCGTCCAATAGGAACACCTTTGGGAGCATCCCTCAGCACATGTGTGCTGCCTTCCTGCTTTTTTAACTGTCCCTCTTCAGTTACGTTTGTAGCTAAGTGAAAGGATAGAGAGAGAGAGGAAAGAGACAAAGAGATAGAGAGACAACTCCTAGGGGAGGTGGGTGGGTTGTGAAGACTAAATTCCTGCTGTTCCAGATCATCACCTGTTACAGGTGAGTAACTACGCTATCTCCAGGAACAAGCAGGAATGTAGTCTTCACATATGGGGACTCCCTAGCTGAAGATGCCAGGGAGATAGCCTCAGGAAGGTGCCACCCTAGAAGGTGGGAATCCTTCTTCCCATGGATCTCTGGAATTCCACCAGGGTTGGTGGGTAGGAGTTGATTTAGGTCTGAAAGAGATTTTGAAGAACAGCTTGGCCAAAGAAGGCACCCCGACGGATGGCTCTCACATTATGAGCTGTGACATGGTCCTGAAGAGGAAGACCCTTACTCTCATTAGCAAAGGATATGCATTGGGCAATCCATTTAGATAAAGTTCTTTTGGAGACTGGAAGTCCCAAATGACTAGGGTCAAAAGCTATAAAAAGTTGCGAGGACTTTCTATGTTGCTGTGTTCTTTGTATGTAAAAGGCTAAGGCCCTTTTACAATCCAAAGTATGAAGGTTTCTTTCTGCATTAGAGGCATGAAGCCTCGAAAAAAATACAGGAAGATAAATTGATTGATTCAAATGAAAAGGCAAAACCACCTTTGGCATAAAGTGTGGGTGAGTTCTAAGAACAACCTTATCATGATGAAACCTAGTATAAGGAGGATCAGCCACTAAAGCTTGCAATTCACTAATGCGACGGGCAGAGGTGATTGCAATTAGGAAGATGACCTTCCAGGTCAAAAACCTAAGGGCTGTAGTGGCCAAAGGTTCAAAAGGCGGCTTCCTGAGCTGCCCGAGAACTAGATCTAGATCCCATGCCACCAGTGGTGGCATGATGGGAGGTTTAGTTAATAAAAGACATCTCATAAATCTTGATATGAGTGGATGAGAGGAAATTGGTTGTCCATTCAGAGGCTTATAAGAAGCTGCAATTGCACTAAGATGGACTCTTACCAAATTTGTCTTTAGACCAGAATTCGATAAGTAAAGGAGATACTCTAGTATCGATTCTAAGGGTATGACAAGGGGGTTTAATCCCTTCTTGGAGCACCATATAGTAAAACGTTTCCACTTGAAGGCATAAGATCTTCTTGTGGAAAGTTTCCTAGAAGCCTGAAGGATATCTTTTACCTGTTCAGACAGGATGAGATCCTGGAGGTCTAAGCCTTCAGCAACCAGGCCATGAAGTGCAGGGACTGGGGATTCGGGTGTCATAGCGTCCTGTTCTCCTGGGAAAGGAAATCTGGAGAATGCCCTAACTCCAGAGGTGCCGCTTGAGAGAGATGTAGAAGCAGGGGATACCACGCTTGGCATGGCCATTGTGGTGCTATGAGGATCATGCGACCACTGTCTCTCTGAAACTTGAAGAGTATTTTGGGGATGAGGGGAATGGGTGGGAAGGCATAAAGGAAGTCCTGACCCCAGTGAAGGAGGAAGGCATCCCTTGCCTGAAAATTGTGAGCCGGAATCCTGGAACAGTATCGGGAAGTTTGGCATTCAAGGGACTTGCAAAGAGGTCTATGTCTGGAGTGCCCCAGAGATGAAATATCTCTGTCACCTGATCTAGGTGGAGGGACCACTCGTGAGGCAACAGTACTCAACTGAGTTTGTCTGCCCAAAGGTTTTGAATGCCTGGAAGATATACCACTAGAAGGTGAATTTGATACTCTCTGGAGAGGGCCCACAGTCGCAAAGCTTCGTTGCATAACGACAGAGAGCCTGTTCCGCCCTGCTTGTTCACATAGAACATGGCTACTTGATTGCCCATCTGGACTAGGACTGTCTTGTAGCTGAGCTGGGCGTGGAATACACGAAGAGCTAAATAGATTGCTCTTAATTCCAGGAGGTTTATGTGTAAACCGGTCTCCTGTGGAGTCCAGGTTCCCTGGGTAGAGAGATGATTCAGGTGTGCTCCCCAACCCACCTGTGATGCATCTGTTGTTAGGGTGGCCTGAAAAGAGGGCTGATGGAAAGGAGACCCCATTGTCAGGTTTTCTAGTGACTGCCACCATTGGAGGGACAAAACTAGTCGTTGAGAGTTTATTATTTTGTCCGACAAATGACCTGTGGCCTGTGTCCACTGTGTGGATAGAGTCCACTGAGCTGCTCTCATGTGGAGGCGAGCATATGGGACTTCATGAACTGTGGAAGCCATATGTCCTAGTAACTGTAGTAGCTCTCGAGCAGTGAGGGAGGATTTGCCTGCTGCTTGAGAAGCTAGTTGTATTATGCGAAGACACCGGGCCTGTGGAAGGAAAGCCTTTGCTTGTCTGGTATCTAGACAGGCTCCTATGAATTCCAGGAATTGGGAAGGAACAAGTTGGGATTTTGGGAAGTTTATTACCAATCCCAAGTATTGGAGAAGTCGCATTGTATGGGACAGTGCAGTGCTGGCCTCTACAACTGTAGGGGCTCGAATGAGCCAGCCGTCTAAGTAAGGGAAGACAAATATCCCCAGGGTTCGTAAAAATGCGGCTACTACTGCCATGTATTTCGTGAATACCCTTGGTGCTGAAGTCAGACCAAAAGGAAGAACCCTGTACTGGAAATGTCTTCCCCTGAAAAGGAATCGTAAGAATTTCCTGTGATCTGGATGGATGAGAATGTGAGTGTATGCATCCTTTAAGTCTACAGAGCAAAGCCAATCCTGGCTTTGAAGGTATGGCAGAAGAGTTCCTAGAGAAATCATTTTGAATTTCTCTCAAAATAGGTATTTGTTCAATTCTCTGAGGTCCAAAATGGGTCTGTGTCCCCCGTTTTCTTTGGAATAAGAAAATAGGGGGAGTAGAACCCTGCACCCCGTTGAAGAATGGGCACTTCCTCTATTGCCCCTTGGGCAAGAAGTGTGGAGACCTTGCGATCTAACAGATTGTCTGTTTGAGAATTGAATTGCTTTAGAATTGTAGGAGGGGGCATGCTGTGAAAATGAAGCTTGCACCCTTCTCCTACAATGGACAAAGTCCAATCTTCTGATGTTATCTGATGCCATCTGTTGGCAAAGTGGCATAACCTGCCTGGGATATTGGGGGGTTGGGGACCCCTCAGAGGCAGGAAGGCAAAGCTCTCTAGGAAGGAGTCAAAGCCCTTGAGGGGGCTAAACCTGAAGAGCTGGTTGGGCTCTCGGGCCTTTGGGCTTCTTTTGCTGTCTAGTTTGTCCTTTTTTGGCAACTTATAAGATATGCCATACTGGGTCAGACCAAGGTCCATCAAGCCCAGTATTCTGTTTCCAACAGTGGCCAATCTAGGTCATACGTACCTAGCAGTTTCCCCAAGGGACACAGGTTCCACAATGCTTGTATTGGTTCAAGCATTGATATCCTGGGTCCCTTCTTAATAATGGTTTATGGACCTTTCCTCCAGGAACTTGTCCAAACCTTTTTTAAAACCCAGCTACACTAACAGCCTTTACTACATCCTCCGGTAACAAATTCCAGAGTTTGATTACACGTTGAGTGAAAAAATATTTTCTTTTATTAGTCTTAAATAGTTTACCCTGTAGCTTCATTGCATGTCCCCTAGTCTTTCTATATTCTGATAAGGTAAACAATCGATCTACGTTTACCCGTTCCACTCCGTTCATTAATTTATAGACTTCTATCATATCTCCCCTCAGCCGTCTCTTTTCCAGGTTAAAGAGCCCCAACCTTTTTAGCCTTTCTTCATAGGAGTAGCCTTCCATCCCCTTTACCATTTTGGTGGCTCTTCTCTGAACCTTTTCTAAAATTGCTATATCCTTTTTAAGATATGGCGACCAGAATTGCACACAATATTCAAGGTGCGGTCTCACCATGGAACGATATAGAGGCATTATAATATCTTTTGTTTTATTTTCCATTCCTTTCCTTATCATACCTAGCATTCTATTTGCTCTCTTGGCCGCCGCTGCACACTGGGCCGAGGGTTTTAACATGGTATCCACAAGGACGCCTAAATCTTTTTCTTGGGTGGTGGTTCCTAATGTGGAACCTTGCATCGTGTAACCATAGTTTGGGTTGTTCTTCCCTAGGTGCATAACCTTGCACTTCTCCACATTAAATTTCATCTGCCATTTTGATGCCCAGTCTTCCAATTTATCAAGATCCTCTTGCAATTTTCCACAATCCTCCTGGGTTTTAACAACTTTAAATAGTTTTGTGTCATCAGCAAATTTGATAACCTCACTCGTTATTCCACTTTCCAGGTCATTTATGAATATGTCAAAAAGCAGCGGACCCAGCACAGATCCCTGGGGTACACCACTATTCACCTTTCTCCATTGGGAAAATTGGCCATTTAGCCCCACCCTCTGCTTTCTATCTTTTAACCAGTTCCTGATCCACAGTAGTACACTGCCTCCTATCCCATGACTCTTTAGTTTTGCCAAAAGTCTCTCATGAGGGACCTTGTCAAAGGCTTTCTGAAAGTCCAGATACACAATATCAACCGACTCACCTTTGTCCACCTGTTTATTCACTCCTTCAAAAAAACATAACAGATTAGTAAGACAAGATCTTCCTTGTCTAAAGCCATGTTGGCTGTCTCCCATTAGGTCATGACTATCTATATGCTGAGTAATTTTATTCTTTATGATGGTTTCTACCATTTTTCCCGGTACTGATGTCAGGCTCACCGGTCTGTAGTTTCCCGGATCACCCCTCGAACCCTTTTTAAAAATTGGTGTTACATTGGCGATCCTCCAATCCTCAGGTATTAGAGATGATTTTAATGATAGTTCACAGATTACTGATAGCAGGTCTGCAATCTCAAATTTCAGTTCTTTCAACACCCTTGGATGTATACCATCCGGCCCAGGTGATTTGCTACTCTTCAGTTTATCTAATAGTTGTAGGACATCTTCCCGATGTATCGATATTTCCTTCAATTCTTCCACACCTTTAAATACCACTTCAGTCGTGGGTAACATCCCTACATCTTCCTCAGTAAAGACCGAAGCAAAGAATTCATTCAGTCTCTCCGCTATCGCCTTGTCGCCTCTTAGTGCTCCTTTAACCCCTTTATTATCTAATGGACCAACTGACTCTCTCACGGGTTTTTTGCTACGAATGTACTTGAAAAGGTCTTTATTTCGCGTTTTTGCTTCCGCAGCAAGCTTCTTCTCAAATTCTCTCTTTGCCTGCCTTATCAATGCCTTGCATTTGACTTGCCAGTGCTTGTGCTGTTTCCAGGTTTCATCATTTGGCTCTTTTTTCCATTTCTTGAAAGATGCTTTTTTGGCAACAACAGCCTCTCTGACCTCAGCTTTAAACCATGCTGGCAATTTTTTGGACTTCCTTCCACTTTTCTTAAAGCGTGGAATACAGCTGGTCTGGGCTTCCAAGATAGTATTTTTCAACAACACCCAAGCTTGATGTACGTCTTTAACCTTTGCAACTGCTCCTTTTAGTTTTTTCTTAACTGTTTTCCCTCATTCTATCATAGTCTCCCTTTCGAAAGTTAAAGGGTAGTACTGTGGATTTCCTTACTATCCCTCCTCCACT
Organism: Ichthyophis bannanicus; assembly: GCA_033557465.1. Taxonomy (NCBI): domain Eukaryota; kingdom Metazoa; phylum Chordata; class Amphibia; order Gymnophiona; family Ichthyophiidae; genus Ichthyophis; species Ichthyophis bannanicus. The sequence goes on from CM066033.1 coordinate 838,015,513, forward strand.
AATTAAATCAAAGGCGATCATGCTATGATCACTATTGCCAAGTGGCCGCAACACCCTTATCTCTTGCACTACATCTGGTGTTCCACTAAGGACTAGGTCTAATATTGCTTCCCCTCTGGTCGGTTCATGAACCAGCTGCTCCAAGAAGCAGTCATTTATTTCATCTAGGAACTTTATCTCCCTAGCATGTCCTGTTGTGACACTGACCCAGTCGATGCCGGGGTAATTGAAATCACCCATTATTATTACTGCACTGTAACTTTTGCTAGCTTCCTTGATTTCTTTGAGCATTTCATCATCCATTTGTTCATTCTGGCCAGGCGGACGATAGTACACCCCCACTGCCATCGCCTTCCCCTTTTTACATGGAATTTCAATCCATAGAGATTCTACAGCAAATTTTGTTTCTTGCAAAACTTTAATCCTTTCTGACTCAATGCCCTCTCTAACATAGAGCGCAACCCCTCCACCAATTTGATCAGCTCTATCATTTCGATATAGTTTGTACCCAGGTATCACAGTGTCCCACTGGTTGTCCTCCTTCCACCATGTCTCTGATATTCCAATCATATCTAACCTCTCGTTTAGTGCTATATATTCTAACTCTCCCATCTTGTTTTGTAGACTTCTAGCATTTGCATACAAGCATTTTAGAGACTGTATTTTATTCATATTAATTTGGCTATTGGTAGACATGGGTAATTTGGGATTTTTAAGTTCTGTCTGCTCCATACTCGAGGGCATTTGGGCTACTTTACTCTTTTTTGGAACCTCTCTGCTTTTTGTAGTATCCTTCAAGGATACATTCTTCCGAACCATGCGCTCTTGGGCGACTGTCGGCTTTCCCCTATTATCTAGTTTAAAAGCTGCTCTATCTCCTTTTTAAAGGTTAATGCCAGCAGCCTGGTTCCATCCCGGTTAAGGTGAAGCCCATCCCTTCGGAAGAGCCCCTCCTTTCCCCAGAATGTTCCCCAGTTCCTAACAAATCCGAACCCCTCATCTCTGCACCATTGTCTCATCCACGCATTGAGACTCCGGAGCTCTGCCTGCCTATTGGGTCCTGCGCGTGGAACGGGAAGCATTTCGGAGAACGCTACCCTGGAAGTTCTGGATTTCAACTTCCTACCTAAAAGCCTAAATTTAGCTTCCAGAACCTCCCTACCACATTTTCCTATGTCATTGGTACCAACATGTACCAAGACAGCAGACTCCTCCCCAGCACTATCTAAGACCTTATCTAGGTGGCGTGTGAGGTCCGCTACCTTCGCACCAGGCAGGCATGTTACCAGGCGATCCTCACGTCCACCAGCCACCCAGCTATCTACATGCCTAATGATCGAATCACCAACTATAACTGCTGTCCTAACCCTTCCCGCATGGGCACTTGGCCCTGGAGAAACCTCCTCGGTGCGAGAGGGGTTTACATCACCTGGAGGACAGGTCCTAGTTACAGGATCACTTCCTGCCACACCAGGGTGATGCTCTCCTGTCACGTGACCTCTCTCCTCCATGGCAACAGGGATGCTGCCAGACTGGAGGTGGGACTTCAGGACTATATCCCTGTAGGTCTCGTCTATGTACCTCTCTGTCTGTCTTATGTTTTCCAAGTCTGCTACTCTAGCCTCTAGAGAACGGACTCGTTCCCTGAGAGCAGAGAGCTCCTTGCACCTAGTGCACACGTAAGACCTCTCACCAGCTGGGAGAAAATCATACATGTGACACTCAATGCAAAAGACTGGAAAGCCCACATCCCGCTGCTGGACTGCTGTCTGCATCTTAGTTTTAAGTTTGTGTTTAGATCTTTAAGTTCTATATGTACTAAAGGGTGCAATGGATATTTATACCACTAAAACTGTACCTAAGAAGTTTAATATACCTTCTTCACCTGAAGCTTAATTAATCTCAGGTCCTTGGTGTATGACTGATTTGGGTAATGAGCTTCACCTGAGAGCACCTCCTGTCTTTTAAGTTGTGCAAGTACCTATAAAGCTGTGATTTTCCCAGGGGAGGGTGGGTGTGGGGAGGGAGGGAGGGATATAACACTTATTAAAAAAGGGCTGCTACACAGTACCTTGTCCTGTGCTGCCGAGGAAAACTATATTCTGATTTGATTTAAATTATAGCTCTTTGCTGCTACTAGGCTCTAACCTATTATGAAATTTAAACTACAAGCTCTCTGCTGGATTCTAAATTTAACCAGAAAGCTCTCTTCTGTGTTTTAATTTGAAACTAAAAGTACTTTGCTGATGCTAGGCCCTGAGTGACTATGAAATTTAAACTACAGCTGTCTACTGGGTATGAAAGGTAACCAGAAAGTTCTCTTCTGTGTTTTTAAATTGAATCTTAAACTGTTGCTACTAGGCCCTGACTGATTTAACAAAAAAAATAGTGGGTTCACAGATTAATTAGCTTTAAAAGAAAAAAAATTCCTTTCAGAAAAATTCCCAGAAGTATATACTCACAATTTCAGATTTCTCTCCAGAAGTAACAGCCCCCCTTTCCAGACCCTGAGTCTGACTCTGCTGGGTATAGGAAGGATAATATTTCCTCTTTTTGCTGAAAGAGGGTTTTTTATAAGGCTTCCTTTTGGCTGGAGTGGCTGTAGCTTTTGACAATCTATCTAGAGTAGTATTGTCAGCCTCTAACTCATTAGCCTTTTCCTGCCAGTTCTTGCCGAGGAGATTCTCTCCCGTGCAAGGAATGTTGCCTAATTTGTCCTGTACCCATGTCTCCAAGTCTGATGCCTGCAGCCAGGCAATCCGTCATGCACCAATGGCAATAGCAGAGGTTCTGCTGATGCATTCGAAGCAGTCAACGGCTGCATGATTTACAAACTTGGAGACATCTTGAGAATGCTTAACAAGAGCAAGAAAATCTTGTCTCTTGTCATCTGGGAGAAATTGGCTCATAAGTTCCAAGTCTCCTGTGACTTCCTTAAGGAACATTCCCATATATAGAATATATGAACTGATCCTAGCTGAAAGCATGGAAGCTTGAAATGTGTGGCACCCAAAAGCATCCAGAGACCTGCATTCACGACCTGGAGGATTGGATGCATGCCTCTTTGCACTTTTCATTCTATGCATGGCTGACTCCACTAACACTGAATGGTGTGGCAGCTGAGTTTTCTGAAATCCAGGACAATGCAGAACACGATACATAGTATCAAGTCTCCTAGAGTGAGAAGTAGTCAGAGGTGTCTCCCACATTCTAAGCATCAAGTTATGCAGAATCTCATGGATAGGCAGAGTGGCTGCTTCCTTAGGAGCTTTAGGATAGTGGAGAATTTCCAACTCCTTTACTCTGGGTTCCTCTTCAGGAGCTACTGTGATTGAAAGACCTTTGGCCATATCACGGATAAAATCCTGAAAGGACATGTCTTCTGGAGGTGACATTCTGCGCTGGGGAGAAGAGGGATCTTCTGGGAGAAACCCTCTAGTGCCAGCAGAATTGTCAGAGTCTTCAGAATCGGAGGAATCAAAGTATTCCTGACCCCGATGCTCCTGCAAGGCACGGTCCTGGTACCGATTGAAGTCGGTATCGAGCTGACCCAATACCGATTTGTCAATTCCAGCCAGAGATGGCATAGGAAGAGTTCCCACTGGGGCCGGTACCGTCTGTACCGGTATCGTCGGTGTCGGTACCGGTATCTGTACCGGTGCCCGATGGACCACCGGTACCGCAGCTGAAAGAAGAGCTATGATGCTGCTCTCGATAGCGAGGAACCTCTGGTCTATCGATGCTGCCGATGCCTGGGTGTCAGTACCGGTAAAAGCGGCCGGAACCCCTGAGCATGGCACAGGTAGTTCTTGCGAGGTTGAGGCCTCGAGATCATCCTGAAGCCCCATCGATGCTTTGGAAGCTGAAGCCTCCCACTGGGGCTGTTTTGCCGGTGTGGTTCCCTCAAGGGCAACGCCAATAGCCTCTCGATGCTTAGCAGGAGAGCTACCCTTTGAGGACCAGCTTTTGTGTTTAATTACCTGATATCCATGGGAGGAAGAGGCGGCCCTTGATGATGTCGATGCAATGGATCTGGCATCCGAAGAAAAGAGGGTACCAAGCTTTGTAGCCCGCGTTCTGCCTTCCTCTTTTTGTTATCCCCATACAGGAGAGACATTCAGTTGGGGAATGTTCAGGTCCTAAACATTTAAGACACCAATCATGTGTGTCAGTAACGGAGATGGTACCGCCACACTTAGTACATATTTTAAAACCACTAGTTGGCTTTTCCATGTTTTAGGAATATGGGGCCTAGTGCCCAAAATGGCGCCTGGCACCAAAGAGAAAAGTTTCTGAAGAGAAACAGTCTAAGTTAGAGAACCCATCTAACAGTGGCTGTAGTCCAGAGGCTGCGTTACCCCCTGATATTGAGGAGAGATTAAGAGGGGATGAAGGTAGTTTTTACTCCCAAAGAGGGGTGGGTGTCCACCAGGGAGAAAGATTACCCTGTGAAGGACTGAGAGAGGTTCCAGTTAGGGGATATGTTTTCCCTTTTGGATCAGGAGGTAATTGGGCAACCGGGAAAAAGTAGCAAGGCCAGGAATATAAAAAGGTTAGAGAAGTGGAAAAGGTTGGTCCCCCCAGACAGGTGGAAGCGGTAAGGGAAGAAGTGATGCAGACGTTCTACCATTTTGCTGAAGAGCAGAAAGATGACCCCCTCCCTCAAGGCATACTGGGAAAAATCTGAGGGCACCTGAATTGGGGGGTTGGGGGGGGGGAACCCAATGCCCTGTGTACAGGAAGGTAAATGATATCTTGTATTGGGTTACTACGTCCCTCGGGGGGGGGGAGGGATAAACAAGTTTTGATCTTCAAAGTTATTGAGCCTGGCCCATGCACATCCCTTGGTGGGGCATTTGGGGGAGACAGGGACTACCGACAGACTTACTGCCCAATTCTTCTCGCCAGACCTTTATCAAGATGTTCAGAACTATTGCCGATCATGCCCAGTGGGCAGAAAGTGCCTCAGAAGATCACAGAGAGATCTCCGCTCATTCCACTGCCCGTTATGGAGAGGTCCTTAGACAGAGTGGCGGTAGATATCATTGGGCCATTGGACAAGAGCACCAGGGGCTACCAATATATCTTAGCGATGATGGACTATGCCACTAGATACCCCTGGGCCATTCCCATGAGGAGAACAACTGCTCGAGAAATAGTCCGAGAATTGTTGATGATTTTTTGACAGGTCAGGTTTCCACGGGAGGTCCTGACCAACAGAGGAAGTAATTTCCTATCCCAGGGGAGGTATTTAAGCTATTTGGGATGGAACATTTAAAGATAGCTGCTTACCATCCCCAGATGGACGGTCTGGTGGAGAGGTTTAATCAGACCTTGATCCGCATGATGAAAAAATGCTTAGGGAAGGACATTCAGGAATGGGATATGGTTATCCCCTATGTTCTGTTTGCTTATAGGGAGGTGGTCCAAGCCTCCTTCGGATTCTCCCCATTTGAACTGATGTTTGGTTGCCAACCCCGGGGTCTATTAGAGGTAATAAAAGAAATCGGGGTGGATGAGAATTCACTTCCTGAATACCTGCAAGAGCTAAGGAGGAAGCTGGGAGAACTTTGGGAGGCTGCACAAGACAACCTAAAGGTGGCTCAGATTCACCAGAAGGGTTATTATGATAAGAATGCTAGTGAAAGGGAATTCAGCCCCAGGACTGAGTACTGGTGTTAGTAACCACCTCTGCTAACAAGTTGTGGTGCAATGGAGGGTTCTGTTTGTGATAAGGAGATGGCTGGGGCCAGTAACATATGAAGTTGACCAAGGCCGCAGTAAACACCAGGTCTTTTACATGAATATGTTGAAGCCTTGGATAGGCTGAGAGGGGTTAACCACCGAGGTGGTTGCAGACAAGGGAAAAGATTTGGGCCCTGATGTAGAGGCTATAAGGGATAACCAGCCCATTAAAATAGGCGAGTCCCTGACTTCCCAACAGAAAATGCAGCTAACCCACGTAATAACCCGATTCCAGGATGTGTTTTCCCCTCTCCCAAGAAATCATCACAGGGAAAGTGGTTAAACAGACGCCCTACTGACTCCCAGAGGGAAAGCAAAAGGAGGTGGAGCGGGAAGTGGCAGAAATGTTACAACTAGGGATAATTGAGGAATCTGGTAATGAGTGGGCCAGTCTCATAGCTCTCATCCCAAAGCCAGATGGGTCCACAAGATTTTGTGTGGATTTCCAGCAGATCAATGCCATCTCCCGGTTTAATGCCTATCCTATGCCTAGAGTGGACAAATTAATGGAGCAACTGGGAGGAGCCCAGTTCCTATCCACTCCCGATCTAACTAAGGAATACTGCCAAATCCCGTTAGAGGAGAAGTCAAAACAGAAGACAGCCTTTGTAATGCACCAAGACCTATACCAGTTTAGGGTGCTCCCATTCAGGCTTCATGGAGCCCCCCGCAACATTCCAGTGGATTATTAACCAGGTATTACAACCACATCTGGATTCTGCCTGAGCATATTTAGATGACGCAGTCATCTTCTCCACTATCTGGGAGGTCCACTTAAAACATCTAATAGCGGTTAGTCAGGCTCTCCATCAGGCTGGACTGACGGCGAACGCAAAAAAATGTGCCTTGGGACAAAAGGAGGTAAAGTACATCAGGCATTTTGTAGGGTGAGATTGGGTGAGGCTGATGCCATCGAAGATCGCAGAAATCCAAGAAATGAGACCCTCACAAAAGAAAAAACAGCTACTAGCTTTTCTCAGCTTGGTGGGGTATTACTGGAAGTTTGTGCCCCATTTTGAGAACTTATCCACCAACCTCACCTCACTGTTGAAAAACTCCCAGCCCAATCAGTTAATATGGGATACAGCAGCCAATCAGGCCTTTAGGCAGCTTAAGGAGGCCCTGTATAAAGAGCTTGTCTTAAAAAATATAGACTTTCAACAAGACTGTTTTACAGACAGATGCTTCAGGCGCAGGAATAGGGATGGTGTTAAGCCCTGTCTTCTACTTGAGCAGGAAGTTATCGAGTGTGGAGCAGCAATATTCCACGATAGAAAAATAATGCCTGGCTGTTAAATGGGCCGTAGAGTTGCTGAGCTACTCTCTCCTGAGAAGGCAGTTTAAGCTATTCACTGATCATGCCCCATTGCATTGGCTCAACCAAATGAAAACCACCAATGCGAGACTCATGAGGGGTACTTGTCTCTACAAGCTTATGATTTTGAAGTAGAACACTGGGCAGGCAAGTACCACTTTAATGCTGACTTCCTATCCCGGGAGGGTGGGGACAGGGAAGGTCCGGCTGTGAGATCCCAGATGGGATCTCTCAGAAGGGGGGGAGAGGGTAGGTGATGGGGTGTATGTCCCATCACAGGAAACCTGTCAGGATCCCCATTTTCAGCTAACAACCTGGGTAGAGTTTACCCATTCAGTACCAGCTGGTGGGTGGTTGCAGTCAGACAGTGGGATGGATTGGACTTGGCCATTGCCGGCACAAAATCTAATGACAGGGAGCCCCCTTGGGTGGGAACTTGCCTCTCTCATGAAGAGGTGAGGGTTCTGAGTGAAACTCAGCAGACCTCTCCCTCCAGGAAATACTCCAAGTCATACGCAGACTCCCAGATATGCTCTGATCCTGACTCAGAGATACATAAAAGTCATCAGAGTCTCTGCCTGGGTTGCGGATCTCCTCTGGGAGCATTGATGCCCCAGTGTTCTCTGATGTCCCGGAGAGTATTCACCTGCTCACGCACTGGAGATGGAAATTGGCCAGGCAAGTATCAGAAATGAGCCCTTTCAAGGTCCCAATGACAGTGACTCTTCTATATGCAAATGATGATATTCAAGAATCAGCCTGAGGGAACCGTGCCTATTAGCTTGCTGCACTCTTGATGAGAGTGAGAGTGGTGTGAGTGTCAGCAAACGTTTCCAGCTACCTCTCACTTGCTTGTACTTGTGCCTAATCTGCTGGACTGGACAGTTTGTGTGCCTGTAACATTGGCGATTTTACTGATGCCATCACTGCGAGACGCCAAGAGGGCCTGAAAGGGAGGGTCTCTTGGTAGGTCCCTCCGCCGTGGGTCCCAGTGAAGGGGCATGGCCAAGGAGCATGCCCCTTGAAGGCCCCGTGAGGCCTGGTCTGGTGTTTGGTGGAGCATGTGGGTGCTCTAATAGTCTTTTATATAAGAGTTTTATTTGCGGTATTTGTTTACTGGTTGTATAATGTGTGAATGATGGAGGTGGGGTGGTTGTGTCTGTTTTTGTTTGGGTTGTGGGACTTGGGAATGGACAGGGGGGCTGTTTGTCACATATTCCAGTTGTTCAGGGCTTTAGCAGATATGGTTTGTGTAATGCTATAGTATAAGACAAAGGACAGAGGCCCTGCTGTCCGTAAAGTGGTTTCTGTTGTCTTGTCTGTTCCTATTAGTCCCAAGTTGTGTTTTGCTGTAGTGATGTACTGCATGATTATTTGTCAGACTATGGGCGTGATGTGATGGGTTTAGGGAGACGTGGCTTGCTTCTAGTGACTATGTTCTGCTGCATCAGTTATGTCCTCCTGATTATGTCACTTTTCATGTGTTGCAGGTGGGGAGATGGGGCGGTGGAGTGATGCTTCTTGTGAGAAAGGAGTAGGGTTTTCACAGTTGGCCACTATTTCACAGCAGTATATTGAATTGGTGATTGTGGGTAACGGCCGTTTGATGGTTGGTGTGGTGTATCGCTCCTCCTCTGCGTGTCTCTGGTCTTTCTACACTGGTAGCACAGTTGGTATCTTTAGATGTTGACTTTGATTGTATGTTGTTGATGGGTGATTTTAATTTGCCTATGTTGTATGCTTTGCCTGAGATGTCCGTTTTGGACCCTCTTGTGTCTGCTTTTCAACAGGCCATGGAAGCTTTGGAATTCCTTCAGATATTACGGCAGGCGACACATGTTCGTGGTGCAGTTTTGGATTTGGTGTTTGTTGGTACTGGGTTAGATAAAGCACAGTTACTTACCTGTAACAGGTGATCTCTGGGAACAGCAGGAATTAGTCCTCACATATGGGTACGTCGGTACCGACGGAGCCTGCGCGGGAACGCTCCCCAGCTTCCCAAAAAGGAAAGCTTTTGGGAGCATCCCACAGCGCATGCGCGCTGCCTTAGCGCCTTTCCTAACCAACTCTCCTCAGTTCGAGTTTAAAGCTGAGACAATAGAGAGAGAGAGAGGAAAGGAAAGAGAGAGAGAGATATACAACTCCTAGGGGAGGTGGGAGGGTTGTGAGGACTAATTCCTGCTGTTCCCAGAGATCACCTGTTACAGGTAAGTAACTGTGCTATCTCCAGGAACAAGCAGGAATGAGTCCTCACATATGGGGACTCCCTAGCTAAGATGCCTGGGAGATCCCCAAGGGTATGAGACCCTGAAGGGTTCCTCGTCTTCCTATGGATCTCAGGCATCCATTCAGGGAAGGAGGGCAGGAGTTGTTCAAGAATGGAACAGGTGTCTGAGGACAGCCTGACCAAAGAAGGCATCCCGGCGGGAGTCCTTGTCCAAACAGTAATGGGCTGTGAAGGTATGAACCGAGGCCCAGGTGGCTGCTCGACAGATCTGATCGATGGACACAGAATGAAGATGAGCCATAGAGGTGGCCATGGCCCTCACATTGTGAGCTGTGTCATGGCCTTCCAGAGAAAGGTTCTTACTCTGGTAAGCAAAAGAAATACACTGAGCAATCCAATTGGACAGTGTTCTTTTGGAGACTGGAAGTCCTAAATGGGAAGGATCAAAAGCAACAAAAAGCTGGGAAGACTTTCTATGTTGCCGTGTCCTGTGCAAGTAAAAGGCAAGAGCTCTTTTACAATCTAAAGTATGAAGGTTCCTCTCTGCACTGGATGCATGAGGAGCTGGAAAAAAGACAGGTAAATATACCTCTTAAGATGAAAAGGTGAGACCACTTTAGGCATAAAGTGAGGATTTGTCCTAAGGACTACCTTATCATGATGGAACCTTGTATAAGGCGGGTTAGCCACTAAGGCCTGCAGTTCACTGATGCGGCGAGCAGAAGTGATTGCAATAAGGAAAATAACCTTCCAGGAAAGAAATTTCAAGGAGGTAGTGGCTAAGGGTTCAAAGGGTGGCTTCATAAGCTGACCAAGAACCAAGTTTAAGTCCCATGCCACCGGAGGAGGTCGAATGGGAGGTTTAGTTAAAGTTAGGCTTCTCATGAATCTTGCAATAAGAGGATGAGAGGAAATAGGTTGTCCATTGAGAGGCTTAAGGGATGCCGCAATAGCATTCAAATGGACTCTTACTGAATTCGTTTTAAGGCCTGCATTGGAGAGATGCAGGAGATATTCCAATAAAGAATTTAAAGGTAGTGCTAGAGGGTCAAGACCCTTTTGAGCACACCAAATGGAAAATCATTTCCACTTAAAAGCATAGGAACGCCTAGTGGAAGGTTTTCTGGAAGCATGGAGGATATCCTTCACTTGCTGAGAAAGATTGAAGTCTTGAAGGTCTAGGCCTTCAGTAACCAAGCTCTGAGGTGAAGGGACATGGGGTTTGGGTGCCACAAAGTCCCCTCCTCTTGAGACAAAAGGTCTGGAGCAGCTCCCAAGTCCAGGGAGGGGGCTTGGGAGAGATGCAGAAGTAGAGGGTACCACACTTGGCGTGGCCAGCGTGGAGCTATGAGGATCATAGATCCTTGATCCCTCTGAAGTTTGAACACAGTCTTGGGAATCAAAGGAATGGGTGGAAAGGCATACAGGAAGTCCTGACCCCAATGAAGGAGGAAGGCATCCTTGGCCAGAGCTCCCTGACACGGAATTCTGGAACAGAATCGGGGAAGTTTGGCATTCCACGGACTTGCAAAGAGGTCTATGTCCGGGGTTCCCCATGCCTGGAAGATTCTGAGTACCTGATCCATGTGCAGGGACCATTCGTGTGGAAGCAGAACTCGACTGAGTCTATCTGCCCAAGAATTTTGGATTCCTGGGAGGTATACTGCCAGGAGATGGATTTGATGCTCTCTGGCGAAGGCCCATAATCTTAGAGCTTCGTTGCAAAGCGACAGAGAGCCAGTTCCTCCTTGTTTGTTTATGTAAAACATGGCTACTTGATTGTCCGTATGAATGAGGACTGTCTTGTAGCTGAGGAGGGTATGAAAGACCTTGAAAGCTAGGAACACTGCTCGAAGTTCCAAGTGGTTGATATGAAGAGAGGTCTCCTGTAGGGACCAAGTGCCTTGGGTGGAGAGGTCTTGTAGATGAGCTCCCCAACCTGTTTGGGAGGCATCTGTTGTGAGGGTTGCTTGGGGCAACAACTGTTGGAAGGGGGACCCCAGCAACAGATTTTGAGTGGACATCCACCATTGGAGAGACCAAAAGAGACGTTTGGAGGTTGCTATTAGGTCTGAGAGAGCTCCTGATGCTTGAGTCCACTGTGTGGACAAAGTCCATTTAGCTGCTCTCATGTGTAGGCGAGCATAGGGTACCACATGCACTGTGGAAGCCATGTGGCCTAGTAGTTGTAGCATCTCCCGGGCAGTTAAGTGGCTCTTTGACTGAATCTGGGAGGCTAACTGCACTAGACGTTGGCAACGGGCCTGAGGAAGGTAGGCCTTGCAGTAGTGGTATGCAACCATGCCCCTATGAATTCTAGGGATTGAGTAGGGGTGAGCTGAGACTTTGGGAGGTTTACCACAAGTCCCAGATACTGCAGAATGCGCCTGGTGCGGTCCAGGGAAATTTGGGCTTCTGACTGAGATGGAGCTCGGATGAGCCAGTCGTCCAGGTATGGGAAGACAAATATTCCCAGAGTGCGTAGAAATGCAGCAACTATTGCCATGCATTTGGTGAACACTCTTGGAGCAGAGGCTAGACCGAAAGGAAGCACTCTGTATTGGTAATGTTTTCCCTGGAACAGAAAACGTAGGAATTTTCTGTGAGATGGATGAATGAGTATATGAGTGTATGCATCCTTGAGATCTAGAGAACAAAGCCAATCCTGACTCTGCAGGTATGGAAGGAGAGTGCCTAGAGCAGTGATGGCTAACCTTTTTGAGCCCGAGTGCCCAAACTGCCGCACAAAACCAAAGAATTTCCTCAAAGTGCCAGCACGTCAATTTGCATAAATATTTGCATAATGCTAACATACACTAACTTTTAGTAAACATGTCTCTTAATGAGTGTATGGATAAAGACAGACTAAAAGATTTCTACATTACTATAATCCAGTGCCAACCGCCAGGCACATTAGGAACTACTACAAACACTGCCCATTTAGAACCAATAGCAAACCCGCCGTATCCTAACAGCACTACCAGGAGTCACAAAGCACCATACCATACCTATCAAAAGGCAACACTGCAAATATTAAACCAATACATTTCAGAGAACAACAATACATGACCTACTGGGGAAAGAGAACAAGTGGCAATGTCAAAAAGGAATTACATAAACAGAATACCTCAGCTCAGTTACACAGTTGCAATTGCTCCAGCCACTTTCTTCTGGTTTCTTCATGTTTTCTGCTAACTCTCCATCATCTGCTGTCCATTTGTCCTTTCTTCTCTCTTCTAGTTTTTTTTTCCATTCTCTCTCTCTACATCCGCTTTAACATACTAATCTTTCTCCTTTTGCTCTTTCCTCATTCCTATTTCATCCACTCAAATTTTACCCCTCCATCCTCAATCCCCACTTACTCTCCCAATACCCGGCCAATTGTACATTTTTCTTCCCTCACACACAAAATATTTTTCCCCTCTCCATTTCATTCTCCCAGCCCCATCCCCTTCTAATCTCCCCCAACATCAGTTCCCTTTTAGTTCCAGCCCCACCCAGTATCCGCTCCCTTCTAGTCCCCTCATCAGTCCATTTCCAGTCCTAGCTCCCCCATCCATTTCCAGTCCTATCCGAGTCCCTTCATCAGCTCATTTCCAATACCAGCCTCCCATCAGCCCATTTCTAGTCCTTTCCTAGCCCCACCATCAGCCCATGTTAAATCCTAGCTCCCCTCCACTCAGCCCATTTCTAATCCAAGCCCCCCATGAGCCTACCTCCAGTTCTAGCCCCTCCATGAGTCCATTTCAATCCAAGCCCCCACCACAGCCCATTTCCAATCTTAGCTCCCCCAACACCCAATTCTCAGTTCTATCCTAGCCCATCCATCAGCCCAGTTCCTGTCCTAGCTCCCTCCCCTAAGAGCCCATTCCAAGCCCCCCTTCCCATCAGTTATTTGCAGTTCAAGCCCCCTTCCACTCAGCCCATTTCCATTCCAAGTCCCCCTCCCCATTAGCTATTTGCAGTTCAAGCCCCCCACTTCCCCTCAGCCCATTTCCATTCCAAGCCCCGTCCCCATCAGCTATTTGCAGTTCAAGCCCCCCACTTCCCCTCAGCCCATTTCCATTCCAAGCCCCATCCCCAACAGCTATTTGCAGTTCAAGCCCCCTTCCACTCAGCCCATTTCCAGTCCTAGCAACCCCAACCCATTACCAGTCCGAGCCCCCCATAGCCCACTCCCAGTCCTAATCCCACCAGCCCATTTCCAGTCCTAATCCCCCATCACCCAATTTTCAGTTTAAGCCCCCCCATAGCCCATTACCAGTCCTAACCTCCCCATCAGCCCACTCCCAGTCCTAATCCCCCATCACCCAATTTTCAGTTTAAGCCCCCCCATAGCCCATTACCAGTCCTAACCCCCCATCAACCCACTTCCAGTCCTAATCCCACCAGCCCATTTCCAGTCCTAATCCCCCATCACCCAATTTTCAGTTTAAGCCCCCCCCATAGCCCATTACCAGTCCTAACCCCCCATCAACCCACTTCCAGTCCTAATCCCACCAGCCCATTTCCAGTCCTAATCCCCCATCACCCAATTTTTAGTTTAAGCCCCCCCAGCGCCCATCACCACTCCTAACCCCCCCAGCCCAGCGCCCATCACCACTCCTAACCCCCCCAGCCAGCCCAGTGCCCATCACCACTCCTAACCCCCCCCAGCCAGCCCAGTGTCCATCACCACTCCTACCCCCCCAGCCCAGTGCCCATCACCACTCCTAAATCCCCCCAGCCCATCACTACTCCTAACCCCCCCAGCCCAGCCCATCACCACTCCTAACCCCCCCAGCCCAGCCCACCCCCACTCCGACCCCCCCAGCCCAGCCCACCACCACCCCTAACCCCCCCCCCGCCCCTCCCAACTGCACTCCTACCCCCCCCCCCAGCCCAGCCCATCATATCACCACTCCTAACCCCCCCCCCCAGCCCAGGGAAAATTAAAAAAAAAAGAAAACCTGTCTGTTGCCGCTGTCGGGGCCGCCGCGGCAGAATCGAGCGTGCCGCGGGGCCCCCCTGTATCCAGCAGAGCCTGCCTGCCCCGTAGCAGCTCTCTCTTTGGAGCTGCAGTCAGACGCGCCGGCTTGCAGAGCGCGAGGGAAGAGTTTCTCCCTCGCTGCTCTGTTAAACCCGCGGGGGCTGATGGGAAGTTCCCATCAGCCCCCGCGGGCTTAACAGAGTCGCGAAAGGGAAACTCTTCCCTTCGCGCTCTGCAAGCCGACGCGTCTGACTGCAGCTCCAAAGAGAGAGCTGCCAAAGAGAGAGCTGCTACGGGGAGGGCAGGCTCTGCCGGGTACAGGGGGGCCCCGCGGCACGCTCGATTTTGCCGCGGCGGCCCCGACAGCGGCAGCAGACAAGTAAAATTGGAAAAAAAAAAAAAAAACCTAATTGCGGACCTTCCCGCGTGCCAGCTGCAAGGCCTTCGCGTGCCACAGCTGGCACGCGTGCCATAGGTTCGCCATCGCTGGCCTAGAGAAAGCATCTTGAACTTCTCCTTGCATAGGAATTTGTTCAATTCTCTGAGATCTAGAATGGGTCTGTATCCCCCTGTTTTCTTTGGAATGAGAAAATAGGGGGAGTAAAACCCTAACCCCTGTTGAAGAAGCGGAACTTCTTCTATGGCCCTCTGGGCCAGAAGGGTAGTCACCTCCTGATCCAGAAGGTCGAGGGATGTGGGAGAATTGAAGTGTCTCACCATGGTGTGGGGAGGAAGGTCTGAGAAATGAAATTTGTAGCCCTCTCTTATGATGGAGAGGGTCCACTGCTCTGATGTGATTTGCTCCCATCTGGGAGCAAAATGAGCTAACCTTCCTGGAATGGTGAGAGGCTCTGGTTGTTGTAGAGCCAGAAAGGTTAAGTTCTCTAGTATCAAGTCCAAAACCCTGGGTTGTAGCAGCCCCTGCAGGTTTAGGCCTGGCCTGTTTAGGTTGCTGACGCTTAGTAGCAAAGCGACCTGTAGAAGATTGTTGGCCAGAAGTGGAAGGAAATCTGCCCTTTTTATAAAAAGACTTTTTGAAAGATTTTTTCTTGGCTGGAATGGAGGTAGACTTGGAAAGTCTATCCAGAGCAGCATTTTCTGCATCCCTTTGAGTGGCTTTAATTTGCCACTCTTTGCCTAATAGATTTTCACCTGTACAGGGCAGATTTCCTAAGCCATCCTGAACCCAGGGTTCTAGATCAGAAGCCTGGAGCCAAGCAATTCTGCGAGCAGCTATAGCAATGCCTGAGGCTCTGCTGGCACCTTCAAAAGAGTCAAAGGCTGCCCTGTTGGAAAACTTTGAAATGTCTTGAGTATGCGTAAGCCAAAGAAGGAACTCATCCCTTTTATCCTCTGGAATAAAAGGGAGAAAGTTGTGCAGCTTTTGTGCAACTTCCTTCAGAAACATACCCATATAAAGGCTATATGAATTGATTCTGGCAATAAGCATGCTGGCTTGGAAGATTTTTCTACCAAAAGCATCCAAGGTCCTGCATTCTCTTCCTGGAGGAGTAGAAGAGTGTCTTTTGGTACTCTTTATCCTTTTCATAGCGGACTGCACCACAATGGAGTGGTGAGGAAGCTGAGTTTTTTGAAATCCAGGAGAAGGAGGGACACGGTACATAGTGTCCAATCGACGAGAATGTGGAGAAAGGGTGAGAGGAGTCTCCCATAAGTCAATCATATGTTCCTGAAGAATTTCATGAATTGGCAAGGTGACTGCCTCTCTGGGAACCTTAGAGTATCCCAAAATATCTAATTTTTTTGCTCTAGGCTCTGTTTCAGAGGTTACTGAAAGAGAGAGTCCTTTAGCCACTTCTATTATGAAGTCTTGAAAGGACAAATCCTCTGGAGGAGACATTCTTCTTTTTGGAGAAGTGGGCTCTTCAGGAAGGGTGATGGATACTTCAGGAGACTCATCCGATGAATCAGAATCATCAGAGGAATCGAAGTATCGTCTGTTCGATTCCAACGATCGATAGGCGTATCGATCGGTACCGACATCGGGCGTCCCCGGTACCGGATCGGTACCGAGAAAGAGCCCAGGACAGGGAGCCGGAATCGGTATCCTGGCCGATGTCGATGCAGTCGGTACCGGTATCGGTGTTGGTACTGGTACCGGCGCCGGTACCGACAACGGAACTTGTTGCGGTACCGTCGGCGTCGCAGCCTTAATGAAAGCCATTATAGCCTGCTGCATGGATTGAACAGTGTGATCCATGGACGCCACGACTGCCTGGATGTCGGTACCGGGAGATTGTGCCGGTACCCCAGAGCAGTCTAACAGGTGATCGGTCGAGGCCGTGCCATCGATGTCAACCTGTAACCCCATAGGAGCAGCTTTGGAAGCCGGAGCTTCCCGCTGGGGTTGTTTGGCTGGGGCAGGATCCTCGAGGGCAAGCCCGGAGGCATCTCGATGCTTAGAGGGAGATTTGCCCTTCGAGGACCTGCTAAAAGTATGTTTGGTTACCTGAGACCCATCAGGAGAGGAAGACCTGGAAGATGTCGATGCCACCGCCGGTGCATCCGTGGGAAACAGCACATGGATCTTGGCTACCCGGTTCTGTAAGCCTCGTTTAGACATTAGAGAACAGGACTGGCAATCCGGAATGGAGTGTTCAGGCCCCAAACATTTCAGACACCATTCATGGGTATCTGTGACAGAAATTGTACCGCTACACTTAGTGCATTTTTTGAACCCGGAGGCTGGTTTTTCCATGAGGGAAAAATTTCTTGTGGGCCTGGAGGCCTAAGAAGAAAAATACACCAAGTGGGGAAAAATATATATATATATATATATTTTTTTTTTTTTAAAGAAAAGAAAAGAAAAGACCGGCGGTACCGGTCCGGCGTCGGGGAAGGCAGACACGCGACCAAAGAAATAAATTAAAATAAAGAACTTCTTCAGCGGTGACAGGAACACGACCTGCTGGCTCTGCGGAAAAGAAGAACTGAGGAGAGTTGGTTAGGAAAGGCGGGAAGGCAGCACGCATGCGCTGTGGGATGCTCCCAAAAGCTTTCCTTTTTGGGAAGCTGGGGAGCGTTCCCGTGCAGGCTCCGTCGGTACCGACGTACCCATATGTGAGGACTCATTCCTGCTTGTTCCTGGAGATCCCTTCTGGATTGCGCTCCTTAACTGTTCCTTGGTCAGATCATTATTTGTTGTCATTTTCTTTACCTGGGATGGGTGTTCGTTCTACACTGAAGTCTGCTTCCTCTTTGTCTTGTAGTTATTTTGCATGATTCAACAAAGTACTCTTTCTGCATACCTTAACGCCGTGTTTTGGTGGTGTTGCACAATCTGATGTGGACTGTATGGTTTCTGACTGGAAATCAGCTGTGGCTGCAGTTGCTTGACGGCAAAGTGGTGCAGCTGTAGGGTTTCAAGGGCATGTGGCTCCTTGGTTTAATGACTTTGTTTTGGATAAGAAGTGTTTATTGTGATGAGCCAAATGTAGATGGCGTAAGCAACGTACGGACAAAGATGACATATTATTCGGAATGGCTTACTCAGTCACTGAACTGGCCGCAAGAGTTGTTTGCTATAGATCAGTCTTTAACGCGCTCTGTGGAGGAAGGACAGGGTGTGTGTTGCCCTTCTGCTCAGGCATTTACTGGGCAGGCCAGAGTATGGTTTCTATGTCACCAATTTGTTTGCCTATTGTTTGTATGGATTCTCCACCTGCATTTCTGAGTGACATCTGGTTGGGTATCAGCGTGTGAGGGATGTGCTTTCAGCTTTGTCGCCTTCCACAGGTCCTCTGGATCCTTGTCCTGCTTGGAGGATAAGATCCATTTGGGAGGAGTGTGCTTCGTTTCTTAGGTATATGGTGAATCTTTCTCTGCAGTCACGTATGGTGGCGACTGTTCTTAAGCTGGCTTCTGTTCGACCACTGCTTAAGAGGGGTACTCTTAATGCATTGTCGCTTGCCTCGTATTGTTCTATTTCGAGTCTCCCTTTTCTGGTGAAGCTACTTGAGAGGTTGGTGTTGGTGCAGCTCCCAGTTTGTGGAGTTTCATGGCCTGTTGGATGTACAGCAGCATGGTTTCTGTCAGGGTTTTGGTGTGGAAATCCTGCTGCTGTCGTTGTTTAATGCTCTATGGTGTAGTCTGGACCAGCCGAAAATAGGGGTTATGATGGTATTTATTGATGTTTTTGCAGCTTTTGATTCTGTCAATCATGTGTTGCTTTTGCATTGCCTCCATTCATTGGCTGTTACAGGACAGATGTTGTACTGGTTTGCATCTTATTTAACGGATTGATTTTTTCAGGTTCGAGTCGGTTTGGATGTCTCGGACTGGACTTCTTTGGATTGTGGGGTGCCGCAAGGTTCCATGTTGTCAGCCCTATTGTTTAACTTATACATGGCTCCTGTGTGTGCTTTATTTTGGAGTTTGTTGGGTTTTTTTTTCATTTTTACGTTGATGACATTTTAGTTTATATGCCGTTTGAAGTTTCTGTAGGGTATGCCTCTTTGCCCTTGTTGCATTGTTAGGAGGTTGTTTCTTTGTGGTTTACCCAGTATGGGCTAAACATTAATTCTCAGAAGACAGAGGTTTTGTTTGTCTCCCGTGATAGGTCTTTTGTCACTGCTGCAAAAGTTTTTTTGAATGGTCATAGGTTGCTGTTCATCAGGGAATTGTTTATTTAGGTGTGACTTTGGACTCACGCTTAAATTTGAGAGCTCATTTTGCTAATCATGTCCGTCGGTCTTTTTTTTCTGCTTCAGTTTTGCGCTGTCTTCGATTGTTGTCATCTTTGACTTCCATTCTTGTTTTAGGCAATGTTGTTGCCAACCTTTGACAATGCCAATGTAGTGGTGTTAGGTTTGCCTGCTTCTACCTTGTTGGTGCTTCAACTGGCACAGAATGCTGTGGCAAGGATTGTATTAGGTAAAGCACATTTTGATCATATTTTTCCTTGTCTGCATTCACTGCATTGATTACCTATTCAGCAATGGGTTGTTTTTAAGGTCCTCCGTGTGGTTTTGAAGCTTCGGCTGGGTTGGTCTACAGCTTATTTGGCAGAGTTGTTGCTGTGGCACACTTCTTCCCATCTGATTCATCAGGGCTCGCGTGATACTCTTCTTTTATGGTCTTTGTTTCGGTCTAGTTTGCATGTTATACAGTCTCGTGCTTTTGCTTTGGCGGTACCTGTTTTATGGAATCATTTATCAATTTCCTTGCGAGGTTGTCTGAATGTGTTGTCTTTTCGTCGGCTATTGAAGAACCATTTGTTTCGCTGAGCATTTGATTTCTGTTTATTTTTGTTTTAAGATGTGTTATACTTTTTTGTACCACTGAACTTTTGTAATTAGGTGGTTTATAAGTGCTGTAAATAAATAAATAAACTGATCAATTTGATGTTTTGATGCACTGGCCACGAAGCAGCTATTTTGTGCCTGGTAAAGAAGACCTCCATCTTTTTCTCAAAGCTCTTCAAAAGACACTTCTTGAAGGCTGCTATCAACAAAAGTTTGAGAGTTTACAGCAGAATGAAGATCGGCAGGTTGGTCTCGGCCTCGTGGAAACTTTTGCAGCCCCTCCGATACCAAGGAGGATGAGTGTCAGGGACATCAAGAGGATATCGGTTCCCCCAATAACTTGATGATATGGACATCATGCTCCAATGAACTACAGCGTGGATGCATCAGGTCCTCCACCCAATGCTTGGCACCCCTAGTCCTTGATGAAGTTGAGGGTGAATCTTTCCTCTTCTTCAAGCATTATTAGCCGTCTGGACACTCAACAGTGTTTGATCAAATTGAAGCTAAGTGTTTTCAGTTTATTTTAAATGCATCTAAAAAACTGTAAAACATAATTGGGAGCCGATGAACGAGAAAGTTAGGCGTGATAAAGCGTGTGCTGAAGTGCAGCCGGATATAAGCAACACCGTTACAAACCACGCAGTTCCTCTCCACTGAGGCTTCCTCAAATCACTTGTGAGTAGTCCATTGGGATTCACTTTGAGTTAGTTTTGAAGTAATGAGAATTGTAACAAATTGATACAGTTCTATTATTCCCCCGGGCTATTTAGTTACATTGTAGCTCTTGTTGGTTGATACATTGTATATGTGAGAGTTATATGGAGTGTAGTTGTGTAGTATTTGGCTAAAGAGTGGCATACAAAATGTTAACTAACCAACCAACCAACCAATAAATAACTTGCCATACTAATGCTTTTTCCTGTTTTCTTCATTTGGATCCTTTATTCCATTTTTTAAAAGACTTTTTTGGTTATTATAGCCTCTCTCACCTCACCTTTAAACCATGCCAGCAGTTGCTGGCCTTCCTTCCACCTTTATAAGCATGGAATACATCTGATCTGGGCTTCCAAGATGGTAGTTTTAAACAATGAGGGAGCAAAGAAAAAAAGGATACAACTCTGATAACTATCAGAATAGCAGGTATAATCCTGAACACGTAGATGCTGCACCCTCCAAACATCTTACAATAAGAGAGCCTCCACAAACTCTATCAGCTCCCTTGGGGAAACACCACCTCCACTAGAGCTGGCCAATCTATCTAGGTGGGCATCAAACACACATTTCAGTCCCCTCCAGCAAGAGTTGACCTCAGATATATCCTCAATCATGCAGCACAACCTACAAAAGAATTTTGCTGACCCATATTAGGGGCATAAATACAACCAGCATCAGTTGCTGAGTGGCTATCATAATATCCAGGAGTATAAATCTCCCCTTTGGGTCTGACTTAACTTGATGAACCACAGAGAGGAGAGATTTATGCAAAAGAACACAAACTCCCCTTCCACGTGATCTATAAGAAACCCCAACTACCTACCTTGCTCTACCTGACCCAGTTTACTGTGTTCCATGGGTGACATATGTGTCTCAGTCACCATCCCTATCTTCACTGAGTAAGTTTTCAATAATTAAGTGGATGCTTCCTTTTAATTAGGGAGGATATCCCACACACTTTTAAATCAGAGTCCATCTGACACCATATTAGAATAATGCAAAGTTGAGCCTACCCATGAGGACCCATTATCTATACAGGTGCCCAGCACTCACCAGTTAAGAATAAAGCATAGGACAAAGCACAATAGCATGTCGGGTTTTAACTCATTTATACATAACACAATGTTGTACAATTTCTTTTAGAATGATCAAAAAATTACCCAACCAACCCATCCCTTCTCCCTCGCCTGCAGGAGCCAACCCACTACAACACCCACAATAGTCACAGATCGCTGTACAGGAGGGGAGCACCACTCCAGTTCTGTCTATGCATGCTGCATGAGAGATTCCTATGGATGCAGTCAGCTGCAGACCACTACTCGTCAAGACCCTAACTAAATATCAAATATTTCCAGGACCAACCCCCTACCATCAACATCCCAATCAATCCCTTCCACATTCACACACAACTCACTCATACATTCTCCCCTTGCCCCACTGCCTAGACAGAAAACACCACCCCATCCAAACTAAAATCCATCCACACACCCTAAGCACACTAGAGAATTTCCCCCACTTTTTCTGCAGCACCCAACATATTTTGCAACATATATTACGCGCACACACACATCATGCCCTTAAGGGCCTCTTTAGATACATGCACACAGTACACTCACCCTCATTGTTGCCATAATATCACAATTTATGCCCAGCCATTCATACTGAAAAAGATATCAAAACTAGCAAAATGTTTGCCTGAAGCAAGTTCAGTGAAACAGTACTTAACAAGTCCCGCTCTGGATTAAAACATGTTTAATTGACTCAATGGCACTTAGCAACAAGGTATGAGCTAAAAGTCCAATACAAGATGCAGAAAACCAGCCATCATCCCAGTGGTTGAGCTCTAGCAGTTGCAAGCCCACATGCAAACTGTTCAGCATCTTTTAAAAGATGCTGAACTCCTTCATTACTCTGTCACATTCCACCCACAGGCAGGCTGAATACGGGTGCGCATATTGCCGCACCTGTTTTACATCAGCAAACCTTTGGCTTTCTTTTTGAATTCCTGTGGAGTAGTTGTAGAAGTACTTTACTACAAGATGCCATCAGAATGCATAGTTTATCTTGAAAGTTGTGGACCCTTAGAATGATCGCTCTGGTTCTTTCCCCGATTCCGGGATCTGGGCCTAGCACATAGTGCACTCTGTCTAGCTTAAGCTATCCATTCTTACAGGGCAATATTCAAAGTCCTTATTTGGTCAGCCAATGCCAGCTTGCTAAGGAGGCAGACCAGAATATTCAGTGCACTATTCAGATACTGCCGCTAAATATCACAACGGACCGCCCCAGCACTATCTGGTTAGTGCAGCAGGGGATGGTATCAGCACTAACCAGGTGTGTGCTGACACCCATTTAGCATGATTTTCAGCAACCCCTGTCCAGACAATTTAGACTGCATGAAAAGCAGTCCTAGGTTGCAATATAGGCAAGTGCCAGCTGAAAATCAAGCTAACCATGTAAGTACTGGCACTTACCTGGTTAGCACAGGTCACATCCCAGATATTCACTGGCAGCTTCTATCCAGATACTACCTTGAATATCCTGCTATTTGAGTGACCACCATGGCATTTGAATATTAGCACTTTTGAAAACTGGGCGCTTAGGGGGTTGCTCTGTGCTACAAATAGCGGGGATGGATGGCCCAACAGGATGTCCATCCCAGCTACTCATGCCTGCTCCTGCCCCCAACTAACTTCCTTGCTGGTTGTGCCCCGCGGGATCAGAATCACAATCCCCTGTGTATCACTGGAATCGGGCCCTTAGTTTCTAGGCCCAAAAACTCAGGGAGCTAAGTTTGCATAAAGTGAAGATATTTACTGCCCTCAGCTCATTCGGGAAGGCCCACGGAACACACATTATTCCTTTGGTCTCGATTCTCTGATCTCTGATTTTCCAATCCAGGGCCTCCAACTGTTAACAACCAACTTGTGGCTGTTATCTCCATGGCTTCCATGCTTGGCTCCAAGTGCTCCAGCTTCTCCTCATGCTGCCCTACTGCCACAGCCATTTTGGCCAATTTAGAAGAAACAGCATTAAGCTTCACTTCCAGGCTAGTCATGATCTTAGCTAGTAGCGAATTCATCAGTTTTTTAAATCATTTCAGCTATATCTGCCAATACCAGGATCTTTGAGCTACTCGTCATCTGAGGCATTTGCTTGCTTTCTCAGTTATTTCTGCTTTCTCAGTTGCCTGCTTTCACCTAGTTCTTTTGGCTTAGCAGCCTGCTCAGCCTGCAGCATCAGCAAGGAACATTTATCAGCTTCTTTCACCATGGGTCGCAGCAAGCAAAGTGACCAGTCTGAGTGAGCCACAAATATAGGACACTAGACAGCAACACAGAAGCTCTCATACCGATCTACCATTCAGCCCGCCATCACCGGTAGGCCATACTTTTTACTTTTATTGAAGTAATATTTCAACCATTTTCCAGTACTTTTATTTTATTACAAAGTTATACTTTAACTAAGGCAGTGGTTCTCAACTTTCTGGCTGAAGTACTCCTGATGCTCAGGTAACCCCTGTGTATAAATATGTTAAGAAATCCTATTGTTTCAGTACCAATTTACTTATTTATGGATCTCCAAATGCTACACAAATAGATGTACTGAAAATTGCAGCCCCAACATTTACCACACAGTCTTTGCACTTACCACACAAGTTCTCAAAGGCTTCATGGATCCCCCGATTGAGAACCATGGCTCTTGGGGGCTAAAGGTCCCCAAGGAATTTTGAAAATATAGGGGCCTGTTTTCTAAAGTACAGTAAGCTTCTGTACTTAATATGTGTTAGGTGCAAAGATTTATGCGTGATAAGTGCAAAGACTGTGTGGTAAATGTTGGGGCATGTCCAGCATCTACCCTACATTTTCTGCACTGGATAAAGATATACCGCATGGTCACTGCATTGGCATAGTGTGATAGGTGCATCCATGCAATGTGTGGATGTATTTACTGCAATCCCATGTGGTAAATATCTTCAATTCCCTGCTCACATCCTGAGCCCTCTGAGTCCCTCCCAAGTGTCCATTAGAATTCTCACCCTCTGATCCTCCCAATTGTCCATTAAGACCTCCCACCTTCTGATCCCCCTCCCAAGTATCCATAAAGACACCCCCACCCTTCAATTCCACGAATAGCGTGCCTCGCTATTCATGCCCTCCCCGCCAACATTTAACCTCCCCGCCTGTTGTATGGGCAGATTAGACAGGGGCAGGGACGGGGTGGATTGGGGGCAGAGTTAGGGCGGGCAGTGGGCAGTTGCCGGCCCTGGACGTACAGGGCCGATTATAATGTCGGCCCTGTACATCCAGGGCCGGTGACTTGTACGGGGAAGTTATTTCACTTCTGAGGTAGAATAACTTCCCTGGATATTTCTTTTCGGTGGGCCTGGGGTGCGGATGGGGTAGGGGGGGCCTGAGGACATTCTCCACAGCCCGACCCTGGCCTTAGGAGGCTGGATCAAGGATCGGGCTGCGGGGAAAGCCTTTGTTGAGCCAGTGGCCAGGATCCCGGCTTTACAATGGAGCCACAGTGCCATGGCAACTGGACATCGTGGTGCCGTGACCCCATTGTAAAGCCCTGACTGAATTAGTCGGGCTTTTCCTATACGTGCAGGCTGGGCTGAATTGTGACCCCCTCTGAGTCCCGCGGGATCAGAATCGTGACCCCCTCTGTAGTCCGGTTCAAACCAGACGTACAGAGGGGCTGAACGTCTAGGATGGCAGCAATCCATGGTGGTCTAGTAGCAGGGTAGGAGCAATTCCCAGAAGCTCCTGTCCTGTTGAGCCCTGGGTTCAAAATAGTTGTGGTACTTTGGCAGTACTACTGCTATGTGTCAGAGACATTATTTTGAATCTGAGATGTAACAGGGCAGAAGCTTCTGGGATTCATGCCTGCCTTGCCGCTAGAACGCCATGGAAACCCCGGAAGGTATTGGGGAGATTGGAGAGGGAGGAAGGGGTAGGATCAGCTGCCTCTTCAGGGGGTGGGGGTTGATACTGGACACTTGGGGGGACTGAAGGGTGGGGGGACTTTAATGGATACTTGGACAGGCACTCGGAGGGATCAGGGTGCTTTTTGGGGAGATCAGGTTTGTTGGCTTTTTATAGCAGCTACATTACCTGCTGCTGCTGATAGCCTGGTGCAGTTAATGCTTTCACTTAAGGAGGCATTAAGTGTACCCATAATATCTGCAGTGGGGACAGTGCATGACAACTTACCACATGCTAACTGCTAGCACTGTCCATGCCCTTCTCTGCCCATAACTTTCCCCTTTTCTACCTTATCCCACACTAAGCAGTTGGCACAGGAATTCTAGCATTCTGGATGTTTTTAGCATTCAGTAGCCATAACTATGGGCACATGTTAATGGTTAGCATGTGCTAAATCCCAGGATTCTCGGTGCACTTTAGTAAATATGCCTCTTAGTTTTCTTGAAAGTAAATAAGAAGATAGAATAATAGATACAGTATCAGGGCTTGCCCAAGGGTATCTGGTGCCCTAGGTGAACCATCGGCCATCCACTCCTGTCTGCTCTCTGCCCCACCCCACCCATAGTCTAGCATGCCCCCTTCCCTTCCCAACCCCCCTCCCACAGGTCGCCAGCATCTTCCCTTTCTTCCCCTCCCCCCAAGATGTCCAACATATTTCCTTTCTTACTTCTCACACCTTAGGTAACCAGCATCTCTCTCCTCCTTGCTCTCCCCTACAAGTATCCAGCATCTCTCTCTTTCCATTTCCCCCTTCCAGGTATCCAGCAGCCCCCCCTTCCCTTACTCCTCCTCAAGGTGTCCATTATCTTCCCCCCTTTCCCTCCTTGTTCCTACTGCTACTGCCTCCTCCCAACCTACGTCCCTGAGTGACAAAAGAAGTCAGCCTTCTGGGGGGAAGGACACAGCACAGCACTGGTATAACCAAACAGGAAGCACCAAGAAAAGCCTTTAAATCTATGGCCAGTGGATGCACACTCAAGGCCTGTCGTGCCCCACCCGCTTCGACATAGGGGCGGATATGGAAGACCATGAGCACATGCGCATGCATGTGCACAGGTGCTCACATGCCCACTGCA
Organism: Ichthyophis bannanicus; assembly: GCA_033557465.1. Taxonomy (NCBI): domain Eukaryota; kingdom Metazoa; phylum Chordata; class Amphibia; order Gymnophiona; family Ichthyophiidae; genus Ichthyophis; species Ichthyophis bannanicus. The sequence continues at coordinate 838,041,817 of CM066033.1, forward strand.
GACCAGGGCTTTAAAAGGCTTCCCCAGTGCTGCCTTTTGGCTGCACTAGTACCCCCAAAGCTCGTCACCCTAGGCAGATGCTTAGCCCTCCTAGTGGTAGGGCTGTCCCTACACATTATTGTAGCTGGAATAAAAAGTTTCAAATTGTGCTAATCTGGATCTCTCTCAAGTTGTGGATTGTGAACAATGTTTCCATGTTTATACTCGCTTTGCAATTGGGGGTTTTCCCCCCTGTTATAGTTTTGAATGGTTCTCAAGCAGTTTAGAAACAAATACTCCTTGTCATAAAGAAATATAAGTCTCTAATGACTGAAGTCATGGTGGTTTTTCATTAATAGTAGTATTTTGGGGTATACTCGTACTTAGTACTTAGGTCCAGTACTTTGCACAACACTGGAATCAGAAACATCAAATATAACAAGAACGTTTATTTATGAGGTGGAATTCTGTGGAATTAAAGCTGTGTGTTCCAACTAGGCAGACTTATTGAGATCACAGTGCACATTCTTTCTAATATATGATATCTGTTGTTCATCACCTGATCTGCCCCCATGTTTCAAGTATTTATTGCCCACCACAGTGATATGATGGCACAGTTTCTCTGGTATTCTGGAAGATAATTCAGTGAAAGAACAGAAGTCCAAATTTTTTGCCTTAATGCCTGTGTTCTGAATCCAGTTCTGTATAATATTTCGGAAAATGTTATCCATTTCTGCACTGAGCTGAGTAAATATTTTGTCAGTTGTTAAGGATGAGCTAGAGACCCAACAATGTATTCAAATTCAGCAGCAAGAATTGGAACTGCCTTAGAATTTTTTTCCAGATTATGATTTGTAATGTGTTTTAGAAGCCAGTAGAAACACCAATTATTGAAGTATTAAAGGAAGAGTGAATGAATCTCTTCACAGCATCCAGATTGGAGGATATTTTTGTTTACATTCTTTTTAGTGGGCGGAGGAACAAGATGAATTTCATTAACGCTTCTGAGCAAATCTGTGGTGACCAAGAGAATATGTTGTCCTGGCAATTGTTCTCATGGTATACCAGCTTCTAAAAAATCAATGACTATTACAGATTACCAAACTACCATGTGCTCAAAGATTCTAAGGCTAAGGGTGCCCTGTTAGATCTTTGCTGGAAACATTTGCTGGAAAAAATCAAAAACATTCATGATATAAGCAAATGCTGTTATTCATGCAGATGCCCATGTGAGAACTTCCATAAATTACTGGGTTTTCCCCTCTCCCCCTTTCACCAAAGCCTCTCTGGTTTTGCAGAATTGCCAAATTACCAAGTTCCAGGAATGAGATTTTAAACTAGTCCTGGATTTCTGGCAATCTCATTCTGATGCATTATGTGACCTACTACAGCAATTCCAATGGGTAAATCCAGAGACTATAAATACTATACTGCATTGCAATACAAATTTAAAACCAGAACTGGCAGAAAATCTCATTCCTGGAACTGGGTAACTTGGGAACTCTGGGTTATGCAATTGTGATATACAGTGTTTCACTACAGTTAATTTCACTCTCCTGGCATCCTTATGCTGGTTCACACTCTTACACAGACAGGGTCGGAGGAAGCAGAAAGGAGAGAATGAGCTGAACAGAAAGAGGAAGAACGCTAGCTTTTTCAGACAGAGGTTCGCAAAGGCAACCAAAAATACTGACAGCACTGCAGAGAGTGGATATGGCTCAGAGGTGTAGCAGAGAAGAATCCTGCTGGAAAAAGGAATGGAAGTAGGTAAAAATGGATCCACTGGATCCTCCTAATCTAGTTAATACTATCTTAAATGAGATCTGCAGAAGATACAGCTTTTACCTATCTAATGGTGGGAATTTAAACATATCCCGATGCTAGTGTGCAGCACTAACCAGGTTTCTATTCTAGCAGTGAAAGTGCTGGTTCTGGCAGATCCGTATCCTGGGCTGGATCCCCCGGATCTAACTTGATTCTTTCACTGCTGGGATGGAAACCTGGCCAGTGCTGCACACTAGCACTGGCAAAGGTTTTTCTGGCTGCAGATGCATTGATTCTGTTGTGTTTCTTCCTAACGTTCTGAGATCTGGAGGATCCAGATCCAGTGAATCCAAATTTGGATCCTCCAGAAGTTAGTAGAGGGAGGAACAAAGTCTATGCATCTTGACTGGTGCTAGTTTGCAGCATCAGCCAGGTTTCTATTCCAGCTGTGAACGATTCAGGATAGGTCTAACCTGAATCTTTCACTGTTGGAAAAGAAACCTGTCTGGCACTGCACATAGGATTGCCAAATTTCTGAAAGAGAAAAACACTGCACCTGTGCTCTGCCCTCTGCTCCACCCCCACCCACCCTCTGCTGCACCCCCACTCCCAACAAAGCATAGTTACTCACCTGTAACAGGTGATCTCTGGGAACAGCAGGAACCAGTCTTCACAAATGGGGTGATGGCACCGACGGAGCCCGTGCAGGAATGCTCCCTAGCATCCAATAGGAGATCCTTTGGGAGCACTCCACTGGGCCTGTGTGCCCGCCTTCCCCTCAGTTGAGTTTGTAGCTAAGAGAAATAAAAAACTCTACAACTCCTAGGGGAGGAGGGCAGGATGAGAAGACTGATTTCTGCTGTTTCTGGCGATAGCGTAGATACTCACCTGTAACAGGTGTTCTCCAGGGTCAGCAGGAATCCGTCCTCACTTATGGGTGACGTCGGCACTGACAGAGCCTGCGCGGAGCAATTCCCCAGCTTTCAAAGAAAACCTTTGGGATTTCTGCCATGCATGCGTGGTCCTCTTCCCGCCCAAGGGTGCCATCTTGCTCAGTTAGGTCCTTTAGCTCGAGCCCTACCAAGCAGATGGCAAGGGAAGGATAAAAATCCAGCAACTCATCAGGGAAGGTGGGAGGGTGGTGAGGACTGATTCCTGCTGTCCCTGGAGAACACCTATTACAGGTGAGTAACTACGCTTTCTCCAGGAACAAGCAGGAAGTCAGTCCTCACTTACGGGACGCCCAGCTACAGGCTACCAAACCTGTAACCAAAAACGCCTTCACGAGGTCATAAGCAGAAGCTGATGCCCGAAGGAGACCGAGTCCTCTGGTCCCCGGGACAAAATCCTCGGTAGCCGTCAAGAAGGGTCGGAGGGCAGGAGTTGCTTATACCCCGAACAGATTATGGAGTACAGCCTGGCCGAAGGCACTGTCCTGGCGGGATTCCCTCTCCAGGCAGTAATGGGAAGCGAAGGTATTCGCTGAAGCCCATGTCGCAGCACGGCAGATGTCCATCATAGGCAATGAGCGCAGCGAAGCCACCGAGGCCGCCTTGGCTCGGACGCCATGGGCGGTGACATTGCGATCCAGCGGCGCGCCTGCCTTCGCATGAGCGAAGGCAATGCAGTCTGTCACCCAGATAGATAGTATGCATTTCGTGACTGCCTGCCCCAAGTGATTAGGATCATAGGACACAAAGAGCTGACCAGACTTGCGATGAGGCTGTGTGCACTGCAGATAGAAGGCGATAGCCTTCTTGCAGTCGAGTGTATGCAAGACCGCCGATGCCCGGTCGGCATGGGGTCTCGGGATGAAGGTCGGCAAGACTACCTCCTGATTGATATGGAAGTCTGATACCACCTTCGGCAGGAACTTGGGGTGGGTACGGAGGACCATCCTGTTACTATAGGACATGGTGTAAGGGGTATCAGCCATGAGGGCATGAAGCTCACTGACTCGATGGGCCGAGGTTAAAGCCACCAGGAAGATCACCTTCCAGGATAGGTGCCGAAGCGATCATGTTGCCACCGGCTCGAAAGGCGGACGTGTAAGCTGTATAAGCACTACGTTCAGGTCCCACTCTGCTGGGGGAGACCAGATGGGAGGGAGACCAGGAGCTGCTCAGAGAGGGGTTTACCCTCGAAGGGAAGGTGATTCACCAAGATGGCATTCAGGTGTACCCTGACGGAGTTCGACCTCAGCCCTTCCTTCGAGAGGTGAAGGAAGTACTAAAGGACCCATCGGGTAGGACAAGAAAACAGATCGATCTGGAGCCCGGAACACCAGATCGAGAAGTGCCGCCATAGTCTAGTCAGTCCTTGACACAAGGAGGACCCCGTCCAGGAGATCAAGCGGGGCTAGGGATACCCTTTCAGCTGCCAGGCTGTGAGGGAAAATGAGGCCAGGTTTGGGTGGAGCACTCGACCCTCCTCCTGTATTAGCAGATCCGGGGCACAGCCCAGGGGAACTGAGGCCTCGGATGAGAGTCACAGCAGGAGCGGGAAGCACAGCAGTCAGGGCCACGAAGGCGTGATGAGAATCATCAATGCCCAATGTGGAGGGTCCTCGCAATGAGAGGAGTGGGAGGGAACGCATAGAAAAGACTGGAGGTCCAACTCAAGAGGAACGCTTCCGGGGCCTTCCTGCTCAGGTGCAGAATTGCACTGCAGAAGCGGGGAAGCTGCGTGTTCATTGGGCTGGCGAACAGTAGGGGTCCCCCACCGATGGAACAAGAGGCCGGCCACCTCTGGGTCCAACCGCCACTCGTGAGGGCGGAAGATCCTGCTGAGCCTGTCTGTGAGGACGTCCTCATGGCCCAGAAGGTAGACCGCCTGTAGGTTCATCCTCCAATGGAAGGCAAAGGAGCAGAGGAAGACCGCCTCCTGGCAAAGGAGGCAGAAGCCTGTGCCCCTTCCTTGTTGATGTAAAACATCACTACTCGGTTGTCGGTCTGCACGAGTTACGACTTCCCTTTCAGATGGTCTATCGGACCGCCCGAAGCTCAAGCAAGTTTATTTGCTGCCGGGACTCTTCGGGTGACCAGTGCCCTTGGGTGCACAGCACTCCGCAGTGAGCTCCCCACCCCAGCAGGGAAGCATCCGTTGTCAGAACGAGCTCATGCTGTGAGGTTTGGAAGGGCAGCCCCCAGAGGAGGTTGCAGGGGTCCTGCCACCAGTCCAGAGACCTGTGAAGGCTGTGGGAGACCCGAATGGGGTCTCTGAGGTGACCGGAGGCTGGGCTCTACTGAGCACTGAGGCACCACTGGGTCACCTGCATGTGCATGCGGGCATAGGGGGGTGACATGGACGGTAGAGGCCATGTGCCCCAAAAGGCACAGCATAGTACGCGCCATGATCCGAGTGCTGCTCTGGACCTGAGCCACCAGGGCTCGGAGACGGCACTGCTCGGTCCGCCTGCAGGAAGGCGATCGCTCGCTGGGTGTCGAGGTGTGCGCTGATGAACTCCAAGGCCTGTACTGGCTCGAGGTGGGACTTGGGGTAGTTGACCAGAAACCCCAGGCCTTCGAGGAGGAGAATCATGCAGGATGCCACCGATCGAGCTTCTCCGGCCGAGGATCCTGTGACGAGCCATTCATCAAGATAAGGGAAAACTGAGACTCCCTGCTGCCTGAGGGAGGCGGCGGCCGTGGAGAGGCACTTCTTGAAGACCTATGGGGTGGACGTGAAGGGGAGCACCCTGCATTGGTAATGCTCCCCTCGCACCCTGACGCCCAGATATTGTCTGTGCTGAGGGTGAATCAAGATGTGGGTATAAGTGACCCTGAGATCCAAGGAGTATAGCCAATCGCCCTGCTGGAGGAAGGGCAGCAGGATGCCCAGCGACAGCATTTTGAACTTCTCCTGCACCAAGAACTTGTTTAACTTTCTGAGGTCGAGGATAGGCCATAGGCCTTCCATCTTTTACGAGATGAGGAAGTACCGGGACTAGAAGCCTCAACCCTGATTGGTGCACTGGTACCCTCTCGACCGCCCACTGGGCGAGAAGGTTGTCCAGCTCCTGTTGCAGATATATCTGGTGCGCAGGTAGCCGAGAAGACTCCGCTGGGGAGAAGGGAGGGGGGAGCCTGTCCAGGTGGAGATGATACCCATCTCAGACCACTCGGAGGACCCAGGTGTCCGATGTGACAGACGCCCACTGAGGGGCGAATAGAGACAGGTGTCCCCCCACCGGTTGCAAAGCTGCTGGAGGGCGAAAGACTATGTTGCTGGCATCAAAAACCCTGAGCGGGTTGAGGTGGCACCGGGGTTTGTGCCTTGGGCCCTTTCGGCTTACGGTGGGTCTGGGGTGCCTTCCCTGCGACGCTGCGGCCGGGGTGGGAGCAGGTGGGTAGGGTGAGTAACCCAGGTAGGGCAGGTCTTTCCTCAGGAAGAATGGCTTTTTAGCCTGTGGTTTCTTTCGAGGAAGGGAGGAGGTCTTGCGTGAGAGATGGGTTCGGGTTACAAACTCCGTCTATCTCGGCGGCCTTGTCGTCCAGGGGCTTACCAAAAAGATGTTCACCGAGGCAGGGGATGTCAAGGAGCTTCTCCTGGACCCACTGCTCCAAGTCCGAGGATTGGAGCCATGCCTGATGCCGAGCAATGATGCCGGCAGCCACCACATAGGCCGAGGATTCAAATCCATCATATGCGGTGCAGGAGATGTACTTGGAGCATTCTGCGGCTGACCTTAGGAGGGTCGCACAAGAATATGCCCATGTACTATTGGTAAGCTTGAATACGGCAAGCCAGCATGGACCCTTGGTAGGCCTTGCGTTCCAGAGCGTCGAGGGCTCTCGACTCCTTGTCCGGCGGGACCGAAGAATGAGACTTGGGGCTCTTTTGCTTCCGCATCGCTGATTCCACCACCATGGAAGTGTGGGGAAGCTGGGTCTTCCTGAACCCAGGGCCATGTTGGACCCTGTACATCGTGTCGAGGTGCTTACTCACAATGGGCACCAAGGCAGGTGTTTCCCACATGTGCAGAAGAGGCCTGGACAGAATGGGAGGAACTGGGACAGTGAGAGACTCCCGAGGCGGGGACTCATACTACAGGATATCAAGCTCTTCAGCTTGAGATTCCTCTTCGGCCTGGGTAGCCAGGTGAAGGGCCCACACCATATCCCTCACGAACACCAAGAAGGAGGTGTCTTCGGGAGGCGAATGCTGCTGAAACGCAGACGGGGTCAGGTCTGAAGGGAGGTCCCGATGGGTGCGGGTCTCCGGGGAAGTATCCCCATTTGACTCCCAACCCGATTCGGGTTGGTCACCCCATCCGGAAGCCGAGGCCCGTTTCGAGCCCGAGGCCCTGAAGGATCTCGCCCCCCAAGGAAAGGGAAGGCGAGTGAGACCGACGCTGAGGACTCTCATGAGGCCTGCGGCTCTCGGTGGTTCCCAGGGCACGTTTTGACATCCCTTTCGAGGGAGTCTCGGTCTCTCGGCACGAACCAGCTGAGCTGGATGTAAGCGCCTGCTGGGCAGCCAAAAATGCAGAAACGCTGCACTCTAGTGCCAGCACACAGGATTCCCACGCAATGCGGGGCCCTGCGACATCGAAACCAGGGTCACTGGGTTGGGTGTCGAGGAGGAGAGGGGGTCTTCGCCGGGATGGCTCTTGGGAGACTGGGCACCATCGCCGGAGGCCTCTGTATCTGTATGAGGTACCTTTCGAGGCCGCTCCTTGTCCGACTCTCGGGAATGCCGTGGGGGGGGGGGGGGGCAGGACGACCAAGCGCGGGAGTGCTTGTGCTTGTCTGGGGCCCCCGACAGCGACTTCAAGGTCTTCTTCTTCTTACGCTGCTCCCCTTCAGGGGATCCCTGGTCGGAGTGTCGCCTTGAGCGCAGGGCCGAGATAGGGGATCCCACCAGTGGAGAGACAACCAGGGGCACCACCGGGGATTCCGTGGTGGCCTTATGGAAAATGTCGTCGGACGTCTGCTTACAACTCAGCAGGGCCTTGGAGGACATTTTCTTGCAAAGCGAGCAGAGCTCCAGATCATGGTCGGCCCCGAGACACCACAGACAGCAGTCATGGGTGTCTGTAAGCGAAATGTTCTTGGAGCACCTGCCACATTTTTTGAAACCGGTGGCCATTGGGGCAAAAAGAGCCCTCGCGAGGTTGAAGACCCATGCGGCCAGCAGTTAGGGGAAAAGAGGGCGTGAAGCCCACCAAAGGGAAAAATGCTACACTGCTGATGTTATGAGGTGCCACCTGTGGATATAATGGGTCCACCAAAGGAGCACGGTACCACATGAACATAAGAAACCCAGTACTAGTTTGTGGTATGAAGGAAGGAGAACTTTATTTCATACAACTTTAGCCCAAACGCCCGACACAGGCTGTGTTTCGAATCCTCTTCGTCAGGGGAATTCAGGCGTGCTACATCCATAAATACATGAACAAACAATAAATAAATAAAATGTTGTTCATAAGAAACAATCACATATAAAATTATATAAAAACATCAAATAAACAAAATGAATCCATGCTAAAAACATAAAAATCAATAATGAGAATTAATATAAAACATGAATAAAAATGTTAAATAAAGAAGCTAAATAAAAATGTTGGAATGCCCAAAAACAAGTGTGCACCACTAAAAAGGATCTAAACATAAATACAAACTGTAAATAAAAATGTAATATCTTGTAAAATAATCACATGAGGATGTGACACTAAAAAGGACACTTAACTTCTTTAAAACAGTACCTTTCCATCAGGTTCAAAACGGTTGTATAAACCTTGTGCTAAATGGGAAGAGAAAAAGAACCAGTATCAAGAAGCAATATAACAACAAAGCAGGAGTGATGTTAATCTAATAGTATTTCTGAAAGCCGCAGGAGTAATGTTAAAAAAACTGCCTCATATATAATTGGACTAATATAATATTGAATGAATGATTAAGCACCAAGTAGAACAAGACAGATTTTACGACTTCCAACAGGAGAGGGGAAACTATCAGTACAATCAAAACAGAGGTCGAGGGCGAGGATGTGGATGGGGCAATTGGAATACGGACAGATCCCGGGAAAGGAGATATTAAATGATTCTGTTACAGATAATGTTATTAACATCTCAGGATATGTACTGACTCCGGATGAAGTATCAGTTTTGAATAAGGGGCTAACTTTTGTACCGGTAAAAAAGCTGGATCCCTTTGAGATCTAAATTGACTTATTTAAATTTTTTCGCAAAATTCGTATCAAGCAGTTTTTTATCGGTCAGGAGGCTAATTCCAATGATGGTTCAATAATCTGCAATAAGTCGTCTTGGATGCCCCCTAAACAAACAAATCCAATTATAGAGGCTTTTGAACAAGTGGTTTCTCAACAGGTTAAAGATATCTGTATAAAATCACGTCCTAATTTTTATAACCTCACAAGAGGAGAAAATGAGGCTATCAAATCTTTACAAAGAAATGATAAAATAATTATCAAACCTGCAGACAAAGGAGGCGCTGTAGTAGTTCTTTATAAGAAGATGTATATTGATGAAATCAACAGACAGCTCATGAATAAAACGTTTTATCTTCCATTAGAGGGTGATCCTACATATAAACTAAAGGGTAGCATTGACAATATTGTGCTGACGGCCTTTGAGATAGGTTATTTACTAGAAAAGAAAAAGATTTTCTCATTGTTCCCACGCCAGTTATTCCCACAATTTATGTCATCCCAAAGATTCACAAGTCTTTGACGGCACCTCCTGGCCGTCCGATATTTTCAGCCATAGGTTCACTTATGGAACCCATTTCAAAATTTTTGGATGCATTACTTAGACCTTTTGTAACCATGATGTGGTCCTACTTGCATGACTCATCACATGTTATTGATATTTTGTCGTCCTTCCAAAATTTTAATCCCGATATAATACTAGTCACCTTGGATGTTGAATCTTTGTATACGAATGTCCCGCAAGCAGAATCTCTAGATATAATTGAACAATGTTTACTTAAGGGGGATACCCATAAGCGGATTCCGACGGCTTTGCTAGTGACATTGGCACTGAGGTATTATTTATCACAAAGAACAAGAGCTTCTCTCCCCCCACTACTTTGAAGGTGAGAGATGCAGAGCTTCCATGCTTGGGAATCACGCTCGACCAACAACTCAACTTTAAGGAACACATAAAGAACACCACCAAGGCAATTTACAATAAAATCATGACGTTAAGACACCTGAGACCTCTGCTAGCTCAAGACGATTTTAGAACAATATTCCAGTCGCTTGTAACACCACATTTCGATTATGCAAACATTATCCTGCACGGTCTCACCAAGAGCACCCTCAATCCATTACAAATGGCGTTGAATGCAGCAGCCCGCATTCTCTGCAGCCTATCTAGAAGAGATCACGCCCATACTTATGGAGTTACATTGGCTACCGTTAAACAGCAGACTCACCTACAAGGCATTACTATTAACTTTCAAAGCAATCAACCTCATAGCCCCCTCATCCTTAACTGCTCTCCTCACTGCCATCCCCAACAACAAGCTAAGAAGATCAGTAGCTGCAAACATGCTAATCATACCTTTGGAAGCCACAAAATGCACACAAACAACCAGAAATAGATCCTTTGCCTTCTATGCCCCGAGATGCTGGAACAACCTCCCACCACACATCAGAGCAATTAGGGACCTTGCTCAGTTCAGGAAAGCTCTTAAGCATCACTTGATCCTCCTACACTTTGCCCACCCTACCCCAACGCAACCACTCTCTACACCACAACTCACTCACGAAGCCCCTAACATACCCATAACCTGACCTAGTCAAAGCATAAATCACATCCTTTCACCATGTATTATAAATTGTAAATAGCCTCCCAACCACTACTGTTTGTACTTGTATATAGTTTACTGCAATTATACATAGTTTCCCCAGTTACATCCCCAAGTTATCCATCCTGTTACAATGTAAGCCTAAGGCCGTTTGTCTGTGGCAATATTTTGTTACTTGTAAACCGCACTGATACTAAAAAGCGCAGTATAGAAGAACTGTAAATAAATAAATAAATTTGTGCTGTGTGAGAACTATTTCTGTTTCAGAGACCTTTTTTAAGCAAGTAAAAGGGGTAGCAATGGGATCATCTATGGCCCCAGATGTAGCAAACTTGTATATGTTCCAGTTTGAAGAAATTTTTTTTAAGGATCATGCTTTTAAAACTAACATCAAACTCTGGATACGGTACATTGATATCATCTTTATCATTTGGGATGGTAGCATAGGAGAAATTAGGCCTTACCTGCTAATTGTCTTTCCTGGAGTCTTCTCCGGGCCAGTCCAGAGTACGCTAGGGTTGTCAATCCTGTCCAGCGTTCAAAGATGCGCCAGACACGGACGTACGCTAGGTAAGTTGAAGACTTCTTCGAATGCAACAGGGTGGATACCACAGCCTCCGAATACCCCTTACGCCTCAAACGAGCCCTCTCAAGAGCCAGGCCGTAAGCAAGAAGCGATCCACCTGGGGCATCAACACAGGACCCTGAGTTAATAGGTTGCTCCGAGCCGGCAGCTGCCAAGGAGAGTCTATCACCAGACGCACCAAGTCCGCATACCACGGGCGTCGAGGCCAATCCGGCGCTATGAGAATCACCGTCCCCCTGTACCCTGCTATGCGGTGAATGACCCGACTTAGCATCGGCCACGGTGGAAAGACATACAACAGGGAGTCGGGAGGCCAAGGTTGAACCAACGCATCGAGTCCCTCTGACATGCGGCAGCTGCTGGACAGGATTGACAACCCTAGCGTTCCCTGGACTGGCTCGGAGAAGCGATTAGGAAGATTTATTGACTACGTTTAACATATGGATCAACGATTTAGACATAAATTTATGATTCCAGGTCACATATGATTTTCATCAAGTTCCATATTTAGATTTAATAATTAAAAAAGAGGGTAATCATTTTATAACCTCTATTTATAGAAATCCCACGGACCGTAACCAACTTATACATTTTAACAGTTTTCACAACCCATCCCTTAAGAAGAACCTGCCTGTGGGACAATTCCTTAGGGCTAGGAGGGCATGCACTACATTACAGGATTTTGAAGTTCAGGCGGATATCATGAAAACAAGATTTATGGCAAGGCAGTATCCCTTATGTCACATTGACCAAGCATATAACAGAGCCCGTGAGTCCTCCCGTGAGTCTCTCTTAAAACCTCAGAAAGAAAAGAAAGACGTGGGTATGGTTTGCCCTCTTTGATACTCAATTTTATCAAGAAAGATTATAAACGTTTTGCAAAAAGAATGGCATCTCATCCAGTCCATTCCTGGTTTTCATGATCTTCCATTAACAGTAGCTCATAAACGCAATATTAATTTGCGGAATTTATTAGTACCATCAGCTTTAACTGAATGCAAAGTTCTCTCCCAGCACAAGGGACAGTTCCAATGTGGACGGTGTTCCATTTGTCCCCATGTGATGCCCATAAGAAGGAATTTTGTACACCCCATTACAAAAGAAAAGTTTCCAATTGATGATTTTGCAAATTGTGAGACCACTTATGTAATTTATGTTATCCAATGTCCGTGTCCAATGTTATATGTGGGTAAAATGATCCGAAATGTTAGAGTGCGAATTGTGGAACATAAGAGTTGCATTAAGAGGGGGGTGGTGGACAAACCCCTGGTAATGCACTGGCAGAAGGCGCACAAGATTGCAGACTTGAAGTTTTTTGTCATTAAAAAAGTTAAATTGAATTGGCGTGGCGGGGAATATAGACAAGACATTAATGAGAGTGGAACAAAAATATATTTTTAGGTTGAACACATTGATTCCGAATGGGTTGAATTTAGATAAGGATTTTTCCATGTTTTTATAATTTGTCAATCTGTTTGATATATTTTTCAGCCATATATGTTTAGCCAGCTACATTTTTATAGCACTCCATTATCCCTATATGGTTCGTTATGGGTGGTTAGGGTTATTTATGATTTGATTTATTTATCACATTTGTTTTTAGTGCATGATTCATCTAAAGGGACTTTTTATTTTTTAATTTTTATTTGTTCTTTAACGAGCCCTTTCTGTTTTATTTCATACAGGTCCCCTTACCTGTTCTTATATGTATGCATTTTTACATATTTTTAATAGATGGTGTATAGCCACTAAAGGTATTATTTATTCTGGTTTTGTAGCCCAGGCTTATGAGTATACATTTTTTAGTACGGAGAATTCTTTATTTATTTATTTATAGTGTTGTTTTATTATATGACAATTTTTAAGGGGTGTTTATTATTTATTATTTTATTCGCTGTTCAGATGGTTTAGTTCTTATGGGTTTTTGTAGCCTGGTCTTATGAGTATATAGAAATTACACTTACCTGGTAATTGTCGTTCCTTGAGTGACGACAGTTTAGTCCTCCACCTCTGGGTTGTGCACCTCTTCCTGCAGCTTGGAGACTGGGCATGTCAAAGTCGTGACATCACTGGATATAGCCTGCTGGTATCTCCCATCAGCCTCCAGTGTACTATTGACAAAGCAAACTCAAAGGAACAACAAATAAGTAACTATATCATAACTTTAAATAACTCCACATTCCTCAACCTGAGGAACCTTTTTAACCATATCTGTCTTATATATATATATTTTTTTTAACTTTACATTCACGACCCCACTATGCAAACACATTTCCTATACCATCCCCTCGTTCAAATAAGAGAGAAGGAAGAAACAACAGAGAGGGATACTCACTGCGATCTAGAAACTGAATGGATCTGTCTACTCCTTGAGATTGATGCTCCACTCCGCCTGAAAATAAACTCTGAAGAAATCACACCCCGGGCGGGAATGAGGACTAAACTGTCGTCACTCAAGGAACGACAATTACCAGGTAAGTGTAATTTCTATTTCCTTATCGTTCCTCCAGTTTAGTCCTCCACCTCTGGGATGTAACAGAGCAGTAATCATTGGGAGGGACCTATCCAGCCAACTCAACCCGTTGACCCGGAACAGGCATCCTTTACTGCCAAAACATTTAGGCAGTAGAGGTTACTGAGGAAATGAAGAGACGACCTGGAAGCTGCTCTACCAATCCCCCCTGGTGTAATGACAGAGTGATTCACCCATGAAGCTGCTTGCGCCCTGGTAGCAAGAATCAAAAAGCCCCCCGGAATCATACAACCTCTCCACCAGAAAGCTGAGGCAACCACCGCCTTAACCCAGTGCGAAATGGCTGCCTTCGCTGCTGCTTTGCGGGGACCTCCAACCAACACACAAAAACAAAGAAACGAACGCCGCACCCTGCATTTTATGTTTCCTATAAGTGTAAGCTACGAATAAAAACCTCCCCTTCCAGAAAAACCGAGAAATGGAAGAGAAATCAATAGGCTCAAGAGAAAAATCAGATACCACCTTTTGGAAGGACGACGGGACTGCTCGCAAACACCACACTCTATCCAGAAAGGGTGAAAACGGCTCATTACATGACAACGCCTGAAACTCCGAAACTCATCGCGCCGAACAAAGAGCTATCAAAGCCACTGTCTATAACAGCAAATCCTTTACCGACGCCTGGAGTAAAGAATCAAAGGGCTCTTTAGTTAATGCCTCTAAGGCCCAATCGGGATCCCCCAGCAGCACCCGAACTCTCCTTGAGGAGCGCAGTCAGGTCCCAACTTAAGGAAACGCTACACATCGATCCGAACACCTAGCGCTATTCCCTCCACAGAACCTCTACAGCCGGAAACAGTCACCCGCTGGACCCTCTAAGGAACTGGTCGCTAGTTCCTTCAGACACTATCCTGCAGAGAACTCAGACCAAGGATACCGACATCTTTGTCGCCCGGACTTGCCGCCGTGAACAGCAGCCTTCAAAAAGGCGCTAAGCACGGACCTATGTACCAGAAGCAGCCTGCCTCCCTGCTCTCAACAAGGTGGCGAAGACTGCCGCAGAATAACCCTTCTTCAGCCCCGCCCATTCAAAGGCCAAACTATAGGCGGGCACCGATCCACCTGAGACATTCGTCGCGGACTTAGCCGCAGCAGAACGTCCGCTACTGGCAACTTCTAGGAAAAGCCTGTCGAGTAGACGAATGAGATCAGCCTAGTACGGCCGTCTCATCCAACCGGGCGCTACCAAGAGTACCTTTCCCTGAAAGCCTCGATACGCCAACTAGTTGCCCTATGAGAGCCCATGGGGAAAGGACAAGACAGACTTAAATGGGAGCTTACTGAGCCTCGACTTGGACGAACCATCAGCCGCCCCATTCCTCCACCAGAGAGATCTCCGGGTGAACCCCAAGGAAGCCAATAATAGCTAGCGCTCGAATTAAGCCATAATGCACATTTGCCACATAAAGCAAATCAGGCTTTAGTCGATTCAACTCCCTGATCCTTTCCTGTTCCAGGTGAGTAGACTGCCTTAAACACTGCGACCACTTGAAGCATGCTCTCTCCTCCCCAGGCTCCACAAATGGGAGCTTGTAAGGACAGAGCACTGCCCCCAATGATCGCTTCAGTGAACCATCTACTTTCCTATCTTGCGCTAAAGAAGATTGCTAGGGCTCTCTTCCATACAGTGAGTCCACACCCCCTGGTAGTGCAAGGTGTGCACCCACCCACATAGTACCCAGGCCTGCCCCTACTTAGCCTCAAAATGTCAAACAAGAACAGGCGAATTCAGGACAGCTGAATACTTTTTTTTTTCACAAAGACATCTCTTAACCAAAAATTCCTTCAGCATATGTTAAGAGACGCTCTTTCCATGCCAACAATATGAAGTAGAAAGAACTCCCAAACACAGGTATACTAATCCACGGCCTTCCTGCTAGAGTAACGCCCCATTGCGTCTGACTGCACAAAGATGGACTTTATATTTAAGTTCAACTAGCACCTGGTGTTAGGAAATACAGCTTTTTCATTCCGCAGTGGCAAAAGAGTCAGCAATGAAGAGGCCGAGAAACTGCAGACAAGTTCCCATTATACCACCTGGTAAAGACTCCACTTTTAGACCACTGAAGCAAAAAAGCATGCGAGAGTGCCTTGTGCCCTGCCAGTAGCTGATCGAATTGAAATGATTCAGTGTATGCAGGGCATTTTCCAGAGAACGCAAGGTCCCTCATCCAGGCTGACTCCACATTCACAGTCTAAACCGGCAGCCATCTTGGCTGATGCCGATCAGCACGGAAGCCATCTTCTAAGCCCAGCATATGATGTATGCCTACTAGAATCTGAGCTGCTGCCATTGCTGCTAGAGAACTAGCCTGGCTGCGTGCTTCTGGCCCCCATTAAGGCATTCGCTGAACACTAGCAGAGACTCTCCATACTGGAGAACCTCTGATAAATGGAATGGGAGCATAGATAGCTTCAAAGGCTAGAGTTCTATTTTGCATCCTCTCTCCGCTGAGCTGCCTTTTCCATATGTAAAATTAAACCACATATAGCCAAAATTAAGACATTACAAATCTACCGTAAAATCTTATAATTTGGGCAAAGCCAAACTAAACGGGAATATTTTCCATTAAGAAACCACACAACTATAAAACCCCTCTCATGACATAATGCTTATGGCAGAGCATTCCACATCTGTGGACTGGCCATGGCGCTCACCCAAGCACCTGTTACAACTGTCCAAGAGAGTTATCACCATAATTCCTTGTAAATTGAATATGTTTACAGCGGATCATAGTGCTATATCACATCAGCTAAGCCAAAATATTACCCTGCCATATAAATCGACTTTAACGCATTATAGGACCTTCTATGGATAGCGGAAGGAGATTCTTGTAAATCTTTTTTTTTTTTTTTAAGTTTCCGCCGACTCCAATGAAATCAAAGCAGATCACCTAAAATTACCCGAACCGCTCCTATAGCTTTGCAAGACGCTACCAGCCCCCGCTGCACCCAGTTTTCCTTTCCCCCTTATCCTGAGGGATTCAGCATTGCAGGACGTGTTGCGCACCCCCTGCCAGCCTGCTGCGTCTGCCAGGGAGCTGAAGAGCAAAATAGAAAGTAGAACCCCTGGAAGCAAACAGTGTCCTGACCTTGGGGTTCAGGACGCAAAAGGTCACTGAATAAATCAACAGTGTTAGCTAAAAATGAACAAGGCTATCTCTCACTAAAGAGAGTTTCTTTTTCTTTTTGAAATCCCACTGAAGTCCGTGGGACCCAAGCTTTCGAACACAGCCCCTAACGCTGTGCATTAACCACAACCAGAGAAATGAAATTAAATGAAACCCTGCTCTAGAAATAGATGAGAATTTCCTGGGAAGGGCATGCAAAGTTGAGCTATGAAACACACAGGCACTCCCCTGGCCTTCCTGCAGTCAGAGAAATAGCACTGGAATACACCAACAACCTTGCAAATGGAGGTTTTAGAGGTTGCTGCCTGTGTGAACCTGGTGAGTGATACGATTTTGTATTTTACCACCCCACCCCCACCCCCAGGGATGGGGGCACTGAATACTATATGTGATTCATGAGCAGCGCTGCCATCCGGTGGCCTTTAGGGCACCAGAGCCCGACAAACGATACAGAAGTTAAGAGTTTTAAATCTTGGTCATATAATCTTGATTTGCAGAACATTATTTATTTATTTTATTTATTTACATTCTCTTATATACCGCGCTATTCTGCATCAGTGCGGTTTACATTGAACAAACTGAAATTACATTGAACAGGGCATTATAACTTGGAGATAACTATTTTACAGGGAACATGGTCTATAGAGGGTTAAGTGGCTTGCCCAAGACCACAAGGAGCACCTGTGGGACTAGAAACCCCACGTTACATTACAGCTGCTTGTTTAGTCACTAACCCCTGAGAGCCCATGAGGTGGCTCTGTGGGTATTTGTTCCCTGACTTGCAGAGAATGATCAATTTGATAATGGCTGCATACACACAGTCATAGAAAGGCACTATTGAGTGTACCAGCTGCCCTCTGGTGGCCATAGACCGTAGCACAGGCAGTTCTTGGTTGACAGTTTAACTATCAGTCTATTTTTTTATATCCTAAGGTTTCCTAAACCTGTCCCTGTGAATTTTGGGCAACTTTCACTATAGAATACATAAAAGCACACTTCCAGGCTGTCCCTCCTTCCAACTACAAGTTAGGGCTCTGCTCTTGAACCTAAAAACTGGCAATTTGCCTAATATCCTGGGACTTAACAGATGCTCCTCAGAGACATGATTAGGAGGGAAAGAACATGTGGTATCAGGGATCAATGCCAAAACTGCTGTCCTATAAAACTAAGAATAAACTTAAAAATAAAGAGGACTGACAACAGCCCCCTTAAGGCTGAGGAACCCCCCAAGCCTCAAAAAACCTACAAACAAAAGAAAGAAACACTAGGCCCAAAAATCTAGCTATTCTGCCTGTTGTCTTCCTCACACAGGCAGCTCCCTGCAGCTCTCACCATGCGGTCCAAATACCTAGAGAGAAAATGGCCGCCCCTTCGCCAAAGAATTTTGGTGCCAAGAACAACAGCCGCTGCAAAAAGGAGGCCTCAGTAGACCGACAGAGCCCGAAGGCCTTACCTGCAGGGCAGAAAGTCACACAGCCTGCTCCTACCACCTTGAATTCCTCCGATCCTCAAGCTGCGCTAATGCGCCTGGCAGCCGCGGCGAGGATCGCTCAGCCGGTTCCATAGAGTAAAATTAAAATCCTGCAGCAACGGAGAGGCTCAGTCTCACACAGCTTCAGTGTGGCTGTACGGGACCCGGAGTTCTCTCCTGTACAGTCAAGGGAGAGAGATCCGCACCGGCAAATGCCTGCAGCAAGTGAAAATAACTGAGAAGGAGGGAAGGCGAGAGCTGCCACTAATTTAAAGAGCCAGGCTCAAATTTAAAATTACTGTAAATAAGGAAATTTGCTCCTAACTAAAGGGAACTAATCCCTGATTGCCAATTAACCAAAGGTAACTGAATTAAAAATAAAATTAAAAGTAAATTAAAGGTAAAAATCAGAAGTAAAATCAGAATAGAATTTGTCACACTAAATGCTCCTTATCTGTTCCCCCCAAGTGAGCCCAGAAGCTAGGCTCACTATGTCCTCCTGCTGCATGGAGACTGGACACACTGGAGGCTGATGGGAGATACCAGCAGGCTATATCCAGTGATGTCACGACTTTGACATGCCCAGTCTCCAAGCTGCAGGAAGAGGTGCACAACCCAGAGGTGGAGGACTAAATTAGAAGAACGATAAGGAAACAGGTTTTAGTACGGAGCGTTCTTTTAGATATAGCGACCAGAATGAGGATAATACTTGGTTCATTTCTATTTTCTAGTTTCCCTCCCTATCCTCTGCCACTTTTATGATACAATAGTGCCAATAGATTCATGCAACAATTATGCACGGAACGATGATGATGTGCTTTTGGTGTCTTCTAATGATATCTAGTATGGGCTTGGTTAACGGCTCTTAAACATTATTCCGATACAGTTTTGAAAGACTTTAGTATATACTGATATATGGACGTAGCAATTCTCTTTTTTACATGGGTCTTTTTATGAGCCTTTTTCCCAGCATTGGTCACGTATCCTCCAATCAAAAGCCCTCATGGTTTCCCGTGGTTTCACCCTTCTCTCCTTTTTCTTCAGCGCGCAAATGCTGGCGTTTTCTAACAGAATTGACTCTGACGGGTTACAGCAATATTGCGCTCTTGCTGTCAAAGGTTTGATGTACAAGAGAAGGTTCTGTCTGGTAAAATTTTGAGGCTGCGATTAAGTATATCATTCTGCAGGTAAAGTTTGTGTAACAACAGAAGGTTTTTCTTGCGGCAGTATTTTATAGTAGCACTCCTTAAATGAAATGTTAAATATTTTTGGATGGATTTAACAGTTTGATGCATGGAGTTGGTTAATACATTGAATCGTTATTTATCTATGAGATATTGGATTTGCAGAACTGTAGTTACATGACACATCTTTCCTTAAGGATGCAAATATTAGGTGGATATATAGTCAGGATGCACTTTGTTTATTAGTTTTTGAAATAGCGTTTATTCATGGGTTTTAAAAGTTTGAAGAATAATATCATGCATTGATATCCAATGGGTTTCTTCGTGTTTTGGGTTTATATACCCCTTAGAAAATATTTTTCGCTGTTATCAATATTATATTTTACTATTTAAGTGGTTTAAAAACACCCGTTGTTTATTATATACTACGGTTTGAAGTATTACCTTTTTTAATAAAGATAAAAACAGTGGATCCAGTTCAAAAATATTTTTTAAATGAGGTTTTTAATGCAAGCCTGAAAGTAAATCTGTTCTTTAAGGGATTTTCATATTGTGAGGGATGCACTTTCTTTCAATTGCCACCCTCCAGTGTTTCCCCCTCCTTTGGTGCTTAATCATTCATTCAATATTATATTAGTACAATTATATACGAGGCAGGTTTTTTTAGAATTATATATGAGGCAGTTTTTTTAACATTACTCCTGCGACTTTCAGAAATATTATTAGATTAACATCACTCCTGCTTTCCTATTGCTTCTTGATACTGGTTCTTTTTCTCCTCCCGTTTAGCACAAGGTTTATACAACCGTTTTGAACCTGGTGGAAAGGTACTGTTTTAAAGAAGTGTCCTTTTTAGTTGTCACACCTTCATATGATTATTTTACAAGATATTACATTTTTATTTACAGTTTATATTTATGTTTAGATCCTTTTTAGTGGTGCACACTTGTTTTTGGGCATTCCAACATTTTTATTTAACTTCTTTATTTAACATTTTTATTCATGTTTTATATTAATTCTCATTATTGATTTTTATGGTTTTAGTATGGATTTATTTTGTTTATTTATTTGATGTTTTTATATAATTTTTTATGTGATTGTTTCTTATGAACAACATTTTATTTATTTATTTTTTGTTCATGTATTTATGAATGTAGCACGCCTGACTTCCCCTGACGAAGAGGATTCGAAACACGGCCTGTGTCGGGCGTTTGGGCTAAAGTTGTGTGAAATAAAGTTCTCCTTCCTTTTTACCTGTGGATATAATGACAGAGTCTGCCAGCTATTTTATTTTATTTATTTAGACAGATTTGTATACTACCTTATCCTACAATCAAAGTGGTCCCATCATAATTGGAGGGTTACATTTAACATGAGGGTACTCAACAACATTTAGACAGCACAATTGGAGGGTACTTAACAACATTATACAATGAACTCGTATGTCTAGTTGGGATGAGTAGGGTATCAAGTTGGCGGAGGTAGTTGCATTATTGTTCAGGTGGGGTTGGGAACTGTCCAGGGGCTGATTGGCAATGCTCTCCAAGAAGGAATCAAAAACCAGGCGCAGGTTGTGCCTGTGCTGCTGGTTGAGGCTTAGGAACCTTAGGCTTCTTGGGTTGGCGACGGCCTTGCTGTCTCTATGGAGGATGCTGAGGCTGATAAGCAGCAGAAGGCAGGTAAGAAGGATAGTATTTCTTCTTTTTAGGATAGAAAGATTTCTCGGGAAGATCCTTCCTCTTGGATGGGTCAGATGTTTTCCTGGAAGGGCATGTCAGGGTGAGATTGTCTTATTCAATCTCACTTGCGTTCTCCCCCCAACCCTTGCTGAGCAGACTCTCCCGAGTACATGGGATGTTGGCCAGTTTATCCTGGACCCATGGCTCGAGGTCTGATGCCTGGTAACCAGGCAAATCTATGAGCCCCAGTGCAGACTGCTGATGCTTTACTTGTTGATTCAAAGGCATTGAAAGAGTCCCCGGTAAGAAACTTAGAAGTATTTTGGCCTTGCTTGATGAGTGTCTGGTATATAATTCGCTTACTGTCAGGAAGCATGGGGGTGAAAGTTTCCAGATCCCTGGTGACATCTTTCAGAAACATGTAAGAGTTTATTCTGGAGACCAACATGTATGCTTGGAAGCATCGACACCCAAAGGCATTAAGTGTTCTCGAGTCTCTGCCAGGTGGCATGGATGAATGGTTCTTAGTGCTCTTTATGTGACGCATTGCTGATTCCACTACCATTGAGTGGTGGGGGAGCTAATGTTTCTGGAAGCCTGGGCACTCTGATACTCTGTATTGAGTCGTTTGCTGACAGGCAAAACCGTGAGTGGGACTTCCCCACATGCGGAGCATAAGATCCTGTAGGATTCAATGACCGGCAATGTAGCTGCCTCCTTAGGCATGGGAGGGTATTCGAGTATTTCCAGTTTCTCTGCCCTCAGTTCTTCTTCTGAGGCCACAGCAATGGGAAGTCCTGCTGCCATGTCCCGTATGAAGTCCTGAAAGGATATATTTCCCAGTGGAGACTGAAGCCATTCTTGGGGCGGAAGGGGTCTGAAGGGATGTTTGGAAGTTCCTGGGAATCGAGTGATCCCTCTTCAGAATCTGAAGAACTGGAATCAGACTGGTAGGAAATCAAAGTATCGACAGTCTTGGGTTTGACTTCGATGTCTCTCATAGATATCGAAGGTCAATGCAGATACTGATGCACAGAAGTATCGGAACCGAGAGCCTTGTTAGCTTGAGTTGGTAGGATACTGGTGGTTTCAGTCAGTTCTAATGATGATAGTGGCCTCAAGGGTTCCATCAAGGCCAGTTCTAGGGCCGGCATCGGACCCGATACACCTGACTGTAGTGCCAGTATCGAATCTTGCACTCCTGCAGCTCTCAATGTTATCTGTACTGAGGCTGCCAAGAGTACAGCCAAACTTCTCTTGAGAGCCAGTATGTGCTGGTCTAAGGAGATGGCCAATGTCTGGATGGAATCACAAACAGGGCTCTGAGCCACTGTCCTAGAACATGGAACCAATAGCTCTCCGGAGGTCGATACCTCAGGAGCATCCTGGAGCCACACTTGTGCTGTGGAGGACAGATCCTCCCACCAGGGCTC
The DNA here is from genome assembly GCA_033557465.1 of Ichthyophis bannanicus. Classification (NCBI taxonomy): domain Eukaryota; kingdom Metazoa; phylum Chordata; class Amphibia; order Gymnophiona; family Ichthyophiidae; genus Ichthyophis; species Ichthyophis bannanicus. The sequence continues at coordinate 838,064,351 of CM066033.1, forward strand.
TTTGGCTGGCTGGTCTGCATTGGATGCACCTCTGGGGGAGTCACAGTGCTTATGCTGGGACTTTTCTCCAATCTCAGTATCGGTCTTCGATGCCGATGACTTTGGAGCAGCCAGAGACTGACTTACTTTTATGTTTGGACTTCGCAGAGACCTGAGATCCCTGAGAGGAAGTCGATGCTCTGTAAGAAGTGGAAGCCACTGCCATCGAGTCCAAGGCAAACAACGATCCATATTGTCTGACTTGGTTCTTTAGGCCTCTCTTTGTCATTTGCTGACACAAAGGACAAGTATTTGGTTGATGGTCAGGTCCCAAACATTTTAAACATCAGTCATGTTTATCAGTGACTAATATGGTACCAGCACACTTGGTACATTTCTTAAAACCACCAGTTGGTTTTTCCATGCCTGAAAAGTTGTCTTCGAGATTGAAGAGAAGGCAATGGAGGCCTAAAGGTCTAGTCTAGCGGCGAGACTGCATGAAAGAAAAAAGATGAACATAAAAAGAAAAGAAATATCGAGAACGGTGTCACACTCGACGGACCAGTGTTAAAGGAAAGGCACAGCATGATGTATCACACCAAAATGAACAGTTTTTTGGTGGTGACAGGACAGCACGCCCTGAGAAGGTGGGAAGGCAGGCTCGCAGGTGCAGTGGAGTGCTCCCAAAGACTTTTCTTTTGGAAACTGGGGAGCGTTCCTGTGCGGGCTCTGTCAGTGCCGACGTCACCTCATATGTGAAGACTGTATTCCTGCTTGTTCCCGGAGATTATCTGCTATGATAGCAGCCATACAAACTTTAGCTCCTGCAGGCCACATAGAGTAGGATGTTGTACAAGTGTCTGCACTCTTCAGCTCCCTTTGAGCTATTCCTTTTCTTAGTCCTCCAACACACACATGCTGTTCCATATGGTGTTAAATCCAAACATATATTCGGCATCCACAGAGCCCCCTGCCCCTCCCCTCAAAAAAGGTGCCGAGCACAGCTAGGCATCATTGTGGATAACATGTTAAAACCCTCAGCCCAGTGTGCAGAGGCGGCCAAGAGAGCAAATAGAATGCTAGGTATCATAAGGAAAGAAATGGAAAATAAAATAAAAGATATTATAATGCCTCCATATCATTCCATGGTGAGACTGCACCTTGAATATTATGTGCAATTCTGGTCGCCGTATCTTAAAAAGGATATAGCGTTATTAGAAAAGGTTCGAGCCACCAAAATGGTAAAGGGGATGGAAGGATACTCCTATGAAGAAAGGCTAAAAAGGTTAGGGCTCTTTAACCTGGAAAAGAGACGGCTGAGGAGAGATATGATAGAACTCTATAAATTAATGAACGGAGTGGAACGGGTAAACGTAGATCAATTGTTTAAGTTATCAGGATATAGAAAGACTAGGGGACATGCAATGAAGCTACAGGGTAAACTATTTAAGATTAATAAAAGAAAATATTTTTTCACTCAACGTGTAATCAAACTCTGGAATTTATTACCGGAGGATGTAGTAAAGGCTGTTAGTGTAGCTGGATTTAAAAAAGGTTTGGACAAGTTCCTGGAGGAAAGGTCTACAAACCATTATTAAAAAGGGACCCAGGATATCAATGCTTGACCCAGTACAAGCATTGTGGAACCTGTGTCTTTTGGGGAAACTGCTAGGTATGTATGACCTAGATTGGCCACTGTTGGAAACAGGATACTGGGCTTGATGGACCTTGGTCTGACCCAGTATAGCATATCTTATATTCTTACTATCTCCTAACTGAGATGAAAAGCCGACACAACCTTAGGTAAGAATTTTTGATGGGTCCGGAGGACCACCCTGTTCCGATAAAACCTGGTGTAAGGGGCACCAACCATGAGCACCTGAAGCTCACTGATCTGGTGAGCCGAGGTTAGTGCCACCAGGAAGGCCACCCTCCAGGACAAATGCCTAAGCGAACACGTCACCATCGGCTCAAAAGGTGGACGAGTGAGCTGCGTGAGCACCACGTTTAAGTCCCATTCCACCGGAGAGCAATGGATGGGTGGTTTGGACAATAGAAGGCCCCGCATGAAGTGGGAGACTAGTGGCTGCCTCGAGAGAGGCTTTCCCTCAATAGGGAGGTGATTAGCCAATATGGCGCTTAGATGAACTCTTAACAGAGTTCGACTTCAGCCCATCTCCCGAGAGGTGGAGAAGGTATTGGAGAACCCACCAGTTCAGGGGACAAACGAAGGTCGGGAAGAACCCTGACGGGGTCGCTGAGGCAATCCGAGGGACTGGCTCCATTGGGAGGTTAGGCACCACTGGGTTGTCCGCATGTGCAGGCGGGCGTGAGGAACCATATGCACGGTTGAAGCCATATGGCCCAAAAGACGTAGCATGGACAGAGCGGTGACCTGGTGGGCGCTCTGGACGCATGCCGCCAGAGCCTGGGGAGGCGGGTGGAGCAATCCACCGGCAAGAAGGCCATGGCCTGCCGAGTATCGAGGCACGCCCCGATGAATTCAAGAGCCTGTGCCTGCTCGAGGTGAGATTTTGGATAGTTGACCAAGAACCCCAAACTCTCCAAAAGGAGGACAGTGCGTAACATCGCTTGCCAGGCCTCCTCGATGGAGGAGCCTGTAACGAGCCAGTCGTCGAGGTAGGGAAACATCAACATGTCCCGGCGCCGAAGGTGAGCGGCAGCCACGATGAGGCACTTCATGAAGACCCGTGGAGCGGATGCAAGGCCGAAGGGGATCACCCGGTACTGGAAGTGCTCTCCCTGCACCCTGAAATGCAGGTACTGCCTGTGGTGGAGATGGATCTTGATATGGGTGTAAGCGTCCTTTAGATCCAAGGAGCATAGCCAGTCGCCCTGCCGGAGGAAGAGCAGCAGCACGCCAAGAGATAGCATCTTGAATTTCTCCCGCACCAGAAACTTGTTCAGCTTGCGAAGGTCGAGGATGGGCCGCAGGACTCCCCGTCTTTTTTGGGACGAGGAAGTACCGAGAATAAAAGCCCCGACCTCGAAGGTGGGAAGGGACCTTCTCAACTGCCCGATGGGCGAGGAGGGATTGTAATTCCTGCTGCAGCAAGAGAACATAAGAAAATAAGATATGCCATACTGGGTCAGACCAAGGTCCATCAAGCCCAGTATCCTGTTTCCAACAGTGGCCAATCTAGGTCATACGTACCTAGCAGTTTCACTCAACGTGTAATCAAACTCTGGATTTTGTTACCGGAGGATGTAGTAAAGGCTGTTAGTGTAGCTGGATTTAAAAAAGGTTTGAACAAGTTCCTGGAGGAAAGGTCCATAAACCAAGAGCTGGTTTTTGGGGTGCAGAGGAGGCTCCGCCAGGGAGAAAGGGGGTGGGAGCCTGTCGAAGTGAAGGCAATAGCCCTCCCGGATGACCTGGAAGACCCAGGTATCCGAGGTGATAAGCGCTCACGCTGGGGTGAAGCAGGACAGGCATCCCCCCACTGGCTGCTGTGGGACAGGCATCCCCCCCACTGGCTACTGCGCCACCGGAGGGCGAGAGGCCATGCCACTGGCATCAAAACCCCTAAGGGGGTTGTGGGGGAGCCGGCATTTGGGCCTTCGGGCCCTTTCGTTTGCGGTGACCCTGGCCAGACTTCCCCTGCGCTGGAATGGTCAGCCTGGGGGTAGCCGCGGTACTGGAGGCCTTTCCTGGGAAAAAAAGGCCTCTTGGCAGGCTGCTTCTTCCGAGGCAGCGTCGAGGTCTTGTGAGAGAGACGGGTCCTAGTAACTCCATCTCAATCTCCGCAGCCTTCTCCTCCATCAGCTTACCAAAAGGTTGTTCGCCAAGGCAGGGTACGTCCAGGAGCTTCTCCTGCACACACTGCTCCAGATCCGAAGATTGAAGCAAAGCCTGGCAGCGGGCTCCGATGCCCGCAGCAGGCACCCGAGCCGATGTCTCGAAGCCGTCATAGGAGGCTCGAGAAATATACTTGGAGCAATCCGCCACTGATTTCAACAGGGTGCAGAACCTGCCAAGGGGCTTGGCCTCGAGACCCACGGAGACGCCTCCAAGTTCTTTAGTCAAGTCACAGAGGAACATACCCATATATAATTGGTATGCCTGGATGCGACAGGACAACGTGGAACCTTGATAGGCCTTGCGGCCCAGGGCATCAAGGGCTCTGGACTCCCGGCCCGGTGGAACAGAGGAGTGGGACTTCGAGCTTTTTTTGCTTCCTAATGGCTGATTCCACTACCATCGAGGTGTGTGGAAGTTGAGTCTTACCGAAGCCTGGCCCTCGCTGCACCTTGTACATTGTATCAAGGCGCTTGCTCACAATGGGAACCGAGGCCGGGGCCTCCCACATGCGGAGCAACAGCCGGGAGAGGATTAGCAGCACTGGCACGGTGAGGGATTCCCTGAGCAGGGCCTTGTACTGAAGAATATCGAGTTCTTCAGCATGGGGGTCTTCCTCGGTCTGGGTGATGAGGTTGAGGACCCGAGCCATGTCCCGAATAAACACCAAAAAAGAGGTGTCCTCGGGTGGGGAACACCGCTGGAGGTCAGGTGGCGAGGGGTCCGAGGGAAGATCCAGGTGAGCACGGGTATTCGGGGATGTGTCCCCATCAGATTCCCAGTCCGAGAAATCGGTCGAGGGATCCGAGTCAGGCGGTTTGCCCTGTCCGATGGCTGGCGGCCTGGAGCCGGAGGCCCTGGACGATCTCACCCCCGAAGAACCGGAAGGTGAACGAGACCGACGTTGAGGACCCTCATGAGGCACGTAGCTCTCAGGGGTTTCCTGGACAGATTTGGGTGTCCCACACAAGGGACCCGTAGTCTCCGGGCGCAAGTCAGCGAAGCTGGCCGTGAGCGCCTGCTGGAAAGCAATGAACACAGAAACGCTGCATTCTAGTGCCAGCATACGGGAGTACCATGTGGGCGTGGGGCCCTAGGACGCCGATACTGGGGTCACCAGATCAGGCGTCGAGGAGGAGAGGGGGGTCCTCACCGGGACGATCCTCAGGAGATTGGAAGCCTTCGCCAGAGGCCTCCGTTTCTCTGCAAGGTACCTTGCAGAGCCGCTCCTTGTCCGACTCTCGGGAGTGCTGAATGGGGCTAAGCGACCAGGCGTGGGAGCACTCATGCTTGTCGGGGGCCCCAGATAGCGACTTCGAGGCCGCCTTCTTTTTGCGCCCTTCCACCTCGGGGGACTCCTGCTCCAAATTCCATCTGGAACGCGGTGCCGCAGGGGAAGAACCCACCGGAGGGGAGACGACCGAGGGTGCCACTGGGGACTCATCAAAGTGTGACTCCGGGTCATTATCCTTGCATTACTTGTGAATTTTGTGTTTCTACTTTGGAAGGCTCGGTATGGGAACATCCGACCAATGGTTGTCGGATTTACAGTAAATATTATACCAACTGTTTGTCCTCCTTTGTGGTATATCTTATAATCTGTCCTTGCTCTAAGATATATGTTGGAAAAACAAATCGGACTATGAAACGCCGCCTACAGGAGCACAAATCCCGCATCACAAATGCAGTGCTGTCGGCTCCGATGACAATGCATTGTCAGGATTTTCATCATCATTTTGCTGATCTCCGTTGGCGAATTGTGGATCACGTCCCGTTACCAATTTGAGGGGGGGATAGAGATTCTTTACTTTGGTATCGGGAACAGTATTGGAATTTTCGTTTGCATTCAATGATACCGGATGGATTGAATCAATCTCTGGAATGGTGGAGTCTTCTTTAGTGTTGGCAGATATTTACTACAGCTACCAGAAGCCTTTGTGTTAACACCAACTGCTCAGGTGATCAATGCCTGGGGCCTTAAATTACCGGATTTCCATGAATGAGATGAGCAACTGGGTTTGAGAAAGGGCCATGAACATCATTGGCCTGAAACACAACGTTGGGTTACAGGACGGGGACTGTTGGTTCTCGGTCACGTTACCATTTTCATGATCAAGGACTGAGGCTACAGTGCTATCTGCATTGCACTTCTTCATACTGTTTTGAAGACGACGACAGCCTGGACAGCGTTACCGTGCTTCAGTTAAGTACCCTTTTGGGTTTTTGCAACATTCTGATCTGAAGTTATGATATATTGTGCATTGCATTTTAAATACGCCAGCCTGGATAATACCTTAGTGCTTCAGTCAAAGAACTTTTGGGGTTTGGGGATCTCGATAATCGTTGGTGTTGAGGGTTTTTCTCTCTCAAGATCACATGGGGCTAGGGCCCTGCTAAAAAAAGATAAAAAGGAACATTACACCTCGAGAGGAAGTTAATTCTTCATGGTGAAGGTTCCAACAAAAATAGTGTGTGTGTTTCCCTTGTGGTTTGGATATTGATGTGGGAGATATACGGGGGTTATATTGTGTTAATAATTAATACTGGGGACTCAGAGGCAACCTTTTGAAAACTGTTTATGGCTGAGCAGGGCCTTAGAGGACATTTTCTTGCAGAGCGAACAAAGCTCCGGGTCATGGTCAGCTCCCAGACACCTTAGACAGCAGTCATGAGTGTCCGTAAGCGACATGTTCCTAGAGCACCTATCGCATTTCTTAAACCCAGTGGCCATGGGGCAAAAATGGCCCCTGTGAGGTCGAAGACCCACGCAGCCAGCGACTGGAGAGAAAAAAGGGCACGAAGCCCGGGAAGAAAAAACTGAGAAAGGGTATCCCTGCAAGCTCCAAAAGAGTGCGGGGGGGGGGGGGGGGGGCCGGGAGAGGACCGATGCAACCGGAAAAAAGAAAAATAGCTTGTTAAGGCGAGGAAAACAAAAGCTTTTTCCGAGGGACGAGGACATGCGTCCAAAGGGCTCCGCGGAAAAAGGGAGACTGAGCAAGATGACACCCTTGGGCAGGAAGAGGACCACACATGTGTGGCAGCAATCCCAAAGGCTTTCTTTGAAAGCTGGGGAATTGCTCCGCATGGGCTCCGTCGGTGCCAACGTCACTCATAAGTGAGGACTGACTTCCTGCTTCTTCCTGGAGAAGAGGTTGATAGAATATGATTTCAGCGCTGGCTTTCTGCATTTGCCTGTAAATTATCAATGTTATGAGTACAAAATGAAGGTTGAGTCTGGAGTGTCAGTTATCAGTTACTTCCTACTCAAAATCCTCACAAGTTTCTCACCTCACAGTGCAGCCTCCACAATTACAAGGGAGAAGCATATCAGCTTCTTTTCCCTCTTACTTTTGTTTACTCTTCTGACATAAAGATATGTTGGGGTGTATATATAGATCCTTTTAGTTGGCTGATTGGTCTTTTATTTCACCTACCTCCTCTCAGTGCCTCCTATAAGGTACTTGATTTTTTTCCAAATGACCTACCCAAACCCACTCCCTGGGCTAGCCCGTCCACTAGGCGGGCTACGTGGACATCTAGAGTGGCAGACTTCTCTGGGCAGTAGGCTATGTGCTTCGGCACACATGGCCTGCCACCTCCCCCCACGTGCCCAGCTGTGCCACCCTTTCCCTATGCTGAACCATGATGCTGCCCCACACTGCCGCTGATTCTGGTGACAGGTGGCTAGGCTCAGCAGCAGTCTGCTGCCAGAATCAGTGGGGCAGGGGGCTGCATGGCCTGAGTTTCTGCCTAGGATGGCAGAAACCCTTGGGCTGGTCCTGACCACTCCTACTACAACAGGCCAGATTTGTGAAGTTTGTGTGCAGCGTTCCTCCTGCAGTTAGTAATTACAACATAGCATATTAGAGTAGAAGCTGGACTTTCAATACAAATGGAATAACTGCAGAGTAACACTTAGCTGCTGGAGCACTCCTTGTCCCTAGAAGGGGGTTCCCTGACTTTCTTCTTTAAGTCTTACAGCTCCCAGGGAATCAGAGGACATTCAAATGGAAACAGCTATCCTTCCTTTAGCAGAATCAGCATGGTCAACAGCAGTAGGCCCCTCCTGGAGACATGGGGCTTCCTGGCATGTGGGGAAATCATATTTGGCATATGTTCCACATCCACAGGAACCGAAAACCGCAGGCACAATTGTCTGCAAAATGTGCACTAAATAACAGATGTACTTGTATGGGCACAGATGGCTGGATTTTCAGAACAGCTTGCTACAGCTGTCTAAAAACCGCAGGATATGTTTCCAGCTGATCTTTAATTTAGGTGCAAAGATAAATATAGCTTTATCTTAATTTTCTGGCTACTAGAGATAATTTTGGTCTATAATGATGGCAATAAACCTTGACCAGATTTGCTAACAGAAGCTTAAATAAATCTTTGGATTGAAAAAAACATTGTAATGCTTTCCTATAAAACCTGCATACTATATTAGCGAAAAAGTGTAGTTACTCACCTGTAACAGGTGATCTCCGGGAACAGCAGGAATTTAGTCTTCACATATGGGTGACATCGGTACCGACGGAGCCCGCACGGGAACGCTCCCCAGCATCCAATTGGAATGTTTTTGGGAGCACTCCAGTGCATCTGCGAGGCTGCTTTCACACCTTCCCAACTCCCTCTCTTCAACTGAGTTTGTAGCTGAGAAAAAAAAAACAGTAAATGAAACCCTATAACTCCTAGGGGAGGAGGGCGGGGAGGGAAGACTAAATTCCTGCTGTTCCCGGAGATCACCTGTTACAGGTGAGTAACTACGCTATCTCTAGGAACAAGCAGGAATGTAATCTTCACATATGGGCATCCCTAGCTCCCAGATGAAGTGACCTCAGAACCTGTAGAGGTTCACCTCGGAGTAGGCATGACGAGGTCATGGATCCCTCATGGATTTCTGGTGTTTTCAAAGTCCAGGGCAGAGGGTAGGAGTAGCATTTAAGTCTGAAAGAGGTGCTGGAGTACAGCCTGACCAAACATGGCATCCTGACTGGAGTCTTTTTCCAGACAATAATGGGCAGCAAAGGTATGGACAGAAGACCAAGTTGCTGCTTTGCAAATTTCATTGATGCCTACTAAACATGGCCATGGCATGAACGTTGTGAGCAGTGACATATCCTTCCATGGAGAGTCCTGCTTTGTCAAAGGCAAATGAAATGCAGTCCACTATCCATCTGGACAGCGTATGCTTAGAAACAGGTAATCCCAGGTGACTGGGGTCAAATGAGATAAACTGTGAAGCTTTATGATGATCTCGAGTCCTCTCGAGATAGAAAGCCAAGGCATGTCTGCAGTCAAGCGTGTACAGAGTTTCTTCTGCTCCAGACGCATTTTGTTTAGGAAAGAAAACTGGAGGGTAAAATGACTGGTTTAAATGGAAGGGAGACATCACCTTTGGCATAAAGTATGGATGAATCCGAAAGTCTACTTTGTCAGGGTAGAAGCGGGTATAGGGAGGATCTGCTACCAAAGCCTGAAGCTCACTACTGCATCTAGCTGAAGTGAGAGTAATTAGGAAGATTACTTTTCATGAGAGGAACTTAAGTGAGGTCATGGCTAATGGTTCAAAGGGCAGCTTGAGAAGTTGCACTATAATGACATTGAGGTCCCAAGCTACTAGAGGTGGCTTAATGGGTGGTTTGGACAGTAGGAGACCTCTCATAAAACGCGCTACTAGCAGTTGCATGGAGATGAGCTGTCCATCCAGTAGGGAGTGAGAGGCTGCAATGACACTGAGGTGGATTCTCACCAAGTTTGTCTTTAGACCTGTCGAGAAAAGGTGGAGGAGATACTGGAGGAGTGACTCCACTGGAGCAGAAAAGGGTTTGAGATCTTTCTGGGAACCCCAGACAGAGAATCTACGCCACTTAAAAGGTGGAGGGCTTTCATGAAGCCAAAAGGATCTCCTTAACCTCTTGAGTAAGGTCAAAGCCTTGTAAAGCTATGCTCTCAGCAGCCAAGCTGTGTGGTGGAGAGACTGTGGATTGGGATAGAGTAGTGAGCTGTTGTCCTGGGAGAGGAGATCCGGTGCATATCCCAATCGCAGAGGATGAGTCTGAGTCAGACGTAGTAGCAGCAGAAACCATGGTTGCCGCAGTCAGTGAGGGGCTATGAGAATCATGGAGCCCTTGTCGAGCTGAAGCTTGAAAAGCATCTTGGGAATGAGGGGGATATAGGAAGGAATGCATAAAGCAGACCCTGACCCCACTGTAGGTGGACAGCATCCATTTATTGGTTGGTGGATGTCGAAGTTCTTGTGCAGAAGTGAGGAAGCTTGGCATTTTGCGGAGTCACAAACAGATCTACGTCTGGAGTTCCCCTGGTCTGAAAGATGCAAGATGTTGTGTCTGGATAGAGAGAACATTTTCGGGGAAGAAAGATGCAACTCAATCTGTCTGCCAAAACATTGGACACCCCCCTCCCCCCCCAGAAGGTACACCGCTTGGACGTGTATTTGATGAGCAATGGCAAAGGACCAGAGGTGTATCACCTCCTCGAAGAGGGCCAAAGAGCCTGTTCCAACCTGCTTGTTCACACAGAACATGGCAACCTGATTGTCCGTCCTGACTAGGACCTGAGGTGGTGTTGAAACATCCGGAGGGCACTGGAGATAGCACAAAGTTCCAGGAGATTGATCTGGAGTTGTGACTCTTGCTTTGTCCAGAGACCCTATGTAGTCAGGTTGCCCAGATGGGCTCCCCAACCCAGTTTGGAGGCATACTTCTTCAGGGTACATTGACGTGGAGGCATCTGAAAAGGTGATCCTACGAGCAGGTTTTCTGGAGAACACCACCACTGAATGGATGTGGTTCGACAGCAGTGACTTGGATCCTGTCCTGGAGATGGCCAGAGGCCTGCTTCCACTGGGAGGCAAGAATCTACTGGGCTGTCCACATATGCAGTTCGGCATATGGAACATGTAATGTAGAGGCCATGTACCCAAGGAGCTGCAGCATCTCTCGGGCTGTCAGAGGTTCTTATAGGAGTGTATGGGATGCTAGTTTGACTAGATGGGCACAATGGAGCTGGGACAGAAATGCCCTCGACTGTTGGGTGTCTAGGAAGGCTCCGATAAACTGTAGTCTGAGTTGGAGTGAGCTGGGATTTTGGGATGTTTATGACAAATCCCAAGTGTCGTAGTACTGTGATGGTATGATGCAAGGAAAGCAGTACCCCTTGGGAGATGTCTGCTTTTATTAGCAAGTAGTCTAAGTAGAGGAAGACAAATATCCCCAGAGTTCTTAGATTTCCGGCCATGACCATCATGCACTTTGAGAAGATTCTTGGGGCAGAGGCGAGTCCAAAAGGAAGGACTCTATATTGATAATGTTTTCCATGAAAGATGAAGCATAGCTATTTCCTGTGTCCTGGATGGATGAGAATGTGTGTGTATGCTTCTTTTAGATCTAGAGAACAAAGACAATTCTGACTCTGGAGGTAGGGAAGAAGAGTCCCGAGACAGATCATCTTGAACTTTTCATGGGCTAGAAATTTGTTGAGGTTTCTGAGGTCCAGAATGGCCTGTAGCCTCCGGTTTCTTAGAATGAGAAAGTAGGGAGAGTAGAAGCCCACTTCCTGTTGGAATGTTTGGACATCATCTATGGCGCCCTGAGACAGAAAAGAGGACACCTCGTCTTGAACTATGGTGAGTGTACACTGGTCTGAGGTGATAAGCTGCCATCTATGGGCATAGTGACACAGTCTGCCTGCTATGTGGAGGGAGTGGGGGTCTTCCAGAGGCAGGATGGCAATGCTCTCTAGGAAAGAGTCAAAAATCAAGCACAGACAGTGTCTGCGGAGCTGTTTGAGATTTAGCCACCTGTGGCTTCTTTTGTTGCTTAGGAGGCTGCTGCCTCTTCTGTGGGTCCTGACCCTGGTATTGAGAAGTAGGAGGATAGGAAGAGAAGAATTTCTTCTTATTGTAGAAAGACTTCTTTGTAGGTGTCTTTTTCCTAGCAGGCTCAGCTGTTATTTTGGGACAGTCTCTTCAGAATAGTATTTTCTGACTCTAATTGAGAGGCCTTATCTTGCCAGTCTTTGCCAAAGAGATTTTCCCCTGTGCAAGGTATGTTGCACTTGAACCCACTGTTCAAGGTCTGAGGCCTGAAGCCATGCACCAATGCATATTGCTGAGGCCCTGCTTGTGCATTTGAAAGCATCGAAGGTAGCCGTATTGACAAACTTTGATAAATTTTGGCTCTGCTTAATTAGGGCGAGATAATCTTCCCTCTTGTCATCTTGAAGGAGAATGGCAAAGGCCTCGAGATCCCTGGAGACCTCTTTCAGAAACATTCCCATGTAGAGGATATAGGAGTTAATCCTAGCCGAGAGCATTGGTGCTTGGAAGCATCATCGCTCAAAGGCGTCGCAAGTTCTCGATTCTCTACCTGGAGGATTAGAGGAGTGAGTCTTTGAGCTTTTGATTTGGCGCATTGCTGATTCCACCAACATGGAGTGGTGGGGAAGCTACGGCTTTTAGAAGCCAGAACATGATATATGGTATCAAACTGTTGACTTTGAAGTGAGACCGTGAGAGGCGTCTCCCACATTCGTAGCATAAGATTATGAAGGATGCTGTGCACCGGTAAGGTGGCTGCCTCTTTGGGTGCTGTTGGGTATTGGAGGATCTCTAGTTTCTCCGCCCTTGGTTCTTTCTCCAAATGCTACCATGATAGAGAGACCCTTGGCTAGGTCGTGAAAGAATTCCTGGAAGGACATGTCTTCCAGAGGCGACATGTGTCACTGTTGAGGCGGGGAAGGGTCCGAAGGGAGATCCTAGGGCCACCAGGAATCGAGTGACTTTGCATCCAAAATTGGGGAGTCAGAATCGGAGGACTCAAAGTACCAACGGTCTTGATGTTTGCCCGAAGCTAGATGTTGGTACCTCTGCTCCGAGGTACTGGTCTCAGTGAGCCGCTTGGGCTGGTACTGATATTGGTAAGAGTTTCAAAGGAGGGCATGGGTGGGAGATGTTGATGTCATCTGCAGCAACCCTGATGTCGTGCCCGTAACCGGCGTTTATGTCGGTACCGTAAGCAGTATCGACGGGGTGGTGCCCGTAACCAAGGATTTTATCGGTACTGAGGCTGCAAGGAGAGCTGCCAAGCTGCACTCAATGGCCAGTATGTGCTGGTCTATCAAGGTTGCCGATGCTTGGGTGTCTGTGACGGGTATTTGCACTACCGTCCCAGTAGCTCTCTGGAGGTCAAGGCCTCGGGAGCATCTTGGAGCCCCTCGATGGCTTTGGAGGACAGGACCCCCCACCGGGGCTGATTAGCAGGCCAATCCGCCTCCAAGGTAACATCTGAGGAGTTATGATGCTTTGAGCGAGATCTTTCCCAAAGGTGCTGTCAGATTTGGATGTGGCCTTGTGCTTGGACTTCGAAGATACCTGAGATCCATGAGAGGATGATGAGGCCCTTGACAAAGTGGACGCCCTCAATACCGCCTCTGAAGCAAAGAGTGCACCAAATTTAGAAGCCCGGTTTTGTAAGCCTCTCCATGTCATTTTCTGACAGAGGGAACAATCTTTTGGCTGGTGGTCTGGGCCGAGGCATTTTAGACACCATTCATGTGTGTCAGTCACCAAAATAGTGCTGGTACAATTAGAACATTTTTTTGAAATCACTAGTTGGTTTCTCCATACCTTCGAGTGTGAAGAGTATGGTAGGTTTAAGGCCTAAAAAGGGTATCGACGCCCAAAAAGTTTGTGTTTTTTTAAATAAAGAAAGAAGTAAAAGAAAAGAATAAGGGAGCAAACGATGTCTTGACGGTGCCGGAGTAAACAGGAAGGCAGAGGCTCTTATCTGCAAAAAGAGTTTTTTTTCTGTGGTGACAGGATTTGCTTTCTGCTGGATCCGTAGAAAATGAACTGAAGAGAGGGAGTTGGGAAGGCGGGAAGACAGGAAGGCAGTCACAGTGGAGTGTTTCCAAAAGCATTCCAATTGGATGCTGGGAAGCATTCTAGCGCGGGCTCCGTCGATACTGCCGTCACCCATATGTGAAGACTACATTCCTGCATGTTCCTGGAGATCAGTCTTTTCCTGAATTTAAGAGACTAGACTTTTAAAAGCACAATTTTCATATAATGATCTTCTTTAGGAACAAATAACAGCTTGTATATTTCATCTTTCCCATAAGATGTTCATAAAAATCCCTGAGAGTTTTAAATAGTTAGTAGAAAAAAAAGCTCAAAAATGTGTGAGAGTCTGATTTATCTTCCTGAAAGTTTACATAAAGAGCTCTGGCTCCTAATGATGTTTTCTCTTGGATATGAAATGAGGAAAAAACATTTCCCATATATCAAATCTGAAATTCTAGATCACTCTTGAAATCTAGACATTTCTTAAGTTTTCATAAAATCTGTCTTTCACCTGCAGATTTTTTCCTGCTGTTGAGCATCAAAGACATTATGGAGTTAGCTTTATAAAGCTTTCTCCAGGGAGACCCCACGTGATGCGTGAGTGAGCAAGACGTGTTCCTGCTCGCTCCGGGGCTGCCCTGAGCAAGAACTTAAGTTTTATTAGTTTTCTACCCACGGAAATTCTGATTGTTGGTCCAGGCTGAGTGAGCGCCACTTGCTGACATGAAGCGAGGTTCCAGAGCTGAAGGAGCGCTGGCTACGCTGCAGAAAAAAGATCGAGAGCGTGCGGGCAGGCCGGGGGCTGCGCAGTCAGCGTCATCGCAGCCGCCCTCGTCGGGTGCGGACAGCACTGAATCCGGTTCAGAGGATCTGGCTAGAGAGGCGGCAAAATTGCTTGAGCCGAAATTTGACCAGGTGATTAAGAAGCTGGAAACCCTGGGAGACTCACTGACGGAGATTGACAGAAAGGTGGAGGAGCTGGAGCAGCATGTCTCTAATATGGAGGATGAGGGAGGGCAACAGGAACGCGAGCGCACGGAGCAACAAAAGCAGATTAACCTTCTACAGGCTAAGGTGGACGATCTAGAGAATAGATCGAAGAGGAATAATCTGAGGATCGTGGGTGTGCCTGAAGAGCAAACGGAGCGCATGCTTTTACTGCTGCTGGGAGAATGGCTGCCTAAGGAGTTAGGCCTCATGGCGTTGGCCGGTAAGATGGACATTGAGCGTGCGTATCGCCTGGGCCCACGGAGGGAGGGTCAGCAGAAGCCTCGGGTGGTAATCATGAAGTTGCTCAACTTCCAACACAAAGTTCAAATACTGCAAGCTTTTGGGCGGAAGGGGGAACTGAAGTTGGAGAACCAAAGACGGCTCATATTCCAGGACTATTCAGCTTTGGTCACGCAGAAACGAAAGGAGTTTACCCCTATCTGCACAACCTTATTCCAGCGAAAGATACGTTTCACTCTGGCGTTCCCGGCGACCCTCAGAGTCACGGACCATTGAGAGAACTGTTTTCACAACGACGAAAGCAGCAGCGGGTGCGGGCAGTGGAGAAGTAGAAAATAAGCTGGAGACCTGAATGTGCCGAGGAGACCAAACCAGCGTGAAGAAGTGCTGACAAACCGAGAGAAGCTGGAGGATGTGTGGACGAGGGAGCCTCTGGCTCTGGGATGGACTTAAGTGATGAACTTTAATTTTTGGTAATGTGGGCCAAGTAAATGTGAAGCCCGGGGCAGCCCTGCGGCATTTTATTGGGATCTCGCCTCTGCGTGGGAGCTGAGGTTATGAGAGTATTCTTGATGGGTTTCAGGGAGGGGGTGCGATGGGACCTGGGGTGCAAAGGGGACGGACAGGGGAAATGGGGGTGTATATGGGGGTATGCATGTGGAATAGATGATGGTGGTATGCAATGTTCCCTCTAATTTTCTGTAGGCTGTGTGCGCATAAAATATCAGCTGTGCAGCTTTTGAAGGAAGGTTAAATTTTTGTGCGCCACATAACGACACTCAGAGTTATATACTTTATAATTTGACTACACGTCAGAGTACAGTATGTACACCACATTGATTTTAATCAAATTAAATGAAAATAGACAATTACTAAATGAAGCAGAAAATTTCTAGTAATTACAATCACAACTTTTAAATTTTAAGACGTCTGTGTTGTTTTTTATCAGAATCAGAACCATAATTTTTGTGCGCTCTGTTGTAAAGTATGTGCGCTCACTCGGCGAGGTGTGTGCGCGCGCACACGCGCACAGCTTAGAGGGAACAGTGGTGGTATGGCTCTGGGACAGAGGGTGAAGCAGTTAGGTGCACAGGTGGTGTTCTCTTCAATCCTCCCTGTTGAGGGTAAAGGCCAAGGCAGAGAGGCTCGCATCCTGGAGATGAATGCATGGCTGTGTGGATGGTGTCTTCGAGAGCGTTTTGGTTTCCTAGACCATGGGATGCTGTTCCAAGGGTTGCAGAGCAGAGATGGCATCCATCTGTCCAAGAAAGGTCAACGCATCTTTGGTAGTAGACTGGCTAATCTACTGAAGAGGGCTTTAAACTAGATTCGTTGGGGATGGGTGAAGAAAGCCCCCAGGTAAGTGAAAGCCCCCAGGTAGGTGATACATTAAATACCTTTATGGAAATGGGTAACAGGGGTAACATATGGAAAGCAGTGTGTATTAATGCCCGTAGCATGGGAAATAAGATCCCTGAAGTTGAAGCTTTGGTGGGAGTGGCTGGCTTGGATTTAGTGGCAGTTACAGAAACATGGTTCACAGAAAACCATGACTGGGATGTAACTATACCTGGCTATACTTTATTCAGAAAGGACAGGGTAGGAAGAAGGGGAGGAGGAGTGGCACTATATGTAAAAACTACTATTAAAGCTTTGGAATTACAGAGCTTAAAAGGGAGAGAGGAGGCATTGTGGGTTAAACTAGAAAGAGGGAAAGAGAAATCTATTTGCATTGGTGTGATATACAGACCTCCCTCACAAGAGGAAGAGGTGGACAGAGAGTTAATTGAAGACATACGCAGCATTGCTAGGAAAGGGGAAGTGCTACTGCTAGGAGATTTCAATATGCCAGATGTTGATTGGCACATTTCTGCTGCAGTATCATCTAGAAGTAAGGAGATCTTGGATTCTCTACAGGGAGAACTATTCAGGCAATTGGTAACAGACCCCACACGTGAAGGGGCCATACTGGACTTGGTGCTTACCAATGGTGAAAGTGTTTCTGATGTTGTAGTGGGAGATCATTTTGCATCCAGTGATCACCAGATGGTGTGGTTCAGTATTAGGACTAGGGCTGTTAGAATCCATTCCAAGGTGAAGATCTTAGACTTCAGGAAGACTAACTTTGCGAAGATGGGCCAATACCTCAGGGAGTCGTTAGTGGGATGGGAGCAGCTGGGGGATGTAGAAAAACAGTGGGCAAAACTGAAAGGGGGTATTTTAAAGGCAACCAACCTTTTTGTTAAAATGGTAAATAAAGGCAAAAGGAACAGGAGACCGCTATGGTTTTCGAAGGAAGTAGCTGAAAAAGTGAAGAAAAAGAGGGAGGCCTTCATGAAATACAAGAGATCACAGAGAGAGGAAGACAGGCATCTGTATTTGGAAAAACTTAGAGAAGCTAGCAAAGTAGTCAAGAAGGCAAAGATTCAAAAGGAGGAGGAAATAGCCAATGCAATAAAATGGGGGGATAAGACATTTTTCAGATATATTAGTGAGAAGAGGAAGGGCAAAAGTGGTATTGTCAGACTCAAGGGTGCAGGGGGGGAATATGTAGAAGCTGATAAGGATAAAGCAGAATTGCTTAACAAATATTTTTGTTCTGTGTTCACAGATGAAGAACCAGGAGCAGGACCTCAGAAAACACCCACAAATAAGAACAGAAGCGAGGGACATCTTGAACAATTTTCAGAAGACTGTGTTCGTGAGAAACTAGCTCAACTTAAAGTAGACAAAGCGATGGGACCGGATGGGATACACCCTAGAATACTGAGGGAACTTGGGGACGTTCTAGCAACTCCACTGACTGACCTTTTTAATGCCTCGTTGGAGTCGGGAGTGGTGCCAAAGGACTGGAGAGAGGCTCATGTGGTGCCTTTACACAAAAGCGGAAGTAAGGATGTGGTTGAAAACTACAGGCCGGTTAGTTTAACTTCGGTGGTGAGTAAATTATTGGAAACGCTGCTGAAAGAGAAAATAGTGAAGTTTCTGAAGTCCGGCGGATTACAGGATCCAAAGCAGCATGGATTCACCAGAGGCAGGTCTTGTCAGACAAATCTGATTGATTTCTTTGACTGGGTGACCAGGGAGTTGGACCGAGGGAGAGCTCTAGATGTGGTGTATTTAGATTTCAGTAAAGCCTTTGACACTGTTCCTCACCGGCGACTTATAAACAAACTGAGCACCCTAGGGATGGACCCTAAAGTTACTGCTTGGGTTAGAAATTGGTTGGGTGGGAGGCGACAAAGAGTACAAGTAAATGGAGCTCACTCTGAGAAGGATGTTACCAGTGGTGTGCCCCAGGGATCTGTCCTTGCTCCGATTCTTTTTAACATCTTTGTTAGTGATATAGCGGAAGGGCTGTCGGGTAAGGTTTGCCTCTTTGCAGATGATACCAAAATCTGCAATAGAGTAGACACCCAGGAAGGTGTAGATAACATGAGGAGGGATCTAGCTAAGCTTGAAGAATGGTCTAGAATTTGGCAGCTGGGATTTAATGTTAAAAAATGTAAGGTCATGCATTTGGGCTGCAGCAATCCAAGGGAGCAATACAGTATAGGAGGTGAAGTACTTTTGTCCACTAAAGAAGAGCGGGACCTAGGCGTGGTTGTGTCTGATGATCTTAAAGTAGCTAAACAGGTAGAAAAGGCGACGGCAAAAGCTAGAAGGATGCTTGGGTGCATACGGAGAGGAATGGCTAGCAGAAAAAAGGAGGTGATAATGCCTCTGTATAAGTCTTTGGTGCGACCTCATTTGGAGTATGGTGTGCAATTCTGGAGACCGCACCTTCAAAAGGATGTGAACAGGATGGAGTTGGTGCAGAGGGTTGCTACTAAAATGATTAATGGGCTTCATTATAAAGCATATGAGGACAGACTTAAGGATCTTAATATGTACACCATAAAGGAAAGGCGGGATAGAGGTGATATGATTGAGATGTTTAAATATCTCCGTGGCATAAATGTTCAGGGAGAGAGCCTCTTTCTATTAAAAGCAAGTTCTGCTACGAGGGGACATGGGATGAGGGTGAAGGGAGATAGATTCAGGAGTGATATGCGGAAATATTTCTTTACGGAAAGAGTAGTGGATCCGTGGAATAGTCTCCCAGTGGAGGTGGTAGAGATGAGGACAGTAACTGAATTCAAAAAAGCATGGGACCAACAGAGAGGATCTCTAAAGGTAAAAAGTGGACTGTTGTAGTTGTTATGGAAGGACAGACTAGATAGGCCTTGTGGTCTTTTTCTGTCATTATGTTTCTATGTTTCTATGGTATGAGGGTAAGGAAACGTGGGAGTGGAGAGGGTGGGGTGGCAGGACGAGCGTGGGTTATGATATGGATGGTGTAAGAGTGTGGCAAACCTGAAGGGAGGGGTGCCTGGGACTTCAGATTCCGTCAGTTCAGGGTTGAGGCTGAGCAACACGGGGCTGTACAAGATAGGGAAGGAGAGTCCATTGTGTACATGCTTCAACAGGGTGCACATGGGGCCTGAACTGAGGATAACAACCTGGAATGTGGGGGGAGTGAGCACACCGGTAAAAAGAACAAAAATACTGCAGACCTTGAGAAGAGGGAAAGCACACATAGCGATGTTACAGGAGACACACCTGGGGGAAAAGGAACGTGAAACTAAAAAAAGACTGGGTCGGCCAGATCTATGCGGCCTCACTAGGGGGTAGGAAGACAGGTGTGGCAATCCTGGTCAAGAAAGGGGTCACGGTAGAGGTCATTAGGGAAGAATCAGACCCACAAGGGAGATTTGTATTTCTGCATGCAAAAATTCAGGGGGAAGAATTGTTTTTGGGAAATATTTATGCACCGAACAGTTATGACCATCAGTTTTTCAAACTATTGTTGGGTAAGCTCTTGGGGGCGCCAAATGTACTGGTGATATTGGCGGGTGATTTTAACTGCCCACACGATCCTACGCTAGACAAGTCCCTGAAGGAAGGAAGAGGGAGAGTACAGAGTATACCAACAAAGGTGTGGGATATCTTTGTAAAATGGGAGGCTTGGTGGACATGTGGAGAATCTTGCCATGAAGGGGAAAGAGACTAAACATATATGTCGAGAGCGCACCAGACATGGTCTAGGATTGACTACATCCTTGTCTCGAAACAGAGTTTTGGGAAAGTGATGAAAGTAGAGATCAAACCGATGGTGGTATCCGATCATGCTAGGGTGACTATGGATTGGGGGAGTAGAGCCTCTGGGGAGACGAAGTGGTCTTTTCCCAGACACTTGTGGCGGGATGAAAAATTCCGCCAATACCTGGTTCAGCAGTGGGAGGAATACTTACAATTCAATGAGACACCCGAAGTAAGCGCAACAACCTTCTGGGAGGCGGGTAAAGCGGTCCTCAGGGGCCATATAATAGCCTATGTAACAAGGGAAAAGAAAAGAGTTAATGAAAGGATCTTGGAGTTGGCGCAGCGCCTCCAGGAGGCGAAGAGGGAAGCCCTAGTGCAGCCACAGCGCCTACGGGAGTTCTTGGTAGTGCAGAAAACCCTAAATGCTGCTTTGCAGGAGAGGGCAGTACACTCAATGCAATATTATCGGCACCAGCTGTTCCGCTATGGCGATCGAACGGGGAGGCTCCTCGCGCGTTTGATAAAGGAGAGGGGGGGCATTCAGGGAATAGCCGTAATTAGGGACCAGAATGAAGAGCGGCAGACGGAATTAAAGAGGATAGTTCAGGTCTTTAGAAAGTATTAGCAGGATCTGTATACGCCTGAGGAGGAAGACAGAGTGAAAGAGCGGCAGTTTTTAGATGCCGTTCGACTTCCACAGTTGACAGCTGCAGAGCTGCAGGAGCTAAATAAACCCATTGCGGGAGACGAGCTGCAGAGAATAATCAAAACGGGCAGACCGCATAAGGCCCCTGGCCCCGATGGTTACGGAACGGAATTTTACAAAATATTGATGACTCAGGTCACACCTACATTGCTGGCATTGTATCAGGAAGTGCTGGAGAGGGGATTGTTTCCCAGGGATATGCGAACGGCAGTGATTACCATCATACCTAAGCAAGGCAGGGACCCGGAAGACCCAGCGTTGTATCGGCCGATATCTTTCATAAATTATGATATGAAGATAGTGGCGTCGGTCTTGGCAGCTCGGTTGCAGAAGGTCGTAGCCAGGGTGGTTGGCAGTTATCAGTCGGGATTTGTGAAAGGGAGAGATGCCTTCTCGAATATTAGTAGAGTATTGTTAGGCATAGAGAAATGCCTCCAGCATGAAACCCCTCTGATTTTGGTAAGCCTAGACTCTGAAAAGGCATTTGATCGAGTATCATGGCCCTATATGTTTGAGGTGCTGACCAGATTTGGATTCGGGGGAGGGGGGGCTTTTCTTGCTTGGGTAAAAGCA
This sequence comes from Ichthyophis bannanicus, assembly GCA_033557465.1. Classification (NCBI taxonomy): domain Eukaryota; kingdom Metazoa; phylum Chordata; class Amphibia; order Gymnophiona; family Ichthyophiidae; genus Ichthyophis; species Ichthyophis bannanicus. Next base: position 838,085,606 of record CM066033.1, read on the forward strand.
TTATACAGGGAACCGTTAGCCTGTGTAGCTAGTGGAGGGATATGTTCTCAGACTTTTTCATTGAAACAGGGGACCCGACAAGGATGCCCGCTCTCCCCTATATTGTGTGTGCTGCAGCTTGAGCCGTTGCTGTTAACACTTATTGAGGCGGAAAAGGCGAAAGGCATAGAATGGAGAGGTGGAGGTATTAAAGTTTGCAAACGATATGTTGCTGTGCTTGGGGGATCCACAGCAGTCACTGGAGTGTGCCTTAGGGGTAATTGAACATTTTGGACTTTTCTCAGGGCTTCGAATCAATAAGAGTAAATCTCTCGTCTTGGATGTAGGGGGTAGAGCAAAACCAAGGTGGCGGGGGCCCTTTCCACTGTTTTGGGCGTCTGGAAAATTCCGGTATCTTGGAATCCAAATTCCGGATCACATTGCAAAGTTATACGAGGTCAATATTGCTCCAATGCTAGCAAAAACCATAGCTCGCCTGCAGCAGTGGAATGGACTCCCCATTTCGTTTATGGGCCGTGTGGCACTGCTTCAGATGATAGAGATGCCACGGTGGATATACTTATTGCGTCACCTACCAGTGTGGCTGAGGCAAAAAGATCTGGCGATGTTGCAGAAGCACATGGCCAGGTTTATTTGGAGGGGGAAGAAACCACGTATAGCTCTGGCGGTACTGATGAGGTCCCGGGAAGAAGGGGGAGTTGGTTTGCTGTCGATGATGCGGGCTTATAATTTCGCTTGTTTGCTTAGGCCGCTGAAAGATTTAATTACAGGCTCGTCTGAACTACTGCCTTTGGGGCTAGTGGACCAGATGTCTGAGCCATTTCATAGAGCGTACCTCTTGCATGCGGCTGATAAAGACCTCCCGCCGGCTTTGAGGGGAGAGGGATACGCTAAAGTCCTCAGGCAGGTTTGGAAAGTGCTGTGTCAACAAAAGAAATTAAGTTGGCACGCTACGGACTGTCTACCCTTGACGGGGAATGGAGAGTTTGTGCCGGGACAGCAAAGTGGTGTTCCTAGGAGATGGCTGCAGAAGGGGGTAGAGTACGTTGGGCATCTAGGCATGCTGGCGTCCGGGGGGATAGAGTCATTTCAAAATCTCGCCCAGAAGTTTCAATTGGAGCAACACACATTTTACTTCTATCTGCAGGTCCATCATTACATGGGAGGCCTCCAGAAGAGGCATGGGCAGGTTTGGTCTAGTGGGGGTATTAGGGACTTCCTGGCCGATTGGGACGGACGGACGTCTTTGAGGGCTTTGCGGGCTGAGCTATGTCCTGGGGGAGATCTGGGACCGTTGGAGATGTTAGCTACGAGGTGGGTGAGACACGGTGCGCTGGGGGTCACGGTTGAGCTGTTACAAGAGGCTCTCCAGCACTTGAAAACTGTCTCGGAGTCGGTGCGGTTGCAAGAAACCCAGTATAAATTGCTGTGGAGGGCATAGGTGTCAAATGTCTGGGCGGACAAAATGAGGCTGCTCTCGAGAGATCTGTGCCAGCTCTGTGGGCTAGAAAGGGGGACACTGCTGCATTGTTTTTGGTCATGTACGCAGATTCAAATTTTTTGGAAGGAAGTGCAGGATCGGTTATGGCACTGGGGACAGCAAGTAAAATCATTTCCGATGGAGTGGTGTCTATTTGGTGTCCTAGGAGAAGAGGGGCGCTTGTTAGCAAGCCACTGCAGAAAATTGTATGATAAGGGTTTTCTAATAGCGAAACAATGTATTCTTAGGCATTGGGTGTCTGATGAACCTCCAGGGATTGGGGAGAGGCACCGTGGGATGGTAGATTTACGAGATATGGAGCATCGAACAGGTCAAATGCTGGCTGGGGGGACGCTGGCAGGTAGAGTGTTGTAAAATATGGCGGTGTGCTGCCAGTAGGGGGAACTAATGGCAGAAGCCCAGAGCTAAGTGTGGAAGCTTAATGGGGAAGGCGAGTGAGTGTGTGTGTGAGTAATGGACGGCTGGAGGAGGGAGGGTGGGGGGAAACCCGAGGGTGGGAGGGAGTGGGAGGTGGGAAGGATGGGAGGGCGGGAAGGGGGGATTGTGCCTCTACAGAAATATGGGCAGGCCGTTGTAGCTTTCTTGGTTGGTTGCAGAGCTCATTACAAGCACCCTCTGCCTAATATGGTTTGGCAGGGTAATCAGCACTGTTCTTGCTTTGATATAGAGGGGCAGGAAGCGGTACACGTGACAGAGCCTTTTGAGCTGCTGTGATCGTGGCTGAGATCTTGAGTTGATCTACCCTAGTGTTTGCAAGTAATGGAGGGGGGTTGGGATGGGAGGGAGTGGTAGGAGTAGTTGTTCGACGAGGGGTATTTGGAAGCCAGTTATGACTCTGTTTTCTGCGTGCCGATGTTAATGTACTGAGCATTTTGTTCCATGTGAACCGCGCTGATGTTGAATAGTGCGGTATATAAGAGACTGTAAATAAATAAAATAAATAAATAAAATATCACTAGTTATAAGAGTGATTCGATGTTCCAATGTTTGTTGGAGTGTTGGGTTGATTGACATATGCTTTCATACTGTCTATTACGTTGTTTGGAAACTGTATTGGGATAACAATAAAGCACAGTTACTTACCTGTAACAGGTGATCTCTGGGAACAGCAGGAATAAGTCTTCACATATGGGTATCGTCGGTACCGACGGAGCCTGCGCGGGAACGCTCCCCAGCGTCCAAAAGGAAAGCTTTTGGGAGCATCCCACAGCGCCTGCACGCTGCCTTCCCGACTTTCCTAACCGCCTCTCTCCAGTTCGAGTTTTAAAGCTGAGACAAAGAGAGAGTGAGGAAAGGAAAGAAAGACAGAGAGATACAACTCCTAGGGGAGGTGGGTAGGCTGTGAAGACTTATTCTTGCTGTTCCCAGAGATCACCTGTTACAGGTAAGTAACTGTGCTATCTCCAGGAACAAGCAGGAATGAGTCTTCACATATGGGGACTCCCCAGCTAGAGATGCCTGGGAGATCACCTAGGTTGTGAGTCCCTGGGAAGGACTCTACCTCCACCCATGAATCTCAGGCATCCAGCCAGGGAGGGAGGGTAGGAGTTGGTTAGGTATGGAACAGGTGTTTGAGAACAGCCTGACCAAACAAGGCATCCCGGCGGGAGTCCTTGTCCAAGCAGTAATGGGCTGTGAAGGTACGAATCGAGGCCCGGGTGGCCGCTCGACAGATCTGGTCGATGGACACAGAATTTAGATGAGCCATAGAGGCTGCCATGGCCCTCACATTGTGAGCTGTGATATGGCCCTCCAGAGAAAGGTTCTTACTCTGGTAGGCGAAAGAAATACATTGAGCAATCCAATTGGACAGAGTTCTCTTAGAGACTGGAAGTCCTAAATGAGAGGGATCAAAAGCAACAAAAAGTTGAGAGGACTTTCTATGTTGCTGTGTCCTTTGTAAGTAAAAAGCAAGAGCTCTTTTACAATCCAGGGTATGAAGATTCCTCTCTGCACTTGAAGCATGAGGTCCTGGAAAAAAGACAGGTAAATAAACCTCCTGGTTCAGATGAAAAGGTGAGACCACTTTAGGTATAAAGTGTGAATTAGTCCTGAGGACTACCTTGTCATGATGGAACCTTGTATAAGGAGGATTAGCCACCAAGGCTTGCAGCTCACTGATGCGGCGAGCTTAAGTGACTGCAATGAGAAAAATAACCTTCCAGGAAAGAAATTTCAAGGAGGTAGTGGCTAAGGGTTCAAAAGGTGGCTGCATAAGCTGGCCAAGAACCAGATTCAAGTCCCATGCCACTGGAGGTGGTCTGATGGGAGGTTTAGTCAAAAGAAGGCCTCTCATGAATCTTGCTATAAGAGGATGAGAGGAAATAGGTTGTCCATTGAGAGGTTTAAGGGATGCTGCAATAGCACTCAAATGGACTCTTACTGAATTTGTTTTAAGGCCTGCATGGGATAAATGCAGCAAATACTCTAGTAAAGAATTCAGAGGTATTGCAAGAGGGTTAAGACCCTTCTCTGCACACCAAATGGTAAACCTTTTCCATTTAAAAGCATAGGAACGTCTAGTGGAAGGCTTTCTGGAAGCATGAAGGATATCCTTCACTTGCTGAGAAAGATGCAAATCTTGAAGGTCTAGGCCTTCAGCAACCAGGCTCTGAGGTGAAGAGACTGGGGATTTGGGTGCCAGAACGTTCCCTCCTCCTGGGACAGGAGGTCTGGAGCAGATCCCAAGTCCAGGGAGGGAGCTTGGGAGAGATGCAGAAGTAGAGGGTACCATACTTGGCGTGGCCAATGTGGTGCTATGAGGATCATAGACCTCTTGTCTCTCTGAAGTTTGAAGAGTGTCTTGGGAATTAGGGGAATGGGTGGAAAGGCATAGAGGAAGTCTTGCCCCCAATGAAGGAGGAAGGCATCCCTGGCCTGAACTCCCTGACACGGAATCCTGGAACAGAACCAGGGAAGTTTGGCATTCCACGGACTTGCAAAGAGGTCTATGTCCGGGGTTCCCCAAATTCGGAAGATTCTGGCTATCTGGTCCCCATGGAGGGACCATTCGTGTGGGAGCAGAACTCGACTGAGTCTGTCTGCCCAAGAGTTTTGAACCCGTGGAAGATACACTGCCATGAGATGAATTTGATGCTCTCTGGCAAAGGCCCACAATCTCAGAGCTTCGTTGCAAAACGACAGAGAGCCAGTCCCGCCCTGCTTGTTCACGCAGAACATGGCTACTTGGTTGTCCATGTGGATGAGGACTGTCTTGTAGCTGAGCAGGGTGCGGAAGACTCTGAGAGCTAGAAAAATTGCTCTGAGCTCTAAGAGGTTGATATGTAGAGATGTCTCCTCTAGAGACCAGATGCCTTGAGTGGAGAGATCGTGAAGATGAGCTCCCCAACCTCTTGGAGAGGCATCTGTTGTAAGGGTTGCTTGGGGTAACACCTGTTGAAAGGGAGACCCCAGCAACAGATTTTGAGTGGACTTCCACCAGTGGAGGGACCAAAAGAGGCGACTGGAGGTTGCTATTTTGTCTGACAGGCAACCTGATGCCTGGGTCCATTGGGTGGACAGAGTCCACTGAGCTGCCCTCATGTGAAGGCGAGCGTAAGTAACCACATGCACAGTGGATGCCATGTGGCCTAACAGTTGTAACATCTCTCGAGCAGTTAAATGGGATTTTAACTGAATTTGTGAGGCTAACTGCACCAAGCGTAGGCAACGGGCCTGGGGAAGATATGCCCTTGCAGTTGTGGTATCCAGAAAGGCCCCTATGAACTCTAGAGACTGAGTAGGGGTGAGATGGGATTTTGGAAAGTTTATTACAAGTCCCAGATACTGAAGGATACGGCTTGTGCAGGTTAGAGAGGTCTGGGCCTCTGACTGGCATAGAGCTCAGATAAGCCAGTCGTCTAGATATGGGAATACAAATATCCCTAGAGTGCGTAGAAATGCAGCTACTACTGCCATGCATTTTGTGAACACCCTTGGTGCAGAGGCCAGACCGAAAGGAAGCACTCTGTATTGATAGTGCTTCCCTTAATAAAGGAACCGAAGGAACCTTCTGTGTGTTGGATGGATGAGGACATGGGTGTACGCATCCTTGAGGTCTAGAGAGCAAAGCCAATCCTGACTCTCAAGGTATGGAAGGAGAGTACCGAGAGAAATCATCTTGAATTTCTCCTTGCATAAAAACTTGTTCAATTCTCTGAGATCTAATATGGGTCTGTAGCCCCCTGTTTTCTTTGGGATAAGAAAGTAGGGGGAGTAGAACCCTGACCCTGTTGAAGAAGGGGTACTTCTTCTATTGCCCCTTGGGCAAGAAGGGTAGTAATCTCCTGACCCAGAAGGTCAAGGAGAGATGTTTGAGAATTGAACTGTCTCACCATGGTTTGAGGAGGAAGGTTTAAGAAATGAAGCTTGTACCCCTCCCTTATGATGGAGAGGGTCCATTGCTCTGCTGTGATTTCTTCCCATCTGGGAGCAAAGTAAGCCAACCTTCCTGGAATGGTGAGAGGCTCTGGATGTTCTAGAGCCAGAAAGGCTAAGCTCTCTAGTTGTAAGTCAAAGGCCCTGAGGAGGCTGAGGCTGTTGGGCCGTAGCAGTCCTAGCAGCCTTAGGCTTGGCCTGTTTCGGTTGTTGCTGTCTCTTTGTAGCAAAATGACCTGCAGAAGATGACTGCTGACCATAAGCAGAATAATATTTCCCTTTCTTGGGAAAAAATCCCCTTTTAAACAACCTTTTCTTAAAGGGAGCAGAAGTAGACTTTGAAAGTCTATCTAAAGTACCCCCCCCTGACCATAGAGTTGTCTCCCCATGTTTGTGTTTGTTTTTTGGTGTCTTGCTTCCTTTTGTTTTTAGATTTAGCTTTCTCTATTTTAAATTTAACTATTTAGTTATTTGCTTTTATTGCTGTGTGCTGTGCTTTACTTTCCTTTCATTTTATGGTGTTCTTTTCTATGATCTCCAGTGTAGACCTTTTATTGTACACCGCTCTATGCTTCGGCAGTAGCGGTTTATCAAATGTTTTAATAAAGATAAAGATAAAGAATTTTCAGCATCCATTTGGGTAGCCTTTGCTTGCCAATCTTTGCCAAAAAGGTTTTCACCTGTACAAGGAAGATTTCCTAGTCCATCTTGAACCCAAGGTTCCAAATCAGAAGCTTGTAACCAAGCAACTCTGCGTGCACCTATGGCAATGGCCGAGGCTCTGCTGGCACCTTCAAAAGAGTCAAAGGCTGCACGGTTGGAAAACTTGGAAATATCCTGGGCATGTTTGAGCCAGGTGAGGAATTCTTCCCTTTTATCTTCTGAAATAAAAGGAGATAAAGTTTGCAGGTGATCTGTAACTTCTTTTAGAAACATCCCCATATAGAGACTATAGGAGTTGATTCTGGCAACAAGCATACTAGCCTGGAAAATTCTCCTGCCAAAGGCATCTAAGGTTCTGCATTCTCTTTCTGGAGGAGCAGAAGAGTGCCTTTTTGTACTCTTTATCTTCTTCATAGCAGACTCCACCACAATGGAGTGGTGAGGAAGCTGAGTCTTATGGAAGCCAGGACAAGGAGGAACACGATACATGGTGTCCAACCTGCGAGAATATGGGGAAGTGGTGAGAGGAGTCTCCCATATGCCCAACATGTGATCATAAAGAATCTCATGTATTGGTAAAGTGGCTGCCTCTTTAGGAGCCTTAGGATATTTTAAATATCTAATTTTTTGGCTCTTGGCTCTGTCTCAGGGGCCACTGAGATGGAAAGGCCTCTGGCCACTTCCCTAATGAAGTCTTGAAAAGACAAGTCTTCAGGAGGAGACATTCTCCTTTTTGGAGAAGAGGGCTCCTGAGGATGAATCACCGATGCTTCGACAGAGACCTCTGATTCATCAGAGTCTTCAGAGGAATCGAAGTATCGCCTGTCTGGATGCTCCTGCAGAGCCCGATACGCGTACCGGGTGGTATCGACATCGGGAGTGATCGGTACCGGTTCGGTACCGATGGGCATCACATAACAGTGTACCGCTGCAGTCGACATCGAAGCGGATGTCGATGCAATCGGTACTGGCACCGGAACCGATGTCGGTACCGGTGCCGGAGTCGGTACCGGCAACGGAGTTTGTTGCTGTACCGAAGGCATCGCAGCTTGTATGAATGCCGTGATGGCACGCTGCATGGTCAGGATATTCTGATCCATTGACGCAACCAATGTCTGGATGTCGGTACCAGTGGGAACCACCGGTACCCCAGAACATGGCAACAGGTGATCGGTCGAGGCCGAGCCATCGATGTCAACCTGTGACCCCATATATAAAGCTTTGGAAGCTGGAGCCTCCCACCGGGGTAATTTTGCCGGTGCGGATTCCTCGAGGGCAAGCCCGGAGGCATCTTGATACTTAGAGGGAGATCTACCCTTCGAGGCTGGATTTAAGTTTGGTTACCTGAGATCCATGTGAGGAAGAAGCAGCCCTGGAAGACGTTGATGCAACCGAAGCTGCATCCGAGGGAAACAGGATACTGAGCTTAGCTGCTCGATTCTGTAGACCTCTCTTAGACATCATGGAGCAGGACTCACAATCCGCAATGGAGTGGTCAGGACCTAAACATTTTAGACACCATTCATGGGTGTCAGTGACAGAAATAGTGCCGCTGCACTTCGTGCATTTTTTAAACCCAGAGGCGGGCTTTTCCATGAGGAAAAATTTCCTAGGCCTAAGGCCAAAGCAGAAAATGTACTGAAGTGAGAAAAAAACAGTAGGTTTTTTTTTGTTTTTTTTTAGAATAAAGAAAGAAAAGACCAGCAGTACCTGTCCAGCGTCGAGAAGGCAGACGCGCGACCAAAGAAATAAAATAAAATAAAGAAATTCTTCAGCGGTGACAGGAACACGACCTGCTGGCTCCGCGGAAAAGAAGAACTGGAGAGAGGCGGTTAGGAAAGGCAGGAAGGCAGCGCGCAGGCGCTGTGGGATGCTCCCAAAAGCTTTCCTTTTGGACGCTGGGGAGCGTTCCTGCGCAGGCTCCGTCGGTACCGACGATACCCATATGTGAAGACTCATTCCTGCTTGTTCCTGGAGATAAATGATATTCCTTAAAGCTTTCTCCATGTGCAGAAAAACAGCTTTCATTATTAATTGCACGCCTGATTATGTGCATAAAAATATGCACCCAGAAAGTATGTGCCCACTTTTACATAATTTACATGCAGACATTCCCAAGAACATGGGCGGAGCAGAGGTAGGTTTGCAGTGCATATACCTTCGCCCTCTTCTAAGTCCAGATTCATTCCGAACCATCTGTCAAATGTGTATAAGATCTATTAATATGAGTAGTTGTTCTCATTACAACGTCCTCTGTCTGTCTCTCCCTTTGGCTGCTCTTCCGTTTAGAGGTATGTTTGTATTACATGTTAACCTGATATAGTCTTGTCTTTCCCTGTTACCTATAGATCCATTGCTTATCACTTTGATATTTTGATAAGGTGGTATAAAACTGGATGCATTGTTTTGTCTTTGTAGTCTGATGTTTTTATGTCTGTATTACATGCTAACCTGATGTAGTCTTGTAACCGCTTTGATTGAAGAAAAAGGCGGTATAAAAAACCTGTTAAATAAATAAATAAATAAATAAAATCTGTCAGGCCATAATTACTCCCACCCTCAACTACTGCAACATTATATATCACGGACTCCCTAAACAAACACTACACTCTCTCCAAATGGCACAAAATACCATAGCAAGAATAATCCATAGAACCCCCAGACAAGCCCGCATGGCCTTTCTTCTGAGGCAATGGAGGGTTAAGTGACTTGCCCAAGGCCACAAGGAGTGCTAGTGAAAATCAAACCCTCGGTGCTTGGTTACCAAACCAGTGCTCTACTAGGCTACTCCTCCATGCCACATGACTTGGCAAATCTTGATAAACAATACAATTTCTCCTTACAAAATTGTTAATTATTACAAAATATACATATATATGTGTAGACAACACACACATATTTACACCTTTTTTGGAGCAGACTGGAATTTGTGCACTATTGGGATTGGATCTGGGAGCAAATTTTCTAAAGGCACATAGATGCCCATATCGCTTTATAGATGTGTAATTTTTCTGGACATGACATAGGCACTGAAGTCTTTCAGGAAAGGTTTTCCTACTCTGCTTGAATCCTCGAGGTTATTGATGGAAGAATATTTGGTAGCAAACTGCGATACTTGCATTCACCTGTTCTTTAGATTATTGTTCAGGGGGGGCGGAGCCTGATGTCCAGCGGGATGGTCGCATAACGCTGAGGCACCCGAGAGGCCTACTCAGAATCCTGAATTAACACCGTAAATACTTGGAATTCTACTCTGATCTTGCCGGGGCACGTTGGTGAGATGGCGGGGACCAAACCCACGCGCCTGGAATTCGGATCTCCAGCGGCTTCTCACGGCAAACGCTCCAAAACTGAACCTCCGTCCCCGCAGAAGGGGCTGGCCGTGCGCGAGGGCCCCGAAATGCAGCAGGAAATCCTCGCAGAGATTAGAGGGGTCAAGGACCTCGTGCAGTCAAACGGTGAAGCACTCCGAGCGCTGCGGGAAGACTTTGGTGTGCTGCAAGGCAAGCTAGAGGGGCTTTCTTTGCGTCAGGACAAAATGGAGAGCATATTGGACTCCCATACGGCCCGGTTGTCCAAGCTCGACAAAGTTGAACGCCAGGTGCGGGCCCTGCAGAAAGAAGTGGAAGATGGCAATAATAGAGCGTGCCGCAACAACATACGGCTCGTGGGCATACCGGAGGGAGCGGAATCGGGAGACATGAAAGAGTTTTTATGCAAAATTCTCCCTTCCCTGCTTCAAATCACCTTTGCCAAAGATTTGGAGATTGATCGCGCCCATCGTGTACCTACAAGCATAACGCTCAACAGGAAGACCCCGCGGCCTATCATCTTTCGACTATTGAGATATCAACACGTTGAGCAAATTCTACATGCCTCTCGGGCAAAGGGCCATATGGAGTTTGAAAGCCACAAGATCTCCTTCTATCCCGACTTGGCTAAACCCACGGTCGACCGCCGAAAGCGCTTCCTGGAATTCCGGCCGAGGCTTCAACAACTACAAGCACGCTATGGCCTGATGTACCCGGCCAAGCTTCGAGTCACGCTTCACAATCAGACAAGAACATTTGAGGACCCTGATCTACTAGCGGAGTTTTTGGATTCCAAAGAAGCCGACTTGATGCGCTGACTTCCAGAATACTCCTGAAAGTGTCCTCATATCCGATGTACCCGCCATATTGGATCTGCCGCAGCCCAGCAAAGAGTCTGGCGAGGGCAGTTGGTTGCCTTACTTTTGATGATATCTGTGACCCGACTCCATCTACCCACAGTAGCCTCGATGAGTATCAGAGACAGTGTTAATTATGGACTCTGGTGTTTCTTTTCTTTTTTTTTCATGTCTTTCTACTTCCTCTCTAGGGCCTCCTCCCGCAGACATATGGTCGCCATATTCTTTGGGGGTTTTGCTTCTTCTCTGGGATACTTTGTTACATACTTCTCAATATGGGGTGTATTAGCTAGAATACTCGGTGATTATGTCATTGTTGCACAGATCCTGATTGTATTGTATGTTTTCAAGCGCCTTTACCTAAAATGTCTATTACTGATTGATGGCACCATGTAAGATTTTCTCATTGAACGTAAAAGGGATCAATAATCCGATAAAACGGAAGAAAATCCTAAGCTACCTAAGTCAGGAAGCTGCGGATCTGATTTTTCTCCAAGAAACGCATTTAAACTCGAAGGAAACTCTTAAACTCAATATTAAACCTTACATGGTGGCCGCCTATTCCCCAGCCGTTTCTAAGAAATGTGGGGTTGCCATATTGGTTAGGAAATCTTTGCATGCTACTATTATTGCGACTAGCTCAGATACAGAAGGTAGATGGTCCAGAGTTCACCTCAAGATAGGTAGCCTTGAAGTTACATGTCTATGCCTTTACGCTCCTAATGTGGATGACCCTGCCTTTTTTGCTACCATTGCTCAGGTTGCGCAGGCCTCTGCTAATACTTCATTGATAATTGTGGGGGATTTCAATTTAGTCCTTGATCCCCTGATTGACAAACAGCCGCCTAGGTCAAGTGGTCCCCCCAAGAGTCACACCACGCTTACCTCCCTGATCAAAGATCTTGCTTTAGTTGATCTATGGAGGTTACTACACCCCAATGAGCTAGACTTTACCTTCTTTTCTTCTCCTCATAAATCCCAGTCTCGCATAGACTTCTTTCTAATATCAAAACTATTAGTTCCTCAGGTAGACACTGCAAAGATTCACTCCCAACATATTTCAGATCATGTTGCCATTTCTTTTCAATTACACACTACTGCACCCCAAGGGAATTCGGGGGCCTGGTTCTTTGATAGAGCCCTGTTAACTCAGCCAGAGTTCCAGGTAGAAATTCGAGCAGCCATACAGGATTATTTCCATTTTAATCTACCCCAGGATACTGCGAATTGGGCTTGGTGGGAGGGCTTCAAAGCGGCCATTCGAGCAACGATCACTAGCTATCAAATCCGCCTGCGAAAACAACGCAAACAGCAGCTACTCATACTAGACCAACAAATAAAAGCAGGTGAACGAGTTTTAACTTCACGTACTGATCCATGTATATTAATTCGATTACAGCGTCTCCGTTTTCAATATAATTCAATCCTCTCAACTGCAGCCTCTAAGAGTATTGAGCTTCAGCGAGGGACATATTATCGTGAAAATAACCGAGCCGGTCGACTCTTAGCCAACGCCTTGAAAGGTCAAAAAGAAGCCAAACGTGTAGCGGCCCTTCGAGCTTCACAGGGAGGGGGCATAGTGACCACAGACTCCGACATTGTAGAGCTCTTTCGGGATTTCTATACCCGCCTATATCAATCTGAATGTGAGTTCTCGTCAGAGACATTCGAGCGATTGCTTTCTGGCATTCAGCGGCCGACCCTCTCTGAAGATGATAGGGATGCGATGGATGAACCCTTCTCTACTTCAGAGATCCAATCTGCCCTAAGGCGAACAGCCTCGGGCCGTGCCGCAGGGCCTGATGGTCTCCCGACCGAATTCTATAGAACGTTCAGTGCAGACTTAGTTCCCTATTTAAAACTCTATTTTACTGCCCTTGCGGTAGATACATCCTCTTTGGGATCCTTTTCTGCAGCTAATGTGGTAGTATTTGAGAAAGAAGGCAGGGACCCGCTGCTAACCGCCAACTACCGTCCAATCTCCCTACTTAATGCCGATTATAAGATCTTCGCAACGATCTTGGCCACTCGGCTATCTGACAGGATGGCCACCCTAATTCACCCCGACCAATGCGGTTTTATACCCGGCAGATCAACTGCTGACAATGCTCGGACCTTGTGCCATGTGCTATCCAGTGCTGCCAATCTAGATCATCCATGGGTGGGTCTTTCCCTGGATGCCGAAAAAGCCTTTGACCGCCTAGAATGGCCCTTCTTATTTGCAGTTCTCCGATGGTATGGCTTTGGGGAGGGCTTCCTCTAATATCTCCAAGTCATGTATACTCAACCCGTCGCCAGTATTTGTGTAAATGCTATCAAGTCCTCGCCATTTAACCTCCAAAGAGGCACGCGTCAAGGTTGCCCCCTATCACCAATGCTCTTTGATCTAGCTCTCGAACCTCTAGCCCTCCTGATTCGACAGTCCGCACGTATACGGGGTGTCCCCTTCAGTCATAGGGAGATTAAACTCTCTGCATATGCAGATGACCTTATGCTTTTCGTATCCCTCGATTCGGTTCCAGCTGTCTTGGATCTGATTGATGGATACTCACAATTATCGGGCTATAAAATTAACTGGACCAAATCTGTGGCATTCCCACTGAACCGCTGGGTACATGAGGCTGACATGCAGGCCTTTCCCTTCCTTTGGCAATCCCGCATGGTGAAGTATCTCGGGGTCCATTACTGTTCTCCTTTAGAGGACACTATCAGTTTTAATGCCAAAGAGGTAGTCTCCAAAGTCCGCGAGCTCACGAATCGTTGGTCTCCCTTATCTCTTACATGGTGGGGCCGCTTAGAAACTGTGAAAATGATGATAGTCCCCAAAGTGAACTACATTTTAGAAATGCTGCCATGCTTACTCCCGTTACATACTTATAAAGATATTGAGGGCCTCCTCGTCCGTTATCTCTGGCAGGGCAAGCCACCAAGGATAGCTAAACAAAAACTGCAGTCTGCAAAGGAAAGAGGGGGTACCAGATTTCCTGATTTTCTTAACTATCATCGAGCCTTCCTACTTAAGCAAGGTGCCCGATGGCTAGCTGCCTCAACAGACAGCAGACCAGTTTGGCTTGACATAGAAGAGGAGCTTAGTAGTCCAATTCCGTTGACCCATCTCCCCGGTATGTCCTATCAAGTAGACACCCGCCATCCACCAATGATTGTCGATACTCTTGCGGCCTTTAACTCTCTCATTCTGTCCCTGGGCCCGAACGTTTGTCCTCAGGACGGACTCCCGCTATGGAATAACCCCAGAATTCAAGTCTTAAATAGAACGATAGCATGGAAACCCTGGTACTCCAGGGGGATCTGGACACCCCAACAGCTTTTCTCTGCAGCTCGCTGGAAAACCTTTTCTGATTTACAAAAGGAATTTGCGTTACCAGCGAAACACTACTTTCAATTGATGCAGCTTCAACACTGCCTCACAAGTGCCCGAATCATGCCGCCCTCTGCTCCTACTGAGGACGGGCTATTAGAGATAGTTCACTCTATTAGTAATACACATGGGGTTGCCTCTAACTTTTATAAAATATTATGTCAGGGTACAGACACGGCCACTTCTAGAGCCCAACAAGCCTGGGAGCGCGAACTGCAAACCACTTTAACCCCTGTGCAATGGAGCGTTTTCTGGAGCAAAGTTGTGCGGGTTTCCCGGTCTGCCTCTGTTACCCAAACTCTCTTCTTTTTTGCACACAGATGCTTTTATACCCCAGAAAAAATAGCCAAATGGAACACAAATGCCAGGGACCAGTGTTGGTCTTGCCATACTGCTGTGGGTACCTTCGTTCATGTTATCTATGAATGTCCTCAACTACAGGTTTATTGGAGGCGGGTCTGGGGTTGTATTCAATATATCTTACACCTTCACGAACCTCTCTCTTGGAAGATTGTGGGACTCCGCTCTGTGGCGGAGGTCCCCTCTCTTCCTAAGAAGGGTCGCTTTCTCCTCGATTTCATGCTGGGTATAGCCATATGCTTAATCACGAGGAATTGGAAGGATAGCTCTAGACTTACTGCCAATGAATGGTGGAACCTTGTCTGCTTATATAGCAAATATGAGCAGACACCTCGGAGAGCCTTTCCCCATGCCCAATCTCACTCTTGCTTGTCTAAATGGCAGATGCTTAATGATTATGTACAATCTGCTCATTGCTCCAACATGCCTGTATAATGTGCACTCATCATGTTTCAGATCACCGTTAGGTTTCGTAACACAATAATGTAAGTACACGCCCGCTTCGGGTATGATTAGTTTTCTAGAGAAGAAGCAGGGGGGAGGGGGGTGGTAGGGGTTTACTTTGGTGTATGTATTACACGTTATGTATCTGTCTTTTAGCTGTATGTCTTCCTTTCCTATGTTGTTATAAAATGAAAATAAAGAATTAAAAAAAAAAAAAAAGATTATTGTTCAGACTTGAATGAACAAGGTGGTCAATATTGAAAAACCCACTAAGCGGGTAATATATCCAATTGATTTTAGCTGGTTCTCTATAGGTGAACATTCAGCTTAACCTAAGCAATTTTCAGCTGAATATATTTGTAAAAATCTAGATGGCCAAATTTGGATCAGATTTAGTTTGGCTGGGGGTTCTCCCAGTTAAACTTGGAGCCCGATTTTGAAAGGGGCATGTCTGGGCCATCCAGATGGCCCAGAGCAGGACGGGCCCGTTAGGGGGCTGATTCTGTACCGCGGGAACAAAACGTTCCCATGCCATACAGAATTGGGCCTGAGGATGGTCTGGTGTGCCCCTGCATGCCTGCGGGGACATCCTCCCCTGGCTCCTGCGGCACAGACCCCCTCTTCTCCACTGCCCAACCCATGGCTGGCCAGCCAGGGCTTGGATCAGGTGGTGGGGATCCCCCTGCACCCGGCCCCAGGGCGGATCTCTGGCCCCGATTGCACCATTTGTGCTGCTTATTCCACCTTGACCCCGCAGGACGTACCTGGCCGTGACCGGTATCAGCCCTGTATGTCCTGCCTCCTCGGCCCACCCCCCGCTCTGCTCAGACCCCGCCCCTCCCACCATCCTGGAGGGGGAATAGGGGCAGCCCTGCAGGACTCATCTCAGAATCGAGCCCTTAGTCAATTAACGGGTAATTTTATAAAAGCCATCTAGATTTTCATGTGTACAATGCATGTATATCTTAGTATTTTAGTAATATACGTGTATAGGTGAACATTTAGGCATGTACATGATATGGTTATGATAACTGTAAGGTTGTATATTGGGCTAATCCCAAATAATTACACTATGGGTGCGTACAGAGGAGTTTAGGCAGAGCTTAAGCAGAATGCAGAGTTATGTGCTTAAATTATAAAATACTATCATTTCCGTATGTTGTTATAAAACTTTAGGTGGTAGCATTTACACCTGCCAAATGTGCTCATGCTTTAAATTAACATGTATTTTCGACCACTTATGTCCGTATTTTATAAGCTATGTGCATACTTGACTTTATAAAACAAGTGTAAAATATTTGCATATGCATTCATCTAACTGGTAGATTATAAATTTACCCCCATGTGCTGAAATCCAGGACTAACCACCTTAGTCCTCTTTGAAAAATAAATTCAGCTGTCACCTGTTTCAGCACTTAATATTTAGCCCAGCAGAACAAGATAAGACCCCTTTCCTCTTCCTCCTTCCACTTTTGAGGTTTAGGAGATGGGAGGTTGGAATTTGTCCATTAATTTTAGTTAGGCAGTGGATGGATGGGAAACTACAGCTCATCTATTACATTTTACTTTTATCTTGGGAGGACAGAAAGATGGATCATCACACTAGATCCACTACAATTTTATTAATCTTGAGGTTTGGAGGGAGCAGGAACTACTTAGCCACTACAGTTTTTTTTGTTATCCAGTTAAATTTAAGCAAGGTATTTATTTGGCTAGACTTAATTGAATAACTCTAACCAAACGTTTAACCATTCCCAGGGCCCTTTGTTTTATTAAAGGATGTT
Source organism: Ichthyophis bannanicus (assembly GCA_033557465.1). NCBI lineage: Eukaryota > Metazoa > Chordata > Amphibia > Gymnophiona > Ichthyophiidae > Ichthyophis > Ichthyophis bannanicus. The sequence continues at coordinate 838,102,282 of CM066033.1, forward strand.
CATGCCAAATGGATCTGATTTGGTTTCTTTGACTGGTGACCCCAGAATTAGATTGAGAGTATGCAATGGATGTGATCTACTTAGACTTTAGCAAAGCCTTTGATACTGTTCCTCTTAGGAGACTTCTGAATAAACTAAGCAATCTAAGAATGGGTCCCAAGGCAGTGAACTGGATCAGAAATCAGTTGACTGATGGACTCCAGAAGGTGATGGTAATTGGAATTCATATGGAAGAAAGGAAGATCAATAGTGGAGGGCCTCAACGATCAGTCATGGGACTACTACTTTCAATGTCTTTGTGAGTGATATTGCTGAAAGGTTGAAAAGAAAAGTTTGCCTTTTTGTGGCCGACATGAAGATTTGCAACAGAGTGGACACCTCAGAGGGAGTAGACAACATAAGAAAAGATCTAGAAAATTACTACTACTACTATTACTACTACTACTGAACATTTGTATGGCGCTACAAGACATACGCAGCGCTGCACAGACACATGTAAAAGTAGAAGAATGGTCTAATGCTTGGCAATTAACATTTAATTCCAAGAAGAGCAGAGTGATGCACTTGGGATGCAGAAATCCAAAGGAGCTGTATGTGATAGGGGATGAGAGGCTGTTGTGCACAGACCAGGAGAGGGATCCTGGGGCGACAGTGTCCGAGGATCTCAATGTGGTGAAACAATGTGACAAGGTGGTAGCCAAAATCAGAAGGATGCTAGGCTGCATATAGAGAGGAATAGCCAGCGAAGGTAGGAGCTATTAATGCCCCTGTGCCAGTCACTGGTGAGGCCTCACTTGGAGTATTGTGTTCACTTTGAAAGAATATAAAAAGATCTGAAACTGTTCAGAGGAAGGTGACCAAAATGATTTGGAGTCTGTGCCACAACATGTATGAAAAGAGACTTGAAGGCCTGAATATGTATACTCTAGAGAAGAGGTGGGAGAGGGGAGATACAATACAGATGTATAAATACTTAAAGGGTTTTAATGAAACATAGAAACAGACCACATGGCCTATCTAATCTTCCCTTCCATATCAAATACTAAAGTCCCTTCTTTTCCTTTAGAAATCTTCTGTGTTTATCCCATGCTTTTCTGAATTCAGATACTGTCGTCTCTACCTACCTCTACTGGGAGACTATTCCACCACTCTTTTCATATAACTTCTGAGTCTATCCCTTTTCACCCTCATCCTATGACCCTGCATAGTAGAGCTTGCTTTCAAACGAAGAGGCTCTCACTTTGTGCATTTAAACATCTATCATATCTCCTCTATCCCGCCTTTCCTCTAATGTATACATAGTAAGATCTTTAAGTCTGTCCTCATATGCTTTATAATGAAGACAACTAACTATTTTAGTAGCATCCTCTGCACAGACTCCATCCTACGTATGTTAGTGAGAGGAGGAAGGGCAAAAGTGGTATTGTCAGACTCAAGGGTGAAAGGGAGGAATATGTAGAAACTGATGAGGATAAAGCAGAATTGCTTAACAAATATTTCTGTTTCATGTTCACAGATGAAGGACCAGGAGCAGGACATCGGGACCCCCCCCCCCAAATAGGAACAGAAGTGACAAGGATTTAGAACGATTTTCAGGAGACTGTGTTCGTGAGGAACTAGCTAAACTAAAAGTAGGCAAGGCAATGGATTTGGATGGTATACATCCAAGAATACTGAGGGAACTTGGGACCGCTCTAGTGGCTCCACTGTTTGACATTTTCAATGTTCTTTGGAGTCGGGAGTGGTGCCTGAGGACTGGAGAAAGGCACATGTAGTCCTTTTACACAAAATCAGATGTCATTGAGAACTACAGGCTGGTTAGTCTAATCTCTGTGCTTAATAAATTATTGGAAAGGCTATTAAAAGAGAGAATAGTGAGGTTCTGGAGTCCAATGGATTGCAGGATCCGAGGCAGCATGGATTCACCAGAGGTAGGTCTTGTCAGACAAATCTGATTGATTTCTCTATCTGGGTGACCAAGGAATTGGACCAAGGGAGAGCCTTAGATTTCAGTAAAATCTTTTATACCAGGCAAAAGTAAAGGTGACTTATAAACAAACTGAGCACCCTAGAGATGGACCCTAATGTTACTGATCGGGTTAGAAATTGGTGGTGTGGGAGGTGACAAACAGTACAGGTAAATGGAGCTCACTCTGAGGAGAAGGTGGTTACCAGTGGTGTGCCACAGGGATCTGTCCTTGGTCCAATTCCTTTTAACATCTTTGTTAGTGATATTGCGGAAGAGCTGTCGGGTAAGGTTTGCTTGTTTGCGGATGATACCAAAATCTGCAATAGAGTAGACACCCAGGAACAAAGATGAGATAGAGCAAAGAACTAATTAATCTATGTCTATATGTATGTCTTGTCTCCCCTTCCCTTCTGTTCTATGTAATTCCACAATTGTATCGTTAACCACTTTGATTGAAGGATAAAGTGGTATACAAATCTGTTTAAATAAATAAATAAAATAAAATAAAATGTTAAAAAGAATCAGAAAAAGGCCAGATTCCTGCGGCACACCAATGGTAACCTCCTTCTCAGAGTGAGCGCCATTTACCTGTACCCTTTTTCAAAGACAGGGAAGCTGTAGAACTAGAAAACATGAAATGAAACTGCAAGAAGGTAACTTTAAAAGTAATATCAGGAAGTACTTTTTCACAGAATGGGTGGTGGATTCCTGTAATAGAGGTGGTGAGGCAAAAACAGTTATGAAATTCAAAGAGGCATGGGACATACACAGTGGACCCCTATATAGCAAGAAAATAGAATCGAAGCAAACTTAACCAACATATAGAAGGGGGAGGGATAACCTGCATGGAGCAGTGGGTACCACTTCTGCCTCCTTACTAAGCAGACTAGATGGACCATGGTGGTCTTTATCTGTCGTCATTTACTATAGGCCCGATTCTGAGGCAACTTGCGGGGCTGTATGTCCCGCTAGGAGATTCAGCCCCGCAAGCTGTCCTGACCGTATTCCCCCACAGACTCTCCCCGCATGGCCAGAGCAGCAGTACAGGGAGAGGTGATGGTGTCGAGAGAGGGCGGAGTTTGGGCAGGCTGAGATGGCAGGACATACAGAGCCTATTCAGGTCATGACCCTGTACGTCCTGCAGGTTAGGGGAAGACATGCTGCTGTGAAATAAGAAGCTGGGACAGAGGTGATCGGGTCCGGAACACCCCCCCCCCCCCCGGTCAGGACAGGACCCAGGTAGGACCCCGCCACCCAATCCAGGCCCTGGCTGCCCAGCCTGGGATCGGGCAGTGGGGTAACAGGGGGTCGGGCGCTGCGGGGGGCACACTGGCCTGTGGGGAGGATGTCCCCACCGGCATGCAGGTGCATGCCAGGCCGTCCTCGGGTCCGATTATGTATGCTGCGGGAACATTTTGCTCCCGCATTACAGAATCGGGTCCTAATGGGTCCACCTTGCTTGGGGCCATTCGGACAGCCTGGATGTGCCCCTTTCTGAATCGGGCTCCACGTTACTATATTTTTCCCTTACCATATTTAACCAGAGAACTACTGTCTGGATCACTTGTCTGGACAAATATTTATCAGTCTGCAGGGCAGGAAATTTAGCAGGTAAGTAGGTATAATCTAACTCACAAGCTCCACAAAGTACTAATGAAGCCTATTTTCAAGGATGTGAACCTATGTGGATCCAGGCAAAAAAATAAATAAAGGATCTGAGTTTCAAAGATATTTACACGGTTTACAGGCCTCTAAACCATGTCAATGTTTCTAAGCAGGATATTCAGCGGCACTAACATGGTTAGTGCCGCTGAATATCCTTGGGTACCGCCACTATACGCCCTGATGCTTACAACTTAGCATCGGGGTATTCCGGAGGCAGTACCCGTCACTAAGCGGTTAGCGGCGATATTGAGCCACTGCTCGGTTAGTGATCCAACGCTAAAGACAGATGCGGTAAAAGCTGGCCTATCTTTGTCAGCAGGAGCTAACCAGGCAGTGATTCAATATCGCTGCTGTACGCTTAGCTTCCAGGCTGTGAGGCTGACCCGGATATTCAATGCCGGTGGCCAGATATGGCCCCAGTATTGAATATACGAGTTTAGTGTTCAGTGGCAATGGCTAGGCACTGTAATTGTGCTAGCTGCCACTGCTGAATATTGGCTCAAAGTGTCCAGCTGCTCTCTGTACATTATGAAATTTATTTGAAATTATTAGGTGGCACAGTTATATACATAGTCGTGAAATACACGGATTCCTCCCAAAACCATCCTCTACTGATGTTTATTTACTCCCTATCATGCCATGAAAAGCTGTTGTGGATCATATGTAAAATAAAAAAAGTTATTAGGTGTACAAAATAAATGCCACAGATTTAAAAACCTAAGGGAAAAAATAAAGCAAAAAGTTATTTAGGACAACAAGACACATTTATTTATTTATTTATTTATATTCTCTTATATACTGCGCTATTCTGCATCAGTGCGGCTTACATTGAACAAACTGAAATTACATTGAACAGGGCATTATAACTTGGAGATAACTATTTTACAGGGAACATGGGCTATGGAGAGTTAAGTGGCTTGCCCAAGACCACAAGGAGCACCTGTGGGACTAGAAACCCCAGACCTTCCGGCCCAAGGTTGCTGTCCTCTAGTGGGATTTGAAATATATAATGACCATCATTTTTTAAAATCTTAAAACACACAGAATGCAGAAATATGTTTAGCAAGAGACTCACAAAAAGACTGAATAAGGCTTGTTCATATCAGGCACCAAGTTGCAATATTTTTAGGCAGCTTTTAGTCAAAATAAACATTACATATAAAAAAACCCTCACCAATTCAAAATCATATATAAGTAGAAAAAAAATATCCTACTTAACAGGCCATATGGATAGTTGATAACACTCAAAATCCAGCAGTCTGCTGATAATGTATTTATAAAAACTTTGATGAAGATTCTTGTACTGTAGGCACTCCACTTCGAGGCATTTTAATAGAGGCACTCCAATGCAGGCTGTATTTCACCAGATGGTTTCATCAAGGAGATAGTTACAATCCCAGATGTCTCTGTACAAATAAAAGGTAAGAGGTTTAGAATAAGGTTCTAAAACACAAATTGTATGACCGATCGCTGCCTGAACAGCTGCTCCTTATCTGGCTCAAGGGATTTATTATGGCACTATGATCAGCCATAAGAGGCTGAGTGAGAGCTGTAGCTACTCTCACCCTGCAGAGTGCTCGGCTTGTTCAGATAGCATAATTTAGTTTTGCGGAGGCAACACAGGGCTGTGGGTATGGGGTTTAGTCAGGGCAAACCTGCCCATGGCAAGGGTGACATTTTGCTAAGCACAGAGAAGCCTAGTTGGAAACTACTTCAATCCTGATGGGTTCTTTGCTGAAAGATGTGCTAGAGTTGGGTGTGTAGGAGGACATTAAGAGGGAGACACTTGTCAGAGATGGAAAGCCGATTTCCTTGCCCGGTTCACAGCTGAAGGTGCCATTAGAAGCAAACATGGATGTGGTGAAGATGGACAATACTCATTCTTCAGGCGTGTAAACTACCATTATAACTAAAGGTAATGGCAATGCAATGGGCCTAGAACTCCCAAGCTACATCAAAGCCATGCAGCCCTTCAGTGGTGAATTTAGATATACTTCAGACTGCAACTGCTGGAATGGAATCTTTCTTAATAGTTACAAGTGAGAGTGTTGTAGATCTTTCAGTTAAAACAAAGGAGTGAGTAGGACTGGTGAAACAGCAGTTTGTGGACTTCATCTCTAGAGTACGGATTATGGAAAATCAAGTTACCAAACTAAAGATGTGAGATTCTGGATTAGTTAAAGGTCAGTTAAAGACAGTTCTAGTTGGAGACTTGAGCATTTTTCCAAATGATGGAATTCAAGATTCTGTGGCTACATCTCTTATGAACATGTTGCAACAATAATAGTAGATGATACTTAAGAGTCCCCGAAAAGTCTACACCTACAATGGCATTTAACCTCTTGGGTTTCCAGATAAGAAAGGAAAGGGAAGAATGTAAAAGCAGTAGAGGTGTCAGGACACGGTCTTGATACTTTACGCTTAATGAAGGAATCAGAGTTTGAGATTAGGAGTAGGGGAACCCTGTTGGTCACCTATGCTCTTGAATCCAATAAGATCTAGATACTTACGGTGACAATTTATTTACCAGTTAGTGTACTGTCCTTGAGCCCCACTAAACCAGTTCAGACAAGTGGATTGTGTTCCCCTACCAGCAGATCAGTGGACACAAAGAACCTATGAAAAGTTCAGCTTTCAATGACATCACTGTTATGCCTCTATTCGCCTCAGCCACCAGAGGTCCCATCAGTATTTGTCCCAAAGCATATGAGAGAAACATGGCAAGCCTCACACAGCCTCAATTGTGGGAAACAAGGAGTAATCAACAGTAAAGCACAGTTACTTACCTGTAACAGGTGATCTCTGGGAACAGCAGGAATTAGTCCTCACATATGGGTACGTCGGTACCGACGGAGCCCGCGCGGGAAAGCTCCCCAGCTTCCCAGAAGGAAAGCTTTTGGGGTCTCCCACTGCGCATGCGCGCTGCCTTCCCGCCTTCCTGACCAACTCTCCTCAGTTCGAGTTTAAAGCTGAGACAATAGAGAGAGGAAAGGAAAGAGAGAGATAGATACAACTCCTAGGGGAGGTGGGTGGGTTGTGAGGACTAATTCCTGCTGTTCCCAGAGATCACCTGTTACAGGTAAGTAACTGTGCTATCTCCAGGAACAAGCAGGAATAAGTCCTCACATATGGGGACTCCCTAGCTAAGATGCCGGGGAGATCCCCTGAAGGGTATGAGACCCTGAAAGGTTCCTCATCTTCCTATGGATCTCAGGCATCCATTCAGGGAAGGTGGGCTGGAGTTGTTCAAGAATGGAAAAGGTGTCTGAGGACAGCCTGACCAAACAAGGCATCCCGGCGGGAGTCCTTGTCCAAACAGTAATGGGCTGTAAAGGTATGAACCGAGGCCCAGGTGGCTGCTCGACAGATCTGGTCAATGGATATAGAGTTTAGATGAGCCATAGAGGTGGCCATGGCCCTCACATTGTGAGCGGTGACATGGCCCTCCAGAGAAAGGTTCTTACTCTGGTAAGCAAAAGAGATACACTGAGCAATCCAATTGGAGAGTGTTCTTTTGGAGACTGGAAGTCCTAAATGAGAAGGATCAAAAGCAACAAAAAGCTGAGAAGACTTTCGATGTTGCTGTGTGGAGGTAAAAGGCAAGAGCTCTTTTACAGTCTAGAGTATGAAGGTTCCTCTCTGCACTGGATGCATGAGGAGCTGGAAAAAAGACAGGTAAATATACCTCTTGATTAAGACGAAAAGGGGAGACCACTTTAGGCATAAAGTGGGGATTGGTCCTAAGGACCACCTTATCATGATGGAACCTTGTATAAGGTGGATTAGCCACTAGAGCTTGCAGTTCACTGATACGGCGAGCTGAGGTGACTGCAATAAGAAAAATAACCTTCCAGGAAAGAAATTTCAGGGAGGTAGTGGCTAAGGGTTCAAAGGGTGGCTTCATAAGCTGACCAAGAACCAAGTTTAAGTCCCATGCCACCGGAGGAGGTCGAATGGGAGGTTTAGTTAAGGTTAGGCCTCTCATGAATCTTGCAATAAGAGGATGAGAGGAAACAGGTTGTCCATTGATGGGCTTAAGTGATGCCGCAATAGCACTCAAATGGACTCTTACTGAATTCGTTTTGAGTCCTGCATTGGAGAGATGCAGGAGATATTCCAAAAGAGAATTCAACGGGAGTGCTAGAGGGTTAAGACCCTTGTGAGCACACCAAATGGAAAATATTTTCCATTTAAAAGCGTAAGAACGCCTAGTGGAAGGTTTCCTAGAGGCGTGTAGGATATCCTTCACTTGCTGCGAAAGATTGAAGTCTTGAAGGTCTAGGCCTTCTGTAACCAAGCTCTGAGGTGAAGGGACTTGGGGTTTGGGTGCCACAAAGTCCCCTCCTCCTGAGACAGAAGGTCTGGAGCCGCTCCCAAGTCCAGGGAGGGGGCTTGGGAGAGATGCAGAAGTAGAGGGTACCACACTTGGCGTGGCCAGCGTGGAGCAATGAGGATCATGGACCCTTGATCCCTTTGAAGTTTGAACAGAGTCTTGGGAATCAAAGGAATGGGTGGAAAGGCATACAGGAAGGCCTGACCCCAATGAAAGAGGAAGGCATCCTTGGCCTGAACTCCCTGACACGGAATTCTGGAACAGAACCGGGGAAGTTTGGCATTCCACGGACTTGCAAAGAGGTCTATGTCCGGGGTTCCCCATTTCTGGAAGATTCAGAGTACCTGATCCATGTGCAGGGACCATTCGTGTGGAAGCAGAACTCGACTGAGTCTGTTTGCCCAAGAGTTTTGGATTCCTGGAAGATATACTGCCAGGAGATGGATTTGATGCTCTCTGGCGAAGGCCCATAATCTTAGAGCTTCGTTGCAAAGCGACAGAGAGCCAGTCCCTCCTTGTTTGTTTATGTAAAACATGGCTACTTGATTGTCCGTGTGAATAAGGACTGTCATGTTGCTGAGGAGGGTATGAAAAACTTTGAGAGCCAGAAAGATTGCTCAAAGTTCCAAGTGGTTGATATGAAGGGTGGTCTCCTGTGGAGACCAAGTGCCCTGAGTGGAGAGATCTTGAAGATGAGCTCCCCAACCCGTTTGGGAGGCATCTGTTGTGAGGGTTCCTTGGGGCAACAATGGTTGAAAGGGGGCCCCCAACAACAGATTTTGAGTGGATATCCACCATTGGAGAGACCAAAAGAGATGTTTGGAGTTTGCTATTTGGTCTGAGAGAGCTCCTGATGCTTGAGTCCACTGGGTGGATAAAGTCCATTGAGCTGCTCTCATATGTAGGCGAGCATAAGGCACCACATGCACTGTGGAGGCCATGTGGCCTAATAGTTGTAGCATCTCTCTGGCAGTCAAGTGGCTTCTGGACTGAGTCTGAGAGGCTAAGTGCACTAGATGTTGGCAACGGGCCTGAGGCAGATAGGCCCTTGCAGTGGTGGTATCCAACCAGGCCCCTATGAATTCTAGGGATTGAGTAGGGGTGAGTTGGGACTTTGGCAGATTGATCACAAGTCCGAAATATTGTAGAATGCGCCTGGTGCGATCCAGGGAAGTCTGAGCCTCGGACTGAGATGGAGCTCGGATGAGCCAGTCGTCCAGGTATGGGAAGACAAAAATTCCCAGGGCGCGTAGAAATGCAGCTACTATTGCCATGCATTTGGTAAATACCCTTGGAGCAGAGGCTAGACCGAAGGGAAGTACTCTGTATTGGAAATGTTTTCCCTGGAACAGAAACCGTAGGAATTTTCTGTGGGATGGATGGATGAGTATATGTGTGTACGCATCCTTGAGATCTAGAGAACAAAGCCAGTCCTGACTCTGTAGGTATGGAAGGAGAGTACCTAGAGAAAGCATCTTGAATTTCTCCTTGCATAGAAATTTGTTCAATTCTCTGAGATCCAGAATAGGTCTGTACCCCTCTGTTTTCTTGGGAATGAGAAAATAAGGGGAGTAAAAACCTGACCCCTGTTGAAGAAGAGGAACCTCTTCTATTGCCTTTTGGGCGAGAAGAGTGGTCACCTCCTGACCCAACAGGTCTAGGAGAGATGGGGGAGAATTGAAACATCTCACCATGGTATGGGGAGGAAGGTTGGAGAAATGTAGTTTGTAGCCCTCTCTGATGATAGAGAGGGTCCATTGTTCTGAGGTGATTTGCTCCCATCTGGGAGCAAAATGAGTTAGAGTTAACCTTCCTGGAATGGTGAGAGGTTCTGGATGTTTTAGAGCCAGAAAGGTTAAGTTCTCTAGTTTTAAGTCAAAAACCCTGAGGGGGTTGGGACTGCTGGGCTGTAGCAGCCCCTGCAGGTTTTGCCCTGGCCTGTTTAGGCTGCTGACGCTTAGGAGTAAAGCGAGCTGCAGAAGATTGTTGGCCAGTATTTGTGGCAAATCTGGCCTTCTTGTAGAAAGGCTTATTGAAAGATTTTTTCTTGACAGGGGTAGAGGTAGACTTTGAAAGTCTATCTAAAGCAGCATTTTCTGCATCCATTTGAGTGGCTTTGATTTGCCACTCCTTACCAAACAGATTCTCACCTGTACAGGGCAAATTTCCCAACCCATCCTGGACCCAGGGTTCTAGGTCAGAGGTCTGGAGCCAAGCAATTCTGCGAGCCGCTATGGCAATACCTGAGGCTCTGCTAGCACCCTCAAAGGAATCAAAGGCTGCTCTGTTGGAGAACTTTGAAATATCTTGGGTATGCTTCAGCAAAAGAAGGAACTCCTCCTTTCTATCCTCTGGGATAAAGGGGAGAAAATGGCGTATTTTTAATGCAATTTCCTTCAGAAACATGCCCATATAGAGGCTGTATGAATTGATTCTGCCAATAAGCATACTTGCTTGGAAGATTTTTCTACCAAAAGCATCCAGAGTCCTACATTCTCTTCCTGGAGGAGTAGAAGAGTGTCTTTTTGTACTCTTGATCCTTTTCATAGCTGACTGCACCACGATGGAGTGGTGAGGGAGCTGAGTTTTTTGAAACCCAGGAGAAGGGGGGACACGATACATGGTGTCCAGACGACGAGAATGTGGAGATAGGGTGAGAGGAGTCTCCCATAAGTCCATCATGTGTTCTTGAAGAATTTCATGGATGGGCAAGGTGACTGCCTCTTTGGGAACCTTAGAGTATCCTAAAATGTCTAACCTTTTTGCTCTAGGTTCTTTTTCAGAGGATACTGAAATAGAAAGACCTTTAGCTACTTCAATGATGAAGTCTTGAAAGGATAAATCCTCTGGAGGAGACATTCTCCTTTTTGGAGAAGAGGGCTCCTCAGGTAGAGTAAGGGATACTTCAGCAGAGTCATCTGATGAATCAGAATCATCAGAAGACTCGAAGTATCGTCTGTTTGCTTCCAGGGATCGATAAGCGTATCGACCGGTATCGACATCGGGGGTACCCGGAACCGGATCGGTATCGGGAAACACCCCGGAACCGGGAACCGGAATCGGTATCCTGGTCGATGTGGATGCCCTGGGTACCGGTATCGGTTGTGGTACCGGAACCGGAGTCGGTACCGCAGGGTGCGGTACCGAGGGCGTCGCAGCCTTAATAAAAGCCAAAGTGGCCTGCTGCATGGATTGAACTGTATGATCCATAGACGCCACGACTGTCTGGATGTCAGTACCGGATGATTGAGCCGGTACCCCAGAGCAGTCTAACAGGTGATCGGTCGAGGCGTGCCATCGATGTCAACCTGTAACCCCATAGGAGGAGCTTTGGAAGCCGGAGCTTCCCGCCGGGGTTGTTTGGCTGGGGCAGGGTCCAGCCCAGGGGTATCTCGATACTTAGAGGGAGATTTGCCATTTGAGGACCTGCCAGAGGAATGTTTGGTTACCTGAGATCCATCAGGAGAGGAAGACCTGGAAGATGTCGATGCTGGAGTATCTGTAGAAAACAGCATGTGAAACTTGGCTGCCCGGTTCTGTAAGCCACGTTTAGACATCAAAGAACAGGATGGGCAATCAGGAATGGAATGGTCAGGCCCCAAACATTTAAGACACCATTCATGAGTGTCTGTGACTGAAATAGTACCGCTACACTTGGTGCATTTTTTAAAACCAGAGGCTGGTTTCTCCATGAGGGAGAATTTGTGAAGGCCTAGAGGCCTCACATAACAAACACACCAAGTGGGGAAAAAATAAGATTTTTTTTTTTTTTTTTTAAAGAAATAAAGGAAAAAAGAGCGGCGGTACCGGTCTGGAATTGGGGAAGGCAGACACGCGGCCAAAGAAATAAATTAAAATAACAACTTCTTCAGCGGTGACAGGAACACGACCTGCTGGCTCCGCGGAAAAAGAAGAACTGAGGAGAGTTGGTCAGGAAGGCAGCGCGCATGCGCAGTGGGAGGCCCCAAAAGCTTTCCTTCTGGGAAGCTGGGGAGCTTTCCCGCGCGGGCTCCGTCGGTACCGACGTACCCATATGTGAGGACTTATTCCTGCTTGTTCCTGGAGACAGCGTAGTTACTCACCTGTAACAGGTGATCTCCGGGAACAGCAGGAAAGCACAGTTACTTACCTGTAACAGGTGATCTCCGGAACAGCAGGAATTAGTCTTCACATGTGGGTACGTCGGCGCCGACGGAGCCCGCACGGAAATGCTCCCCAGCATCCAAACAGAAAGCTTTTGGGAGCATCCCTCGCGCCTGCACGGTGACTTCCCGCCTTTCCCACTGCCTCTCCTCAGTTGAGTTTCATAGCTGAGACAGAAGGAGAGAAAGAGGAAAGGAAATAGATAGATACAACTCCTAGGGGAGGTGGGTGGGTTGTGAAGACTAATTCCTGCTGTTCCGGAGATCACCTATTACAGGTAAGTAACTGTGCTATCTCCAGGAACAAGCAGGAATGAGTCTTCACATGTGGGGACTCCCTAGCTGCGAGTGCCAGGGGAGATCCCATAAAATGCGTATCCCTGGAACAGGACGGCATTTCCCAAACCTGGATCTCCGGCATCCCCTGGGGGATGGGGGGTAGGAGTTGAATAGAGCAGAGCTGCAGAGGAACAGCGAATCTAAAGACTACAGGGAGAAAGTCTTTAGAATGTATGTCAAGTACCAGTAAAATATTTAATGAACTAGCACAATATAGAGCTTACCTACTGGATTGTAGGAAGTAGACAGCAGATGCAGTAGTGGAATCTTCGAGGTAACTCCACAGCAGTGAGGAAGAAGTTCCAATCTGGAATGGGCAGGTGACCCAGGTGTCAACCGGGGCAGGAGAAGATCGGCAGGCCTCCAATGAAAAGCTTTATGGGAAAGCTGAGAACTCTTTTAGGTACAGAGTCATAAACATTGAGGACTAAAAGAAGAAAACTGACCGATCTGGAAAAATTAGCCCAGTCCGGAAGGGAAGAGAGGGTATGGAAAAAAGCCCCTATTCCCAAGGAGAACAGACGTGTACCCAGGAATACTGAAGATGTACACTGTCTTTCCTAGCTGGTAAGAGATAGGAAGACATTGAAGTTTGAGACTGCATAGAAAGGGAGATGTATAACAAAAATAGAAGCTGTTGACGTCACAGCAGTAATTGTCAGTATAACCAGTCCCAGTTACTGAGCCGTATGATAATAGGCAAGTGTACTGTCTGGACCCCATAAGAAAATAAAACCTAAGCACCGACAATCAGGGAGATAGGTTAGACCTAGGGTGCTATGGATATCTCCCAATATGCGCATACCTATATATGTATATAAATGTATATGTATATACATAAGGAAGACCTACATATCTATACATATGAGAATATATATATATACGCCTAGACAAGCGTGATATATATATATATATATATATATAAACATATAGAAATGTAGATAGATACATGTATAGATAGAGGCGGGGTGGCTGATGCCCACCCAGGGTATAAAAACATGTATGCACAGGACACATGCATACAGGAAAATAATTTTAAAAATACATGCCTGCAACCGAGCCACAGAAAAACATTCACATGGGGAATGTGATGGGCCAATAATAGGGGGTGAAACCCACCTGAAGAAATATAGAGAAACTATTTCCGTGGAGCAGGAATGCAGGTCAGTGGAAGAACCAGCATGGTTGCGTGAAACACAGAGGACAACAGCAGGCTGGCCAGAGTGCGTTAGCAGTACCTTAGGACTCTGATATGTCCAAAGGACAAGAAGAATGCAGAGACGAAGATACCAAAGTGACCCAGCTAAGGGGTTCAGGGGTATCATGTACAATAAAAGAGTATGCGTTGTCCAAGTGGAGTAGAAGACATAATGCCAAGCCGGAAGGAACAGGAGTATATTCCGGCCAGATTGGAAACTCCGTGGACATTCACGTAGAAAAAACTTGTCCTCTGGATATGAAAGACCCTCAGAGACAAAGTTCAATGCTCTGTAGCAAAGGCCCACAGCAGAAAGCTTCCCTGAAGATTGCAGAGAGCATTGTGCAGGAGAATTACAAGATAAAACTGACAGAAGTCACGTGTGTTGCCATATCCCAGTGAAAGGATATGGCTAGAAGATGATAAGCTGCAGTGCATAGCATTACGCAAGATAGTTGCAAGTAGCTTGCAATGAGCACTGAGGTAATCACTGGAACTCCTGCATATACAGCAACTGAACCAAACAACAGAGGGGATTCTCCTGTATGGAAACAGAGAGAAAACAGACAAAGGCAGCGGAGAAGATTTCCGTTCCTTTCTGATGAGTTGTTCAGAGCACGCATTGAAGGGAAAACAAACAGTCTACACTGTGTTCCAGTATGGCACCAACTCAGCAGGGGAGACCCTGGAAGAGAGGGGGTCGGAAAGCGACTTACCATATGGTGAGTCAGCTGAGGGAAAGGATGTCCATATGGGGACAGAACTATCATGGGATAGTTGTAACCTCCCTTCATTGTGGGAGAATTCTGTGACCCATGGACAAAAGCATCCCAAGAGCACAGCATACTGGAAAAGAAAAACCAGTGTAGAGTTGGAAGAATTGAGTGCAAAACACAGGAACCTACGGGTGCTGGTTATGAATAGACTGGGTAGAGTCTGGAGACTTCAGACTAGGATGAGATGTCCCTTGCTTGGGTACACCGGGAGGATGGGCAGAAGAAGGATGAAACTTTCTCTTCTTCGGGAAAGACGGTTTGGTAGGACATTTCCTACGTCCTGGGGAAAAAGAAGGCTTAGGATGGTTTCCAGAACCAGGAAAGTCAGCGGAGCAATGAGCAACCTGACATAAAGCCTCTGTATTGAAAAGGTTTTCTCCAGTACAAGGAGAATTACCCAGTGTATGTTGTGCCCATGTGCTCAAGTCTGAAGCCTGCAGCCACGCTGTACGGCGCGCTCCAATGGCAATAGCAGAGGATCTGCTAACAGACTCAAAAGAGTCTAGAGAAGCCCGGGAAAGAAACCAAGAGATATTCTTGCTATGATTAAGAAGCAAGGAATAGTCAGAGGCCTTAGGTTCTGACAAAAAAGGAGATAGAAAACTTCTCTGTGACCTCCTGAAGTGTGAGACTCATAAAAAATATATGAAATAATTCTTGAAGCCAACATAGAAGTTTGGAAGGTCTGACGTCCAAAGGCATCAAGTGCTTTAGATGCACGACCTGGTGGGAAAGAAGAATGCTTCTTCTTGCTTCTGACCTTCCTCATTGCTGATTCCACTACAATGGAATGATGCGGAAGTTGGTTTTTCTGAAACCCCGGAGAGGGAGGCACCTGATACAGAACATTCATGGCTGTAGAAGGCGCAGGAACCTGTAAAGGCGATTCCCAAGTCCTCAGAAGAAGGTCCTGCAAAGACTGATGCAAAGGAAGCATTATGGTTTCCTTTTCTGCAGGATCTTGGCCAAGAGTAGGACCAGGAATAGGAATGGCAAGAAAGGTTGCCATGTCAAGGAGAAATTTCTGAAAAGAAGGATCTCCCAGAGGAACTATTCCTGGGTAGGCTGAAGTTGAATGAGCAGCATGAACACCAGAAGACCTACTGGACTGGTGCATAAAAGGAATCCTGCTAGATGGAGAACGATACTGACAGTTCTGATTCTAGGCAGTTAGTACTGCATCGTCGGTTCCCGGTATCGATTCCAAGCTAGGCATAGAAAGGATCGATGGCACCGATGGAACTGCAGGAAACGACATCGATACCGGTACCGGCATCGGGGACGGTAATGCCATCGTAGCAGGCATCGGAGGTTGCCGAAGCGGTACCAAGGTAACCAGAGAGCTTTGGTGATTATCCCCGATACTGCATAGTCGGAGGCGACAAGGATCAGCTCCGAAACGCGTCGGAACTAAGTCATCTAGACTGGATATGGATTCTAGACTGGGCATTGACCCGAGCGTCGATGGTGGAATCGGCGAAGCCGCCACATGAAGGTCAATCGGAATCGTATCGATCGGTACCGAAGGCACCGAGGACGACGCACGGTGAAGAGAGGAACACTCGCCACGGGCGCCGGTGTCGGGGTATCGGCACCGCTCGAAGCAGGTACCCCCCCCAAGCATGGCACCCAGGACACCCGATGACGATCCCCGGTGAAGAGTGGAACACTCGACACCGATGCTGATGCCAGGGCGTCGGTACCGCTCGATGCCAGTATCGACCCCACGGTTGGCTGGGATACAGGAAAGCTAGACTGGGTCGTATCGATCGGCCCCGAAGGCACCGAGGACTCCGGACAACAACCCCTGGTGAGGCGTGGAGCACTCGCCACCGGTGCCGATGCCGGGGGATCGGCACCGCTCGAAGCCGGCACCAACCCCGCGCACGGCTGGGAAGCAGAAAAACCAGTCTGGGTCGGGTCGATCGGTCCCGAAGGTACCAAGGACACCAGACGACGAGCCCTGGTGAAGAGTGGAGCACTCGACACCGGTGCCGATGCCGGGGGAGCGGTACCGCTCGAAGCCGGTACCAACCCCGCGCATGGCTGGGCTGCAGGAAAGCCAGCCTGGGCCAGATCGATTGGCCCTGAGGGTACCGAGGACACCAGACCACAATCCCTGGTGACGAGTGGAGCACTCGACATCGGTGCCGATGCCGGGGGAGCGGTACCGCTCGAAGCCGGTACCAACCCCGCGCATGGCTGGGATGCAGGAAAGCCAGTCTGGGTCGTATCGATCGGCCCCGAAGGCACTGAGGACACCAGTTGACGATCCTTGGTGAAGAGTGGAGCACTCGACACCAGTACCGATGCCGGGGAATCGGTACCGCTCGAAGCGGATACCACCCCCGAGCATGGCTCAGGTATGTTCTGTGAGGAGTGAACCCCAGGAACAACCTGAAACCCCGTAAATACTTTGGAGCCCGAAGACTCCCGCCGGGGTCTTAGTGCCAAAGGGGTCTTGAGGGCAAGGCCGGAGCCGTCATCATGCAGGGCATGAGACTTGCCCTTCAAGAATTGGCTAGTCTTAACAGACTGTTTGTGGGTTACCTGATCCTGGAGAGAAGAATAAACCGATGTCCTCACCTGAGGAGGAAAAACGGCATCGAGGGATACCCGAAAAAGAGAAGGTCTTCTCCCAATGCTAAAGCCCGATGGACCCGGGGAAAAAGGGTCAGGACCCAAACAGGTTAGACACCAGGCATTGGAGTCTAAAAAGAAAACCAAGTTTCCACAGTGAAGGCACTTCTTAGGGGAAGAAGGCTCCATGTTGGAAAGGCCTGGTAGGCCTCAAAAGATAAAAGAAAAACTGAAGATGAAAAAATTTCTCTAAACTGGAAAAGAGAAGAATAAAGCACCGGCGGTACCGGTATCGGCGGGGAAGACAGCCGCGACCACACAAAACAAGAAAAGAAAGATCTTAAAGAAAAATGTTTCTGCGGTGACAGGAGGTACGTCCTGTTGGCTCCGCGGAAAAACGAAAACTGAGGAGAGGCAGTGGGAAAGGTGGGAAGTCACCGCGCAGGCGCGAGGGATGCTCCCAATAGCTTTCTGTTTGGATGCTGGGGAGCATTTCCGTGTGGGCTCCGTCGGCGCCGACGTACCCACATGTGAAGACTCATTCCTGCTTGTTCCTGGAGATTTTAGTCTTCAAATATGGGTATCGTCGGTACCGATGGAGCCCATGCAGAAATGCGCCCCAGCGTCCAATAGGAACGCTTTTGGGAGCATCCCACAGCACATGCATGCTGCCTTCCTGCCTCTGTACCTCTCTCACTTCAATGAGTTTATAGTTGAGACCAAAGGAGAGAAGTAGAGAAAGAGATAGAGACAACTCCTAGGGGAGGTGGGTGGGTTGTGAAGGCTAAATTCCTGCTGTTCCCAGAGATCACCTGTTACAGGTGAGTAACTACGCTATCTCCAGGAACAAGCAGGAATGTAATCTTCACATATGGGGACTCCCCAGCTGAAAGATGCCAAGGGGTGACCCCAGCAAGCTGCGAACCCAGGTGAAATGGGTCATGCTTCCTCCCATGGACCTCTGGCATCCAAACTGTGGACGGTGGGTAGGAGTTGTATTAAGTATGGAAGAGATGCTGAAGAACAGCCTGGCCAAATGAGGAATCTCGACGGGAGTCCTTGTCTAAGCAGTAGTGGGCTGTGAAGGTGTGTACCAAAGCCCAAGTGGCTGCTCTACAGATGTCATCAATGGACACAGAACAAAAGTTAGCCACTGAGGCTGCCATTGCTCTCATATTGTGAGCTGTGACATGGCCCTCGAGAGAAAGTCCTTTACTCCGGTAAGTATAGGATATGCAATCTGCAATCCAATTTGACAGAGTTCTTTTGGAAACTGGAAGTCCCAAATGACCAGAGTCAAAAGCCACAAAAAGCTGAGAAGATTTTCTATGTGGCTTAGTTCTTTGGAGATAAAAGGCTAAGGCTCTTTTACAATCCAATGTGTGAAGATTCCTTTCTGCACTAGAGGCATGAGGCCTAGGGAAGAATATAGGAAGATAAACCGACTGGTTTAAATGGAAAGGCGAAACCACCTTTGGCATAAAGAAAGGATGAGTCCTGAGGACTACTTTATCATGGTGGAACCTTGTATAAGGGGGGGTCAGCTACTAACACCTGTAGTTCACTAATGCGTCTTGCAGAAGTGATGGCAATTAGGAAAATAACTTTCCATGAAAGAAACTTTAGGTCTGAAGTGGCTAAAGGTTCAAAGGGCGGTTTTATAAGCTGACCAAGAACAAGATTCAGATCCCATGCCACCGGTGGTGGTTTAATGGGAGGTTTTGTTAAGAGTAGGCCTCTCATAAATCTTGATACAAGTGGATGAGAGGAAATAGGTTGTCCATCAAAAGGTTTATAAAAAGCAGCAATAGCACTAAGATGGATTCTCACTGGATTGGTCTTTAGACCAGAAGTTGATAATTGGAGGAGATACTCTAGTAGCGACTCTACAGGTTCCAAAAGGGGGTTTAGTCCCCTTTGTGAACACCAGAGAACCTTTTCCACTTAAAAAGCGCAGGAACGTCTTGTGGAAGGTTTTCTGGAAGCCAGAAGGATATCCTGTATTTGTTGAGAAAGGTTAATATCCTGGAATTCTAGGCTTTCAGTAACCAGGCCCTGACATGTAGGGACTGGGGATTGGGATGTAGTAAGCATCCGTCCTCCTGAGACAGAAGATGCGTCCAAGCATTTCCCAACTCCAGAGGAGTGGTTTGAGAGAGACGCAGAAGAAGAGGATACGACGTTTGTCGTGGCCAACGTGGAGCTATGAGTATCATACGACCTCTGTCTCTCTGAAGTTTGAATAAAGTTTTGGGAATGAGGGGAATGGGTGGGAAGGCACAGAGGAAGTCCTGACCCCAGTGGAGTAGGAAAGCATCTCTTGCCTGACAGTTGTGAGCCGGGATTATGGAACAGAATCGGGGAAGTTTGGCATTCTGTGGACTTGCAAAGAGGTCTATATCTGGTGTTCCCTAGATTTGAAATACTCGAGCAAGTTGGTATGAGTGGAGGGACCACTCGTGTGGCAGCAGTATTCGACTGAGTCTGTCTGCCCATAAGTTTTGAATGCCTGGAAGGTATACTGAAAAACAGGTGAATTTGCAACTCTCTGGCGAGGGCCCATAGTCGCAAAGCTTCATTGCATAGCGACAGAGAGCCTGTTCCACCTTGCTTGTTCACATAGAACATAGCTACCTAATTGTCAGTTTGGACCAGAACCGATTTTGTTGCTGTGATGGGTCTGAAAGACTTGAATAGCACTGAAAATGGCTCTCAGCTCTAGGAGGTTTATGTGAAGGGAAACCTCCTGTGAGGTCCAAAAACCCTGAGTGGAGAGATCGTGCAAGTGGGCCCCCCAACCCATCTTGGACGCATCTGTTGTTAGGGTGGCCTGGTATAGAGGCTGCTGGAAAGGAGAGCCTACGAGGAGGTTTTCTAGAGATTGCCACCATTACAGGGACAAAATCAGACGTGTGGTGTTTTTGATCTTGTCCATTAACTGAAACGAGGCCTGTGACCATTGAGAGGATAGGGTCCACTGGGCTGCTCGCACATGGAGCCGAGCATAGGGAACCACATGGACAGTAGATGCCATGTGTCCCAGAAGTTGAAGCATCTCTCGAGCAGTAAAGAACGCCTTCATAGATGCTTGAGATGCCAGTTGTATTATTCGTAGACAGCGTGGCTGTGGCAGGAAAACCCTTGACTGCCATGTGTCTAGACGAGCCCCTATGAATTTGAGAGATTGAGAGGGGGTGAGATGAGATTTTGGGAGGTTTATGACCAGTCCCAAGTACTGAAGAATTTTCATTGTTCGAGAAAGAGCGAAGCTGGGCTCTGGAGCTGTCGATGCTCGAATGAGCCAATCGTCTAAGTAAGGGAAGACGAATATTCCCAGAGTCCTCATAAATGCTGCTACCACTGCCATGCATTTTGTGAAGACTCTTGGAGCAGAGGCCAGTCCAAAAGGAAGAACTCTGTACTGGAAGTGTCTTCCTTAGACCAGGAATCGAAGGAACTTCCTGTGATCTGAGTGGATGAGAATATGCGTGTACGCATCTCTTAGATCTAGAGAACTTAGCCAGTCTTGACTTTGAAGGTATGGTAGAAGTGTCCCGAGGGAGATCATTTTGAACTTTTCTCGGAACAAATATTTGTTCAATTCTCGAGGTCTAGTATAGGCCTGTGTCCCCCTGTCTTCTTTGGAATAAGAAAATAGGGGGGAGTAAAATCCCGTCCCCTGTTGGGGTATGGGTACTTCTTCGATTGCTCCTTGGGCGAGAAGTGATGCGACTTCCTGCCACAAAAGGTTGGTGGCAGGGGCCTGAGAATTGAACTGTTTTATTATTGTAGGTAGGGGCAAGTTGAGAAAATGAAGCTTGTACCCCAGTCGTACAATGGACAGAGTCCAATTTTCTGATGTTATTTGTTGCCATCTTTTGGCAAAATAGCATAGCATTCCTGGAATGGTTAAGGGTTCTGGACCTTTCAGGGGCAGAATGACTAAGTTCTCTAGGTAGAAGTCAAAGACCCAGAGGGGACTGGGTCTGTTGGGCTGGTTGAGCTCTTTGCGCTTGCGGCTTTCTTTGCTGTCTGTTCTGTTGTTGCCCCTTCTGGGGAAGTGGAGGAGTGGCCTAGTGGTTGGGGCAAAGTACTTCAGGCCAGAAGGTCAGGGGTTCAAATCCCACTAGAGAACAGCAACCTTGGGCCAGAAGGACTGGGGTTTCTAGTCCCACAGGTGCTCCTTGTGGTCTCAGGCAAGCCACTTAACCCTCCATAGCCCATGTTCCCTGTAAAATAGTTATCTCCAAGTTATAATGCCCTGTTCAATGTAATTTCAGTTTGTTCAATGTAAACCGCACTGATGCAGAATAGCACGGTATATAAGAGAATGTAAATAAATAAAATAAATAAATACATAAACATGAAGCAGACAGTGGCTTAGATGGGTAAGGCTTCTTTTTCTTGCTGAAAAAGGGTATTTTGAATGTTTGCTGGTTTGGCTGTAGACTTTGATAGTCTATTCAAGGTATTATTTTCAGATTCAAGCTGATTAGCCTTGTCTTGCCAGTCCTTGCCAAAGAGACTTTCTCCTGTACAAGGAATGTTTCCCAGCTTTTCTTGCACCCACTATTCTAAGTCTGATGCTTGAAGCCAAGCAATACGATGTGCTCCCATGGATATAGCAGAGGTTCTGCTAATACATTCAAAGCAATCAAAGGTAGCACGGTTCATGAATTTGGAGACATTCTGGGTGTGCTTGACCAGAATAAGGTAGTCTGCTCTTTTTTCCTCAGAGACACAAGGGCTAATGAGCTCTAAGTCTTTTGTGACTTCTTCCAGGAACATTCCCATATAAAGAATGTAGGAACTGATCCTGGCTGAAAGCATGGAGAATTGAAAGCATCGACGCCCAAAGGCATCGAGTGTCCTGGATTCCCGGCCTGGAGGATTAGAAGAATGTGTTTTAGCACTCTTGATTCTTCGCATGGCTGATTCCACTACCATTGAATAGTGTGGTAACTGAGTTTTTTGAAAACCAGACAACTTGGCACTCGGTACATAGTGTCAAGGCTTCGGAAATGTGAAGATATTGTTAAAGGAGTTTCCCACATTCTCAACATCAGATCATGTAAGAAGATCTTGTGAATAGGAAGCATAGCTGCCTCCTTGGGAGCCATAGGGTATTGTAGAATTCTTAATTCTTCTGCCCTAGGTTCCTTTTCTGGAATCACAGTGATTGCAAGACCCTTTGCTAAATCACGTATGAAATCCTGGAAGGACATATCTTCTGGAGGAGACATCCTGTGTTGAGGAGAAGGAGTTGAATCCTCTAGTAGGTTCGCTCTGGTACCGGTAGAATCAGTCATCGGAATCGGAAGACTCAAAGGCACTTTGTACCAGGTGCTCCCGTAACGCATGGTATCGGTACCGCTCGAAGTCGGTACCGAAATGTCTCAGTTCCTGATCCCCGGCACCTGAGATAGACTCAAGGCTCGGCATGGGGGGAAGCAGTCCTGTCAAAGCAGGTACTGTCGGTACTGATACCTGTTGAACCGTCTGTAGCGGTCTTAACGGTTCCGAAGCTGCTAAGAGGGATGCTAGACTGCATTCAATAGTGAGGATTCTCTTGTCCATCGCTCCTGCTGATGCCTGGGTGTCGGTACCGGTAGAAGCGGCTACAACCCCAGAACAAGGCACCAGTAGTTCTGCAGAGGTGGAAGCCTCTGGAACATGCTGGAGCCCCGTTAATGCTTTGGAGCTTGAAGACTCCCGCCGGGGCTGTTTTGCCGGTGAACTATCCTCGAAGGCAACGTCAGTGGCATCTCGATACTTTGAAGGAGATTTACCCTGTAAACCGCTCTGATGCATAAGTAAAGAGCGGTATATCAAGTGCCTAAACCATAAACCCTTCGAGGACCAGCCAGTCTTAGAAGACTTAAGTTTAGTTACCTGATATCCATGGGAGGAAGACGAGGCCCTGGAAGATGTCGATGCAAGTGACACCGTATCTGCGGCAAAAAGGGTACCGGGTTTTGCAGCTGTATTCTGCAGGCCCCTTTTGATCATCCTTATGCAGGAGACACACTCCATTGGACAATGTTCAGGACCTAAACATTTTAGACACCAATCATGGATGTCGGTGACGGACATGGTACCGCCACACTTTGAGCATTTTTTGAAACCACTAGCTGGTTTCTCCATGCTTGAAGTGGGCCTAATGCCCAAAATGGCGCCTAGCACCAGAAACAGGGGAAAGACCCCTGAAGAAAATACAAGGGTTTTTTTTTGTTTGTTTTTTTAAAAGAAAGAAGAAGAACCACCAGCGGTACCGGTAGGCGTCGCATGAAGGCAGACGCGACCACAAAAAACAAAGAATAAAAGGAAATTTTCTGCGGTGACGGGGTACACGTCCTGTCGGCTCCGCGGAAAACGAAGAACTGAAGTGAGAGAGGTACAGAGGCGGGAAGGCAGCACGCATGCGCTGTGGGATGCTCCCAAAAGTGTTCCTACTGGACGCTGGGGAGCGTTCCCGCACGGGCTCTGTTGGTACCAACGATACCCATATGTGAAGACTACATTCCTGCTTGTTCCTGGAGATAGAACTATGTACATACAGGAAAGCATAAACAGAAAGCTGTATGAAGAAGATGAACCTGCAGAGCCAAGTGAAAAAAAGCACAGCGGAACCAAGGGTATTGCAACAGAAGAACGGAGCAAATACAGTGTTAGAGGCAGACCCTGGACTGGACTAGCAGGTCTCAAGGGAAGGACATTAACTGGTAAGTAAAATGTCACCTTCCATATTGTCCTGCTAGACCAGTCCAGACAAGTGGGAAGTACTAAAGCTACAGATCCACTGGGTGGGAAGAAGTCACAGCAGATCACAAAACCCTTGAGCTAAAGGCCGTGTCCACCCATGCGTGGACATCCAAGTGGCAATGCTTGACAAAAGTGGAAATAGAAACCCAAGTTGCTATCTGACAAATGCCTGAAGGAGCTACCAAGCTCCACTCCTCCCACAAGGATGCTTGTGCTCAGGTAGAATGGGCACACAAACCCTCCGGAATCAGCCGGTTCCACAACAGATACGATGAGGCTATGGCCTCCTTAATCCAGCACCCCAAAGTCAACTTGGCTGCCACGTCATCCTTGCGCAGACCAGCAAACAGCACAAAAAGATAGTCAGACTTATGAAAGGAATTTGTAACCTCCAAGTACGGGAGAAACACCCTCCAGACATGCAAAAGGTGCAGATCCTTATCCTTCCCCCAACACTGCTCCTTCAAGAGAGAGGGAAGGCAAACTACCTGGAGAAAGCACCTTAGGCAAGAAGGAAGGCACAGGCTGAATGGAAAGAGCCTCCTTTAAAAAAAGACAGATAGCGATATCGGCAAGACAGAGCCTTCAGCTCAGAAATCCGCCTTGTGGAACAAATCGTGATCAAGAAGACCGTCTTGAGTGTCAAATCCTTCAACAGCTCAAAGGGTGCTGACATCAGCGCTCTAAGCACCAGACACAAATCCCAGGCAAGATCACAGACCAAAGGGAAGGACACAAGATGCCGAACCCTCTGGAGAAGCGCGAGATGTCCGACTGCAAGGCTAGAGACTTATATGCCACTGGACCTCAGAAACAGGAAAAAGCCACTACCTGAACTTTCAGGGAGTTGAGGTAAAGGCCCTTCTCCAGGCTATCCTGTAGAAAGTCCAACAGAGATGGCACCTTGGTCACCTCAGGAATCAACTGCTGAGCGCTGCACCATCATTCAAGGAAGCACCAGATCCACACATATGTCAGCTTGGTAGACTATCCAGAATCGGCTCTTTGTACTCCAGGACATAGCCAAATTAAATGGTGTCTAGCACTCATCAAGCCTTGGTAACCTGGGCTCATTCCTGAAAGAAGAGGCGATGCCTGCCTCCAACTGGAGGAACCAGGGAATGGGCCCCCAAGCCACTGCACAGCCCGGGAGAGGCCTCCTCTGGAAGGGACTGAGCCCAAGAGCTCCACGAAAGGACTGAGAACAAGCTCATAGCCCAGAAGCAGAGAGTAGGAAAGGTTTCCAAGTTGGCAAAGACGAGAGGCCCAAGACTTCCAGGAATCTGGCCAGTACACCCTTGGTGGACAGGTGGAGGCTGATGAGAAAGGGGCACCAGCCTGCTTCACAGGACCTTTGGACCTGTCTTCCAGAAGTTGGTAAGATTTTGTCTCACCAAGGTCCTTCACCAGCTTCTCCGATTGGGCTCCAGACAAGCTTCCCCTTAAAAGCCAATTGGGCCAACTTGGCTTTGTAAGATGAATCTTCTTCCCAGTGCCAGAGCCAAAACCAGGCACTGTCATCAGGGCATCATCCCTGGCCACCAGCATACCAAGTCATGGCATCAGAAAGGAAGCCCACAACTGACTCCAAAAGAGGGGTAGTATCATCCGATGGATGAGACAGAATCCACTGGAGCAGGGCTCGAGACGTCAGGGTGGTACATACTGCCAGCTGCAGAATAGCCACCACCATGGAGAACTGGCTCCACAACAACAAATCTACCTTGCAGTCTACAAAATCCTTTGAGGCTAATCCGCCTTCCACAGGAATAGTGGTCCGTCTGATAACCGCCATGACCTGTGCATCCACCTTGGGAATGCCAAGCAGGTGGTGTTTCGACAACTGTAGGAAAAATCAGGAAGGACCACTAAATGATCTACAAAGGGTATAGTATCTCCTGCCACTGCTGATCCAGCTACACCTACCCCCCTGGTGCACACAGTCTCCAGGACACCAGAAGTTCATAGGCATTCTGCAGTATATAAACATCGCTGCAGCGGCATCCAAGCTACTGTCTTGTTCTCTGCGACTCTGCTGTTGATTGCCTTTGTCTGGCTGACCTCTCTGCTCTGCTCTGTTTTCCCCAGGTATCTCCTGCCACTGTCGATCCAGCTACACCTACCCGCTGGTGCACGCAGTCTCCAGGACACAGGAAGTTCACAGGCACTCTGCAGTATATAAACATCGCTGCAGCGGCGTCCCGAGCCCAAGGAGCAAGACATGCTCCTTGGGCGAGCTCCTTGGGGCGACTCGAGTGTGTGTCCCCACATTTCCAAGCCTACTGCCGCCAAACCCTTCCCTGGTTACTGTTGCTCTGCTCTGGCCACCTCACTGCCTTCCGGTGACAGCAGATATGGTAAGCCCTCAATTTTCATTCATAATGGCTGCACTCTTTTACCCATTCTCCTACTAGCAGCCTCCCTTCTCTTCCTCCTGCTTACCCCTGGCATAATGTCCTCGATTCCTGTCCTTTGGTCGGGGTGCACCGACGCTCCCTCAGCTCCCTCCTTGTCTCACTCGCATGTCCTGTCTAACCTCGTTGATTGTATGCCTCCCCCACCCGCCTGCCAGTTCCCCCCTCCTGTCTTGCAATGGCTTGTCTTACTCTTAACTTTGCCTTGGTCAACTGTCGTTGTCTGTGCTCCACGCCCGAACTCATTCAAGACCTCCTCTTACGTTACTCACTGGATGGCCCATTCCTCACCAAAACCTGGTTGCGCCCCGGCGAGGACCCGATCCTCCATCGCTGCCTTCCCTCTGGTTATGCAGCCCTCTCTCGACCAGGCCGCTCTGGTGAAGGGATTGCCTTCTTATATCATTCCTCCCTCCCCTTCCAGGAAGTCTCCTCCCCAGCACTTGGTTACCCTGAGGCCCTACTCCTGCGGCTAGGTCTCCTTTCCCCCTGTCACTTTCTCCTCTACGCTCCGCCTTCAATACAAGCCCCTCGTTGGGATGCTTTCCTACTGTCCCTTTCTGAACTCACGTCAACCTACACGGATCTCACCATCCTAGGCGATTTTAATATCCACGTTGACTCGCCTTCCCGGCTTAAGGATATAGCTTTTCTCTCCCTCCTCTCCAACCTCTCTCTTCACCAACACATCTCTCTCCCCACCCATGTTGCCAGTCACACGCTTGACCTTCTTCTCACCTCTTCCACCTCTCCTCCTCCATACCCTCCTTAATTTCAATGACATCTCTGCCCTGGACCGACCACTACTGTGTTTTCTTCTCCTTGTCTTACCCAGCAGACCCTCCCCAGCTGCCCTCCCTTTCCCAGCTGGCTTCTTTGGGACATCGTATTGCCCCTAACACTCTCCTACGGTTCCCCCCCTGGTAATACCTTGTTCCCCCTCCAACTTTACCTCTCTTTCCACTGACTCTCAAGTACAGACCTGGCATTCAACCCTCCGTAACCATCTTGACCTTCTGGCTCCCCTTACACCATGCCGCCCTCATTGTCGTAATCCCTGGTTCTCATTAGATCTCCTTCTTCTTCCGACCCAACTTCGGCGAGCTGAGCGCCTCTGGCGCTCTTAGCTCACTTCTACCAGTCTGTCCTACTATTATCTCTGCCGTCGTCACTATGGGACCCAGATCTGCACAGCCAGGAAATCATACTAAATTTCCCTGATTTCCTCTGCCACCAACTCCACTAGTCAGCTATACTCCATTTTCCGCTCCCTGTTCCTGCCCCATACAGGTACTCCTTCCCATCCCCCAGTCCATCTACCCGATCCAGAAATTCTCACCAACCACTTTGCTGAGAAGACTGCTATTCTGCGTTCTACTTTCCCCTCTCATTGCTCTGCCATCATCACGCCTTTGCCTTCCCCTAACCCCATCTCCTGTACCCTGGTCCTTTCTCCTGGTTTCCCCCTGCTCTTTCCCTGCCCCACTCATGGCACGCCTTCTCCGCCATCACCGCGACTGTTTTAGTCAAAACCCTGAAGTCCTCTCATAAGACCACCTGCCTCTCTGACCCCATTCCCTCTGATTGGATTCTGAAGCCCTCCCTCTGTCTCCTCCCTTTCGTTCTTACCATTTTCGACTCAAGCCCTATGTCTGGTGTCTAACCCTCTCAGTGGAAACACGCCCTCATTCGCCCTATCCTTAAAAAGCCCTCCCTCGCACCTGACATCCTAGCCAACTGGCATCCTATTTCTAATCTTACATTCCTCTCTAAGATCCTCGAAAAACTGGTTTTCATTCAGCTGTCCTCTCATCTTGATTCTATCCACTACTTGCACCCTCGTCAATCCGGATTCCGCCCTGGCCATAGTACAGAGACTATCATCCTTTCAGTGCTCAATGAGGTTCACACAGCACATGACCACGGTAATGTCACCCTGGCTGTTTCTCTTGATCTTTCTTCAGCTTTTGATCTGGTGGACCACTCCCTGCTGCTTTCTTGTCTCTCTGATTGTGGGATAAGGGGCACTGTATTCCTCTGGTTTCAATCTTCCCTCTCCTCTCACTCCTTCTCTGTCCTATGCAACTGGTCCTCCTCTCCCTCACTACCCCTATCCTGTGGTGTTCCCCAAGGCTCGGTTCTGGCCCCCCTCTTATTCAATATTTTCCTGGCCCCCCTCGCTTTACTAATCCAACAGTCTGGCATTTCCATATACTTTTATGCCGACGACATCTGCCTTCTCTGTCACACCGACTCTCTTCACCCTAATCTGACTCCCCTGAACGCTTGCCTGTCTATGGTCACTAGCTGGCTCACCACCAATCACCTGCATCTCAATCCCTCCAAGTGTGCCGCCCTCTGGTTTGCCCTCTCTGTACCTCAGCAGACTCTGGCCCCACTTCTCGTGAGATCCCCGATACCCTTGGTCTCATCCTTCCGTTACCTGGGTGTTATCCTAGATTCCTCTGTCACTCCATTCTCACCTCTCTTCCCTAGTCCAATGTTCCTTTTTCTTTCTGAGCCAGATTTGTGCTCTTCGTTCCTTTCTGGACACTCACTCTCTCACTACCCTTATGCTATCACTGTTTTTTCTCTAGACTAGACTGCTGTAACAGTGCGCTCTCCGGCATTCCACACTATCAACTCCATCGTCTTCAGTTGGTTCAAAACACTGCTGCCAGAATACATCACATCATGCCCATGCTCATCCGTCTTCACTGGCTCCCTGTCAAATATCGCCTCAACTACAAAATACTTATCCTGGCCCACCGAGCAATTCACTCCGGCGACCCGCAATATTTAGCCGATCTCCTGCACTATCACACTCCTCACCGCCTCCTTTGCTCCCTTCATATGCACCGCCTGGCTCTCTCCTGTCTCACAAGCGCACCTGGAGCAGACACGTCACTCCGCCTTTTTCTTCCTTGCCCCTGCACTATGGAATTCACTACCTACCACCCTATGTGCCGAACCCTCCTTGTCCCGGTTCAAGGCTCTTCTCAAAACCCATCTATTTCAGTCAGCCTACGATTTGCCTCCTTCTCACCCCTAATATCTCTCTCTTCCTCTAGGTCTCTTCCCCCTGTCCCTCCCCTACTCAGTATGTTCTCCCGTCCCCTCCTCTCCAGCTCTCTCCTGCCTTCATCTGCCCTGTCTATTGAATGGCGTTCCTTTCCTTTCCAAGCTATGTTGTTATTTTATTGTCATTGTGCACCGCTCTGATGCCCTGGGCGGTATATCAAGAAATAATAAAGATAAAGAACTCAACATACTGCTTCTCTGGGAGAGCATAGACTTTCTTACACCCCTTAGTCTCTTAGACGGAGAGTTAGAAGAGTCCCACTCCAACTGGATCATATCCTTGATCACATCTGGGAACAGGAGGATAGTAGTGGATTTCTGCACCCCTTGAAGGAGTGGGTGTACCTTCAGCTCCGTCAAGTTCAAAGGTGGATGAGACCTTGGCCATCAACGCTGCCAGCTCCTCCTTCCAAAATAGGTGGATTACTCTGGCCTCTTTACAGTGTTCTGAAGGTGAGAGCACTTCTTCATCCATGTCAGAGCTCAGTACCGAGCCATCTGAATCCGAGTCACAGAAAAAATCTCTGTCCAAGACGTGAGATATGTGGAAGACAATTTTATTAACTCACAGACCTAGGCAATAAAATTGTCTTCCACATATCTCACGTCTTGGACTGTGTTTGTGCTACTAACGTGAGTACTGCCTACTTGTTGGACAGAAAAAATCTCTGACAGCTCCCAGCTGTTCCCCATCTCCAGGGAGTGCCTCTCACCGGGGATGCTTAGCCAAGGGTAATCGAAGAGGGCTTTCACTCACAGCCTTCTCTCCTCTTCCTTCCTAAAACCTCCTCTCCTCTTTCTTCTTTCTCAGTTTCTGTAGACAACTCTCTACTCCTTCCTGCTTCCTCGGCTTGCAACCTTGGGGTTGTCTTTGACTCTTCTCTCTCCTCCACACACATCCATCTGATAGCTAAGACCTGCTGTTTCTTTCTCTATAACAGTGATGGCTAACCTTTTTGAGCCCGAGTGCCCAAACTGCCGCACAAAACCAAAGAATTTCCTCAAAGTGCCAGCACGTCAATTTGCATAAATATTTGCATAATGCTAACATACACTAACTTTTAGTAAACATGTCTCTTAATGAGTGTATGGATAAAGACAGACTAAAAGATTTCTACATTACTATAATCCAGTGCCAACCGCCAGGCACATTAGGAACTACTACAAACACTGGCCATTTAGAACCAATAGCAAACCCGCCGTATCCTAACAGCACTACCAGGACTCACAAAGCACCACACCATACCTATCAAAAGGCAACACTGCAAATATTAAACCAATACATTTCAGACAATAACAATACATGACCTACTGGGGAAAGAGAACAAGTGGCAATGTCAAAAAGGAATTACATAAACAGAATACCTCAGCTCAGTTACACAGTTGCAATTGCTCCAGCCACTTTCTTCTGGTTTCTTCATGTTTTCTGCTAACTCTCCATCATCTGCTGTCCATTTGTCCTTTCTTCTCTCTTCTAGTTTTTTTTTCCATTCTCTCTCTCTACATCCGCTTTAACATACTAATCTTTCTCCTTTTGCTCTTTCCTCATTCCTATTTCATCCACTCAAATTTTACCCCTCCATCCTCAATCCCCACTTACTCTCCCAATACCCGGCCAATTGTAGATTTTTTATCCCTCCCACACAAAATATTTTTCCCCTCTCCATTTTACTCTCCCAGCCCCATCCCATTCTAATCCTCCCCCAACATCAGCTCCCTTCTAGTTCCAGCCTCACCCAGCATCCATTCCCTTCTAGTCCCTGCATCAGCCCATTTCCAGTCCTAGCCCCCCATCAGCCCATTTCCAGTCCTAGCAACCCCCCAACCCAATACCAGTCCTAGCCCCCCCCCATCAACCCACTTCCAGTCCTAAACCCCCATCACCCCATTTTCAGTTTAAGCCCCCCCTATAACCCATTACCAGTCCTAACCCCCATCACCCCATTTCCAGACAGCCCCCATCAGCCCACAGCCCATTAGCAGTCCTACCCCCCCCCCCGCCCGCCCGCCCGCCCATTAGCAGTCCTAACCCCCCCAGCCCATTAGCAGTCCTAACCCCCCCGCCCGCCCGCCCATTAGCAGTCCTAACCCCCCCAGCCCATTAGCAGTCCTACCCCGCCCGCCCGCCCATTAGCAGTCCTAACCCCTCCAGCCCATTAGCAGTCCTACCCCCCCCGCCCCCGCCCGCCCGCCCACCCATTAGCAGTCCTAACCCCCCCCAGCCCATTAGCAGTCCAACCCCCCCCCCTGCCCATTAGCAGTCCTAACCCCCCCCCCCCTGGCAAATTTTTAAAAAAAAAAGCAGGCTCTGGCTGCTGCCGCGGCAGATTGCAATGTCCCGCGGGGCCCCCTCCGCCCGCTAAGCCCCTCTGCAAGGGCTTTCAGATTCGCGAGGGAGATCATCTCCCTCGCGTCTCTGTTAAGCCCGCAGGGGCTAATGGGAAATTTCCCATCAGTCCCTCGCATCTAAAGGGGCTGATGGGAAATTTCCCATTAGCCCCTGCGGGCTTAACAGAGACGCGAGGGAGACGCTCTCCCTCGCGAATCTGAAAGCTCTTGCAGAGGGGCTTAGTGGGCGGAGGGGGCCCCGCGGGACGCTGCATTCTGCCCTTGCCGCGTCCGCGGCAGCAGTCAGAGCCAGCTTTTTCTTTTTTTGCGGACCTTCCCGCGTGCCAGCTGCAAGGCCTTCGCGTGCCACAGCTGGCACGCGTGCCATAGGTTCGCCATCGCTGCTCTATAACATCAACAAAATCCACCCTTTCCTTTCTGAACACACTACTAAGACACTTATCTACTCCTTAATCACCTCTCGTCTTTACTACTGTAACCTACTCCTTGCTGGTCTTCCTTTGAATCATCTCTCTCCCCTTCAATCTGTTCAGCACTCTGCTGCATGGCTAATCTTCCGCCAGCCTCGTCATGCCCACATTACCTCTCTTCTCAAGTCACTTCATTGGCTCCCTATCCGTTTCCGCATCCAGTTCAAACTTCTCTTGCTGACCTATAAATGCATTCACTGTGCAGCTCCTCACCACCTTTCTTCTCTTATCTCTCCTTACACCCCCCCCCCCTTAGGAACTCCGCTCTTCTGGCAAATCGCTTCTATCTGTGCCCTTCTCTTCTATTGCTAACTCCAGACTTCGCTTTCACCTTGCTGCATCTTACGCCTGGAACAAACTACTGTGTCTTCTCTGACCCTTTTCAAATCCAGGCTGAAAACTCACCTCTTTTCTGATGCTTTTGGTTCTTGACTCACCTGATCTCTTTGTTTCTTTACCACTCCCCCTTGCACTCCCCTCTCTGCACCTTCTGTGTTGTTTGTCTTGACTAGATTGTAAGCTCTGATGAGCAGGGACTGTCTCTTACATGTCTGTGCAATGCTGCGTATGACTTGTAGCGCCATACAAATGCTCAGTAGTAGTAGTAGTAGTAGTAGCTTGTCCCACATGCGACTGCGTCCAGGGGTGCCAAGAGATGACAAGGTCTGAATTTCCATATCAGAAGGACAAGGCCTGCCGCAAAAAGAAAGGATTCTGGGGAGAACAATCCTGAATCCGGAAGCTCTCCTCTTGAAAATGAACCCCCAACACCAGCCACCACAGACCCCCTAGAGCAGCTCACAGCATGGTCGCTGGATCCTCTGCCCAGCTGGATATTTTTACCTACAGTGCTATCCGTCACCTCTTGCCCTAAGGCAGGTAAGGTCAGACTAACTGTATTTCTCAGCTGGGAGAGGGGAAGCAGGCCCTACAGGAATGAATCAGAAGCTGCCATGTGAAGAGAAGAATCCAGAATCCAGAGATGAGGCACCTTGTTTGCCACAGTTCAAATGTTTCCTGGAAGAAGACAGAGAGTTAAGGCAAGTATCACAACAGCACATGCTAAGGCTGCAGTGGCCCAAAGGCACATGTTAACTGTGCTTTTATTGCAATTCGCATTCCAGCGCTAGGGAAGGAGTGCGCATTGGAGCCACTTGGGCAGAAGGCGTGCTAAGATCGCATGACTGCCAGACCTACAATAGGTAACAATGCTACTAACTCATGCAGAAAACAGTCACACCGTGCCAACGGTCACCAGTGGTCCACCCTGAATTGCATCTCAGGAAGACGGAATTGGGAGTCCCCAACAAAGACAATGATGAGGTCAAGCCTTGGTACTCACTTCGAGAGCCCCAGGCAGAGGTTCTGTGCTGGGCACAGCTCTACTCCCCTGAAACTGTTTCTCTGGCTTGGCAGCACTGCATTTAAGGCAGCTGGCAGGCAGATTCCTCTGAGAGCCTTCTGCAATCTTCAGGAAAGAGCAGGGGGGACAAAGGAGGAAGGAGGGGTCATCGAGGTTGTGTGACATGCTGAATTCTTTCAACCTTCCAGATCCTTCCAATTTTTTGGCTGCTCAACAGGCTCTTGTCGGGGTAAGAGCATGGAGCTGAACCAGTTTTCCCTCCTGCTATGGCTACCGAAAAGACTGCAGTCTAGTGGAGTCTCCCATGTCGCAGTCAAGTGAGTGAGTCACCCTCAAGGTGGTCATTCACAAGCATTTAATCAATCTTTTCCTCTCAATCTTTTTTCTTTCAAAGAGGAGAAAATCCATCCACCATCTGCTGGAGACAAAGAAATATTGAAGGGATCTGTGGTGGCTGAGGCGAATAGAAACATAGGAGTGATGTCACTGAAATCTGGGCTTTTTATTGGTTCTTTGTCTCCACCAATCTGCTGGTAGGGGAACACAATCCACTTGTCTGGACTGGTCTAGCAGGAAGATATGGAACTCTTTTAGATTTGTTAGTTTTTTTGGAAGTTAAGATATGTATTTTCTGGCTATTTCTAGTATTACCCAGGAGAAACATTAAGTTACTCCTAGCTAAGAAGCAAGAAGTTACTGCTATGGACGCAACCTTTCTGTTACACTTTCTTTGTCTTTGAATAAGAGCGCCCAAACATGACATATATATATATATACTTTGACCCAATTCAACTACAGAATTTTATGGATAATAAGAAAGTTTGATCTATTGAATTTGTAGCTTAGCCACTTCTTAGAGTTGTGGTAGAGATGGTGGGTATGGCCACACTTGCATATGTCATTCCTCTTCTGGTTGTTTATGTGTTTGTTATTTTTTTTTGTTAGTTGACATCTTGAATTCCTTAGGGACCTCTTTACTAAAGTGCAATAAAGTTTTGCACTTACTGTATGTTAAATGCAAAAATTTAGAGTAGTACATGCCTGTGCGCGAGCTACTGAAGTGTTCTTAGCATGTTTTCATATAGTTATATATAAAACTACTTTGCTGAGTAGCGTATTGACAAGTGGAGAGTAATTTTTGTAAACTCACATGCGTATTTGGAGCCTATTTAATAAAGTGAAATACGTGTATACTTTACTTTATAAAATTGAGGGTGTCTTTTTGCCCCTATCTAGACACGGCAGTTACGCCTACTCTAGAGCAGGAAAGTAAATGCCTGCACCTAGATTAGTCAGAAATGTGCAAAGTTATAATATTTTATAACTTTTGCATGTAAATGTAGATCTTTCCTATGTTCTGCTCCTTTGCATACCAAACTTAAAATGCATGCGGTGGAACTTACACTCGTGCTTACAGAATAGCAGTTGCCTAAAGTATGCAAATAAGTGCCCAGTCACATGCGTAAGTCCTTTAAAATAGGGATTTATCTGTGTCTGTTATAAAATCAGCACCTTAATGTGCACCAAAATACTGTGCATTAACTGCACTATGCATTCCACACCTACTCCTCACCCATAACACGCTATACAATTAGCATGTGAATTAGTGTGCACAAACTGTCATGCTGGCACAGTATTGGTTACCACACTCATGCACTAACAGCACATGCTAATTCACGTACTTAACTAGAACACTCTAGTAAAAAGGCCCTTA
Source organism: Ichthyophis bannanicus (assembly GCA_033557465.1). NCBI lineage: Eukaryota > Metazoa > Chordata > Amphibia > Gymnophiona > Ichthyophiidae > Ichthyophis > Ichthyophis bannanicus. Next base: position 838,137,437 of record CM066033.1, read on the forward strand.
ATTTGAGATGTTTGTGAATATTGGTAGCTCAGGTTGGCAATCGTGATGTTGGATTATTCTCCAATGAACAATCCAACATCATGAGGCCTACGTTTTTTTTCTTGATCTGTTTCAATAAATGGTTTTCATGCCAATGTGGTATAAGATGAATTTATATTTTCTTGTTAACATTTTGTTTGCTTTTATTTTATTTCTTTCATGCTTCATTTCTGAATCAAGAATATATTTTTGCATGTTTGTTATAAAAATTCATATATTAAAACGTTTAGGAAATTGCTTCTAAAAGACAAACACTATATGCAAAGAATAGTACATACTCAAAAACTAAAAACTCCTCTTAAACATGAATAGAAAAGCACATGTGGTACTTTATAGCACAATGTAGCATATACCATGTAGCATAACTTTGTGGTGGATTCCAATAAAAATAAGCCAAGGCAATTTAAAGGGCATTAAACACAAGCAAACCACCAATTAGACAAAGGAAGTACTGGATTGGCTGACCAGTCCAAGTACCAATGGAGTAAGCACGTGAGAAACCCATAGTCAACACATAAAGCGTAGTTACTCACCTGTAACAGGTGTTCTCCAGGGACAGCAGGAATCAGTCCTCACATATGGGTGATGTCGGCACCGCCGTCGAAGCCTAAGGAAAGCCTTTGGGATTGCATCGTGCATGCGTGGTCCCCTTCCCGCCCCTTGCTCAGTCAGATGACATAGCTAAACAGACGGCAAAATAGAAAAAATTAGTAACAGAACTGCAACTCCAAGGGGAGGAGGGAGGGTCATGAGGACTGATTCCTGCTGTCCCTGGAGAACACCTGTTACAGGTGAGTAACTACACTTTCTCCAGGAACAAGCAGGAAGTCAGTCCTCACATATGGGACTCCCTAGCTATAGGCTACCGAGAACCTATAGCTGAAAAATGGCTCCTTCTAGAAGAGCCGCAGCAGCTGCAATAGGAATTCAGCCAAGAATGCAACATCTCCTCGGTAGCCTGACACCAAAGGGTTGGAGGGTTGGAGTTGCCTAAACCTCAAATAGGTATCCAGGCAGTAATGGGCTGCAAAAGTCTGGCTCGAAGACTAAGTTGCAGCCCAGCAGATGTCTGCCAGCAGAACAGAGCGGAAGTGGGCCACTGATGCGGCCTTAGCCCTGACACGGTGGGCCGTGACTCGACCCTGCAACGGGAGGTCAGCCACCCTGTACGCCCAGGCAATGCAGTCTGCCACCAAGGTAGACAGCGTGCGCTTAGAGACAGGTAACCCCAGCTTACTGGGGTCATAAGAGACGAAGAGCTGAGTAGCCCTTCGATGTCCTCTTGTACGCTCCAGGTAGAAGGACAACGCCCTCGTACAATCCAGGGTATGCAGGACTGCCTCTGCCCGGCTGGAATGTGGCCTGGGAAAGAAGGTTGGAAGAATCACCTCTTGGTTGAGGTGGAAAGAAGAGACCACTTTTGGAAGGAACTTAGGGTGAGTGCAGAGGACCATCCTATTCCTATAAAACCGTTTGTATGGTTTATCAGTTACGAGAGCTTGCAGCTCACTCACACGTCTGATTGATGTGAGTGCCACCAGGAAGAGCACCTTCCAGGAGAGGAAGTGCAGATGGCAGGAGGACATTGGCTTAAAATGTGGGCGAGTAAGCTGCTGCAAGACCACATTTAAATCCCACAGTTACCGGAGGACGAACTGGGGTTTTCAGCAGAAGCAGACCTCTGAGGAATCTGGACACCAGGGGGTGAGCCGAAAGAGGTTGCCCCTCCACTGGCGAGTGGTTTGCTGACAAAGCAGGTGGACCCTGACAGAGTTAGACTTGAGACCTAATTCTGAGAGGTGGAGTAGGTACCGCAGCACCACTGGTGCAAGGCAAGAGAAAGGGTTTTCACTGTGCTGGTTACACCAAACCTCAAACCTACGCCACTTGAAAGCATAGGATTTCCTAGTGGACTGCCTCCTTGAGGTCAGTAACACTTTGTCTACATTCCGAGGTAGGAGGAGAGGAGCCAGCACTACCCTTTCAGGAGCCATGTCATCAGGTTGAGGGACCTGAGGTTGGGGTGCAAGAGAGAGCCCTGCTCCTGGGACAGGAGGTCGGGCTGGCTGAGTCCCCAGTGAGAGTGGGGTTTCCACTGCCAGCTGGAGTAGAAGTGGAAACCAAGGCAGTCTTGGCTATCTGGGGGCTACCAGAATAACAGAGGCCTTGTCCTGAAGGATTTTGAACAGAGTCCGGGCCACCAGAGGCATGCGAGGAAACGTATACATGAGGCCCCCTGACCAGGAGATCAGGAAAGCATCTGCAGCCACCCTCAGAGGATGTGGCTGCGTGGAGCAAAATCTGGGCAGCAGGTGATTTTTCGGACTGGCAAACAGATCTATGGACAGATGTCCCCAGAGGTGGAAAATCCAGTTGTCATTCATGAGGTTGGAGAATCCTGCTTAGTTTGTCTGCTAGGCAGTTCTCCTAACCAGGCAGGTATACTGCTGAGAGACATACCCTGCCTGATGGCAAAGGAGCAGAGGTCCAGTGTCTCTTGACATAGGATACGAGACCCCGTACCTCCCTGCTTGTTCATGAAGAACATTGCTATCTGGTTGTCCGTCTGTATCAAGACAGACTGATGTGAGAGGACATGACAAAAGGCTTGAAGAGCTAGGCGAATCGCCCGCAGCTCTAAGAGGTTGATTTGGTGTGCAGACTCCTGAGGGGACCATAGCCCCTGAGTGCATATCTTTGGCAATGGGCTCCCCAGCCCAGCAAGGAGGCATCTGTCATTAGCACTCTTGTGTGCGAGGGAGTCTGAAAAGACACTCCCTCGAGCAGGTTGGGTGGCTGACGCCACCACTGCAATGATTTCACCAGATGCCTGGATACTGTTATCCTGTCTCTGAGGCTGCCGGTGGCTTGTGTCCACTGATCTCTGAGGCACCACTGAGCTGTTCTCATGTGGAGACGGGCATTTGGGGTCAACATGCACCATGGAGGCCATGTGGCTCAGGAGGCGTAAGAAGTGTCTCGCTGAGACCTGAGACCAGAGCCTGAACTGTTGCGCCAGTGCTAGCAGCCTCTGTGCCCTGTCCTCCGGCAGGTAAGCCTTCGCCTGAAGTGTGTCCAGTCTTGCTCCTATGAACTCTAAGTTTTGAGTGGGGAGCAAAGTAGACTTTGCGTGGTTTATGACAAAGCCTAGACGTTGCAACAGGTTGATAGTGCGAAAAGTGGCCTGTTGGGCCTCCTGAGGCGACTGACCCCTGATGAGCTAGTCGTCCAGGTAAGGGAAGACAAAAATTCCTTGACTTCTGAGGACGGCCGCCACTACAGCCAGACATTTTGTAAACACTCTGGGAGCAGAGGCTAGGCCAAAGGGTAGAACTCTGTGTTGGAAATGTCTTCCTCCCACTACAAATCTCAGATATTGTCTGTGGTCTGGATGTGTGAGGATGTGTGTATGGCTATGCTCCTTAGACCTGAAGGAAGCCTAATCTCCCTGGTGGAGGTAAGGCAGCAACATTCCAACGGAAAACATCTTGAACTTTTCCCTCACCAGGAACTTGTTTAAGTTTCTTAGGTCGAGGATGGGTCTGAGGCCTTCTGTTCTCTTTGGTATGAGAAAATACCTGGAGTAGAAGCTCTTGCCCTTCAGGTGGTGGGGCACCGGTTCCACCGCCTGATCCTCTAGAAGACCTGCCAACTCCTGCAAGAGGAGGTCCCTGTGAAGAGGGGGTCTGAGAGGCTCTCCTAGAAAGAAGGAGGGTGGTATCTGGCAGAAGTGAAGCAAATAGCCCCTTTGGACTATTTGCAGGACCCTGATGTCCGAGGTGATGGCTGGCCACCTGTAAGCGTACAGGGTCAGCCTGCCTCCTGTGCATGGCCTTACCACTGACAGAAGAGAGACACTGCCTTGGGAGTCAAAAACCCCCTCCCGGCTGGGTAGGAGCCAGGGCCTGGGGCTTGGGGGTCTTCGGCTTGCTGCCCCTGTTGGGGAGCTGGGGTGGCCTGGTAAGTGGGGTAGTTGCGGTAAGGAGTACCCTTCCTCAGGAAAAAGGACTTTTTACCTGAGCCTTTCTTTTTAGAAGGGGTAAAAGTCTTCTTTGAGAGTCTTGTCTGGGTCAAGTACTCAGACTCGAGCTCAGTAGCCTTCTCAGTCATGGGATTGCCAAAGAGGTTGTCACCTCGACAAGGGACATCGACTAACTTGTCCTGAACCCATGGCTCCAGATCTGACGAAATTAGCCAGGCCTGGCGGCGTGCACCGATGCCGGCCACGGCTACTCGGGACAAAGCCTCAAAGCCGTCATAGACTGCTCGAGATATGAACTTCGAGCACTCCCGAATCCTGGTGGACAAGGCATTGAAGTGCTGCATGGGTGCCTTGGAGAGGCCAGCTGAGAACCCGGCAATCTTCTTTGCCAGGTCCCTCAAGTACATGCCCATGTACAGCTGGTAGGTTTGGACACAGTATGAGAGCATCGAGCCCTGGAAGCATTTTCTGCCGAGGGCATCCAGGTTCCGGGCCTCCTGGCCAGGAGGCACAGAGGAGTGCATTTTTTGGCTCTTGAGACTGTTCATGGCCGATTCCACAACCTTTTGGAACCCAGGGCTCTTGCGGACTCGATAGATGGAATCGACCCGCTTGCTGAGCACCGGCATTGAGGCCGGCGACTCCCACATGCAGAGCATCAGCGTTCCAGCATCGGAGGAATTGGCACAGTAAGGGCTTCCCTCGGGGGAAAGTCATACTGGAGAGCCTTGAGCTGAATGCCAAAGCCTTGGCCATGTCCCTGACGAAGTCCGAGAACCGGGTATCCTCTGGAGGGGACCTTCTCCGAGGCTCTGAACCCAGTGAGTCCGATAGGACATACCGGGTCCGATGGGTGTCTGGGGACTCTTCATCTTCCGTCTCCCATGCTGATCTCTCCGAGGAGGAATCGAGCGGCTCCAGCGTCAACGACCTCGGCCCTGAGCGGAAGGTCGAGGGAGACCTTGGACGAGGATTGACTCAAGTCCGAAGAGTCTCAAGGATCGGCTCGGCCTCCAGGGTCGACTTGGATGTTGAGGTCCTGGTGGTTGGGGCAGATGGACCGGTGAGACCAGCTATCAGCGCCCGCTGCTGCTCCACGAAGGCAGACATGCTGTGCTCTAGGGCCGTCATCCTGAGACCGAGCTCAGAAGACTCCGCAGCCTCCGGCTTGGGCCCCGATGCCGGCTCTCCTGGAGGGGAATCCACGAGGACAACAGCACTTACCCTCCTCGGCATCTCTGGCTCCGTGCAAGGTATCTTTGCAGGCCGCTCCGAAGACCCGGGGCGGCAGTCAGGACTCCGCGACCTGGCCTTCGAGGGCCCAGGGCGATCGGAGGCATCCAACAACGATGCCCTCACGGGTTTCTTCTTCCTCTGGTGTTTCCGGGAGGGAGACCCCCGCTCAGAAGACCCCTGACGGTGCTCGGGTTCAGACAGCTCCCGAGACGTCGAGGCTTCTGATGAGGTCCGGATCTGGGGGGATGCGGACTCCGAGAAAATCCTTTCATGCTGCTGCTGCCTACTTCGAAGTGCCTTAGAGGACATCTTCGCACACAGGCCACAGACCTTCGGGTAATGATCGGGCCTGAGGCATCAGAAACAGCAGTCATGTGTGTCAGTGAGGGACATTAAATGGAAATTACACTTACCTGGTAATTGATGTTCCTTGAGGGAGTACAGTTCAGTCCTCCACCACTGGGTAGTGCACCTCCTCCTGCAACATGGAGACTGGACAAGTCAAACTTGTGACATCACCGGGTATATCCTGCTGGTCTTCTCCCATGATCCCTCAGTGACCTACTGTCAAAGCAGACTCAAAGGAGCAAACAAACAACCAGTTAAAGTACTAAATACAAAGCTATGCTCAAACTTCAACTTTAAAATCACAGGGCCCCAAAAAGAAAGGACGAAAACACCCTCCTCCGTGCCCCTGTCCCCCTGCGCACCAAACAGCGGAAGACAGAGAGCTAGAAGGAAGGAGAACTAAGGAAGAGTATAGGCAGAAAAGGTTGCTCTCGCGATTACCTGCCAATCAGAGCCCATTGCCGACTCTAGGATCCGAAAGCATACTCGGAACTGACGCCTCGCGTCTGAAACATCCATCCCCGGGCGGGAATGAGGACTGAACTGTACTCCCTCAAGGAACATCAATTACCAGGTAAGTGTAATTTCCATTTCCTTATCGGTCCTACAGTTCAGTCCTCCACCACTGGGATGTACCAGAGCAGTAATCATTGGGAGGGACCTATCCAGTCGCCTCGGCCCCTAAACGAACAGAGCAGGCACCGACCCCAGCCCGCTCCTCACGTCAACAGGCGGTAAGCCAACCAGGAAGACACGACCGAGAGCCCACTTGGATCCTCTTCACTGGTGAAAACAGCACAGAACTCTGCCCCAAGCAGCGCTAGTGCTTCAGAAAGACAAACTCGCCATCGCAAACACACTGAACGCCCTAGAAACAGACCTACTGAGAAGGCTACCGGAGCTCCGCCTGAAAAATCCGCTTGAGCTCCCCCTTGGCTCTCGACCCCACCAGGGTGTCAAGTGTTAGCAACCGCTGCTCTCCCGCAGAACCCGCCTCCACGGAGGGACAGGCAGCGAAGAGACCTCCCAGAAAGCGATGGAACCTCACCTAAGGTCCAAGGAACGAGGGTTACAAGCAAAGTGTTCTTGCGTAAGTCCCAAACCGACAACTAAACAGGCACAGCCGGATTCCACGAGGGAGAACGGAACCGAGGTCCATCCAGACAGAGGTGGGAAGCAAAAAGAGGGAAATGGAAAAAACCACCAGCGTCAAACACCCTATTTGTCACACCTCTTAAGGGCTTTATTCTTTGCAACACAAAGTAGCTCTACAGCTATGTCCTGGACCAGTTGGAGTCTTTTTAATTGAGAATGTGGAATGCAGCTAAGCAATGAGTTGCAATAAACCAAGCGTGATCCACCAAGGGCATATAAGAGGGTGTCAAGTGCCCCAGAGTCCAGCGTTGTTTCAGAAGATGTGGAGTCTTACATGGTGTGACAAAAAAGAAAGGAGACTCTGGTAGCCATGCCCACGACGCAATGCCAGTAGGCCAACCGCTTACATCACCTGGATATGCCCTCCGGAATTGGAGGAACCATGCAGAAGTAGCAATCGCCAACGTGATCCATGGGCCCTCTCCAGATCTTTGGAACCGCAAAAGACTTTGATGGTCTTTTCCCATCCATCCACAGCCTGAGATCTGCTACACATGTATTGCAGCATATGTGTGGCGCCTAGCTTTTATCCTGATCTTTTATTCTGCAGCCAAAATATAAATTGTAGGCTTTCTGAACCGCCACAGTCATATGCCATTTTTGTGATGTAAAAGTCACATCACCACAACTAGAGCAGAAATTATCTGCATGATTAACACCAGGACGAGGAATCGCCAAATATGCTGTGAGTGACCTATCGGTATAAAATAAATATGTCTTTTTTTTTTTTTTTTTTTTACTGTCAAGCGAGGCAAATTTAAGTAGTGACTGCATCAACTGGTTTTGGACAGTTATTTCGATTGGTTGCAAGTAAAGATTATGCAAGCTCACGCAAATGTTGCAGAATACACTGGTAATGGTCCCCACTGACTAATGAAGAGCACATATCTTAGCAACCAGCCCCAGTCGGCCATTTTCACAATGACCTCTGAAAGGCATAGAATGGACCAGGCCACGGCCCCGTACCAATGCGTCGACGCTATCCAGTAGCCTCATATGTCCTCTGCTAAACATCGACCCGTCGCCGCAGACTGACAGGTCGCCATGAGGTCCAATATGGGCTGACCGCATCTGAGCACACGCGGTGCGCACACCGGCTGATGCAATCTCACTCCTCCGGCAAACACTCGGACCCCGCTGAGGACATTCGCCACCACAGTGTCCCCACCGAAACGCAGGCCGCCAAGGCTTCAACCGCGCACGCAGTCCCTTCGCGTGGGCCACCCTGACCCCCCGACCGACTCCACCCTGCCGATCGAAATAGGCTACCATCCCGGAGATCTCAGACAGCACCTACAGCGCTCGATCCGCTACCGTGTCCGTGAACGCCTGCCACGGCTAACGTACCGCGTACCGTTCCAGTCAGACGATGGAACACTGGGCGTGCTGCGTACACTAAAACGCCTTGTACATAAAGGATCCCCAAAATGTAGCTGAGTCTAACCACGCTCCGGCCAAGCTCCCGGAAGAAAGGGACAGAACCTTATAAAAAAAAAGTGGGGACAATTAGGAAGGCTTTCCTGTTTGATTATTCTTTTTTTTTTGTTTGTTTGTTTTTTTTTCCTTTTTACAACTCCATAAGGGCCACAAGGCACACAACCGAACAGGGCATTGTCCAGAGAACGCAAGGCCCCTCCTCCAGGCTGACTCCACAGCCTAAACCGGCAGTCACCTTGGCTGATGCCGAGCAGCGCGGAAGCCAACTTGTAAGCCCAGCATATGAAGTATGCCTACTAGTACAGCATTCCACAATGGAGGGACATGTAACCGGACGGCTTTGAATATGAACCTACAGATATCCCGCGCTTGCTCCAAGACAAGCACTGTGCAGCCTACTGGTCTTCTCGGAGCACCGCCACGACCCGAAGACCTAAACCGGCCAGCAAAAGACGACGTACGCTGGGCCCGAAGGAACCTGGTTGAACGGATCCCAGCACTCCCTGTATCGTTAGGATCGGAGCCTCCCCCCAAGGACTCAGCCCTGGCTGGAACCGGCTGAGCATAACTCCAGGCCCTGCGGCGAGCCCCCACGAAGAAGTGGGACGCAACGATGCCTTGAGGAAAGGGAAGGCCCAATGGGTGAAGCAAGTTGCTAGCCGACCAAGGGAGTAAACCCCACACGCGCACCTCAACGGAAGGTCGGAAGAACCGAGGATTCTGGTCCCACAGGTGCGCCTGCTAGCCTTTAACAACATACACCTCCGCAGGTACAAAAAACTTAAATTGTGAGCATCTTCAGGGGTAAGGGGAATAGACGACAGCCTCCGACTGTTGACCACCTTCTCTTGCACAACAGACAGCAGCACCCCACCAAACAAATGATTGGGAATATATGACCTCAGAACCCCAAGACAGAGGTAAAACAGTAGAACGTGCAGTGGACGTGAATTTCCAGATCTGCCAGCCCCCCTGCCCACATTGAGAAGAGGCAGAGAAGAACTGGACCGGCGGATCTGGAGGGGTGCCTCCTGGACAGCCGGGCCATCGAAGGGAAAGCTGATGACTGAGGCCCAAACTCCTCAGGATGGCCCCGTCTTGCATTGGCAACCCCATGCAACACCATGACAACCCCGCTCACGATATCCCAAGCGATCTCTGTCATTGCTGCAACAATCACCTGAGCATGAGATCACAGACGGAACACGGACATGCAGACGCACTCAAGGAGAGTGCACCTAAGAAGTATGAGCCTATCCAACATCCAGCACCACATGTCCAGGTGTCCCACTCCTGTAACCCAAAACACAGGACACTTGAACCTAGGTGACCGTCATAGCAAAGACAGGGAGGCCTGACTGCCGCTATCAACCCTTCCAGGACCCTGGAACACTAAGCCCCGGACTGTGCCATCCAGCAACACTTCTCACGATCCCCAGCAGGGGCCTTTCCCCAGATGGCCCAGATGGGCAGTGTTCCCGCCAAATGTGCAAGCTGCAGAAAACCAAATCAAAGTGTCTTAACCTAGCTAATTTTTGTCTAATAGTGATCATTCATAATATCAGCCAGGCTCAATCATAACATTAGTAGTAATGATCTCTAAAGATTGAAGAGTTACTAATGTAACACTAATTGGTTTTTTTGTTTGTTTGTTTTTAAAGAGCTTCAAAGGCGATCTTGGAAACTACAGACCAATGAATCTGAGTTCAGTGCCAGTTAAATGATAGAACTTGTTCTGAAAAGCAGCACCAAGCTGTCTTTTCAAAGGGTTAATAAACATGTGAGTAAGCCAAATGATATATATCTGGATGTTTTAGAAGGTACTTGACAAAGCCCCTTATGAACTTCTCCTGAGGAAGGAGATGATGTGCTATTACAGAATGGGAAATGGATCAAAAACAGGAACACAATAGGACTAAATGGCCAGTTTTCTCACAGGAGACCCGTAAATAGTGGAATGTCTCGGGATCTGCACTGGAACTGGCATCTGGTAACATCTACTGCACTGAAATGATCTGGAAAAGAGATCAGCAAGCATGGCGATCAAATTTGCAGATGGCATAACGACATTTAGAGGCTGTCTGCACAATTTCCAAGTGTATAAACATGGAAATAGCATCCTTATGTAAATGACAATTTCAGAAAGGGCTCAATTTGTAGGTGGTTGTGCCGCCGATGACCCTGAATGGCCAAATCCTAGCACGGAAACCTGCTGCTGACAGACGTCGCTAACTGCCAGAATGCAGACAAAGGTAAAGGCACCCCCCAAGAAGTAAAACCCAAACCAATCACATTGCATTCAAAGAACTATAAACTATCATGAATTAAAAGGAAATTAAAATTAAAAGGAAATTAAAATTAGAATTAAAATTAAAAGTAACAGCAAAAGGAAGTCCTTATCTGGGTGTAGCCGCGTGGAACAGCGTCGTCTGCTCAAACGCGGGGCTGCTCCGCTCTCCGCCACGAGGCCTCAGCCCTGCCGAGAAAATGGCGCCAATCCGAAGCAGGCCCGTTTGGCGCCAAACACCACAGAGGCGGCAAGAGCTCAGAGCCCCTCCATGCGGACTCGAGAGACTCCCTTGTGGCGTCGGGATGCAGCAGTTACCCCGCTGTAGCTGCGGGGTGAAGAGCTGTCCAGACATGCTGCTGCCTCGCGCCACCAGAAGTAGCAGACGCTGCGAGCCCCGGCCCACCGGCTAAAGAACCTCGAACGGCCTGAGGCTCCCGCCGCGATGGGAATCTGCCGCATGGACACTGCCAAAATGCAGGTGTTCCACAGAGCTCTCCCCCGTACAGTCCTGGGGGAGAGATCATCACCGGGCACAGAGACCGAAGAATCCCAAGCAGAGAGGCTAGCTGGCAGCGTGAACTTTGAAAAGGGACAGAACCCCCCTTTACACTAAGGCAGACTAGGTGAAAATAAATAAAGTAAAAGTAAATGAAATTAATGAAAATGAAAATGAATTCAATTTACAGGATTACACCTAAAGAAGGGCAAAAGAAATGCAAGGTAAATCAAATCCTGACTAACTGCTCCTAAACTGCTTCTCAAGTGAGCCCAGCACCTAGGCTCACTACGTCCTCATGCTGCTTGGAGACTGGACACACTGGAGGATCATGGGAGAAGACCAGCAGGATATACCCGGTGATGTCACAAGTTTGACTTGTCCAGTCTCCATGTTGCAGGAGGAGGTGCACTACCCAGTGGTGGAGGACTGAACTGTAGGACCGATAAGGAACTTCTTATACCGATCACACTTTTTAAACCCACTGGCAGCCATCGGGGGACTGGGCTGCCAGTGAAAACAAAAAAGAGCACGAACACTAGTCACTAAGGACAAAAACGCAAAAAATTGACTGGATTCGATACTGGTGTACCGAGCCGTAGGCGGGAAGGGGAACAGGTGTCGAACCGGTTGAAGAGATTGAAGTTTTGACGCACTTTTTCCGCAAGGAATTAGGGACAATGTCCGTTGGGCTCCGCGGAAAAAGGGAGACTGGGCGGGAAGGGGACCGTGCATGCACGATGCAATCCCAAAAGCTTTCTTTGAAAGCTGGAGAATTGCTCCGCACGAGGGCTCCGTCAGCGCCATCACCCATATGTGAGGACTGACTTCCTGCTTGTTCCTGGAGAAATGCTTATTATAAAATGATAAGATGAAAGAGACTAGATAAATAAAGAGGGGTTGGTTGAGTACGCATGCAAAAGTCTTCATGCTGACATTGTTGTCAAGAGTATAGTTCATGGAAAAGTTGGTAATGGCTCTTAACATAATAAAATACAGCAGATATTTGACAAGAGTTTTTTTTCTAGCGGCATACCACATATTCTTTTTGTGTTGCATTGCATAATCAGATGTTACAGAAATCAAAGTAACTATGAATCAAAAAGTGATGAGAGGCATCTTCATAGAAACAAATTCCATTCTACTTCCCAATTCAGTCTGGCATGAAAAAATCCAATGTTGCTCATGACATATTAGAGAATGAGAAATATTCTTCCCACTATGCATTTTACTTGTTCTGAAAGAATAAATCAAATATGCAAATTTATCCAATATTGTACAACTGGCACTTCCTCTCAAATATGGCATAAGGTACTCAGATGCTTAGTAATCCCAGTCTGAAGTTTTCTCTTCATTTGCCTTATGTAAAACAATTTACATGGACCTATAATAATATATAACTTCAGAAGAGCTGCAATCTGTATATATGCTTAACTGGTAGTTAGGGGTGTTCAATGACAGAAGTCTCCCAAATAACTAGTTACTAACATGTACTATTGCACTGGTGCACACTAAAATAATGTATGTTAATGCATTAGCACATGCTAATGTGGTAGCTCGTATCAGTAACTCTAGCTGAATTCTTAAACAGAGCAGCCACCACATCTATGATGGTTCCACAGCTAGGAGCAGATATAAAGAGACCACACAGTCACAGTGAAAAACAAACAAGGAGGGTCTTGAATGTCATGTCCATTAAGCAAATACCAATGCTCCAGTATGCATCTTTAAACTAAACGTGATTTTACAGAAAATACTTTTAAAATCATTATTGATATACACTACATCTGATTATGAGTTACTACTTGAATAGAGTATGAGGCATGCCTCTCAAAAAATCCTCTTTTCAAGTACTGGTTTTACCATGATAAAAGCCATTACCGACATTTTTCACAAACTGTTCTTGAAAACATCGCCAGCCTGAAAATCTCCTTGTGTACACACAACCAACACCTTTCTTTTTATCTAGAATTTTCTATGTGGTCATTAAGTCGTTATTTATTTTTTTGTGGCTTGGGGTTTCTTGTATGCTTACTCCATTGATATTTGGACTGGTCAGCTGATTCTGTGCTTCCCCTTCATTCCAATGGTTTGAAGTTTAATGCTCTTTAAAAATGGCTGTGGTTTCTCCAAACTCTTGTTCTTCTCAGAATCCAAAGTGAAGTGCGGTGTATGTTGCATTGTATTACAAATACCTTATGGGCATTATAGGGGGTCTTTTACTAAAGGGCACTAGCTGGAAACATGTATTAAAAGCATGTTTTGGATACACATTTCCAGCTAGCATGGGATCATGACAGTGCAGTACGATTCCTGCACTAACAGTGCAACCCATGTTAGGGTAAATGAGTGGGCATGCTGAGCTTGGAGCAGTTAGTGCTGGCTTCACACCTGTCGCTAACTGCATTAGAGCAAGTTCACCTAATGCCACCTCCATAGGTGGAGTTAAGTGCACTTGTGCCAATGCAGCCTGTGTTAGGGGCTCTGCGTTAACTGCTAGGGAAATACTTTCCACGTCCCCCCAACAGTTAACATAGTGGTTTCAGCTCTTTTAGCGCCTTAGGTGCAACACCGTCGCGTCCTTTGGTAAAAGACATCCATAGTCATTTCTAAGAGTTTTTTAGTTTGTGAATGGGGACTATCCCCTTGCAGATGGCATTTGAATCTCATATGAATGATTTTGTCATTTGGTTTCTGAGACCCTTATTTTAACCCTATTACCTTGTATGTACATGGAGACACCCGTGATTTTAACCGTCATCTTTATGAAACCTGGCAAAACACAGTCTATGTTGGATGTGCCTCTATTAAAATACTTAAATTATAAACAGACTGATTACTATGGGAGATACCTTACTGAAGTCCTTCTATCTATTGTATCAGCAGACTGCTAGACTTTTGAGTATCATCATTTTTTCCATACAAACTGCCTGTTAACTAGAATATAATTTTTAATACATATGCAGGTCAATATTCAAAAGTTGACAAGTTCATGTTGTAAGCATTGCACAAAAGCATGTTTTGCTGATGGAGTTTATAGTTGCTGTTTGTGAGTGAGTAGATGTAGCACTTAAGACTTACAAGTGGATTCATGAATGACTGGATCCCCATCTCCTCTGGGGATGGAGAAGTTATGAGTGGTAGTGGAGGATAAATGATTGAGTGAATGGGGAGTTATTAGTAGGAAGTGGAGCTCGTTAAGTGAGTGATTAAGTGGATGGGAGGCCTAGGTGAATGACTGTATAACAGGTTACGAATGGCAGGAGGATAAGTGCATACCTGGGTTTCTAAGTGATAGACACAGCGAGTGCATGACGGGGGATTGTAAGCATCAGGTTACCTTGTGAGTAAATGAGGCCACTAGAACTGGTGGGGTGAGTTGCTGGAGTAAGTCGGTGATTGGATAGGTGGGTTTAGCGGTGGAGGTACAGAATGAATGCATGAGGATAATAAGTAGGGCTTCTGATTTTAGGTTTTAACCGATAAACACCAATTAAACACTTCCAATGCCAAAAAATGAAAATTGGAGTTGGATATACACCAGAAAAATTACACTTTCTCTAGTACACTTTCATCCCTCCCTTGGTTTGCCTTGTGTGCTTTATTCAGTTTTGTACCTTTATGCACTGACTCCTAAGTAAATCAATTATACATTTTGGGCCTGATTTTGAGCTAGGTGGTGCTATGTGCAGCATCGATGAATAGCCAACCCCCTTCCTGCGTAACCTGGATTTTCCATGCCGGGGTCATATGCGACCCCGGCATCGAAAATCCGGGGGTCGCCGCACAGCCAGGAAGCCTCAGGAGCTGCCTGTGTAGCACCGATTTTCGATGCTACACGGTTAGCCCTAGCACCTTAAAGATAGGCGAGGTTTTCCCATGCCTATCTTTAAGGCACAGAGTGCTAATCTTGTAGCATCGAAAATCGGTGCTATACGGGAAGTGCATGGTCCGCCTCCGCTCCGCCCTGGAATGTCCCCAACACGCCCCGATGCTAAGAGGATAGCATCTGGGCGCGTTAGGGACATATCTGGGATTTTCAAAGGGTATTACCCGTGTAGGTGCCCTTCGAAAATCCCAGATAAGGCATTTACATGGGTAACTAGGGAAGTTACCCGTGTAAATGCCTTTGAAAATCGGGCCCTTTGATTCCACCGGAAAAGGTACCAAGCAATAATACCTGTAGCAGGAAACATTGATTTTTTTTGTACCCTTGAAGAGCCCCAATTGGCTGGAAAATAAACATCTAAATTTACAATTTATAAACACCTAAGAATAGAAGTCCTAGTAGTCCTAGAATAGCACGGTATATAAGAGAATGTAAATAAATAAATAAATAATTCATAGTAGGTGAATGTTGAATGAGTATGTGGCTGCAAGGATTATGATTGCTGGAGTGAGCTGAATGAATTAGTGAGTGGACGGGTGCATTAGTGGTGGAGGGACTGACAGAGTGAGTAAATGTGTGTATAAGTGTCAGGGGTGTGGCGTTAAGTAGGTGAATGGGAGAAGGTGGCATGAAGCTACAATGTAACCCATTTAAGAGTAATAAGAGAAAATATTTTTTCACTCAACATGTATTCAAACTCAGGAATTCGTTACCGGAGGATGTAGTAAAAGCTGTTAGTGTAGCTGGGTTTAAAAAAGGTTTGGACAAGTTTCTGGAGGAAAGGTCCATAAAGCATTATTAAAGAGGACACAGGAAATCCACTGCTTACCCCAGGACAAGCATTATGGAACCTGTGTACCTTTTTGGGAACCTGCCAGATACTTGTGAACTGGATTGGCTACTGTTGGAAACAGGATACTGGGCTTCATGGACCTTGGTCTGACATAGTATGGTATTAGTTATGTTCTTAGAATGGGACTCTAGAGTGTGAGTCGGAGGTGTATATGTTGGCACTGTCTTGGAGGTGCATGTTTGCATGTGTGTGGGGAGCAAGAGGGGTGGGATATTTGATTGTCAGCATGTAGGCTTCTCTTTCCCTTACACTCTCTGCTGTCCTCTTTCAAAAATCCCCTTCCTTCCCACCCTCTTGCACTATACCTCCTTCCCTATCTTTGCTGCCCTCCTCTTCCCCTGCCACCTACCTATGCACTGGCTTATTTCCCTGCCACTCTCTCTCACTCCCTCCCTCTCTTCTGCTTTTCCTTCTTTCATTATCTCCTAACCTTCCTTGCCCCAACTTTCACTCTCCCAATTCATTTGCACCTTCTCCACTTTTCCCTCTATCTACATGCCTCCTCTTTCTTTTCCTTACTGTATAACACCTCTATTTCCTTTATGCTCCACCTTCCATCAATCCCTTTGTTTATGTTCTAATTTACCTCTCACTCCTAACCCAACAACCCCTTCTCTTATGCTTTGCCCCTATCCTTTCCCTCTCTTCTCTAGCCCTTCCCCTTCTCTTATGCTCTGCCCCTCACCTATCCTCTCTTTTTCTTCTAACCTTGCCCCCTCCCTTCCATTCAGCCCCTTCTCTAACCTCAGCTAATTTTCCAGGGCAGGACCAGGATTTTCAGTGGGTGGCACATTCTCTTTCCTTTGCACTGACAGGGCACAGGGACTCAGTCTAGCTCTTAGGTGAGCAGTGCTCTTCTTTCTGCCAGTGGGATGCAGGGACTCCTGCTGGCTCTTTGGTGGGATTAGTTCTCTTTTCTTTGTGATTTCTCTGTTATCTATTTATTTAACAGGTTTTATATTTATTTATTTATTTAAGAGTTTCTTATATACCGCCCCTTCCAGAGATCAGGGGCGGTTCACATTGAACAAAAATCAATATACTTCTGTATATTTTACATGGAACTTGTGTTAACTATGTACACGTTTAGTTACATTGAACATGTTTTGAACATTAACTAGAATAACACTATTCAAACTATGTACAGGTCATCACAACATAATTGAGTTACCGGTATTATTTACAATAGAGATATAGCCATTTGTTTGTGTAAATCTTTGTCTGTAGGGTAAGGCAGAGTAGAGTAAGTGTCTTTCTTATGTTTAATCATTTGTTCTGCCTTGAGAACTGTGAATGTGTTTCTGTGATTGTATCGGAGAGGTTTTTTGTTGGTAGGGGATCTCAAAGTGTTTTGTGAAAAGGTATGTTTTTAGTTCTTTTTTGAATTGGTGAAGGTCTTTTATTTTGCGGAGGGTTAATGGGATTTCGTTCCAGAGGGTAGGGGCAGCAAAGGAGAAGGCTCTATCACTTGTCGTTGCTCTGGTCCTTCTGAAATTGGTTTTTATGTTGAGGGAGTGGGTTGCGTTCTGTCTTCGTGTTCTAGTTTCTGATGGGGTTTGTAATAGGGTAGATAGTTGGGAGGGAGAGATGTTATTGAGGAGTTTAAAGGTAGTCAGGAGGATTTTATATTTTATTTGGCTGCTTATGGGGAGCCAATGAAGATCTAGCAGTATTGGGGTCACGTGGTCTGTTAGCTTAGCTTTTGTGACCATCTTGGCACATATGTTTTGTGCTCTTTGGAGGAGGTATATGCTTTTTAGTGGTAGGCCATTTAGAATGCTATTGCAGTAGTCAAAGTGGGGGGTGATGAGGGAGTTGACCACTGATCTAAAGTCATGTGTGTTGAGTAGGGGTCTCAGGTGTTGTATTGTCTTGAGTTTATAGAATATCGTTTTTACTGTATGTTTTATGTGTGGGATCATGGTGAGTGAATGGTCCAGAATTATTCCAAGGTATTTTACCTCCTTTTTAATAGGTATTGCTGTGTTATTTATTGTGATTGTGGCGCTTTATCATTTTAATCAAAGTGGTTTACATTGTAATTTAAACTTAGTAATGTACATTAAACAGGGAAATTGATAACTTGGATTTTTTTGAAGCAATGGAGGGTTAATTGACTTGCCCAAGGCCACAAGGAGTGCTAGTGGGAATTGAACCTTAGTCTCTGGGTTCCCAAGCAAGGGCTCTAACCATTAGGCTATTCCTCCACTCAACTGTTCTCTTCTATCTTGATACGTAGGGCCCAGGTTCACCACCTGCCATGATGCCACCGGTCTCTTTTCTTCACCGCTGCCATCTGACTGGTTGCATGCTGCATTCTTTCTCTGTAAGCATAGCTTTGTTTGCAAATGCGTAAACAAAGCTATCCTATATGTATGGACAGAAACGCACATACTGATTGACTTTCAACCCTAGGCATTTTCGCATGATGCGAAATACCTAATATGTGCTGTAACTGCTTTTCTTAAAAAAGTTTGGGGACGCATACATATAACAGAATATGAATACTCAACCATATGTATAATACTATACCCAGAAGCCTGGGAACATGGGTGCCGAGAAGCCGGGGGAGAAGTTAAGGGCTAGCTCAATAAGCTGGCTAAAGTATATATTGCTAACCTTCAGAATATATCTATACCACATATCCTTGGGGAGAAAAGAAAAGATCTGGAATAATGAGCATGTAGATATATTCTCACTACTAGTCAAACAGGTGAAATCCAGCTTCGACTGCAACAATTGCTCCACTAAGTGCAAATCAATAATGAAGAAAACTGAATACCTAGAAACATCATCAAATGGTATGCTGCTTTCAGGATTCTAGCCAGCACCGTGAGAAGTGCAGAGAGTTATTCAAGTATCATGATATGATCTGTGATGCCCACAAGACATGGGGGAACTACATGGCTGGAATGAGATGAGCAGTTCTGCGGATACATGTCAAAGAAAGCGTAGTTACTCACCTGTAACAGGTGATCTCCGGGAACAGCAGGAATTTAGTCTTCACATTTGGGTATCGTCGGTACAGACGGAGCCCTCGCGGGAACACTCCCCAGCGTCCAATAGGAAAGGTTTTGGGAGCATCCCACAGCGCCTGCATGCTGCCTTCCCACCTTTCCAACTGTCCCTCTCCAGTTGAGTTTATAACTAAGACAAAAGAGAGAGGAAGAGAGAGAGAGAGAGAGAGAGAGAGAGAGAGAGAGAGAGACAACTCCTAGGGGAGGTGGGCGGGTTGTGAAGACTAAATTCCTGCTGTTCACGGGGATCACCTGCTACAGGTGAGTAACTACGTTATCTCTAGGAACAAGCAGGAACAAGCAGGAATGTAGTCTTCACATATGGGGACTCCCTAGCTGCAGATGCCAGGGAGATGGCCCCAGGAAGTTGTAAGTCCTTGCGAAAGGGCCCCACTTCCCCCCATGGATCTCTGGCATCCTACCAGGGACAGTGGGTAGGAATTGATTGTCTGAAAATGGTGTTGAAGAACAGCTTGGCCAACCAAGGCATCTCGGTGGGAGTCCTTGTCTAAGCAGTAGTGGGCTGTGAAGGTATGTACCGAAGCCCAACAAGCTGCTTGACAGATGTCGTTGATAGACACAGAGTGAAGATGAGCCATTGAGGCTGCCATCGCTCTCACATTGTGAGCGGCAACATGGCCTTCTAGAGGAAGGTTCTTACTCTCATAGGCAAAGGATATACACTGTGCGATCCAGTTGGACAGTATTCTTTTGGAAACTGGAAGTCCCAAATGATTAGGATCAAAAGCAACAAAGAGTTGAGAAGATTTTCTATGTTGCTGTGTCCTTTGCAAGTAAAAGGCTAAAGCTCTTTTACAGTCCAAGGTATGAAGGTTCCTGAGGCATGAAAGCATACAGGAAGGTAAACCGCTTGGTTTAAAGTGTGGATGAGTCCTAAGAACTACCTTATCATGGTGGAACCTTGTATAAGGAGGATCAGCCACTAACGCTTGTAATTTACTGATGCGACATGCTGATGTGATTGCAATGAGGAAGATGACTTTCCAGGAAAGGAATTTCAAAGATATAGTGGCTAATGGTTCAAAGGGCGGTTTCATGAGCTGCCCGAGCACCAGATTTAAGTCCCATGTTCTCCGGTGGTGGCTTAATGGGAGGCTTTGTCAAAAGAAGGCCTCTCCTAAATCTTGCTATGAGAGGATGAGAGGAAACAGGTTGTCCACTTAGAGGCTTGTAAGAAGCTGCAATAGCACTAAGATGGACTCTTACTGAATTTGTCTTGAGACCCGCATTTGACAAAGGAGATACTCCAGTATCGATTCCAGAGGTATCGCAAGAGGGTTAAGACCCTTCTGCGAGCACCATATGGTAAACCTTTTCCACTTAAAGGCATACGAGCGCCTTGTGGAGGGTTTTCTAGAAGCATGAAGGATATCCTTTACCTGTTGGGAAAGGTTAAGATCCTGAAGTTCTAGGCTTTCAGCAACCAGGCCCTGAGATGCAGAGACTGGGGATTGGGATGCCACAGCATCCCGTCCTCTTGGGAGAGAAGATTTGGAGTGTATTCCAACTCCAGAGGCTCGAATAAGCCAGTCGTCTAAGTAAGGGAAGACAAATATTCCCAGAGTGTGGAGAAATGCTGCTACCACAGCCATGCATTTTGTGAACACTCTTGGCGCAGAAGCCAGGCCAAAGGGAAGAACCTTGTATTGGTAGTGCTTTCCCTAAAACAGGAATCGGAGGAATATCCTGTGATTTGGATGGATGAGAATATGAGTATACGCATCCTTGAGATCTAGAGAACAAAGACAATCCTGACTTTGAAGTTATGGCAGCAGAGTTCCTAGAGAGACCATTTTGAACTTCTCTCGGAACAGATATTTGTTCAATTCTCTGAGGTCTAAAATGGGTCTGTGTCCTCCTGTTTTCTTTGAAATAAGGAAATAGGGGGAGTAGAACCCTGTACCCTGATGGGGAATGGGTATTTCCTCTATTGCTCCCTGAGCGAGGAGCATTGTGACTTCTTGACCTAAGAGATTGTCGAGAGAGGTCTGAGAATTGAACTGTCTTATAATTGTAGGAGGGAGCAGGCTGTGAAAATGAAGCTTGTACCCCTCTCGTACAATGGACAGAGTCCAATTTTCTGCTGTTATTTGGTACCATCTGTGGGCAAAATGACATAACCTGCCTGGGATGGTTAAGGGTTCTGGACCCTTCAGGGGCAGGAAGGCGAAATCTCTAGAAAGGAGTCAAAGCCCCTGAGGCGGCTGAGCCTGCTGAGCTGACTGAGGTTTTGCAGCTTTTGGCTTCTTTTCTTGTCTAGGTTGTTGCTGCTGTCCCTTTTGGGCAGTCTGACCTGGACGGTGTCCCTGTTGGGTACAGGAAGGATAAAACTTCTTTTTCTTATTGAAAAATGTTTTCTTAGAGGATCTTTTCTTTGCAGGATCGTCTGTAGATTTGGACAATCTATCCAATGTGATATTATCAGCATCTATTTCATTAGCCTTCTCCTGCCAATTCTTGCCAAAGAGATTTTCTCCTGTGCAAGGAATGTTTCCTAATTTATCCTGTACCCAAATTTCCAAGTCAGAAGCCTGAAGCCAGGCGATCCGACGTGCACCAATGGCAACAGCAGAGGTTCTGCTTATGCACTCAAAACAGTCAAAGGCTGCACGATTAACAAACTTGGAAACATCCTGAGCATGTTTGACAAGAGTGAGATAGTCTTATCTTTTGTCATCAGGAAGAAGGGGGCTCATAAGCTCCAAGTCCCCTGTGACCTCTTTAAGGAACATTCCCATATATAAGATATAGGAACTGATTCTAGCTGAGAGCATGGAAGCATTGACGCCAAAGGCATCGAGAGTCCTACATTCACGACCTGGAGGATTGGATGCATGTCTCTCTGCACTTTTCATCCTTCTCATGGCTGATTCCACCACCATTGAATGGTGTGGTAATTGAGTTTTTTGAAAGCCAGGACAGGGTGTAACTCGATACATGGTATTGGGTCTTTGAGAATGAGGAGATGTGGTTAAAGGTGTTTCCCACATCCTTAGCATAAGATCATGTAAGATCTCATGAATAGGCAGAGTAGCTGCCTCTTTGGGAGCCTTAGGGTATTGGAGAATTTCCAACTCCTTTGCCCTAGGCTCTTTTTCAGGAGCTACTGTGATGGAAAGGCCTCGGGCCACATCACGGATAAAGTCCTGAAAGGACATATCCTCTGGCGGAGACATTCTGCGCTGAGGAGAGGAGGAATCCTCGGGGAGAAGTACTCAGGTATTGGCAGAGTCTTCGGAGTCTTCAGACTCATCTGAGGATTCAAAATATATCTGATCCCGGTGATCATGCAAAGCACAGTATCGGTATCGATCGAAGTCGGTATCGGGGGGTTCAGGTACCGATCTGTCGATGTTGGAGAGAGACGCATGACTCTGTACGGGTGGCATACCTGTCGATGTCGATGCAGTCGGTACCGGTATCGGTTGAGGTGTTTGAAGCAGTTTCAACGGTACCGAAGCTGTGAGAAGAGCCGCTAGACTGTGTTCGATAGCAAGGAATCTCTGATCTATCGACGCTGTCGATGCTTGGGTGTCGGTACCGGTAGAAGCGGCCGGGACCCCAGAGCTTGGTGCCAGTAGTTCTGCCGAGGTTGAGGCCTCGAGAACATCCTGGAGCCCCGTTAATGCTTTGGAAGCCGAAGCCTCCCACCGGGGCAGTTTTGCCGGTGAAAATTCCTCAAGGGCAATGCCAGGGGCATCTCGATACTTAGAAGGAGATCTACCCTTTGAGGACCGGCTAGATTTATGTTTAGTTACCTGAGATTCATGGGAGGAAGATGAAGCCCTGGAGGATGTCGATGCAACAGACACCGCGTCTGAGGGAAAAAGGGTGCTAAGTTTAGCAGCTCGGTTCTGCCGGCCCCTTTTTGACATCATTCCACAGGAGAGGCACTCTGAAATAGCATGGTCAGGACCTAAACATTTGAGACACCAATTATGGGTGTCGGTGACGGAAATGGTACCACCACATTTAAAACATTTCTTAAAACCTGAAGTAGGGGAGAGCGGGAGAGCAGTCTGCCTGGTGCCCCGAGCAGCGGAGGAGGAGCGCCGCCGTTACTCCGCCCCCCCCCCTGGACCTTTAAAACTTCTTGGTCCACCGCGCTGTTTTGGAGAGCGGGAGAGAAGTCTGCCTGGTGCCCCGAGCAGCGGAGGAGGAGGAGCGCTGTTACCCCGCCCCCCCGGGACCTTTAAAACTTCTTGGTCCACCGCGGACGCGTGCCTGTGGTCGTGTGCCCGAAGGGGCATGACCAAAGGGGCAGGACACGCCCCTTTGGAGCCCCTTCGGAGCAACAAGGAGGAATAGGAGGCTTAACTCATGGGTAAGCGACGGAAGAAGGTTTTTACATCAACGAGTACTCAAAAGGCCCCTAAGATCGTGGGCCCGATGGATGTCCATTTGCAGAAAGCTTCTGTAGACTGTGAGCTGCCGGACTTGACCCATGGGTCTGTGAGTACTGCCTCTGACTTATCTCCTATTGCACAGGGTTTTACCCTACCCAGTCAGGAAGTTGTGATTGAGGGGGTGGCCTCTCCCAGGAGTGAAGCCTTGGGAGTAGGCCCCTCGGTAGTGGGTTTGGATGTTTCTTTACTTGGGAAAGATGATAACTCTGAAAATTCTCTTCCAACTGTATTGGATTTTCCTGTTTCTGTTCCATCGGTTGTTCCTCCTAATGAGGTGTCTTTGAGAGATGTTTGGGAGATGGTGGCCCGCATGGAAGTTTCCCTGCGTGCTTCTCTCTCCCAAGTCTCGGAGTTTTCTAAAGATGTTGTACAGAGGCTGGGTGTCCATCAGGAAGCTATAGTTAGGCACAACACTGCCTTGAATAAAGTGACGGGTCAGGTTTCTGTTATGCAAGCTGCTATTTCTTCTTCGATTAGAGATAATCTTACTATTCATCATCAAATGCTGTGCGTGCAAAAAATTTGAGATTTTTAAATTTTCCGCAAACACATTATTTGTCTCCTTCTATTTTGTTGTACAAGTATTTCAAGAAGGTTCTCCTAATTGATGATGAGCATTCTATAAAATTTTCCTCTGTATATTATGTTCCTATACTTGCTTCTGCAGGGACCTCCTCTCCCATTGCCAAGGGTGTTGAGAAAGGTTTGGTGGCTCAGTCGCTAGATGTTTCTGCTTTTTTGGAATCCTCTACCGATGAGATCACTAAACGTGCCACTTTAGTTGTTTCCTTTATTTCTTTAGCTGATAAGAACTTGGTCCTGCGTTCATATTTTCCAAAAAAGGATCAGTTGTTTTGTGGCTCTACAGTTCAGGTATTTCCTGATGTTTCTAGACTTACTCAAGTTAGGCGTAAAGGTTTTTTGGCATTAAAGTCTCGCACCCTGGCAATTGGGGCTTCTTTTTTGTTAAAGTATCCCTGTAAATGTATAGTGTTGTATGTATGTTCTTATGGAAGCCGATCAACTGAATTTATTTTTGCTTGGTAAAGAAAGTGCTTAGATAATTTTGTTTTTACTTCCTGCCTATGTATTAGGGTTACAAGTATTGATTCAGAGCCCAGTATTTCTTCTGTAATAATGTTGTTGGTTTTTGTTTGTCTTATTTGTTTACCGCTCTCCCTTAATGTGGACTTGATTGTAATTCTTTTTCATTTTTGAAATAAAGTAGTTGAAACTTAAAAAAAAAAAAAAAAAAAAACAACCCTGAAGTAGGTTTTTCCATTTTTAAGGAAAAATTGAGCCTAGTGCCCAAAATGCGACTAGCACCAAGGAAAAAAAAGTTCCTGAAGTAAATCACTTCAGAAACTATATTTTTTTGTTTTTTTAGAAGAAAGAAAGAAAGAACCGGCGGTACCGGTACAGCATCGAGGGAAGGCAGATGCAACCACAAAAACAAAGATTAAAGATGAAATTTTCTGCTGTGGCAGGGTATGTGACCTGTCGGCTCCGCAGAAAACGAAGAACTGGAGAGGGACAGTTGGAAAGGCGGGAAGGCAGCACGCAGGCGCTGTGGGATGCTCCCAAAAGCTTTCCTATTGGACGCTGGGGAGCATTCCTGCGTGGGCTCCGACGGTACCAACGATACCCATATGTGAAGACTACATTCCTGCTTGCTCCTGGAGATCAGTGTTCTCACAAAGGAGCAAAAAGATAGAGAGTTGTGGATAGGACTGACTCAGACACACAAAGGGGCAGGGAGAGCCAAAGAGGTGGCAGAAGCAGCAGTGGTAAAGCCAGCCAGCTCCTTTGAGAGGGTGGGGAAGATTGGAGGTGCAGGTCAGCAGGGGTTTAGAAGAGGTGTATGCAAGCTTTTTAACAGTGGAAACTGTAGGTTCCAGAACAACTGTAAATATAGACATGCATGCCATGTGTGCGGTGAGGCACATCCACACTTCGAGTGCATCAAGAGGTCAAGGGACACAAAGCAACACATAAGCTGTTTTTTTTTTTTAATTCAAGCTAACGCTGTTGGTACTAAGCCATACTACTACTACTACTATTTAGCACTTAAATAGCACCGAGCACGCAGCGCCGTACAGGCATGACATGCATATAAGATATACATACGAGAGACAGTCCCTGCTCGTCAGAGTCATGCTCATCTGAGCTTACAATCTAATACTCATCTGAGTTTACAATCTAATACAACAAAACAAAGCGATAGTCAATTCGGTGCAGAGCATAATATAGTCTATGTAATTCGGTCATGGGAAATTGACGGGAATCTGGTTAGGATAAGGGCGGAAGTCAGGATCTCAAGGCAACAGTGAAGAGGTGGGTTTTCAACTTGGATTTAAAGAGGGCCAGTGAGGGTGCTTGGTATATAGACATAGGTAGGTTATTCCAGGCGTAGGGTGCAGCGAGGTGAAAGGAGCGAAGGCGTGAGTTAGCTGTGCAAGTGAAAGGCCTAGATAGAAGTAATTTGTTAGCAGAGCGAAGTTCCCGAGAGGGCATGTAGGGAGAGATAAGGGATAAGAGGTATTGAGGGGCTGCAGAGTGGATGAATTTATAGGTCAGTATGAGACGTTTGAACTGTATGCAGAATTGGATGGGGAGCCAATGAAGTGACTTGAGAAGAGGAGTAATGTGGGCATGGCGAGACTGGTGGAATATTAGTCGAGTAGCATAATTTTGTATAGATTGAAGGGGAAAGAGATGACTCACAGGGAGACCAGCAAGGAGTAGGTTGCAGTAATCTAGGCGAGAGGAAATTAAGGAGTGGATAAGCGTTTTGGTAGTGTGTTCAGAAAGGAAGGGACGGATTTTGCTAATGTTGAAGAGGAAGAAGCGGCAGGTCTTAGCTACGAGCTGGATATGTGTGGAGAAGGAGAGAGAGGTGTCAAAGATAACCCCCAGATTGCGGGCTGAGGGAACAGGAAGGATCATAGATCCATCCACTGAGACTGAGAAAAGGGAAAGAGGAGGGGAGGAGTTGGGGGGAAAGACGAGGAGTTCAGTCTTGACCATGTTCAGCTTCAAGCGGCGATGGGACATCCAGGCAGCGATGTCGGAAAGGCAGGCTGAGATCTTGGTCTGGATTGCTGGAGAGATATTAGGTGCAGAGAGGTAGATTTGGGAGTCGTCGGCGTAGAGGTGATACTGAAATCCATGGGAGGAGATAAGTGCACCAAGGGATTGGGTATAAAGGAAGAAAAGGAGGGGGCCAAAGACGGATCCCTGTGGAACACCAACATGAAGCGGGGTGGGGGAGGAGGAGGAGCCCCCAGAGCATATACTAAAGGAGCGATGGGAGAGGTAGGAGGAGAACCAGGATAGCACGGAGTCCTTGAAGCCAAGCGAGGAGAGGGTGTTAAGGAGAAGATTGTGATCAACAGTGTCAAAGGCCGTGGAGAGGTCGAGAAGGATGAGGACAGAGTAGAGGCCCTTAGATTTAGCCAGGAGCAAGTCGTTGGAGACTTTTGTAAGGGCCATTTCAGTGGAGTGTAGGGGTCGGAAGCCTGATTGTAGTGGGTCCAAGAGCTCATAAGAGGTGAGGAAGTGGAGGCAGTGGCGGTGGACTGCTCGTTCTAGTAGTTTAGAAATTAAGGGAAGGAGGGAGATGGGTCAATAGTTAGAAGGGCAGGTGGGATTGAGTGAGGGTTTCTTGAGAAGAGGTGTGACAATAGCATATCTGAAGTCGAGTGGGACAGTTGCAGTGGAGAGTGAAAGGCTGAGAATATGAGAGATGGATGGAACAATGGTGGGGGAGATGGGGTGTAGGAGATGGGTGGGGATAGGGTCAGAGGAACAGGTGGTGGGTTTGGAGGAGGAGAGGAGAGTGTGGTTTCCTCTTCGGAGATCATAGGGAAGGAGGAGAGGGTAGCAGAGGAAGTATGGATGGGGGAGGAGAATTGGGGAGGGAGGAGGTAGATGAGGGAGAGGGGAATTGGAGGGTGATCTTGTGGATTTTGATGTGGAAGTAGTCGGCTAAGGTTTGGGCAGAAAGGAAGGGACCAGGGGTGGGGGCACCTTGAGGAAAGAATTGAGGGTATTAAAGAGGCGGCGAGGATTAGAGGCGAGGGAGTTAGTCAGATGGATGTAGTATTCTTGTTTGGCAAGTGCTGATTGGAAGGAGCCGAGCATGAATTTGAAGTGAATAAGGTCTTCCGGGGAGCGGGATTTGGCCCAGGTGCGTTCAGCAGAATGGGCACATGTGCGTAAGTAGCGGGTTGTGGGTGAAAGCCAGGGCCGGGGGGTAGAACTTCTGACAGGACAAGGGGTGGGTGGGGCAAGAGTATCAAGAGCAGAGGATAGTGCAGCATTATAAGAGGATACTGCTTCATCAACGGACTTGGAGGACATAATAGAGGAGAGAGATTGAGAAATGGTGGAGGAGAGAGACAAGGGAAGAGTAGTTACTCACCTGTAACAGGTGTTCTCCAGGAGCAGCAGGAATCAGTCCTCACATATGGGTGTCATCGGCGCCGATGAAGCCCCAGCGGAGCATTTCCCCAGCTTTCTATGAAAGCCTTTGGGAATGCAGGCACGCATGCGCGGTTCCCTTCCCGCCTAAAGGTGCCATCTTACCTCAGTCAAATGACATAGCTAAGAACAGCACACAAAAATGAAAAAATAAACTATGTACAACTGCAACTCCAACGGGAGGAGGGAGGGTTGTGAGGACTGATTCCTGCTGCTCCTGGAGAACACCTGTTACAGGTGAGTAACTACTCTTTCTCCAGGACCAAGCAGGAAGTCAGTCCTCACATATGGGTGACTCCCCAGCTCTGGGCTACCGAGGAACCCAGGCTGAACAAGAGAACTCCCTCTAGTCTCAGCAGCAAAGAAAGGCTTTTCAAGGACACAACCTCCACCGGTAGCCCAACAGAGGGCAGGAGTTGCCTAAACCTCAAAGAGATTCCGGAGTACTGCCTGGCCAAAAGCACTGTCCCTACGGGACTCCCTCTCCAGGCAGTAATGGGCTGCAAAAGTCTGGCTTGAAGACCAAGTTGCAGCCTTGCAGATGTCTACCAAGGGCACAGAGCGGAGATGAGCCACTGAGGCAGTCATTGCCCTGACACGATGGGCCGTGACCCTACCCTGCAAAGGAAGGTCAGCCGCCTTATAAGCCCAGGTGATACAGTCAGCCACCCAGATGGACAAGGTACGCTTGGACACAGCCAACCCCAACTTATTGGGGTCAAAAGATACGAAGAGCTGAGTAGCCCTTCTATGCCCCTGCGTACGGTCAAGGTAGAAGGATAAGGCCCTCCTACAGTCCAGGGTATGCAGGACTGCTTCAGCCTGGCTAGCATGAGCCTAGGGAAGAATGTTGGAAGAACCACCTCCTGATTGAGGTGGAAAGAGGAGACAACCTTAGGGAGGAACTTTGGATGAGTCCTGAGGAATACCCTGTTCCTGTAAATCCTGGTGTAAGGCCTGTCACAGACCAGGGCCTGAAGCTCACTTACTCGCCTAGCCGAGGTAAGGGCTATCAGGAAGAGCGTCTTCCAGGAGAAGAAGCAAAGTGGACAAGTAGCCATCGGCTCAAAAGGTGGGCGAGTCAGTTGCTGCAAGACCACATTAAGCTCCCACTCAGGGGCAGGACGACGGATGGGAGGCTTAAGCAAAAGCAAGCCCCTGAGAAAACAGGACACCAAGGGGTGACCAGATAGAGAATGTCCCTCTACCAATGAGTGGTGAGCTGCTAGAGCTGAGAGGTGGACCCAAACAGAATTGGACTTAAGTCCCTGATTGGATAAGTGCAGTAAGTACTGAAGAACTACTGGCACAGTACAGGAGAAAGGATCCTCTGTACGTAGGTGACACCACACAAAAAACCTTTTCCACTTGAGAGCATAGGTCTTCCTAGTGGATTGTTTCCTGGAGGCTAGGACAACCTCTTCAACTTCCTGAGGTAGGCCCCAGGGAGCCAAAAGTACCCTTGCAGCCTCCAGGCCATCAAATTGAGAGACTTGAGATTGGGGTGCAGAAGGGAACCCTGGTCCTGTGTGAGAAGGTCGGGTTGCAACCTCAGAGGCAGTGGAGGATCCACCGCCAGTTGAAGCAGAAGAGGAAACCAAGGCTGTCTCGGCCACCTGGGAGTTACCAGCAGGACCGAGGCCTTGTCCTGGAGAATCTTGAATAGGGTTCGGGCCACCAAGGCCGTGGGAGGAAACGCATAGAGGAGGCCCTGAGACCACGATATCAGAAAAGCATCCGCTGCTGTCCGCAGAGGATATGGTTGCCTGGAGCAGAACTGTGGCAGTTGCTTGTTGATGGTGTTGGCAAAGAGATCCATCAAAGGGAGACCCCATCTCAGGAAGATTTTCTGAACTACTGAAGGATGAAGCTGCCACTCGTGGGGCTGCAGCATCCTGCTCAATCTGTCTGCCAGGTAGTTGTCCTGGCCAGGAAGGTACACAGCCCTTAGGAGCATGTTGTGCTTGAGGGCAAAAGAACAAAGGTCCTGAGCTTCCCGACAAAGGATCCTGGACCCAGTTCCGCCCTGTTTGTTCACATAAAACATGGCAACTTGGTTGTCTGTCTGAATCAGGACAGACTGTTGAGCCAGGGTAGGAGTGAAAGCTTTGAGTGCTAATCGAATAACTCTGAGTTCGAGGAGATTGATCTGCTGTGCAGCTTCTCAGGGAGACCAGAGGCCCTGGGTGCACTTGCCCAGACAAAGCGCTCCCCAGCCTTGCAAGGAGGCATCTGTTGTTAGCATCACAGTGTAATCCGGAACCTGAAAGGGCACCCCTTTCAGCAGATTGGGTGGGTGTAGCCATCAGTTGAGGGAGTGCAGAAATTGTCTGGATACCCTTATCCTGTCTCTGAGGCTGCCTGTGGCCTGTGACCACTGAGACCAAAGGCACCACTGTGCAGGCCTCATATGGAGCCTGGCATTGGGGGTCACATGTACTGTCGAAGCCATGTGGCCTAGAAGCCGCAGGCAGAGTCTGGCGGAGACCAGGGATCTGCTGAGAAACTGACTGGCCAAGGCCATTAACCTTCGGGCTCTGTTTTCTGGCAAGAATGCCTTTGCCAGGAGAGAGTCCAACCTTGCCCCTATGAACTCCAAGTTCTGGGAAGGGAGCAAAGTGGACTTTGTGAAGTTTATGACAAACCCCAGGCGTTGTAGAAGAGCAATAGTCCTGAGGGTGGCTTGATTGGCCTCCTGACATGTCTGACCCCTGATGAGCCAGTCGTCCAGATAGGGGAAGACAAAGATGCCCTGATTTCTCAGGTAGGCCGCCACCACTGCAAAGCACTTTGTAAAGATTCTGGGGGCGGAGGTGAGGCCAAAGGGCAGCACTCTGTACTGATAATGGTTTCCTCCCACGATAAACCTTAGGTACTTTCTGTGGTCTGGATGAATGAGGATGTGAGTGTACGCATCCTTTAGATCTAAGGAGCATAGCCAATCTCCTTGCTGGAGGTAGGGCAGAAGAGTTCCAAGAGTAAGCATCTTGAACTTTTCTTTCACTAGGAACTTGTTGAGGTTCTTGAGGTCCAGAATGGGACGAAGGCCACCGGTCCTTTTGGGCACCAGGAAATAACTGGAGTAGAATCCGTGACCTTGCAAGTGGGGAGGCACAGGCTCCACCGCCCTGTCCACCAACAGACCCTGAAGCTCCTGACGGAGAAGGGCTGTGTGCAGAGGAGGCCTTGGAGGCTCCCCTGGAAAATATGGGGGTAGCAGTTGGTGGAAATGGAGGGCATATCCCTTGTGGATTATCTCCAGCACCCAACTGTCCCCGGTGATAAGGGGCCACTGGTGGGCAAAGAGGGCGAGACGACCTCCTGTGCAGGGTTGGGAGAGCAGTGGAGAAGAGGCTATGCTCAAGGAGTCAAAAAACCCCACCCTGCTGAGTGGTAGCAGGGGCCTGAGGCTTGGGGGGTCCTCTGCCTACGGGGCCAATTACCCTGGCCCTTGGCTTGCTGACCCTGGGGGGCAGCTTGGGCAGCCTGATATTGTGGGTACTGTTTGTAGGCAGTGCCCTTCCTCGGGTAAAAGGGCTTTTTACCCGAGCCCTTCTTTTTATGAGAAGGGGCAGAGGTCTTCCTCGACAGCCTTGTCCGGGTGAGGTGCTCGGTCTCGAGCTGAGCGGCCTTCTCGGTCATGGGCTTGCCAAAAAGGTTTTCACCTCGGCAAGGGACATCGACCAACTTGTCCTGAACCCAAGGCTCGAGGTCCAATGACTGCAGCCATGCCTGGCATTGAGCCGCGATGCCGGCTGCCGCAACTCGGGCTGAAGCCTCGAAGCCATCGTAGGCGGCGCGGGACATGAACTTCGAGCAGTCCCGAATCCCCGAGGACAAGGTCTTAAATCTCTGCAAGGGTTCCCCGGAAAGACCAGCAGAGAATCCGGCCAACTCCTTGGCCAGATCCCGCAAGTACATGCCCATGTACAGCTGGTAAGACTGGACATGGCAAGCAAGTATCGAGCCCTGAAAACACTTTCTACCGACGCCATCTAGGTTTCGGGCCTCCCTGCCAGGAGGCACCGCGGAGTGCATCTTCTGACTCTTCAGACGATGCATGGCCGATTCCACAACCATGGAATGGTGTGGTAGCTGTGCCTTTTGAAACCCAGGGCTCTTCCGGAGTCGATAGATGGAATCGACCCGCTTGCTAAGAACCGGCGCCGAGGCCGGTGCCTCCCACATACGGAAGAGGAGCCGTTCCAGCATCGGAGGAACCGGGACAGTAAAGGCCTTCTTCGGAGGAGAGTCATACTGTAGGGCCTCGAGCTCTTCAGCTCGAGGCTCCTCCTCGGGATCCGCTGGAATAGCCAAGGCAGTGGCCATATCCCAAACGAACTCCGAGAACCGGGTGTCCTCCGGAGGGGACCTACTCTGGGGTTCAGACTGCGGTGAGTCCGAAGGGACGCACCGATCTCCCAAGCTGACTCATCGGAGGAAGAGTCGGGGTCCGACTCCGCAGGGCCCTGGAGCACCTGCCCCGACGCCGGGAGCACCTGCCCCGACGCCGGAAGCACCTGCGTCGATGCCCTCGGTCCCGAAAGGGAGTTCGAGGGAGACCGCGACAGAGGTCAACTCCGAGCCACGAGGGACTCGAGTATCGGCTCGGCCTCCGGGGTCAACTTTGACGTCAATGTCCCAGTGGTCGGGGCAGATGTGCCAGAAAGGCTGGCCATCAGTGCCCGTTGCTGCTCCATGAAGGCAGACATTCTGCTCTCCAAGGCTGTCATCCTGAGACTCAGCTCGGGAGACGCAGCAGCCACCGACTCTGGCCCCGGCGGTGCCGGGCCCGACGTCGGCTCCCTGGGAGGAGAGTCCACGAGGACTACAGGGCTTACGTGTCCAGCAGACTCCGGCTCCACACGAGGAACTTTGGCAGGCTTCTCCGGTTCCACAGGCATGGGGCGACGGTCGGGGGTCTTAGACCTGTCCCTCGAGGAGCCAGGGACCTCTTCCGACGACGCCCTCGCGAGCCACTTCTTCCTCTTGCATTCCCGGTCAAGGGACCCCCTGTCCGAGGAGCTTCGACGGCGCTCGGGATCTGAATCCCGAGATGTCGAGGCCTCAGACGAGGTTCGGGCCCGGCCGGAGGCTGAGTCCGAGAAAAGCC
Source organism: Ichthyophis bannanicus (assembly GCA_033557465.1). NCBI lineage: Eukaryota > Metazoa > Chordata > Amphibia > Gymnophiona > Ichthyophiidae > Ichthyophis > Ichthyophis bannanicus. The sequence goes on from CM066033.1 coordinate 838,170,201, forward strand.
TTTCCTTTTGCTGCTGTCGACTTCATAGTGCCTTGGAAGACATTTTTCCACAGGCCCCGCACGACTTAGGATCATGTTCAGGGCCGAGGCACCGAAGGCAGCAGTCGTGTGTGTCGGTGAGAGACATTAGTTTTTTACACCGATCACACTTCTTAAAGCCACTGGAAGCCATCGGGGAAGAAAGAGTCCCCGCGAGGTCAAAGGACCGGCCTTCCAGGGAAAAAGAGAAAAAAGGGTGCGAACGCCAGCCACGAAGGGAAAAAACCGAAAAAGTAGAATCGGGCTCGATACCGGTCTACCGAACCCGGCGGGAGAGGAACCGGCGTCGAACCGGTAGAAAAAAGAGCAAAAATTGCTAAAAATCTGATTTTAAACGGGAAAACGGGACATACGTCCGACGGGCTTCACGGAAAAAAAGAGACTGAGGTAAGATGGCACTTTTAGGCGGGAAGGGAACCGCGCATGCGTGCCTGCATTCCCAAAGGCTTTCATAGAAAGCTGGGGAAATGCTCCGCTGGGGCTTCATCGGCGCCGATGACACCCATATGTGAGGACTGACTTCCTGCTTGGTCCTGGAGAATAAATATTATGAAGATTTCTAAGTAGGTTGGAGGAGACAGGACTAGGTTGAGACAGTGGAAGCTGAAGATTAAAGGTTAAGAGGTGATGATCAGATGAGGGAAGGATTGAGTTGTGGAAGTTTGAGGGAGAGGAATTAGAGAAGAGTACCAGGTCCAGGCAGTGGCCGTGTACGTGGGTGGGGGCAGTGGAGCAAAGTTGTAGGTCAAATGAGGAGGTGAGGGCAAGGAACTTTAGAGTATGGGAGTCAGAGGGGTTATCAACGTGAATATTAAAATCGCCAAGAATAAGAGTGGGGAAAGAGGGATCCAGGAAGGCGGAGAGCCAGGAGTCGAAGTCGGTAAGGAAGGTCGATTTGGATTTATCGGGTGGGCGGTAAAGCATAGTTACTCACCTTTAACAGGTGATCTCCGGGAACAGCAGGAATTTAGTCTTCACATATGGGTATCTTCGGTACCGACGGAGCCTGCGCGGGAACGCTCCCCAGCCTCTAATTAGAAAGCTTTTGGGAGCATCCCACAGCGCCTGCGTGCTGCCTTACGGCCTTTCCCAACTGCCTCTCTCCAGTTGAGTTTAAAGCTGAGACAAAGAGAGAGAGAGGGAAAGAGAAAGAGATAGATAGAGAGATACAACTCCTAGGGGAGGTGGGTGGGTTGTGAAGACTAAATTCCTGCTGTTCCCGGAGATCACCTATTACAGGAGAGTAACTATGCTATCTCCAGGAACAAGCAGGAATGTAGTCTTCACATATGGGGACTCCCTAGCTTTAGATGCCAGGGAGAGACCCCAGAAGTTGTGTGTCCCTGTGGAAGGGCTCCACTTCCCCCATGGATCTCTGGCATCCAACCAGGGATGGCGGGTAGGAGTTGATTAGTTATGGAACAGGTGTTGGAGAACAGCCTGACCAAACAAGGCATCCCGGCGGGAGTCCTTGTCCAAGCAGTAATGGGCTGTGAAGGTATGAACCGAGGCCCAAGTGGCTGCTCGACAGATGTGTCGATAGACACAGAGTGCAGATGAGCCATTGAAGCTGCCATGGCTCTCACATTGTGAGCTATGACATGGCCCTCCAGAGGAAGGTTCTTACTCTGATAGGCAAAGGAAATACACTGTGCAATCCAGCTAGACCGTGTTCTCTTGGAGACTGGAAGTCCCAAGTGAGAAGAATCAAAAGCAACAAAGAGCTGAGAGGACTTTCTATGTTGCTGTATTCTTTGCAAGTAAAAGGCGAAAGCTCTTTTACAGTCCAAAGTATGAAGATTCCTTTCTGCATTTGATGCATGAGGCCGTGGAAAGAACACAGGCAGGTAGATCGCTTGGTTAAGATGAAAAGGCGAGACCACCTTTGGCATAAAGTGTGGATGAGTCCTAAGGACTACCTTGTCATGATGGAACCTTGTATAAGGTGGATCAGCCACTAGTGCCTGCAATTCACTGATGCGACGTGCTGATGTGATTGCAATGAGAAAGATAACTTTCCAAGAAAGGAATTTCAATGAGGTAGTAGCTAAAGGTTCGAAAGGGGGCTTCATGAGCTGACCAAGAACCAGGTTTAAGTCCCATGCCACCGGTGGTGGCCCAATGGGAGGCTTGCTAAAAGAGGATGGGAGGAAATAGGCTGTCCATTTAGAGGCTTGAAAGAAGCTGCACTAGCACTCAAATGGACTCTGAGTTAGTCTTAAGTCCTGCATTGGATAAATGAAGGAGATACTCCAGTAATGATTCCAGGGATATCGCAAGGGGGTTAAGACCCTTTTGCGAGCACCATATGGTAAACCTCTTCCACTTAAAAGCATAAGAGTGTCTTGTGGAAGGTTTCCTGGAAGCATGAAGGACATCCTTTACTTGCTGAGTTCAGATGAGCCATTGAGGCTGCCATGGCTCTCACATTGTGAGCTGTGACATGGCCCTCCAGAGAAAGGTTCTTGCTCTGATAGGCAAAAGAAATGCACTGGGCAATCCAGTTAGAAAGTGTTCTCTTGGAGACTGGTTGTGCGAGATGAGAAGGATCAAAGGCAACAAAGAGTAGGGAAGACTTTCTATGTTGCTGTGTCCTTTGTAAGTAAAAGGCCAGAGCTCTTTTACAGTCCAGGGTATGAAGATTCCTCTCTGCACTTGATGCATGACGCCCTGGAAAAAAGACAGGTAAGTTGATCTCCTGGTTGAGGTGAAAAGGCGAGACCACCTTAGGCATAAAGTGTGGATTAGTCCTAAGGACCACCTTGTCATGATGGAACCTTGTATAAGGCGGATTAGCTACGAGTGCTTGCAATTCACTGATGCGACGTGCTGATGTGATTGCAATGAGAAAGATAACCTTCCAAGAAAGGTATTTCAAGGAGGTGGTAGCTAAAGGTTCAAAAGGCGGCTTCATAAGCTGACCAAGAACCAAGTTTAAGTCCCATGCCACCGGGGGTGGTCTGATGGGAGGCTTTGTTAAAAGGAGGCCTCTCATGAATCTTGCTACAAGAGGATGAGAGGAAATAGGTTGTCCATTTAGAGGCTTAAGGGAAGCTGCAATAGCACTCAAATGGACCCTTACTGAATTTGTCTTAAGGCCTGCATTAGACAGATGAAGGAGATACTCCAGCAATGATTCCAGAGGTATGGCACGGGTGTTAAGACCCTTCTCAGATCACCAGATGGTAAACCTCTTCCACTTGAAAACATAAGAACGTCTAGTGGAAGGTTTTCTGGAAGCATAAAGAACATCTTTCACTTGTTGAGAAAGATGAAGATCCTGGAGATCTAGGCCTTCAGCAACCAAGCCCTGAGATGCAGACTGGGGACTGGGATGCCATAACCTTCCGTCCTCTTGAGAGGGGAGGTCTGGAGCAGACCCTAACTCTAGGGAGGGAGCTTGAGAGAGATGAAGAAGCAGAGGGTACCACACTTGCCGTGGCCAATGTGGAGCTATGAGAATCATGTGGCCTCTGTCTCTCTGAAGCTTGAACAGGGTTTTGGGAATTAGGGGAATGGGTGAAAAGGCATACAGGAAGTCTTGACCCCAGTGAAGGAGGAAAGCATCCCTTGCCTTAGCCCCCGGAGCCGCAGTTCTGGAACAGAACCGGGGAAGTTTGGCATTCCACGAACTTGCAAAGAGGTCTATGTCTGGGGTTCCCCAAATTCGAAAAATCTTGGATACCTGGTCCATATGTAGGGACCACTCGTGTGGAAGGAGAACTCGACTGAATCTGTCCGCCTAAAGGTTTTGAACACCTGGAAGATAAACTGCCAGAAGATGAATGTGATGCTCTCTGGCGAGGGTCCACAGTCGCAGAGCTTCGTTGCAAAGCGACAGAGAGCCAGTTCCTCCCTGCTTGTTTACATAGAACATGGCTACCTGATTGTCCGTGTGGATAAGGACTGTCTTGTGGCTGAGCAGGGTGTGGAAAACTCACAGAGCAAGGAAGATTGCTCTGAGTTCCAAGAGATTGATATGTAGACAAGTCTCCTGTGGGGACCAGATGCCTTGGGTGGAGAGGTCCTGAAGATGAGCTCCCCAGCCCATTGGAGAAGCATCTGTTGTAAGAGTTGCTTGTGGTAGAGGTTGTTGAAAGGGGGACCCCAGCAACAGGTTTTGAGGGGACTTCCACCACTGGAGGGATAAAATGAGGCGACACGTGTTTGCTATTTTGTCCGACAGGCAGCCTAATGCCTGGGTCCATTGGGTGGATAAAGTCCACTGAGCTGCTCTCATGTGAAGGCGAGCATATGGTACCACATGTATGGTGTATGCCATGTGGCCTAGCAACTAACATCTCTCGAGCAGTTAGTAGGGGCTTCAACTCTGCTTGAGAAGCTAACTGCACCAAGCGAAGGCAATGGGCCTGGGGAAGATAGGCCCTTGCCCTTGTGGTATCCAGCAATGCCCCTATAAACTCCAGGGACTGAGTAGGGATCAAATTGGATTTTGGGATGTTTATTACCAGCCCTAAATACTGAAGGATACGCATTGTGCAGGTTAGAGATGTCTTGGCCTCTGATTGAGTGGGAGCTCGAATGAGCCAGTCGTCCAGGTAAGGGAAGACGAATATTCCCAGGGTGCGCAGAAAAGCAGCAACCACTGCCATGCATTTCGTGAACACCCTTGGTGCAGAGGCCAGACCAAAAGGGAGCACTCTGTATTGATAGTGCTTTTCCTGAAAAAGGAACAGAAGGAACCTTCTGTGAGTTGGATGGATGAGAACATGAGTGTACGCATCCTTGAGATCTAGAGAACAAAGCCAATCCTGACTCTGAAGGAATGGTAGCAGAGTTCCTAGAGAAACCATCTTGAATTTTTCTTTGACTAGGAATCTGTTCAACTCTCTGAGATCTAAGATGGGTCTGAAGCCCCCTGTTTTCTTTGGAATAAGAAAATAGGGGGAGTAGAACCCTGTGCCCAGATGTTGAAAAGGCACTTCCTCTATTGCCTCCTGGGCGAGAAGAGTGGCAACCTCCTGCTCCAACAGGCTGAGGAGGGAGGTTGGAGAATTGAACTGGTGCACTCTTGTGAGAGGGGGCAAGCTTGAAAAATGAAGTTTGTACCCCTCTCTTATGATGGAGAGTGTCCAATGCTCTGCTGTAATTTGCCCCCACCTGGGAGCAAAGTGACATAACCTTCCTGGAATGGTGGAGGGCTCTGGTCCTTCTAGAGCCAGGAAGGCTAAGTTCTCTAGCAGAAAGTCAAAGGCCCTGAGGGGGCTGAGGTTGCTGGGTCGCAGCAGGCCTCGCAGCCTTTGCTTTGCTCTGTTTGGAGGATTGCTAACGTTTGGAAGGGAAATGAGCTGCAGAAGATGCCCGCTGACCATAAGCAGGATAGAATCTTCCCTTTTTAGAAAAATGTGTTTTCTTGAACAACCTTTTCTTAGCAGCAGCTGTGGATTTGGATAGTCTACCCAAAGCAGAATTTCAGCATCCATCTGATTGGCTTTTGCTTGCCAATCCTTTCCAAACAGGTTCTCACCTGTACAAGGGATATTTCCCAATTCATCTTGAACCCAGATCTCCAAATCAGATGCTTGAAGCCAAGCAATCCTACGTGCACCTATGGCAATAGCTGAGGCTCTGCTTATGCATTCAAAGGAGTCGACAGCTGCACGGTTGGAGAATTTGGAGATATCCTGGGCATGTTTGAGCCCAGTGAGAAATTCTGGCCTTTTACTGTCCGACATAAAAGGACTTAAAGTAAGCAAATGGTCAGTGAATTCTTTTAAGAACATTCCCATGTAGAGACTATAAGAATTAATTATTGCAGCAAGCATGGAAGCTTGGAAGACTCTTCTTTCAAAAGCATCCAGGGTTCTACATTCACGCCCTGGAGGATTAGAGGCATGTCTTTTGGCACTTCTAATCTTTCTCATTGCAGACTCAACCACAATAGAGTGGTGAGGAAGCTGAGTTTTATGGAAACCAGGACAAGGAGGGAAATGATACATGGTATCCAACCTGCGAGAATGAGGAGAGGTGGTTAGAGGTGCTTCCCACATCCTCAACATGAGATCATACAGAATCTCATAAATAGGTAAGGTAGCTTCCACCCTAGGAGTCTTAGGATATTGTAAAATATCTAACTCCTCGGCTCTGGGCTCTGTCTCAGGTGCCACTGTAATAGAAAGACCCCGAGCCACCTCTCTGATAAAGTCTTGAAAAGACAAATCCTCTGGAGGAGACATCCTTCGTTTAGGAGAGGACTCCTCCTGTGGAAGAAGCATCACTGCATCGACCGACTCTTCAGAATCCTCAGAGGAATCGAAGTATTGTCTGTCCGGATGCTCTTGCAAAGCCCGATACCCATACCGACTGGGATCGGTATCGGGAATAACCGGTACCGGGGTATCGGTACCGGAGGGCTTCAGAGGACAGAGTACCGGCATAGCGGACACCGATGCCGATGCCACCGGTACCGGAATCGGTACTGATGGCGATGCTAGAGCCGGTACCGACGGAGTAGTCTGTTGCGGTACCATGGGCGTCTGCGTTCTATGGACAGAATCCTCTGATGCATCGACGCAGCCAATGCCTGGAAGTCGGTACCGGTGGAAGCCACCGGTACCCCAGAGCATGGCACCAGGAGATCTATCGAGGCCATGCCATCGAGATCATCCTGGAACCCCGATGATGATGCTTTAGAGGCCGAAGCCTCCCGCCGGGGTAATTTTGCTGGTGCAGAATCCTCGAGGGCAAGGCCAGAGGCATCTCGATGCTTAGGAGATCTACCCTTCGAGGAACGGCTGGATTTAACCTGCAGCATAAAAGTTTGCGCCGGCAGGCGCTTGTTCTTTTCAGCTCCCGCCACCTTCCTCAACTCTCCCCAGTCGGGGGATCGAGTCTCCAGAAGCGGGAGCACCACAGGAGCCATCTCTGCCCATCGGGGCACGTGACCTGCAGCATAAAAGTTTGCGCCGGCAGGCGCTTGTTCTTTTCAGCTCCCGCCACCTTCCTCAACTCTCCCCAGTCGGGGGATCGAGTCTCCAGAAGCGGGAGCACCACAGGAGCCATCTCTGCCCATCGGGGCACGTGACCTGCAGCATAAAAGTTTGCGCCGGCAGGCGCTTGTTCTTTTCAGCTCCCGCCACCTTCCTCAACTCTCCCCAGTCGGGGGATCGAGTCTCCAGAAGCGGGAGCACCACAGGAGCCATCTCTGCCCATCGGGGCACGTGACCTGCAGCATAAAAGTTTGCGCCGGCAGGCGCTTGTTCTTTTCAGCTCCCGCCACCTTCCTCAACTCTCCCCAGTCGGGGGATCGAGTCTCCAGAAGCGGGAGCACCACAGGAGCCATCTCTGCCCATCGGGGCACGTGACCTGCAGCATAAAAGTTTGCGCCGGCAGGCGCTTGTTCTTTTCAGCTCCCGCCACCTTCCTCAACTCTCCCCAGTCGGGGGATCGAGTCTCCAGAAGCGGGAGCACCACAGGAGCCATCTCTGCCCATCGGGGCACGTGACCTGCAGCATAAAAGTTTGCGCCGGCAGGCGCTTGTTCTTTTCAGCTCCCGCCACCTTCCTCAACTCTCCCCAGTCGGGGGATCGAGTCTCCAGAAGCGGGAGCACCACAGGAGCCATCTCTGCCCATCGGGGCACGTGACCTGCAGCATAAAAGTTTGCGCCGGCAGGCGTGCACGCGCCTAGCGGGCCCGCGTCTGAGGGCCTCGCCAGAGGGCCCTTTGGTGTGGCCCTTAGGCGTGGTCCACTAAAGGACTAGAGACGCTCACCAACTCTCAACGAAGATCAGCATAAGCATAAAGCTAGAGCTCCCTTGAGGTTGAGCTCGCTCCCATCCTCCTCCGGACACCCCGCTGATACAGCAAGTATATCACAGCTAATTGAACAGCCTTGTCATACTGTTATACGTAGCCATCACTCATTCTAACCTGTACTTTACTATTATGGCTGCCTGTTATTAGTCATTGCCCCCACCCACACTTAAATACAGTTTCCAACAGCTAAAAATGTGCATATACTATTGTTAGTAGCCTTAATTTTCCACCATCAATCCCTTAGGTACTGTTGCCAGTAGCCTACCAAATTCAGCCATTTCTGTTTGAATCTAGTTCTGTCCACTTAGCTGGCTAGCCTATACCTATCCTTACCTTACCAAATTGAGCTACCTGCAACTAGCAAACTAACATAGCCGACACTGTTGCAATACTCAATGACCTTTATTCACTGTTGTCTGCAATAAATGATCTTTCAATTACTGTTGTCAGTATCCAACTAGCTTGAAAACTGTAATTACAAAACATATACTGTTGCCAGTAGATAAGGTTATACTGTTGCCAGCAGATAAAGTTATACTGTTGCCAGTAGATAAGGATATACTGTTGCCAGTAGATAAGGATATACTGTTGCCAGTAGACAAGGATCCACATATATACTTTATTTCCATAGCATATACTCCCATTGATAGCTAGAGATTTGGTCACACTGTTATCTGCATTAACCTAATACATAACACACAACATTGAACCTCAACCACACAACACTGAACCTCAACCACAGGACAATTACATCTAAAATGTCTTGCTCAAATACCTTCTGGCTAAAACTAATTTGCAGCTGTTTAACAACTATGACACTAATCACACTGACCAACAGTCTAAACAACAAAATCTACAAACCAATCCCAATAATACAAAGAATCATCCGCCCAGATCCCCCTTCATCTCAAATACATATTGGCATCAATACAAAAATAAATCATCACAGGCTAATACATATAAAACCTACTACACTCGCCCATCCACACACTCAACCGACAACCATTCAAACTTTGTCCTGTATATTAATAAATGCAAGATCTATGAAAAATAAACTACCTATTTTCATTGACTTACTAAAAGATCAAAAGCCAGACATCCTATGTGTTACTGAAACTTGGCTAACCGACTCTGATGTTGTTTACCTAAACCAACTCAACACGAACAACTATGACATATCCCATACACACAGAAACTCTAAAAAAGGAGGTGGTGTCCTTATAATGACAAAAAAAGAACTAAAGGCTAAACCACATCCATCTGATCTCCCAAATAACATTGACACCCTCATCTTAAAAATAGCTCATTTCAAAATTTGCTTATTATACAGACCACCGGATCAAAAATCTGAAAACTTAGACGCCCTAATAGAACTCCTCAGCTCATCCACAGTCTCCAACCCTATAATATCACTAGGAGATTTTAACCTCCCATCCCTGCCCCCCTCACACTCAGCTCTTTTCCTGGAATCATTAGCAGATATGGGTTTCCTCCAAATAATTAATACAAAGACACATAAGAAAGGTGGAACCCTTGACCTAGTCTTTCTACCAGAAGCTTTCCAAAAACATTTTAACCAGTCATCGCTTGAGTGTATACCCATTCCTTGGTCAGACCACCACCTGATCAAATTCACCTTAGCCTACACTGGAAGAAACAACAAAAATAACCTACTAATTACCCCTCCACCTAGATTCACAAAATTTAACGCAAATGAATTCATTGATCTAACTATTCCCTATCTCACCCTTGCACCAACTGACCTAGATGAAGCAGTCGCAACTTGGCACAATACAATTAACAATGCAGCGGCATATAAACAATTCATCAAGAAGAAAAGCTACTCTAGAATAGGAGATGCCCCCTGGTTCAACAGCACCTTAAGACGAATGAAGAGAGAATTGAGAAATATTGAATCTAAATGGCGCAAATCCAAATCCATCTCTTCTTATGACGCTTATCACAGCCACCTTAAAAAGTACAAAGAAGCTTCAGACGGCGCAAAGAAAAACTACCACACAACTATACTAACCAAATCCATTAATAGACCAAGAGAACTTTTCAGTATCGTCCAAAACTTAACTAATAACTCATATGGGACCAGCAACGATACTATTGATATCTCTGCCCAGACTCTAGCAAACCACTATATAAATAAATCAAAAACATTTGCATTCACACCAAATCCTCTTTCACTTTCCCACCAACATCATTTAGAAAAATGGTCTGACTTCCACTCTATAACCAAAGACACTCTTAAGATGACTATTTCAAACCTGAACACTACGACCTCTCAACTTGATCCATGTCCGGTAAACTGGATCAAGCATACCCTCTCTACACTATCCCCCTTTATCCTTCCTATAGTCAATCTGTCGCTGCGCCAAGGATACTTACCACCTTCCCTCAAACATGCACAAATCCGACCGATAATCAAAAATAACACCCTCGACAAAACATCACCCAATTCCTACAGACCTATCTCTAGCATTCCATTTATGGCTAAACTGATTGAAAAGGTCGTTCAAATTCAAACACAAGATCACATAGAAACCTCAGCCCCCCTTGATGACCAACAATATGGCTTTCGCCCCTATCATGGTGTAGACACTCTATTAACAGTACTCCTCGATACCTTAACACGAGGTATTGATAACCCTAAACAAGCTTTCATTCTCCTCTTTCTAGACATCTCTGCAGCGTTTGACAGTGTACACCATGCTGTAATGCTTAACAGACTAAAACAAATAGGAATACACTCAACTGTATATAATTGGTTCACCTCATATCTAACTGATCGAACCCAAACTGTCCGAACTAACACAGAAACATCTAAAACATATAAACAGGAAATTGGTCTCCCACAAGGCTCCGCCCTCTCTGCCCTCCTATTTAATTTATATATTCAACCAGTCTGCAACATTTTCAAGAAATTTAAAGTCCACTATCACATATATGCAGACGATATGATGATGTACATACCATTTACAATCCCAACACTCCCATTACAACTGTTAACAGAATGCTTCTCTGAATTAACAATCTGGCTAAAAGACCACAATCTCCATATCAATCATTCTAAAACAGATATATTAATAGTAACTAAAAATCAATCCTACATACCTCCAACACACATCACTCTCCAAAATCACAACATTACTATAAAAAATGAAGTAAAATACCTAGGTGTCACCCTTGACTCACACCTTAGTATGGACACACATATTAGAAACATCACTAAGAAAATCTACTTTAAACTTAAAATTTTAAAACAATTACGTCCTCTTGTACTCCTACATGATTTTCTGAGCATTATCCAGGCTATCATCACACCACACTTTGATTTCGCAAATCTCACCCTACTAGGAACAACAAAACAAAACATTAAAAGACTCCAACTTGCCCAAAATGCAGCAGCAAGAATTGTAATGAAGGTTCCACCATTTGAACACATTACCCCTATACTAGCAAACCTTCACTGGCTCCCAATTCAATCCAGAATAAATCATAAATTGATTATCACTACATTTAAGACATTAAATACAATGGCCCCAGTCTCTTTAACAAAACTTATCATTAAAGACACATCCCAAACTGCGCTACGGAAAGGCCACACGAATAAAATTAGGATCCCGAAAGATTTCACAACTACTAAAAAAACAACTAATAAAAAAGCGTTTTCTCATGCAGCTCCCACCCTATGGAACTCCCTCCCTGAAGAAATAAGAGCACTAAATGATGCAAAGGAACTCCGCAAGAAATTAAAAACATATTTATTCATCTCCCATTTCGGCAAACTAGAAAATACCTTACCACTAACAGGAAATGGTTAATAGCGACCTCAGGGTACACCAACTCCAATTACTCTATCTAACTACAATTAAAGTCGATTAAATAACTATTTGTAAATCCTGTAAATATATATGTAAATAGTTCAAAATATGTAAATAGTTAAATTGTTATTTAACAAATTTACCATATTTAGTCCAATCATGTTTAATGTATTTAGCAAAATTGTACCTAGTTAATTAATGTTTCATGTATTTAGCAAAATTGTACCTAGTTAATTAATGTTTCATGTAAAACAGACCTGTTAATCTGTTCATTCCTTGTTCACTGTAAACCGCACCTGATCTGTGGAAGGTAGCGGTATATAAGCAACTGTTAAATAAAATAAATAAATAAATTTATGTTTAGTTACCTGAGATCCATGTGAGGAAGAAGCAGCCCTGGAAGACGTCGATGCCACCGAAGCAGAGGGAAACAGGGTACTGAGCTTGGCAGCTCGGTTCTGCCGACCTCTTTTAGACATTATGGAACAGGACACATAATCTGTTATGGAATGGTCAGGAACTAAACATTTTAGACACCAGTCATGGGTGTCGCTGACAGAAATAGTACCGTTACATTTTGTGCACTTTTTAAATCCTGAGGCCGGCTTTTCCATATTTAAGGAAAAAAGGTTTTGGGCCTAAGGCCCAAAACACAAGTGCACCTGAAGGAAAAGAACGGAAAAAAGGATTTTTTTTTTTTTTTTTTTACAAGAAGAAAAGAACAAAGACCGGCGGTACCGGTACAGCGTCGAAGAAGGCAGACGCGACACAAAAGAAATAAAGAAAAAATAAGGAAATTCTTCTGCGGTGACAGGAACACGACCTGCTGGCTCCGCGGAAAAAGAAGAACTGAGGAGAGACAGTTGGGAAAGGCGGGAAGGCAGCACGCAGGCGCTGTGGGATGCTCCCAAAGGCTTTCTGATTGGACACTGGGGAGCGTTCCCGCGCAGGCTCCATCGGTACCGACGTACCCATATGTGAAGACTCATTCCTGCTTGTTCCTGGAGATGATACACTGCCAGGAGATGAATCTGATGCTCTCTGGCGAGGGCCCATAGTCGCAAAGCTTCGTTGCAAAGCGACAGAGAGCCTGTTCCCCCCTGCTTGTTCACGTAGAACATGGCTACTTGATTGTCGGTATGAATGAGAACTGTCTTGTAGCTGAGCAGGGTGTGGAACACTCGAAGAGCAAGGAAGATTGCTCTGAGCTCTAAGAGATTGATATGTAGATGAGTCTCCTGTGGAGTCTAAGTGCCTTGGGTGGAGAGGTCTTGCAGATGAGCTCCCCAACCCATTGGTGAAACATCTGTTGTGAGAGTTGCCTGGGGTAGAGGTTGTTGAAATGGGGACCCCAGCAACAGGTTCTGAGTGGACTGCCACCACTGGAGAGACAAAATACGGTGATTTGTGTTTGCTATTTTGTCTGACAGGCACCCTGATGCCTAGGTCCATTGAGTGGATAAAGTCCACTGGGCTGCTCTCATATGGAGGCGAGCATAAGGAACCACATGCACGATAGATGCCATGTGGCCTAATAATTGTAACATTTCTCGGGCAGTGAGATGAGGTTTTAGCACTGCTTGAGAAGCTAACTGCACCATGCGAAGGCAATGGGCCTGGGGAAGATAGGCCCTTGCTTTTTTGGTATCCAGCAAAGCTCCTATGAACTCTAGAGACTGAGTGGGAGTTAGACTGGATTTTGAGATGTTTATGACCAGACCCAAATACTGAAGGATACGCATTGTGCAAGATAGGGAAGTCCTGGCCTCTGACTCTGATGGGGCTCGAATGAGCCATTCGTCTAAGTAGGGGAAGACGAATATCCCTAGAGTGCGGAGAAATGCTGCTACCACAGCCATGCATTTCGTGAACACTTTTGGTGCTGAGGCCAGGCCAAAAGGAAGCACCCTGTATTGGTAGTGCTTTCCTTGAAAAAGGAACCGAAGGAACTTTCTGTGAGTTGGATGGATGAGAATATGAGTGTACGCATCCTTGAGATCTAGAGAACAAAGCCAATCCTGACCCTGAACGTATGGCAGCAGAGTTCCCAGAGAAATCATCTTGAATTTCTCTTTGAACAGGAATTTGTTCAATTCTCTGAGGTCTAAAATAGGTCTGTGTCCCCCTGTTTTCTTTGGGATAAGGAAACAGGGGGAGTAAAACCCCGTACCCTGTTGATGAATGGGTACTTCTTCTATTGCCCCTTGGGCAAGAAGCACAGTGACCTCTTGATCTAACAGGTTGATGAGAGAGGTTTGAAAATTGAACTGTCTTACCATTGTGGGAGGGGGCATGCACAGAAAGTGAAGCTTGTACCCCTCTTTTATAATGGAGTGTCTCCAATGCTCTGCTGTTATTTGCCCCCACCTGGGGGCAAAGTGACACAACCTTCCTGGAATGGTGGAAGGCTCTGGTCCATTGAGGAAGGCCCAATCACTCTGAGACCTCGAGGAATAATTTTCGATCTGCAGCATTCGAGTAAGTATGCCGCATGGAGCTCTTCTTTAACTTGTTTCTGCGTTAGCTGCACCACTTCTTCCCATTGTTGAATCAATTGTTGCATTACGTTGTCACTACTATCTTCTTTGCATGTGATTAAAGCTTCTTGTGACTGAAATCGCTCCAGTGCATCCTCCCCAAAGCTGAGCACGTCCTTCCAGGGGGAAAACATGCTAGGCTATACAGTCCAACAGATAAGCACAATCCACGTGCCAAACAACAAACCCAGTCAGAGACGTGGAGGCGAGGAAGGAACTATTTATTTACCACTCTTATTTCATAAAGCCAGGCCCAATCACTTTGAGACCTCGAGGAATAATTTTCGATCTGCAGCATTCGAGTAAGTATGCCGCATGGATATTGCCCAGTTTGTCCTGCAACCAGAGCTCCAAATCAGATGCCTGGAGCCAGGCAATTCTACGTGCACCTATGGCAATGGCAGAGGTTCTGCTTATGCACTCAAAACAGTCAAAAGCTGCACGATTGACAAACTTAGAAACATCCTGAGCATGATTAACCAGTGTGAGAAAGTCCTGCCTCTTGTCATCAGGAAGGAGAGGGCTTAAAATCTCCAAGTCTCCTGTGACTTCTTTAAGGAACATTCCCATATATAAAATATAGGAACTGATCCTGGCAGAAAGCATGGAAGCCTGGAAAGTACGACGTCCAAAGGCATCCAAAGTTCTACACTCATGCCCTGGAGGATTAGAGGCATGCCTCTTTGCACTCCTGATCCTTCTCATAGCTGATCCCACTACAATAGAGTGGTGAGGAAGCTGAGTTTTCTGGAAACTAGGACAAGGAGGGACTCGATACATGGTATCCAGTCTGCGAGAGTGAGGAGAGGTGATAAGAGGTGTCTCCCACATTCTCAACATGAGATCATGTAAGATCTCATGGACAGGCAGAGTAGCTGCCTCCTTAGGAGCTTTGGGATATTGTAAAATCTCCAACTCCTTAACCCTGGGCTCCATTTCAGGAGCCACAGTAATGGACAGACCTCGAGCCACCTCCCTGATAAAATCCTGAAAGGAGATATCTTCTGGAGATGACATCCTACGTTTAGGGGAGAAAGGCTCCTCCGGGAGAAGTATCCCAGTACCGGCAGAGCTGTCAGAATCCTTGGAGTCCTCTGAGGATTCGAAGTACCTCCTGTCTGGATACTCTTGAAGAGCCCTATACCCGTACCGGACGAAGTAGTTACCAGGGGGCATCGGTACTGGTGTATCGGCACCGGAAGGCATCACATGACTGGGTGCCGGCAAAGCAGCCAATGTCGATGCTATCACTACCGGTACAGATACCGGTATCGGTTGAACTGTCTGACGCGGTTCTGAGGGTTTCGATGCCGCAAGGAGAGCCGCCAGACTGCGTTCAATAGCCAGGAACCTCTGGTCTATCGACACTGCCGATGCCTGGGTATCGGTACCAGAAGCAGCCGGTACCCCAGAGCATGGCACCAGTAGTTCTGCCGAGGTCGAGGCCTCGAGAACATCCTGGAGCCCTGATAATGCTTTGGAAGCCGAAGCCTCCTGCCGGGGCAATTTTGACGGTACAGAACCCTCAAGGGCAACGCCAGAGGCATCTCGATGCTTGGAAGGAGATCTATCCTTTGAGGACCGGCTGGACTTATGTTTGGTTACCTGAGATCCATGGGAGGAAGACGAAGCCCTGGAAGACGTCGATGCCACAGAAGCTGCATTGGAGGGAAAAAGGGCGCTGAGCTTAGCAGCTCGGTTTTGTCGACCCCTCTTGGACATCATGGCACAAGCCATACACTCGGAGATGGAGTGGTCAGGACCTAAACATTTGAGACACCACTCATGGGTGTCGGTGACGGAGATGGTACCGCCACACTTGATGCACTTTTTGAAACCCGAAGCGGGTTTTTCCATACTGGAGGAAATTTTGGGCCTAAGGCCCAAAATGGCGCATGCACCTGGAAAGAAAAGTTTGGAAAAAAATAGAATATATATGTATATACAGTGACACCCTTGCCCCTTACTTCCAGTATGGAGGGGGCGTGGTTATCATAGAAAGTTTCACCTTTTAGCCTTTAACTGACTGGTTCCTTTGCCATGCCCTTTGGGAAAGGTAGCTCAGTCACAATCCATTTGGCTTCAGGTAGAAAAACACACTTGTAGTTGTGGCTCGAATGATAAGGCAATGACAGAATTTATTAACTCAAACGCAAAGTTCACAAATACTACCCTTGGATACTTTCTCCAGGATTCTTCACAATACACATCAGGATATAAATAAACTCAAAAAACTTTCAGCTTATAGTGTTCTTCAGCTCAAAGATAAAGCCTTCTAACAGTCAATGCTACCAGCTTGGCTAGCATTGCTGTTTAAAGCAAACAAAAACAGCATTTCTCAATGGCAGTTTTCTGTTCTCATAGTCCCAAACACTTCCAGGCTGGTTTGTCTCCTTACAAAATAAAACTTTTAACAGGACAAAAACTTCTCATATGCAAATAATGCTCTATTCCATGCTTTAGGAATATTCAAAAACAAAGCCCAAAACTTACCTTTCACCATTAGCTCGGCTTCTTGCCGGTGCACTGCTCTGGATATCAGGTGTTTAACAAGCACAATCAGAGAGCTTCAGCTTGCTCTTGCTTTCTCAGCAAACTTATTTCTTCTTTAACACAGGACAGGCACAAAACCATCTACAGGCTTTCAAGGTTACCTGACTCTGAAGGTTTTCTCTTAAGGGTGGTTTTCTTTCAATCCATCTGCAGTAAAGGATTGGCAGAAGGAGCAATCCATATATGAGTCTTCGTCATTCACAGCTAGGTCTGGTTCACCTAGTTGCATAGGGTCTACCTCTCCTTCCAGTTCACAGGGTTCAGCTGACTGCCTTCCGTTAGAGCTGAGAGTATCCCTTGCAACTCTGCACTGCTCTGGTATTAGACAAGCTTTCAGGGCTCATACCTGGGCCTGGACTTGTAGCAGCTTCCCCTCCCTCATGCTTTGGCCACCATTCTCCTGTGCTTCCTCGTCCTGTCCTCCAGCTTGTGTTTCTGCTTGGGTCTCTCCCTGAGACTCTCTCTGGGACTCTCCTCCTCCTCTCTCTTGCTTCTTTGTCTATCCTAGACTTAAATCCCCAAGGCTCCAGCCCCACCTCTTCTCTCAGGTGACGGAGATCAGCTTGCCTCCTGGCAGCTGGGTAATTAGGGAACTCAGTGACGTAAGGGTCCTTTACCCTGGGTCTGTACTCCCTCTCCTTTTCTCTACTAGGGGAACTCTGAAACCTATCCCATCTGGGAATTTCCTGCTTTCTAGGTGTGATTGGGGTTTTGTTTCTCTGACCTTGCAAAATAGGTCCTTTTATAAGGGTGAATTCCTTTCCTTTATCCCTTTCTCCTCTGTCATGATAAGCTTCCTTATCACAATATATATATTTATATATTTTTTTAAACAAAAGAAGAAAAGAAAAGAGAACCGGCGGTACCGGTATAGCGTCAAGGAAGGCAGACGCGACCACAAAAAAGAAGGAATAAGGACAAAATGTTCTGTGGTGACAGGAACAACGACCTGCTGGCTCCGCGGAAAACGAAGAACTGGAGAGAGGCAGTTGGGAAAGGCGGGAAGGCAGCACGCAGGCGCTGAGGGATGCTCCCAAGAGCTTTCTAATTGGATGCTGGGGAGCATTCCCGCGCAGGCTCCGTCGGTACCGACGATACCCATATGTGAAGACTACATTCCTGCTTGTTCCTGGAGATATAACAGCTACTCGGAGGGGAAGTGGTGAGAAGAGGCGAATGGAGTGGACTTCGAAAGAGAGGGAGGAGTGTGATTGAGGCAGAGGGAGGGGTTGGAATTGGCAAGAGGGAGAAAGTAGAAGCCCAACACCTCCACCGCGACCAGTGGTTCGAGGTGTATGGGAGAACTGGTAGCCCCCGTGGCAGAGAGCAGCAATGGATGCAGTATCTTCTGGGAGGAGCCAGGTCTCAGTTATGGCAAGCAGGTGTAGCACTTTCACAATGAAGAGATCATGCGTAAGAACAGGTTTCTTAGAGACTGAGCATGCGTTCCATAGGGCACATGAGAACGGGAGGGTGGAGGGAGAAAGGAGAGGGATATGGATAAGGTTAAACAGGTTACGGGAGGATTTCTTTCCAGAGTAAGACAGCGGTCTAGTGGGGCTGTTACATGTGGAACTATTCCCAGAATAATACTGAGATCCAGAGGGGCCAGGGTACAGATGGGTGTGTCTATCAGGTAGGATTTGTGAGAAACTGTTTTTAGAGTGAGACAGAGACAGAGCTCTGGAGGGGGTAGGGTTTGGGTTAACAACTATGGATGATTGGTGTGAGTGAGGGAGGGTGGATGGGGAAAGGAGTGGGATATGGATGAGATTAGATAGGGTACGTGAGGAACTCTTCTTAGGGTGAGAAAGAAGTCGAGGGGGGCCAGGGTTAGGATTGATATATGGAAATTACACTAACCTGGTAATTGTAGTTCCTGGAGGGTCCAGTTAGTCCTCTACAATCGGGTAGTGCCCCTCCTCCTGCAGCCTGGAGACTGGACCAATCAAGTCTTCTGTAGTATATATGCAGACGGAGCTCCCAGAAGCCCCCAGTGTACTAGTAACAAAGCATACTTAACGAAGCAACACATTAGATTAATATACAAAATGACATAAGAAAGAACAATTTGTACCCCCCAATAAATATCCAACCCCCTCCCCAAACGAGGAAGTCAGAACACTGCATTGCGCCGGTACCGACGCCCCGGTAATCAAAACACAGCTCACCATCAGAAATCTCAGGAGCTGACTGAACACCTGAGAAAAGGAAGAGCCATAGCAAAAAACGCGGCTGTAAAGAAAAAAGGGTCCGAACGGAAAAGAGGAACCGTCTTATGATCAACCGTTCGGAAAAGCGCGCCGCATTATTATAGCAGATAGTCGGGAGGGAAGGAGGACTAAACTGGACCCTCCAGGAACTACAATTACCAGGTTAGTGTAATTTCCATTTCCTGTTCGGTAATCCAGTTTAGTCCTCTACAATCGGGATGTAACAGAGCAGTCAAGACCGGGCGGGACCTTGCCATCCGGCGCACAGAACCGCCGAACCAAAACAGGAATCCCGAGCCGCTGACACATCTAAGCGATAGTGTTTACTGAAAACATGCAGAGACGACCAAGTGGCCGCCTTACAGATCTCTGCTGGCGGAACTAGGCTATACTCCGCCCAAGAGGTTGCCTGAGCCCTAGTGGAATGAGCCCGTAGCCCCTCCGGAACAGACCGCTGCTGCAACAGATACGCAGACGCGATCGCTTCCTTGAGCCATCTTGCAATGGAGGCCTTAGCCGCCGCTTCCCCTTTACGCGCACCCCCGAAGAGCACGAAAAGACGGTCAGTTTTCCGAAAAGTCTCGGTAGCCTTCAGATAGCGACGAAGCGTACGACCCACATTGAGCCGGTGAAGACCTTTGTCCGCCGAACCGACAGAGTGCGAAGAAAGCACCGGAAGGAACACTGCCTGATTCATGTGAAAAGGAGACACTACCTTTGGCAAAAAGGAAGGGACCGGACGGAGGACGATCCGATCCGCGGAAAAAGACAAAAAAGGTTCTCGGCAGGACAATGCATGCAGATCAGAAATGCGCCGTGCCGAACAGATGGCTACAAGAAAAACCGCCTTCAGCGTGAGATCTTTCAGGGACGCCCTACTCAGGGGCTCAAAAGGTTCACGAACCAGGGCCCGCAGCACTAAATTCAAGTCCCACGGAGGAACGAAAATCCTGCGGGAGGGCCGCAAATGAAAAACAGCCGTAAGGAAACGACGTACATCCGGATGAGCCCCGAGAAGACGGCCCAAAACCTTGCCTCGATAACACGAGATAGCCGCCAACTGGACTTTCAGGGAACTAGCCGCAAGGCCCTTATCGAATCCATCCTGAAGAAAACTTAAAACGACGGGCACGGAAACCGTCGCCGCCCGGACTCCCCGCCGGGAGCACCAGTCCTCAAAGATTCTCCAAATCCGAACGTAAGTAAGAGAAGTGGACGTTTTCCTCGCCCGCAGAAGGGTAGAAATCACCGCGGGGGAGTAGCCCTTCTTTTTCAGCCGAGCCCTCTCAATGGCCAAACCGTAAGCGAGAATCGATCCACTTGGGGCATCCGCAAGGGACCCTGAAGAAGAAGATCCGGCAGCGCGGGCAGGAGCCATGGAACGCCGTCGCGCAGCCGGACCAGATCGGCATACCAGGGCCTCCGGGGCCAATCCGGGGACACCAGTAACACTCGACCCCGATGGCTCTCGATGCGTTGCACGACCCGGCCGATCAGAGCCCACGGAGGAAAGACATAAAGAAGACCGGACGTTGGCCACGGCTGAATGAGAGCGTCGATCCCCTCGGACATGCGCTCTCTTCGTCTGCTGAAGAAGCGCCCTGTCTTGGCCGATTGAAATGTCGCCATGAGATCCATGATGGGCGGACCCCACCGCCGGACTATTTGCGCGTAAACCTGCAGGTTGAGCTCCCACTCTCCGGGGTCTACCCGCACTCTGCTGAGAAAATCAGCCTGGACATTGTCTGCGCCTGCAATGTGTGCTGCCGAGATTGCCGGAAGACGAGTCTGCACCCAATTGAACAAGGCCGTCGCTTCTGCTTCCAAGGACACACTGCCGGTGCCCCCTTGGCGATTGATGTAAGCTACTGTGGTCGCATTGTCCGACAGGACCCGCACCAGTCGGCCGAGGACTAAAGTCTCCAGGGCCAACAGGGCTAGCCGTACTGCCCGTAATTCGAGACGGTTGATCGACCAAGAAGCCTCCCGGGGAGACCATTCCCCCTGAGCGAAGCGGGTCTCGCAGTGAGCCCCCCAGCCGGTTAAGCTCGCATCCGCTGTGAACGGAACCCAAAGTGGAGGCTCCAAGGGAATCCCCCGCGTCAGGTTCTCGGAGGAGAGCCACCACCGTAGTGATCGGCGAACCGCCCTTGGGCAAGGCAATCTCTTGTTCAATGAGTCGAACTGGTTGGACCAACGGCGCAGAAGAGCACTCTGCAGCGGACGCATGTGGAAGCGCGCCCAAGGCACCACCTCCAAGGTCGCTGCCATCGTTCCGAGGAACCGCAGGTACCACCACGCCGACGGAGCGGGCATCCCTCGGAAGAGTCGGACAAGAGCC
This sequence comes from Ichthyophis bannanicus, assembly GCA_033557465.1. Taxonomy (NCBI): domain Eukaryota; kingdom Metazoa; phylum Chordata; class Amphibia; order Gymnophiona; family Ichthyophiidae; genus Ichthyophis; species Ichthyophis bannanicus. The sequence goes on from CM066033.1 coordinate 838,191,494, forward strand.
CGCAACGCCAGAAAGCGGCGCTCCGGAAGGCACACCAAGCCCCGTGCTGTGTCGAAGCGAACCCCCAGGTACTTGAGATCCTGCGTCGGACACAGACAACTCTTGCTTTCGTTCACCACCCAACCGAGGGACCGCAGCAGAGCCACCACCCTGCTCGTGACTTGCCCACACTCCCGACTGGACTTTGCTCGAATCAACCAGTCGTCGAGATACGGATGGACCAGGATGCCCTCCTTGCGCAAGGCCGCCGCAACGACAACCATTACCTTTGTGAAGGTGTGGGGAGCAGTGGCGAGGCCGAACGGCATGGCCCGGAATTGGAAGTGGCCCCACGGAAGCGCGAAGCGGAGAAACCGCTGATGAGAGGGCCGGATGGGAATGTGTAAATAGGCCTCGGTGAGATCGAGGGACGTCAAAAACTCCCCCTGACGCACTGCTACGATGACTGACCGCAGGGTCTCCAAACGGAAGTGCGGCACTCTGAGAGCGCGATTCACGCCTTTGAGATCCAAGATCGGACGAAGAGAGCCGCCCTTTTTGGGAACCACAAAATAGATGGAGTAGCGACCTGCGCCTCTTTCCAAGGGAGGAACCGGAACCACTGCCCCCAGTGAAAGCAGCCGATCCAGGGTCACGCGGATGTCCCGCGTCCTTTGAGCTCCCTTGCTGGGTGACAGAACAAAGGAATCTGGAAGTGGGTACGCAAACTCCAGGGCATAACCTTCTTCTATAATCTGCAGCACCCACCGATCTGACGTAATTTGGGCCCAAGAAGGAAGAAAGTCGCGCAAACGACCCCCGATAACCGGGCCTCCCTCTAGAGCCCGCCTCGTTTCATTGTGGCTTGCGATTAAAGGAAGAGGCCGAGGAAGAGGCGGCTCCGGAGAAGCCTCTTCCCGCTCCCCTGAAACCACGAAATCCTTGATGACGGGTTCCAAAACGACCGCGCTGCGATGTCCACAGTCGGGAGGAACGAAACCTGCGAAAATCCCGAAACTGACCGCGCGCCGAGGTGGACGATCTATTGAGCTTAGACTTATCTTCCAGAAGCCGTCCACCCTTAGACTCACCGAGATCCTTCACCAACTTATCGAGAGCCTCACCAAATAACAATCTGCCCTTAAAGGGCAGCTTACTGAGGCGAGACTTGGAAGAACCGTCAGCCGCCCAGTTGCGCAACCAGACGGACCGGCGCGCCGCTACCACGGAGGCCATACTATTCGCTAAGGAGCGGATTAAATCATAAACCAGATCCGCCAAGTAGGCCGATCCCGACTCCATGCGTGTAACGTCCAGCAGACCCTGTTGGTCTAGACCGGAACCCGAGCGCAGATGCTGTGACCACCGCAAACAAGCCCGAGCTACCCACGCCCCACAAATAGAGGCTTGCAAAGACAAGGCATTGGTGTCGAAGGCTTGCTTCAACAAATTATCAACCTTCTTGTCCTGAACATCCTTCAGGGCCGCAGCCCCTTCAACTGGGATGGTGGTTTTCTTGGTCACTGCCGAAACCGCAGCATCCACTCGTGGAGACTTAAACAAGTCCCTGTCCTTGTCGGCAAGGAGGTAAAGACGATTCATGGTCCGAATCCCTTTCAAACCGGATTCCGGCTGCTCCCACTCCGCATGGATCATCTGCTCAACCACGCGGTGCACGGGGAAAACTACCTGGGCATCCCTGACCGCCTGAATGAGAGGATCCTCAAGACCCTCCTCCTCCAGGGGCCGCACCGCCGATAGGTTAAGCGCTTGCAGAGACTCCGTGACCAAAGGGACCAGCTCGTCCCTTCGAAACACCCGAATGATCCGAGCCTGATCTTCCGGCTCAGGGATCTCCCCGTCCTCTAACTCCTCAGCCTCAGTCTCAGGATCACCCTCCGCCTCGGAATCCGGGAGACAAAGGGTGACCTGATCCTGGTCCACCAACTTGAGCCGCTTGACCGCGGGCTGAGAAGACCGCTGAACCTCCCCTGCGGGTCCTGAGGGGAGAGAGGCGGGCCAAGCCTCCGGCAACTGACCGGACCGGCTCAAGCGGAAAGCCTGATGCATGAGGAGAACGAAATCAGGGGAAAAGTCCATAGGCGGCGCTACTATAGCCGCATGTTGGAGCTCAGGTACCGAATCATTGGACGGTGGGACCAATCCAGAAGGGGGGAAGCTCGTTGAAGGGACACTGTCCCCCAAAAGAGAAGTGTCCCCGGGGATAAGCTGTTCCTTAACTTCAATAGGACGCTCCAGGTCTGAAGAAACTGAAGCACAGCCCCTGCAGATGCCAGAGTCAGTCCCCGCACCTCAGCGGGACCCACAAATCATGCATTGGGGTTTGGCAGCCATACTAAGGCAACCTCCGCCCTGCGGGAAAGAAGGGAACAGAAACAGGGAAGCCCACACCAAAGGGACCAACCCTATGCAAATTAGTACAGACTTAAAGTTAAAACGTTTTTTTTTTTTTTTTTTTTTTTTAAAGAAAATAAAACACTCCCCAGAATCCCAGGGGTGCCCTGAGCAAAATCGCCAGCATAAGAAACCCCAAAAATGCCAGGGGAACCCGTGCACAAGTGTTAAAAAATGCCCCTAAAAAGCACTCTTTAGAAATTCAAAATGGCCGCCGCACTTTTTCACCCGCGGTAAAAAACGGCGCGAAAATACAAAGGCAACCAAATAACATGGAAAAGAAAGAAAACGACCCTCAAATACAGGGCAAGCGAAAAAATTCAGGAAAAAATGCAAATCGTGAGGCAGGGGAGCTGACAGACCCTCTGACAAATCAAACAGGAGGGAGCAGCAGTGCCCGAGAAAGGTAAGGAAATGAAAAACTCCTACCAGCTCAGGAAACAGCCAGGAACTCAGCCAGCTTCTCCAGGTAACAGACAATGCTGTAGCAGGTATGGCTCTTCCCCGTACAGCCTAGGGGAGAGCTCAACCCAGGCTTCAGAAATCCCCAGGCAGGAAGGCAGGAGCCCAATGCAGGTCTGGCTTCCCCCAGGATGTCCCCTGTGGTAATGGATTTTTTTTTTTTTAAAGATACAGCTACCTAGCAAAGACATGGTAAATAAAGGACCAAAAACAAAACCCCAAAAGAACTAACTAACTAGTGTTGCTCCTTCAAGTGTCACTTAGTGTGCCCAGAAAGGGCACAGCAGTCCTCAAGCTGCAAGGAGACTGGACACACTGGGGGCTTCTGGGAGCTCCGTCTGCATATATACTACAGAAGACTTGATTGGTCCAGTCTCCAGGCTGCAGGAGGAGGGGCACTACCTGATTGTAGAGGACTAAACTGGATTACCGAACAGGAATACCTGATGAGAGGAGGAGGAGGAGTAGGAAGTGGGGTAAAGCGGAGGCAGTACGGCGGAAGTGAGGGTGGGGTTGCCTTAAAGAGAGAGAGGTTGGTTGAATGAGGGGGAGGGTGTGATGAAGCTCTTTGTATATCCTCTGTATATAGGTTTTTTACAAATATGTCTAAAGTCTCAATAAGTAAACAGGTTCATTACAAATATGTACTAAGTTTTTACAAAAATTTTACAAATATGTACAAAGTTTCCCAAAGTTAAATTCCCAGTTGAATTCTCCTGTTATATGTAAACTCATCACAGTTTGTTGCTTGCAATGAGTATTTCTGTTTAATGTAAACCGCACTGATGAAAAAGAGTGCGGTATAAAAGAACACTAAATAAATAAAATAAATAAGATGCAAGGATAGAGGACAGGATGGAGGAGGAAGGGAGTAGGGGGGGGGAGAGGAGTGAGGGTGTTGGTAGGAGGGGAGGCAGTTGGGGAGTAAGAGGAAGAGGAAGAGAAGGACAATGTAGTGTGGGGCCATAGTAGAGGAGTAGTGTACTGAAAGAACTTTTATACAACTGGCCATGACCATCAATGCTCCTTCTGAGTCTCCTGTTAACAGTAGAAACAGCTTAATATCACCAGGATAAATGTGGTAGCATACTTCTGATGTGTGGTTGGAGATAAAGATTTTTAAGAAATGTTGAGAGCATCGATCCCTGCAGGACCTCTCTCAGCAGCTCAAGCCAGCCTTAGGCATTCTCACTAAACTCTACCTGATAAACATGGCCATCTAAAACCAAGTTATTCACCTGTAGTTGGGGCTCTCTATGAACAGCAGCATACAAATTCTCACAACATAGGTGAGGACATCTAATGGAGCTTGTGTGGGGAAAAATACTTTCTTCCTTGCATTCAAAAATTCTGGTAGCTTTTGGAAGGCTCCACTGCATAATACAGCACTTTCCACATCATGTTGTTGCATGGGACCTTCTCAGTCTTTATGTAGCTAAGATTGGTATACAACTGCTAAGTGAGATGGGAGGGCATGGGGAACTTGTATCCCACTGCAATTGAAAACATGTGCTATAGGTAAGAAACTCTGTTTTCCTCAAGAACAAGCAGAATGTCAAGTCCTATAACATGGAATGTCCTAGCTATAGGTTGCCTTCTACAAAAAAGAACAAATAAAAAATGAAAAGGCCCCTACAAATGGGTAGATGCCAACGATGTTTTTTGCTGGCAACCAATCACTTTGGAATTTTTTTAATTTTATTTTTTTAAGGAAAGCAACTTGAAAACAAGCTAAATGGGCCCTAGGAGGGAGAAGCTTGGTTCAAAACCTTAAAGAGTTTCTGGCGGATAGACTGCCCATACCACACAGTCCAAAACGTGATGTGGGTGGAAAAACACTTTATTTAATAATCTAAGACCTATTACAACCCGACACAGGCCGTGTTTCGGAGACCTTCATCAGGGGTTGTCGGAGTAGGTACTAGAAACACAGAAACATACAAATTAATTATAATTAAAATCCAACAAATGGGAAAGAACAAATAAATACTTAAAAACATAAATATAATGTGATCAATCATATAAACATACTAGTATAACAGAGAATAAAACAAAATCCAATTGTTAAAAGTGTGGATACGCAAATACATTAAAAAATGCCATATGGTTAAATTAGTTAAAATAAAGTAAAGTAAAACACAATAGAATAGGATAAAATAAAATAAAACAAGATAAGACAGAATGAGTAGAAATCTTAAGAGATGTGACAGCGTCATAGCTCCAACGTTAATACCTTAGTTGTAGATATGATGAACAAGTAATCCTCAAAAAGAGGCAACACTAAAACAAAGAAAACAGAATGAGGCTATGTATACAGCGGAGATATAAATTGTAATCCATTTAGAAATAGCATAAAAACAATAAATAACCTCTCTAAAAATAAACCTCAGTTTAAAATTGTCACGGAAGAATACATGAATAGCAGGCAACGGGTACTAATCTCAGAGTTAAGAAGGAAGGAGGTCAGGCTCACGAGTACCAAAAACAAACATACTTCGGTAATACTTCGATGTGAAAATTACAACTTTCGATTAGAGATCAAAGAATCTATAATAAATAGTATAAAAGAGTGTACTAAAAAGAAAACAATAAATAACTAAAACGAGTGCATGTATAGTATGGCCAGAATTCCATCGGGGGAACCGCATAATATATAAATAGAGAATTCAACAGCGGTGTGGATTCAAAAGTTCTAAATGATGCCAAAGAAACGGCGATAATATAAAACACTTCACACTTACCAATATGAATCTCTACCAAGTATTATTACTTTGCGCAACCAGCAATGTGTTTGTTTAATCCGCCAAAAAACAGCTTCAAACTAAAGAACGCCGGTACATGCGCAAGCCTTAAAATCTTGTGTAGAGCGGGAAAATAAAAGGGGCGTGGCTAAGGCGGAGTTTAAAAAATCAGACCAATAGGTGAAGTTAAGAGCTGATATTAAAACCATTAAAAACATGGATATAAAACTCACAAACCATTCTTTGAGGGAATAGTTATAAAATGTAAACAAACAGTTTAGATCGTGAAGGAGGAGAGGGAGAGAGACCAAAAAACGCCAATGAATGCACAACCCTAGATCGTATCACAGTCGACTCAATAAATAACTGCATAAATGTTTGTATATTATTGAGATATGTATTTGAAACATATAAATAGATTTTTAATATATATTCTGGGGTCTATATTTTGAAATATATATCCAGGACCTTACAGTTTAAAATGTAAAAACACAGCCTGGATCCGTCGGCACGCGTGCATTCCTCAAAATTCTATGAGTAGCAAAACGGAGACCAAATATAAGTGTCAACGAGTACGAAGCTGCTAATGTTAATCTAGAGAAAATTACTTGGAAAAGCGTGCAACAACTTCATTCAACAGTAAAGATATGTGTATTGAACCTCATGTAAGGAACTGGTTGTCTAGGTGCAGTCTATAAGAGCAATACCAAAAAATCAAGAAATGTACAAACCATTACTGTGACATCTGATTGTAAAGAGGAAAATGCAGTAGCATGCTACTGCATGGAAAAGTAAATGTTGATTAAATATATTGTATCACAAGTTTACTGGAGCACAGCTGAAGATAATAGAGCACTGGACATGAGAGGTATAATAACCTACAATTATAAAAAGACAGAAAGATCTTGATCTAAATTAAGACCATTGGGAGCCAGGGTATCTAATAAAAATATATACCTCTGTTCTAACCTAAGAATGGTTTTATTAATATCCCCTCCTCGCCAGTTGGGTTTCACTTGTTTTATAACGAAAAATTTAAGATCAGTAACTTTATGTTGGAATGTGTGCCAGTGGGAAACCAAAGGTTTATCCTCTACATTCCTCCTAATGCAGCTCTTATGTTCCATGATTCTAATTTTAATCTTACGGGTGGTTTTGCCTACATAGAGCAGTCTGCAGGGACATTGTATCACATAAATCGCATTATGTGTATCACAGTTGGCAAAATCATGGATAGGAAACTTCTTGTGTGTAGTTGGATGGGTAAACATATTTCTAACCGGTAAAGCATTCAAACAGATAGAACACCTACCACATTGAAATTAAAGGCCAATTTCAATGTGGTAAAATATAAAGGCCAACCGTAAGATTAAAATTAGAATTAAATTTTTCGTTATAAAACAAGTGAAACCCAACTGGCCACCAGGTTTCCAGCAGCCATGAGAGGGGCTGAAGTGAGAAAATGTGTGTGCAATCAAGAGAGCTATGAGGTAATCCCTAAGCACTCATCTCAAAGGGCAGGGCCTGATTCAACACAGCTGCGCTGTGTTAGGGAGGAGCACACATTAGGACAGAATAAGAATAGAGCTTATTCTACAGATAAAAGCTTCAGACACAGATACAGCAACAGCTTCAAGCTCAAGCACCAACATCACCTTGAGAAACAGAAGCCAAGCCAAGCGGATAGAGAGAGAAGGAAACTCTCTGGAAGGAAGAGAAGAAAGTCCATTGGAAGGTCTGGGAGAGTCCAAGGCAGTACCCATACTGGGAGGTATTCCAAGTGCCAGCAGAGTCCATTGGACTGGAGTCAGCCAGAGGAATGGAATGGCAGAACATAAGAACATAAGAAATGCCATACTGGGTCAGACCGAGGTCCATCAAGCCCAGTATCCTGTTTCCAACAGTGGCCAATCTAGGTCATACGTACCTAGCAGTTTCCCCAGAGATAGGAATCACCAGTGGCTACCTGGGAGAGAGAAGACTGCAAGTGGAAGGGACTTTCAGACCTATGCCAGAAGGTATGTGAGGAAGGATCCAGTGTCCAGGGATCAAGATTGGAAGGCTGGACATCAGAACTGGATTACATACTGGCCAGGCTATACAGAGAGGAATTATGATAGCAGGAGAGGCTCAGGTATGAACACTGATCCAGACCCTATCTATAATAGTGAATGGCAGCAAGGGAATAAGCATTCTCATGATAGTGCCTTATGGAAAGACTCGTCTGTGCCAATGTATGATAGTGACGCTATGCTGATTGATGAAGGGGGAGATACAGCAGATGAAACTATTAATTACATGGACTGTTCTCTATCTAAATGCTATTGCTAGCTTTCTGTGAGCAAACACATCAGCCATCACAAAGAAACCTAACTTTGTTCCTTATTCCACTGCAAACAGCTCTTAAAGCAGGATTTTTAGTTCACACAGTAGCAGCCAGCCAGCTAAAGGGTTTCAGCTGGACAATTGATAGTAATTAAAGCTGCACCTGATTGTGTGTGTGAGCAAGGGAAAATCACTGCTGGATCTGCGTGGAAAATAAGCAGAAGTTAACCTAACCAGCAAAGTTTATTCATTTCTTTGTGCCTTTTTACTTGGTAATTATTTGCTAAGAAAACATTAGCTAATTGCCTGACAAGTTGAAGGTTGTTTTCTGATTTGCTTTGTGACTTTATGTTATCCATTTAAACACTGCAAGCAAGTAACCTCATTTATATTGCTACCAAGCATACTTGTGCTGGGTGAATTAAACCCCATCAATAAAAGAAGTATTTTATTGGTTTTACCACTGGTTACACAACTCAATTATTGTCTTCAGCTGTGTTTGGGAGTGAATGAACTACATCACCCACAATACCTTGCAAGAATCATATGAATATATGCATCGTCAAGATTGTGTAAGTTCTCACCCTAGGCAGCCGTCTGACATGTCTTATCTTGTTTTATTTTATTTTATCCTATTCTATTCTGTTTTACTTTACTTTATTTTAACTAATTTAACCATATGGCATTTTTTAATGTATTTGCGTATCCACACCTTTAACAATTGGATTTTGTTTTATTCTCTGTTATACTAGTATGTTTATATGATTGATCACATTATATTTATGTTTTTAAGTATTTATTTGTTCTTTCCCATTTGTTGGATTTTAATTATAATTAATTTGTATGTTTCTGTGTTTCTAGTACCTACTCCGACAACCCCTGATGAAGGTCTCCGAAACAAGGCCTGTGTCGGGTTGTAATAGGTCTTAGATTATTAAATAAAGTGTTTTTCCACCCACATCACGTTTTGGACTGTGTGCTTGTTACCACGTGATTTCTTGCCTCATTTGTTGGACAGCCTTAGACTGCCCATACCTACTGTAATGTGCTGAATTCCTTTCCAAACAATGAGATTTAGATGTATGCATCAAATTCCATGTCACAGCACTCCAAATCTCTTCTATAGAGGGCTATCTCAAGGGGGCTACCAATGCAACCATGATTCTGACATTATGAACCTTGACATGCATGCATACATACATTTATTAATTTAAATGTTTGTATATACCATATTCAAAACCAAAACCATTTAAAATGGTTTACACACTACAATAAAACAATCAAAGTGGAGTTGGCACATTAAGAATTAGAGAACAAAGTAGTCAGAAGCATATCATAAATTATTATATAGAAACACCATTTCTTCCAAATAACATCTTACAGTACATAAAAATGTAACCTACTTTAACCACAACTCATATTTCAGCTGGGAAAAAAATTGTTTTTACTCCTTTGCTAAAATTTAGGATATTATAGTTTTCTCTTAAATGCACTGGTAAGACATCAGGACTAATAATTTAACAGCCAGCAAACATTAACTGTGGTGATGAAAGCGCATTTTGCTTTTCCCCCTGGAAGTTTTGGAGCTATGAAATGAGCACTTTTTTGCACCTTATTTGTGATCAGAAGCAGGTATAGGCATGGACGCCTCAACAACCAGAGTGCTTGTGCTGTTCTGAAATGGCACTGTGATATGCCATTGCTCTGCCTAGGCCGTGTCTTCACCACGGCCCCCATGCTCGCCCCAGGGATGTCTATATACCTAGCTTTCTAAAATGAGTCTGGGGATGTCTCTGATTTGCATGTCTGAATGCTACTACTACTACTGAGCATTTGTATAGTGCTACGAGTCGTATGCAGCGCTGCAGAGACATGTAAGAGACAGTCCCTGCTCATCAGAGCTTACAATCTAGTCAAGACAAACACCACAGAAGGTGTAGAGATGGATAAAACAAGGGGGAAAGGTAAAGAAACAAGGAGATCAGGCGAGTCAAGATCCAAAAGCAGCAGCGAAGAGGTGAGTTTTCAGCCTGGATTTGAAAAGGGTCAGTGCCTGGTGTACAGGCACAGGTAGTTTGTTCCAGGCGTAAGGTGCAGCAAGATGAAAGGAGTGAAGTCTGGAGTTAGCAATAGAAGAGGATGCCTGTTTTCAAATGTCCAACCCCCTGTGTGGATTATTTTAGAAGCTCTATTTGTGAGTTGGATGTCTGAAAATGGGCACTTAGATGTGCAAAGCATGGAGACGTCCCCAGAGCCATTTTAGAAGCTTGGTATATAGATGTCGCCAGCACATCCATGTAGCATGGTGCCGTGGCGTGGGCGTAGCAAGGGAGATGCACATCGTGGTGCAATTTCAGAATGGTACAAGAACGTCTGGCCCTTGTTGGTGAAATAGCCATGCCTATACCTGTTCCTGGCCATGAATAAGGTGGAAAAAAGTGCTCATTTTATGAATGTAACTCTTCCAAGGGAACATGCATAATGCGCTTTTATCGTCACAAGTATTTCCTGCCCGAAGAAGCCTGCATGTAAATACAGTGGAGGGGTGGAGGAGTGGCCTAGTGGTTGGGGCAAGGTACTTCAGGCTGGAAGGTCGGGGGTTCAAATCCCACTAGAGGACAGCAACCTTGAGCCGGAAGGACTGGGGTTTCTAGTCCCACAGGTGCTCCTTGTGGTCTTGGGCAAGCCACTTAACCCTCCATAGCCCATGTTCCCTGTAAAATAGTTATCTCCAAGTTATAATGCCCTGTTCAATGTAATTTCAGTTTGTTCAATGTAAACCACACTGATGCAGAATAGCGCGGTATATAAGAGAATGTAAATAAATAAATAAATAAATAAATAATACTCCAAATATATTACTTGTCCTCAACTGCACTCTGAGTACCTGAAATGGCAGGTCAGGACGTGCATGTCTCATAGCATAGTCTCCCCTCCTTCTAAAATACTTCTGCAGGCACGTCCACGTGCCCGGTTCTGAGGCTGTACAATCTGGGGTCGTCCACATTTGAAAAATGGCTTACACTATCAACAAAAGGTCATTCACAAACGTCAAACACTTGACCTCCAGCCTCCACGAATTGCACACCCCTCTGCACCTGTGGCGTTAATTTCAAAGCATGCAACAGGGGTTCTAAAAACAATAGGAAAAGCAGCAAGAATAGGAGGCACCTCTGACAGGTATCCCTAGCTAGCAGAAAGCTGGCCGAAACCAAGTCATTCAAGATTACTGCTGCCATAAGACTACTGTAGAGGGCCTGCACTGCCTCCAGAAAGAAACCTCTGAGGCTATATATTCTAACATAGAAAATAAAAAACTTCATTCTACCCTATCAAAAGCCTTTTCGGCATCAAAACTAATAAGGAACATGGGAATTTCAGCTGCCAATAACGTGCGCACATTCGTCACCCTCTGCCTACTCTGAACAAAACCAACCTGCTCCGTTCTCACCAGCAATGACAGATAGCGAGCCAACTAATCAGCAAGTATCTTGGCCAGAATTTTTAAATCCACATTTAACAGGGAAATAGGCTGATATGATTCTGGCAACAATGGGTCAGGGTCTTCCTTTGGAATTACTGTAACTAGGGTATAGTTAGTGTGTCAGAGAAAAGTTCCCATCAAACAGCCTCACAATAGTATGATTCCAAAGGGCCCAGAAGCTACATTTGCAGCATTCGATAAAATTCCCTACTAAGTCATCAGGCCTCGGGGCTTTACTTAAAGGTAGCTTCAGAACGACCGTATGAATTTCCAAAAGAGAGATTGGTGCACACAACTGTTCCACTTTCAGAGAGGCCAGGAGAATCCTCGTCTGCTCCGGCTACGTCCACATTTCAGAAGAATAAAGTTGGGCATAAAATGCTCAGAACACTTTTATTTGTTTATTTATTTATTTATTTATCTATTTCTTCTATACCGCCCCTTCCAGAGATCAGGGGCGGTTTACATGGAACAAGTAAACAAATTTGTATACTAATGTATACATTACATGGAACAGAGATTTTTTTAACTTTATACAGATAATAGTTATTAACAGAGATTTATAACATTGTAACTTTATACAAATAACTGTGCATTAATTGTCAAAACTATTTACATTTTATATACATTAATAAATTTCTGTAGCGTAGTGTTGATCAGAGTTTTTCTACCTTTTTTATAGGTAGTCAGAGTTTTCTACCTTTCATATGTGTGTGTGCCATACTGGTCACGCCATTGACAACTGTACCCCAGACAGTTTTGCCTCTGGAATCAGCTTAGGCCCAAAACAAGGCTTGACCAATCACACCAAAAGACGTCCCAGAAAGTTGTCAAATTTATACAACTTTTAACAAATCATTCAGAGCTTTTTGCAGTGCCACAAAGTGTGCTGGTTAGCATGTGGAGGGCAGGAAGCAAACCTCCACTTGTCCCAACGCAACTGTGCCTCCAAGTGAAGGATTGCCGCAACTAGTTGCTTCCTTTGTCGGGAGACATATTCAATAAGATCTCCTCTTAGGACCACTTTGGCTGTGTCCCAAAAAAGAACAGGGGTATCTATAAGCTGGTTGTTATGGACACAAAACATCTTCCACTTATTCAAGAGGAATTCACAGAAGGAGCCATCAGAATAAACTGGAAAGCACCATCAAGCCCATACATCCCCTGGGGCCATACCATGCTCCATTTCTACCCAGATCAAGGTATGATCCGAAACCTCCAAAGAGCCATTTCATTCTACAGACACTGAGGAAGAAAGCTCCCGGGATATCAAAATGTAATCTATATGAGAAATCGACCCATATGTCCTACACACATAATAATCATCTCACTCCAGCATACAAGATCCTCCAAGCATCCACAAGATCAAGCTGTTCATAGAGATAGGGCAGGCCCACATGCAACGAAGGGCACGTCTTTTTAGATGGTACAGATCTTTCAAAGTCCCTATCCATAACTGAATTAAAGTCTCTAGCCAAGATAATGGGCACATCCCCCAGCACTACATTCAGCTTAAAAAGTTCCCTGAAAAAATCTGAATAAAGATACTGGGAGCATATAGAGAGACCACAATAAGGTCTCTGCTCATCATTCATAACTTTAAAAATAAAATGGCCGTCTGGGTCCTGTGTAACATCTAGGACCTCATATGTCAAGGATTTTGCCAGCAGAATAGCAAAGCCTGCTCTGTGCCAGTCTGCCAGCACATAATAAATCTCTCCCATGCAACCTAACACTAGCTTCTAATGCTCAATGTTAGAGAGCCCTGTTTGTTGCAAGCAAGCTAGAATGGCATTGTGCTTCTTTAATGTCTGTAAAATTTGAGCCCGCTTGACTGGAGACACAATTCCAGAGACATTACTGGAAATTATACACAAGTTAGATTTCATCATTAATAAACATTAAACTGAACCGGATCCTAACATCAATATTTTGCAACAAAAGCCCCAGACACCCAGCCTTGCCCAGGCTTCTATACATTGTACTGAGCTCTCATCCACAAAGAATACTATCACTGCCCCTGGCTATTCCCCAAAACCCTACAGCCCCTCATCCCAAAACTCTTGACTCAACTCCAACTGTTGCTCTTCACACCTCCGTCTCACATCAACTCCACATCCACTCAGTGAGCATCCGGATTCCTAACATTGCTTACCCCTGTCCCCATACAACACACTCTCACTCAGCCCATCATCAATTCAAGTCTATAGTCATCTCACACACTTCTAAGGGAACATGGCTGCACACAATCAGACCAGTCACCCACCTCTGCACCCACCCAGAGCCCAGATACAATTGCTCTCACCTGTCCACATCATTTAAACAGCCCCACAAACAATTCAAGTTAAATGCATAGTAATGAGAAGCAAATTAGATCGCAACGTGTGATCTCTAAGCAAATAAAGCACAGCAAGTGTCTCAGCAGAGAAAGCTTTAAGTCACATTACAGAGTTCCATGCCATTCGCAGGAGCCAGCAGCACCCTGGAGTGAATCAGAAAATGTCCAGTTGCTGTCCAATCTGACAGGCGTAACCTTCAAAGCTATAATCCAAACCTTCAATGAGAGGACATAAGTCCTCTCATTGAAGTGGAGTGGAGTGGAGGAGTGGCCTAGTGGTTGGGGCAAGGTACTTCAGGCCGGAAGGTCGGGGGTTCAAATCCCACTAGAGGACAGCAACCTTGGGCCGGAAGGACTGGGGTTTCTAGTCCCACAGGTACTCCTTGTGGTCTTGGGCAAGCCACTTAACCCTCCATAGCCCATGTTCCCTGTAAAATAGTTATCTCCAAGTTATAATGCCCTGTTCAATGTAACTTCAGTTTGTTCAATGTAAACCGCACTGATGCAGAATAGCGCGGTATATAAGAGAATGGAAATAAATAAAATAAATAAATAAGGTGTTATAGGCAGGGACACATCCAACAGATGACAGCATAAACACACTAGCAAACGGCACAGCCCAGGGAGAGATGGGGGCCATAGAAACCCATAACATCACTCAGACTGGAGCACACACCCCTGCCAAGTTTCACAAGATCATGCATCTGGTTCTGGAGCCTCCCAGCTCCACAGTGCTGCCATCGCTGCTCAGGGAGTCTAGACTTTCCCTCACAAGCTGAACTCTCAGTACCGCTGAGTACTTCAGGGTAAACTAATATTTCTTTGCAGCCAGCTCCTTGCAAACTGCAAGCTAGGCCCTTTGATCCACAATGACCTTAGCAGAATAGTCTTGGAATACCAGTAATTTGATGATTATTGTAAGACAGTCCTGACTTCTGACGATGATTCTGCAGAATCGCAGATTTGTGAGTGAAGTTAAACATCCTGCAATGTTGACAGAAGGCCACTGCTCCTCCCTCAATATATATAGACCCCATGGCTGTGGGCAGGGAGAGCTCGGACTAGAGCCTCCATTCCAGAAATCCCACCTCCTCCTTCGCAATGGACTCAGGTAAGCCCACAAACCAAAGGTTATTCTGACATGATGTTTTCCAGGTACTCTAATTTGGCTTCATATTTTTCCACCGTGGACTTCAGTACAGCCAAATCAGCCAGGGTCCCTTCTAAAGTGTCCTCCACTTCTCTGACAGGTTTCTCCACCTCAGCCACTCGAATCATAAAATCAGTGATAGATATGGTCATCATAGCAAGCTGATCCCCCAGCTGGGCAAATTGCGCATCCAGCGTTTATACTACCTCATCAGTGAGTTGCTGGATGACTGTCTGGTCCAGCTCCTGCAGATCTTCAGACGGCCACCATTTTAGGATCTGCTGGCCATGATTTTGCTGCATCATTTTTAGAGACTTTTGTAGCCATCTCTAAGGCCGATTTCTGCAAATATCTATCTATAAGGCAGCGACTACCCAATATTACAAGCAAGAGAGTGGATGAACAATTTTAAGTCATGGATGGGGTAAGCTGCACCAGGAAGAGTCGGGAGCAAGGGAAAAACACAGCTCACTCCTCATTGCATCATGTGACCTCTCAGAGGCACTTATACCTGCCTTCCTTCATTGCTGCCACTCCTCCGGATTTTTGAACATTCTGCTGCTGCCCTTCTAAAATCGCATTTCACATCTCTTGGGCTACCTCCCACTGCTCCCCAAATCAGACATACTGTACTGTAGATGGACTCACTGAGCTCAACCTTTATAATTTTACCACTCTCTCCATTACAAATTAGAACCCCCACAGCCCTGGAAAGTTCCTTGACATATAAAAGGAATCCATGTTTGTATGTCTGCTTGTAAGCATAGTAATCCTCCATAGAAAGTATATAAATAAACTAGATTTAGCATGCAGGAAAAATACAAATATCTCAGATCTGTTAGAAAACCAGGCACAGTGGGTCAATATCTTCTGAGACTGAGCTTCCAAAAAACATTGTCATTGCTTTCTATGGAAAACAATTACATGC
Source organism: Ichthyophis bannanicus (assembly GCA_033557465.1). Taxonomy (NCBI): domain Eukaryota; kingdom Metazoa; phylum Chordata; class Amphibia; order Gymnophiona; family Ichthyophiidae; genus Ichthyophis; species Ichthyophis bannanicus. The sequence continues at coordinate 838,207,316 of CM066033.1, forward strand.
TGCAGAATGTTGACGTGCTTAATTCCAATCAGCAATAAACAAATACCAATCACCAAGTTGAACAAAACTATCAAATAGTAGAAAACCTGGATAACAAAAAGCCAATTTAATTCCAAAGCTACCCTATCACCCTTTCAGAACTCTGACACAAAGCAACACAGGCATACAAAGCCAAGGAAAATTAACTGAAATAGCTAGTAAAAAATCGTCATAGCTTGCTCCCTATCATTCCATCTCTCTAACCACCTACTACACCTGTCACAGTCATAATAGTTATACCTCACACCCTGGTTTTCTTAAGTGTCAATTTGTTATGATTTTATTTGATATATTGTAAACTACTTTGATGGTTGTTGCCAAAGGTGGTCTAGCAAATAATAATAAATAACCCCCCTCCACACAGATACAAGGAAAATAACTGATGCAAATGAAGGATGGTACCGAAAGGCACCTTCCAAGCCACCTATCCATACTTCTTAAGTCACCTATCCATACTTCTTAATGGAGGGTCTGTTACAAGAGTATGTTTAACATCCTCATTACAGACGATCCGACAACAAAAATATACTATAAGAGACATTGTATTTTGTCCGTTAAGGTGTAAGAGTATATAAGGGTAACTTTGGGGATTATTTGGAGTGAGCCATTTTCTAGGAGATAAAATTATGGCTTTACTGGTGGGTTCTTTATATTTATAGTCAAGAAAGCTTTTATGGCATACATAACATAGCACATAATCAACTGATTTAACAGTAATTGTTGGGGCTGCCAGAATGAATGGCAAATGCTTAATATCAAATATAGAGAGGTCCTAATAGTACCAGCACTTATATGTGTATGTGGCCATTTTGCAAACCAATATTTGCAAATGCTGCCAATTAACCACAGATGCCACATTCTTTAATTTCAGTTTGGAGGCAGACATAAAGGGCTGCCTGAAAGAAGCATTAAAAAAAAAAACTATATGTATCAGGGATGCAAAATGATCACTCACTATAACACCAGAAACACTTTCACCATTGGTAAGCACCAAGTCCAGTATGGCCCCCTTCTCGTGTGGGTTCTGTTACCAGTTGTCTGAATAGTTCTCTCTGTAGAGAATCTAAGATCTCCTTATTTCTAGATGATACTGCAGCAAGAATGTGCCAATCAACATCTGGCATATTGAAATCCCCTATCAGTAGCACTTCCCCTTTCCTGACAATGCTGCGTATATCTTCAGTTAACTCTCTGTCCACCTCTTCTCCCTGTGAGGGAGGTCTGTATATCACGCCAAATGAAATTGATTTCTCTTTCCCTCTTTCTAGTGTGGCAAGGAAGCCTATCCGGAGTCTGGGGGAGGACAAAGAGACAGGGAATTCACCCTAGTAAAGGGCCCCCTTTCTCAAAGTCAGGGTAGGAAAGCCACAACCACCTCTAGGAATCAGAAAACTTCTACGTCGCCCACATTTCATGCGCCCCCTAGTGGAATGAGGGAGAGAGGATATAGGGCCCAGAACCCCTTCGGCAGTGAATTCTGCAAGCACTCAGGTGTCCGAAGTCAGGCTGATTACCGTCACCTGGGAAGGGAGGAGTTGGAGCTAGAGCCCTGGAACTATAAACCTATGCCAGACTATGAGAAAGGGGGAGGAGAAGCAGGAAGCCAGGCTGACACGAGCAGTGGCACGGATACAAGCAAGGGAAGCTTGACTGGTGCTGAGCAGAGCAGAGGAACTGAGCATCCAGGAGAAGAAAGTGCTAATTGGCATATAGCACATCTGCAAGAGAGTTTGGGGCCAGGAACAAGAGAGACTCCAAGATCCCCTGGGGAAGCTGTTAGCTGAGCACTGTGAGCAAGACGGGGAGTCAGAAGCCATGCAGCTGGGAGAGCCCGAGGTGAAGCTGAATGATGAGGACACTCCCATGGACTGTTCCTTTTGCCAAGCTTTAAACCTGGGAACGTAGAGAAAACAAGCCAGTCTTGAAAGAAAGTCTTCCAGGAAAAAGGTACCCATAGTCCACAAGCAGGGTGGCCGTTGATTCCCTCGTGTTTGTGAAGGGGAAGTTTACGGGGACTAAGGAGCAAGCCTGGAACTGTGATATGCTTGTTAATCACCTGCTGCTGGAATGATGACACTGGGGTAAGCTAAAAGTAGCTATTAGAACAAAGCTTTCTTTTGCCCCTGGATTATATCTGTTTACTTGGAAGGTAGCCAAGAAAGGTTTGAAGCTGAATAGAAGCTAAACTACCACAGACTTTGAATGTGATTTGTTTTTGTGCTTTAGTCAGCAAGGCTAAAAAGGAAGGCAATATCATTGCTGTTAAAGACTGTGTATCCTGAACTATAGAGAACCTTTAAACAGCCATTTTTGTGTTTGAGTTTGTTTTATGGACAATGCTCTACTTCAAAGAGTCCTGAACAAATAATCATGTATGTGGTATGATCGAACCATTGTGTACAAAATAAATTTCTGTCATTTGCCTTACCTCGTTGAGCCTGACTACAACTTTCTGCCTGATGCACCCATACAGCTAAACAAAGACTACATTTCCCAGAGGACACTGTGGGGAAATAGTTTGAAAAAGCTGAGAAAGCAGATAGCGGAAAGTTCTTCTAATAACCACGCCCCTCTAAGCTAGAGGCGAGTGGTGGAGGCGTGACACTAGTTTAACTCACAGTGCCTCCTCTCTCCCTTTTAAGCCCTGTATTTCCATTGTTTTAATATTATTTGTTTATATATAGTGCCACCCCTCCTCCCCTTCTTCCTACCCTGTCCTTTCTGAATAAAGTATAGCCTGTATAGTTACATCCCAGTCATGGTTGTCCGTGAACCATGTCTCTGTTACTGCCACTAAATCCAAGTTAGCTTTTCCCATTAAAGCCTCAACATCTGGGATCTTATTTCCCATGCTGTGGGCATTTATACACACTGCTTTCCATACATTGCCCCTTTTACCCATTTCCATAAAGGTATTCAATGTTTCACTTACCTGGGGGCTTTCTTCACCCATCCCCAATGAATCTAGTTTAAAGCCCTCTTCAATAGGTTAGCCAGTCTGCTACTGAAAACAGGTCAATTCTTCTTGGACAGATGGGCACCATCTCTGCTCTGCAACCTTTGGAATAGCATCCCATGATCCAGGAAACTAAAACACTCTCGATGACACCATCCACGCAGCCATGCATTTATCTTTAGGATGCAAGCTTCTCTGCCTTGGCTTTTACCCTCAAGAGGGAGGATTGTAGTGTTATGGGCATGCAACAGACTAGTATATATAGTCTGGTTTGTATGGCCATATCCGTTTCATCTGTATTAAAGTGTTGTTTGCATGAGCACAACACTGTCAGCGTGAGCATCAGCTTAGGTGATGTACGTTTTCTCAGTGGGGACATGGCTGCATGGAGACGGGAAGCATCTGAGACATCTATATTTTCAGAATATGATCGGCACGGGAAAGTATGCCAGGCCAGGGATGTAGATCTCCCTGATTCCAGTACCGTGGGTATGTCTATACCTGCAGTTTCAGAATCAAGTTTATTATGTGTCCATTTTCAGGTTAGACATTTCTGCTGGCCGGACATGGCTGTTATAGAATCGCACTTAATAGGTCTGGGAGAGGATCCGCATGGCCCTGGCTAAGTAGCAAACCTTGTTTCATATCAATACCTACATTTCACAGGGAGCCACCTAGTTGCAGACCAACACTTAATCTGGAAAATCTGGACAGTCCCAACCATTAACGAAGGCTAAGCAGTCACCTATTGTATCAGCTTCTGAGACTCCAAGAGCCATCAGAACATTATTTTACCTGCCAGTGGAATGGGAACACACATACATACAAAGCAAAGGTAAATAGTTGAACTTATGGGGCCCAATATTCAGCCTACAGTGTCCTACTAGACCAGTCCAGAGAAGTGAGTTGTGTTCTCCTACCAGCAGATTGGTGGAAATATATAGCCAATGAAATGCCCAAGTTTCATTGACATCACTCCCATGCCTCTATCAGCCTTGTGCCACTAGAGGGCATCTCAGTATTCATCCCAAAGCATATGGGAAAGCATGGCAAACCTCACACAACCTCAGCGTGGGCAACAATGATGAATCGAACAGTAGAGAAACTCTGTACAGGAGAAATTGAACAGCAGGCTGTCAGAAGGATATGGACCTGCAGAGCCAAGCATATACATCATAGGGGACCAAACACAGTTCCGGATGTGGGTCCTGGACTGGTCTAGCAGGACTCAGGGAAAGAACATTATCTGTTAAGTAAAATGCCACCTTCCATATCATCTTGCCAGACCAGTCCAAACAAGTGAAACGTACCAAAGTTACACCATCACTGGGAAGGAAGAAGACACAGCTGCTTGTAAACCTTGAGCCAAAGGCCGTGTGCAACAGAGCGTAAACATCCAAGCAGGAATGCTTGACAAAATGTGGAAAGTGATACCCATGTTGCTGCCCCACAATGTCTGAAGGGGCTATTGAGTTATGCTCTGTCCAAGAGGATGCTTGCACCTGAGTAGAATGGGTACAGAAACGCTTTGGAACTGGCTAGTTCCATCACAGATATGCTGAAACAATTGTCTCCTTGATCCAGCACCCCAAGGTAGACTTGGCTGCCATGACACCCTTGCATGGGCCAGCAAACAGCACAAAAAGTTGATCGGACTTACAGAAGGAATTTGTAACTTCCAAGTCCCGGAGAAGCACCCTCCAGACAGCCACAAGGCGAAGATTCTTATTTTTTATTTATTTAACATGTTTTTATATATTGCCCCTTCTAGACATCAGAGACGGTTTACATAGAACATCAAAGCAAACTTTACAATGAACTTAGTAACTAACTTAGTAAAGAAGAAAACCTACAACTCCTAGGGGAGGAGGGCGGGTTGTGAAGACTAAATTCCTGCCTGTCCCAGAGATCACCTTTTACAGGTGAGTAACTACGATATCTCCAGGAACAAGCAGGAATGTAGTCTTCACATATGGGACTCCCTAGTTCAAAGATGCCAGAAAGATGATCTCTGGGTGAGCTGTGGATTACAGGCACAACTAAGTAGGCCATGTATCCTCCAAGGATGTCTGGTATTGAAACCCGGGACAGACAGTAGGAGTTGATCTAAGTCTGAAAGCGATGCTGGAGAATTGCTTGGCCAAAGAAGGCATCCCAGTGGGAGTCCTTGTCCAGGCAATAGTGGGCAGCAAAAGTGTGGACAGAAGACCAAGTTGCTGCTCTGCATATCTCATCAACCGCTACAGAGCATAGATTTGCCATGGGGGCAGCCATGGCTCGAACATTATGTGCAGTGACGTGACCCTCAAGAGAGAGACCTGCACTTTCATAAGGAAAGGAGATGCAAGCCGCAATCCATCTGGAGAGAGTTTGCTTAGATACTGGCAAACCCAGGTGACTCAAGTCAAAGGCAATAAAAAGTTGGGAAGCTTTCCTGTGCTCTCGAGTTCTCTGGAGCTAGAAAACCAAGGCACGTTTGTAATCCAGAGTGTGAAGGGTTGCCTCTGCCCTAGAGGGATGAGGTTTAGGGAAAAAGACAGGAAGGTTGACTGACTGGTTTAAATGGAAGTGTGAGACCACCTTTGGCATAAAGTGAGGATAAGTCCTGAGGATTACCTTATCATGGTGGAATCGTGTATAGGGGGGTCAGCCACCGAGGCTTGGAGCTCACTAATGCATCTCGCTGAAGTGAGAGCAATAAGGAAGGTGACCTTCCCATGTGAGAAACTTCAGAGAGGTGGTGGCTACAGGTTCAAAGGGCGGCTTGAGAAGCTGTCCTAGAACAACATTGAGATCCCATGCCACTGGAGGGGGCCTAATGGGATGTTTGGTCAATAGAAGACCCCTCATGAGGTGTGCTACAAGCGGCTGAGAAGAGATGGGTTGACCATTGAAGGGCATGTGAGAGGCTGCAATTGCACTTACGTGTACTCTTACCGAGTTAGTTTTAAGTCCAGAGGAAGACAGGTAGAAAAGATACTCAAGTAATGCATCCACCGGAGCTGAGAAGGGGTTAAGTGCCCTCTGTGAACACCATAGAGAGAATCTATGCCATTTGAAGGCATAGGAACGTCTGGTAGAAGGCTTTCTGGACACTAAAAGGATATCTTTAACCTGCTGAGAGAGGTTAATGTCCTGGAAGGCTATGCCTTCAGCAGCTATGCCATAAAATGGAGGGCCTGTGGATTGGGATGGAGCAGTGTCCCCTCCTCCTGAGAGAAAATATCTGGAGCAGATCCCAGATCTATGGGCTGAGCCCGAAACAGACGTAGAAGGAGAGGATACCACGGTTGTCATGGCTAGCATGGGGCTATGAGTATCATGGAGCCCCTGTCTCTCTAGAGTTTGAAAAGTGTCTTGGGAATGAAGGGAATGGGAGGGAAGGCATACAGGAAGCCTTGACTCCAGTGGAAGTGAAAAGCATCCACCTGCTGGCCGTCCGGTGAAGAAGTCCTGGAGCAAAAGCGAGGAAGCTTGGCATTCTGAGGACTTGCGAACAGGTCTATCTCCGGGGTTCCCCAGATCTGAAAGATGTGAGCTACCCTGTCTTCATGGAGAGACCACTCGTGGGGGAGAAGGACTGTGTTTGCCCACCAAGACACTGTGTTTGCCCGGAAGATACACCGTGAGTAGGTGAATGTGATGTTGTATGGCAAAAGACCACAGATGCAGAGCCTCGCTGCAGAGGGTCCAAGAGCCAGAACATGGCTACTTGATTGTCTGGAATCGAAGATGTCCTGGAAGACTTTGAGAGCATTGTGAATGGCTCTGAGCTCCAGCATGTGTAGTTGTGACTCCTGACGAGACCAAAGCCACTGAGTGGAGAGATTGTCCATATGAGCTCCCCAGCCCAATTTGGACGCATCCGTCGTCAGGATACATTGATGTGCTGGCATCTGAAAAGGCGACCCTACCAGGAGGTTTTCTGGGAATTGCCACCACTGGAGAGACGAGATTAGGCGGGTAGAGACCATTATCTTGTCTTCCAGGAGATTGGATGCTTGAGACCACTGGGAAGCCAGTGTTCATTGAGCTGCGCGTATATGTAGACGAGCATATGGGACAACATGCACTGTTGATGCCATATGACCCAGAAGTTGTAGTAGATCTCGAGAAGTGAGAAATCTCTTGAGGCTTGCTTGAGATGCTAACTGATTGAGTCTGCGCAGCGGAGTTGAGGCAGAAATGCCTTTGATTGCTGAGTGTCTAAAAGAGCCACTATGAACTCTAGAGTTTGAGAGGGAACGAGTTGGGACTTTGAAAGATTTATTACAAATCCCAAGTGTTGCAGTACCTGCATGGTACGCGAGAGGGAAAGACTGGCCTCTGGAGAGGTGTTTGCTCGAATGAGCCAGTCGTCTAAGTAAGGGAAGACAAATATCCCGAGAGTTCTTAAGAATGTGACTACTACCGCCATGCACTTTGTGAAAACTCTTGGGGTAGAGGCAAGGCTGAAAGGCAAGACTATTGATAATGTCTCCCCTGAAACATGAAGCATAGGAACCTTCTATGCTGTGGGTGAATCAGAATATGAGTATATGCCTCTTTGAGATCTAGAGAACAGAGCCAGTCCTGACTGGAAATAGAGAAGAAGGGTACCTAGGGAGATCATTTTGAATTTCTCCCGCATGAGGTGCTTGTTCAGTTCTTGGAGGTCCAGAATGGGCCTGTATTCCCCTGTTTTCTTTGAAATGAGGAAGTAGGGAGAATAAAAATCCATTCTCTGTTGGGATTGTGGAACCTCCTCTATTGTTCCTGAAGAAGAAGGGAGGTGATGTCTTGTAACAACAGAGCAGAAAGATGGTCCTCAGAGCGGAACTCTCTTGGAGGAGTCCGGGGGGGGGGGGGGCAGACTTTGTAGATGAAATTGTATCCCTCCCATACTATGGACAGTGTCCACTGCTCTGATGTGATAAGATGTCACCTGTGGGCAAAGTGACCAAGCCTGCCGGGGATGAGGATAGGATTTGGAATCTCCAGAGGCAGAGGAGCTATGTTCTCTAGAAAGGAGTCAAAGACCCTGAGGAGGCTGGGTCTGTTGAGGTGGCTGTGACCTAGGAATCTGAGCCTTCCTTTGCTGTTTTGGTGGCTGCTGCCCCTTCTGAGGAGCAAGGTGTTGACATTGTACAGCAAGGGTTTAAAAAGGATATTACTACTTCTTCTTATTGAAAAAAAACTTTCTTTACTGTTTTCTTCTTAGCTGGGTTGGCCATAGACCTAGATAGTCTATTAAGTGTAGTGTTCTCAGATTCTAACTGAGAGGCCGTGTCTTGCCAATCTTTGCCAAAAAGGTTTTCACCAGTGGAAGGGATGTTACCCAGTTTGTCCTGAACCCATTGTTCAAGATCTGATGCTTGAAGCCAAGCAATTCTGCGTGCCCCGATGTAGACAGATGAAGTACTGCTGATGTACTCAAAACAGTCAAAAGTTGCTCCATTAACAAACTTTGAGACATTTTGAGTATGTTTTACAAGGGCAAGATAATCTGCTCTCTTGTCATCGGGGAGAAGAGGTGCCATTAACTCTAAATCCCTAGCCACCTCTGAGGAACATACCCATATATAGTATGTAGGAACGGATTCTAGCAGATAACATGGCAGCCTGAAAGCAACATCGACCAAAGGCGTCGAGGGTTCTCTATTCCCTACCAGGAGGGTTCGAGGAGTATGTTTTGGCACTCTTTATCAAACGCATTGCCGATTCCATCACCATGAAATGGTCTTGTAATTGCGTCTTTTGGAAACCAGGACACTCCGGTACCCGATACATGGAATCAAATCATTGGGTATGTGGGGAAACGGTAAGGGACGTTTCCTACATACGAAGCATAAGGTCGTGAAGAATGCGATGAATAGGGAGAGTTGCAGCTTCCTTCAGGGCTGCAGGATACTGAAGAATTTCAAGTTCTTCAACCCTAGGCAATTTCTCTGATATTACCATTATGGACAGACCCCAAGCAACATCGCAAATAAATTCTTGGAAAGACATGTCCTCCGGAGGAGACATGCGAGGTTGTGGGGATGGAGATGGGTCTTCTGGGAGAGTTCTCATGTCCCGGGTATCGGCTGATTCATCATCCGATGAATCGGAGTCTGAAGACTCAAAGTTCCGACGGGCAAGATGTTCACACTGTACTCATACCAGATACCGATCAAAATCGGTAGTTGAGGCTGGCGGTACCGGAAATGGATTCGAGGGCTGGCATGGGCGGTAGCGTGGTAAGCGGCAAAAAAGTCGATGCAGGCTGTCAGTACCGGATCCAGTACCGGTGCCTGAGGAATTGGCTGTAAAGGCTTTACTGGTACGGAGGCCACCAGTAAGGCCACTAAGCTAAGCTTAATAGCCAGGCTACATTGATCCATGAAACTTGCCAATGCTTGAGTATCGGTACCAGAATTGCAGGCCACGATCCCTGAGCATGGCACCAGGAGCTCTCCAGAGGTGGAGGTCTCGGGAGCATCCTGGGACCCCACTAAGGCTTTGGAGGCAAGGTCCTCCTGCCGAGGTTGTTTGGCCGGAGTGTCTTCCTCCAGAGCAACGCCGGAGGCATCTCGATACTTAGAAAGAGATCTACTCTTGGAGGACTGGCGTGTCTTTGAAGAAGACCTAGGTTTCGATACCTGATGTCCTTGGGAGGAAGATGAAGCTCTTGACGTTGATGCTAAAAATACTGCATCAGAGGCAAAGAGGGTGCCTAGTTTTGCAGCTTGGTTTTGTAGGCCTCTATTTGGTCATCTTCCTGCAAAGAAGACACTCTCATGGTAGATGATCCGGACCTAAGCATTTTAGGCACCAATCGTGGGTATCTGTGGCCAAAATGGTACTGCCACATTTTGAACACTTTTTAAAACCACTGGATGTTTTTTCTATTTTGTCTATAACAAAAAGGGAGGCCTAGGTCTAAGATGGCGCCGATGTGCCTGAAGGAAGAAAAAAAAAATTCCTTCCCTCACAGATTTTTTTTTTAAAGAAAGACAGAAGAAAAGAAAGTACCGACAAGGGTCATTACCAACGTTGATGGGAAGGCAGATGTGACCACAAAAAAATAAGAAAAAAAACAAATTTTCTGCGGTGACAGGAATTGCTTCTTGTTGGCTCCATGGAAAACGAAGAACTGAGGAGGGAGAGCAGGAAAGGCAGGAAGGCAGCTACCCAGGCGCAGTGGGATGCTCCCAAAAGCTTTCCTATTGGACGCTGGAGAGCGTTCCTGTGCAGGCTCCGTCAGTACCGATGTTACCCATATGTGAAGACTACATTCCTGCTTGTTCCTGGAGATTGCTCAATGCTAATCTTTCCCTCTACATTGCTTCTTAGAAAAGGAGGGCAAGCAAACCACCTGGTTCACATGAAAGGGAGATAGCACCCTGAGCAAAAAGGAAGGCACAGGCCAAATGGAAACTGCCTCCTCTGTAAAGGACATATATGGATGCTGGCAAGACAGAGCCTGCAGCTCGTAAATCTGCCTTGCCGAACAAATTGCAACCAAGAAAACACAGTCTTGAGAATCAAGTCCTTCAGAGGCTCAAAGGGCTCCAACTCAAGGGCTCTGAGCATCAGTCAGAGATCCCAGGAAGGGACAAATGACCAGAGGGGAGGACACAGAGACCGAACCCTTTGAAGAAAATGTGAAACATCTGGGTGCAAGGCTGAAGATTTTCCAACTACCAGACCTCTGAAACAGGACAAGGCTGCCATCTGGACTTTCAGGGAGGTAAGGGAAAAAATTATTTTCCAGGCCGTCTTGCAGAAGACCAACAGAGCCATCACCTTGGCAGACTTAGGAACAAGCTGCTGTGTGTCGCACCATGCTCAAAGAGGTACCAGACTTGCACGTATGCCAGGCTGGTAAAACTCCTCTGGGCTTTGAGCAGAGCTGAAAGTGCTGCTGAAGAATAGCACTTACACATCAACCAACTCCCTTCAAGAGCCAAGCTGTAGGTGAGAAGGGAGCTGGGTCATCCAGGAAAAATGGTCCCTGATGCAACAGACCTCAAAGTGGTTCAGATGAAGAGGAGGAACCACATTGGGTCCCTAAACTATGCTCTCCTCATCCAATTCAGCACTACCAGAACAACCCAACACAGATGGCACTCGATGTACAAAAGCACATGCCCAACAGTAGCCATGGAGGAAGCACATACAGCAGGCATTGTCATGGCTAGGACTGAACCACAGTGACAATGCCTTTGGACTTAGTTTCCGTGAAGTGAGTGAAGCAACGGCACATTTTGTTTTTGGAGCAGGACACCATCAGCTCCATCATGGGGCAACCCCAATGGCGGAGAAGAATCTGAAATGCCTCCTGACTCAACTCCCACCCTCTGGGATCAAGAGAGTGAGGATGGAAGAAGACCGCTTCCACATTGACAACTGCAGCAATGTGCCAAGCTGACAGAGTTGGAGGGCTCATTTTCAGCCATGGGAACCAGAAAGCCATCCCCAAGGCCACTCCTGCATATCTCGTGCCGCCCTGATGATTGACATATAATACTGCCGTGGCTAGAGCCAAGCCCTCCAAAGGCACGGACATCGGAACTCAAGACTAGGCTATTATTCTTACCCACAGTACCATCAGTCGCCTCCTACCTTGAAGTGGAAAATGCCGGGCCAACTGAATCCCTTCATTGGAAGGAGTGAGACGAGCCCACCAGTGAAGTCAGAGGCTGCCATGCAGGATGAATCCAGTGAGAAGGCTCTTCACTTGCCATAGGTCAAATAACACTTCCTGGAAGAAGACAGAAAGGGTTAAGGCAAGGTAAACATTTGGTCACGCTAAGAATGCGTAGGCCCAAAAGCGCACGTTAACGGAGCATGTATATGGAACATGTATCATGGGTGCTTGGGCAGGTACGCGTGTTGAAGCCGCTTAGGCTGAATGCGCACTGGGACTACTTGGGCAAAAGGCATGCAGGGGCAGAAAATTTTAACAGCGCATGCTGGAAAATGACAGGAAGCATCAATGCCAAGCCAATGGTTGCCCATGGTTCACCCTGACTTATGCCCCAAAACGGACAAGGGTTGAAGCCCCCAAACAAGGAAAATGATGAAGTCAAGCCTTGGTATTCACCCCTTGGGAGCCTCAGACAGGGCAAATCATGCCAGGCTGACTGCTACTCCCCAGGTGATGTTTCTTGCTTTCTTATGTTTTCTTAACAGGCTTACAGCCACATACCTCTGAGATGTCGTCAGTCTTGGGGGAGAGTGGGGGAGGGGCAGAGGAGGAGGGGGGCATTGAGGTTGTGTGAGGCTGCTGATCTCTTCCAAATTTTTCCAATTTTCTGGCTGCTCAACGGGTCCTTATCATGATAAGAGCATGGAGCTGAACCAATTTTCCCTCCTCCTTTGCCTACCGAAAAGGCCGTAGTCTAGTATTTTTATTTATTTTATTTGTTAGTTACACTTTTCTATACCGCCCCTTCCAGAGATCAGGGGCGGTTTACAAATAACCAACATCTTACAGAAAACAGTTTGAGAACTTTTACATAGTAATTTTAAACAGTTACTATTATGTTAAGTTTTCGTACTAAGTACAAGCAGGTTATGGACAGGTGTTGCTTGGGGTGGAATATCTGGGTTAATCTCTGAATGAGGTTAGGTGTCTGTGGGTCATCATTGCGTATGTAGATAATTTCCCTGCGAGTTTGGGGTGGTGGTTTGTGCTCCATAGTAAGCAGTGAAAAGGTATGCTTTGAGTGATTTTCTGAACATCCGGAGGCCCTCGACTGAGTGGATAGTTAGTGCTAGGGAGTTCCAGAGAGTGGGGGCAGTGAAGGTGAATGCCCTGGAGCTCGTAATCTGCTTTGTTTTCCAAAGTGCATTGGGGATCTCAAGGGAGTGTAGTGCATTTTATCTTCTAGTATCTGGGGGGGGGTGGGGGGGAGGGGTATGAATGAGTGTTGAGAGGAGGGATGGCGCTACATTGTTTAGTTTAAAGGTTGTCATGAGTATTTTGAACTTTACTTGATTCAGTATTGGGAGCCAATGGAGGTCGTATAGAATGGGTGTGATGTGGTCGGTCAGTGGGGCGTTGCAAAGTATTCTTGCTGTGATGTTTTGTGCTCTCTGGAGAATGTGTAGGTTTTTGGCAGGTAGACCCTGTAACAGGCTGTTACAGTAGTCAAAATGGGGTGAGATAATTGATTGAAGTACTAATCTGTAATCATTTGCTTCTAGGAATGGTCTTATGTGCTGAATGGCCTTTAGCTTGTAGAATATGGTTTTCACTGTTTGTTTCAAATGGGGGAGCATGCTGAGGGTTTGATCGAGGGTTACACTGAGGTATTTAACCTCTTGCTTGATTTGGAGGATAGTGGAGCTCAGGGTGATATTTTGAGGGAGGGCGTGGTTTCGATTCTTTGTGATGTACATGGCTTTCATTTTTTTTGAAGTTGATGTTGAGGTTATTGGTGTTTAACCACGATTCAGTTTCACTGATGCAGTCGGATAAGTTGTTAAAGGTGGGGTTATTTGTGTCTATGGAGAGGGACAAAATAATGTCGTCCACATAGATATAATACCCAATGTTGAATTTTTTAAATATATTGGTGATTAATTGCAGATAAAGGTTAAATAAAAGGGCTGAGAGGGCGGATCCTTGGGGAATTCCTTGATCTTGTGGGAAGGTAACTGGTGGTTCATTGCCTACCTGTATATGTAGTCTGCAGTTCAAGATATAGGACTTAAACCATTGTAAGACTATTCCACCTAGGCCGATTTGTGCTAGTCTAGTAATGAGGTTATCGTGGTTAATATTATTGAATGCTGAGTCAATGTCTATAAAGACTAGTAAGTATGCACGTTTAGGGTCGTCTATGCCTCGGATAAGATGGTCGAACAAGGCTATCAACAGGGTTTCGACTCCATGAAATGGTCAAAATCTAAACTGTTGATCATCCAAGGGGGCATTGCTTTCAACGTGATCTTAGAGTTGGATTTGGATGGTTTTTACGATGATTTTAGCAACAAAGGGGATACTTGCTATTGGTCTGTAAGAGCTAGGTTCATGTCTGTTGAGTGTCCTGTTTTTTAGGACGGGACGTATGGACAATATCTTAAGCTCTGTGGGCATGGTACCTTGTAGTAAGAATTGGTTTATTATGTGAAGGAGGTATGGGGCTAGCTCGGGTTTTGCAGACTTAATCCAAGCGATGGGACATGGTTCCAGGGAGGATGTGGTTGTGTTAATATTCAATATAGTGTTTATTAAGTGTTTGTGGTCTATTTGGTGGAAATTGACCCATGTATTATGGTTTATTAGGGGTTCGGGTGGGAGGGAGGTGTTGGTTATATTCTTGTTTTTTAGCTTGTTCGCAAAGTAATCGGCGAGTGTTTGAGGTTTTATGTTGGCAGTGTCTAATTCATTTTGATTGGATTTGGTTAGAGATCTAACAATGGCAAAGAGCTCTCTCGGTCGGTTGAGTGCACAGTTTAGGATCCTGATGTGATATTCTTTTTTAGCTATGTTGATTGCGTTTTTGTAGGTGTTGAGGGTGGTAAGATATAGGTGTTTGTTTTCTTGTGTTTTAGTTATCTCCATCTCTTTTCTAGCTTTCTCAATTCTTTTTTTTTAGTTTTGTGAGGTCTGGTTTGTACCATTTCTCAGATTTTTTGGGTGGGTGTCTAGTGGGTTTGCTAGGGGGTGATGCTGCAGTCTATATGACCTTGTTCCAAGTGTCGAGAGAGGTATTAGGATCTGAGGAATCTATAACAAACTAGGGTAGCATGCTTCTAGGAATGAGACTTTGTTAAAGTGGGTGAATCACTTTATTAGAGGCGGTTTCAGTTAGCGTGGTTGTGATGGGAGTATCTAATGGGATCTGGAGGCAAAGTCAAGGGAGTTTCACTTTTTGTGGGTGGGTAGATTTATGATTTGATGATACCCCATATCAGTCATTGCATCAAGGAAGGATGTGGTATGTGAGGGGTGGCGTGATGGTAAGTTAAGATCTCTTAGGATGATGTGCGGCTTTCTGAGAGAGGCCGTGCATGCTGACTCCAGAATTGGAGTTAGGTTGTTGTAATCTGGTGATGGGGGCCTGTAAATGAGAAAAAGCGAGAAGTTCTTGTTTTCAATTATAAGCATGTCCACCCCTTCCAGGCTGGCGAATGAGGAGGAGATGGCTTTAAGTTTTGTTCTGCATAGGATGAGAACTCCACCTCCCTCTTAGAGTCTCTAGAGCAGCTAAATAAGTCGTATCCCCTTATTTGCAAAAGGTTTAGCAGGACACTGTCAGTGGGAGACAGCCATGTCTCAGTGACACAGAGAATGCCAGGCTTCTCTTTTTGCACCAGATCTGTAATTATTGGTATTTTATTCCTTATAGAACGTGCATTGATAAGGATGCACTTTAGTGGAGTGGGTGAGGTGTGCAATGTGATTAGTCTGTATGGTGTGAATACGTAACAGTCTAGTTCGGTGTTTATTTTGTCTTGGGTGTGTGTCATGCATGTGTGTTACTGCAAATGGTGAGGGGTAGAGGTTGTACCTGTGTGTGGCGTGTATAATTGGGATGGGACTAGAGGATGTATCCTGAGGAAGTGAGAGGCTGCTTATTATTTGGTATGATATGAGGAGGATGTAGATTAAACTGTAGGTTATTTTGTGCAGGTCCATTGTTTGTGTATTTATGTGTTGCTTTAGGGGTTTAATATAATTGTTAATTTTGAGTGTGAAAATGTTAGTTTTGTGGTTCGGAGTGGATGATTTCACTTGAGTAGTCTGGCTTAATCTTGCACAGAACAGATGGTTGCTTGTCAGCATAACGTGGTGGAGGTAATTACAGCTGCTTGCAGTAGTTCAGAAGAAAGAAATAGCTGTTCGAGTGGTTATGTGAGACTATGCACACGGTACGTTACAATGCTAGCTTAATAGGTGGTGATGAAACAAGTTTGGTGTACATTAATGCAGATGATCAACAGTTCAGAAAGATCTGGCACATGTGCGTGGTGGTGTGTTGAGATTAGATAAGCTTTTGTATAGCTTCTTAGTAAATTGCAGTTATTGTACGTCAACTTACGGGCTTCAGTTGGTAGTGAGGGCATGGTCAGTCTTTGAAGATTGTTTGTGGTTTTGGTCTTGGTGGGTGTAGAATTGTTCCCCTGCCTTCATTCCCCACCTAAGGGCCACACCAAAGGTCCCTCAGGCGCGGGCACGCCCATAGCGAGCTGACTTTTAAGGCAGATTTCTTGCTGCCAAAGATCCGTCTCACCTCCCTCATTGTTAGTGACCGTTGGTTGATCTCAGGTGAGTCGGGGAGTTGGCTGCAGAAGAGAGTGAGAGTGCTCTTCTTCTCTCCCTTGGGGATTCTGTTGGCAATTGCAGCCCCTGGATGGTAAAGCCTCCCGCGTCATGCTCAAGTGAGAGTCATCCTCAAGGTGGTTGTTCACGAATTAAATCAATCTTTTTCCTCTCACTTGTTCAGATTTTCTTTAGAGTTAAGAAAGTCCAACCATCATCTACTATACACAGAAGAATACCGAGGTGCCCTCTAATGGCTCAGTATGACAGAGGCATGAGAGGGGTATCATTGAAACTTGGGCATTTCATTGGCTATCTGTCTCCACCAATCTGCTGGTAGGGGAACACAACCCACTTGTCTGGACTGGTCTAGCAGGATAAGGAATATATGGTTTTGCTGCTAACATTTGCATAAAGTCAGGACAACCATTGGCCTGTTCTAACTTTATGCAGTTACCTATTCAGTTAGCCGGCTGAAAATCACCGCTGACTGGATAGGTGCCAGGACTGTCCCAGTTCCGCCTACAGACCACCCCAATGGTGTACGAATTGTGGTAAGGCAGTCTGTGGGGATATTCAGGAGTTAGCGTCTGCTAACCACATAAACCCCATGGAATACCAGGCCAATGATGTCCAATTATGCATTTTTACAGGATTATTGTGGGAAGAGTGATGTTTCAATGGTCATAATGGTGGAGTTGAATTATCAAAATTCAAGGGGAGTTATGTAAGGCTGAAAGTTTGCCTCAGGCCCTAATAGACTTGCACCAGCACTATTGGAAATGGAGCAATCAATCTTGCTGCCTGCCAAAGAGCAGCCACATCATACATACACAGCTGACCCATACTATAGTCTGGTCAGTGAATCTGTTATATAGATAAGATGACTAGGGCTTCCACATGGTGAGGGGGCAAGGTATCCCAGGCAGGACCACTGCAAGCTAGAAAAGCACCCTGTGTGACTTGAGAATCTGCTCCCTCCCTATCCCCAGCCACACATAAAAACTTTATTTCGTATTTATTTCAGACCTTTCCAGTAATAGTCCAAGGTGAATTACAATCAATTACAATAGGTATTTCCCTGTCCTCAGAGGGCTTACAATCTAAATCTGTACCTGAGGCAATGGAGGGTTAAGTGATTTGCCCAAGGCCATAAGGCGTTCATTCATATCGAGCTTCCTAGAAGCCCAGTAATGATGCCAGTACCCCTTCTGTACTTGTGCTCTGTGCAGTTGTACTACTTGCACAGCCCTTGCTATGGCCCTAATCTTAGGTGGTGTCATGTGGAGATGTGCATAAGTGCCATCAGCTATGGCCATATCGGCAAGTCAATGCATGCCTGAGTACCTGATAAAGGCAGTTCATATTGATCACATTGGCATAGGTATTGCCAGCAAACAGAGCTCCATCATAAGGGTCTTATCCTTACTAGGCCTATATACTACTATTACTACTGAACATTTATATAGCGCTAGCAGGCATATGCAGCGCTGCACAGACACATGTAAAAGATGGTCCCTGCTCATAAGAGCTTACAATATGGTCAAGATAGACAACACATCAGCTGTGGACAAGGATACATCTAAGGGGAATGGTAAGGAAACACAAAGGAGATTAGATGAATCAAAATCCAAAAGTGGAAGCAAAGAGGTGAGTTTTCAGCTTGGATTTGAAGAGTGCCAGAGAAGAAGCTTGACATACAGAATCAGGTAGTTTGTTCCAGGTATAAGGAGCATCAAGGTGAAAGGAGTGAAGTCTGGAGTTAGCAGTAGAAGAGAAGGGCATGGACAGAAGCGATCTGCCAGAAGAGCAGAATTTCCGAGGAGGGGTGTAGGGAGAGATAGGAAAGGTAGTGAGGAGCAGCAGAGTGAGTGCAGTTATAGGTCAGCAGGAGAAGTTTGAACTGGATGTGGAAATGGATAGGGAGACAATAAAGTGACTTGAGAAGAGGGTGTATATGAACATGATGAGGCTGGTGAAAGATTAGTCATGCAGATGAGTTTTGGACAGATTGAAGGGGAGGGAGACCAGCAAGGAGGAGGTTGCAATAGTCTAGACGGGAGGTGACTAAAGAGTGGATAAGTAGTGTGTTCAGAAAGGAATTTTGTTTATGTTAAAGAGAAAGAAACGACAGGTTTTAGCTATCAGTTGGATGTATGTGGAGAAAGAGAGGGAGGAGTCAAAGATGACCCCAAGGTTGCGAGCTGAGAAAACAGGGAGGACACTGAGAAAGTAGGAAAGGGATAGGAGGGTTTAGGGGGAAAATAAGCAGCTCAGTTTTCACCATGTTCAATTTTAAATGGCAGTGAGACATCCAAGCAGCAATGTCGGAAAGTCAGGCAGAGATCTGGGCCTGGATTGCCAGAGAAATTTCAGGTGTGGAGAGGTAGATCTGAGAGTCATCTGTATAAAGATGGTACTGAAAGCCATGAGAAGAGATGAGCACACCAAGGGACTGGGTGTAGAGAGAGAAAAGGAATGGACCCAAGACAAACACTTGGGGTTCACCAACTGAGAGTGGGATAGCAGTAGAGCATGATCCACCAGAACAGACACTGAAAGTACGATGGAAGAGATAAGAAGAGAACCAGGATAGCACAGAGCCCTTAAAACCAAGCAAAGACGAGGTATCAAGGAGAGGGTTGTGGTCAACAATGTGAAAAGCAGCAGAAAGGTCAAGAAGGATGAGGATTGCGTAAAGGCCCTTGGATTTTGCCAGGAACGGGTTCTGGAAACTTTGGCAAGAGCCATTTCAGTAAAATGCAAAGGACGAAAGCCAGACTGCAAAGGATCCAGAAGGGCTTGAGAGGAGAGAAAGTCAAGGCAATGGTGGTAACATAGTTTATGCTGGGCCCGGATTGGGCGTCGGATGTCGGCAGGCCCCTCCTGCTGCTGGTGGCTCGATCCCCGGGAAGGGGAGAGCTGCTGGTGGTGGTGGGGGCTCCGGGTGGACGGCGCCTGCTGGCGCGAACTTTAAATAGTTCTTGCTGGGCCCGGATTGGGCGTCGGATGTCGGCAGGCCCCTCCTGCTGCTGGTGGCTCGATCCCCAGGAAGGGGAGAGCTGCTGGTGGTGGTGGGGGCTCCGGGTGGACGGCGCCTGCTGGCGCGAACTTTAAATAGTTCTTGCTGGGCCCGGATTGGGCGTCGGGCGTCGGCAGGCCCCTCCTGCTGCTGGTGGCTCGATCCCCGGGAAGGGGAGAGCTGCTGGTGGTGGTGGGGGCTCCGGGTGGACGGCGCCTGCTGGCGCGAACTTTAAATAGTTCTTGCTGGGCCCGGATTGGGCGTCGGATGTCGGCAAGCCCCTCCTGCTGCTGGTGGCTCGATCCCCGGGAAGGGGAGAGCTGCTGGTGGTGGTGGGGGCTCCGGGTGGACGGCGCCTGCTGGCGCGAACTTTAAATAGTTCTTGCTGGGCCCGGATTGGGCGTCGGATGTCGGCAGGCCCCTCCTGCTGCTGGTGGCTCGATCCCCGGGAAGGGGAGAGCTGCTGGTGGTGGTGGGGGCTCCGGGTGGACGGCGCCTGCTGGCGCGAACTTTAAATAGTTCTTGCTGGGCCCGGATTGGGCGTCGGATGTCGGCAGGCCCCTCCTGCTGCTGGTGGCTCGATCCCCGGGAAGGGGAGAGCTGCTGGTGGTGGTGGGGGCTCCGGGTAACTCCCATGCCCTGCTTTATGGATAAAGGAGTTACGATGTGACTTAAGCCAATATCTGAGCGAATTAATAAACCAATCTCTTACAACCGGATCGTTTCCACAAAGTCTGAAACAAACATCAATCAGACCACTGCTAAAAAATAACAAGTTGGACCCAACGAATGTGGAATCTTACAGACCAATTTCAAGTATTCCCATGCTTGCCAAAATAATTGAAAAGTTAGTACAGCGCCAAATCCAACAGCATATTGATACGGAAGCCCCACTGGATCCTTCCCAGCATGGGTTCAGAGAAGCACATGGGGTTGAAACCCTCCTCACCAACCTATTTGACCATCTAGTCTCTGGAACCGACAAAATTCATCAAGGATTCGCCCTCATATTCCTCGACATCGCAGCGGCTTTCGACTCGGTGAGCCACGAGATCCTCATACAACGCCTCAGCGAGAAAGGAATTCAGGGAACAGCCCTAAAGTGGTGCAAGTCATACCTGACTAATAGATGGCAACATGTAAGGTCAGGCTCCACAACCTCCGAACCATTTTTACAAAACCAGGGTGTACCACAGGGCTCGTCACTATCTGCATTGATGTTTAACATCTACATGCAGCCCATATGTGCCCTAGCACGTTCATTCAAGGTCAACTGTCTAGCCTACGCAGACGACATCCTCCTATACATCCCATTCAGGACCAACCAACCAGACCTCTCCCCTTTAACAAGATGTTTTGAGGCAGTAGCAGAATGGTTCGGCACACAAAACATGAGAATCAACTACAGTAAAACAGATGTCCTTTTCATCTCAAGGAACCAGGACTTCACCCCTCCACTCTCTTTAAAAATCGGCAACACAGAACTGAAAACCAAACCCACAATACGCTACCTTGGCGTTACACTGGATGAACAACTGGATCTGAAAACCCACATAAAAAACACAGTAAAAACAGTATACATGAAAATAAGGACCTTAAAACATCTCCGACCGCTACTTGACTTCAGTGACTACCGATCGATCTATCAGGCATTAATATTACCACATTTCGACTATGCCAACATAATTCTACACGGTCTCCCTCAAGCAACGCTAGCTCCTCTCCAGCTTGCAATGAACACTGCTGCAAGAGTACTAACAGGGGCTTCACGGAGAGCGCACATAACGCCAGTACTGATGAACCTCCATTGGTTACCGGTTCAAGCAAGAACCCTCCACAAAGTTCTAACCTTAACCTTCAAAGCCTCAAACACTTTGACCCCCACAGCCCTCAGCAAGATGATACATAAAGTACCACAGAACAGAAACAGAAGAACCATGATGTAAAACACCCTAGAGGTCCCAAAAGTAATAACAAAATGCACAAAAGCAACAACAAATAGGGCCTTTACGATTTACGCACCCAGAGCATGGAATGCTCTCCCCACCTCTATTCGAAACATCACTCACCTAACCCACTTCAGGAAGGCATTAAAGCAGCACCTGTTCACTACATACTACCCCGGAATCCAGCCTTAATAACCATACATATGGCCCCTCAGACAATCACCCATTACAATTAAACAATCAGACTCAGCATGAAAAAGGATAATCAACTGATCGCTCAGAAGTACCCACTGAAATAGAATTAAGACCCCCAGTGTAAATAAGATGTAGATATGTTCCACCTGAAATCAGGTACCAGTGTAATACAATGTATATAATTATACAATGTACATAGTTTCCCCCAGTTACTTCCAAGTTGATCTCCCTGTTTATTGTAAATACAACTCAAAGTTCCCTGTGTTGTATAGTTGATGTTAAATGTAAACCGCTCTGATCTAAAATAGAGCGGTATAGAAGAACTGTTAAATAAATAAAAAATAAATAAATAGTATATGACAGCAGATAAAGACCATCATGGTCCATCTAGTCTGCCCAGCAAGGTGAACCACACATTCAAGTAGTTTAGAAACAAAGGGAAAGAGGGAGATGGGTCGATAGTTAGGAAGACAGGTAGGGTCTAGAGAGGGTTTCTTGAGGAGAGGTGTGACCACAGCATGCTTGAAGGTTGCTAGAACAGTTGAGAATATGAGAGATGGAAGGGATTACAATGGAGGAGATGGAGCTTAGGAGACAGGTGGGAATAGTAGTGGGTTTGGAGGAGGAAAGAAGGTGTGTGGTTTCCTCCTCAGAGATCACAAAAAAGGAAGAGAGTGTAGCAGAGGTTGAGGGGGGAAGTTGGGAGTGAAGAGGGGAAGTAGTTGACCTCGAGGGGAATTGGAGTGTGATCTTGTGGATTTGTTATGGAAGTAGCTGGCCAGGGTTTGGGCAGAAAAGGAAGGAGGGGTTGGAGGCGGAGGCACCTTGAGAAGAGAATTGAGAGTTGTAAAGAGATGGCGAGGCAAGAGAGTTAATCAGATGGACATAATAGTCTTGTTTCGCAAGTGCTATGGCTGAATGGAAAGAGACAAGCATGTATTTGAAGTGTAGAAAGTATGCAAGGGTGCGGGATTTGAGCCAAATGCGTTCAGATGAGCAGGCAGAGGAACACAGAGAGTGGTAGTGGAAGACAGCCAGGGCTGAGGTACAGTGCACCTCACAGGACATGACATGGGCGGAGTAAAAGCATCCAGAGCAGAAGAGAGTGCAGTGTTATAGGAAGCTACTGCCTCATCAACAGACTCTGATGACAGTGAAGGAAAGAGGTGAAGAGACTGAGGTGGAGAGAGCCAGTAGGTCAATAACATGAAGATTTCTAAAGAGGATGGAGAAGATTGGGCGAGGTTGAGGAGTGGGGTCATGAAGGTGATGGTCAGATAAGGGACGAACTGAGGTATAAACGTTTGAGGGTAAGCAATTAGAGAAGACAACAAGGTCTAGGCAGTGGTCCTGCTGTTGAGTGGGGGCAGTAGAGCAAAGCTGGAGGTTGAATGAGGAGGTAAGGAAAGGAACTTTAAAGTGTAAGGGTTAGAGGGGTTTTCAACATGAATGTTAAAATCCTCAAGAATAAGGGAGGAGGAAGATGAATCCAGAAAAAAGGAAAACCATGAGTCAAAGTCAGTGAGAAAGGTAGAAGTGGACTTGTTGGGGGGGGGGGGGTTCGATAAAGCGTAGTTACTCACCTGTAACAGGTGTTCTCCAGGAGCAGCAGGAATCAGTCCTCACTTATGGGTGACGTCGGCGCCGACGGAGCCCTCGCGGAGCAATTTTCCCCAGCTTTCAAAGAAAGCCTTTGGGAATTGCAGCGCGCATGCGCGGTCCTCTTCCCGCCCAAGGGTGCCATCTTAGCCAGTCAGATGACATAGCTAAAAAAGACAGCATAAAAACATTTGCAAAAAACATAAGCAGACGATTGCAACTCCAAGGGGAGGAGGGAGGGTAGTGAGGACTGATTCCTGCTGCTCCTGGAGAACACCTGTTACAGGTGAGTAACTACGCTTTCTCCAGGACCAAGCAGGAAGTCAGTCCTCACTTATGGGACTCCCAAGCTCAAGGCTACCGGAGACCCTAAGCACAAAAATGAGCTCCCTCTAGCTCAGCAGCACAGAAGGAAAGAATCTTCGCTGAATTGTCACCCACCGGTAGCCCACGTCCGGGATGGAGGGTAGGAGTTGCTCAGACCTCAAAGAGATTACGGAGGACTGCCTGTCCGAAAGCACTGTCCCTGCGGGACTCCCTCTCGAGACAGTAATGGACCGCAAAAGTCTGGCTCGAAGACCAAGTAGCGGCCCGGCAGATGTCTGCCAGCGGAACAGAGCGGAGGTAAGCCACTGACGTAGCCTTTGCCCGAACGCAATGAGCCGTGACTCGATTTTCTAAGGAGAGTCCGGCTGCCCCATAAGCCCAAGAGATACAGTCCGCAACCCAGATGGACAGAGTACGCTTGGAGACCGGGAGCCCCAATTTATTGGGGTCAAAAGACACAAAAAGCTGAGCAGCTTTACGGTGCTCCCGCGTACGGTCAAGGTAGAAGTTCAAAGCCCTTCTACAGTCCAGGGTATGGAGGACCGTTTCAGCTCGGCTGGAGTGTGGTCTGGGAAAGAAGGTTGGAAGTACCACCTCCTGATTGATGTGAAAAGGGGAGACCACTTTAGGAAGAAATTTTGGGTGAGTCCGTAGGACTACCCTATTTTTGTAGAACCGAGTGTAAGGGGGATCAGACACGAGGGCCTGCAATTCACTTACGCGTCTAGCGGAAGTGAGGGCTATCAAGAACAGTGTTTTCCAAGACAGAAAACGGAGAGAACAGGTAGCCATAGGTTCAAAAGGCGGACAGGTGATCCGCTGCAAAACCACATTCAGGTCCCAGTCAGGCGCTGGCGGGCGCAGAGGTGGTTTAAGTAGAAGGAGACCTCGGAGAAACCTCGCTACGAGAGGGTCGCTGGAGAGAGGTCTACCGGCCACCGGCACATGATGTGCCGAAAGAGCACTGAGGTGAACTTTGACGGAGTTGGACTTAAGTCCCAGATTAGAGAGGTGTAGCAAGTACTGCAAGATCACCGACACCGGGCAGGAGAAGGGATCCTGAGACTGTTGGGTACACCAGACTGCAAAGCGACACCATTTAAGGGCGTAGCATTTGCGGGTAGAAGGCCGTCGCGAAGCCAAGACGACCTCCTCCACCTCCGCCGGCAGGAGAAGGGGAGCAAGGACTACCCTCTCAGCAGCCAGGCCATGAGGTTGAGAGACCTGAGGTTGGGGTGTAGTAGAGACCCCTGATCCTGAGTGAGGAGATCCGGTTGTGCCCCCAGAGGGAATGGATCCTCCACCGCTAATTGCAGGAGGAGCGGAAACCACGGCTGTCTGGGCCAGCGAGGGGCCACCAGGATCATGAAGGCTTTGTCTCGGAGAACCTTGAAAAGAGTCCGAGAGACTAGCGGGATGGGAGGGAAAGCGTACAGAAGGCTCCCCGACCATGAGATTAGAAAAGCGTCCGCCGCAACCCGAAGGGGGTGTGGCTGACGAGAGCAGAAGCGAGGAAGCTGCCGGTTGTGAGGACTGGCAAAGAGATCCACCGTGGGGAGGCCCCACTTTAGGAAGAGCTTCTGAACTACCAAGGGATCCAGACGCCACTCGTGCGGCTGGAGGACCCTGCTGAGTTTGTCCGCCAGGCAATTTTCTTGGCCCGGGAGATAAACTGCCTTGAGGAGAATGCCGTGACTGACGGCCCAAGAGCAGAGCTTCTGTGCCTCCCGGCAGAGGAGGAAGGAGCCCGTGCCCCCCTGCTTGTTCACGTAGAACATGGCAACTTGATTGTCCGTCTGGACAAGGACGGACTGGTGGGAAGTCAGGTGGGAGAAGGCCTTGAGAGCTAGGCGGATCGCCCTGAGCTCCAGGAAGTTGATCTGCTGAGCAGACTCCCACGTGGTCCAGAGGCCCTGAGTACGTGCCCCTTGGCAATGTGCTCCCCAGCCCAGGAGGGATGCATCGGTGGTCAGCACCCGGGTCGGCTGAGGTGACTGGAAAGGCATTCCGAATATCAGGTTCGGCTGCCGAAGCCACCACCGGAGAGACGAGAGCAGCGGCTCGGAGACGCGCACTAGGTCTGCTAGGCCGCCTGTGGCTTGTCGCCACTGCTGGCGGAGACACCATTGAGCAGGCCGCATATTCAGGCGGGCATTGGGGGTCACATGGACGGTGGAAGCCATATGGCCGAGTAGTCTCAGGAAGCGCCTGGCGGAGACCAGGGGCTGGCTGCGAAAACGGTCGGCTAGGTCCATGAGCCGTTGAGCCCTGTCGAGCGGTAGGTATGCTCGCGCCTGAGGAGTGTGCAGCCTTGCGCCGATGAACTCGAGATCCTGTGAGGGGAGCAAAGTGGACTTTGCGAAGTTTATAACAAAGCCCAAGTGCTGCAGAAGAGTCACCGTGCGGCGCGTGGCGTTGGTGACCTCCCGAGCGGACGCTGCTCTTATGAGCCAGTCGTCGAGGTACGGAAAGACATAGAGGCCGTGAAGCCGGAGATGGGCCGCCACCACCGCGAGACATTTTGTGAAGACTCGCGGTGCGGAGGACAGGCCAAAGGGCAGTACTCTGTACTGGTAATGATTTCCTGCCACCACAAACCTTAGGTATTGGCGGTGGCTTGGGTGGATGAGGATGTGCGTGTAGGCATCCTTTAGATCCAAGGAGCATAGCCAATCTCCCTGCTGGAGGTAGGGCAGAAGGATTCCAAGGGTAAGCATTTTGAACTTCTCCCGCACAAGGAACCTGTTGAAGTTGCGCAAGTCCAGGATGGGTCTGAAAGGAAAAAGAATAAAATAATGAAGAAATATCGACTTTTTCGCGGGGACAAGACGGGGACGTCTGTAGGGCTCCGCGGAAAAAAGAAGACTGGCTAAGATGGCACCCTTGGGCGGGAAGAGGACCGCGCATGCGCGCTGCAATTCCCAAAGGCTTTCTTTGAAAGCTGGGGAAAATTGCTCCGCGAGGGCTCCGTCGGCGCCGACGTCACCCATAAGTGAGGACTGACTTCCTGCTTGGTCCTGGAGAAATAACAGCTATCTGGAGAAGTAGTGGAGTAAAAAGGTGGATGGAATGGATTTCAAAGGAAGGAAAGGAGTGAGACTGAGGTAGAAGAAGGTGTTGAAATTGGCAGGAAGGAGAGAGTAGAAGCTCAACACCACCACCATGGCCAGTGGGATGAGACATGTGGGAGAACCGATAGCCGCTATGACAGAGAGCAGTGACTGAAGATGGGTCTTCTGGGAGAAGCCAGATCTCAGAGCAAGAAAATGGAGACCATTAGAGATAAAGAGATCATGAATAAAGGCAAGCTTATTTGAGATAGTATGCATTCCACTAGGCAGGGCCAGCCTGTCCAGTGTGTGAGAATGTTGCTTGCACAGGGCAGTGTGCTTCAAAGGGCCCCGGGCGAACTTCATTTGCACACAATGGACGGCTTCAGAGGTGAACCAGGGAAACCCACGCGAGGTCCCGGCAAGCACATGACTGCCAGAAATGCCCTTTAACCTTTCCCGGCATTCAGCTCTCTTCACAGTAACACAGCTGCCAGCGTGAGGGAAAACACCACTCTTCACGCTGGCAGCTGTGCAGAGGTGAGCTGGGGCCTCACCGGCTCCCTCTGCAGCAGCTCTTTGTGGGGCTCTTCAGAGGAGGGGAGGGGAGGGGTCTAGGATAGGACAGGAAATGGCCAATGGGGGACTAGGATTGGAAATGGGCTGATGTGGGGGGCTTGGACTGGAAATGGGCTGATGGGGAGCTAGGACTGGAAATGGGCTGATGGGGAACTGGGCTAGGACTGGAAATGGGTTGATGGGGGGGCTTGGACTGGAAATGAGCCAATGGTTGGCTTGGACTGGACATGGAGTGATGGGGGACTAGGCTAGGACTGGAAGACAGCTGATGGGGTGGCTAGGACTGGAAATGGGCTGATGGGAGGCTGGAATAGGACTGGAAATGGCTGATGGGGGGGCTAGGACTGGAAATGGACTGATGGGAGGAGCTTGTACTGGAAATAGGCTGATGGGGGCTGGAATAGGATTGGAAATGGGTTGATGGGGGGGAGCTTGGACTGGAAATAGGCTGATGGGGGTCTGGAATAGGACTGGAAATGGGCTGATGGGGGTCTGGAATAGGACTGGAAATGAACTGATGATGGGGGCTAGGACTGGAAATGAGCTGATGTGGGGGCTAGGACTGGAAATGGGTTGATGGGGGGAGCTTGGACGAAATGGCTGATGAGGGGCTAGGACTGGAAATGGGTTGATGCGGGGGGGATGGGAGAATGGGACTAGAAGGGAGCAGATGCTGGGTGGGGCTGGAACTAGAAGGGAGCTGATGTTGGGGGAGGACTAGAAGGGGATGGGGCTGGGGGAGTGAGGATGGAAAGGGGAAAAGATATTTTGTGTGGGAGGGAAGAAAAATCTACGATTGGCTGGGTATTGGGAGAATAAGTGGGGATTGAGGATGGAAGGGTGAAATTTGAGTGGATGAAAAAGAAATAAAGAAAGATATGGAGGAAAGAGCAAAAGGGGAAGATCACATGTTAAAGGAGATATAGAGAGTGATTGGGAAAAAACTATAAGAAAGGACAAATGGACAGCAGACAATGGAGAGTTAGCTGAAGACATGAAAAAAACAGAAGAAAGTGACTGGAACAATTGCAACTGAAAAATAAAATGTCCAGTGTTCTTGTACGTTCCAACTTTGGCCTTTGGGGTTCCCAATTTAAATATTGTCTTTCTATTTCTAAATTGTGATCCTTTGTTCTTTGTTTGCTGATGGTTTATGTTCTGCATGTATAACTGAGCTAAGGTATTTTGTTTATGCAGTTTCTATTTGACAGTGCCATTTGTTCTCTTTCCCCAGTAGAAGATGTATTGGTATTCTCTGAGATGTATTGGTTTAATATTTGCAGTGTTGCCTTTTGATAGGTAGGGTTTGGTACTTTGTGAATCCTGGTAGCGCCGTTATGATACGGCGAGTTTACTATGGGTTCTAAATGGGCAGTGTTTATGGTACTTCCTAATGTGCCTGGCGGTTGGCACTGGAGTATAGTAATGTAGAAATCTGGTAGTCTTTCTTAATCCAGGCACTCATTAAGAGGCATGTTTACTAAAATTCAGTGCATGTTAACATTATGCAAATAAGGCTACTTATGCAAACGAGGCCCCGCAATGAGTCTTTGCACATGGCCCCACACCCACCTTGGGCCGCCTCTGCCACCAGGCACATGAGAAAGGGAGAGAGGTGGCGAGAAAGAGAGGGATATGAATAAGAGTTGAGTAACTGCATGAGGATCTGTCCTGGGAGTGTGAGAAAAAAGTCTAGGGAGGCCAGGGTTGGGATTGATATCGCCATAAGACAGAAGGAGAGGGAGTATATGAGTGCAGGGCAGAGAGGAGACAGCATGGGGATGGCAAGGGTGAGGTTGTTTCAGAGAAAGAAAGATGACTGAATGAGAGGGAGAAAGTGGTGAAGCTGAAGAGCTGATGAAAGGGCAGATGACTAGATGGTGGGACATGTGAGGATAGTGGGGAGATAAGGAGGGATGACGAAGTTGTTGGTAAGAGGGGAGACAATATGGGAGCGTGAGCAATAGGAAGAAAAAGATGTGGAGCCATAACAGAGAGGGATGGAGAGAAGAACAGAAGTCAGAAGAAATATATGAAGGATAGGCAGGAGAGAGATCTCAAAGGATTAGGGTGCGACTCTGAGTAGTCATGGTAATGAGCACAAGATGTGAATGTTAGCCAGGGGATCGGTGGGCTGAAGGGTGAGAGAGAGGGATAATAAGGCAGAGGTGGTGTAGGAGACAGCGGAGAACGGAGAGAGATGAACAAAACTACAGAAAAGTGCAGATAAAGATAAAGAGCACACAAACAATGATAAAATAAATATACGAGATATCAATATAGACTGACAAGACTCACAGGCAAGCAGTTAAATGTGACCCATACTGGACGCAAAGCTTGTAAGCTGCTTCTCTATTCAGTGCCGAGAGGCAACAGAGAACTCAGCACACATGGGCAAACAGAAAAAGGGGGCTAAGGAATGCCTCAGGAGAGGAGAAGGGTTAGTCACGCAGATAGATTAGAGCAAGGGACAGGAAACGTAAAATTCTAGTTAAAACAAGAGAACACAGAGTAGAATAGGTATTGAATTAAATGTTAACTTGGCCTCCATAGAGACAAGAAAGTTGCAATTAGTTATGAGAAGGTATAGGAGACAACTGTTCCATGTAAAAACAGATATATGTTTTCTTCCTGTTCCATGTAAAAACAGATATATGTATCTTATCTTATCTGATGTTTTGTAGTTCTATGTAAACCGCGCTGATAATAAATAGCGCGGTATATAAAAATGTTAAATAAAATAAATAAAATTAATAAATAACTGAGAATGGAGAGAGCTGAACAAAATTACAGAAAAGTGCAGATAACGGTAAAGAGCACACTAATAATGATAAAATAAATAGCGTAGTTACTTACCTGTAGCAGGTGTTCTCCGGAAACAGCAGGAATCAGTCCTCACATATGGGTGATGTCGGCACTGATGGAGTCCACGTGGTAATCACACCCCAGCTTTCAAAGAAAACCTTTGGGAGTTACACCATGCATGCGTGGACACCTTCTCGCCCAAGGATGCCTTCCCACCCAACCTACACTCTGAAGAAACTGTACCACTCTCTTTGTCACCCGCACTCTCGTCTTGGAACTTTGCTTGAATCAGTCAGTAGTCTAAGTATGGATGAACCAACATGCCCTCCTTACGCAACGCCGCTGCTACCACTACCATTACCTTCGTGAATGTCCGTGGTGCTGTCACCAGACCAAACGGAAGCACTCGAAACTGGAAATGGCCCCTCGGCACTGCAAAAACAGAGAAACCACTGATGTTCCGCCCTTATGGGAATGTGTAAGTACACTTCCATCAAACTGAGCGCCGTTAGAAAATCTCCACTTCTGATCGCCACTATGACAGACCTCAATGTTTTCATGCGAAAATGCAACTCATAAGTAGCAGTTTACCTGGCTGAGGTCGAGAATCAGCCAAAAGGTTCCATCTTTCTTTGGCACCACAAAATAAATGGAGTATCAACCGCACCCACACTGGTCTGGTGGCAGCGGCATCACCGCATGCAGCTGTAACAGCTGCATCAAGGTGTCCTTGACTGCCAACGCCTTGTGCTGCGCCTTGCAGGAAGACACAATGAAGGCGTTCCCAGTGGCCGTGCCAATTCCAGGGAGTAGCACTCATGAACCACCTCCAACACCCACTGGTCAGACATGATCTGAGCCCAGGCGTGGTAAAACTCCTGCAGCTGACCGCTTACGGACTATACCGCCACCTGAGCCCCCCTCATTTCATTGAGACTTCTAGGAGGCAAACCCCCGTCCCGCCCCTCGAAACCCCTGACCCTTTGAGGGAAACCGCTCTCTTTGGAAGGGGGTAAATTACGAGGACTGAAACCTCATGAAGTCCTATGGCTGGCCTCTGGAAGAGGGAGACCGGTGGTTCTGCTTCTGCTTATCCTTCGGCAGTCTACCACCCTTGGATTCCCCCAAATCCTTCACCAACTTATCTAGGTCCTCGCCAAACAGAAACCTGTCCCTAAAGGGAAATTTGCTCAGACGGGACTTGGAGGAAGCATTCGCTGCCCAGTTCCTAAGCCACAAATAGCGGCGCACTGCCACCACTGATGCCATACTCTTCGAGAGGCCTCTGATGAGGTCATAATGAATAGCCGCCAGATAGGCCACCCCTGAATCCAATCTGGCCACTTCTCCTGATTGCTCTCCATCCTGCTGCTGCGCCCTATGCGACCAGCGAAGGCAGGCCCTTGCTACCCATGCTCCGCAAATGGAAGCCTGCAGCAAAAGAGCATTAACATCAAAGGCCTGCTTTAACAAGATATCCAGCTTCCTATCCTGGACATCTTTAAGTGTCGCACTACCTTCCACCAGGACCATCATCTTCTTAGTAACTGCTGATACCGCTGCGTCAACTCTGGGCGAGCGAAACAGCTCTTGATCCTGATCTGACAGCAGATAAAGGCACACTATGGTCCTTGACTCCTTGAGGCCCATCTCCGGCAGATCCCACTCGTCCTGAATCATCTATCGGACCACTCTGTGCACCGGAAAAACCTGTGTTTTCTGAACCACTTGCAGCAATGGGTCCTCCAGAGCGTCCTCATCTGCTGGCCAACTGTCCGGCATGTTCAGCGCTTTCAAGGATTCAGAGATTAGCGCCGGCAACGCCCCTTGGCGAAAAATTCTCACAATCTGCGGTTGGTCCTCCTGCTCTGGGATCTCTCCCTCCTCTTCCACATCCAGCTCCATCTCCAGATCCTACCCACAGGGGCACACATCGCCACCTACTTGGGTAGAGGAGGGTCCTGGAATAGTGAGGGGGACGAAGGACTCTGTTGAGGCACTGGAGCAGTGCCCCCTTCCTCCTGCCCTTCCCGAGCTGGGAATGGGGTACCGTCCTACCCTGATCAGTCCGGCAGGGCCTGCTCCATTGCGGCTGCTTCCTGCCCACACCCCCGGAAACTCCCGACTCTGAAACCGCAACCTGTCGAGTACCACAGACCAGATACTGTGGTCTAACAGGCATAACTTGAGCTAAACAAACTAAAGTAACCTTTCTGTCCCTCTTTCACTGGCCCCCAGGCTTCGGAGAAACTTAGCCTGCCAGCCAACACTAAAGAACCCCTGGGACTCTGTTTCCCCAGACTGTTCCCGCTATGTCGGTTCTCCCTTTGTTCTCTTTTTTTTTTTTTTATGCTGAGAGAACATGTCTGCTTATGACCCCCTGACTTTCTCTCCCACAGAGGAACAACTTAGGGAGCTCCAAAGGCACTGAGTGAGTGGGAAAACAACCGCAGAAAAGTCCCTCTGCAGGCCTCTTGCTTCCTGCGCCGCGCAGGAGGAACCTCCATGTGGTCAGGCCTCCGACAGTGCACAGGCCGCTGTTGCAGTTTCCGCCCACCTAAACAGTGCCGGAACGGGTGCACTTGTACTGGCCGCTGACAACCACCGTCAGGCTGCTACCACCGCGCTTACCCAACAGTACTACCCTGTTTCAGCGCTCAGCCCCTTTTCTCTTTCTGGCTTCGGCACTGCGGACCTTGGGGACTGCAACTCCGCAATTGGGGGATCTCTCTCGCTGCAGCGCTGCCGATTACTAGTGCCTCCTCACCCAAACGTGGGTTCAGGAACCACCCCGTCCCCAACTGTGTCTCTACCTGCCCCACACCCCATCAGACTCTAAGGGGATAAGCAGGGGGGGGGGGGGTTCTCCTCGAAGCACGGCTACTGATCTTTTTCCTTTTTTTTCCCTGATTAAGGCAAAACAAATCTCACAGTGCTGAAGCACAAACTTTATTATAAATAATTTAAGCAACATGTTTTGTTTAAAAAAATGTGCAAAAGTGCAAAAATAGAGCAATGAACTTAGCTTCTTAAATAGAGCACCGCCAAAGTGCCTTCATCAGTTAGAATGACAACATGGTCCACGTTTCGGGTTATAGCAATTCAAACCCTGCTTCAGGTCCTGCTTCTCGGCAAATGGCGATTCAACTGTTGCCGAGAAGCAGGACCTGAAGCAGGGTTTGAATTGCTATAACCCGAAACGTGGACCATGTTGTCAATCTAACTGATGAAGGCACTTTGGCGGTGCTCTATTTAAGAAGCTAAGTTCATTGCTCTATTTTTGCACTTTTGCACATTTTTTTAAACAAAACATGTTGCTTAAATTATTTATAATAAAGTGGAGTGGTCACAGTGGTGTCTGCGGGATGCTTCCCTGACACTGGGCTGACATACTCCGACACATGTAGTGGTTTCAGCCTTGTGTTTTCCCTAATTTTATTGGATTGTGTTGTGGGTGTTGTTTATATTATAATCCAATACGGTTCTTGATTTTCACGCTTGGAAGCACAAACAAAGGCAGAGCCAAAGTAAAGCCACTAATAAATTAGTTAGCCTAATCTATCTGCTCCTTAATCAATTCTCTAGTGAGTTCAGCACCCTGATTCACTACCTCCTCCAGCTGCTTGGAGACAGAGTGTACAGGATGTAGGGGCGGTCCCCACAGTATTATAAGGGGGTCATCAAAACATGATATGCTCAGTCTCCAAGCTGCTGGAAGAGGTGTACAATCCAGAGGTGCAGGACTGGACTGGAGAGATAAGGAACGTAAAATTCTAGTTAAACAAGAGAATACAGAGTAGAATAGGTATTGAATTAAATGTTAACTTGGCCTCCATAGAGACAAGAAAGTTGCAATTAGTTATGAGGAGGTGTAGGAGACAGCTGAGAATGGAGAGAGCTGAACAAAATTACAGAAAAGTGCAGATAAAGATAAAGAGCACACTAATGATAAAATAAATAGCGTAGTTACTTACCTGTAGCAGGTGTTCTCCAGAAACAGCAGGAATCAGTCCTCATATATGGGTGATGTCAGCACTGATGGAGTCCACGTGGTAATCACGCCTCAACTTTCAAAGAAAGCCTTTGGGAGTTACACCACGCATGCAAAGTCGCCTTCCTACCCAAGGGTGCCATCCCGCCAAGGGTGCCTTGATTAAGCTATGATGACATAGCATAATCAAGCATAAAAAAGGAAGCAATGTCGTGGGGAGGAGGGAGGGTAGTGAGGACTGATTCCTGCTTTTCCCGGAGACACCTGTACAGGTGAGTAACTACACTTTCTCTGGGAACAAACAATGTCAGTCCTCACATATGGGACTCCCAAGCTACAGGCTACCGAAAAAAACCCTGTAAAAAGCCAGACAGTGAAAGGCAGCAGGGAGCGATGAACAATCTCAAGTCCTGAGATGCAACTCCCGTAGCAAGGATGGAATCATCTCTCCAGTAGCCAGGAAATAAAGACCAGAGGGAAGGAGCTGCACTAAACCCCAAAGAGATGATGGAGTACTGCCTGGTCGAAGGTGCTGTCATGCTGTGAGCTCTCCTCCAGGCAGAAATGAACTGCAAAGATATAGACCGAGGACCAGGTGGCGGCCTGGCATATGTCTTGCAGAGGAACCGAGTGCAGATGTGATACCGAGGCTGCTATGGTGTGCACATTATGGGCAGTGACATGACACTCCAGAGAGAGTCCAGCCTGCTCGTAGGTGAAGGAGATGCAGTCCGCCATCCAGGTGGACAGAATACACTTAGAGATAGCAACACCAATCCTGTTTGGATCATAGGAGACGAACAGTTGCAATGAGCGGTGATGGGCCTTCGTCCACTCAAGGTAGAAGGCCAGTGCCCTCTTACAGTCGAGGATATGAAGGGAAGCCTCCGCTCTAGATGCATGAGGTCTAGGAAAAAAAAGTGGGAAGGACCATCTCCTGGTTGAGGTGAAAAGTGGACACCTCTTTTGGCAGGAACTTGAGATGGGTGTGGAGAATCACTCTATTCTTCTGAAATCTGGTGTATGGTGCATGTGCAACCAACGCCTGGAGCTCACTGACCCAGTGAACAGAATGGAGCACCATGAGAAAGACAACTTTCCAGGAAAGGAATCTGAAGTGATCAGAAGCAAGTGGTTCAAAGGGAGGAACCATGAATTTCACAAAAATCACATTCAGTTCCCATACCACAGGGGACGGATGGACCAGGGGCCATGAAGCGGCCCACGAGAGGGTGGACCAAGATGGATTGTCCATCCACCAGATGGTTATGAGTAGCCAGGGCACTAAGGTGCACCCTGATGGAGTTGGACTTTAGGCCAGCCTGAGACAGGTGCAAGAGGTACTGGAGTATTGACTGCATAGGACAGAAAAAGGGGCTAAGGCTCTTGGTCAGTGCACCCAGTCTGAAAGCTGGTGCCATTTAGAGGCATACAACCACCTACTACAATCTTTGTAGGTGGCCAACAGGACATTGTCAACCTCCCTAGAAAGATGGAAGAGGGCCAGAGCTACCCTTTCAGCAGCCAGGCCATCAGCGCTAGGGACTGGAAGTTGGGGTGCAGGAGAGTGCAGGACAGTGCTGTCCTCCTATGAGATCAAGTCCACAGCGTAGTCCACAGAGATCAGGGCCACTCAAAATAGTTGGCTGCTGGAGCCACAAGGTGAAATGAGGATCACTGTGGCTCGGTCTGACTAAATTTTGAGCAGGGTTTGGGGAACCAGTGGAGTGGAAGGATATGCATACAGTAGACTTCCTGTCCATGGCAAGAGGAATGCATTGGCCACCATTCCCTCCCAGGCCAGCATCCAGGAGCAAAAGCGGAGTAACCGAGTATTGCTGTGGCTGGCAAAGAGGTCCATCATTGGAGTCCCCCAATGCCGGAATAGAGAGTGGGCTACGGCTGAATCCAGACACCATTCGTGCAACTGGAGGACCCTGCTGAGCCTGTTCGCCAAGACATTTTCATGTCCTGGGAGGTAGACCACCCAAAGGAGCATGCCCCTCGCAATGGCAAAAATCCAGAGGTGAACCGCTTCCCAGCAAAGGCTGTATGAGCCTGTGTCTCCCTGCCTGTTGACAGAGAACATTATAATCTGGTTGTCTTTTGGAAGAGGACTAACTGGTTCAACAGCTTACTCTGAAACACTCAAAGGGCGTTCGCCACTGCCTGGTGCTCAAAGAAGTTGATCTGATGCAGGCTTTCCTCCTGAATTCAAATGTCCTGGGATTGGAGACCATTGCAGTGGGCTCTCCATCTGAGCTTAGAGGCATCCGTGGTGAGGACACGCTGGACTGGTGGGGCCTGTAAAGGCAGGCCTGCTAAGAGGTTCGGTGGATGCTGCCACTAGGTGAGAGAGTTCGCAAGGGGCATGGTGACTCATACGTGATCGTCCAGGCGACCTGTGGCCTCTGAGTGCAGAGGGACTACTGGGCCTGCCACATCCGTAGGCGGACATCTTGAGTCACATGGACCATCGAGGCCATGTGCCCCAAGAGGCCCAGTAGGAGACCTGCACCTCTTTCGCAAGGGACACTATCCCAGAGCCCTGTCCAGAAGGAGGAGGGCCCTGGCCTGGGTCATGTCAAGGGCCCCTATGAATTCTAGACATAGGATTTGGGGTAGTTGATGAGAAATCCCAGATGTTGCAGCACAAGGATGGTGCGGTGGCCCGCCTGGCAGACTTCCTCTGGCAAGCCTCCCCTTATGAGTCAATCATCCAGATAGGGGAAAACAAAGATGCCTTGTAGTCAGAGAAAGGCAGCAGTGACTACCGCCAGGTACTTGGTGAAAACTCTTGGGGCGGCTGAGAGGCTGAAAGACAGCACCCTGTACTGGTTAGTGGCACTCAACAAGGACGAAGTGGACAAACTGATGGTGCCGGGGGTGGATCAGGATGTGGGTATAGGAATCTTTTAGATCCAGGGAGCATAACCAATCTCCCTGCTGGAGGTAGAGCAGCAACATACCAAGGGATACCACTTTGAACTTCTCTCAGAACAGAAAGGGCAGAGGTCCCGTAGAACTAGGATGGGACAAAAATCTCCTGTCTTTTTGGGGACAAGAAAGTAGCGGAAGTAGAACCCTTTGCCCCACAGATGTTGGGGAAGGGGTTCCATGGTCTGGTTTGCAAGGAGGGTCCTCAGCCCCTTCTGCATGAGGTCTCTGTGAAATAAGTCATGGAGGGGCTCACCAGGAAAGACCGGAGGAGGCATCTGCTCGAAGTGGAAGAAGGAACCTTCCTGCACCACCTGTAGAACCCAGGCATTGGTAGTAATACCAGGCCAGAGGTGGACCTTGGGTCTTGACTCTCAAATGGAAATGAGGCTATACCCAGGGTGTCAAAAATTCCCCCCTGCCCCCCAGGTAGTGGCAAGGGCACTGTCAGGGGCTTGGGGGCCTTAGACTTACGAGGGCCGTGACCCTGGCCATTGGTCTGCTGACCTTGTTGGTGAGCTTGGTAGGCCGGAAACTGCAGGTAAATTCCATAAGTATTTTTCTTCTTCAGGTAGAAGACTGCCTGGCCAGAAAGCACAGTTACTTACCTGTAAGAGGTGATCTCTGGGAACAGCAGGAATAAGTCTTCACATATGGTATCGTCGGTACCGACGGAGCCTGCGCGGGAATGCTCCCCAGCGTCCAATCAGAAAGCCTTTGGGAGCATCCCACAGCGCCTGCGTGCTGCCTTCCCGCCTTTCCCAACTGTCTCTCCTCAGTTGAGTTTTAAAGCTGAGACAAAGAGAGAGAGAGAGGGAAAGGAAAGATAGATAGAGAGATGCAACTCCTAGGGGAGGTGGGTGGGTTGTGAAGACTTATTCCTGCTGTTCCCAGAGATCACCTGTTACAGGTAAGTAACTGTGCTATCTCCAGGAACAAGCAGGAATGAGTCTTCACATATGGGGACTCCCTAGCTTTAGATGCCAGAGAGAGACCCCAGAAGTTGTGTGTCCCTGGGACAGGGCTCCACTTCCCCCCATGGATCTCTGGCATCCCATCAGGGATGGTGGGTAGGAGTTGATTAAGTATGGAACAGGTGTTTGAGAACAGCCTGACCAAACAAGGCATCCCGGCGGGAGTCCTTGTCCAAGCAGTAATGGGCTGTGAAGGTATGAACCGAGGCCCAAGTGGCTGCTCGACAGATGTCGTCAATAGACACAGAGTTCAGATGAGCCACTGAGGCTGCCATGGCTCTCACATTGTGAGCTGTGACATGGCCCTCCAGAGAAAGGTTCTTACTCTGATAGGCGAAAGAAATACACTGGGCAATCCAGATAGATAGTGTTCTCTTGGAGACTGGTAGTCCCAAATGAGAAGGATCAAAGACAACAAAGAGCTGAGAGGACTTTCTATGTTGCTGTGTCCTCTAAGTAAAAAGTCCAGGGTATGAAGATTCCTCTCTGCACTTGATGCATGAGGTCCTGGAAAAAAGACAGGTAGGTAGACCTCTTGGATGAGGTGAAAGGGCGAGACCACCTTAGGCATAAAGTGTGGATGAGTCCTAAGGACTAACTTGTCATGATGGAACCTTGTATAAGGTGGATTAGCTACGAGTGCTTGCAATTCACTAATACGACGTGCTGATGTGATTGCAATGAGAAAGATAACTTTCCAAGAAAGGTATTTCAAGGAGGTGGTAGCCAAAGGTTCAAAAGGCGGCTTCATAAGCTGACCAAGAACCAGGTTCAAGTCCCATGCCACCGGAGGTGGTCTAATGGGAGGCTTTGTTAAAAGGAGGCCTCTCATGAACATTGCTACAAGAGAATGAGAGGAAATAGGTTGTCCATTTAGAGGCTTAAGGGAAGCTGCAATAGCACTCAAATGGACCCTTACTGAATTTGTTTTAAGGCTTGCATTAGACAGGTGAAGGAGATACTCCAGCAAGTGGTATGGCAAGGGGGTTAAGACCCTTCTCAGAGCACCAGATAGTAAACCTCTTCCACGTGAAAGCATAAGAATGTCTAGTGGAAGGTTTTCTGGAAGCATAAAGAACATCTTTCACCTGTTGAGAAAGATGAAGATCTTGGAGATCTAGGCCTTCAGCAACCAAGACCTGAGATGCAGAGACTGGGGATTGGGATGCCATAACTTTCCGTCCTCCTGAGATAGGAGATCTAGAGCAGACCCTAACTCGAGAGAGGGAGCTTGAGAGAGATGTAGAAGCAGAGGGTACCACACTTGCCGTGGCCAATGTGGAGCTATGAGAATCATGTGGCCTCTGTCTCTCTGAAGCTTGAACAGGGTTTTGGGAATTAGGGGAATGGGTGGAAAGGCATACAGGAAGTCTTGACCCCAGTGAAGGAGGAAAGCATCCCTTGCCTGAGCTCCCCGAGCCGGAGTTCTGGAACAGAACCGGGGAAGTTTGGCATTCCACAGACTTGCAAAGAGGTCTATGTCCGGGGTTCCCCAAATCTGAAAAATCCTGGCCACCTGGTCCACATATGTAGGGACCACTCGTGTGGAAGCAGAACTCGACTGAGCCTGTCTGCCCAAGAGTTTTGAACGCCTGGAAGATAAACTGCCAGAAGATGAATCTGATGCTTTCTGGCGAGGGCCCACAGTCGCAAAGCTTCGTTGCAAAGCGACAGAGAGCCAGTTCCGCCCTGCTTGTTCACATAGAACATGGCTACCTGATTGTCTGTGTGGATAAGGACTGTCTTGCAGCTGAGCAGGGTGTGGAACACCCGCAGAGCAAGGAAGATTGCTCTGAGTTCCAAGAGATTGATATGTAGACAACTCTCCTGTGGGGACCAGATGCCCTGGGTGGAGAGGTCTTGCAGATGAGCTCCCCACCCCATTGGAGAAGCATCTGTTGTAAGAGTTGCTTGGGGTTGAGACTGCTGAAAGGGGGACCCCAGCAACAGGTTTTGAGGGGACTTCCACCACTGGAGGGACAAAATGAGGCGACTTGTGTTTGCTATTTTGTCTGACAGGCAGTCTAATGCCTGGGTCCATTGGGTGGATAAAGTCCACTGAGCTGCCCTCATGTGAAGGCGAGCATATGGTACCACATGCACGGTGGATGCCATGTGGTCTAGTAACTGTAGCATTTCTCGAGCAGTTAAGTGGGGCTTCAACTCTGCTTGAG
Organism: Ichthyophis bannanicus; assembly: GCA_033557465.1. NCBI lineage: Eukaryota > Metazoa > Chordata > Amphibia > Gymnophiona > Ichthyophiidae > Ichthyophis > Ichthyophis bannanicus. Next base: position 838,247,147 of record CM066033.1, read on the forward strand.
AAGCTAACTGCACTAAGCGAAGGCAACGGGCCTGGGGGAGATAGGCCCTTGCCCTTGTGGTATCCAGGATAGCCCCTATAAACTCCAGGGACTGAGTAGGGGTTAGATTGGATTTTGGGATGTTTATTATCAGCCCTAAATACTGAAGGATACGCATTGTGCAGGCTAGAGAAGTCTTGGCCTCTGACTGAGTGGGAGCTCGAATGAGCCAGTCGTCCAAATAAGGGAATACGAATATTCCCAGAGTGCACAGAAATGCAGCTACCACTGCCATGCATTTTGTGAACACCCTCGGTGCAGAGGCCAGACCAAAAGGGAGCACTCTATTGATAGTGCTTCTCTTGAAAAAGGAACCGAAGGAACCTTCTGTGAGTTGGATGGATGAGAACATGGGTGTACGCATCCTTGAGATCTAGAGAACAAAGCCAATCCTGACTCTGAAGGTATGGCAGCAGAGTTCCCAGAGAAAACATTTTGAATTTTTCCTCGACTAGGAATCTGTTCAATTCTCTGAGATCTAAGATGGGTCTGTAGCCCCCTGTTTTCTTTGGAATAAGAAAATAGGGGGAGTAGAAACCTGTGCCCTGTTGTTGAAGAGGCACTTCCTCTATTGCCCCTGGGCGAGAAGGGTGGCAATCTCCTGCCCCAACAGGTTGAGGAGGGAGGTTGGAGAATTGAACTGGTGCACTCTTGTGTGAGGGGGCAAACTTGAAAAATGACGTTTGTACCCCTCTTTTATGATGGAGAGTGTCCAATGCTCTGCTGTAATTTGTCCACACCTGGGAGCAAAATGACATAACCTTCCTGGAATGGTGGAGGGCTCTGGTCCTTCCAGAGCCAGGAAGGCTAAGTTCTCTAGCGGAAAGTCAAAGGCCCTGAGGGGGCTGAGGTTGCTGGGCTGGAGGAGGCCTAGCAGCCTTTGCTTTGTTCTGTTTGGATGATTGCTGACGTTTGGTAGGGAACTGAGCTGCAGAAGATGCACGCTGACCATAAGCAGGATAAAATCTTCCCTTTTTAGAAAAAGGTGCTTTCTTGAACAACCTTTTCTTAACAGGAGCAGCTGTAGACTTGGATAGTCTATACAAGGCAGAATTTTCAGCATCCATCTGATTGGCCTTTGCTTGCCAATCTTTACCAAACAGGTTTTCACCTGTATAAGGGATATTTCACAATTCATCTTGTACCCAGATCTCCAAATCAGATGCCTGAAGCCAGGCAATTCTACGTGCACCTATGGCAATAGCTAAGGCTCTGCTTACACATTCAAAGGAGTCGAAAGCTGCACGGTTAGAGAATTTGGAGATATCTTGGGCATGTTTGAGCCAAGTGAGAAAGTCCTGTCTTTTATCTTCAGAAATGAAAGGATTTAAAGTCAGCAAATGATCAGTGACTTCTTTTAGGAACATTCCCATGTAAAGACTATAGGAATTAATTCTCGCAGCAAGCATGGAAGCTTGGAAGACTCTACGTCCAAAAGCATCCAGGGTTCTGCATTCACGTCCTGGAGGATTAGAGGCATGTCTTTTGGCACTTCTAATCTTTCTCATAGCAGACTCAACCACAATCGAGTGGTGAGGAAGCTGAGTTTTATGGAAACCAGGACAAGGAGGGACACGATACATGGTATCTAACCTACAAGAATGAGGAGAGGTGGTAAGTGGTGCTTTCCACATCCTCAACATGAGATCATACAAAATCTCATGAACAGGCAAGGTAGCTGCCTCCTTAGGAGTTTTAGGATATTGTAAAATATCTAACTCCTTGGCTCTGGGTTCTGTCTCTGGGGCCACCGTAATGGATAGGCCCCGAGCCACCTCCCTGATGAAGTCTTGAAAAGACAAGTCCTCTGGAGGAGACATCCTTTGTTTAGGAGAGGACTCCTCCTGTGGAAGAAGCATCACTGCATCGACAGACTCTTCAGAATCCTCAGAGTCTTCAGAGGAATCAAAGTATCGTCTGTCCGGATGCTCTTGCAAAGCCCGATACCCGTACCGACCGGGATCGGTATCGGGGATAACCGGTACCGGGGTATCGGTACCGGAGGGCTTCAGAGGACAGAGTACCGGCATAGCGGACACCGAAGCCGATGTCGATGCCACAGGACCCGGGATCGGTACCGATGGCGGTGCTAGAGCCGATACCAGTGAAGTAGTCTGTTGCGGTACCAGGGGCGTCGATGCCACAAGGAAAGCTGCCAGACTGCGTTCTATGGACAGAATCCTCTGATCCATCAACGCTGCCAATGCTTGGAAGTCGGTACTGGGGGAAGCCACCGGTACCCCAGAGCATGGCACCAGGTGATCTGTTGAGGCCACGCCATCGAGATCATCCTGGAACCCCGATGATGATGCTTTAGAGGTCGAAGCCTCCCGCCAGGGTAATTTTGCCGGTGCAGAATCCTCGAGGGCAACGCCAGAAGCATCTCGATGCTTAGAAGGAGATCTACCCTTTGAGGACCGGCTGGATTTATGTTTAGTTACTTGAGATCCATGTGAGGAAGAAGCAGCCCTGGAAGACGTCGATGCCACCGAAGTCGCATCAGAGGGAAACAGGGTACTGAGCTTGGCAGCTCGGTTCTGCCGACGTCTTTTAGACATCATAGAACAGGACATACAATCTGTGATGGAATGGTCAGGACCTAAACATTTTAGACACCAGTCGTGGGTGTCGGTGACGGAAATGGTACCGCCACACTTTGTGCACTTCTTAAACCCTGAGGCAGGCTTTTCCATGTTAAGGAAAAAAAGTTTTAGGCCTAAGGCCCAAAACGCAAGTGCATCTGAAGAAAAAAGAAAAAGGAAAAGTCTTTTTTTTTTTTTTTTTTTTAAAGAAGAAAAGAAAGACCAGCGGTACCGGTAGAGTGTCGAAGAAGGCAGATGCGACACAAAAGAAATAAAGAAAAATAAAGAAATTCTTCTGTGGTGACAGGAACACGACCTGCTGGCTCCGCGGAAAAAGATGAACTGAGGAGAGACAGTTGGGAAAGGCGGGAAGGCAGCACGCAGGTGCTGTGGGATGCTCCCAAAGGTTTTCTGATTGGACGCTTGGGAGCGTTCCCACGCAGGCTCCGTCGGTACCGACGATACCATATGTGAAGACTCATTCCTGTTTGTTCCTGGAGATTGAACAAATAGAAGATGAAATGCTCAAAGAAATCAGAGAAGCTAACAAAAGTTACAGCACAGTAATAATAATGGGTGATTTAAATTACCCTGGTATCGACTGGGTCAGTGTCACGGCAGGACATGCTAGGGAGATAAAGTTTCTAGAAGAAATAATTAACTGCTTCTTGGAGCAGCTGGTTCATGAATCGACAAGAAGGGAAGCCATTTTGGACCTAGTCCTTAGTGGAATACAAGATCTGGTGCAAGAGATAAGGGTGTCTGAAATGCAGAGCTACTATTAGTAATCTGTAAAATTATCTATAGTACCTGAAGACTGATCAAAATAACATCAATTTTTAAAAAGGGGTCCAGGGGTGATCCAGAAAGCTAACTATCGACTGGTCATTCTGATGTCAGTGCTGTGCAAAATGGTAGAAACCATTATAAAGAACAAAATTACTGAATATACATATAGTCATGGAGATGAACAGTATTTACCTGTATTATTTTTTGAGGGGCATAATTTAATATGGAAGTCAGAGGGCATTCTCCTCTCTACTATTGCTTGCTGGCTGAAACAAGCACTTTTCAAATAATTTCTTATGACCAGGAACATATATAAGCAAACCTCATACAAATGGGACAGCTAACAATAGTCCTTAAACCATAAAACAGCACATTACTTCAAATGAGTGGAGGAGTGGCCTAGTGGGGGCAAGGTACTTCAGGCTGGAAGGTCGGGGGTTCAAATCCCACTAGAGGACAGCAACCTTGGACCGGAAGGGCTGGGGTTTCTAGTCCCACAGGTGCTCCTTGTGGTCTTGGGCAAGCCACTTAACCCTCCATAGCCCATGTTCCCTGTAAATAGTTATCTCCAAGTTATAAAGCCCTGTTCAATGTAATTTCAGTTTGTTCAATGTAAACCGCACTGATGCAGAATAGCGCGGTATATAAGAGAATGTAAATAAATAAAATAAAAAAAATAAAATAAAATAAATGAGATAGGGGGTCCAGACAGGGGAACCAAAACCTATACCAATAAGGCCTCGGATGAAGGACCTGGCTACTGATAGCGTAGTTACTCACCTGTAACAGGTGTTCTCCAGGGACAGCAGAAAGTCAGTCCTCACATATGAGTGACGTCGGCACTGACGGAGCCCTTGCAGAAGCATCCCCCCAGCTTTCAAAAAAAGCCTTTGGAAGGTGCTACCACGCATGCGTGGTCCCCTTCCCGCCCAAGGGTGTCATCTTGCTCAGATGACATAGCTAAAAGACAGCAAAATAAAAGATGATAAAGAAGCAACTCCATGGTGAGGAGGGAGGGTTGTGGGGACTGATTCCTGCTGTCCCCGGAGAACACCTGTTACAGGTAAGTAACTACGCTTTCTCCGGGAACAAGCAGGAAGTCAGTCCTCACATATGGGACTCCCCAGCTACAGGCTACCGAAAGCCCATAGCAAAAAAACACGGTCGCCCTCAAGGGGAGCTGTGAGCAGAAGCAATTACATCCGTAGCTAAAGACTACAGTAGGACCCCTGTGTTCGATGGAAACCAGCACTCTGGCAGCGTGAACACAGAAGGGCCAGAGAGTAGGAGTTGCCTAAATCCCAAAAAGATTACGGAGCAAGGTCTGGCCGAAGGCACTATCCCGTCAAGACTCCCTTTCCAGGCAGTAATGGGCTGTGAAGGTATGGACTGAAGACCAGGTGGCGGCCAGGCAGATGTCCACCATCGGGATGGAGCGCAGGTTTGCCACCAAGGCCACCATGGCCCTGACATGGTGTGCCATGACTCAGCCTTCCAGTGGGAGCCCTGCTTGGTTATAGGTGAGGGCATACAGTCCGCCACCCAAGTAGATAGTGTACATTTGGGCACCGCCTCCCCCAGTCTACTGGGGTCGTACGAGACAAAAAGCAAAGCAGCTTTGCAGTGGCCCCGAGTACACTGGATGTAGAAGGACAAGGCCCTCTTACAGACCAGGGTGTGGAGGACTGTCTCCCCCTATTGAAGTGAGGTCTTGGGAAGAAGGTGGAAGGACGATACCATCTTCGGAAAGAATTTAGGGTGCTTGCGGAGTACCACCCTGTACTTGTAGAACCTAGTATATGGCGCCTCCGCCACTAAGGCCTGAAGCTCACTAACCCTGCGAGCGGAGGTGAGTGCAACCAGGAACGCCACCTTCCACGAGAGGTATCACAGCTGGCAGGTAGCCAGAGGCTCAAAGAGTGGGTGAGTGAGCTGCCGCAATACCACACTGAGGTCCCACAAAGTTGCCGGAGGGTGAACTGGGGGCTTCGATAAGAGCAGACCCCGTAGGAAGCGGGAAACCAGCGGCTGGACCAAGAGGTGCTTGCCATCCACCAGGTGGTGGTGAGCTGCTAGGGCACTGAGGTGCACCCTGACGGAGTTCAATTTAAGCCCAGATTGTGAGAGGTTGAGAAAGTACTGTAGCACTAGTCCCACTGGGCAGGAGAACGGGTCAGTCCCGTGTTCTGCACACCAAGTTGAAAACCTGTGCCATTTGAGGGAGTATGCTTTCCTAGTGGAAGCCTTATGAAAGGCTAGCAGGATCTCCTCTACCTCACCCAAGAGGTTGAAAGGGGCTAGGGTCACCCTTTCTGCAGCCACCCTGTCAGTGACAGGGATCCCAAGTTGGGGTGAAGAGAGCCCCCTTCCTGGGACAGGAGCCTTGGAGAGTTCCCTAGCGGGATGGAAGTCTCTGCCAATAGCCGGAGGAGTAGTGGGAACCATGGTTGCCTGGTCCATCGAGGGGCTATCAGGATGAGCGAGGCTTTGTCTCGGAGGGTTCTTAACAATGTCTTGGCAATTAGTGGTGTGGGTGGGAAGGCATACATGAGGTTTCTCGACCATGAAACGAAGAATGCATCCGCCGCCACCTGGGAGGGATGGACCTGATGGAAGCAGAAGTGGGGCAACTGGTAGTTGTCTGGACTGGTGAACAGGTCTATCTCGGGTTACCCCCAGAGCTGAAAGAGCCGGTAGGCCACACTGGGGTCCAGCTGCCAATTGTGTGGCTGGAGGACCCTACTCAGTCTGTCAACCAGTGAGTTGTTCTGGTCTGGCAGATATACTGCCCGCAGGAGTATACCCTGCTGGACTGCGTTAGAGCAGAAGACCACGGCCTCTTGGCAGAGGGCACGAGACCCGTGCCCCCCATTTGTTCACACAGAATATTGCCACCTGGTTGTCTATCTGGACCAACACTGGCTGATGCTGTAGGCGGTGACAAAAGGCTCAGAGGGCTATGTATATGGCCCGTAGTTCCAGGAAGTTGATCTGCTGGTTGCTCTCGTCCTGCGACCAGCTGCCCTGGTTGTGGAGTTCCTTGCAGTGGGCTCCCCAGCCGAACAAGGAGGCATCTGTGGTGAGGACCGCCTAAGAGGCTCAGGCTTGGAAGGGCATCCCTGCCGCATGTTTTTGGGGAGTCTGCCACCAGGTCAGGGAGTCCGCCAATCGGTGGGTCACTGAGACTTTGTCCTGGAGGAGCCCTGTGGCCTGTGTCCACTGGTCTCGAAGGCACTACTGCATGGCCATCATGTGGAGGCAAGCGTCTGGGGTGACTGGACCGTGGAGGCCTTATGCCTGAATAAGTGCAGGAGGTGGTGGGCGGGTACCAAGGGGCGGTACTGTACATCCAGGGCCAGAGCCCTGAGACAGTCAGCTTGGTCTCTGGACAGGAAGGCCTTTGCCTGGAGGGTGTCCAGTCTTGCCCCTATGAACTCCAGACACTGTGTTAGGAGGAGGTGGGACTTGGGGTAGTTTATCACAAACCCCAAGTGTTGCAGGACTTTGATGGTGCGTGCAGTTGCCTGCTGCACCTCTGAGGCTGTGCCTTCTTTTATGAGCCAGTCGTCCAGGTAGGAGAAGACAAAGACCCCCTGGAGGTGAAGGAAAGTGGCAATGACTGCCATGCATTTTGTGAAGACCCTTGGGGTGGAAGCCAAGCCGAAAGGCAGCACTCTGTATTGGTAGCGACCCCCTCCCCCCATGAACTGCAGGTACTGCCTGTGGTTGGGGTGAATGAGGATGTGGGTATAAGCATCTTTCAGATCCAAGGAGCATAGCCAATCTCCCTGCTGGAGGTACGGCAGCAATGTTCCAAGGGAGAGCATCTTGAACTTCTCTCTCACCAGGAACTTGTTCAGGTTGCGCAAGTCAAGGATGGGCCTTAGGCTTCCAGTCCTTTTTGGCACAAGGAAGTACCTAGAGTAGAATCCCTTGCCCTTGAGATGATGGGGCACTGATTCCATCGCCTTGTCTTTGAGAAGACCTGCGAGCTGCTTCAGTAGAAGGTCCTGGTGAAGGGGAGACCTGAGGGGCTCTCCCAGAAAGCAAGGGGGAGGTGTCTGAAATAGATGGAGGAGGTATCCCTCCCTGACCACCTGAAGTGCCCAGGAATCGGTGGTGATAATTAGCCACCTTTGGGCATAGTGGATCAGACATCCCCCCTGTGGGCTGCCGACCTCTTTGGGGTGGAAAGGCTATGCCCAAGGAGTTAAAAATTTCCCCCTGGCTGCCTGGCTGGGCCGGGGCAGACACCTGGGACTTGAGAGCCTTCTGCTTATGAGGGCCATGCCCATGTCCCTTGGCCTGTTGACCCTGTTGGGGAGGCCTGGAAAGGTGGGTAATTTCTGTAAGCAGTCCCTTTTCTTGGGTAGAAGGGCTTTTTACCTGAGCCATTCTGCCGGGGAGGGACAGTGGTCTTTTTAGAGAGCTTGGTCCTTGTCATGAACTCTGTCTCCAGCTTGGCAGCCTTGTCGGTCATGGGTTTGCCAGACAGGTTCTCTCCTTGGCATGGGACATCGACAAATTTGTCCTAAACCCATTGCTTGAGATCAGATGACTGTAGCCAAGCCTGGCATCTGGCACCGATGCCCACCGCTGCTATTCGAGCCGCCGACTCGAAGCCATCATAGACTGCCCAAGACAAACTTGGAGCACTCACAGACGGCCTTGGCCAGGTTCTTGAACCGCTGCAGGGGTTCCTCAGACAGATCAGCCGAGAACCCAGCAATTTCCTTCACCAGGTCTCTCAGATACATGCCCATGTACAGCTGGTAGGCCTGGATGCGGCCGATGAGCAACAAGCCCTAGTAACACTTTCTGCTGAGGGCGTCCTGGGTGTGTGCTTCCCTGCCAGGAGGTATCAAGGAGTGCATCTTCTGACTCTCCAGTTGATGCATGGCCGACTCCACCATCACGGAGTTATGTGGCAGCTGTGATTTCTGGAAGCCCGGGCTCTCTCGGACTTGATACATCGAGTCGAGCCGCTTGCTCACCACTGGCACTGATGCCAGCGTCTCCCACATACGGAGCAATAACTGTTCCAGAATGGGAGGGATGGACACCATAAGCGATTCCTCAGAGGAGCCTCATGCTGGAGGATTTCTAGCTCCTCCACCCGAGGGTCCTCCTCCAATTCCATTGGGAATGCTAGGGCCTTAGACATGTCCCTGACAAAGTCAAGGAATGCCATGTCCTCCGGTGGAGATCGCCGAGTGGGAGAGTCCGAAGGGACGTCACGATGGCGACAGGTGTTGGGCGACTCCTCGTCCTCTGTCTCCCACTCAGAGTAGTCCGTCGAGGACTCGATGGAAGGCTGGTCCACAGGCCCCGGGGCTGACCCCAGGCCATGGCCCTCAAAGGCCCCACGGCTGGTGCCGAGCGCACTGGCTGGGGATAATTGTGGCCCCGTCGAGCGGAACTGGATTGAGACCTCAGCTGAGGATTGACTCGAGGCCAAAGGGTCTTGAGGATTGGCTCGTCTCTGGGGACATCTTCGACGTTGAGGGCCCGGTGGTTTGTGCCGGAGGAACTGGTCGTGATAGACAACAGCGCCCACTGCTGGTCCATGAAGGCAGACAAACTGTGCTCCAGGGTTGCCATTCTGGACTCTAGGCCAGAAGGCTCTGCAGTCTTTGGCGTGGGCACTGAAGGAATCGGGCCAGACGCCAGTTCCCCCGAAGAAGGTTCCTCGACGAGGATGGTGTCTGGCGACTGAGGCAGGTCCAAGGTTGAGTCCTTTTGGGGGACCTTCAAAGCCAGCTCCATCTCCGATTCCTTGGACGAGCGTCTTGGACTGCGGGACCAGGCTTGGGACACACCTGGCCTCTCAGATCCATCCAGGGATGCCACCTTTGAGGTCATCTTCTTCTTCCTGGGTTCCCTCAAGGGAGACCCCCCCCCTCTCTGAAGAACCACAGCGCCGCTCGGGTTCTGTAGAGCCCCCCGAGATGCTGTGGCTTCAGATGAGACTCTGGCTTTCGGAGGTACTGGGGACTCGAAAAAAAAATATTGTGCTGCTGCTGGCTGATCTTGAGGGCCTTGTTGGACATCTTTTTGCAGAGAAAGCATGCTGCACGGTCATGGTCTGGCCCAAGATAGCAAAGGCAGCAGTCGGGTGTGTCGGTCAAAGACATAATCTTGGCACACCGATCACACTTTTTAAAACCACTGGTAGCCATAGGGGAAGAAAGTACCCCTGCAAAGTCGAAGACCCACCGAACTGCCAGTTTGAAAAAAAGGCGCGAAGATGAAAAGAAGGAAAAAACGACAAAAAGGACCCAAACTCGAGACAGCGAGATCGGGTAGCGAGAAGAGTACTGGTGCAGTCCCGGAGGCAAGCATGAAACTCAGGCTGAAAAATCAACTTTTTCCGGGGACAAGCCAGACAGATGTCTGGAGGGCTCCATGGAAAAAAGGAGAATGAGCAAAATGGTACCCTTGTTCGGGAAGGGGACCACACAAGTGTGGTAGCATCTCCCAAAGGCTTTGTTTGAAAGCTGGGGGATTCTTCCGCGAGAGTTTCGTCAGTGCCCACGTCACCCATATGTGAGGACTGACTTCCTGCTTGTTCCCGGAGAACAACTGATATGGAGAGATCCAGAGCACAGGATTCAACCCCTCAGTAATTTCTTTCATTGGCCTACCTAAGAGTTTTAAAATGAGTAACCATTTAAATATGAGTAACCACTTAGCTGATGCATGTGTAATCATCTGAATCATTCGGACCACCAACAACGCCAGACAACAGCGTCAACCCGAGTTTCGCCACTGTTATTAATTATGGCTGCCTCAGGACTTATCCGGTATGTGGAGCTGCAAGGACAAGTGGTTACTCATTTTTAATGCATTTTGAAAAAAAGTATAAAAACTGTTAGCTAGGCCAATGAAAGAAATTACTGAGGGGTTGTATCCTGTGCTCTGGATTTCCATATCAGTTGATCAGTAGTTGGGTCTCTCATCCGAGGCCCTATTGGTATAGGTTTTGGCTCCCCTGTCTGGGACCCCTATCTCATTTGAGGTTAGGTGCTGTTTTATGGTTTACGGAATATTGTTAGCTGTCCCATTTGTATGAGGTTTGCTTAGTGATTTTGTGTGGGTCTTTATTTGTTTTTTTTTTTGTACAGTGAGTTCAGGAATATATATATATAAAGACATGGACGTGTCCACTAGTAAGCACAGACATGCAGAACCGATCTAAAATTGTCCATAGAGGTGTATCTTTTATAGACCACTTCAGACATGCTTACGCTCACCTCCATTTGCAAAATGGAAAGTGGGGCTATGTATGTAGCAGTAGAAACTCAAGAACATTCTGGAATACTACTGCGGGCATGTCTATGTTGCTGAATTCATAAACATGCAAGTTTGGCATATGCATGCTTCTGAAATCGACCGCTGACCTGCAAGTATTTGGTGTGTTATTCTACACATTTATTTATTTATTTGACATTATTTATATACCACCTTTCATGTTTATCAAGGCGGTTTACAATGAACTCAACAATTTTACAGGGAACAGGTTCATCAGAACTATTTTACAATAGACAGTAACAATCACTAGACATGTAACCAGTTAACGGTGCAACATTGTAGGACTATTTACAAAGTAGCGATATGTTCTAAGCTTGTGTAGCATTGAGGAGGTGTGGTTATGAGTCATTCATTATCTTTATTTATTTATTTTATTTTTTTAAAAGCTTTTCTATACCGCGCTCTTTAATATCAGTGCGGTTCACAGTTAACAATTCTTGTACAGGGCAGGGGAGATCTGCCTTGTGCTTACATTGAACAGGAACGGTAACTTGGAGTTGTAACTGGGGCAACTATATACATGTTAGACCATTATAAGTTTTAACTGGGGTGACTATTTACATGTTAGACCATTGCGCCACACTGTATAACTGCATGGTTAGGTCTGGATCGTCGAGGTGTACATTGCTGTGTATATGTTATCATGCCGAAGTAATCTATGAATATGTGGGTCTTCAATTGCTTTCAGAAGTCAGCTATATCTGTGATAGCTCTTAGGTGGTGCTTATGCGTTTCGAGTCCCCAACCCCGGTGTATTTCTGTCTGCTTTATGTGCCTCCTTCACTTTGTTCTGATCTCCAGGATTCCCTCCTCCTTACACTCTCTGAATCAGCCCTCCTGTCCCCCCATTTTGCAGTTTTGGGTGACTTCAATGTACACCTCGACTCTCCCTCCCGGTCACTTGATAAAACCCTTCTATCTCTTTTTGATGATCTCTCTCTTACCCAGCATGTCACCTGCCCCACCCACACCTCAGGACGTACCCTTGATCTCATCCTCACTTCTGCCCGTTCCCCCTGTTTCCCATCTAGCATCCGGTCATTTGCCTTTCCCTGGTCTGATCATCATTGCCTGTTATTCTCATTCTCTCTACCTTCTCCACAAGTCTTCAAGTCACTCACTGCTGGTCCTTCTCTCCAATTATTTAAGCGCCACATTACTCCATTTACCCTTCAGCAATTCCTCCCCAGCAGATTCCCTCTTCTTCCCAGAGTTCTCTACTCTCCCTGTAGATCAGCAGGTTAATACCTGGACCTCCACTCTTTCTTCCACTCTCAACGTCCTTGCTCTGCTTCGCCCCATTCCTCTTCGTTCTCCCTCCCACCATCCCTGGTATCACCCTGGGTTATACCTCCAACGCTCCCATCTCCGTCGCGCTGAACACATTTGGCGCAAGCATCCCTCCATCGATACCCTCACCACCTTTAGTCAAGCACACCATTTCTATCGCTCAATGATATCCTCAGCTAAGAAAGCCTCCTGTTCAAGAAACTCACATCTCGTTGAATCCTCCGCCTATTCCTCGAGGTGTCTCTTTCAGGTTCTTCATCAACTCTCCTTAGCCTCTGCTTCCTCCTCTTCGTTGGTTCCCCTCCCTGACGCCCCCAGTCCAAATAGCCTTGCCTCCTTCTTCTCTGCTAAGATCCAGTCCCTCCGTTCCTCTTTTAGCTCGTCCCCCCCCTCGCCTCCCCCTGCTTCCCCCTCTTCTCCGCCCATGCCCGCTCCCCCCTTCATCACATACCTTCCCCCACGCTTGGCTTTCCTTCCAACCTGTCACCTCTCCCGAACTCATCAAGGCAATCACCGCTTCCCACAAAACTACTTTCCCCCTCGACCCCCTCCCTTCCTCCTGGTTTCTTGACCCTTCACTTACGTTTCTCCCATTTGTTCTTGTCATCATTAATTCCAGCCTTGGTTCTGGCCAGTTCCCTGCTCCCTGGAAGCATGCTCTAATCCGCCCCCTCCTTAAAAAAACCCAACCTGAACCCTGCCGTCCTCGCAAACTGGCGACTGGTGTCAAATCTCTCTTTCCTCTCAAAAGTCCTTGAGAAACTTGTCTTCACACAACTCACCTCACACCTCAATTCCACCCCTTCGCTCCACCCTCCTCAGTCGGGTTTTAGGGCAGGTCAGAGCACAGAAATTATCCTTCTTGAGTTCTCCACACCAGCACACCCCAGTATCTGGCCGATCTTATCCGTCTTCAGCCCATTCCCCGTCTACTTCGCTGGATACACGGAAACCGCCTCTTCCTTCCCCCTCCTTCACAGGCCCATCTTGAACTCACTCGTCACTCTGCATTTTTCTTTCTAAGCCCCACCCTATGGAACTCCCTTCCTCACTCTCTCCACACAGAATCCTCGTTCCCCCGGTTTAAAACTCTCCTTAAGACCCACCTCTTTTGCCAAGCTTATGATATCCTCCCCCATATGAGCATTCCTCTTCCCCCCAGTCAGAGTCTTCTCCCGTTATCTCCACTACAGATCAATAGGTTCAGCCTCCCATGTAGCCCTGTGCCTACACCTTCTCCCTTCCCCTTCCTCCCCTTTTGTTTGTCGTCAATTGTGTTTCATGCTTGTCTCCTTACCCCCCTATTCTTCCTTCTGCCTTTACTACCACTTTCCTATAAACTATTGGCATTCTTTTCCTCTCCTTTGTTTCTTCTAGTAGCCAGAAATTTTTATTGTACACCGCCCTGATGCTCCGGTAAGGGCGGTAAATCAAATATTGCGAATAAAGATAAAGAAAGATAAAGGGAGTGAGTTCCAAAGTTGTGGGCTGTAGTATTTGAACACTCTCTGGACTGATGTTTGTGAGGTGCTGGTCTTGATTGTAGTGATTGAGAGAGTATTTTGATGCTGGCTCCTCCACAATCTGGTGTCTTTTTTTTTTTTTGATCAGTTCGCTTAGGCATTCAACAAACTGGCCATGTAGGATCCTATGGCTCATTAGGATTGATTTGTAGCATATGCATGATTGGATAGGGAGCCAGTGAAGGGAGTGTAATGTTGGGGTAATGTGGTTGTGTCTTTGTGCCCATTATTAATCTAGACACAGCGTTTTGTGCTATTTGTAGGATCTGTGTAGTACATTTGGGTAATCCCTGAAGTAGCAGGTTGCAATAATCTAGTTGTGGAGTGATTATGGCATGGCATATGGTGTAGTTGTGGTCTAGTGGAGGGTATACGTTTTGAAGGATCTTCATTTTACAGTATGCTTTGGAGGTAGTTTCCTTAATGTGTGCTTGTAGATTAAGCCTCTGGTCTAGGAGCACCCCCAGGTATTTTACTTTGTTCCTTACAGGGACTGTCCGGTTTCCTATTATGAGGTTATCTGGTGGGATGTATGCAGTGTCTTTGGTGACTGTCAGGTTGTCAGATTTGTTGTAATTGATTAAGAGATTGTGACATGTGAGCCATTCTGAGATTCATATCATGCGATTGGGGATGGTGGAGTAGTCAGGTTTTCTAGTGTCGAAAGAGGTATAGATCATCAAGTGATCTGCGTAGAGGTGGTAATGTATATTGTGGTTTTGTAAATTTTTGCAGACCAGTTGAATATATATGTTGAATAGGAGGGCTGACAGTGATGAGCCCTGCTGTACTCCTTGGTGAATTTGGAGAGGTTTGGAGGTTCTGTTCTTTATCTTGACCTGTGACCGGCAGCCCGAGAGGTATGAGAAAAACCATGTCAGAGGGGTGCCACTAATACCTATCTCGGTCAGTTTGTCCAGTAATATGGAGTGGATTATTGAGTCAAATGCAGATATGTCAATGAATATGTGTATGAAGCTTTGTTTGGTAGTTTCTATTCCTTTGAGGAGAGTGTTCGTTAGAGAGGTTAGGAGTGTCCCTACCCCATGATATTGCCATAACCCATGTTGTTGTGGGTCTAGAGGAGCATTTATATCAATGTGGTCTTGTAATTGCCTTTGCACTGCCTTTTTAATTATTTTTGCTAGTAGTGGTATGCTGGAGATGGGCCGATATGACGCTGGAGATCTGGGGTTGGATTTGTTGTTCTTTAAATGTGGCCTTATGGATGAGATCTTTAGTTCAGGAGGCATGAATCCTTGTGTTAGGGATAGATCAACCGTACTGGATATCACCGGTGATAGTTCTTGTGAGCTCGTCTTTATCCAGACTGTTGGAGAGGGGTCGAGCAGTGAAGTGGAAGTATTTAGAGATTTCAGTAGTGTGGTGCAGCGCTCTTCGGTAATAGAGAAGAATGAAGTCCATTTATTTGGGTGATCTTGATTCATCTTAGGCACTAGTGTTTGGATTGTTGAGTGGTTTGATCTGGCAAGTGTGTTCTGTAGATGGGTTGCAAATGCCTCGGGGAAAATTGAATCATTGATCTGGGGTTGTGGAGATTCTGTAAGGTTCTTTACTACTGTAAAGAGCTCTCTTGGGCGGTTTAAGGATTTCATAATGGTGTTGTATGATATTGTTTCTTTCTATTTTGTATTAGTTCGTTGCAATCTGTCTGTTTGGTCTTGTATTCCAGGAGATGGGTTTGATTTTTTGTTCACCTCCATCATCTCGCCAGCCTTCTTGGCTTTTCTTATGTCTTTGGAGTACCATGGGGCCATATTAATGCGCTGTGGTGGTTTTGGTTTCTGTGGTGCTGTAGCCATAGAGGATATGGTGTTATTCCAGCTTGTTATTAGGGTTGTTAGGTTTGTGGTGTTGGTGTCGAGGTTGGAGCATAAATATTCTAGTAGACTGTCCTTATCAAATTCTTTAAAGCGGCACTGGATGGTTGTGTGCGATTGTCTAGGCAGCTGGGGTTCTAGTGGGAATTTGAATGAGATCATATGGTGATCCGACCAGGGTATTGGATTTACTTGGTAGGGGATATCATCCCAGCCAACTTTCCTTTTGATGGAAACCAGCATGTCTTCTTCATCTTCAGTTGACTAATTAGCCTGTCCTTCATTTACCATGCTGTCATGCATGTCCAGATTTCCTATCTCCATCTCCACCCCATCCTTCCTTCTAGGACTCAGTTCTGAGCCTCCTTTTACTCTCTTTATTTATCTTTTTTCTGGTGTCCCTTTCTGGATCACTTTTTCTCTCAGTGCTTGAGAACATAAGATATGCCATACTGGGTCAGACCAAGGTCCATCAAGCCCAGTATCCTGTTTCCAACAATGAACAATCTAGATCACAAGTACCTAGCAGTTTCACCAGAAGACACAGATTCCACAATGCTTGTATTGGGACCAGCAGTGGATTTCCCGAGTCCCCTTTAATAATGGTTTATGGACCTTTCCTCCAAGAACTTGTCCAAACCTTTTTTAAACCCAGCTACACTAACAGCTTTTACTACATCCTCCGGGAACGAATTCCAGAGTTTGATTACGCGTAGAGTGAAAAAATATTTTCTCTTATTTGTCTTACACTGTAGCTTTATTGCATGTCCCCTAGTCTTCTACATTTTGATGGTGTAAGCAATAGATCTACGTTTACCCATTTCACTCCATTCGTTCAGTTCTTCAGCTTGTGCTTTTCCAAATCTTCTCCTTTTCCCTGGATACTATCCTTTAATCTGATGCTCTTTTCCAGACTCTCCTTCTCTTTCTGTACCAGCTTTTCTTCTGTTTCTTTTTGAGGCTGTTCTTTCTTTTTCTTTAAACACCATTCTTTTGATGCTCCAACCTAGGTTTCCTCTTTTTCTGTTTCTTTTTCCAAAGAAGCCCTCAATTGTTTTAACATGTTATCACTCACCTATTTCTTTACTTTGATCTGTGAAATTACCGATCCTAAATTTGCACCAGTTGCTTTTTGCAGTTTGTTTTGTGGCATTAAGATTTTTACAGGCTCTCTTTGTATATCCTCTTGATTTAAATATAAGGTTTGTAGCACAAAGATAGCAGTACATTATCTTCATATCTACAAGAGTCCACTTAATCATAGCTAATCCTCTTAACATTTTCATTAACTTCTGTGGTTTATCTCCTCCCTCGTAGAATCTGTCCAAATCACTTCTAAACCCAGTTATATCAAGAAAACCCCGGGACTACTGGGTCACCAGGAGTCAGCACTAACTTGACGGCACTTAAAAAAAATACTAGGGGCCTGATTTTGATTTTGGCAGGCTATGTACCGTGTTGGTGCATAGCCTGTCTGCCGACCCCCTTAACCTGGAGTTTCACTACTGCAGCGACAGAAGTGAAAATCCTGGTTATGCTGGATGCGCCTCACCTATCTTTAAGGTGCAGAGGGCTAAGCGGGTAGTATCAAAAAATCACTGCTACCCACTTAGTCCTTTCCTCTGCCCCTGCTCCACCCCAGAACGCCCCCAACATGCCCCAATGCTAACCACATAGCATCTGGACGTGTTAGGGACTTATCCGGGATTTTCAAAAGACACTACCCATGTAGGTGCCTTTTGAAAATCCTGGATTGTGTAGTTACTCACCTATAATAGGTGTTCTCCAGGGACAGCAGGAATCAGTCCTCATTTATGGGTGACATCAGCACCGACGGAGCCCGCACGGAGCAATTCCCCAGCTTTCAAAGAAAGCCTTTGGGATTGCTGTCATGCACACGTGGTCCTCTTCCTGCCCAAAGGTGCCATCTTGCTCAGTCAGGTCCCCTAGCTAGAGCCCTACTAAGCAGATGGCAAAGGAAGGACAAAAATAGCAACTCTTCAGGGGAAGTGGGAGGGTAGTGAGGACTGATTCCTGCTGTCCCTGGAGAACTCCTGTTACAGGTGAGTAACTATGCTTTCTCCAGGAAAAAGCAGGAAGTCAGTCCTCACTTATGGGACTCCCCAGATACAGGCTACCGAGCCTGTAACCAAAAACGCCTCCACGAGGCCGTGAGCAGAATTCAATGCCCGAAGGAGCCTGAGTCTTCGGATCCCCAGGGCGAAGTTCTCAGTAACCGCTGAAGAAGGGTTGGAGGGCAGGAGTTGCTTATACCCCAAACAGATTACGGAGTACAGCCTGGCCAAAGGTGCTGTCCCAGCGGGACTCCCTCTCTAGGCAGTAGTGGACAGCAACAGTGTTCACTGAAAACCAGGTCGCAGCCCAGCAGATGTCTGTTAGAGGCAATGAGCTCAGCAAAGCCACCTATGCTGCCTTGGCTCGGACGCCGTGCGCAGTGACCCGCCGATCCATTGGGGTGCTCACCTTTGCCTGGGCAAAGGCGATGCAGTCCGCCACCCAGGTGGAGATGGTGTGCTAGGTGGCTGCCTGCCCCAGGCGATTGGGGTCGTAGGCGACGAAGAGCCGGTCAGACTTGCAATGACCCTGGGTATGCTGCAGGTAGAAGGCAAGAGCCCTCTTGCCGTCGAGTGTATGTAACACCGCTGATGCCTAGTCCGCAAGCAGTCTCGGGAAGAAGGTCGGCAGGACTTTCTCCTGGTTAAGATGAAAGTCCAAGACCACCTTCAGTGGGATGGGTACGGAGGACCACCCTGTTCCTGTAGAAACTGGTGTATGAAGCCTCAGCCATGAGGTCCTGAAGTTCACTGACTCGGCGAGCCAAGGTCAGAGCCACCAGGAAGACCACCTTCCAGGAGAGATGCCGAAACGAGCACGTCGCCATCGGCTTGAAGGGCGCTCGCGAGAGCTGCATCAGCACCACGATGAGGTCCTACTCCACCGGCAGAGGCCGGATGGGAGGTTTGGAAAGCAATAGACCGCATGAAGTGAGACACCAAGGGCTGCCCGAGAGGGGCTTTCCCTCGACGGGGAGGTGGTTTGCTGAAATGACGCTCAGGTGTACCCTGACCAAATTGGACTTCAGCCCTGCCTTCGAGAGGTGGAGGAGGTACTGGAGGATCCACCGGGTAGAGCAGGAGAACGGGTCGATCTGAAGCTCGGAGAACCAGGTCGAGAACAGTCGCCATTTAAAGCATACGCCCGTCTCATTGAGTCCTTCCTCAACACGAGGAGGATCTCCCTGACGTCCTCCGGGAGATGCAGTGGAGCTAAAGCAACCTGTTCAGCCACCAGGCTGCGAGAGACAGTGATGCCAGGTTCGGGTGGAGTACCTGACCCTCCTCCTGAGTCAAAAGGCCCAGGGCACAGCCATGGGGGACTCGGGGCTTGGTCGCAAGCCAGCGTAGAAGCGTGAACCAAGGTTGTTGGGGCCACGAGAGAGCCAGGAGGATCATCGAAGCTTGGTCCCACTGAACCTTGTGGAGGGTCCTTGCAATGAGAGGAGTGGGAGGGAATGCGTAGAGAAGGCCGGCAGTCCATCTCAAGAGGAACACATCCGGAGCCACCCTGCTCGGGTGCAGAACTGGGCCACAGAAGCAGAGAAGCTGTGCGTTCACCAGTCTGGCAAGCAGGTTCTTGGATAGGGTCCCCCAATGACGGAACAAGAGGCCCGGTGTCCTCCGGATCCAAGCGCTACTCGTGTGGGCGGAGGATCCTGCTGAGTTTGTCCATGAGGACATTTTCCTGGCCTGGGAGGCAGACCGCTCACAGAGTCATCCCCCTGCGAGATGCAAAGGAGTAGAGGAGGATTGCTTCTTGGCAGAGGGTGCGTGACCCTGTTCTCCCATTTGTTGATGTAGAACATGGCTAACCTGTTGTCGGTCTGCACGAGCACCGGCTTCCCCCTCAGGCAGCCCTCAGGGACCATCGGAACGCCCGAAGCTCAAGCAGGTTGATCTGCTGTCGAGACTCCTTGGGCAACCACTGTCCCTGGGTGCACAATGCGCCGCAGTGGGCTCCCCATCCCAGGAGGGAAGCATCCGTCATTAGGATGAGTTTGTGCTATGGGGCCTGAAAGGGCAATCCCCGAAGGAGACTTCGGGGGTCCTGCCACCAACTCAGGGAGTCATGGAAACTGCAAGAGACACGGATAGGGTCTCTGAAGTGGCCGGAGGCCTGACTCCATTGCGCCCCGAGGCACCACTGTACTGTCCACATGTGCATGCGGGTGTGTGGAACCACATGGACGGTGGAGGCCTGTTCCGGACCTGGGACGCTAAGGCCTGAAGACGGCCTGCGCGGTACGTTGGGAGGTGTGTGCCGATGAACTCCAGGGTCTGCCTTGGCTCAAGGTGGGACTTGGGGTAGCTGACCAGGAAGCCGAGGCGCTCAAGGAGGAGGATCGTGCACGACGACACCTGGCAGGCTTCGCTGATCGAGGGTCCTGTGACGAGCCAGTCATCGAGATAGGGGAAGATGGGCATGCCCTGCCCCCTGAAGGAGGCGGCGACCACAGAAAGGCACTCTGTGAAAACCCGTGGTGCGGACACGAGCCCGAAGGGGAGCACTTTGTACTGGTAGTGTTCGCCCTGCACCCTGAAGCGCAGGTACTGCCTGTGCTGGGGATGAACTGGGATGTGGGCGTAAGCATCCTTGAGGTCCAAGGAGCATAGCCAATTGCCCTGCTGAAGGAAGGGCAGCAGAATGCCAAGCGATAACATTTTGAACTTCTCCCGCACCAGAGACTTGTTGAGCTTCCTGAGGTCGAGGATGGGGCGCAAACCCCCTGTCTTTTTCGGGACAAGAAAGTAGCGGGAGTAGAATCCCCGACCTTGAAGGTGCTGCGGTACCTTCTTGATGGCCCACTGGGTGAGGAGGTTGGATAGCTCCTGCTGCAAGATGGTCTGGTGCACGAGGAGCCCAGTGGGCTCTGCCGAGGAGAAGGGAGGAGGGCGCCTGTCCATGCGGAGACAGTATCCATCTCGGATAACCCGGAGGTCCCAGGTGTCCGACGTGATCGACACCCATTCTGTAGCGAACAGGAACAGGCGTCCCCCTACCGGCGGGAGAGCTGCCGGGGGGGCAAGAGGCTATGCTGATGGTGTCAAAATCCCTGTGTAGGCTGGGGCGGTGCCAGTGGTTGGGCCTTAGGCTCTTTTGGCTTACAGTGGCTAAGTGCACCCCCCTTACCCTGCGTGCTGGGAGCCGGTGCGGAAGTGGGCGGGAAAGGCGGGTAAGGGAGTCCTTCCCTTTGGAAGAACGGTTTCTTGGTCTGCTGCTTCTTCCTAGGAAGGGAGGAGGTCTTGTGCAAGAGGCGAGTTCAGGTCACGAACTCTGTTTCTATCTCAGTGGCCTTATCCTCCATCGGTTTACCGAACAGCTGCTCGCCCAGGCAAGGGACATCCAGGAGCTTTTCTTGGATCCACTGCTCCAAGTCCAAAGACTGGTGCCAAGCCTGGCGCCGGGCCCCGATGCCGGCCTCCACCACTCTGGCGGAGGACTCAAATCCATCATATGCGGCACGGGAGAGGTACTTTGAACACTCTGTGACAGATTTCAGGAGGGTTTGGAACCGCAGGAGAGATTCCCCTGCGAGGCCTGCGGCGAAACCGCCGAGCTCCTTGGCAAGGTCACGCAAAAACATGCCCATATACAGTTGGTATGCCTGGATGCGGCAAGCGAACCAGGACCCCTGGTAGGCCTTACGCCCGAGGGTGTTGAGGGCTCTCGACTCCCTACCTGGGGGGACCAAAGAGTGAGACTCCGGGTTCTTTTGCTTCCGACTCCACAACCATGGAAGTGTGTGGGTACGGAAGTTGGGTCTTGCGGAACCCCGGGCCATGCTGAACTCTATACATGACGTCGAGATGCTTGCTCATAATGGGGACCGAAGCAGGTGTCTCCCACATGCAGCCTTGATAATATGGGGGGAATCAGGACAGTAAGAGACTCCCGAGGCGGGGACTCATACTGTAGATTATCAAGCTCCTCAGTCTGCGTAGCCATGCTGAGGGTCCGTGCCATGTCCCACACGAATGCCTGGAACGATGTGTCTTTGGGTGGCGAACACCTCTGATAAGCAGGCGGGGACAGGTCCGAAGGGAGGTCCCTATGAGCACAGGTTTCTGGGGAAGTATCCCCGTCCGACTCCCAGCCCGAGAGGTCCAAGGAGGAGTCCGACTCGGGTAGTTCACCCCGTCCAGAGACGAAAGTACGCTTGGAGCCAGAGGCCTTGGAGGATCGCGCTCCTGAGGAATGGGAAGGCGAACGAGACTGACGCTGAGGACCCTCATGAGGCCAGTGGCTCTCAGGGGTTTCCAGGGCAGATTTTGGTGACTCTCTCGAGGGAACCTCGGTCTCGAGGCATGGGCCAGCCATGCTGGTCATGAGCGCCTGCTGGGCAGCTAAGAAGGCAGTAACGCTGCGCTCTAGTGCCAGCATTCAGAACTCCCATGCGGAAGTGGGGCCCCACGATGCCGACACCGGGGTTACCGGGTCTGGCATGGAAGAGGCGAGGGAGTCCTCACTGGGACGACCCTCAGGGGACTGGGCACCATCGCCGGAGGCCTCTGTATCTGTACGAGGTACCTTTCGAGGCCACTCCTTGTCCGCCTCTCGGGAACACTGTGGAGGGCTGAGCAACAGAGCGTGGCAGCGCTTGTGCTTTTCCGGAGCCCCCGACAGCAACTTCAAGGCCTCCTTCTTCTTACACCACTCCACCTCGGGGGACCCCTGGTCGGAGTGCCGCCGAGAACACGGAGCCAAAGTGGGGAACCCACTAGCGGAGGGACAACAGAGGGTGCCACTGAGGATTCCGGGGCCACCTTCCGGAAAATGTCATCGGACTTCTGCTTATGGCTGAGCAGGGCCTTGGAGGACATTTTCTCGCAAAGAAAGCAGAGCTCTGGGTCATGCTCGCCCCCAAGACACTGAAGACAACAGTCATGGGTGTCCATGAGCGACATGCTCTTGGAGCATCTGTCGCATTTTTTAAAATCGGTGGCCATAGGGGCAAAAAGGACCCCCGCTAAGTCGAAGACCTTTGCGGCCAGCAGTTGGAGAAAAAAGGGCGCGAAGCCTGATCAGGAAAAACATTTTAAACATAAAATATCCCTTCGCTCGAAGGAAGAGGAGGACTGGTGCAACCAGAAAAACCACGGCCCAGAGGCCGAAAACGAAACACCTTTTCCAAGGGACGACGACGTGCATCCGAAGGGCTCTGCAGAAAAGGGGAGACTAAGCAAGATGGCACCTTTGGGCAGGAAGAGGACCACACATGCTTGGCAGCAATCCCAAAGGCTTTCTTTGAAAGCTGGGGAATTGCTCTGTGCGGGCTCTGTCGGTGCCGACGTCACCCATATGTGAGGACTGACTTCATGCTTGTTCCTGGAGAAAAGGCATTTACAAGGCATCTAGGGCAGTTACCCATGTAAATGCCTTTTGAAAATGCTGCCCTAGATGCTTTGAACACATTCTCCAGCAGCTTATCTGTGCATTGAGTGAAAAAATGTTTCTGCGATTTCTTTTTAATCTACTACTGGTTAGTTCCATGGGCAGGAATATTATGAAGACTTTTTTTGCACATATATGACTTTATATGCACGTAAAATGCTTCTTATAAAGTTAAGCCATGTACAAGTATGAGTGGTAACAGGAACACATGTATTCGGGTGTAGGCATGTTTGGGAAAACTTTGGGTGGCGTGCAGGCGGAGTCACTGCAAATATGTGCATTTAGTCATATTGTATGCATGTATATTTATAACAGCTGCCTCTGGGCTGATTCCATCCAGTTTATAGCCTTTTGAAGATTCAGTCTCTACAACAGTACACAGTACTTCATATGATGAGGTCTCACCAGAGACTTTACAGAAGCACTATCACCTCCTTTTTCCTGCTGACCATTCCTCTCCCTATGCATCTCAGTATCCTTCTGGCTTTTGCCATCACCTTATCTATCTGTTCGGCCACCTTAAAATCATCAGATAAGATTCCCCTAGATCCCACTTTTCTTTCAAGCACAGGCACTTCATCTCTTATCCTATACCATTTTCTTGGGCTTTTCCAGCCCAAATTCATGCTCCAGATTTCTTTAGCATTAAATATAGACCATTCCTCTAGCCTGGCTATATCCCTCCTAATGTTTTTCACATCTTTCAGGATGTCTAGTGCAGATTTTGGTATCATCTGCAAAAAAACCAAGCCTTTCCTAATAGCCATTCTGCAATGCCACTTACAAAAATATAGGTTGCCTTTTAGATGCCCAGGTCTGCAGTTTCAAGGTCCTTCTGTAGATCCTCTGTTTGCTTGTGTTTTAATTTTCTAAGGCATTCTAATTAATGTTTGCCAGCTAAATATCTTACCACTTTGTCTGAACCGTGAATAGCATAATAAAGGCTCATCAATATTTTATAGAGTAAGTGAATTAAAAAAAATAGAAGTTGAGCCCCTATACATCCATGTTCTATTCACAATCCTTGCTAATCATTACAGAGAGTTTTCTTGTCCTATTTGACTCTACTTGGTGAACAGTCTGCATAAATAAGAGCCTGCATTGTTATTTTGTGTTTGATTTTAGCGAATCATAACATATAGCATCTAGTCATCACCACTCTCTTGCAGTATGTCTGAAGTGAGTTATCCGATCACAGAGCAAATTTATTTTTGTTTATCCACAGCCGAAGCAGAAAAAATGGATTTGAAAAGCAAGCATCCTTTTCCTTAAGAGGTAATGCTGACTTTGAACACAAAAGCTGATGATTCATCTAAAAGCTTTTTCATCACAAAGCAATTTTGCTGTGTTTAGAACTGGACATGATAGGAAAAGAAAATGAATTATCACATAGGATTAGACAGGAAAGAGTGTGAAAGATTATATAATAAATGGGTGTCATGATCACATTACAAGCATTCTGCTGTTCATGAACCATTTAACACAATAGCATTCTTTCATCAAACATAACTTTTAGCATTTAATGTACATACTATTTTTAGCTAATCTCTGCTACACCCCCTCACCAAACACTTGTTTGTGTACTCTACCTTTAAGATGTAATTTTATAAGGAGCTGTCTGTATAAAGCACAGTTACTTACCTGTAACAGGTGATCTCTGGGAACAGCAGGAATTAGTCTTCACATATGGGTACGTCGGTACCGACGGAGCCTGCACGGGAATGCTCCCCAGCATCCAATCAGAAAGCTTTTGGGAGCATCCCTCGCGCCTGCGCGGTGACTTCCCGCCTTTCCCACTGCCTCTCCTCAGTTGAGTTTCATAGCTGAGACAGAAGGAGAGAAAGAGGAAAGGAGATAGATAGATACAACTCCTAGGGGAGGTGGGTGGGTTGTGAAGACTAATTCCTGCTGTTCCCAGAGATCACCTGTTACAGGTAAGTAACTGTGCTATCTCCAGGAACAAGCAGGAATGAATCTTCACATATGGGGACTCCCTAGCTGTGGGTGCCAGGGGAGATCCCATAAAATGCGTATTCCTGGACAGGACGGCATTTTCCAAACCTGGATCCACGGCATTCCCTGAGGGATGGGGGGTAGGAGTTGAATAGAGAAGAGCTGCAAGGAACAGCAAATCTAAAGACTACAGGGGAGAGGAGTCTTTAGAATGTATGTCAAGTATCATTAAAATATTTAATGAACTAGCACAATATAGAGCTTACCTACTGGATTGTAGGAAGTAGAACTGTGATGGAGTGTACTGTAGATGCAGTAACGGAATCTTCAAGGTAACTTCAAAGCAGTGAGGATGAAGTTCCAAATGGAATGGGCAGGTGACCCAGGTGTCAACTGGGGCAGGAGAAGAATGGCAGGTCTTCAATGGAAAGCTTTATGGGAAAAAGCTGAAAACTCTTTTAGGTACAGTTATTAACATTGAGGACTAAAAGAAGAAGACTGACCGATCTGGAAAAGTAGCCCAGTCCGGAAGGGAAGAGGGGGTATGGAAAAAAGCCCCTATTCCCCAGGAGAACAGAAGTGTACTCAGAAATACTGAAGATGTACACTATCATTCCTAGCTGGTAAGAGATAGGAAGACAATGAAGTTTAATACTTCATGGATAGGGAGATCTATAACAAAAATAGAAGCTGTTGACGTCACAGCAGTAATTGTGTGTATAACCGCTCCCACTTACTGAGCCATATGAGAATAGGCAAGTTGACTGTCTGGACCCCTTAAGAAGGTAAAAGCTTTATAGCACAGACAATTAGGGAGATAGTAGGTAATACCTAGTGTCTTATGGACATCTCCCAAAGGGCACATATATATATGGAGATACATACATGTCTATATATATGTGCATATATGTCCAGATATGTGTGATATATATATATATAGAGGGGTATAGATATAGATATAGATATAGATATAGATGGGCATGGCTTATGCCCATACAGATTACAAAAATATGTATGTATAGGACATATACAGACATGAATATAAGTCTGAGGATACATGTCTGCAACTGAGCTCCACAAAAACATTCACATGGGGAATGTGATGGGAAAAGATTCATCTAATAATAAGGGGGTGAAAACCACCTGAAGATATATAGAGAATCTATTTCCGTGGTGCAGGAATATATTTCAGTGGATAACCAGTATGGTTGCGTGAAAAACAGAGAATAGCAGTCTGGTAAGAGCATGTCAGGAGTACCTGAGGACTCTGACATGTCCAAAGGACAAGAAAACGCATAGACTAAGACACCTGGATGACCCAGCCAAGGGACTCAGGGGTATCATGTACAGTAAAAGAGTATGCGTTGTCCAAGTGGAGTAGAAAAGATAATGCCAAGCTGTAAGGAAAAAAAGGGGTAGATTCCTGCCAGATTGGGAACTCCTTGGACATTCACGCAGAAAAAGCTTGTCTTTTGTATCACAATAGGAGACAAGAGGGTATAAAGAACCGATATAGCCATGGAATGACTATATAAGCTTTTCCTATTATATGGAAAACCCTCAGAGACAAAGTTCAATGCTCTACAGCAAGGGCCCATAGTAGAAAGCTTCTCTGAAGATTGCAGAGAGCATTGTGCAGGAGAATTATGAGAGAAACTGACAGCAGTCAGATGTGGTGCCATATCCTAGGTAAGGATATGGCAAGAAGAAGATAACCTGCAGTGAGTAGTATCATGCAAGATAGTTGAAAGGAACTTGCAAGAAACATTAAAGTAAGCACTGGAACTTCTGCTTGTACAGCAACTGAACAAAAGAGCAGAGGGGATCCCCCTGTATAAAAACAGGGAGAAAAACAGACAGAGGGAGCGGAGATATTCCCGTCCCTGTCTGATGAGTTGTTCAGAGCATGCATTGAAGAATAGCAAAAAGTCTACACTGGAAAGAAAGAGAAGTGTTTCAGTATGGTACCAACTCGAGCAGGGGAAACCCTGGGAGAGAGGGGCTTGGAAGGTGACGTACCATATGGTAAGTCAGCTGAAGGAAAAAATGTCCCTGTGGGGACAGAAACTATCCTGGGATAATTGTAATCTCCCTTTATAATAAAAAGAAAGGGAGAATTCGGTAACCCATGGACAAAAATATCCTAACAGCTTACTGAAAAGAAAAAACTGAAATATCCTTACAGCATACTGAAAAGAAAAAACAGTGTAGGGTTTGAAGAATAACTTCTGGTAAGAAGAAGTTAACTGTAGATTGCAACATACAGAAACCTATGATTGCTGGCTATGATTAGCCTGGTTAGAGTCTGAAGACTTCAGACGAGGATGAGATGTCCCTTGTTTGGGTACATCTGGAGGATGGGCAGAAGAAGGATGAATTTTTTTTTTCCTAGGGAAAGAAGGTTTGGTAGGACATTTCCTACACCCTGGGGAAAAAGAAGGCTTAGGACGGTTTCCAGAACTAGGAAAGTCAGTGGAGAAATGAGCAACCTGACGTAAAGCCTCTTTATTGAAGAGATTTTCTCCAGTACAAGGAGAATTACCCAGTGTATGTTGTGCCCATCTGCTCAAGTCTGAAGCCTGCAGCCAGGCTGTACGACGTGCTCCAATGGCAATAGCAGAGGATCTGCTAACAGGCTCAAAAGAGTCTAGAGAAGCACGAGAAAGAAACCAAGAGATATTCCTGCTATGATTGAGAAGCAAGGAATAGTCAGAGGCCTTAGGTTCTGACAAAAAAGGAGACAAAAGAGATAATTTCTCTGTGACCTCCTGAAGTGTCAGACTCATATAAAAAATATATGAAATAATTCTTGAAGCCAGCATAGAGGTTTGGAAGGTTTGACGTCCAAAGGCATCAAGTGCTTTAGATGCACGACCTGGCGGATAAGAAGAATGCGTCTTCTTGCTTCTTACCTTCCGCATTGCTGATTCCACTACAATGGAATGATGTGGAAGTTGGTTTTTCTGGAACCCTGGAGAGGGAGGTACCTGATACAGAACGTCAATGGCTGTAGAAGGCAAAGGAACCTTTAAGGGTGATTCCCATATCCTCAGAAGAAGATCCTGTAAAGAATGATGTAAAGGAAGCATTATGTTTTCCTTTTCTGCAGGATCTTGGTCAAGAGAAAAACCAGGAATAGGAATGGCAAGAAAAGCTGCCATGTCAAGGAGAAACTTCTGAAAAGAAGGATTTCCAATAGGAACTAATCCTGGGAAATCTGAGGTTGAAGGAGCAGCTTGAGCACCAGAAGATATACTGGACTGGTGCAGAAAAAGAATCCTGCTCAATGGACTGTGATACTGACAGTTCTGATCTGAGGCAGTTAGTACTGCATCGTCAGTGCCTGGTATCGATTCCAAACTAGGCATAGAAAGGATCGATGGCACCGATGGAACTGCAGGAATCGACCCCGACACCGGTACCGGTATCGGAGATAATGTCATCGAAGCAGTAATCGAGGGCTGCTGAAGCGGTACCGAGGTAACTAGAGAGCCTTGGTGAATATCCTCGGTACTGCGTAGCCGGAAACGATATGGATCGGTTCCGAAACGCGTCGGTACCAAGTCATCTAGACTGGATATCGATTCTAGACTCGGCATCGAAGCGAGCGAGTCTATCGATGCATGTCTAGAAGGTACCGATGTTGGTGGTGGTATCAGCGATGCCGATACATGAAAGTCAATTGGAATTTCATCGAACGGCACGGAAGGTACCGAGGACGTTCGAAGATGATGCCTGGCGAAAAGAAGAACACTCGATACCGGCACCGATGTCGGGGTATCGGTACCGCTCGAAGTCGGTACCAACTCCGAGCACGGTGAAGATATAGGAAAGTCAATCTGGGTCATATCGATCGGCCCCGAAGGTACCGAGGATTCCAGATGACGATCCCAGGTAAAGAGTGGAACACTCGATACCGATGCCGATACCAGGGTATCGGTACCGCTCGAAGCCGGTACCAACCCCGAGCATGGCTGGGATACAGGAAAGCCAATCTGGGTCGTATCGATCGGCCCCGAAGGTACCGAGGACACCAGATGACGATCCCTGGTGAAGAGTGCAGCACTCGACACCGATGCCGGTGCCGGGTTATCGGTACCGCTCGAAGCGGATACCACCCCCTGGCACGGCTCAGGTATGTTCTGTGAGGGGTGAGCCCCAGGAACAACCTGAAACCCCATGAATGCTTTGGAGCCCAAAGACTCCCGCCGGGGTTTTATTGCCAATGGGATCTTGAGGGCAAGGCCGGAGCCGTCATCATGCTGTGCATGAGACTTACCCTTCAAGAATTGGCTAGTCTTAACAGACTGTTTGTGGGTTACCTGATCCTGGAGAGAAGAAAAAACCGGTGTCCTCACCTTAGGAGGAAAAACGGTATCGAGGGAAACTCGAAAAAGGGAAGGTCTTCTCCCAACCATATAGCCTGAAGTATCAGGGGAAAAAAGGTCAGGACCCAGACAGGTTAGACACCAAACATTGGAGTCTAAAAAGAAAACTGAGTTTCCACAGTGAAGGCACTTCTTAGGGGAAGAAGGCTCCATTTTGGAAAGGCCTGGTAGGCCCAAAAAAGTTAAAACAAAAAACTGAGGAGAAATATTTCTCTAAGTTTGAAAAGGAAAAGAATAAAGCACCGGCGGTACCGGTATCGGCAGGAAAGACAGCCGCGACCACAAGAAAACAAGAAAATAAGGATTTTAAAGTAAAAAGTTTCTGCGGTGACAGGAGGACGTCCTGTTGGCTCCGCGGAAAAACGAAAACTGAGGAGAGGCAGTGGGAAAGGCGGGAAGTCATCGCGCAGGCACGAGGGATGCTCCCAAAAGCTTTCTGATTGGATGCTGGGGAGCATTCCCGTGCAGGCTCCGTCGGTACTGACGTACCCATATGTGAAGACTCATTCCTGCTTGTTCCTGGAGATAGATACATGCTATCAATGCATGTGCCTCACCTATTTTCAATGATTTGTGTGTGTGAATGGGCCTTTAGATGTACACTATTCTGTAAGTACTGGCGTCAGGTCGATGATGTCTATTTTCACTGTGGATGTGCACATGGATAGAGCTTGGGCAAAGTGTAGGCAGAGCACAAATCTACATGTTTAAGTGATAAAATACTATAACTTATGCGTGTACTTTAAAAATCTAGGCACAGGCATGTACTGTACACAACAGCCCTAGAGTTGGTGTAAAATAATTGCACCTAAATTTGGCATGCATATCCCATCATTTATGCCCCTATTTTAAAAAGTAAAGTACATACGGACTTTGCTTTATAAAGCAGTGGCATTATATGGCTAGTGTCGCTGAAAACTGATGAATAGAGCACTTATCTGGATAGCAGCTACTACTATCCAGACACGTGCCTTTAAATATTGACCCATTAAATGATAAATTATATATAATGTACAGTATTTGGCCTTGCTTGCCTTCCTTCAGGACAGATTTGACAAGGGTCTTTCCCTTAGTTCCTTGAGGGTTCAAGTGGTGGCCTTATCATGCTTTGGGGAGTCAGTGGAGGGTTGCTCAGTGGCTCCCTAAAGCATTTTGAGTCCTTGAGGATTTGTCCCTCAAGACTGCCTTCTTGGTTGAACTTGCTCGGTGAGACTTATCACAGAGTTGCAAGCCTTGCCGGGCCAAGATCCTTATTTGTCGTTCTCAGTGGAGGCTGTATGTATTCGGCCTGTTCCTTCCTTCCTTGCCTAAAGTAGTATCATCTTTTCATGTCAATCAGGAGGTCTGTTTACCTTCCTTTCCAAAGGAATAGTGCCAGGGGATGGATAAGGACTTTCTCCTGATGGATGTCAGGACGGTGCTTCTTTGGTACCTTAAGGTCATTAACTCCTTCTGAAAATCGGACAATCTTTTAGTCCTTTTTGCTGTCCCACATAAGGGTGACGCGGCCACAAAGTCTATTCTGGGCCATTGGATAAAAGAGGCGATAGCCTTGGCCTATCTGTTGCAGAACCAGCCGCTCTCAGAGTGTTTGCATGTGCATTCTACCTGGGTGCATGCTTCCTCCTGGGCAGTACTGTAGCTTGGTCTCTCCCTTAATTATTGTCGAGACAACATGATCATCGCTTTCCACTTTTGTCAAGCATTATCGCTTCGATGTCCATGCTTGGGCAGACACTGCCTTTGGTGCAGAGACTTTGAAGACTGCTGTGTCTTCTTCCCACTCATTGGAGTCATAGCTTTGGTACGCCCCACTTGTTGGGACTGGTCTAGCAGGATGATATGGCAGGTAATGTTTTACTTACCAGATAATGTCCTTTCCAGTCTAGACCCGCTGCTATGTTCTGCTATGATCTGTGGTTTGGCCCTTCTGTCTGAAGACTGTTCTGTATATAGTTCTGGTTCTTTATTCTGTTGATCCTTGTAACCCTCACTGAGGTTGTGTGCGGTCAAAGATTCTTGATCATAGCTAAGGTATGAATACTGAAGTGTGCCCCTGGCTGCATCAGCTATAATAGCAGGATGAGATCATAAGAAACCTCTGGATTTTAATTCTGTCTCCACCTCTGCTGGTAGGGGAACACAACTCACTTATCTGGACTGAACTAGTACGACTCCAGAAAAGGATATTATCTGCTAAGTAAAATGTTACCATTTCCTTCAAAAGTACGCCAGCATATTTTTTTTGTTTTTTACTTTCACATTTTATATATTGCCAAATTCACAAGACTTCAGATCCTGTTATCCAGGAGAATATGTTAAATAAATTGAGGACAGTTTTCTAAAGCAATTAGCCAGGTAAATATCTGTTTACCTAGGTAAATTAGCTGTCTGAAAATGATCACGCTTCATCTAGCTAAAAATTCTGTGCATGGATCGACAGCTTTTTAACTATAGTGGAGGTAGCTCTTTCCAAGGTCACGATCAGCTAAGGAAAATAACACATGTAGACTTCATTTGCAAATATACATGGTTTTATTTTCAATGGAAAAGGTAACTTCAGAAAAAGCAGATGCAAATATTCTATGGTATTTTTTTCCCTTGAACAATTTTCAAAGGGAAAATGTGCACATATTTGTCAACGTTGATCTGGGTTTTAGATTTATTACTTGCATTTTTCCAAATCCAAGCTCAAGGTGAGTTACATTCAGATGTATGAATTATTTCCCTGCTTAAACAGGCTTACAGTCTAAGTTGTTCAAGGATACAAAATGTCAGTAAGAGAAGTGGGATTTAAACCTTGGCTTTCCTGGTTCACAACCTGCCGGTCTCCAATTTTTTTTTATATACCACAGTTCCTAGTCACTCATTGTGCCATTATAGTGCATATAACAAAAATATATCCAATATATGAATTACATAACAATAACATCAAATACTATGATATAACCACACATTTTCACTTTGAAAATTGGTGTAAAGCCTGCTCATAAAAGTACTTGTATCTAGGCAGTTAATTTAGTGCAAAGGACAATCTCCATCAAGGTGGTCCAGTTATCGTTTATCCATTTTTGTTTATTTTTTTTAAAAGTTCCTAGCTCTGAGCAGTGAAGCAAGACATCAATATTATATTTTTCCATGTAGAGTATTGGAGGAATCCAAGAAAGCATGAGATAGGCATAGGTCTTGACTAGGCCCATTGAAATGAGGGAAAATCCAGAGATAAATTACAACTTATGTTGTTGACCTTAGAAGTAAACTGTGCAGACAAATGAGCTTATTGTCCTTAGTTGGTATCTAATTCTATATTTCTTGGGTTGATTATACAGTTCTCTGTGAAGAAAGCACAATAATGTTCTTACATATATGTGATATCACCCATGGAACCTGAGTGTGGGAGCGGTTTCCCCCTTCCAAAAGTTCTAGAATTATTTGAAAGCACATTACTGCACATGTGCACTATTTCCTGCCTGCCGCTGCCGTGAATGACTGCCTCAGTCTTCATTTTCTGAGGAGTTCGACAGATGTTGGCTACTCTCTGCTTGGTAATGGCTTCTTCAGTCATTTATTATTATTTTTTCCTCTTTTTTTCTGTCGTTGCTATCACCGCCTTATTTCTTTTCCCACAGTCTCGTCAGAAAGGTTTTTTAAGCCGATTTCAAATTTCCTTATTTTTATCCAGAACACCACTTTAAGCCACATTTAGGTCCAAGCATTCCAGCCAGATCTATGGCCAGTATTTGGTTGGTTGATTTTGCCTCAACTATTTTTCCAGGAGACATTTCTACAAAATTTCCCAGTAGATTTAAAAGGTGTATCAGGTGTGGCAAGACGACATCCTTCACGAATATTCATAACTAGTGTTTGCAATGCCTGGGCCCCAACCATGATCCTTTTCTTTATCAACTGTGATCACAGGTGACAGTGAGAGACCTCAGGAGTTGTGAACAGCACAATATAATTTTTGGTGGTGATGAGTCCAAGACATTGGCATTGATGACATCGGAACCCATGGCCCATGGGGCTGCATCAAACAATGGGTTTGCATCAACATGGAGAGAACATCAATCCCACTCAAAGCTGAGCATTAATAGTTCATCATAAACAGACCTCCTGCCCAAAGAAGAATCAACAGCACTGAATACAAGATGGAGGCTGTTCTATATTAGAGCTGCAACATCAAGATCTTGAAGGCTCTAAGCAACCCTGACATAAGGACCGCTCATCCTCCATGGCATTAGAGGGGCCGCATCAAATTCTAAGGGACAAGTCCAGAACAAGCCCACTGATATTTTTTTGACCGATTCTGGCACTAGTGGACAAACCTACTGCAGGCTCTTCACCTATGTCAGTGGCAGCCCTAGAGGACTATATCATGCAGAGGTTTAGAGAATAGACAGAGGGCTTCTTGATATGGCACATAGCAGCTGTTCAGTCTGCATCAATGCTAGTGCATCAAGAAATCCAACCGATCATGGAGACTCATGCATTACTTGCAGGAAAGGGATTATCATCAAGGTGTTGAAGAGCTTCTGATCTGGTGCTATCTGGCTAGTATCCATCTCCAGTGTTTTGGGAGCGAATCTCCTCAAGGCACAGAAGATCACTGGGGTAAGCTCCACCCTCCAACATAACATCCTCTGCATGTGCTGACCTCTCGGCATATAAAACCTGCATGCCATAGGCACGATCCTCTCTCCGACCCTCTGGCCACAACAGGACTCCTGCAGGCATCTGCCTCTTACCCTGCATGGCAGTAATATGTGGCTCAACAGCGACCTCTGGCCCAACAAAGAGCGCAAATGACAGCCTCCATCAAGGCGGTAAGCTCCACCCTCTGACCCGAGGTCCTCTGCACATGCTGACCTCTTGGCATTAAAAACCTGCATATCATAGGTGCACCCATGCCTAAGAGTCTCACCAAAGGGCCTTTGGTCGTGGCCTTTAGCAGCAGGGGCGGCTCAAGGCAGTCTGCTGCCTGAGGCGAAGAATGAGATGGCACCCCACCATCACCTTAGAGGGGGGCGGGGCTTTTTCAGAAATCCAATCAGAGACTGAACCAAATCAAAAAGCCGATTATATTATATGGAGGAAATGCAAGATGTTTGCACACAGGGCCGTATCAAACTGCAATCGCGCCTTATGCGACTTGCAACTCGAGCACACACCCCCTCTCCCCCCATACCTCCATCCAGCGCTGCTTGCTCTTTCCCTGCTGCGGCCGTCCTCTGTTTTTTTTTCACGGCGGCACTAGCAGCAGGGAAAGAGCAGGCAGCACTACACGGAGGTATGGGGAGGAGGAGGTGGGGCATGCACCCAATCTGAAAGACGCCGGCACTCTAAGCAGATCTGTCCCTCCCTGCTCTGACATCGTGTCGGAGGAGGGAGGGACCAGATCTGCCTAAAGTGCTGCGAAAAGGCTTTGGGCGCATTTTAACTGCCTATTGTCCTGCCAGCGGCAGCAGGGCAACAGCAGATAGCCGAAATGCGCCCCCCAAGCCTTTGCGCCCTGTGCGGCTGCACTGCTTGCACAGGGCTAGGTACGGTCCTCTTTGCACACCAAGGAACTAAAAGACAGCAAGAATCAATAGAACAGTTTATAAAACTAAATTATAACCCATTTTTATTTTGTTATAAACTGCGTTATGGTCCTAACGTTTTCTTTTTCAACATATATTTTGCATCCACAGTAGGTACAGAGCAGAACCAGGACATTCACCCACAGAACTCAATACAAAAAAAAAAGTCTGATTCTGATCATCTCACTAACAACAACAACAACCACTATTCTCCAGTACCAGGCATATTGTGAACTAATAAAAAACCTTACAACCAAAAGCAAACCTACCATACCATACCATATTAGCACAAACTTCCAAAAGTCACATAAGGAGCCCATCCAAAAAAAGCGTCACTGTAAATACTACAGTGGGCCCTGGAACATCCATACACCTATTTGAAAAGCTGAACAAGTCAAATTACTGCAGTATAGTATAGATCTTTATATACAAACTGCATGTTAACAGTCACACACGCACAACATCGACCTTCACCAAGTACAGAATAAATAACCACAATCTAAAGTAAAAATAAAAATATGTAGACAAAATTTAAACTGAAACCCCAAGAAGCTAGAGTCCACATGCAGTACAACATCAGATAAAGCACACTTACCTGTAACAGGTGATCTCTGGGAACAGCAGGAATTAGTCTTCACATATGGGTATCGTCGGTACCGACGGAGCATGTGCGGGAACGCTCCCCAGCGTCCAAAAGGAAAGCTTTTGGGAGCATCCCACAGCGCCTGCGCGCTGCCTTCCCGCCTTTCCCAACTGCCTCTCTCCAGTTTGAGTTTTAAAGCTGAGACAAAGAGAGAGAGAGAGGAAAAGGAAATATAGATAGAGAGATACAACTCCTAGGGGAGGTGGGAGGGTTGTGAAGACTAATTCCTGCTGTTCCCAGAGATCACCTGTTACAGGTAAGTAACTGTGCTATCTCCAGGAACAAGCAGGAATGAGTCTTCACATATGGGGACTCCCCAGCTAGAGATGCCTGGGAGATCACCCTGATTGTGAGTCCCTGGAAGGGCTCCATCTCCACCTATGAATCTCAGGCATCCAGTCAGGAACAGTATGGAACAGGTGTTTGAGAACAGCCTGCCCAAACAAGGCATCCCAGCGGGAATCCTTGTCCAAGCAGTAATGGGCTGTGAAGGTATGAACCGAGGCCCAGGTGGCTGGTCGACAGATTTGGTCGATGGACACAGAGTTTAGATGAGCCATAGAGGCTGCCATGGCCCTCACATTGTGAGCCGTGACATGGCCTTCCAGAGAAAGATTCTTACTCTGGTAGGCGAAGGAAATACACTGAGCAATCCAATTGGACAGAGTTCTCTTAGAGACTGGAAGTCCTAAATGGGAAGGATCAAAAGCAACAAAAGTTGAGAAGACTTTCTATGTTGCTGTGTCCTTTGTAAATAGAAAGCAAGTGCTCTTTTACAATCCAGGGTATGAAGATTCCTCTCAGCACTTGATGCATGAGGTCCTGGAAAGAAGACAGGTAAATAAACTTCCTGGTTCAGATGAAAGGGTGAGACCACTTTAGGCATAAAGTGTGGATTAGTTCTGAGAACTACCTTGTCATGATGGAACCTTGTATAAGGAGGATTAGCCACTAGAGCTTGCAACTCACTGATACGGCGAGCTGGGGTGAGTGCAATGAGAAAAATAACCTTTCAGGAAAGGAATTTCAAGGAGGTAGTGGCTAAGGGTTCAAAGGGTGGCTTCATAAGCTAGCCAAGAACCAGATTCAAGTCCCATGCCACTGGAGGTGGTTTAATGGGAGGTTTAGTTAAAAGAAGGCCTCTCATGAATCTTGCTATAAGAGGATGAGAGGAAATAGGTTGTCCATTAAGAGGCTTCAGGGATGCTGCAATAGCACTCAAATGGACTCTGATTGAATTTGTTTTAAGGCCTGCATGGGATAAATGCAGCAAATAGTTTAGTAACGAATTCAAAGGTATTGCAGAAGGGTTAAGACCATTTTCTGCCCACCAAATGGAAAACCTTTTCAATTTAAAAGCATAAGAGCATCTGGTGGAAGGCTTTCTGAAAGCATGAAGGATATC